>CM070661.1:14169384-15531985 GCA_036346575.1 Dendrocalamus sinicus | reverse complement strand
CAGTTCCGATCCTTCTATTGCTTTACCAATCAATTTTCCTTCGTGATCGTAAACTTACTGTAGCAGTCTACGACCGCTCCATTGCATCGCTGCGCTGTCTTTCCTTCAGCCGCTCAAAATACCGTGATCGAAACCTTCAATGAGCACGCATTGATGCTGGCGATCGTCAATTTTCTGTAGTCGAACCACCCTTTCGATCACGTTCACTTCCTTCAATGTGGTTGGAGTTGTTACCGCTTCTCGGTATAACGTGATCGTAAGCCACCGACTTCTCATCGTGGTCGTAAGTTCGACTGCCGACTATCAACCTTGATGCCGTCGACTGTGAACCAGGCTTCTGATCGTGGCCAATCGTGGTCGTCGTAGCCTTCAATGCAGTCGTAGGCTTCTACGTGGTCATAGACTCCAACGTGATCGTGGCCTTCAACATGATCATAGATTCCACCGTGGTCGTAGACCTCACCGTGGTCGTAGCCTCCAACGTAGTCGTAGACTCCACCGTGGTCGTAGCTTCCATCGTGGTCGTAAATTCCAACGTGGTCGTATACCTCAACGTGGTCGTAGATCCCACCGTGGTCGTAGCCTCCAACGTGGTCGTAGACTTCACCGTGGTCGTAGACCTCAACGTGGTGGCCAACGTGGTCGTAATCAGCCCAGCTGGCTTCCGATTAAAGATGATATGGTCGTAAATGTTGCACCGTGGTCGTAAAATTACCCGCGATCGCCAACGTGGTCGTGAATCGCCGACCACAGCCAACGTGGTCGTAACCGGTCCCGCTGCTCGACTTGCTTTGCCGTGGTCGTAACGACCGCCAACGTGGTCGTGAATCGCCGACTACGCCAACGTGGTCGTAACGGTCCAGTGGCTTCCGACTTGCTTTGCCGTGGTCGTAACTATTCACGACCATGATATAGGCACAACCTTCCCTTGTTAACCTGCTTTTGGTTTTACGATGATTGTGGTTCCAAGCCAAATTTGATAATCAACAATTGTCAAGCCAAATTTGATTATCAACACCTACAAACATGTTTCCTAAAGCTCACCTCAAGGTTATTATCTAACAACTGTGAAACTAAAATCAAATTATACTTCATTTTACTTACCAAAGCAACGTCCTTGAGAATGAATTTATTATTAATACGCATTGTACCTTTAGCCATCACAATACCTGTTGAAGCATCCCTAAAAGTGATCAACTCATCACTGGATGCCTTAGTAAGGGAGGAGAACTGTAGGATCGTCTAAGACAATCAGAAAGGGGTGAATAATTGCACCGTGCAGTGAAACTTTTCTTTTTAATAATCTGTCGTTTCCTAATTTTTCAACCTGTCCACAAAAACCAGAAAACAACCCAAAACAAAAGGAGAAAAAAAAAGTTCGATGATCACAGATCATGAAACACCAAGAAGACTCTCGGCCAGGCGTCACCTGAAAAGAACAATCTCTCGGCCAGGCCGCCGCTTCTTCTAATCAGTTCCTATTTTTTGCCGTCTCCTGATCAATGCGTAACTGATGCCAAAAGCTTCATGCATGCATGCAGCACCGCAGCAGCACGGGAACCAAGTGAGCTACTCCGCACGCGTGTCCGCGAGAGAGATGAAAAGCGGATCGCTGAGATTTTGGCTTGGGGACCAAGAGCACACGCGCCAGTGCACTATGGGTAAAAGCGCATTGCCTTCTTTCTTGCTTGATGCATTGCCTGAGTGTGTCGTGACTCAACCAAAAAGACAAAGATGAATTCAACAAGTAATTAAAGCAAACAGGAGAGAAGAAGCATATGCAAACTTGATAGCAGATCATGATGTTTTGTCCTCTATCTCACGTGATGACCATTGCATGAAGAAAAGCTTCACAAATCTATTCAAAAGCCACGGGCAGCCATCATCTCGAAAGTCTTGACCGAGCCCCTGCCTCTCCGTTTCCAACCGCCACCGTTTTTTAACTCTTTTTGTTCACTCAACACGGTCAAAAACCAATAACCAGCCACCACAAAATATATACCATGATCCACCACTCGAAACCCTAATACGACTTGTCTAATTGGGCCTAGGCCTTTTATCTCAACTAGACTTTTAGCCCACATTATTCAAGTGACCCGAAACCCTTTCTAATATAGGTTTTTCAAAATTCCAACTCATCATATGTCGAGGCCTACAGGACCGCACCTCCCATAGCTTCTTCATGTATCATCCACCTTTGATCTCCATGTGCTCCAGCGTGAGCCCGACCACCTTGTGACATCCTCGATTGCCTGGACCTCAGATTTCCCCCTCCTAGTCCTGGTTTCCTCGTCACCGACCATAACTGTCTCCACGCCCAATCTGCACATGCAAAGACCAAAGAACATTTTTTCGGCACAAGTTCTTTCCAACTTGACCAATATTAATCCTCGCACACACGCATCGAATAACAATACTAAGCAATGTTGTCAATTATTCATCATCATAAAAATTCTAGATCTAGCCACATGGTCTAACAAGAACCATCTTGAATCACTGATCATATGCCTTGAACAACCTGAATCCACTAGCCACATGTTCCCCTTCCTCATCAGTTGTGCCTACATCACAGGAAACATCGATGTCACAATACTGGGGTTAGTGAAATAAGATTTAAGAATCCAGTATTGAGACACATGACGTAGAGAAACAACAACAAAACTAGAGCCAAAATCACATAAATGTGAGCGACCAAAACACCAAGAACGTGAATTATTTGGATTATATCTCAATCCAGCATGTGAAGCAGATTTAAAATTATCATAAAAGTTCTCTAAAAATCTAACTTTCGTTTGAGTTTTAGGAACAAAAAAGGTACACATTTTTGTCTTAAAGCATTCAATCTTTCCTTCTTCTCTTTCTTAGCTCGCCTAAAACAAAATTTATGCAAGTATTCATCTTTTCCACAGTAGGTACAATGAAATTTAACAAAATTAGAATTTTTTTGAGATGATGAGCTAGCACCTATAGCATTAGCCACTGAACTTTGCACAAAACCAGCAAATTTAAACATAATTTGATGTGGATCCACCTAGCAAGCTAGCTGAACCACGTTGTTTTAGCCCTGATCTTTCATGATACGCCATGCTGAATGCCCTCCTTTTTCTAAGGTTCTTGCACACCCAAGAACAGCGTACACCTCCAAGATAAACCTTCTCCCACACACACCATAACACGTGAACAAAGTGTAGAGAAACCGAAGTTTCAGCGAGTAGAATCCGCACCATAATTGGATTCAACACACCAAGAGCAATTCCTCGATGGAAATCTCAAGAACACGCCAACAATGGCCACCAAACCATGGTGATTTTCTGGTTTCTATTTCTCAATTCATATCATATTATAGCCTAAGTTACAATAGGGCTAAGCCCTGACCTTATATTGGTGCACAATGTATGTCTTTGACTAAAACTTATGCACAACTTGGCCTAAGGCCGAAACAAACTCTAATACGAACTAAAAAGGAAATATCTAAACTACTGCCATAGGATTCTTGCTCATTTTGTGACATGACCATGAGGATTCCATGGCTAGCACCTCATCCATTGTATGAGACTTCAAATTAGCTTTCCAACGAGTCTAAGAACGCCCAAATCAGACTCCGATTGCGAAAGTTATGGGCATTTTAATGGTGGACTTCTTGTCTGACCCGAAAGGAATCCGAACTGACTTCAAATCTTTATATGTTTTCTTTTCTTGTTCAAGGGGCTTCCAAATCCGTTTGGAACCTGAAAAGGAATCCTTCTCAACCTTTAGAAAGCCATGGTGTGGTCAGATTTTACCCTTACTTGCATTGCAATACTCGGACTCTTTGTGTTTGGCAAGTCTCGTGCGTCTCTCCAGATAACTCGTGCAGTATCCAATGAAATTGCCATAACTTTGTGTAGGAAGCTCTAATCAAGTGCCGTTTGATTCATTGAAAAGTAGACTTTATTAGCTTTCCAAAAATGTGTTTTGTGCACATTAGAGACCTCAGAATTGGCATTCAAAACTTCTTAAACATTATGCACAGAACTGCAAGCACTAACACTTGATTGATGTTGTGTCTTCCTCTTGAGCCAGATGAACTTTCTCTTTCTCTCTTCATCATGATTAGGCCCACATAATATACGCATAACTCCATCCAACCCAAGGTTTGAAACTAGGGTCTTCTCCCCGCAGCCGGCATGGTTCTTCTCCTTGCCTTCTTCATGCGCCACAGTGATTACATTCTTTCTGTTTTCGCCATCCTCACTTCTCTTCCCCTTGGCTTCATCTTGTCGCATCAAAATAGCACTAACCAAAGTTGTAGTGTTACTTAGTGCCACATCACAATTTATTTTGGTTTAGATTTTACTTTAATTTTTTCAGGTTCAAGAAGCTTAACAACCTTAGGAGGATTATTCTTGGCATGCTCAACAAAATTAAATTCTAGACCACGATTTTTTACACTTATTTTTGACTTGTCTAGAATCATATTTCAATTTTTCTTGCCAAAAGTGAATCTCTCTAAAGTGTCCTTAAGGTACTCATTTTCTTTAGCCAAAGTAGGACAAAATGTGCACTTAATAGGTTCATTCATAAGATTCTTAGAAGCATTAGACTGAACCAATCTTTCGTTTTTAGCAAAATCATTAAGTTGTCTAGTCAACACTTCTATTTCCGTCTTAAGCTTAGGAAAGTTAGAGCGAAAAGATATATCATGATAAAATATCTATTGAATTGTTTCTTGAGATGCATTAAGTTTAACGTCTAACAATTCATATTTAGAGCAAACTTTAGATTAAGCGTTTGAAATACTTGACTCTAAACATGTAGAAAAACTGAACTTGAGCTTTTCAATTTCATCATTCGCAAGTTTTAACTTTTTATTATAAGAATCATGTGCCAATCTTAATTCATCAAGTTTAGTAGTTATATCACTAACTTAAGCCAAGTTTCATGTATTAATTGTTCTAGCAATTTCTAACTTAGAATATAAAACTTAGTAAGACTCACAAGATTCATCATCAGGAATATATGTTGGTTCTGCAGTGTAGGATCGTTGATGGTAATCAGAGGGGATGAATGATTGTAATACCTTGCACAAGCTTTCCCTGGAGTCGATTAATTTTTTCTAATACTTTATGTGATATATGTGGGCGTATGCGCAACAGTAAGCAAGCATTATGCACCAACAATAATCATTAATCAGTCTCTGTATAAGTATATGCGTAGGTCTCTAGCTGCAACAACTAGTCAATAAATTAAACTTGCGACTATCAAAGAACAGCAATGGTCAGGCACCTGCACTACATATAATTTTCTCGTCGGCATTAGGGGCAGTTACCAGTAGTAAAAAAGGAACTACGTAGCAAATCAGACAGCAGTAAAAGACACACGAATAGTTCAGCTCCGCTCGGTTGGGCTGAAAAATAGTGGCTTATGGCTGAAATTATATTGTAGCTGACTGAAATTACACTATACCTGAAGGTGGTTTATTTGGCGTAATTAAATTTAAAAATTTTAAAAGTAGAAAAAACATGTTAGCTCGTCACGGACAATGCAAACAAATATGGGAAAAAAGAACTAGCAAAAAAGCTCAAAAAAATCAAAAGTTCAGAAAAAGACAAAATTTATAAATAGTGAAAAATAAGCCAGAAGCTAGAAATTTAAGCCAAAATAAACGGGGGCATAAACTCAATCAATCAAAAAAAGTAGAACAAGCCATCAGATCATGCAGTCACGAGTACCTTCTAAATTTTGGCTAGAGCACCATCAACTAGCCTGCCTGCCGCACCCTCTCCGACTTCTATTCGTAGCAACCCTAGTTAACCCTCGTACAACTTATTTAACTGGATCTTTTTATCTTAACTAGATTTTTTTAGTCTACTCTTTTTTAAGGTATCCGAAACTCTTCTATAACATGGTTTTTTTTACTTCTATTTCACTTCCATCACATATCGTAGCCTCTGAACCGCGCCTCCGTAGTAAAGCAATGCGCGTAGGCTAAGAAAGCAGAAAACAAAACTTTTCTACCGCGCACACAAGGACATCATGCTTAAGGAGGGATCATGGATCGTTACTACTAGACGCGCAGCGCAGCGGAAGAAGAGTTAGAGAAGCCGATCCAACCACGCGCGTCGAGGTAGTAGTGGAATTAGCCGATCGTCCCGAACAGATCGTCTCCTCCACGCGATTAACCACACCACGAGCAGATCCAATCTGTAGGTTGTTGATGCCGATCAACACCGCAACGAGTAGTGCCTCCACCGGTATCCACACGTCTGGGGCTGGAACGCCGATCGCGAGTGTACTAGCACTCGTGAGCGGCTAGGGTTTGGCTCGGGAGGTGGCGGCTAGGGTTTTGCTAGAGGTTCACAGAAAACGTATGTTCCTCAGCCCCTCGCCTCCATATATATAGACCTCCTCACTTGGGCCTTGTGGACCGAGGCCCAATAGGAGTCTATTCGGATCTCTATCCGAATTGAGCCCACATCCGAATCATATTCGAATTAGTGTTCCAACTCGTTAGCGTGCGACCAGAGGTTCACGTATACTTGGTCGTGACCGGAAATGCCTTCCGGTCACCACATTAATAGCGCCTCTAGTAAGACATATTAACCCCAAAGTATACGTAAAGATCATATCGGCTGAACCTGTAATGTTCTCATGTACGAATCCCTTTGCCTCACGATATAGATTGAGCTCAAGGCGAGACCTGTGTCATCCTCTTAATAGCTCAATCACTCTCTCGATTCCGTGATGGATTATAAACTTGTGATTGACTCCTCAATCACCTTGGCATGGCCATGCACTTTCATAATCCATTACATCGAGGGGCCCAGAGATATCTCTCCCATAAGGAGGGGCAAATTCTATCTTGATCATTCACATCCCACTACATGTTTCATGGCAAACTCGAAGACTACTTTTATGACTACCCAGTTATGGAGTAGTGTTTAGTAGTCCCAAAATAAGCTACTACGCATGTTGGGAACCATGATGATCTCAAGTCTAAGGATTCCACATAAACACTACTTGAGACCAACTGATGACACATGTAATCTCTGCAGTGTCTCATGGCGGGTCTATCCAACATATGTTCACTAACACATGTCCATATTATTGATTTGGTATCATCATACCATGATCCATGAGACATGATCATCAATCAATACATATGCTGATCTTTGAATCATATTTGTTCCTCATATGATATATGATCAGGGATCATTTAGAAATAGCAACTGTTGTAGGGGTGGCCCCCACCTAAGCCCAGCAGGCCTGTGAAGGGAGTGTAAGGCCCAGAATAGGACATATGTAATGACACAAGTGCCCCTGAGCGGAGGGTATAACTGTACAAGCACCCACCATTTGGATATATATATATATGTGGCATAGGCCACGGGGAGAAGCCCAGAAGCCATTCATTTACTCAACTCTCCACTACCACACACTCTCTCTCTCTGTTTGGTCTGTAACCACAACAGTTGACGCCGTCCGTGGGGAGGACAAGAACAAGCCTCCAGCTTTGAAGGAGGATGGCACCAAAGAAAGCTTCATCGTCGGCGGCGAAGAAGAAAAGGGCGGAAGTGGCGAAGTCTCGCGTCAGCACTAGGGCTTCGGCTTTAGCAGCCGCAAGTACGAGCGGTGGTGCAGGTGCGACCGGGAACTCCGCCATCGACGCGACGACCAACCCCGCCACCGACGCGGCGACCAACCCCGCCACCGACGCGACGACCAACCCCGCCACCGACACAACGCCCAACCCCACCAGCACTGCCCCGATGACCAAACCCGGCGATGGCAACGCAGACGCATCCGCTTTTCCACCCCACGCAGAAGCGGTGAATGGCCCCAGCGGCGACGCGAACCTCGTCACCGGCTCTAGGGTCCTCCAGGACAACGCGGTGGGCAGCCTGGGCGCGCAGGCCGTGGTCACCACCGTGCCAATAGCACCGCCAAGCGCACCGACGGCCCCGGCCACGCCCGCGGTGGAGACTGCCTTGCTGGCGGCCCTCAGCGCATTTCAGCGGGAGCTAACAGACCTCCACAGAGCTGTGCGGGACATGCAAGAGGCTCGGAGCCAACACGCCCCCCCCGGTGGTGGCATTCGAACCCGATCCGGAGAGGGCGGATAGCCGCGACGCCCCCTACGTCTAGTCGCGTCCCATTACGGCGCGTAGACCCGGAGTCCCCGCTCTCTGTGGGCCTCCAGCAGGCGGCATGGCCTGAAGATTTCATGTTCCCAAGCGTCATCGAAGCCTACAAAGGCGACTCCGACCCGCGAGAGTTTGTGTGCGTGTATGAGACCGCTATCGAAGCCGCTGGCGGAGACGACACTACGAAGGCAAAAGGACTCCCTCTCGCGTTACAAGGGGTGGCGCTGTCCTGGTTCTTCACCATCGAACCACAGTCCATCTACGTGTGGGAACAGATCCGCGACCGTCTCTACAACAACTTTCAGGGAAACTACGTCGAGCGTGTCGATGCGGACCAGCTCTTCGCAGTAAAGCAAAAACCCGAGTAAAGGATCCGAGACTACTTCAAGCGCTTCGCGAAAGTACGCTGCCAAGTCAAGGACGTCAACGAAACAACCGTCATCAACACAGCAATACAAGGCCTCCGACCGGGACCAATGGCCGAATACAATGCGCGCAAGCCCATTAAGACGGTCGTGAAACTCTTCGACAAAATGGAAGAGTACGCCAGAGCGGAGGAGGACGCGCGGAGGCAACACGGTGATGACTCCGACACCAACAAGGCGGAAGGCTCGGCAAAGAGCGAAGGCTCGCCGAAGCGGGGCTCTTTGAAAGGCAAGCGCAAGCATGAGCAGCCGAAGGGCACCTCCGAATGCAAGGACCCCCAACACAATGACCAGCCAAGCGATAGGCCCAAGCGCGACCAACGTAAGTCCAGGAAACCTCGTTACGTCTTTGACATCGAGGGCGGCTCCGAAGACAACGCCTCCGCAGGCTGCGGAGGCAGAGGGCGCCGAGGCCGAGGACGGGGACGTGGCCGCGACGACAGAACCCGCGAAGAGTACGGCGACCAGCACCACGGGCAGTGGTGCGAAATCCATGGCCGAGGCAACCATGGCACGCGCGCCTGCGCCACTAAAGCAGCGCTACGACAGAGCGTCGCCAGGGACAAAAACCCGGATACACGCGCGCCCGTTGTGGCCCACGTCCAACACCCCCAGGACCAAGATATACAGCCCCAGGAAGGCCTCCTGCGAATTCAGGCGCATGTGCAACAACCTCGGGAGGGCCTCCGACAGTTACAAGCCCCGGAAGGAGCCCAGCGCAGGATCATCAACGTCATTTCCGGAGGCTCCTCGCTGGAGTTCGCCTCGGCGCTGCAACGGAAGGCTTACGCAAGGAGGCTGCACCACGTCACGGCATACCCGGCGCAGGCGCCGCCGGAATGGGCACAACACGAAGTCACATTCACGCCCGCTGACGTCGAGGGTGTGGAGTTTCCCCCACCAAGACCCTTTGGTCGTCCGAGTCCTTGTAGCCGGATGCGAAGTCAGGCGCGTCCTAGTCGATGGAGGAAGCTCCGCGAACATCCTGTTCGCCGTGGCCTTCGACCAAATGGGGATCCCTCGGAGTCGATTGGGCCCGTCAGGCATCCCGCCGCAAGGATTTGGAGGGCAGCCTTTGCGCGCCTTGGGCCAGATATGCCTCCAAGTCTCCTTCGGCCAAAACGACAACGTGAGGAGCGAAGACGCCATCTTCGATGTAGTCGACATTGCATACCCCTACAACGCCATATTAGGGCGGCCGCTCCTAAATACTCTCGGGGCAGTCCCGCATCACGGCTTCCTGTGCATGAAGCTTCCCAGACCGCGGGCCGTCATCATCGTTCATGGCGACCAGGACATGGCTCGGCGCATAGAGCTCGGCGCCAGAGCTCCATGCCACGCGCCTCGCCAAGGCACCTAAGCCGGGTGTGCAGATGCGGAGCCCTCGGGCGGCCCCCGAGAGCGTCTCGCATTCCTCGCGCACAAGCTTGCCCTGACAGCAGCGGCTCGTTAGCGGTCGCCCCGTCCTCATAGCGGTTAGTGGCCGGTATCCCCCCTCTTTTGTAATCGCTCACCCGCGCAAACGGGAATTTAATAAAGTTCACCGTTTGCACAAATTTTTGTTCTTCGCAACAAAGACACGTGTTCGCGCGCGCACTCTCTGTCAAAGATACGGGCATGAGTATAAACAAAGACACGCGTTCGCACGCACACTCTCTGTCAAAGATACGGGCATGAGTATAAACAAAGACACGCGTTCGCGCGTGCACTCTGTCAAAGATACGGGCATGAGTATAAACACAGACACGCGTTCGCGCGCGCACTCTCCGTCAAAGATACGGGCATGAGTATAAACAAAGACACGCGTTCGCGCGCGCACTCTCTGTCAAAGATATGGGTATGAGTATAAACCAAGACGAGCGGGGGGACGCCTCCGCACGCACTCTACGGAGTATAAATAAGACGTAGCGTCGAGGTTCGCCTCCGCACGCGATTTCACCGCCCGCAACGCACGGAGGCTCGCCTCCGCGCGCAGTCTACGGACTCTAAATAAGACGTAGCGTCGAGGTTCACCTCCGCACGCACTCTACGGAGTATAAATAAGACGTAGCGTCGAGGTCTGCCTCTGCACGCACTCTACGGAGTATAAATAAGATGTAGCGTCGAGGTCCGCCTCCGCACGCACTCTCCGGAGTATAAAGAAGACGCGGACGCCATTTTTGCGCACTCTACGGAGTATAAACAAGACGCGAACACCGCGCACGCATGGGCGTTGCCCCAGTGCGTACTCTTCAGAGTATAAATAAGACGTGGATGCCGATCCCACGCACTCTCTGGAGTATAAAGAATACGCGGACGCCATTTCCGCGCACTCTACGGAGTATATACAAGAAGCGAACACCGCGCACGCATGGGCGTTGCCCGAGTGCGTACTCTTCGGAATATAAATAAGAAGTGGATGCCGATCCCACGCACTCTCCGGAGTATAAAGAAGACGTGGACGCCATCTCCGCGCACTCTACGGAGTATAAACAAGATGCGAACACCGTGCACGCATGGGCGTTACCCCAGTACGTACTCTTCGGAGTATAAACAAGGCGTGGACATTGGCCCCACGTACTTGGAGCACAGCTTACCCCAGCTAATTCTACGGAGTGCAAAGTGCACCACGGGGGCCCACTCACACGCGCCGCCCGCGAAGTACCGAGGCGACGTGTCAGAGGCTGGTTCCCGCGCGAGCACACCCGCGAGCGAGAAATACCAGAGGCTGTTCTTGCATAATCTTGGGAAGGAGCGCTCGCGCCTCTACTTCGACTAGGCGCCAGCTCCGCTGCCACCACTTCGAAGGGTAGGGGACGGAGCGCTCACGCGTCTACTTCGACTAGGCACCAGCTCCGCTGCCACCACCTCGAAGGGTAAGGGACGGAGCGCTCGCGCGTCTACTTCGACTAGGTGCCAGCTCCGCTGCCACTAGAGATGGCAATGGGTACCCGATACCCGAATACCCGACGGGTTTTATCCGATAAAGAGACGGGTATGAAAAATTTTATGTACCCATGGGTACGTTATTGGGCGAAATCCTCTACCCACCGGGTAGGCGGGTGCGGGTGTGGGTATATACTACCCATACCCGCCTACCCGCAGGTAATGAATACCCGCATTAGACAACTAGACATCCCACTCAAATGTTAATTTTATTATCTACTTGTTGTTGATTGTTTATTTGTTTGTTATATGTTGATATGGTCATGTCAAGTATGTTTATGTGATGTACTAATTTTGATCATTAGACGCTTTTGTGCTTGGTATGTATGATTAATGAATGTCTAAATTGATGATATTCTTATGTGTTGAACCGGTATGCTTGCGGTGCGGGTTACCGTCGGGTAGTAATACCGCGGTACGGTATGGGTAAATTTTCCTACCCACGTGCGGATACGGGTAACCCGACGGGTAAATTTACACCTAGCGGGTACGGGTATGAAATAGCAATACCCGATGGGTATTTACCCGTTGCCATCTCTAGCTGCCACCACCTCGAAGGGTAAGGGATGGAGCGCTCGCGCGTCTACTTTGACTAGGTGGCAGCTCCGCTGCCACCACCTCGAAGGGTAGGGGACGGAGCGCTCGCGCGTCTCGCCGACCAGGCGCCACTCGCGCCACCACTTGGAAGGGTAAGGGACGGAGCGCTCGTCGTCTACCCGACCAGACGCGGGCTCGCCGCCACCACTCGAAGGGTAGGGGACGGAGCGCTCGCGCGTCTACTTCGACTAGGCGCCAGCTCCGCTGCCACCGCTTCGAAGGGTAGGGGACGGAGCGCTCGCGCGTCTACTTCGACTAGGCGCCAGCTCCGCTGCCACCCCGTCGAAGGGTAGGGGACGGAGTGCTCGCGCGTCTACTTCGACTAGGCGCCAGCTCCGCTGCCACCACCTCAAAGGGTAGGGGACGGAGCGCTCGCGCGTCTACTTCGACTAGGCGCCAGCTCCGCTGCCACCACCTCGAAGGGTAGGGGACGGAGCGCTTGCGCGTCTGCTTCGACTAGGTGCCAGCTCCACCGCCGCCGCTTCAAAGGGATATAGGACTGAGCGTGTGTGCGGTTATTGCAACTACACGTCTACCTCGATCACACTGCCCCCGGAAGGCGCAACTCATCGCATACGTGCGCGCGTAGTAACCCTCCGAGTTTACCATGGGACAGCGTAGCCGGAGGGCGGCGATGCACTTCGCAGGATCTAATCAAGACTGTTCTTTGCATTCACTAAGGACGCTTACAAAGGCGCACAAACACCTCCGGCGCACCAGGCCGCTACTCGGCAGGCTCATCCTTAACATTCGTCCGTGCCGAGACTCCACTCGAAGACGCCCGACCCGCCCAGAAATCCAACGCTTCCTCGGCCCTTTGCCAGCGCCGAAGACGCCGTCGGGTCGCAAGGTCGGAGATCAGCAGCCGGCCCCGGCTGTGTAGCTGCTCGGGACAAGGGGGCAGGAATCAGAACAGCGGGAGACAACTCCGTACTTTACCAACAAAAAAAAAAAGATAACCTGGGCTTCGGTTACAACGCACACCAACACGCGACAACCTCCCGTCACAACTGTGGGTTCGCGGTATCCTCCGGAGCCTCGGCGCCATCCTCGTCACGTCGGGGGACCTCGTCCAGAAACCGGCCAAGGTTTCCCTCGCCGTGCAAGTTGTTCCGCAGCTCGACTATGGCTGCGGCCTCGCCGCAGTATTCCCATATCCGCTCATGGAAGAACTTCACGGCGCGGCGTACGGCTCGCACGGCGCCGGACATTACCCCGCCCCGGCGGGCATCTCCAGTCGGGGATCGACTAGCCCCGCAACGTGCTCACAACCGCGGTGTCGCAGGAGCGCGCACGTCAGACACGACGCCACATTGGCGCAGTGATTACCGAAGATCGTCGCGGTGCCACGCGCAACGCCGGCCGCTTCTCCAATCCACCGGAGTGACCGCGACAGGTCCTCGGGCCCAAAGGAGTGTGCCGGCACTTCGGTGACAAGCCCCTTAAGGGTATCTTCCAGGGCCAGCATGGCATCCCAGGCGGCTACCGAAGCGTCGCCGAGGGCTCGATCTCGCTCCGCGAGAGAGGCAGCAAGCTCGCTGTTTTTCCCCTCTAGCGTAGCGATTTGTTGCAGAAGGTCGTCCCGCTCTGCAGCAGCCTCTTGCTGCACCGCTTCCGCGGCCGACGCTTGCGCTGCGGCAACGAGCCCATCGGTGCGCGTCTTCATCTCCGCGCACTCCAACTCTAGGAGGCGTATACGAGCATCCTAAGCGGACCGCCCTCCTGCAGCTCCTCTTCGGCGGCCCGCAGCCTACTCCGTATCGCTGCTCCCTCGTGAACGTGAGCACTTCGCAGGGCCTGGGCCAGCACGAGTGTTTGTGCGACGCAGGAATTAGCAAATGCTAAACGGCTGCAAGTGGTCTAAAAGACAGACGCTTACCCTCACTCCCGACACCTCCAACGCATCTCCAAGGCGCCCTGACCCGTAGGCCTGCAACGCCTGTTGATCGATGCTGGCGGCCGCGTCCTCCGCAATCCCGCGCCATGCCCTCAAAGCATCCGACGGAGGGACGAAGTCCGCCGGGCTCGGGCGCGCGGCACCTGTGTCGCCAGCACCAGGACCCCCACGCTCAAGGAACGGCTCCTCCTCCGGGATAAGTGCCGCTGCAAAGAGGAATTACACATGTCATGAGGCGTACAAAAAAACTGTCGAAGGAGTACCGTCATAACATACCTTCGGTGGCGGACGGGGGACTTCGCGGAGACGTCTCCCTAGCCGCGGGCGGGACCATTGCTACTTTGGCCCCAACGGACGGCATTGCCTCGCAAGGCCTGGGGACCTCTGAGTCGGGACCTCGCGCCAACCGATCCTGCGTCACGGTCACCGTGGCCCGAGGGGCCAGGAGGGCGCGGGGTGGAGGGACCTCACCACCCGAAGCGGAGTCCCACAGGCTCCCAATACCGGTGGCCACAACGAACCCTCGTGAAGTCCACGGAAGGGGGGACGGCAGGCGTGGCCGCTTCGCTTGAGGGGAAGGTACCACCGCGGTACCTGCCACAGGAGCCCCGGCGGCAGCAACACTCGCCGAAGGGGTCTCCATAGCTACAACGACAGTGGTCGGGGGCTTCGCCCCCACGACCCCTGCGGAGGACACCCCCACCTCCGCGGGGGACACTTCAGCCTCGGCCGCCGCTATTAGCGAAGGCTGCGCTCCACACACTCCCGCGGAGGGCGGACCCGCCACAGCCATGGCCGGAGACGAGGACTCCGTGCCGGTGCCGCCAGCCGGCACCACCAACTCGGCGACGGTCGCGGGCAGCGAGACCTCTACGGCGCGCCCTCCGCCACCGACGCCTTCGCCCTCAGTACCCGCGCCTTCTAAGTCTGAGTCGGCATACTTCACCGAACCCGACTCCGGGTTTGCTGCGTCGGCAGGAACAGCGGCAACCGCCGTACTGGGCATGGTCGCAGTGCTCCGGATCCTCTTGCGGGATGGCGCCTTCGCCTTCACGGCACCGTCATCCTCATGCTGCTGGTCCGGAGGGGTGCGATTCGGCACAGGAAGCCCTAAGGCCTCACACACGTGGTTTATTCGCCCCAACCCGGCCTTCGCAGTCGCAGTTGCGCGCTGCCCGTGCTCTCTGCCGGTGTATGGCCCGAGGAACACGCGCGTGGCGCGCTCCGCGTCCTCAAGGTGAGTCCCTACGCCGGACGAAGCACTTTTACACAATGCAATACGTACGAACGAAGAGGAAGACATGGTCGAGACTTACAAAGACCAGTCGGCACGGGCAGTGAACAAACGGACGGGCGAACGTTATCATCCCAACGTTCAGCCGCATCATGTACTCCTCGGCGAGGTCGCGCATATTGAAACGGGCGACGACCCCCACAAGTCTTCGCACCCTCAGCCTATCTTCGTGGTCAAGCGTTAAACCGGGGGCGGTCTTGAATTTCATCGGCCCACCTGCGCACTCAAGGCCGCTACCACCCGTCACACGATGGTAGAACCACCGCCACGCCCAGTTGACCTCCCACTTCCCTCGGGTCACGTTCGCGGGGAAAGGCTTCCCACATGACGCCCGCAGACGAAGTTGACGCTGCCAAATTTTGACAGCGTACTGTCGCCCTTCCGCTCCTTCTGTTGGCACCGGGCTTCATGCAGATACGCGAACAGGGACGCGCTGGGCCAACACCCCTCCGAGCGCAGGGCCCAGCTGTACACGGCGAGGCGAGCCACCGCGTTCGGAGTCAGTTGTGACAACTCCAGCTTGAAGGTCCGCAGCACGTCCCCAACAATTGCCGCGGACGGGATGCGAAGTCCGGCTTCAAAGTAGGCGACGAAGATGATCGCCTCCGACTTCTCAGGTCGCGGCTCCGTCTCGTCATCGGCGGGCAACCGCACCGCGTGGCGGTCCGATAGCTTCCCCTCTCGCAGCAGTGACCGGATCGTGTCCTCCGTCACGAGCATGCGGCCCAACTCGCCGGAGTACGGACCCTGACTCTTCTTCGCTGCCCACCACTTGTCTGCCGCCGCCGGATCGCACTCCTCTAGCGCGTATTTCACCTCGAGCGGTGAGGACCGCATGCGGATGGCGTAGCCGCCCACCTGAGTACGCTCGTCGCAAGTCACCATCAGCATCCACGGGGAACTCGGCGGCAAAAAGGAGCGCAGGAACAGGGCGAGCGAATACAGGGGGCGACGTGAACAACCAGAAAGCGTGAGGAGGCGCGGGCACAACGCCACGGGGGATACTTAAAGGCCCCCCGCCTCCCACCATGGGTAAGCGCAAGCGACGGGCGACAACCGCTCACCTCCCCACGTGCGAAGCCGAAGCGTCGCGGCGGTGCACGTAGCCAGCATGCGACCGTGGTCGTACAGAGTCCTGTCACCACGCGACGCGTCGCTAGCGTCCCACCGCGTGTCGGTCAGCGCAAGGAATAAACGCAAGTCGCGCGACCCGACATAGCCTGCGGACCCTAAACCGCGATAGCCCAAACAGGGTCACCCACCCCCCGACCCTGGCCACACCTGTTCGAAGTGACAACCGCCAATCTGCGCGACATGGGCAACCGAAGATCGGCAAGAAGCGCAACTGCTAGCACCCGGTCATGCGCGTTGGAAGGCGGGCAACCAGCGTGTGGCGCGCCTACAGCGCCGCGCCACGTGCCCCGCCCCTCTGGGGAAGGGGCTTGACCCCTGACGGCCCGTCAACACGCCAAGAATGGCCCGCCGCGTGTGCATCTCAAATGGACAAGCGCGTACGGATATAGCAGCCCGCTTGTGCCAGCCCAGGGGTCGGCGCGATTCCCGGAGCCATTAAGGCACACTACCGCAGGGTCACGCTCACCCCAGGGAGTGCATCGCCACCACCTCGAGGGGTAGGAGACGGAGCGCTCGCGCGTCTACTTCGACTAAGGCGCCAGCCTCCGCTGCCACCACCTCGAGGGGTAGGGGACGGGCGCCGGCGTCTTCGACCAGGCGCCAGCCTCGCGCCACCGCTCGGCGTAGGGGACGGAGCGCTCGCGCGTCTACTTTGACTAAGGTGCCAGCCTCCGCTGCCACCACCTTGAAGGATAGGGGACGGAGCGCTCGCGCGTCTACTTCGACCAGGCGCCAGCCTCCGCTGCCACCACCTCGAAGGGTAGGGGACGGAGCGCTCGCGCGTCTACTTCGACTAAGGCGCCAGCCTCCGCTGCCACCACTTCGAAGGGTAGGGGATGAAGTGCTTGTGCGTCTACTTCGACTAGGTGCCAGCTCTGCTGCCACCGCGTCGAAGCGTAGGGGACAGAGCGCTCACGCGTCTACTTCGACTAGGCGTCAGCTCCGCTGCCACCACCTCGAAGGGTAGCGGACGGGCGCCGCGCGTCTCGCCGACCAGCGCCACCTCGCGCCACCACCTCGAAGGGTAGGGGACGGGCGCCACGCGTCTCATTTCGACTAAGGCGCCAGCCTCCGCTGCCACCACTTCGAAGGGTAGGGGACGGAGTGCTTGCGCGTCTACTTCGACTAGGCGCCAACTCCATTGCCACCGCTTCGAAGCGTAGGAGACGGAGCGCTCGCGCGTCTCGCCGACCAGGCGCCAGCTCGCCGCCACCGCTTGGCGTAGGGGACGGAGCGCTCGCGCGTCTACCCGACTAAGGCGCCACCTCGCCGCCACCACCTCGGGGTAGCGGGCGAACGCCGCGCGTCTGCGCCGACCAGCGCCGCTCGCGACCACCACTTCGAAGACCAGGGGACGAAGCGCCCGTGCGCTTACCCCCACGCACGTAGCACCCCCGGACCACCCCGCAAATGCCTGCTTTCCGCGGCTACTATCCTCCTAGGCAGGAAACCAGTGGTTTCGGAACACTACCCCGCCTCTCACCTTGTAGGCACCGCCTCGGCGGGACGGCACATCCGACGGCATTCCCCACACACCGCACTAGCGCAGGTTATGTCACACCAAGTTTTGGCTTGTTCTCATAAACAGGCCACCTTCAGTCCATCAATGTTCTCTCGAAAGACGGGCTTGATCACAAGCCCCGACTGAAGGTGAGCCTGTCTAAAAGAACAGGGCAAACCTTGCCGTTGTATGCAGGAATACGGTGCGAGCACAGCAAGTGCGAGCAGTTGCCGTTAACAGACGCTAACTAAGCTCCCGAGAAAAATAGACCTCCACCAGTACATCAACATTCCCCGAGCCGCGTGGTGCCGCCATGGAATGTGGATGCACGGAAGAGGCCCATTTTAGGGGAGCAGCACCTATCCGAGCATACAATGCAGGTACAATGTTACACCAGCATGCTATATATACCCCATCAACGGGAAAGTCCAACCGGCAGAAGTCTAGCCGGCGGAAGTCCATCCGGCGGAAGTCCAACCAGCGACAGTCCAACGTTGCGGCATCGTACCACCACGATGCTCCAAGATCCGCGCCGGGAGAAGGAACGTCGCCACACGGCATCACCGCGCCCCCCTCAAGTCTCGCGCCGCGTCAACCAAGCCCCGCTGGGTAGGCTGGCAGTCGCTTATCATCAAGGGCGCTCGACGCCGGAGACGCGCGCGCGATGACTTACGACCCGCTCCGCCTTCTATGCCGACGCATTTGACTCCGCCAACATCTCCACTCCGGACGACGGACCCGACCCCGCCACGGCAGGACTTTGTGGGTGACGAAGCCTTCGACAAGCCGCCCGGCGCCATGCCTTCGCAATAAGGCGAACACTGCACTTCGAACGTTGACAAAGCTCACAGGCCGCAGGGACGTAGGGGGCCAAAGGGCTCGGCAATATGGCTTCGGCCCGTGAAGCCCTTCACCATGAGAGGCTCCTGTTGTAGGGGTGGCCCCCACCTAAGCCCAGCAGGCCTGTTAAGGGAGTGTAAGGCCCAGAATAGGACATATGCAATGACACAAGTGCCCCTGAGGGGAGTACTCACGTGTAAGGGTATAACTGTACAAGCACCCACCATTTGGATATATATATATATATATATATATATATATATATATATATATATATATATATATATATATATATATATATATATATATATATATATATATATGTGCATAGGCCACTGGAGAAGCCCAGAAGCCATTCATTTACTCAACTCTCCACTACCACACTCTCTCTCTGTTTGGTCTGTAACCACAACAGCAACATTTTAGCATTAAGAGTCTCATGAATAAGTCACATACTCATTGATCAATAATGATAATATCTATTTCAAGTAACAAAGTAATGTATCATAAACATAGTATGTGATATACACAACATCTCCATGTTGCCTCTAGGGCATATCACTAACACGTAGCTCCAACATGCATCATCTGTCTTTGATCTCCATGCGCCCTAACTCGAGAACGATCGTCTCCTCCAGCATCCTTGACTCTCTGGACCATGGCTTCGCACCAAGCCATCTCCTGGTTCTCGCCGTAGACCACAATCACCTCCAAGTTACTCTGCACACGCAAAAACCAAACCAACATTTTTCCCGTCACTAACTCTTTCCAACTTGACCGACATGAGTCCACACAATGCCACACGCCGCAAATAACATTGATAAGCAATGTTGTCAATTATTCATCACCATAAAAATACTAGACCTAGCCAAATAGTCTAAGAGCAGTAGCTCATATCTGTTACTTGTTTCTAATTTCTATCGAAATCTATTGGTTCTACATACTCTTAACATTGATACTACAATGAGGTAATATTTAATTAGACAATCTAGTAGAATTTTTGAGGAATTGTCATTGTGATCATTGAAATATTGACAACAGTGAAAGAAGGCTAAGTTTAGAACTTGTGCAACTCCTCATCTGAGAACGAAAACACACTTCTTAATCTGTGCATTAGGCAGATTTTCAATGCCTACTTTTACATACTATTCAGCATATTGTTGTATTTTAATGACCTGAATAGTTTATTTGTTTCAAAAAATAATACATATATATTCATGTCATTTTATATTGTTGTGTTTATGCTTTATTGTGCTTTTTTATAATTGGAATTAATATGAAAATATTGCTAAAACCGCTTTTCATATTGCTCGAGGGGTTACTTTTATTTTCATTTTCCCCTTAAAGGATAGGCTTTGAAATAGGAGTCATGGAATAATAACGTTCAACACATTGAAATTCATTTAGAAATTGAATCTAAACTGTGGTAAGACTTGTTACCTATATAGCTTTTAACAAAATTAAGACTTGTTGTTCACTTATTCTCCCTAACAATTCTAGTTTACTTGGCACATTGATTTTTGAAACATATTCTAAATTTACCAAGAATTGGCTCAAAACGACCACTAGAGTTGCTCACTTCTATTATCTTTTTAATATGTCATCCGCTCATTCTTCGACATCGCCACCAGATGCGTGTGATGCACCAACCTCTACAAAATCCCAAAAAGGAAAAAGACTATCGAAAAGGCACAAGGGCTAATTTACCATCATAGATATCGATGCGTCTGGGACCCCTCTTAATCCTTGCTGAGCAGTGTCCGCATTCCAGAGAATGGTCAGAATAGTTACACGGGAGTGGATTGAGATCACGTTCGATTCATGGAAGACCATGGCCAAAGTTCAAAAAAATGAACTGGTGGCGGAAGTTTTCAATTGTTCGAGATCTCGAAAGAACACAAAGCCTCTATGGAACGACTTCAAGAGCTTGCTTGTCAAGCAATACATAGAGAAGGATCTGATGCCCTTCCACAAATATCCATTCTTGGAACCACAGTAGTAAGAGTTTGTAGCGATGAAGACGACAGAAAAGTTTAGGAGTGAAAATGGGGCGCTTAGGGCCCTCCAACCAAAAAACACGCACCCCACAAATTCAGCACCGCTAGGTATACAGGCAAAATCCAGCAATGAAGGAAGGAGGAAGAGCAGGCAATCCTACGGGAGACCTCCTCGCCATTTGTCGGGGTCCCTAATGAGCGTACCCATAACTGGAAAAGAGTGAGGTTATCTACTGTGTCGTTGGGGGCCATCTCCTTTTGAAACTCCGCAAATGAGGAAGTGTCTCATCGCCTGGTAAGATATCGGACTACCTAGTTTGTAATTACTTCATAACTGCATAGGGAGTGAAATGACATGTCGGGCTCCTGTAGAAAGCACTGAGTGTAGAATCTTCCAAAGGCTCCTTGCAAGTAGTCAGGGAGAGAGATATACTCTCCGCGGCCCTGGAAAACAAGGAGCCCCGGGTCGCATGAGAGGCCTTGGTCCTTATGTTCCTTGAAAACACGGTTTCTTAGAAGACTCCAAAGCGTACCGAAGTAGGAAGAGAGACAAAGCTGAGCGCGAGGCACAGCTACGAGAGGACATTACAACATCCATTAGAGATGAGATGCAAAGGTATGTCAGAGATCAGATAGAAAGGTATAGGAAAAATCAACATGAAGCCCCCTCCGCTCCTGTGCTATGCAGCCCCCTAAACGTCGAAGTAGCTGTGCATCCAACCTACCTCGAAAATGACAACCGATTTTCTATCAACAACATCCTGGTAATAATTATTATCTCGTGAATACTCGATCCACTGATAGGCCTATTGGAGTAGCTAATTTTGTATCGTTATGTAGGTGGCTACGAAGTGCAAGCTTCAAGTGAGATATGCCTCTGTAGGCTAGGCGTATCCATCCTGGCCTGGGGCCTTGGTGCACAGTGCATGTCTAATGCCAAGTTTTGCAAAAGTGAATGTGGATAGTGTTTATACCAATTTTCAAGGTTGTTCCACTGCAGATGCTCCCAAACGACGAGGTCGTGTCTTTATAGTAAGCCATTGGAACATTCATCTAGTGGCCCAAGGGGGACATATACCTGGAAGCTCCTACACCGATGCCAAGTCCACGAGAGCTATTTGCACCGGTGCTAAGTCCACAGGAGTTATCTGCACCGGTGCTAATTCCACAAGGGCGATCTGCACCAAAGCTACCTGCACCGGTGCCAAGTCTACGGGGGCTATTTGCACCGGAGCTACCTGCTCAGATGCAGCAAGGGCGCGGTGCATCTACATCTTGTGCCCAGTCGACTACCGTGAAGTTAACCTACAGTTGAGGCGGCAAGGGCAAACCGAAGAAGACTGATGATGATATCCCCTACTTGTTGTTGGTCTAAAAATTCATGCTGATCGAGTCGTTGATCATCCCGAAAGAGCGCCTCCTAACCCTAGGACTAGCTTACCAGATCTTGCATACATGGTACATGGAACAGGCCAACAACCCGGAGGAACAATGACACTCTGGTTTCACCGTCAAGTTCAAGCTACATTATCTTCAGCACGATATTCATGACTGTGTCTTCATAGTGACCTTCAAGGACTTATTCTTTCTCTTCACACTCGACGCCTACTTATTTGATGATGTACATTGTAAGTGTGTACAATCACGGTCTATATTATTGTAATACCGATAAATGTCATATATAACTCATTGGTTTTGTGTGTGTATATATACATGATGATTGAAGCTAGATTAACGAAATAACTGGTTGGTTTCTTCGACCCACGCTTGGTCTCCATGGATACCATCAAGGAGGATGCATCCTTCATCCAGGATTACATGACGATGGCACTGGTGACTTACCGCAATAAGGAAGTCAGACTTATGCCCTGCAACTAGGAGTAAGAGCTGTACTAGTGGCTATACTTATTGATTGTACTTTATAAGCAACACGAACTTAGATTTAATGACCATGATGACACAACTATGTAGGTTCAACTGGATTCTAATTGTAATTATACCAAAATGGAACATGATAATATATCTTGATTCCCTAAAGAAGAATAAAACTAATTACACAGTTGTCCAATAATTAATCGACAGGTAAACTCATTTCCTTCATAGATAACTCTATTATAGTATTTCCTTCCTAATCACATAGGTCGTTCGACACGTACATTGCAAAGGTAGGAAAATCCAATGAAGGGATCAACGCTTTGCGACACGATCTAGATTTTTCGATATTCACTAGTACACATTAATCATATATAATATTTTGTAGTAATGCCTCTTGAACTAACAAATTCTATTTTTTCAGTGCTACCAGTAGCTGTGGGGCAACACCTATGGATTCTATGTTTGCCACAATATGCAACTACTCCTCGATTCCGCCAAGAACAATATTGATAATCAGGTTTGTCAATTTTATGATAATTATTTCATACTTATCAATTTATATATTTATGCACGACATTGATCTTTCTACCGACAGGTTGTGTCCATCGCTACAACTCCGTTGGAACAGGTCGACCTCAAAAAGATTCGAGAACAGTGTGAGTACTTTATAATTTCTAAAGTCATAAAAGAAGATGGAAAGTTCCACAATGTAAAATGAATTTCTCTAGAATAAGATCGTGCTTAATTATTCATATGTGTATTTGTTCATAGATGGGTAATTTATTTCATTTTAGTTAATTGATTTATGAAATTGATGTTTTTGTTTCTGAAATGAATGAATGTGAATTGGATATATATACTATGTTGATCTACTTGTTTCAGATGACATGGCTAGCATTTTCTAAGGCTAGCCAACAAATAGAAATAGATTTATGAATAGAAAATAATATAATAGATGGTTATTAACTTGTAACCATATGTGAAACTGTCTGTGAAAGTCTGCATCATAGACGGTTCGAAAGTCGTCTGTGATAACCTCATGTCATTACTAACCCATAAACTCAGACGGCTCACGAAACCATTTATGATGACGTTTTTTAACCGTCTGTGATGACCTTTTCTGCAGTAGTGATTCAGAGCAAACACGAAAAGATTAATTGCCGAGATGTCGAAGGGAGGGCACTCAGTATTTCTCGCTTGTTTAGATGTGGCAATATGCCTATCTGTTATTTTATTCTTAAATGAAGTCATAATAGACTTACTCATATCACTTGACATACAAATATATATATGGACAGATATCACTCATTCCGTATCCTATTCTGTATTTTTTTCTTTGGAATCGGAGTCGGACACAAATAGTGTCGGGCACCCATTTATCCCTTCCGTATTTGCTCCGTAAGCCTTTAGTCAGTCAGTCGGATGGAAATTATCCGCTCAGTTTGCATTCCTAATCATGGTGTTCAAGTTGCCAAGCTAAAAGATGCAGGATCTGTCGAAGTAGCTGCCGTTGATCTTGAAATCACGGACCTGCTTTGTGGTGTTCCCAGCCAAGAAGACATCCATCTCTGTCTACAGTTGAATAATTGAAGATTTCTTCACAGTTAAGGGCAAATCGCTCGCATTTGTGCTGTCACCTCTGAACACTTCCAATCTGTGGTGCCTACTGAATACCTGATAAAGTGATGCTGAATTGTGTTACTCTCATTGATGTCTAAAGATATAGCTATAGCCTTTTTATTGTAGTGGCAGTAGTATGTGATCTGTAGAATGGATTGAAATAGGATGTGTCGATGACGAACTTGACATCATTTAATACCCTTCAAAGAGAAAGCTTACCATGTTCCAATTGTTGACCGTTGAAATTAATGGAGTTCAACTTTGAACTGTGTTTGATTGATCTGAGAATTCGTGATGTGTACAATTAAGGCATCAAAATAATGGTTTATTGATATCTAAACCGCCATGAGAGTACTTTAGATCCCATTTGGAACACAATAATTTTTCTGGAATTGAATTACTTTCTGTAAAATTTCTGCATTCTAAACAAAATTTCACAGGAGATGACTCAATGACAGTTTGGAGTCTTTCACATCCCGGTGTTCTAAATATGGACTAATAGTTCAAGCTGGCAAGAACATCGTGAAATCAATCCCGGAAGCAATTGACCATTGACCAATGGACAACCCCCAACTCTACACCATTCACCTTTAATTCGAGTGGGGACACAGATTAGGAAGAGGAAAACATTAGTATTTCCCAATCCGATCAAATTTTTATCATGACTAGATCAATTTCCAACGATTCAGTTGCCCTCCAGAGCCAATAAATTCAAGGCTAGATTGAATCTGATTCTGCAAAAAAAAAGTTATACTTTTTCCCCGGGAATTTGACCGCTCTATTTTTCGTTACCCATTCAACTTGCAAGGTACAGTTCGACCGTGACATTATTATGAGAGGAAAACAAATGACAAGATCAAGACTGACATCACTATTTTTTGCTTTACTTTTTTATCTCGTTTGCGTTATAACCTGATACCCTTTCTTATACGCAGCAGCTTTTGGATTAGATCAGAGTTTATAAGATACAACACGAACATGCATGGTATCAAGAATGGAGAAGAATCTTGTAGAGAGAACTAAAATAATAATTTTGAAGTAACCATGACGAGAGAGAAAATTTGACGAAACCGACTGTAAATTCCTTAAGGACAAGCTCAAAAGAGTATAATGAATTGTCGCTCTCTCACAACCGGCCCTCTCGAATCTTTAGAACCCTCGAAACCTTACTCTATATAAGAATCTAGTGCTAAAGAATAACATAGCTTCTAATACTCTTATGCACCTCTAAAGGATGAGCGGCTTATTTGCTTTATTACTTAGACTGTTGTACGGTTGGGAGCTATGGTGGGGGGCACTAGTGAACCCTGTTGATAGAAGGGACACGACGGTGCCGGCTACCACTCTCTGGCTGTTGCACCCGTCTCTCCTGTGGATAAGTAGTGAACGCCCATGCTACCTGACAAATTCTATGGACATCATATAATAGCATTTTTCATATAAATTGGGATGTGTTGTGTCGAGCTATGTTAGCACCGCCTGTGTAAATAAAAATTATTGACTTTGATGAGTTAATCAGCGATTAACCCATCTCGAACCATATCCAACCCATTGACAGATATAAGTTATATCTTGAAATTACAACATGAACATGAAACACTTGCAACCCTAGGTATATTATTATTAGATCTATATCGGGCTCTTGTATCAAGTGGTGACAACGCCGAGGATATACATTTGCCCCAAAATTATTGACAAATCCTATTTTAAAGGTATGTGTCCAATTTAGTGATTTTGTCCTTATCTGGTTGGGCAGGATGTCACTGTATATCTCTATCCATCGATAGTTCCAGGGAGAGTATTGTTCTTTTTCTAAGAGTACAAGGAGTGTTACAATCTGGCCCACAGGTCTAAATGGGCTGAATATAACTAAGTCCACAGAGCAACGGAGCAACAACCTTATAAGTGGTATTGGGCCTTCTCCCCCCAAAAGACTAGTCCAAGGGGTGGAGGCTCCCTCACACTTATAAGTTGTGCTTTCTCTTCTCCCATAATCCATGTGGGACTATTCCTAACAATCTCCCCCTCACACATGGATTGGGCACTTCTGCAACCATGAGGTCTAAGGAGATGTTAGACACCTGGGCTCTGATACCACTTGTTACAATCTGGGCCACAGGTCTAAATGGGCTAAACACAACTAAACCCACGGAGTAACAGAGCAACAACCTTATAAGTGGTATTGGGCCTTCTCCCCCCAAAAGACTAGTCCAATGGGTGGAGGTTCCCTCACACTTATAAGTTGTGCTTTTTCCTCTCCCACAATCCATGTGGGACTATTCCTAACAAGGAGGTTGCACAACATATTCACTACACACTATACATATGTGCGCATCTACTACACACATTAGGAATTTTACGGAGGTTCTAGAGCCTTACTTAGCATAGGTACTCGATTTTTCTACTAAACACATGCATATGTGTACTCTGCTTAAATAAATATACTATATTGATTGTAAAATCGAATTTGGAAAATTCATGGGAGTGTAATCAATGTGCTTCACAATAAAATATTTCCGATCCATCTCACTCCGAAGGCCCTAAATTCTAAAACCCCGAGGGGACCGGTTGACGAAGAGCCTGCTTGTAGAGATACAGATTCTGTTTTTTCAACTCCTACTTGTGATTATCCTAGAATCCACTCCTCCAAAAATCTATAGAGAAGCATTTGGTAGAAGGTTAGCTCTCAAAACCCTGATAGAGATTATTGGAGGGGAAAAGAACATTGCACCTCTCATTTTAGCACTTGAAGTTTATTTGGTTCTTATTCCTTTCTACATGTATAGAAATTCCTAAAAATTGTGCACAAATTTTTTGGTACTAGTCTATATTCTATTTGAATGCGATATCACACGAATGTACTAAGAGGAATGCATTTCATGTCAATAGTACAACCGATTAATTACGAGTTTTATTCGTAGCACCACTGACACGGAATTGTCCATAGGATAAAAAGAAACAAAACATATAAATATACAAAACAGTTCATAGATAATTGAGTGCTAACAAAAGATTGCAAAATGTCATATCAACTGGTTTGGCAATCATCCAGCCTGAGCAATTGTCCTTGCAAAGTCATGACAAAATCTATCCATGAACCGATCACTCGTTTGTGACGTTGATGCATCCAATGCATGTCGTGATATGGCACACACTAGAGGAATAACAACCAGTAGCATTCATGAGTAACAGATAGCAGTAGCATTCATGTGCTCTAATCTTTCATCACTCTTAGTACAACATCATGTTAGCATTCATTCCGTATCGTCTAATTGCTCAAACAGTTATAGGGAATGTCATGGCACATGAAAAATTCCAGTGGAACAATTACCAACTAGCAGATCTCAGGTTGTACTGCTTCGACTCACAAACAGGTACTACTCACGTGAACAAGAACTAGATCCACATAACAGAATACTAGGGCACATCCAATAAATTGGGGGAGGCTCAGATCCAGAAATATGGGGCTATTGGATAGGAGGATAGGTCGAGAGAGGACAGTGGCTAACCATTGTGTGTCATGGACAGCGCTGTGGACTGCAATGACGATGGAGCACGGCGGGCGGCTGCGACGAGTGTGCTAGCTCAATGCGCCCAGTGGTGACGCAGATATGAGGGAGTTGGCGCTGAGGGAGTCTAGGAGCAGCAGCGATAGGGAGAGGGGCCAGCGACGAGGTACTCTGGGCCGGCGACATGGACCTCCCGACTGACAGTGAGTGGATCCTGGCGTGGTGGTGCTAGTGCCCACCTGTCGCCATGTGGGCAAGGCAAAAAATGCAAGCGAGAGGGATGAAGAGAGTGGGGTGAGATAAATGATGGAGAGGTGCGCACGGGCAAGTCGTTTCGTCTGTATTTGGCATGGGCATACCGTGGGTAAATAATCCTCAATTTGAGAGGCATTTTGGTAAAGGGATGGCCTAATTGGTCCAAGGTCGCTCCTAGTTTTGTGTCGCGAGACCGCTCTGATTATTCTCTACTCCATATTCTAAAAAAAAGAGGATTTGGTGTGTTTGGCTAGGCTCCAGCTGCTTTAGTTGAAAATCTAGAAGCAAGAGTTCTACCAAAATAGGTCCAAAGAGCTAATGAGCTATGTATTAATCGGTTGTTTTTTTACCCTGAGGAAAATAGAGCTTTATTTATTACTCAAGAACACAACTACACTCTTGAGCAATGACATACTCAACACAGGATGGAAAATTCTCAAGCCACACAACACTGTGTTTTGTGTTTACGCCAACTGTGCGAGCTCATGCGCAACAGTAATTTGCCTCTTCTCACGTGCTGAATAGCGAAGTCCGGTAATTGGCATGCAAAGGATATGGTTTGTTGAATGATTGCATGGTTTCTTTATAAAAACTTAGAGAGCTGGTTTTATGGTCGATGAAGTGTGTGGTCAATGCTTACGCAGTCAGTCTCCAAAACTACCGGACGGCAGGTCCATTCTGTCAACCCTCACAACAAGCTAATAATTCCACCACCTCCACATCCCGTCTATTGTAAAATGGCACGCAAGTATGTAAGGGCATTCCTAATAAAATCCATAGCAAAACAATATCTATATCTTCCACATCATCTAAAAATAATCGTAGACACAACCCCTTCAGTGGGTAGTGTCTATTCCTGGGCCCAACCAATAAATTCACCCACCTCCCCCTCTTCCTCACTGGTGTCACTCGAATCCGAGCCCCCTTTCCCTCACTGGTGCTGGTCGGATCTACGCCCTCCCTCTCTTCCTCACCAGCGATGGGCTAGCATGGAGCGGCTTGATAGGCTAGAGGGTTAATGCTACAGGACCCATGAATTGTGTGTTGGATTGTGTGCCCAAGCAGTGTCTTGCATGAGGCACTGTTTCCTTCTCTTTTTTTCTTTAATTCTCTCTTCATCTCAGTATAAATCCTAGTTGATATATTAATTAATGCTATAAACATTACTTACTAGAATCCATTGGGAGTGTCCTAAGTAAAATCTTCCCAGTCTCACCTCAGCCAACAATTCCTAGTTTCCCGCTCAAACTTTATTGGATAGCTCAGTGATAACTAGAAAACAAAACCAAATTTGGTACTTACTTGAGCTATCATGGTGTTTGAGTTGCCAAGATAGAAGACGCAAGACCTGTCGATGTAGCTACCCTTGATCTTGAAATCACAGACCTGCTCTTCGGTGTTACCAGCCAAGAAGACATCCATCTTTGTCTTCAGTTGAAAAATTGACGATTTCTTCACAGTGAAGAGCAAATCGCTTGCGTTTGTGTTGTTCCCTCTGAACAAATTCCATCTGTGGTGCATACTGAATACCTATAAGTGATGCTGAATTGCTAATTTCAGTAATGCATATAGATATAGCTCTTATCTTTTTTTGTAGTGGCAGTAGTATTTGATCTCTAAAATGGATTGAGATTGGATGAGCTGATGGTAGAGTTGAAAACATTCAAAACCCTGAAAAAAGCTTACCATTCATGATGGACTGATATTGTCCCGATCTTTTGATGACAAAGATAGTTTTGATTGGACGATGATTAACTCTCACGATCCAGGCTACAAACGCAACACGTACGAACCAAGCAAATCGCTGAACTAATCAGCAATTGTTATCAACTGTGCCAAAGACACGATTGACCTAATCACGAGGAACAATTCCTGCAAGCAATCGAAGAATAAGTAAGAATGAAGTAAAGAATAAGTAAGAATGAAGTAACAAGCAATCTAAATTGTAAATATATGATTGAGTTCAAAAGATAGGATTCCATAGAAATTCTTTGCGGTTGGTCTAGTCGACACAAGTGAAAAACAATAATTTTCACGATGAAGAAACTAAGAAAATGAAATTCACCAATCCCTAAGGGTGGTGGCCACTATGTATAGGAGAAAGAGGAGAAGGGAGGGGCGGTGGTACTGTTCATGTGTGAATAGTAACCGTGTGAACAGTACGGGTTGCCTAGAGTTACAAGGCCCATGGGCCCAAGTGTACTGAGCAACAGTGCCTAACTATTTTGGCAATTTTGATACGCTTAGAAAGAATTTGGAGTTGAGGCTAGATCCATTTTAAAAGAGGAAGAGATAACCTTTTAATCAAGTACTTGTGGAGCTCAAACGGAGTCTGTATATAAAAGTTATGTTTGTTTGAAATCGATGCTATCTCCAAAGGCTAAATTGAATTGTAAATGCTTTCCTTCATGATCAGCTCCTAGGTTCTTAATTAAAAAAACATCACAGGTATTAGGTAGGAGCATATTCTTATTAGAAACAAAATGCACTCTTAGAAACAAAGTTACTTGATAATTCAATTGATGTGTGCGAACTTTTATGATTGGACCTTGCAAGTGTATAGGTTTAGATCTATTACAGGGAATGTTGGTTGTATGCATGGAAGTGATGTCCTCATCATACTTCTCTTCTTGTATTTGAGTCATCCTCAACTCGAGCTTATCTTCTTCTCACAAATATGGCTTCATATTTGCAATGTTAAATGTGGGACTAATCCCGAATTCTACAGGCAGATCAAACTTATATGCATTATCATTAATCTTAGTTATCACCTTGAATAGACCATCAGCTCTAGGCATCAACTTAGACTTTCTCAATTCAGAAAATCTATCTTTGCGCAAATGTAACCACATTAGATTACCGGTAACCTTATACTTAGCATCTATGCGCTTTATGTTTTCTTTAGTTGTTTCATACGGTTTAAGGACAAAATCAGCTCGCTTCTTAGCATCTAAATTTTTTTTTCAGAAGTAGGAATAGACAGTAAATCAATAGGAGCACGAGGATTAAAGCCATATACTACCTAGAAAGGGCGCATCTTTGTGGTAGAATGTAGCAATCTGTTGTAAGCAAACTTGACATGAGGTAGCCATTCTTCTCACATCTTCAAGTTTTTCAAAATAGCCCTCAACATAGTTGATAACGTGGGGTTGATAACTTCATTTTAGTCATCCATTTGAGGTGACAAGTAATAGAAAACAGCAGCTTGGTCACAGTAGAGGACAGTATCGAACCAGCAATAGCACAGTTTAAGTACTTAAAATAGAGGCAGTTAAGTATGAATATAGTATAGGTTCATTTGATTGGCTGTGAAGGCAATTTAACCTGCTATAGATATGGTGGTATTGCAATAATGATTGTATGGTGTAAACCAATAAAACAGAGCAAGGTAATTTTGAATAGAAGATATGTTCATTTGAATGGCTATGAAGGGAATGTAATCTGCTATAGATATACCTGCCATTTGTTATTTGGATGTTGCATATTGGCTTTGGGACATTCCTTACGTTGACCGCCTTTATATGTGAGATGGCTGTCACAAGTCCAATTGTGTATGCGATGTAATAGGTACTAGCCTTATAGGCGCGGCGCCACGCCGCGCCAGCCACCGTGTGTACCGAAGTAAAAGAGGCGATGATTCGTGAGGAGTTTTTTTAAAAAAAATCAAGGGCACATGTGTATTTTCAAAAAAGTCGAAGGTCTTTTTCGTAAAAAATTGAGGACCTGTACGTAACTAAACGAGGACCTGTACGTAATTTAGAAAACCGCGAGGTGCTATCATGCAAAGTATACTGGAGGGGTGTTTTAAAAAAACTGGTAGGGACCTTTTCGCGAGGATTAAGGATCTTTACGTAATTTCGGAAAAATGCGGGGACTTTTTCGCAAAAAAAGGTCTCCTGACCGTACTAAAATTTGGCCAGACACGTGGCGCGCGCGGAAGAAAAATGGCGACGTGGCTGGCTCCTTCGGCGGGGAATCCCCGGGGAATAAGAAGGGTATGATTAGTAAAAGCTATATATCGCTTTTCTTTATGGCAGAACATGTGAGGACAGAGCAATTCAAAGTGGAGAAGAATAATACCCGGTAAAAGGAATCTGCCATTCGCTCTGGTCCTGAGGGTCTCAAATGAGGCAACATTGTAGGCATATAAGGGGAATCTTTCTAGAACAGGTGTAATTTCTCTGACTTTGGTGTGAGCAGTGAATCTAGTGACTTCAAAATACTCCATTATCAATAGGCTGATAATTTGCTTGCATTAGTGACTTCAAAATACTCCATATAGTACACTGATTCTTCTTTTAACAATGGAGCAAGTACCGGTATCTGACGTTCTGGCACCTGTGCTTCCATCATAGTACCCTATAAGAAGAAGCAAAGTGTTAGATGGGCGGCATTTACTTAGCTGGATGTAGAAATGTTAGAAGATATGTTGCTGAATATACCTGCTCATCAAGTAAAACAATGTCTAGGCATAGGATTCGGTTTGGTTTGCTGTCATTGATGTATTCAGAAAACCGAGTTAATCTTACACGCACACGCCATCGATGCGATTCTTAAGTAATGTCTTTTAGCAAGCTGTACTCCATCTATAGATAAAAGTAAGTTTGTTTTTGTAAAGATAGATAGTTGTTTCATGATAGTAAAAAATGGTAAAACCAGTGGGTGTAAGGATAGCAATTGCTGTAAAGAGAATGCTTAAAGTAAGATAATAGTAACCTACTTTATGAGGACACACCGGTACGGTTCAAATTAGCTAACAGACATCTAGATTAGATAATAAATAGGTGGCAATGACTAGGAACGCATGCAAAATAGATGCCTGTTGTGGTTACAGATTAAACACAGAGAGAGTATAGTAGTGGATAGTTAGATGAGCAATGGGTTAGGGTTCTCCCCATGGCCTGTGTTATGTATATCCATATGGGGAGTGCTTTTACAATTATACCCTTACATCCGAGTATTCCCCTCAGGGGCACTTATGCCATTACACATGTCCCATTCTGAGCCTTACAATCCTCTAACAGGCCTACTGGGCTTAGGTGGGGGCCACCCCTACGACAGGAGCCTCTCATGGTGAAGGGCTTCACAGGCCAAAGCCATGTTGCCGAGCCCTTTGGCCCCCTCCGTCCCTGCGGCCTGTGAGCTTTCCTGACGTTGGACGGAGCCTTACTCCTTGGTGTGGTGTTCGCCCTGCTGCGATGGTATGGCGCTAGGCGGGTTAGCGAAGTCTTCGCCGTCCATAGGGCCCTACAACAATGGGGTCGAAGTTGTCGTCCGGGCCGAAGGTCGACGTCGAGGTCGAGATCGAAGTCGGAGTCGAAGGCACATCCGGTTTGGCGGGGTCTTTAAGCTGTGGAGGTGGAGTTGGAGCGGAGGCAGGCCTCGCGCCAATGGCTTTTCGTGGGCGCGAAGTGGGTGCGGCTCCGCAGTCTAGTGGTGCGCTTTAATGACTCCTGGAATCGCGGCGACCCCTGGGATGGCAGGAGCAGGCTGCTGCAGCCGTACGTGCTTTGCCCCTCGGGGTGTACACGCGGTGGGCCATGATTGGCGCGTCGTGGGCTGTCAGCGGTCGCACGATCGCGGCCATTCGCCCCTTCCCTAGAAGGGCAGGACACGTGGCAGGGTGCCATGGGCGCGTTGTCGCGCGTCGCCCACCTACCGCGCGCCCGATTAGCGGCAGCTGCGCTCCCGATCATGGGTAGCCGAACCGCTGGGCTCCCGCCGGTTGCGCCGCGCTAGTAGGGGGTTGAACCAGCTTTATAAGGCATCGCCCTCTGTTGCCCACGCAATCCATCCCTGCTCCCGCTGTTTTAGCGCCCTACCTCGTAGAGGAATGGCTCGCCGCGACGATCCCGCTCGCCGGCTCAGCGGCAGTGCCTCGTCCCACCGGTACGATCTGTCGCCTCCCCCGGGGAAGTACTCACTGGTGGTGCGGGGAAGAGCACTCGTCAATAAGCGGTGTGACGCCATGGAGCACTCGGGAGGCCACTGCTCTCGCGTGTTGGGGCGGAGCTGTGTTACTGAAGAGATGCTCCAGAGACTCATCCGGGAAGGGAAGATCACGGAGCGTGACGGGGCCCGTCTACCCGGCCCCACCGAGACGGAACCGCAACCGACGGAGGTAGAGGCTATTGTCTTTGTTGCGTTTTTCGATGCCGGGTTGCGGATGCCCTCGTCACTATTCGTCGGCGAGGTCTTGCGGGTGTATGGGCTGGAGCTGGCGCAGCTGACCCCCAGTGCGATAGTCCGCCTGGTTGTGTTCGCTTGGGCACTGCGAACAGAGGGTCGCCGTCCCAGTGCGAGTATGTTCGCTATTCTACACGATGCACGCTGTCAGCCGAAGAAACTCGAGGGGGGAGCGGAATCGAACTTCGGCAGCGTCAACTTCGTGCTGAGGAAGGCGTGTGCGGGGCTCTTTCCTGCATGGGCCGCGCGAGGGAAATGGGAGTCTGGTTGGACGCGTCGATGGTTTTACTACCTGGTGACGAGCAAGAGTAGTCTGTCATGCCGGGGACAGCCGATATCGTTCAACAGCTCGCCAGACGTGGGGCCGATGTCCGATGACGCGCAGAAGGCGCGAAGGCTTGCCGATATCACCCGCCGGTTCAACATGCGTGACCTCACCGAGGAGTTTACCATGTATGGGGTGGCGTCGCTCTCCGGTCGGTGGCAGTATGATGTACAGGGCGATATCCAGAAGGATGGCATCCGTCCGACTGTTTCCTGCCTTCTAAGACCCTCCGCTCCTTGTAAGTCCTTTGACCGTTGGATGTGCGCACGTTCACATGATCACGTGATTTCTCCTGGATGATGCTCCATTTTTGTGTGTAGTACCCCGGCTAGAAGATGCGGAACGTGCGGTTGTCGCGCTCCTCAGGCCATATTCGGCAAAGGTGCACAAGCTGCGCGAGGCCGCGACCCCCTCGGCGAAACAGGGATGGATAAACCGGGTCTGCGAGGTCCTGGGGATTGGCGTGCCTGAGCGTGCGGTACCGGCGGAGACCCCAAGCCGCCATGATGACGATGGCGAGGTGGAGGTGCAGCTGCCTCGGCGCAAGGCCCGATCTGAGGCCGCCCAACCTGGCCCGCCAGTCGCGCCGCCGGAGGGTGCCACCGAAGCGAGGGGCGCAGTCGGCGCTGGGTCCGAACCCGCCAGTTCGGGGGGAATGTTGCCCCTACCGAGGGTTTAAATGGCAACGAGGCGCTGGCTTCTGTGCTGTTGACCCCGGAGATGAGGTGGCGCCGCCGGCAACGACCACCGAGGGTCTGCTGCCTGCGATGGCCGCCGGGGATTTGCTGCCCACGACCGGAGCAGCTGAGGAAGGGTCGCCTGCGTCCCCAAGGGTGAAGCGCCCCCGGGTGCAGTCGTCTCCGCCTGCAAGGGGGCGATTCGGGGTTGCTGGTGTGGTCACTGGGATCCTGGCGCCCTGTGAGGAGGTCGGCGAGGCTGGGGGAGGGGGCACCGCTCCTCGGGCCGATGAAGCCCCCATTCCCTGTATGGAAGCTGCGCGGGCACCCCCCGTACTTTGGCAGAGGGTGTCGAAGGTAGGCGCGATTCCTTCTCCTATCATGACTTCGCGAAACTCTCTCCGATTTGCTCGCTTATTCCGTCGTCAACATCAGGCGAGATGAGGTCTCCCGGACGCGGTCAAGGATCGAGCAACGGAGGTACACGCGAACTCGTCGACCTTGCTGTGCAGGACACTGCAGAAAGCTGCTGGGCTGAGGCCCGTCATCTTCGACTTCATCCCGCGATCGGAGATGCTTCGCGTTCTGAACCAGGTCGCGGAGCGCGTCGGCAGCAGCTTGGATGTGCCGGCACTGGTGACATGTGGGGGAAACCTTCTGGCGCTCGCGTTGGGTGCTTCGGAGGTAAGGGTAAGTTTACGGCTTGTGCCACTATTTGAGGTCATTCTGACTCGCGCGGTCTTTCCCAGACTCTTGCCCTCAGCCAAGCCTTGGAGGAGACTCGCGTTCGCGAGTGGAGAGCGCTGCAGAGTGAACTTCGTGCTGCGGACGATGCTCACGTTGCCAAGGATGAGCAAATCTGCAGGCTGGAGGCAGAAAAGGCGATGATAGCTTTCGGCGCGGAGGATGCCGTAGCGGCGGTGCGACGCACCACGGAGGAGGTCCAGCGCGCTGCGACAGAGGAGCGCACCACCTTTCTTGAGCGAATCTCCGTGCTGGAGAGGGAGAAGATCCAACTCGCCGCATCCCTTGCAGAGAGGACCGAGGCCCTGGACAATGCATCCATGGCAGCATGGAGGGCGATGGAGACGTTGGAAGGGGCCCTCCGGGACCTCGTCGTCGACGTACCAGAAATTGCGCATGGTCCCAAAAATCTAACGGAGACGCTTGGGCGGATCGAAGATGGCTCGGGCCTCGCTCTCCGCGGTGCCAAGTCCTTCGGCGAGCACTGCGGCTTCATGGGTGCCACCCTCGCCCTCGCCTTACTTCGCGCCCGGGGGTGTGGGCACATCGGCGAGCTAGCGGACTCTCAACTGGATCTGCCGGCCGAGCCCCAGGTGATGTCTGACACCATCCGCTCCACCCAGCCAGTTGTACTGAACTTCCATAACCGAATCTAGGGCCATGTTGGGGAAGACGCAACCAAAATCGCGGTGCGACGCACTCTGCGTGGAGAAGGGGACCTCCTCCGGTGGCTCGAGGGAGTTCCTCGGCACGAAGGAAGTGACGCGGACCAAGGATAATGCCGGGGTTGGTTGTGTTGTGTCATGTACACCTTTTTGTATGGTTGCTTTGCAACCTGATCTTTTATATGAGTGAAGCAATACTTGGTCAATATGTTCTCGTCGTTGCATGTCCCCCATTCTAGGCGATTGGCAAGTAGGGTAGATTTTCGCGCTTGGCTCCACCAGACATGTAGCTAGTATTGGCCAAAGCAGACTCGCGGACGCTCCGTCCTCTCTTCCGGAAGGAGTGGCAGTGGAGCTGGCGCCTAGTCGAAGTAGAAGCGCGAGCGCTCCGTCCCCTAACTTTCGAAGGGGTGGCAGCGGAGCTGGCGCCTAGTCGAAGTAGACGCGCGAGCGCTCTGTCCCCTAACTTTCGAAAGGGTGGCAGCGGAGCCGGCGCCCAGTCGAAGTAGACGCGCGAGCGCTCCGTCCCCTACCTTTGAAGGGGCGGCAGCGGAGCCGGCACCCAGTCGAAGTAGACGCGCGAGCGCTCTATCCCCTACCTTTCAAAGGGGTGGCAGCGAGCTGGCGCCTAGTCGAAGTAGACGCACGAGCGCTCTGTCCCCTACCTTTCGGAGGGGTGGCACCGGAGCCGGCGCCCAATCGATGTAGACGTGCGAGCGCTCCGTCCCTTAGATTTCGAAGGGGTGGCAGCGGAGCTGGCGCCTAGTCGAAGTAGGCATGCGAGCGCTCCGTCCCCTACATTTCAAGGTGTGGCAGCGGAGCTGGCACCTAGTCGAAGTAGGTGTGTGAGCGCTTCGTCCCCTACCTTTCGAAGGGGTGGCAGCGGAGCTGGCGCCTAGTTGAAGTAGGCATGCGAGCGCTCTGTCCCCTACCTTTTGAAGGGGCGGCAGCGGAGCTGGTGCCTAGTCGGAGTAGGATTGCGAGCGCCCCGTCCCCTACCTTTTGAAGGGGTGGCAGCGGAGCTGGCGCCTAGTCGAAGTAGGCGCGTGAGCGCTCTAGTCGAAGTAGGTGCGCGAGCGCTCCGTCCCCTACCTTTTGAAGGGGTCGCAGCGGAACTAGCGCCTAATCGAAGTAGGTGCGCGAGCGCTCCGTCCCCTAGTCTTCTTTATACTCCGTAGAGTGCGCACGGAGGTGGGCCTCACGTTGCGTCTTCTTTATACTCCGTAGAGTGCGCGCGGAGGCGTCGCCCCGCTGCATCTTATTTAGAGTCTGTAGACTACACGCGGAGGCGAGCCTCCGTGCGTTGTGGGCGGTGAAGGTGCGTGCGGAGGCGGACCTCAACGCTACATCTTATTTATACTCCGTGGAGTGCGTGCGGAGGCGGACCTCAACGTTATGTCTTATTTAGAATCCGTAGACTGCGCGCGGAGGCGAGCCTCCGCGCGTTGCGGGCGGTGAAGGTGCGTGCGGAGGCGGACCTCAACGCTACATCTTGTTTATACTCCGTAGAGTGCGTGTGGAGGCGGACCTCGGCGCTACATCTTATTTAGAGTCCATGGACTGCGCGCGGAGGCAAGCTTCCGCGCGTTGCAGGCGGTGAAGTTGTGTGCGGAGGCGGATCTCAACGCTACGTCTTATTTATACTCCGTAGAGTGCGCGCGCAAACGCGTGTCTTTGTTTATACTCACAAAGAGTGCGCGCGCGAACGCGTGTCTTTGTTTATACTCATGAAGAGTGCGCGTGAATGTAATCCTTCTATGAAAACCTGTGGGAGATGCACCCAACGGCAGCGAAATAAGGGGATCTTGAAACCACGTAGTCGAGATCTCAAATCTCTTCTATGAACCCATAGTACGAGTTTCTCGACCCATTGGTACTGAACGCATCTATGCGGACACCGCTGTTCTGGTTTGTGCTCTTTACATCTTGAGACTGCGTATAGAATTTGTACCCATTTATGTCATATCATTGCCATGTCATAACTGTAAATGTTGACCCTTTTGCCAACCATGTCAGCGTCTCACTTGGCGAGCTCCTAGCTATTTGCTCCTTCAACCATTGGTTGAACTGAGTGTTGTGTTGCCTCATGATCCAAATATCTGGCCGCTCCGGATTCTGTTGCCGAAGCACATTCTTGTGCTAGTCGACATAAGGCGCCACTTCAGTCATGTGTTGCAAGACCGTGAAATGGGTTTGAGTATACGTGTCCATATCTGCAGTGATTGCTTTCCTTCCGATAGTTCCGATACCCTTCAGCCTCCCCTCATGACGAGATTGAGGCACACCTATCGGTTAAATCTGAGCCATATAATTGACACAAAACTCAATGACCTCTTCGCTTGCATAACCTTCGACGATACTGCCCTCCGGCCGAGATCGATTCCGTACGTACGACTTGAGAATTCCCATGAACCTCTCAAATGGGTACATGCTACGTAGGAATACGGGCCCGCATATTTTTATCTCCCACACAACGTGAACAATGAGATGGACCATGATATCGAAAAACGAAGGAGGGAAATACATTTCAAGGTGACATAGAGTCATCACCACCTCGTCCTGCAGAGCATCTAGTCCTTCGGGATCGATGACCTTCTGAGCAATTGTGTTAAAGAAATAACATAGCCTCATGATTGTCTCTCGGACTTTGATCGGTAAAATATTTCTAATTGCAATAGGGAGCATTTGTGTCATCAGCACACGACAATCATGAGACTTCATGCCATTTAACTTCAAATCTTGCATCGAAATAAGTTTCTTCACGTTGCCGGAGTAACCAGATGCAACTTTGACACCATGCAAGAACTGGCACAGTTCTGTTTTCTCAGCCTTGGACAGAGTGTAACACGCAGGGAGAATGTATGTTCGTCCATTATCTGTGCATATCGGTGCTAACTCAGGCCTGATGTCCATATCAGCCAAGTCAAGCCGTGCATTGACGCTGTCCTTTGTTTTATCACGAATGTTCAGTAAGAGACCAATCAAGCTGTCGCATACATTCTATTCTACGTGCATGACGTCGATGCAGTGTCGAACATCTAGGTACTCCCAATAAGGTAAGTCCCAAAATATTGATCTCCTCTTCCAAGTGTTCTTCTCATGAGCCCTCAATTTACGTCCATTTCTGAGGACAACATCTAAATCCTTAACCATATCATAAACCTCGTGTCCCCTTAAATGCCTTGGAGCTGAACCGTCTTCCTTTTCTCCATCAAATTGTTTCTTCATCATGCGATATGGGAGAGCCCTCCGAAGGAACCGGCGGTGACACATGTAGACGGTTTTGCGTGAGTGTTTCAGCCACACACTCTCGGTACCATCTAAACAGTGAGTACAAACTTTGGCACCTTTTGTACTATGGCCCGATAGGTTACCAAGGGCAGGATAATCATTTATGGTGCAAAACAATAAGGAGCGCAGAGCTAAGTTCTCTCGTTTGTATGCATCCCATACATGTGCCCCTTCGTTCCACAGTACTTTTTGATCTTCCACCAACGGTGCTAGGAACACATCAATATCATTCCCCAGGTTGTTTTGGCCCTTGGATAAGTATCGACAGCAAAATATACTTTCGCTTCATACACAACCAAGCAGGAAGGTTATAGATGCAGAGAGTCACATGCCATGTGCTATGTCAGCTGCTCATGCTACTGAAAGGATTCATTCCATCTGTACTCAGTCCAAACCTTATATTCCTTGGTTCTGCACCGAAGTCTGCAAAACTCATATCGATGTTTCTCCACTGCGTGGAATCAGTAAGGTGTCTTAGCATTTCATCCTTCTTGCGCTCCTCCGAGTGCCAACGCAGCAGTTTTGCCTCCTTTGAATTTGCAAAAAACCTTTCCAAACGGGAAATTATAGGAAAATACCATGCCACCTTAGCAGGAGGTCATTTCTTCGCCTTTGTTCCCTCGCTATCATCTGATTGATTGTTGCATTTGTATCGGGATGCGTTGCACACCGGACATACATGCATGTTTGCATACTCTTTACAGTAGAGGATACAGTCGTTCAGACATGCATGTATTCTTTCTACTTCCATTCCCAACGGACAAAGAACCTTCTTGGCTTTATACGTGGTTTTAGGCAACTCATTTCCCTCTGGAAGCATATCCGCTAAAAAACCTAGCAGCGCCATGAAGCTCTTGTCGGACTAACCGTTGCTTGCCTTCAATTTCAATAGTTCAAGCACGGCCGACAACCTCGTGTACTTGCAGCACATGAACAAAGATTTCTCCGAGTCCTCCATCAAGCCCCGGAATTTAAAATACTCTCTCTCATCATAGTTCTCTTCTACATCGCGAAGTATCTGATCCAGATTATCATCGTGCAACCTATTAGAATCCGAACCACAATCGACATCATCCGACGGCATGTCATTCACTTTACCGGAAATGTCATCCGGCAGTATATCATTCACTTCACCAGCGATGTCATCCGACGGCATATGATCATTCACTTCGCCATGACTGGTCCAACACGTATAACCCTTTTTGAAACCCCTCCGAATCAAGTGCGCTTCAATTTACCCTTGGTTCTTAAACATCTTTAAATTCTCGCAGTCAATGCATGGACAGTACATATATTCCACCCCTTTATTCAACATATCCTCCTCAGCAGCTCTTGTAAAAGCAGACACGCCATTAATGCACTCTTCACTCACACGGCTCGCGGCATACATCCAGCTTCGGTCCTACGTTACGTACATATATAACAACTTTGTATTAAAAATTAAATTAACTAATTGTTACTACATATATACCAGCCACATGTATTGATGCTTAATTTGATAGCTCAATTCATATTATAAACACAACAGGTATTATATAACCAACAATTTTGCAAACCATCTTCAGTAACACTCACCAATTACTTAGAACTAAATTGTAATGCAAAGAAAAAATAGATTTCATTACTAAGCATATCTAGAGCAACCAGGAAAGTATGAATCTTCAAAGCTCAATCTCTGCTTCAAAGCTCAATCTCTGCCTCCTGAAATCGCCTAGCTTGCCTCCTGAGCGAAAGAGTAAAGCACCAGTTAGATTTGGATCGAAATGAAGACAGATGCGGTTCTGACCAGCGCAATAAATGCATCATTATCACAGACGGTTTTTAATAAAAAAAAACCGTCTGCGGTAATCCCAAAACCGTCTGCGATAATCCTAGGATTATCACAGACGGTTTTTAACATAAACCGTTTGTGATACTAAAGTAGCACAGACGGTTCATCGGTAAGAACCATCTGTAATACTCGTTTTCTCCGACGCCACCAACACAGACGGTGTCCAAATTAAAACCGTCTGTGTTAGTATCGATCATAGACGGTTTAACAAAACCGTCTGTGATTAGCCGTCTAGTATTAGGCTTTCTGTAGTAGTGGCGTGATCATATCAGGTCTATCATGTGTTCTTTGGCCTGACTCAAAACGAATCGCATCAGCTATTTCCGGCCATTTAGCATTGCATGTAAAAGTGGTAAATAACTGTGGCGGACCATAGGCTCGACAAATTGCAAGGGAGTCATGGTAATTTTGTATCATGTATCTCTTCCCACCTATAAAGTTAGCTGGTAACATTGTTTTTATACCAATATCTTGCGCATGCTATTTCCCTTATAAATAGCATATGATATGCCTTGGTAAGTTTTGGATCTAAGTTTATCTTGATTAAAGAAATAGAATGATCGGCGACTTGCCTCAATACATGAATATGCATTAACACTTAGTTGGTCAGAAAGTCCGCCACAACAAGTGAATGGATTCGGTCCATTTCTACGATAATGAGACTCGTGGTGACAATATTCCAACATTGATATATCCTCACGTGCTCTAGGAGGTTGATCATCAATCTCCTTTAGTTTCATGCCCAAATGAAAGCTTTTGTCACGGTAAGGGCGTCTCCAACAGCTGGCTATTTAGTTAGCTAGATCTGATGTGGCAAGGAAAAAGTAGGAGAGAGAGTAGTCACTAGCGACGAGCAAATAGCTGATCTATTTCACGTAGTCCAAGAACATGAGAGAGGAGCATGTGGGTCCAACAGTATAAAATAGTCTTTGCTTTTGTCTCTCACCTCCACATCAGCTGACTATATAGCTAGTACTAGCTATTACCATTGCGGACGCCCTAAGGGAAAAGAAGTGAGTACTGTAAGGACATAAGAGCTGGATGGACATGTGAAATATGTTTGAATTCACCTGAGTGTGTCTGCACCGATGTCGACCACCAAAGCTGCCAATTCATTTGTTGTAGGCAATGTGTAATGACCACCGTCCATCTTCCACAGCCCAATTAGCCTGATAGCAATTTCAAGAGCGTTAGGCGATAATAATTTATCACGTGCAAGCCTGAATTGCTTAGCAATAGGGTTGTACGATGATGAGCAATGCTGTTAATGTGAAAGACATAAGGCCACCGCTAGTATTGATGCTTCTGTCAATCCTTACCCCAAGTGATGCGAACGCAAAAAGCGAATTGTATTAGCATCTCAAACACGTAAAGGCATTAGATTGGGGCCCTCCATCAAACTGAATAAGGTCCTGCAATAGAGGAGGATATGGCCTACTTGGAGGCAGGGAGATTTTCCCTTGTCGACAACAGAGTATAGATAATCCGTTTGTGTGCGTATGAACTTTTATTACTTATTCTCTCTTGGTACCAAAATATGGCCGAGCATGCATTGCAGGTACAATCAGGACCACTATAGTATAATCGAGCTTCGTAGGTAGCTACAGACTGAACAGAACAACATAGAGTAGCACTTAAGTATAACAATAGGGGTGTGGTAGACCAAGCGACAACAAAGTATGCAACAAACATAGTGGACTGGAAGCTGCAGCCATACCTTTCAATGAGGCAACATATTCGCTAGGTAGCGAACATGTAAGAGCAATGGAAGGAGCATGCAGAATACAACCTAATAGAGGCAACTATGAATGAGATCTATAACATGTAAACCAACTAAGTATTACAAAGAACGTACCAATGAAAGGGCTACACTAAGTAGAATTGACAAACATGACATGGACAGAAGAGGTAAAAACAACCTCATTTTGCAAGTGTCCTCGAAACGTTAGCCACATATCGTTTAGCCCTGTTCTGTTGGGCAACAGCTGGTGACACACCTGGGCAGAAGTGGTCCCCTAAGCGTAATGATGCAAAGTGCAAGAGGTAGTGAGCAGGTATGAGGCACAAGGGAACACAAGTTGTATCAGATGGATGAACGATGTAGACTAAAGAAAGCACGTAACAAAGGTAGAATAGCACAAAGAAAATAACGCTATTACGCACCAAAACAGAACGATGCAGTCATCAAAGTAGCATCCATTCAACCGGGCAGTAGACCTATAGCATGGAGTTTATACTTATATAATTAGTGAACCAAATGTGGAGTACTTATAGAGCAGGCCACACAAACTAAACCGAGGTAACAGCTGAAGAACCGGTGAGAAAAGACAGCAAAACACGTATGAAATACGTAGAGGCCAGCAATGGCAAAAATAACACAACCGCACGGCATCTGTGTAGGCAAGCATATGAAACAACGTAATGCTCTGGAGATTATAGGCGCTGGTAAGAACATTCTGAACAAGGCAAACAGCAATGAACTGAACTCGAGAAAGGAACAGAGTCAGCAACCGATAGCCCCAGGAAAGAGAATGTAGATCAAAGGGGTACGATAATAAAAATATATATGGGCCGCTGGGAGGTCTACCTTAACATAAAGAGGCAAGGAGACCCAACACTGGAAAGACCGAAATGGTCTAAACCGCTACAAACATTGAGGTAACATTGACTCTATATTGAATATGGCATATGTTGAAAATATAAACACATGTAGGTTCAATTTATTCCATAAATAAATCATGACACCATGCACGCAAAATAACAGAACCATCACAGGCATAAAAGATCTAGACATGTAAACCAGGAAACTGTACATGAACAGATCTAATACGGAGAACATGACTGCACGTGCATCGATGATTCTGCTCGATCGGTTGGTCGATGTAGACGCCGCAGCACGGTGAGGATGACACGGTCGATGACGATTCGCGGCCGAACGACGAGGAAGACGAGCGAGCTACAGCGGCGATCGCACAGCGCTTCCCAAAACCTTATTCGCCTCTCCGGTGCAGACTTCTTGGCGACGGTTCGAGACCTGCTCTCCGAACGATGCAGCACGCGGCGGACGGGATGGAGTAGACTACGTGGGACGGCGCAGCACAAAGGATGGAGGAGGCAAAACCCTAAATTGATTTTCGCTTTTTCGTATGGAGGCGGCGACTCGTATTTATAGAAAACCAGACGCGTGATCAAGACGCCGCACGTTCTCCATAACTCAGAATCAAACGGATTAGTCACGCGAATCGATCCGGATTCACCGCCACTCAAAACAGCAAAATAAAACGCAAAGGAAGCGCGTCAAAGCACTGAGCCGATTTTGGCGGACCATTCACGCAGTGTCAGGCGCCGCGCTTCGCCCCGCCCGCCCCCGGCCCGGCCCGCCCGGCCCGGCGAGGCGAGGCGAGCGCGCGTGTTATCCTTTAGTTCTCTCCCACACATGCCTCAAGTGGCTAGGAGTGCACCATCCCTTTTAAGGTGGTCTTCCTCTCCTAGAACTAGCAATATGGTACTAAAGGTCACATGCATACCTCCTTTGCATGAGTGGACCTTTGAGATTTAATAGGAATTATTCTTATTATATAGGCTTGGCCCACATAATCCAACAATCCCCACCGATCTCAAAGTCCCACAGAGATTTGCCTCAATTCCAATGTCTTGTTTATATATCAAGATTTCGATGGAGACCGATTAAGGTTGAACATCCACCTAGAACTCAAGCTACACTTACTCACAACTTGAACAATGGACTATGCCTTGAATTGCAAGTTTGGTGCAAGCAAGCTTCACTTAAAGACTTAATCGATACTAGACCGCCATGAGGCTACCCTCGGTTGGAGCGTATAAGTCATACTCCTTGGTCTCTTCATGAGCTTAGTAGGAGATTACCCAAGATCTCCATAAACCGCGACTAACGATCGGGCTCATATAGGTGTGTTCTTTCAAGAACGTTCGCAGATAACGTCTTCGCTTTTGAAAGCCAATGGAACACATTAAGGCCTTAACCAACCTGCCTTGCGCTTCGAGAGTATTGCATCTTCACATAGAGAGGGTTGAAATTACTCTTCTCCGGTTAACTAATGGCTTGTTTTTCCTGCATCCTAATTCACGGATCTCCGATCACATAGGTTGGGTTACTACCATAGATAACTCACATAGATCTCATACCCATCTCCTTCGATGCACTATCTATCACATTCCGTGATAGTCCCTTTGTAAAGGATCTGCGAGTTTTTATCTGCTTGGATGTAATCCAAGGTTATAACTCGGAGTTTCTCAATTTCTGACACTTCAATCATCTCTTGACATGCCTAGACGATTTCATATTATCCTTAGAACTATTCACTTTAGCGATAACGGTTTGATTATCACAGTTCATAAGGATAGCTGGCACTGGCTTTTCCACTGTAGGTAGATCCATCAATAGATCCCGTAGCCATTCTCGCCTCAACGATGAGCGTGTCTAGTGCCGCAAGCTCTGCTTCCATAGTTGACCTCGTCAAAATGGTCTGTTTGCAAGACCTCCATGAAACAGCACCACCATCAATAGTGAAAACATATCCACTAGTGGATTTGATCTCATCAACATCAGAGATCCAGTTGGAATCACTATAACCCTCCAAAGACCGACGGTACCAGATAGTGAAGTCCAAAGTTCGAGGTACCTTTCGATAGTGCAACACTCGCTCAAGCGCCTTCCAGTGATCATCTCCTGGGTTAGATGTAAACCGGCTTAACTTGCTCACAGCAAAGGAGATGTCTGACCTTGTTGCACTAGCTAGCTACATAAGTGAGCCAATTATCTGAGAATATTCCAGCTGATTCCTAGCAATTTTCTTATTCTTACGAAGTAACACGCTAGGATCATAAGGTGTTGGAGAAGGCTTGCTGTCAGAAAAACCAAAACGGCTCAAGACCTTTTCCACATAATGAGATTGCAAAAGTGTAATCTCATCCTCACCTCTAACCAATTTAATGTTTAGAATAACATCAGCCACTCCCAGATCTTTCATATCAAAATTTTGAGACAAGAATGATTTGACATCATTTATCACATTGATGTTTGTCCCAAAAATCAGGATGTCATCCACATACAAGCATAGAATAACTCCCTCACCCCCACCATAGCGATAGTATACACATTTATCTGCCTCATTGACAAAGAAAGCTGCAGATGTCGTTGTTCTATCGAACTTCTCATGCCACCGCTTAGGGCTTGTTTCGCACCATACAAAGATTTCAACAGTTTCAACACCTTGCCTTTTTGACCTTCTACTACAAATCCATCAGGCTGTTCCATGTAAATTTCCTCATCCAGCTCTCCGTTAAGAAAACCTGTCTTAACGTCCATTTGATGAACGAGAAGACCATGTGAGGCAGTCAAAGCAAGTAGTACTCGAATTGTGGTCAGTCTAGCAACAGGTGAGTAAGTGTCAAAGAAATCTTCGCCTTCTTTTTTAGTATAGCCCTTCGCAACAAGCCGAGCCTTGTACTTTTCAATAGTACCATCAGGCCTAAGCTTCTTTTTGAACACCCACTTGCACCCTACAGGTTTGCACCCATAAGGTCTATCTGTCAGTTCCCAGGTTCCATTAGCGATAATGGAATCCATTTCACTACTGACAGCCTCCTTCCAAAGAGTCCGCATCGTGAGATGCATACGCTCAAATAGACTTGGGAGTGTCGTCCACAAGGTACACAGTGAAATCATCACCAAAGGATTTGGATATCCTTTGTCTCTTGCTCCTTCTAGAAGCTCCACCGTCATCCTCCTCATTGACAAGTTCATGTGTATGTTCAAAAGGTTCGTGGTGTGATTGAACTGGGAATTATTTCAGAAGGTTGACTAGTAGTGTTATGTGTATCCTTCATTGGAAAAATATTTTCAAAGAATGTTGCATCTCGAGACTCCATAATTGTACCAACATGCATGTCGTACCTCAGTTTTAACTATCAAAATCTATAGGCAATGCTATGATTAGCATATCCCGAAAAAACACACCACGCTTTAGGTCCAAGGTTGCGTTTCTTAGTTATTGGCACATTAACTTTCGCCAAGCACCCCATGTACGCAAGTAAGAAAGTGATGGTTTTCTCCCAATCCATACCTCGTATGGTGTTTTGTCCTTATTTCGTTAGGAACTCTATTTAATACATGATTAGACGTTAGCAAAGCCTCCCCACCATGCCTTAGGTAAGCCCGCAGATGTCTAACATGGCATTCACCAAGTCACCAACGTGCGATTTTTCCTTTCGCAATCCCATTTGACTCGGGAGAATAAGGAGGCGTCCTCTCATGTATAATGCCATGTTCCTCACAAAATAAGTCAAATTCGTTTGAGAAATACTCTCCACCATGATCTGACCTAAGTCTTTTTATCTTTCTATTTAACTGGTTTTCAACTTCTGCCTTATAGATTTTAAAATAGTCTAAAGCCTCATCTTTCGTTTTCAATAAATACACATAATGTAACCTAGTTGCATCATCAATCAATGTCATGAAATATCGTTTTCCACCCTTCGTCAACACGCCATTCATCTCAGAAAGATCTGAATGCAGGAGTTCTAGTGGTGCCAAGTTTCTCTCCTCAGCAGCCTTGTGAGGCTTACGAGGTTGCTTTGATTGCACACAGCTATGGCATTTAGAACCTTTGGTGATGGAAACGTTTGGAATTAAATTCATACTTTGAAAGCCGAGACATCAAACCAAAATTAATATGACATAAACGTGAGTGCCAAACATTAGCCTCATCATCCACACTACCACAAATATGGTTCACGCCTTATTGCAGAAATCTGAAAGGAAAACGGAACAAGCCTCCGCACTCATAGCCTTTACCAATAAAATATCCATGTTTAGACACGACTACTTTATTAGACTCAAATACCAACTTAAGCACGTCTCTACATAAACGGGAGCCACTAACGAGATTCTTGTCTATAGAAGGGACATGCTGCACGTTCTTCACCGCACGATCTTTCCCAAGTAAACTTCAGATCTACCGTGCCAACACCATGAACAGAGCATGTGACCCATTCCCCATTAGGACGGAGGAATCTCGGGCACTGATAAGAAGAAAACAACGAAATATCAGCACACACATGTACATTAGCTCATGTATCAATCCACCAATTGGTAGATTGACTAACCGAAAGAACAATGAGGTAAATTACCATACCCAGTCCCATCTCGGCCTTGCCAATGGTCACGCTGATGGACTTAGAAGTCCGTCCTACAGTGCCTTCTTTCCTTTGCGTTGTGGGCACTTCTTGGCCATGTGACCGTGCTCACCGCACACAAAGCAAGTTCTATCATCCCGATTGTTGTTCTTCTTCTTCTTGAAGTTGGTTGTCTGTTGGGCTTTGACAAATTTCCTTTGTTCTTGCTTGAGGGTTTCTGTACCACATTGGCACTAGACGCCTCCATCACCCTTAGACACAGCGTCCTTTTCCGAGCTTTCTCCTCAATTTCAAGAGACCCAATCAGATTCTCAACAGAGTACTCTTGTCTCTTGTGTTTGAGTCTTGTTCAAATTCCTCCATGAAGAAGGTAATTTCGCCATAATACATCCACCACAAACTTGTCGAGTAAGGCACACTTCAGAGTTCGAGTTCCTTGGCAATGGCCTCGTATCTCATGAGCCCGATCTACTACGAACGGTTATCAACCATCTTGTAGTCATGAAATTGCTCCATGACATACATGTCATTGCTTGGCATCGATAGCACCGTATTTGGAATTCATGCATCCCACAACTCCTTCGCGTCTGTCATGTGCATATACACCTCGCATGCAGACGGTCAAGAAGAACACTAAGAATGCATCCAACAAAGAGAGTAGTGGCGGTCTCGAATTCTTTCGCTTTTCAGCATCAAGAACACTTTCAGCTTGCCATTACTAACCCGAATACATTCATAGCAAGAAACCACGAGTGACCTTGATCTGCCATCTCTTAAAGTGCACACCGGAGAACCTATCCGGCCTCAGTGCATCGGCAAATCCAGCCATAGTAAAACCACAGTGCCTACAATAAAGTTTTTGGATTGTTGAAAATATAAGCACATGTAGGTTCAATTTATTCCATAAATAAATCATGACACCATGCACGCAAAATAACAGAACCATCACATGCATAAAAGATCTAGACATGTAAACCAGGAAACTGTATATGAACAGATCTAATACTGAGAACATGACCGCACGCATCGATGATTCTCGCTCGATCGGTTTGCCGATGTAGACGCCGCAGGCACGGTGAGGATGACACGAAGTCGATGACGATTCGCCGAAACCGAACGACGAGGAAGACGAGCCAGAGCTACAGCGAGCAGTCGCGCTGAGCGCTTCCCAAAAACCTTATTCGCCTCTCCGGTGCAGACTTGGCGGCGGTTCCGAGAATCGCTCTCCCGAACAACAGTGCACGCCGGCGGACGGGACGGAGTAGACTACGTGCGACGGCGCAGCACAAAGGATGGAGGAGGCAAAACCCTAGATTGATTTTCGCCTTTTCTGTATGGAGGCGTCGACTCTGTATTTATAGAAAACCAGGACGCGTGATCAAGACGCCTGCACGTTCTCCATAACTCGTAACCGAAACGGATTAGTCACGCGTAACCGATCCGGATTCACCGCTACTCAAAACAGCAAAATAAAACTGCAAAAGGAAGCCGCGTCTGCGCAAGCACCTGGAGCCGATTTTGGCGGACCATTCACGCAGGTGCCGTGCGCCCCCGCCCGGCCCGGCGAGGCGAGCGAGCGCGCGCGTGTTATCCTCTAGTTCTCTCCCACACATGCCTCAAGTGGTTAGGAGTGTACCATCCCTTTTAAGGTGGTCTTCCTCTCCTAGAACTAGCAATATGGTACTAAAGGTCACATGCATGCCTCCTTTGCATGAGTAGACCTTTGAGATTTAATAGGAATAATTCTTATTATATGGGCTTGGCCCACATAATCCAACAGCATAACCGAAGCACAGGCCAACGCCATAACAAAACACAAACTAAGGTATGGAGGAAGCGATAACGACGTAAAGAATATGAAGAACAGCACATTTACGGCAAGGGTACATGAATAATTTGATTCTGAAACCCAAATATGATAATAGGTGAAACCTAGGTACACCATAACGGCTCATGGTAGGCAAAAGATAGCCAAACCATAACGAATAACCTTTAAGCGGCGAAATTCAGGTCGTCATGCATATTCTGCGATCCCGATGAAACAAACTAAATAGCTAATCATCCAACACAGTATTGTCAATATAGGCGTAATCATAATATGCAAAAGATAGATAAACCATAACAGGTAACAACTAAGCTCTGAAAGGCAACATGCAATATGTACTTTCTGAAGATGCTGGATCAAACTAAGCAAGCACCCTGTGGTGTAGCGGCACAGGTATATAGACGACAAGCAAAGAGACTGTCCCAAATCAGTATTATTACGACTCGAACGCGGGTGTCGGAGTCCGATTTGAATTCAGGTGTCCGATTCGGCTAATTTTAGAAAACAACATTCTAAGATTCACCTACTATAAATATATTTTATCATAAAAGTGATGGGAAATAAAAAAGAACAGGTAAGAGAATATAAAAGATTTTATACCTTAGTCACTTGGAACAAATAATAAATAAATTATTGTAGAGAATATAAAAGATTTATAAGTCAAGGGAAAAAGGTGTGGGCTCTAAAAACCTGTAGTAACTAGCTATGGGCCTGTTTGGATCCACCCAGATTTTAAGAATCTGGCTTTTGGAAACTGGGTGGGATCCAAACAGATCAGTTTTTAGGGCAGTTTTTAAAATCTACCTACCCAAATTCTTAAAAACCAAGAAGCTGTTGATACCCAGGTTTTGCCAGTTTTTTTTGCACAAATACCCATTTACCCTCATTAAAGACCACGCGCAGGCTGTTCAAGAGCAATAAATGTAAGGGTATAATAGTCTATTAGCATCAATCATAAATAAAACCAGCTTTTAAAAACTAGGAGATCCAAACACCCTATCAGTTTTTGCTTAGAAATCAGCTTTTAAAAACTAGAAGTAATAGCTGGTTTTTAAGAATCTGAAACTGATCCAAACAGGGCCTATGAAGGGAAGCACATGAGTATGGGCGTAAAACTGTAATGCTTGGATCATAGCAAGAAGCAACCGAATCAGAAGCAAACGCACAGAGCATACTAAATCAGGTAATACGGGTGAAGAACGCAAAACAGGAAGCCCAACCAGTTGCAATCCCATCTCCATCAATGAAACCAAGAAGAATAAAGCAGAGTAGGAAGCATGGCACATGAAGGGAAAGCACGCAGCAGAACAAAATTCAAATAAAATCGTGACCGTCGCCCGGACCCGTGGAACCGATCAGCACGGGCCGACAAGCGGAAGCAGCAGCTGAACACGACGAGCATCGAAAGAAGCAATCTAGCACCGGGCGACGGGCCGGTAAAGCAAAGGAAACACGGGAAGCCCCAATAGCTCTGTGGGCCCAGCTCCTGTCTCTCTCTCCCGTGTTCCTCACAAACATGCACAACACACGAGAGACAAAGGAAGAAGATGAACATGCAATACGGAAGGAACTTTGGTGGCACCGACGAACTACATTTTTCCTTCTTCACTGTTACTTCAAAACAAACTGATTACACGTGAAGATATATATAACACACGCACGCACAAGGTCATCATGATCCTCTTCGCTCTATGTTCCCGAAGACACGGCCCACTCGCCTAACAAACTCAACTAACCTACTGACTAGATAAAAGACCTTTGCTCGGTTAAGCTGAAAAATAGTGATTTATGGTTGAAAGTGCACTGTAGCTGGCTGAAATTATATTGTAGCAGAAGGTGACTTATTTAGCGTAATTAAATTTAAAAAATTAAAAATAGAAAAAATATGTTAGCTCAGTACGGACAACGCAAACGAATATGGAAAAAAGAACCGGCAAAAAAAGCTAAAAACAGCCAAAAGTTCATAAAAAGACGAAATTTATAAATAGTGAAAAATAAGCCAGAAGCTCGAGCCGAAATGAGCGGAGCCTTAAAGCATGCGGTTGTATCCACATGCAAGCTAACACAACATGCAACAATTTCCCGACACATCAACTCATGACACTGATTATTCACATCGTCTTGCCACATGCAGCAGCATCTTGCCACATACAGAAACATCCTCTTGAGCGACATATACACCATTAACGGTCATTTATCCCAAAAAGTTTCGTCTCCCCACTTAACACGGATTAGCGACACAAACTCCCTTTATGTGTTGCTGAACCCACGCAACCGCTTCTCTACCACATGCTGCACTCCTTGAGGGACATTATAATTGCCCTCGTCATGCAATCACTCTTGTGGGACAATACATTCGCCCTTGCCATCAGTGACCGTGAACACGAGCGCCACCGTAGCCCATGCACCTGGCAATTCTTCTCCCGAAGATACGGAGATCGCCGCCAATGTCATCTTGCCTTGCCGGTTATCGACGACACTCCTTGGTAGTAGATATTTAAGAGACATGCCGCTCCACTCTTCATCGCTACCTCTTTGCCGTCACAACTTCATCACCAATGGCACAACTTACCGGGTGACTCTAACCTCTGATTCTTCTTGCGACGACGGCCTCCATGCCATACCATTTGTCGGCCTCATGCCATACCATTTGTCGGCCTCATGCCGAGTCATTTCCCAGCAGCTTCGCACCACCTCACCTTGCTGCCACCGGCCTCCACATCCGGTGGAGACTGCCGTTGTCGGCCTACTCTGCAGCAATCATGTCGCCATTATCGGTGCGCACGTCACTTGCAATTTCGCAATCACGTTGCTGTCGCCGGTGTGCACGTCACTTGCAATTCCGGCACACTGCGCTAACCTCGCCATGTTTGCATGGACCTTCACCGTCGTATTCCTAAGCATATGGTGCTGTAGCCAGCCTCATCGCCGGTGCCCGCACAACTCCACCCAATGCGCCGGCTCTCCTCATCGCGGAGCCGCATGCTCCAAGCTGTGCACCGGTCGATCGCCTACATGCGCCAGCACCCCTACGCGGCGCTGTACCGCCAGCTGGCCCTCGCACGCGCACACCCGTGTACGCCCGCTCGGCTGCGCGCCTGCGTCCGCTGTGCGCCTCACGCGCACGCCCGCGTCCTGCGCACGATTGGGCTGGCCACTGCTGTGCACGCTGCGCTCTGCGCGCACCGTGCCGCGCGCCGCCGCACGGTGCGCACACGTCTGCTCCCAGCTGCCGGCGCTCTCCTGTGCCTGCGCACACCCGCGCCGTGCGCACGCGCCTGCTCGCACGCACCCGCTCCCAGCCGCCCGTGCCTGTGCAGATCGGAACGAGGAGCACATTTCGAGCAGCTCCATGAACAGGCCTTTACGCCGTGCCATTGCCCTCGCGTCGGGTGGCACCGCGCGCCATGCTAACTCTGATACCTTTAGTCTAGCTCCTATCTAGGGGTGGAAACGGATCGGATACGATCGAAAATAGTCTCAAATACGAATACGAATCCATATTTTTCAAACGAATACAGATACAAATTCGAATATTCTCAAATACGGATACGAATATTCTCGAATACGAATACGGATATTTTCGAATACGGATTTTCCCGGATACGAATATCGGATAAAACGGATTCCTAGCGGTTTTACCAATTTTTCACCAGTTTTTGACCGGTTACGGATATAAACCGCCTAAATTTAAATTTTGAATCACAAAATTTGTACGAATTTTTCATAGGTTCTAGAAACGGATCGAATACGAATCGAATAGTCTCGAATACGAATACGGATACGAATATTCTCGAATATAAATACGAATGCGAATACTCTCAACTACGGATACGAATATTCTCGAATACGAATACGAATATTTTTTAATACGGATTTTTGCTTACCATATTTGTGTTTTCTCGGATACGAATATCGGATAAAACGAATTATCCGTTATCGTTTTCCACCCCTACTCCTATCTATCTCTCTCATATTCCTCACAAACATGCACAACACACGAGAAACAAAGGAAGAAGATGAACATGCAATACGGAAGGAACTTTGGTGGCACCGACGAACTACGGGTTTGTTTGGATGGTAGTCAATGTAAACCCTACCAAATTTGGTATTACCAATAGAATTTGGATAGCACTTGGTACGGTAGCGACCACATCGCAGGCGGCCAAGAAACAGGTGCCGCGATGCAGATGGACGCACGCACCGGTATGATCGGGATGAAGGGGCGCGATCACAAACCAAACGATAGGGCAGGAGCTGGGAAGCAACTGGTGACATATGGCACCACGGGCGAACATAGAGGGAGGCGAGACACGCGGCATGTGCAGGGCAGCCGCGAAAGTGTACGGACTTAAAGAGTTATGATGATAATGATGATGGTGATGATTACTACGGAGAATGCTAGTGCCAAGACGTCCAATTCAGATGCTAGCTTTAGACGCTCGGCAATAATATTTTCGCCTATATTTATAATATTTTTTGTATATATTTACAACATTTTTTGTCGATGTTTTTGTTGCAACATTTTTTATTTTGAGTATGCAACATCGATTTTTGCATCATATATTTTTGTTGCATATGGTGATTAAAATTATTGCATACATGTCTAGGAATGCTTTCAATGCGAATACTCATATCGTTCTTTTTTTTATTGCATACATGGTCGACAAATGTTGCAGATATGAACGAGAAATGTTATGGATGGGAATACTCACATCGTTCTTTTTTTGTTACAAACATATGCAAAAAATATTACATATATAGATGAAAAATATTGTAGTGGAGTTTTCTGAAGCTAGCGTCCGGATCGGACATCTGGACACTAGCATTTTCCTATGATTATTTGCGTAATAATATACGTTGCAATCTTGGGTAGTTGATGGACTACTTTTCCTTGTCTTGCACACGTCACTGTGTTGGTCCCTTTTGATGAACTTCCTGTGATTCGTACTTGCGAAGTTCATTACTTAGTTTTCCCTGTGCAACTATGAATTTTTTTCATTTCGTAATGCACGAAGGCCATTGGATCTGTCAGTAAGTTCCGGGTGGTGCCGCTACAGCACGAGGACCTTAAGGCGGACGTGTTTGGGAGTGCAATCTACACCAACAAGCACGCCGTTACGCTGGCAGGAGCTGAGGAAGAGCCGCTAGTTAGGCCCCCCAGCTCCGTCGACAAAAGGACCGACAACAGGCCAGCTCAAGGCAATTCCAAAACAACATGGTCGTAACCAACGTGGTCGAAACCACAGTGCTTGAAACCAGCGTGATCGAAACCAACGCGGTTGAACGCCAATGTTGTCGAAGACCGATGTGGTCGATACCAATGTTGTCAATGTCCAATGAGCGGTCAAAAGGCCAACGTAGTTCAGGACCAATGAGTAGTCGAAAACCAGCACTGTCAAAGACTAACGCGATCATAAACAATGTGGTCAAAGGCCAATGAGTGGTCGACACCACCATAGTCGATGACGAAAGTGCGGACAGAAAATACGTGCAGCCAAAAACCAATATGTGGTTGTAACAGTTTAGAATGAGACCGAGAGATCTACGACCATTGAACGGTCGAAACCAAATGTGGTCATAAACGACTAGAAGTACCAAAGATGCCCAACTACACTACTTAAGGTCACTAAGGAGATTAGTTGTTGTGAATAACTAGATGTAATAGAGGAGGCGCATGACCACCAGATCTGAAAACATCAAATCTTTTGATTCAGAGATCAAATTGCCATGGAAATTTGTACGCAAATAACTTACGATCTTAGGAGGCTAATCCAATCTTGGATTGAAAACTTAGTAAGCAAGTTGAGATCTTTTTGAGATTTGATTAAAGGCGCACAAGAACATACATTTGAGATCGAACAGATGAACCGATTATGCTCATGGGAAGATAACAGCCAAGATGGCTTTGAGTGCAATCCCACATGTCACAGCAAGTAACTACATCGAAGAAATAAAATCAAAACTCTTGGATGAAGAAAAGATCAAGAGAGAAGAGAACGATCTCAAAATAGAGCAGTCATGAGACGTGGTCGAAGACTGTCGAGCACTCGTAACTGACTGCGGTCGTAAACAACTTGAAAAGTAGTGAGGGCGCACGACCATGAGATCTATGACCATCGAGCAATCTAAAACAAGTGCAATCAAAATCAAACGCGATGCAATCTGAGACTTGACTGTGGTCAAAACCAGAAGCGATCGAAAATGATTTGGAAGAATAGAGCAATGCATGACCACAAGATCTAAAATCCACATATCTTTTGATTAAAAGATCAAATGGCCATGAAACTTTGTATGCAAATTGTTTAAGGTCTCAAGAGGTTACTCCAATCTTGAATTGAAAACTTATTGACCAAGTTGAGACCTTTTTACGATTTGATCAAGCGCACATGAACTGAGTTCAAGAACTGAAGTCGTTGATCAGAACCGCTCATGGGCCAAGGAGAGACAAGATGGCTTTGGTTATATTCCCACCTGTCACAGCGATTCAGAGCATCAACGAGATCAAGCCAAGAACACCTCCAAATCAAGAAGGAGATGGATAGAACCGAAGAATAGAAGAAAGAGAGAAATAGAGGAAGAACCAAATTGAAGCTAGGCAAGCTCAATCAGAAAGATACACAAAAGAGTAGATCAAAGATTGTTGTATTTTTCACTTGAGATATTGGTTTCACAGCCACTTCCCTCAGGAGGACTAAGCTCTAACCCTAGAACCAGCATTCTCTCTCTAACGTAACTCCCATGGAAGAGAGGAGGAGCTAGCCACCACAAGGCTTAGCCTACCTTCTCAAATCCTAGCTCTTGCCTCCCCTCCCCTTTTTATAGGCTCACCAATGAACCCTAGACCTAACGATTCTACCATTAGTCCAAACTAGGGATAACTCATTACTCACGCTCGCTTCTCAAAGCGGCTTACATATGGCCCCAATGACTTGTCGTCAAGCTTCTCACATATCCGGATCTCATCAACACATCCTCAGTTGCAAATGACCCAAGTCACTTGGCGCACCAAGTGATTCTCCTTGTGCATGACTGCACCTAGCATCCTTGATCGTCTAGACCTCGACTCTGTCTTGAGCCTAGTCCCGGTCCACCTTCTCGTTGCCCATCGTGTCCACTTCCAGTAGCTCCCGCTCTAGTTTCTCGTCATCCTAGCTTGCAACCACCTCACCAGCTTCAGTCATCTTCAGTGTCTTCCTGACCATTCTAGACCACAACAGCTCCCTATACCTAGTCCCGGTCCTCCTACGCCTCACCATGACCTAACTCCGAAGTCCCGCAAGCAACATCAATAAGAAAACCATCACGTAGTACCGCACAATACACAAAAATTATCAATTTGCACAATCAAAATGTATTCCAGTGAACAACCCTAATCAAAACATCAATATTCCAGTGAACAACCTCAGCCCACCAACTGGTTTTGTATGACTTATGATTACTCGTGTTAGACCATGTGGCCAGATCTAGGTTGTTTTAGATGATGAATAATTGACAACGTTGGTTATGGTATTACTTATGGTGTGTTATATGCTTGTGATAGCATGGTGATATGATAATGTTGCATGATACGCTCGTGTGAGGTATTGTACGGATTGACTCGAGTCAAGTCGTGGACTTGTGCTCGTACACAGTTGCGTGTTTATTCATGTGCAGGTGTTGCTTGAGGCGGAACATGGTCGATGACGGGACTGAAACTAGGTTCGGGTGGAACTGAGGTTTCGGGACTAAGTTTAAGGAGGAACTGAGCTCCTATTGGTCAAGGATGTCGTGCGGGATGTTCGGGCTAGAGAACAATGCGTATGGAGATGATGCGTGGAGAAGATACAGGAGGTGCGGCTCTGGAGGTCTTGACACGTGGAAGGCTGAAAAAATCGGAAGCGTAAAAAGAATTAAAAAAACTCATGTTAGGAAGGGTTTCGGGTCCCTTGAAAATTAGTGGGCCAAAAGTCTAGTTGAGGTAAAAAGGCCTAGGTCTAGATGGAGTTAGATTAGGTTTTTAATTAGAGATTGAATAGGTAAGAGTTTGGGGTATAAAAACTAGATACATGCGTGTGCGGCGGCTGTGTATCAAGGAGTAGGAAAAACAGAAGGAAAAAAAAACGGCGGCTGCATGCCATGCTTGTACGTGAGATTGAGTTGATAAAAAAAGATGCATGGCTAATGCATAGTTGTATTCATGCATGAATACGTGAGGTGGTTCAAGCTGCATGCAAGTGCTTGATTCGTGAGCACCCAGGAAGGAATTTATCTAGCAAACCTCGATCCACGTGCAAGATTATTCTTCACTTGATCAAGCTTCAACGATTTAACCAATTGATCTTCGTGCTTCTATCTGGTCCAGCGACACGGATTTTACTTCTTTTTCACGCGCAGGCCCGTACGGTGCTGGTCTTCACGGCTTCAATCGGCGTGCGTGGACGCGCGGAAAAGATTTGCTAGGCAAATCGCGTGTGCGCCAGTTTCCTCGTTCGGTGTACCATCAAACAGAGAAGTAGATCTTTGGATCGGTAATTCATCTAATATAGTTAGGGCATAAAGTTTATGGTCTGGAAAGTTTAGTTGATTAATTCTTTACTGATTTTGCTTGGTTGCATAATTAGGGCTTAATTTATTCTCGTCACTATTTATATCAGCAATCTTGTTTATTTTATATCTCAAGTTCTAGATCTCTGATTGACATAATTCCAGTTGGGTTAGTTCAATAACTTTCTCTAGTTTATTTTGATAATGTTTGAGGTTAATCAAAGTTACGGTTTTTTATCGAGATCAGTTTTAGTAAGTACACAGTGTTCTGTCCAGAACTTTAAACGAGGCTTAAATAAGTTTTGTGTTAAAAGGGGAGTATTAAAATTTATTTTTAGCTTCCGGAATCATTCATCCCCCCTCTGATTGCCTATCTTAGTGTGAATCGATCCTACAACTCAGATGCTCAAGAAGTACTCATAGCCCACGAGATCCTACCAGCAGCCTATGACCATACACAAGACTGCTACTACCACCACATAGCTTAGACCATCGAAAACACAAGCTATGACTATCGATCACATAGGCAGAGCACTGCGACCACTACACAGATCACTACGACCACTGCACACATAGGCTACGACTATCGATCATGACCAGGCAGAGCCACAACCATTGATCATAGGCTACGACTACACAAATTCGTTCAGCATTGAAGCTTTCGATCACTCCAAGTTGTTTTGCCGATCGGTCCGGCCGACCACCAAGTCGTAAGAGTACTTGCCAACCACCAAGTTGTAAGAGCACCTACTGACCACCAAGTTGTAAGAAGCAAGAACACTTGTACTCGCAGACAGACAAGCTAAGATGACAAAACAAGAAGCATTCTTTTGTAAACTCCTCAAAAACCAAACTCAATCTCTACACAAACTCTAATTCAAAGGTCAATTACTCATCACATCCATAGGGTGACCTCCACATGGTCTCACGTGTGGGTCACTGCTAGATGGCTAGGCTCAACCCACAACACCCGCATCTTGATGGATACATTGGTTGGCTTCGGCTATTTGTTCCCCAAGCCTCCCCAGGTACTCCCGGCCTAACATTTGTTGTAATGTCTGTACGTTAGTGCTATCTTCACACTGATTCATGCCTTATTGTGGTTGCAGGTAAGTACTACCTTATCGACTCAGGCTATCTGAACTGAACAGGGTATCTTGCACCCTATAGAAACACCCGGTACCATGTGTCCAACTTCAGAAATAGCCCAACGCCGCATGACAGGCAAGAGATGTTCAACCATTACCATTCGTCACTATGCAATGTTATCGAACGGGCATTTGGCATGTGGAAGTAGAAGTGGTGTATACTGCAAGACATATCTTCTTACCCAGTTGACCATCAGACGAAGATAATAGTCATGACTATGGCCCTACACACTTTCATCATCGACGAGGAGTTAGGCGATACGGATTTTGAGGACCTTGCACTAGGCTCGGGTTACAGGTCCAACGAGCCTAATAGCACGAAGGAGCTGATAGAGGTGCATGGGGAGGCCGAGATAGGATACATGTGGGACGTCATCTTTTACAAATCTAGTCATAGGTCCACATAGGGGTGGAGGATGTACCTTTTTTACCCTCTCGAGTAATGTACTTTTTGGGGCATAATGCATGAATTTTGCATTGAGGTATGTTTGAATGTAAGGTACGGTACAGTGTAGGTTACCAATTTGACAGCGTGCTTAGCATACAAAAAACAGCAATAAGCCATATGCCATTAGCCATAAAGAACATAACAGTTTAAGCTATAAGCCACAAGCTCAAAAGAATACAACAGCCAAAGTCAAAAACCAAAAACCATAACCAAAGCTCAAAAAACCCCACCCATTAATAATTGAGAGGAACTAACGTACGGTATGTTGTTAGGAGGCATCCCGATGGCATATCTTCCTCCTACCGCTGCTCCACCTCACCTCCCTCTCGAATGCACCGCCACTCCCCTCCCCTCCACCTGTGTCCTTCTCTAGCGCCAGCCGTTGCCCTCCTCTCCCTCTCTCTTCTCCACGCCGCCACCCTCCCCGCCTTCTTCTCCAGCACTGGCCACAGCTCCGCGCTCGTCCTCTGCCTCCCCCACCCCCTCCTCCACCACAAATGGCCTGCGGTGACCCCGCCGCCTTGCCGCGCCGCCCTCTCCCCCTCCCCTGCCATCCCGACCCACCCAACCTAAAATTCACTGCACCTCCACTCGCTGTGTAGCCCTCCAGTGCCGCCTACTGCCCTCCGCCACCACCTGATGCCCTCCACCGCCGCCCACCACCGGGCCACGCCTCCCCGGCCTCCCTCTATGTCCTTGAGGCTGCGGTGAACCCGTCCGGGAAAGGCGACGGCAGCGCCTCCTTCAACAGAGATGAGCTGTATCGTTAAATCCAACAAAACAGTATATCGATTTCTTGAGGAAAATGAAAAAAGCTGAATGAATTACATGGTGGCATTTTAGGCGTTAGCTTTCCTTGCGCCATTGTTACGTGTTGCGTGGTATATCTTTCTCTGTCGTCAGAAGGACAAAAGCTAGGTAGACTGTACTACAGCTATAGGATCTGAAACTGAAGGCTCAGATCCACCAAGAGTTGTAGAACATGATTGGTACCAGGGTAGACTCGATTTAAACTGTTAGATGGAAAACAAACGGATCAAATCATACACGTGTAGTTGCTATTACAAGCCATTCATGGTGGAAAACAGAAACATGTAAAAGAGTAAAGAAGAAAATTAAAATAAAAGTGAAGTAGGACTATACAGAGGAAAGCCATAGGAAAAGACAACAATCAAAGGAGCTGGTGTCAAATGAGGCGTTGCGGCCACAGACGGATGAGGGTTCTCTCTCCTCGATGCAGATCCGGGTTCGACTCCCGGGAGCGAATTTGAGCTTGGGAAAAAATCCCTCGCCTGCTACCACACCAAAGCACAGGTGTAAGGACCCGCCATGGCGTTGATCCCAAAGGATCCGCTGGTCGTCTCACAAGGTCGGGCGTGTGGTCCCCTGTGTAAGGGTGGAGCAGGGGTTCGGGGGTTTCTCGATCTGCGTGAGAAGATCTTCTTCTAACATAAAAATGCCCGGGGGTGGCTCTTCCCCTCCGTAGGTCGAGTTTTTTTTTTCTCTCTCCTGGACTTGCTCAGTGTGCCCAGATGTCGTGAGCCTTGTAATTGGTTGTTGCACTGAGGTAATAATATCATTTTGAAACACTATATATGGAAATTTCCTTATATACCATTAAAATTTTGTCTCATTCCTTATCTTCCATTGACATGTGGATCTAGACCCACCTTATCAATGAGACAATTAGGAATTTGGCAAATAGATATGCACGTAGGCTACAAAGCAGATTGGCCAGATTTCACTGAATGTAACATGTTCAGCAATTGGTCTTTGTTCAGCAAATTGTAATATGTAGTTTGCCATGTTGGCATCAGCCGTGAGACCCAGTTTTATCTAGAGGTTATTAGTAGCCTTGCATCTTAAAACTATGTGGTCAATTGAGTCCAAGACAGGGCAAAAATCACAGTGTGGATTTCTCATCCATTGTTTAGTCATCATGTTTGTCTGAGTGCTCAATGAAAGTAGTTTAGTATATTGCTAAGGTGCTTATATCAGTCATGGTAAAGGAGTTTGTTCCCTTGTCCAGCACCCCTTGTGTTATGTGTTGGTCTGTTACATTGTTCAGCAAAGCCAGCATGCAGAGACAATTTCCTGTCCTGTAAATACGGTTTTGCACGCTACTATATATGCCAGAGATGGCTTTAGCACCAGTTTCTAAGGCGATGCCATTGCCCCAACGTAATGATTAAGAGGCAGTTGTGCCAACTGTGTGTAGATACGGTCTTTTGAGATGATACAAGTCATCTCTACATACATTTTCCCCATTTTGTATATCCAAAAGAACAATTCAATATTTAGGCATTAGAGGCATTTTAAACCGCCTTCAGATTTGAAATAACTAGATGTGGCAATTGAGCTCAACAATTTTCAATTTCAACGTAATTTCTTTTGTGGAATATTAGATATTACCACTATTCATTTAGCATCGAAAATTTAAAACTTCGGAGGCAGATATATCAAAGAAATCACACATTTTTATTCATTTCTGACTGATAATTTCACAGAATACATGACAATCATAAAGTTTTGTTGGGATGTACAATTTCGATTGCAATACCATACATAGAGATAACTTCGTCTAATAGAAGCACATCATCCACTGGTCCATATATATTTGATGAGTAGTTCTTCTATACTTCCTTTTGTCAAATCAGTAATTTCTTTTGCAAATCTACCTAGTCAACTAGACATATGGTATTACCGTATTACATAAATTAAGCTTCCTAGTATTTCACTGAGTGATACTATTGTTCAGCTTTTTTTGGATTGAGAGCTCAAGCACCAAACTACAGAGGTTGGTTTGTTGCAAACAGAGTATTTATTAAATTTCATGATATTCATTGATAACAGGGCACTGCGGTACACAAGCTCGTTGTTTGTGGTTGGGCCAACCTGATGGTGTGTGTGAATGGCAATTTTAGTTTTTACAGTGGTATGGAAGGAATTTGTTTAGACTTTAGTGTGGCCAGCACTCCAGAGATTGTTTTATTATTTAATTTTTAACAATATTTTATTAATAACCTTTTCTCAAACTTATTTTTAAATATAATCTTTTTAGCCACATGGTGTGACAAATACATACTACCACACCAACAACATTGGTGTGGCAAAAGATACCACATGTGCGATAAGTGCTAGTGTGGATTCCAACCAAGAGTCAGCCAAATCCAAAACAACAAGGCAATACCCAAAAATACATCACTACACAATCACTAAAAGAGATAATGCAAGAGGGAAGCCTTAGTTTGTCAGGTTGAAGATGAATTGAGCCTAGCTGCCGACGGAGACAAAGCTCACCAGGTAAAGCACAATTGACTCAAGATTGTGAATTCAATCAGAAAGACCCGATAAATTAGAGAAGATCTTACTTGATTTTCATGATAATGTTGCGGAAAAAGTGAGAGGAGCCTCATTCTCTGAAGGTGTAATGAAGTGATGAAGAAGCACGTTCCCAACGCTGCTAACAGTCGGTAACAAAATTGCCCAACTATCCGCAATCGCCGCCACTTGCGATGGGCAGAGCCATCCGAACTGCAGCCTCGCAATCTGCTGGTTGAGACTAGGTCTCAACTGTATCTCTTCCTTTACTTCCAATGACAGGTGGACCACACCATTCTTTTCCTTTATCACGCCGACCAGTCACAAGACCACCCAACGCGTTTACTGCCAGGGTCCACCTCATCTTCACCCCGACTGGCGTCACGGACTCACGGACCACCCAACGCGTCTGCGATTACGCGCCTCTCCGCCCCGCCGCCGACTCCGCCTCCGCCTCCATCCAGCCCCCGCCGGCGCTGCCCTTCCACCTTTTCAGCCGCACAACACACTGAGCATCGAGAGGCATGGCTGCTGCTTCCGCCCTCCTGTTCGCGGGCAAATCGGTGACGACTCCGGCCATCTCCTTCCTGATCAACCAGGCTTTCTCCTACCTGAAGAAGTGGCGCAACGCCGATGGCATGGAGGCCCTCGAGGCCAGGCTGTCGGCGCGGATGGTGGAGATCCAGGCCGTGTTTGACGCCGTCGACCGCCAGCAGGTCAAGGAGCAGAGCGCCGCGCTGGACGAGTGGCTCTGGCGGCTCAGGTCTGCCGTGGAGGAGGCGGAGGACGCCGTCGACGAGGTGGAGTACCGCAAGCTGGAGGACGACGCGCGGGCTTGGGATATGCAAGACAAGGTGGGGACTGCGATCCCCATACCCAGGTTTATCAACAGGATCGCAGGCTTCATTCCCAAGAGGAGCACCCTGAAGCGGCTGAGGGAGGCTCTCAAGAAGCTAGATGGGGTCGCGGAAGGCGTGGGAACATTTCTTCAGCTTGCCAACCGTCCTCACTGCCGGCATCAGGATCAGAGTGATTTTACAAGGCGTGATCGGGAGACTGCCAGCACAGTGATAGCCAGTGAGATCATTGGCCGAGACAGGGAGAAGGAACACATAGTGGGATGGTTGATGGAGGCCGAGCAAATCAAAGAAGAGCCCGAACTTGCCTGTGCCAATGGCATGTCTATTTTGTCTGTAGTCGGAGTTGGTGGTATGGGGAAGACAACACTTGCCCAGCTCGTCTGTAATGATCCAGACGTGGTAAAGAACTTTGATTTCATTGTCTGGGTCTGGGTGTCTAATAGTTTTGACGCAGCCACTGTGATAAGAAACGTCTTGGAATCGATTGATAAGGAGAAGCCCACTGTCGGTGCTTTGGATACATTGCAGAAGATTCTTATGCAGAAACTCAGCTCTAAGAAACTTTTGCTTGTTTTAGATGATGTCTGGGAGGATGGCAGAAGGAAGGAATGGGAAAAGTTAATGGCTCCTCTGCAAACTGGGCAAAAGGGTAGCCAGATTCTGTTGACAACTCGAATGCAGTCAGTGGCAGATATGGCTGCAGGTGTGTTTGGCTGCAAAGCAGAGGTTCTGAAACTAAATGGGTTAGATGAAGGAGCCAATTTGGCTCTGTTCAAAAGGCATGCTTTTGCTAACATTGCCCCTGAAAGCTGTGCAGACTTCCTGTTGACTAGTGAACAAATAGTAAAAAAAATGAGAGGCTGTCCCTTGATGACAAAGGTTGTTGGTGGGCATTTGAGAGACAATATGACATGCCAATATTGGAACCGGTTCTTGCATGAGGACATGCTTCATTTCACGGGAGGAACAGATGACGTTGCCATAGCTCTTAGATTGAGTTACCATCATCTACCTGCACATCTGCAACTTTGTTTTAGGTATTGCAGTATATTTCGTCAAGGCTATGTGTTTAAAAAGGAAGAATTGGTGAAAATGTGGATGTGTTCAGGAATGATCATGCAAACAACAGGTAGCACCCAAAGGCTAGAGGATGTTGGAGAAGATTATTTGGCGCAACTAACAAGAAAGTCATTCTTTGATTTATTGTGTAAAGAGCATTATGTTATGCATGAACTGTTGCATGATTTGGCACGCATTGCTTCTTTTGGCGAATGCTTGAGAATTGATGGTGTTGGCCATATAAATATATTGAGCACAGTTCGGCATCTATGGATTGCCAAACTTTCTACTCTCTCTACCAAGGTGTTGAAGAAAATTTCTGAATTGAAGAACCTGCGCACTGTCACCATAGAAGGTTCCATTGGTGAAGTGAACAGAGATGTTCTAGCTGCAATCAGGGAAGCTGTAAAAAGCTTCAAAGGCCTACGTGTGTTGAGTTTATATGGACTTGAGGAGTTCTATTTCCCTATTGATGTTGCTAGTATGAAGCATCTTCGTTACATATCCTTGCCTCGGGGTCAGAAGGTATATGGTTTGTGCAAGCTTTACCACCTTCAGGTTCTTAGTGCACATGGTACTGTTAAAATAGAACCGAAGCAGCTGGGAAACCTAGCCTATTTGCGATATGTTGCCTGTGATACTAATGAATTTGGTTGCTTCCCCGTTGGTAGATTAACATCTCTTCAAGAGTTACAAAATTTCCATGTTCAGCCAAGAAAGGGTTATGAGATATGTTCACTGAGGGATCTAAACAGCCTTCACAAACTGGAAGTGTTGGGTCTTGAAAATGTGGGGAGCCATGAAGAAGCTAAGAAAGCCAAACTGCATGAAAAGCAACACCTTAGATCATTATTGCTACAATGGTCTGGAGGTAAATGTGTTCCAAAGCATGAAGATGACCTAGTTCTTGATCAACTTGAGCCACATGTCAATCTGCAGCAACTTAAAATTTCTGGACATAATGGAGTTAGGCCTCCAACTTGGATGATAACTTTTCAATTTGCAAATCTGTCATCACTTGAGCTTCAAGGGTGCAACTGGGAATACTTACCCCCACTCGGGGAGCTGGAATTGCTGAGACATGTCAGTTTGAAGAACCTGCCTGAATTAAAACACATAGGTCAATTCTACGATGTCTCCAGAAGTGGACACCATGACCTGTGCCTTCCTCTGGGTCTTCATAGTCTAACAGTGATAAGGTGTGCTAAATTTCAGGAACCGGCAGTTCTACCTCCTAACCTGATGTTGCTGGAAATAGACAATGTTGGGTGGAAAACCGTTCCAAGAGTTGAGACTCAAACTGAATCGTGTCAGCTCATCTCAATACTAATTAGGAATTGTGAAAATATAATATCTGTTGAGGAGAGCCTACCACAACAGATGGGAAGCCTTTATATGGAGCAGTGTGGAGATCTGGAACTTGCACTGCTCTGGTCGCTGCATGGCCTTGACAACCTTACTATTCTGGTGTTGTACAATTGCTCGAGAGTGACATCCCTTCCTTCAGCTGAGGTGTTTAGTAGTCTCAAGTCACTGAGAGAAATGGACGTACAAGAATGCGAGAACCTGCAGTCCTTGGGTGGGCTCGGAGCACTTCCTTCCTCCTTGACTGGGTTGACAATCTGGTGCTGCAGCAAGCTAACAGCAGATGCTGCGCCGTCCCTTCCTGCATATGCATCCGACGGAAATGAAGGGGAAGGCAATCTTACTGTGGTGAAGTCAGAGAGATGGCCGCAGGTGACATATGCCAGATCCGAGGATGTAAAAATATCCGACGGAAATGAAGGGGAAGGACTTTCTGAGCTGGCTGAGCCCCCTCTCCCGGGGCATACGTCCAGTGAAGAAGATGGAGAGGGAGATTGCTCCTTTCAAGTCCATGATCTTCGGATTGATGACCCCTCCCTGCTCCTCGTGAAGCCGCTTATTGCCTGCCAGACGACAGACTTGTGTTTGGTAAATGCTTCAGGGATGAAGAGCTTATTGCCTGCTGAGCGATGGCTGCGACTGAACCGTAGGTCCCTCTGGAGTGTGCGGATACAGGGTGCGGAGTCTCTGGAATTGCTGCCACTAAGCATCAGAGACCTCTGCTGTCTCGAGTATCTGGTGATTTTCGATGCTGCTCGCCTTAGATCACTTCCAGATCTGCCCTCCTCGCTGCACTGTCTACAGATTGATGGCTGCAGTTCAGAGTTGGAGGCACAGTACAGAGGCGGCTCTGAACGGGACAAGATTGCCAACATCCCTTTCGTGTGGATAGGTATTCCCAGATTACAATCTACAAAGCATTCATTCTTCATGCTAGCTTTTATATGTTTCGCTCCTTTCATGATCTCTCATTTCCAATCTCTCATTCTTCATACCATACCTCTTCCGGCTTATGATATGTTTGGATGGGGGTAGATTTAGCCCTATTCTATTTGAAGTATGCCTCATCAATAGAAATCTGAATACACCCTATAGTCTTGCGTGATAGAATAGAATTGGAAATATAATATGACACCATTTTTTTAAAAAAAAATAACTTGTGGCAGTACTTGATCGTACCCAGAATAGTTCGTTGATGAAAATTTTCTGATTTACAAAAGGGCCCCTAATTTCCCTCATTTTCATTAGTGTACTGACCAAATTTACCATAGATGTTTGGTAGTGAGAGTTCGCTCTCCTGTTATATCCTTTCATTGTTAAAAATTGGCAAGCCTCTCAAAAGTTGCAAATTTGTGCCAATTTCATTAAAGCTATGAATCCCTGCTTATTATTAAAGCTATGAACCCCTGCTTGCGGTGAAATAAGCATATTATAACAAAACATATATAGGAATGGAGGCAGGAGTAGTTTACAATTTAAGTCTTTTGCTTCCTGATTTATTGTACTCTCGCAATACTATGTCAACTAACTACAAGTTCATTGCAGGACATTACAGATATAAACTAGGCAAATTGATGTAAGATGCAGCTATGGAATGGCCTGCACGCTTTGCAAGAAGTGAACTGCACACTTGTAAAGGAAATTGAAGGCATGATTTGTAACAACCTACTACTCCCTTACTATTTGTGTTGCCTTCAGATTTGTAAATTTTATTTTATTATTTTTTTAGAACATGCGAGCACTACTTGTAGGGAAAGATACCCTGTAAAAACATTTTTAGGTATTCTCATCTGCTACCTTGTCGAGATACATATTTGTTTACTTATGCAGCTTTATCAGAAATTTGCTGATATTTCTCTGCCAAATGCAAAGGCTCTTTTTTTTTGAATCAGCTATAAAGTCCGATGAGGTCAAAGGACATGAACACATACCACGTGCACACACACACACACATACAAGGGTGCTCTTTAGCACATGCCTAAAATTAGAGGGCCTGGGGATAAACGTGTAACCTCATGACCATGCGCTTTCTCACTGAGACATACTCATATTCATATATGCGTAAAAGTGATATTAAAATTTGAATCCTAGTAGATGGTGTTATATTTATATAACTTTACCATCCACCAAGTGATAATTAACTACATGCTGTGAGAACGAGTACAAGAGGAGGCGCTCCTGGAGGATACAAAGTTAGAGAACCTTGCGTAGCATTAACCATGGCATCAATGTGTCAATTGGACGCGCCTGATTGAACATATGGATGGTCTTTATCGTATAGCTTGCCTATATGGTGTATCGGAAGTTATTAAAACCCAACCCATTCTCCTCGCGCGAGAGCGCTCCACGCACCAGCGTGCGTTGTGCAAGGGCGCGCGTGGCGAGCGAGGCTCCCACCGGCGCCGGCGACTGCTCCATCTCGCCACCGCGCCCGCCCAACCCCGCCTTCCTCCTCTCGCAGTCTCGCCTCCCCCCTCCCCCGCCCCCGCGCCTCCCCCTCCCCCTCCCCGCCTCCCCCCCGCCCCCGCTCACCGCGCCGCCGCCGCCCCTCCCCTTCCTACCCCGTGATGAGGACATGACCCCTATGGATACAACCATATTTGCTATGCTTGTTGTCCTAATTACAAGAGTTCCTACGCATCGCTTAAATTATAAGGTGAGCTCGTTTCAAAGAGGTTTCACTTTGTTTGACAAAGAACTTATGATATTGCATAATGAGAGTTTGTTGCGTTTGTTATTATGTACCGACATTTATGATGAAGATCATGCAATACGTGAGGCTACACATATGCTAAAACCGATGACGGTTTTCTATCAAGAAGGGGAGGATGATGTGACCACGCCACAAACACATACGACAATAGCGCCCAATATCAAGATTGAACTAAAGGTGAATTCGTTTCTTCAGCCTTCATATGTTACTAAGAATAGACCGCTACCTAATGCAAGTGATTTAATTGTGCTTAGGAACTTGGGAAAGGATAAAGGAAAGGGACATGGAGTCCTGGACATGCATGGAAGGAGTAATGGAGGTCACCACGTCACTTTGAGACCAAGTCAAGCACGAATTCGAGTTGGACACGTTTGGAATCAGACTCGGACTGCTGTGATGGTACCAAGTTCAAACGGGCATAACTTCCTCATACAGACTCCGTTTGGGACGTTCTTGTACTTCATGGAAAGCTTACGAAGTCTACTTTCCAACGGATCCAACCTCATCTTCAAATTCTATCCGAGCCGGTCGTAATCGTCAAAAGAGTCCACGTTGGTCACGTACTGGAATCGGATTCGGACTGCTGCAATGGTGCAAGTTTAAACGGACATAACTTCGTCATACGGACTCCGTTTGGGACGTTCTTGTACTTCATGGAAAGCTTATCAAGTCTACTTTCCAATGGATCCAACCGCATCTTCAAATTCCATCCGAGCCGGCCGGAATCATCAAAACAATTCACGTAGGTTTCTGAGTCCGAGTCAAAAGGGTGCTGCGCCACCTCCACTTGGGCCCATGGGCCTTGTAACCCTAGGGTGTACCCTTTGGGACGCCTCCCCTGGTTGTTTTCACTATATAGGAGCCGCCGCCTCCGTTTCTAGGACTTAGGTTTTGTTTAGATCAGTTTAGCCCCTTGTGCAAACTCCACGTTCTCTTGTGTCGGCTAGACCAACAGATTCGTGTTACGTAACCTCAACTATCCTTGTGCGACTTTTATATCTAGCAAGTTTCAGGTTGCTCACTATCCTTGTTCTTGCGTGTTCTTCGGTTGCATGCAGGAATAGACCTTCGTGGTCAGGTCAACCGTGTTCTTGGCACGGTTGATAACATCTTGGGGTTGGTTCAGCGATTGCTAAGGCGCACGTGACGTCTCGTACGGTTGTAGTCGGATCGCAAGAGTCATCTCCACCGAAATCGATAGTTATCATCCTATCGGAAGATCGGGACCCCATCGCCTCATCGGTTGGTATCGAGCTTCAGTTGACCGGTAGGAATTCTTTGTATCCCTAGTTAGTAGATTGATTTTTATTTCCCATAGTCCAGAAAAATTGCCCCACAAAAAGAGTTAATTTCATTGTCCAAACCCCATTGTGCTTTTAGATCTGTTAATTTTGGTTTGCTAAATTGAGTTTGTGTCCGTCTTAGCATTGTCTTGTTGCTGGTCATATTTTTGGTCCCATAAAACTCCCAAAAAAAAATCCCCACGTCCAAAGCCATCAAAAACACATCAAACCCTAATTTCCAATTTCGGCCAGAAGACTCTCTCTTGTGCAGCCGCCACCAAAAACGCCATATCTTTTGTTTCCGATATTGTTTTTGAGTGAAACCACAGCCACTAGATCCATAACTTCCTTACATAACTGCCCCTAAAATTTCGCTTCATTCCATTAAGGCAGTTAAAAGATATCTTTGGTGCAAATTGACCCAAATTTCAGGACTGAATCTGTAACAGTCGGCACTTGTGAATTTTGTGCGACTTTTTCGGTCGGTTTCCAGAACTTGGCCCCAAAACAAAAGTTGTAGAAAAAGCCGTCAGAAAACCGAGAAAAAAAGAATCATTGAAAAAAAGGCAACTGACAAAAAGTTACGGCCGAAATACCGACTTGCTGTCCAGTGGACAGAAATCTTCAGTTTCCAAGTTTTTGGTCAATCCTTGTGCCCTTCAATTCCAGATTGCATTCAATTGAATTATCTTGTATTTACCACTCCTATACATTACCATACACATATTTTAGCCTTCTTCCATCCTTGGTTGATCAGCAACATAGGCTAAGTGCTAGATACGAACTATAATTCAATTCTGTGCAATTTCTGAAATTAATTGATTGTTTTCCTTTGCTACAAAATACATAGCCTATCCAAGCTCCACTTTTCTACTAACCGAACAGGTCTCGCTGTACCTTGCAATCGCTTTACTCATCACTTGAGTTAGATTTATCACGAACCAGCCACCGGTTGCACCACCTGTTTGTTTTGGTAAGAACTTGTAAGAATTTGGTAAGAGCTTGAGAGATGCGTGACTTGATTTGAGCCTCCATATCCTAGTAGTTGATAGGAACATTTACTTGTGATTTGTTTCCTTGTTTTCTACTAACAATGACAGGCTTGAGAAAATTGGTAGATTATGATGTCATTGCGGCAGATTTGAACTTGAAGGGAAACAATTACCGGTATATATCTTGCCACTCACCGCTGAGTACGTCGTCGGACTACTTCTTGTGGGTTACTATGATGGATAGCTACTTTGAAAGACAAGATCTTGATCCTTATGAGAAGATGAGCATGGCAAGGACGGCGCTGATTGGTGATGTTCAACATTGGTGGTCAAATCTCGAGTTCCACTATATATACACATGGGAGGAGATGAAAAGAAATTGCGACATCGCTTTGTACTTCCAGACCCACGGTCACAAGCGAGGTGGAACCTGAGGTAATTGAAAATGTTGATATTGTTTTGGTTCCTACTCCATCTACAGATACCACCGAGATACTTGAAGAGGTGAAGGATGATCCGTGCATCTTATGCCATTAGAGGAGAAGTTTGAGGTACCTACAGATCTCGATGAGGACGATAATGACAAAGGTATGATTTGGTGCTACAACAAGACATAGATCAACCTTGTGAGTATATACCGCTGTAGTGCAATTTTTGATATTCCTTGTGTTGACTTGAACGAACCATGTGCTGATCTAAATGCTCATAATTTTGTACATGTTGAATTAATTACACATAAGGAAGTATTTGATAGAATATCTCCTGCTGATGCATTGTGCTATATCATGCTTAATGAGGCCGTTAGTTTGGATTGTGCTATGGAGAAAGTTTCTGAACTTGCATGTTCGAAATTCTTGTTTAGTGCCTACACCCACTGGTATAAGTTTAATTTGATTGGAGATTATGGTGTAGACAATCAATTTTTGTATATCGAATATGCATAACTTGTGATCACATGGATGAATTGAAGCTTGCTGTTTTAGACAACAATTCTTGTGTGTTGAATCTTGTTCAATATGAGAGGAAGTAAAATTTAGTATGCATCCAATGCCTATATGTTCATCTCTTTTGCATCATCTAGTATGGACAATCTGAATAAAGATGATGAATTATGGAAGAACACACAAATCTCTTCACCCTTGCTGGATAAATTTGCTATTGCTCCATTGGGATATGATTATATGGATGAACTATGCTTAATTCCAAAAGTTGTTGCTTTGCCCATATGTGCCACCACTTCAAGTTTACAACTTCAGATATTTCAATTGCATAAATGCTTCACTTACATTTGCAAATCTAGTTGCAATAATTGTTGTGTGAGAAATTTTAATTTGGTCATTGACATATATGATTACTTTTGGGTTAATAATACAATGAGCTTTTATGATTCCTGCTGTGTTATAGCATTAATTGTGCAACAACGAAGAACCGTTAAAATGGATGACATATACATATACCATGCATACACCTTGGCTTCTTTGTTACCATACTTTCAGTTTATCAAAAGCCGAGGACGGCTTTGTTTTCAAGAAGAGGAGGATGATGAGGACATGACCCCTATGGATACAACCATATTTGCTATGCTTGTTGTCCTAATTACAAGAGTTCCTACGCATCGCTTAAATTATAAGGTGAGCTCGTTTCAAAGAGGTTTCACTTTGTTTGACAAAGAACTTATGATATTGCATAATGAGAGTTTGTTGCGTTTGTTATTATGTACCGACATTTATGATGAAGATCATGCAATACGTGAGGCTACACATATGCTAAAACCGATGACGGTTTTCTATCAAGAAGGGGAGGATGATGTGACCACGCCACAAACACATACGACAATAGCGCCCAATATCAAGATTGAACTAAAGGTGAATTCGTTTCTTCAGCCTTCATATGTTACTAAGAATAGACCGCTACCTAATGCAAGTGATTTAATTGTGCTTAGGAACTTGGGAAAGGATAAAGGAAAGGGACATGGAGTCCTGGACATGCATGGAAGGAGTAATGGAGGTCACCACGTCACTTTGAGACCAAGTCAAGCACGAATTCGAGTTGGACACGTTTGGAATCAGACTCGGACTGCTGTGATGGTACCAAGTTCAAACGGGCATAACTTCCTCATACGGACTCCGTTTGGGACGTTCTTGTACTTCATGGAAAGCTTACGAAGTCTACTTTCCAACGGATCCAACCTCATCTTCAAATTCTATCCGAGCCGGTCGTAATCGTCAAAAGAGTCCACGTTGGTCACGTACTGGAATCGGATTCGGACTGCTGCAATGGTGCAAGTTTAAACGGACATAACTTCCTCATACGGACTCCGTTTGGGACGTTCTTGTACTTCATGGAAAGCTTATCAAGTCTACTTTCCAATGGATCCAACCCCATCTTCAAATTCCATCCGAGCCGGCCGGAATCATCAAAACAATTCACGTAGGTTTCTGAGTCCGAGTCAAAGGGTGCTGCGCCACCTCCACTTGGGCCCATGGGCCTTGTAACCCTAGGGTGTACCCTTTGGGACGCCTCCCCTGGTTGTTTTCACTATATAGGAGCCGCCGCCTCCGTTTCTAGGACTTAGGTTTTGTTTAGATCAGTTTAGCCCTTGTGCAAACTCCACGTTCTCTTGTGTCGGCTAGACCAACAGATTCGTGTTACGTAACCTCAACTATCCTTGTGCGACTTTTATATCTAGCAAGTTTCAGGTTGCTCACTATCCTTGTTCTTGCGTGTTCTTCGGTTGCATGCAGGAATAGACCTTCGTGGTCAGGTCAACCGTGTTCTTGGCACGGTTGATAACATCTTGGGGTTGGTTCAGCGATTGCTAAGGCGCACGTGACGTCTCGTACGGTTGTAGTCGGATCGCAAGAGTCATCTCCACCGAAATCGATAGTTATCATCCTATCGGAAGATCGGGACCCCATCGCCTCATCACCCCCCCGCCGCCTCCTCCCCGACGCCCCTCCTCCTCCCCCCCCCGCTGCTGCCCTCTCCTCCTCCTCCTCCCCGCCGCCCCTCCTCCCCGGTCCCCTCCTTCCCGCTCCCCGCCGCCTCCCCAACTCTCTCCTCCCCTCCTCCCGCGCCTCCCATCCGCCTCCCGCGCCGCCGCGGGATGGGATGCTCGTGGGGTGGATGGACTCACCGCGCCGATCCGGCCGGCGCGAGGCGAGGGGAGGCGCCGAGGCCGGAGGGGAGGCCGGATCCGGCCGGCGCGGAGGCGGAGGGGAGCCGCGAGGCCGGAGGGGAGGCCGAGGCCGGAGGGGGAGGCCGATCCGGCCGGCACGGCGGCGAGGGGAGCCGCAGAGGCCGGAGGGGAGGCCGAACCCGAGGCCGGAGGGGAGGGCGGATCCGGCCGGCGCCTCCGCCGGCCGTATCGCGACTTCCGGAAGAGTGGCGGCTCCAGCTCAACGACTTCACCGGCGCCGCCTCACGAGGGCCGCCACGGCCCCGACGACTTCGCGCAGCTCGAGTCCATGCCCACCAGGCGCAGCCCTACCAGCACCTCCTCGGCTGCCTCCGGATGCCCGCCGTCAACGCCCCGCCGCCCTCCGAGCGCGCCAGGAGGCTATGGCGCAGGGCGACAAGCCGGACATCGAGGAGGCGGCTGTTCCGGCACCCGCGGGGGAGAAGTGATCCGTCGACGACGGGGTTTCACTCTGCCTTCTTGAATGTTGCAATCCTGCAATTACAGCTGAGGCGGGATCTGCGTTTTTTCGCGAGGGTTCTGACTTCTGATCGGTGTGGTGTGCGCAGATCGGCTGCAGATGGGGGAGGTCGTCTCCACGATCCCAAGTGGGTTCCTATGCTCATTCCCGACTCCTTTGTACATTGTTTGGTCGGGGTGCAGATAAGATGTTGGATTTGATGTGATGTGATGTTGTGTTTGTGTGCTTTGCTGCAGCGATTGGCTTCAACGTGGAGACGGTGCAGTACAACAACATCAAGTTCCAAGTCCGGGATCTCGTGAGTGACTCGATCTCGCCGCTCTCCATTTACATGTTTGCATTCGAATGAACCAATTGCTTTAGACATATCGAGTATAACCGTGGCTAACATTGAGCAAATCGCATGTTGGAGTTGACAAGGATTCACCATGCCAATGTTAATCGACTTCATGTATGTTGTTAACTGACTTCATGTATGTATAAAATCAAGTAAAATGGCATGTTCTGTTGTGCGTTGGCGATGTTGTTTCAGCCTTCTGAATATCACCATGAAGTTGTACCTTATGTTCAATCCAATTAAAGTGTCGTTTAGTTTGATAGACGTGATGCTCAAAGCAGTGGGATGTGTATTGTTCTTTTTAGTGATGTAGCTGTTTTGCTATCGGAGAACTTAAAGAGAGCTGCCGTTTGCTCCCACCACAGAGTTTCGGGCGGTGTGGATGCTTTGATATCCCGCTGGTGATCTCCCGTCTCCCCTCTCTCCACTTGTTGCCTAGCCCTACTCTCCCCTTGCATCGAGCATATACATACTTTGATATATTTGTAGGAGCTTTGTCTCTTGGTGCATTGAGCATTGTAAAATAAGCAGATTCATTGATAAGTTAGAAATTGTTTTTTATGTCATATTTGCTTCTCCACATTAGTCTATGGACCTTGTTTTTATTCTCTCAATAGGTTTTACCTTGTTAGTTCTGTTTTTGGACATCAAAACCAATTGGTGATTCAGACTTTGTTGAAGACCATGCTTTGTTTTGGTGTTAGGAAAAGCATCCCATGGTACTGTGTTAAATTTGGTACACGGAAGGATCAAAAGGATGACTACCTGATGACAATATATGCAAGTCTTGCATGCTTAGGAAGTCAAGTGATCTGTGGAGGTTTCATGCTCATTTATTTACTTTCTGATATAATTGGTGTACAATGGTTTGGTCTTGTGACTTTGTCGCTATGGGTCATGCCACAACTCATAACTAATTATTTGTGTTTACTGTTTTACTACATACCTTTGCTGGAAATACCTCCGGTCTGTGATGGACCTGATGATAGAAGGGAATGACATAGTGGCTGCTTTATTATGGGAAAAAACAATGGTGCCTGTGTCATATAGTCTCTGCATTTGAGCATATGAGAAGGTGTGCATGATCTTCCTCAGTTCCTTGACACATCACACAGCTAGGTTCACTGGTCAGGTGATCACTGCGTGAGATTGGTTATGAAAGAATTGACAAACAACACTTTACACAAGATTTTGTGGTAAGCAAGTTTCAGTGTCAGTAGCTGTGACAAGAAAGTTTCAGTATCGGTAGCTATTGTTGTCTGGACTTTTTGTTGTATTTTCTTGTGGTCATTACTTTTGTATGGATTCAAAAGATTATACACTCATAAGATTATGTATTATTTACAGATAATATTGGCGCAAGAGAAAAATATTCAACAACTTAATGAGCTTATCCAGAGCCTTCAGGTGCAGCTACTGCATTGCCGTGGCAGTAATAGTACTGCTCATACCGCCTCAAATCGGTCGACCAATGACCTCTATCTGTAATCTGCTTGAAGTGCCTATAATAAAGTGTGAATTAATTCCTGCAATTGAAGTCATGGCAAGGCGCGCAAAGCGCGCCCAATGTTCTAGTTCTCTTAACCCTTGGTCGCGTCCTTTCTCGTTCTTAGTGTCTACGCGCTCCGGCTTCATCGTCTCTACGCGCACGGCCTCACCACGCTCCGCTGGACGCCTGCCCCCGCATCGAGCCTCCAGGACACAGCCTTCCGCGTCGAGGTATCTGCGCTGAGCTCCAAGTAGCAGCATTCAACATCGAGGTCTTCGCGCCAAGCTCCACACTGCAGCCTCCGCGCGTGATCGAAGCCGCGTGCCAGCCTCCACGCTGCAGCCTCCGCGCGTGGTTAAAGCCTTCGCGTCGACCAGCGCATACCGGTGGTCGCCACACCTAGAACGGTGACGATGGCCCTGCCTCTGCGATGGCATACTCGAGATTCATCTCTGCTTCATGGGCATCAGGGGAGTTGCCGAGCCTCCGCGCCAAGTCTCTATTGAGCCTCCACTCCGGCGGCCTCATGCTGCACGTCTTCGGGCTACATGCTGCATGAGTCTGAGTCGGCTTCGACCCCACGTGCCTTCGCCTCAGCTCCAGGAAGACTTTGCCGGCTCGCCAGAGCCACTTCGCCTTGGCTTCGTGACGACTTCACCGACCTTCGCTCAACTCCGTGACGACTTCGCCGGCCTACTAGTGCCACTTCGCCTTGGCTCCGCGACGACTTCGCTGGCCTGCCAGTGCCACTTCGCCTCGGCCCTCGGGAAGTCTTCACCGGCCTCTGCTCAGCCCCACGGCAACTTCGCCGGCCTTCGCTCGGCGCGTCCCTTCGCATCTGCCCGCCCTTACGCCTCCGCATGCTGCTGGGCTCTGCTCGTTGGTAGTGAGCCGCATGCACATATCCATGCATGCATGTGTTGATACGACATACACCAGTGAGGTTTGCTCTGACCTTGACAAAGGCTCTGCCTCCGCAACGGCGCTCTCGGACTTCGCTTTGCCGGAGTCCAGGGCTTTCGCATCCTCTGCGCCTTTGCGTCAAGCGCTATCTACATGCGTCCATGGCCTTTGCTTCGCTGGAGTCTGAGCGAGCCACAGTGACCATCGGAGTGGCTCCGCATCCACGACTTCGTCGGCCTTCGTTCGGCCCCGTGACGACTTCGCCGACCCTCGCTCAGGGAAAGCAGGGTGCACGCAGGCTCACACTACATTGCATGCATGGCCCATGCACGTGCATGGTGCACGTGCTTCATCTCCACGACGTCAAACCAGGCGTCACGCCAGGCGGCCACAGCCAGAGCATTTGACTCACGGCGTTAGTTCCGCACCTCACGACGAGGCCTCCGCTAGCTTCGTGCAGCCAGCGTCTTCGCACCTATGGAGTCTACTCTGCGTTGCCACCATCCCGCCCGGTACGCACTACATGTGATTACATGTGACGCTTTAATAATCGCCGCTGCATTTCTAGCGTGCATGGCAATAAAGAAACGGTTGTTCATCATATCATTTATTGCGGCTGTAGTTCCATTCTAATAGCATTTAATGTGGCCATGTTTGCTTCTCCGGTTTTGGCCTGCTCTAGGTTACCGCAGCATCTAATGCTTTCCCAGGGTAGCATTCTGAAGCATTGTGTTATCGCAATTCTTTGGCCATTTCTTTTATGCCTATGTTTTGGTCCTCTTTTTGATTTAAATCGCATGATGGCCTTGCGCCTCGGTGTACTCTACGGAGCATAAAGAAATCGCATGATGGCCTTGCGCCTCGACGTACTCTACGGAGTATAAATAAGAAGCGCGGAGGCTCGCCTCTGCGCACTCTACGGAGTATAAATAAGACGTGCGGAGGCCCGCCTTCACGCGCATTCTACGGAGTATAAATAAGACGCGCAGCCTCCGCGCGCACTCTACGGAGTATAAATAAGACATGCGGAGGCCCGCCTCCACGCGCACTCTACGGAGTATAAACAAGACGCGCGGAGGCTTGCCTCCATGCGCACACTACGGAGTATAAACAAGACGCGCGGAGGCCTACCTCCACGCATACTCTACGGAGTATAAATAAGACGCGTAGCCTCCGCGTGCACTCTACGAAATATAAATAAGACGTGCGAAGGCCCGCCTCTGCGCGCACTCTACGGGGTATAAATAGGACACACGGAGGCCCGCTTCCGCGCGTACTCTACGGGGTATAAATAAGACACGCGGAGGCCCGCCTCCGCGCGCACTCTACGTAGTATAAATAAGACACGCGGTCTCCGCGCGCACTCTTCGTAGTATAGATAAGATGTGCGGCCTCCACACGCACTCAACGGAGTTTAAATAAGACGCGCGGCCTCCGTGCGTACTCTACAGAGTATAAATAAGACACGCGGCCTCCGCGCACACTCTACGGAGTATAAATAAGACGCGCGGCCTACGCACGCACTCTACGGAGTATAAATAAGACGTCCGGCCTCCGCGCGTAATCTACAGAGTATAAATAAGATACGCGGCCTCCGTGCACACTCTACGGAGCATAAATAAGATGCACGGCCTCCGCACGCACTCTACGGAGTATAAATAAGACACGCGGCTTCCGCGCGCACTCTACGGAGTATAAATAAGACACGTGGAGGGACGCCTCCGCGTGCACTCTACGGAGTATAAATAAGACGCACGACCTCCACGCGCACTCTACGGAGTATAAACAAGAAGCGTGGAGGCCGCCTCCGCGCGCACTCTACGGAGTATAAATAAGACGCGCAGCCTCCGCGCGTACTCTACGGAGTATAAATAAGACACGCGGCCTCCGCGCGCACTCTACGGAGTATAAATAAGACATGTGGAGGGACGCCTCCGCGTACACTCTACGGAGTATAAATAAGACGCACGGTCTCCACGCGCACTCTACAGAGTATAAATAAGACGCGCGGCCTCCGCGCACACTCTACGGATTATAAACAAGACGTGCGGAGGCCCGCCTCCGCGCACACTCTACATAGTATAAACAAGATGCACGGAGGTCTGCCTCCGAGCGCACTCAACGAAGTATAAACAAGACGTGCGGAGGCCCGCCTCTGCGCGCACTCTACGGAGTATAAATAAGACACGCAGCCTCCATGCGCACTTTACGGAGTATTAATAAGACGCACGGCCTCCGCGCACACTCTATGTATTATAAATAAGACGCGCAGAGGTGTTCCTCCGCGTGCACTCTACGGAGTATAAAAATCGTGCGATGGCCGAGGCACCAGGGAGTGCCTCGCTTTAGCGGCGCACCACCTGAATATCGCGCCTTCGCGCACGTTGCACAAAAGAGTGCATCGCTTTAGCAACACACCACCTGGATATTGCGCCTTCGCACGTGTCCCACCAGGGCGGCGCATCTCCTGGATAACCTGCCCCTGCGTGCGTAGCGCCCTCGGCCTACGCCGCTCGCGCCTGCCATCCGTGGGAGCGGTTTTTTGAAGGTAGGGGAACAGCAGGTTCGCCTCCCTACCTCTGCGTGCGTAGCACCCTCGGCCTACACCGCTCGCTCTCGCCTTCTGTGGGCGTAAGTTTTTGAAGGTAGGGGAACGGCGGCTCCGCCTCTCTGCCTCTGCGTCCGTAGTGCCCTAGGCCTACGTCGCTCGCGCCCGCCATCCGTGGGCGCGGTTTTTTGAAGGTAGGGGAACGGCGGTTTCGCCTCCCTGCCTCTGGGTGCGTAGTGCCCTTGGCCTACGCCACTTGCGCCTGCCTTCCGCGGGTGCAATTTTTTGAAGGTAGGGGAACGGCGGCTCCGCCTCCTTGCCTCTGCGTGCGTAGTGCTCTCGGCCTACACCGCTCGTGCCCACCTTCCACGGGTGCAAGTTTTTGAAGGTAGGGGAACGACGGCTCCGCCTCCCTGCCTCTGCGTGCATAGTGCTCTCGGCCTACGTCGCTCGCGCCCGCCATCCGCGGGCGCGGTTTTTTGAAGGTAGGGGATGGCAGTTTCGCCTCCCTGCCTCTACGTGTGTAGCGCCCTGGGCCTACGCCACACGCGCCCGCCTTCCACGGGCGCTAATTTTTGAAGGTAGGGGAATGATGGCTCCGCTTCCCTGCCTTTGCGTGTGTATTGCCCTTGGCCTACGCCACTCGCGCCTGCCTTCTGTGGGTGCAAGTTTTTGAAGGTAGGGGAATGGCGGCTCCACCTCCCTGCCTCTGCGTGCATAGTGCCCTCGGCCTACGCTGCTCGCGCCCGCCTTCTGCGAGCGCAAGTTTTTGAATGTAGGGGAACGGCGGCTCCGCCTCTCTGCATCTGCGTGCATAGTGCCCTCGGCCTACGCCACTCGCGCCCGCCATCCATGGGCGCAGTTTTCTGAAGGTAGGGGAATGGCAGTTTCGCCTCCCTGCCTCTGCGTGTGTAGCTCCCTCGACCTACACCGCTCACGCCCGCCTTCCGCGGGTGCATGTTTTTGAAGGTAGGGGAATGGCGGCTCCGCCTCTCTGCCTCTGCGTGCGTAGTGCCCTCGACCTACACCGCTCGCGCCCGCCATCCGTGGGCGCAATTTTTTGAAAGTAGGGGAACGGCGGTTCCGCCTCCCTGCCTCTGCGTGCGTAGTGCCCTCGGCCTACGACGCACGCGCCCGCCTTCCACGGGCGCAAGTTTTTGAAGGTAGGGGAACGGCGGCTCCGCCTCTCTGGCTCTGCGTGCGTAGTGACCTCGGCCTACGCCACTCGCGCTCGCCATCCGTGGGCGCAATTTTTTGAAGATAGGGGAACGAAAGTTTCGCCTCCCTGCCTCTACGTGCGTAGCGCCCTCGGCCTATGCCGCTCGTGCCCGCCTTCCGTGGGCGCATATTTTTTGAAGGTAGGGGAACGGCGGTTTCGCCTCCTTGCCTCTGCATGCGTAGCGCCCTCGGCGGGACAACCTGGCTTCAGTGTACGAATTCGCCGTCCGCCTTGTAGACATCGCCTTGGCGGGATGGCCCGGCTTCGGCGTAGGACTTCGCCATCCACTTCATAGGCATCGCCTCGGCGGGACGGCCCGGCTTCGGCATAGGACTTCGCCGTCCACCTAGTAGGCATCGCCTCGGCGGGATAACCCGGCTTCGGCGTAGGACTTTGCCGTCCGCCTCGTAGGCATCGCCCCGGTGGGATGGCTCGACTTTGGCGTACGACTTCACCGTCCGCCTCGTAGGCATCGCCTTGGCGGGACGGCCCGGCTTCGGCGTACGACTTCGCCGTCTGCCTCGTAGGCATCCCCTCGGCGGGACAACCTGGCTCCGGTGCAGGACTTCGCCATCCGCCTCGTAAGCATCGCCTCGGCGGGACGGCCGGGCTTTGGCGTAAGATTTCGCTGACCTCTTCATAGGCATTGCCTCAGGGGTTGCATGCTACTAGTTGCGTCGGCTCACCAGTCAGTACTGTCGCGCTTGCTGTCGGGGAATGGGGGGCTAGGATGGTTGGTCAGTCAGCTCGCCCATCGGGACTTTTGCGCTTGCTGTCGATAGAGTACTGTTGTGGAGGTGGCCCAACCCCCGTGACTGGGCTTTGCAACTGGCCCAATATGTAATAGGCCCAATAGTATAGAGGAATATACCAATATACCCTCATCCTTTGTAAGTACTAAGGGGTAGAATGAGGATTTTCCATTCTACCCCACTCATGTATATAAACCCCCCCAGGAGGGGTAGGAGGAGGGGCATCCTCTCAATATTACTCACCCGCTGTGCCAGCTCTCTTTTCCACTAGTCCCCTTTACTATTTGGCCAGTAGCCACAACAGTCACAATCTACCAATCTTAGTTGCTCTTTTCCTTTTTGAACATACTTTTTGTTAGAGTCCTGTCCATCTCGTTGGGAACTCACAGTTGTAAGGTCTCTTGCAATTGATGATCTTTGGTTAGCAACGAACCACTCGGTGAGCAAAGTCCTATTTGAATCTTCATCTTGCACAATGTTCCTTAGATCTAAATCTTCATGATATGTGACCACATGCATGTCTGGCATGTGCACAAACAGTCGTTCCACGTTCGGCATTCTACTGTGGATATCAAAACCGAAAATCCTCCAATTTGATTCACACGAAGATAAGTACCTTGATTTAATGTATTCCGCAATTCGTCAATACCTTGATTCTTATCGTGTAGAGGGCTATTGTTTGGCATAGACAAGGCATGTTCGGTATCTAAAGTAGAACATTTTTGCTGGGTATGCGAGATGACATCGGTGGGGCCAGCAATTGCGCCTTCATGGAACAGAACAATTGTCCTGCTTTGAACACCTACAACAGCATTTGCCGGGTCGACAATGGTTCATAAGTCTATAGTGGCACAATCATGCCCCTTTGTAATGTACTTGAAAAGATATTTCACAAGGTACGTCTTATTACACCACTCTACATTTATATGTGCTTGATATTTCTTCAACATAGGTAGGTCATGAGGTACCACCCTTCTGTTAACAAGTCTGAGTCAATGTTTAATAACAAATTTGCCATTGTCATGCCGTCAATAAACAGGGAATCCATAAATCAAGCAATGTTTTAGAATGGAAAGGCTTGGGTATTTCTTTGAGCAATGGCCATCTTTCATGCAAGGACACGCAAGATTAAGACAGCCACATGGCCTGTGGATCATGAACTCATCAACAAGAGTATAGCCCAATGGATTGATCTCTACATCAGGTATCTCTAGGGCTGGAAACGAGCTACGCGGGAGGCTTGGCTTGGCTCGACTGGTGGCTCGAGCCAGCTCGCGAGCCCGACTGAGCTAAAAGCGGTCTACATCAGTATGTCAATTATCGTGATAGCATAACAGAGAGCACATAATGAGAGCAAGCAAAGAGAGATAAATAGCATAGCATACAGTCTGTATGTCAATTATCAGTATAGCATTTCAGATTTATGATGTATATCAGGTTTAATAGTGCATTTCAAATGTAATACTAATAGCATATCAAATTTAACAGCATAACACATAAGCCAATACACATAACACATAAGAGCAGATACACATAACATAAGCCAAAATGGCTTGAACAAGCCAAAATGGCTTGAATGAGCCAGTTCAAGCCAAAATGGCTTGAACGAGCCAAAATGGCTTGAAGTGGGGGTCATGGCGGCGGACGGGCGGAGGGAGAGGGAGAGGGGGGAGGTGGGGGAGGAGGCGGAGACCGAGCTGGTGGAGGTGAGCGGGGAGGCCGCGGCGCTGGAGGTGGGGATCATGGCGGCGGAGGGAGAGGGAGAGGGAGGGGAGGTGGGGGAGGAGGCGGAGGCCGAGCTGGTGGAGGTGAGCGGGGAGGCCGCGGCGCTGGAGGTGGGGGTCATGGCGGCGGCGGAGGGGGATGGGGAGAGGGAATTGGAGATGGGAGGGGAGGTGAGATTCCCGGCGAAGCAGTGGGGATTCATGACGGTGGAGGTGGGGGAGGAGGCGAAGGGCGAAGGCAGTGGGGAATCTGGGGACTGGGGGGAGGCAGGCAGGACCGCAGGAGTGGGGAGACGGACGGGAGGCACGAGCCAAATGGCTCATGAGCTGGCTCGCGAGCGGCTCGAGCTCGGCTCGTTTTTTTCACGAGCCAGAAAGGAGGCTTGGCTCGGCTCGAAATTTAACGAGCTCGAGCCGAGCCAGCTCGGCTCGTTACGAGCTCAAGCCGAGCCACGAGCCTCAAGCTATTTTTCCACCCCTAGGTATCTCAGCTGAAATCAGGCTATCAATAAAAGAAGGCGAAGGCTCCCTATCTTGCACGGCTAACCATATAAGTATATGGGCATGAGACAGGCCTCTCTTTTGGAATTCCACGGTATACACAACTGTGAAATAGAGAGCAAACAATTAGGAGTATAGAAAGGCAAGCACGATCAAGAGTGATAGAACAAAGGGAACAAGCGTTAAAGCAAGTAGACCTGCACGAATGGGGCCGAATGCTGATCCTTCTTTGATGTCAATCAAGAATTCATCTAATTTCATGTGGTAGACACGCGTGATCATATCAGGTCTGTCATGTGTTCTTTGGCCTGGCTCAAAACGGATCGCATCAGCTATCTCTGGCCATTTAGCATTGCATGTAAAAGTGGTAAATAATTGCGGCGGACCATAGGCTCGACAAATTACAAGGGAGTCATGGTAATTTTGTATCATGTATCTCTTCCCACCTATAAAATTAGTTGGTAACATTGTTTTTATACCAATATCCTTGCCCATGCTATTTCCCTTATAAACAACATATGATATGCCTTGGTAAGTTTTGGATCTAAGCTTATCTTGATTAAAGAAATAGAATGATAGGCAACTTGCCTCAATACATGAATATGCATTAACACTTAGTTGGTCAGAAAGTCTGCCACAACAAGTGAATGGATTTGGTCCATTTCTAGATAATGAGACTTGTGGTGATAATATTCCAACATTGATATATCCTCGCGTGCTATAGGAGGCTAATCATCAATCTCCTTTAGCTTCATGCCCAAATGAAAGCCTTTGTCATCGTACGAGAAAAGTAGTGCGTACTCTAAGGACATAAGAGCCGGATGGACATGTGAAATATGTTTGAATTCACCTGAGTGTGCCTGCACCAATGTCGACCACCAAAGCTGCCAATTCGTTTGTTGTAGGCAATGTGTAACGGCCATCATCCATCTTCCACGGCCCAATCAGCCTAATAGCAATTTCAAGAGCGTTAGGTAATAATAATCTATCACGTGCAAGCCTGAATTGCTTAGCAATAGGGTTGTACGAATCAAGCATAGAAATAATAGCTTCAACTATCTTTGGATCAGTTTTCTGTAGTAGAGGCATCTGCTTTGAAAATATCGAAACGATTCTGAAGCTCAAAGGTTGTCATAGATATATAGTTGCACAAACTCAGGACGTCTACTAGAATCAGGTATGAGAGATCTGATACGATGATGAACAATGTTGTTAATGCGAAAGACATAAGGGCCACCGCCAGTATTGATGCTTCTGTCAATCCTTACCCCAAGTGATGCGAACGCAAAAAGCAAATTGTATTAGCGTATCAAACGCGTAAAAGCATTAGATTGGGGCCCTCCATCAAACTGAATAAGGTCCTACAATAGAGGAGGATATGGCCTACTTGGAGGCAAGGAGATTTTCCCTTGCCAACAACAGAGTATAGACAATCCGTTGGTGTGTTTATGAACTTTTATTACTTATTCTCTCTTGGTACCAAAATATAGCCGAGCATGCGCTGTAGGTACAATTAAGACCACCATGGTATGATCGAGCTTCGTAGGTGGCTACAGAATGAACAGAACAACATAGAGAAGCAATTAAGTATAACAATAGAGGTGTGGTAGACCAAGCGACAACAGAATATGCAACAAACATAGTGGACTAGAAGCTGCAGCCATACCTTTCAATGAGGCAACATATTCGCTAGGTAGCGAACATGTAAGAGCAATAGTAACATCTATAGGGCAGCGCCTGGCTGCTGCAGGGGCATTCATAAGTCAGGGGAAAGAGGTGTGGGCTCTAAAAACCAGTAGTAACTATGAAGGGAAGCACATGAGTATGGGCATAAAAATGTAATGCTTGGATCATAGCAAGAAGCAGCAAGGTAGCACGGCCAACAGCAAGCTCACATACCACGGGACAACTGTCGCCATCGACGACGCGCAGCACTTGCACCTTCCATGAACAGCTTACATGCACACAGATACGGATCACCTATGGAACTCTGGCAGCGTACATTGCTATGGATAGATGAACGATGAAGACTAAAGAAAGCACGTAACAAAGGTAGAATAGCACAAAGAAAATAACGCTATTACGCACCGAAACAGAACGATGCAGTCATCAAAGTAGCATCCATTCAACCGGGCTGTAGCCCTATAGCATGGAGTTTATACTTATATACTTATGTGAACCAAATGTGGAGTACGTATAGAGCAGGCCACACAAACTAAACCGAGGTAACAGCTGAAGAACCGGTGAGAAACGACAGCAAGACACGTATGAAATACGTAGAGGCCAGCAACAGCAAAAATAACACAACCGCACGGCACCTGTGTAGGCAAGCATATGAAACAACGTAATGCTCTGAAGATTATAGGCGCTGGTAAGAACATTCTGAACAAGGCAAGCAGCAATGAACTGAACTCGACAAAGGAACAGAGCCAGCAACTGATAGACCCAGGAAATAGTAGGAGCGTTCCCGTAACACGCACATGAGAACAGAATGCAGATCAAAGGGTACGTAATAAAAATATATAAAAGGCAAGGAGACCCAACACTGGAAAGACCGAATTGGTCCAAACCGCTACAAACATGAGGTAACATTGACTCTATATTGAATAACGAACATGACGAACGAAGCTATCTCTCTATATGGCATAACCGAAGCACAGCCCAACGCCATAACAAAACACAAACTAAGGTATGGAGGAAGCGATAACGACGTAAAGAATATGAAGAATAGCACATTTACGGCAAGGGTACATGAATAATTTGATTCCGAAACCCAAATATGATAATAGGTGAAACTTTCACCATAACGGCTCAAGGTGGGCAAAAGATAGCCAAACCATAACGAATAACCGTTAAGCGGCGAAATTCAGGTCGTCATGCATATCCTGCGATCCCGATCAAACAAACTAAATAGCTAATCATCCAACACAGTATTGTCAATATAGGCGTAATCATAATAAGCAAAAGATAGATGAACCATAACAGGTAACAACTAAGCACTGAAAGGCAACATGCAATATGTACTTTCTGAAGATGCTGGATCAAACTAAGCAAGCACCCTGTGGTGTAGCGGCACAGGTATAGACGACAAGCAAAGAGATTGTCCCAAACCAGTGTTACCAGGACTCGAACGTCGGATTAGGGTGTTTGATTCAGCAAATTTTAGAAAACAACATTCTAAGATTCGCCTATTATAAATATATTTTATCATAAAAATGATGGGAAATAAAAAAGAACAGGTAAGAGAATATAAAAGATTTTATACCTTAGTCACTTGGAACAAATAATAAATAAATTATTGTAGAGAATATAAAAGATTTATAAGTCAAGGGAAAAAGGTGTGGGCTCTAAACACCTGTAGTAACTATGAAGGGAAGCACATGAGTATGGGCGTAAAACTGTAATGCTTGGATCATATCAAGAAGCAACCGATTCAGAAGCAAACGCACAGAGCATACTAAATCAGGTAATACGGGTGAAGAACGCAAAACATGCACAACACGGCGGTGGCGACGTAGGACTGACGACCGGCACCGCTGCAGCGGACAAACGGTAGCTTAGATCCGTAAGAAAGCCGACACAGCAACACGAAATAGCAGCTCGATAGATGGAACAGGGATCGTCAGTGGGGACACACCGCGGCACACCCACGGAGGCCTCGTGAATTGAGCCATCGAACCTCTGAGACCACGACAGACATGAGGAGGACACAGAGGGATTTGAACGCACAAGTAAAAACATGACGGACGGTAGCGAGCACATCACAGGCGGCAGGGGACGCACGCACCGGTACGACCGGGACGAAGGGGCGCGATCACAACCAAACGACAGGGCAGGAGCTGGGAAGCTACTGGCGACATACGACACCACGGGTGAACATAGAGGGAGGCGAGACACGCGGCATGTGCAGGGCAGCCGCGAAAGTGTACGGGCTTAGATTTATGATGACGAGGATGATGATGATTACGGAGAATGCTAGTGCCAGGACGTCCAATCTGGATGTGAGCTTCGGACGCTTGGCTGTAATATTTTTGCTTATACTTACAATATTTTTATCTATATTTCCAACATTTTTTGTCAATGTTTTTGTTGTAACATTTTTTTATTTTGAGTATACAAAATCAATTTTTTCATTTTGTAATGCACGAAGGCCATTGGATCTGTCAGTAAGTTCTGGGTGGTACCGCTGCAGCACGAGGACCTTAAGGCGGACATGTTTGAGGGTGCAATCTACACCAATGAGCACGCCGTTACGCTGGCAAGAGCTAAGGAAGAGCAGCTAGTTAGGTTCACCAGCTCCGTCGATAGACGAACCAAGAATAGACCAGCTCAAGGCAACTCCACGGATCGCACAGAAGCAAGCGCTCCAATGATCAGGCCACCGTACATATGGAGTGCGTTTACGACTACGGGCCTATTCTTTTTAGTTGCGGCTTATAATTTTTGGGTTGTTTGTTAGAGAAAGCACAGAGTAACAAAAATCCATATGTGGTTTTAGCCGATATAAATGAAGTCGCTACAGTGTGTACTACAATCAATTTATAAACCTCATCTTGAAAAACACTCCGTTTGAAACCTAGTTACTGTAGAAAAGCCAAAAAGTAGTTTTTAAAAGTTGAAAAGAACATGCCCTACGAATCCTACATAGCAACCTGCGTGGCGAAGGAAGACTGTTCTCACATAGAGTGCGAGGACCTCATCAACTAGGTCATTACCAAAGGTTACTATAAGGACTCCGAGGAGTGATTCTATGCGACAATACTTCTTCGGAAGAAGCACAACTGCGACATGTTCCGGATGATCTCTACGCCGGTGCTCCGAGAGTCCGAGGTGACTGGCTCAGACATGCATGGGCACACAAACAGTCCAAGTAGTACCTTTTTTTTATAATGGAAGTCTTTATTAATAAACCAAGAACAGTACATCAAGATGATACACAGTCTTGGAATAGAAAACTCCCAGCCTCTGCCTCACTCAGAGACACACAGCTAAATCAATGAAAATAAAACAATCTAATGGCTATCAATCAGTAGACTAGATCACCACCCATATGCCCGGGAGTAAAAATCCTTGGCCGCACGGTCCAAATGTTGTGAGGCTGCCACAACCAGATCCTGCAAATCCGTTCTGTGAAGGATAGCCCAAGAACGGAGTCGTTGAGAAGCCGCATAAATAACCTGCAAGGGAGAAAAAGATCGTTTCTTTTCAAAAATAATGTCATTTCTGTGTAACCAAATTGACCAAACGATAGCTGCTGCCCCAAGCAGAACTAACGGTTTCAAGTTTTTAGTTACACCAGTTAGCCAACTTCCAAACATGTGTGATACTTTTTGGGGTTTCATTATGTTGAAAGCGATTTGGGGATACTCCAGACCGCTCTAGCAAATCGACAATCAAAAAACAAGTGCCTAATTGTCTCGTCTTCGTGACAAAAGCAACAAGTTTTGCTTCTACCTAATCCATGTGTTAGACCTGTTGTGTTTATGCATGCACCCAATCCTACCTTGTGACATTGTTGGACATTTCATTCTGGACTTGTTGCACTGGCTTGCGATTGGTGCGGATTTTGAGAAAAATTAAGCTTGGCTAGGTGTTGTGTTTCGTTGTGCCTGCATATGAGGCGTGTGCGATCCCCTTGTTTCGTCAGAGGAGTTGGGTACCACATTATGGATGCCCAAATCAGTCTGTAAGAAAGCTTCAGTACGCAGGCTGTGCGTGCATGCGTGCTTCAAGGGTGTGGGCATGACTGCTTAATTTCTGAATGCATCGCTGATTGGGTTTGCATCACATGTGTGCTTCTGTGCGGGAATCTACTGAGCGGGTGGGACACTAACACATGCATCACGGTCACAGTGGGAATCCGGGGAGAAGTGAAATGTTAGCTCGCGGGAATCTGCTTTGTGGGTTCCTTCAAAATCCACAAAACCCTATAGTTTCCTTCATCGGGGCGTTTGCTTCGACCGTGAGTGGGTGAATTATTGGTGCACGCTGTGCACATTAGACTTTTCTGCCAAGAAGTCCAAAACAGCGATGCTTCATGGAGCTCAGAGCCCTGTAGTTTCCTTATGACTCTGTGTACCATGTGGCACACTACAATGTTCGGCCGCGAGATCCCCTTTTCACAACTCTCCACAACTCTTTGCTATCGACTCATTATTTCCCGTACTTTGCTGGAGCTAGGCACGATAGACGGCACATATATTCCCGCAGTTGCTTCCCAGGCCTCGTGTGTTGTGCACATGAACCGACATAGGTACACAAGTCAGAATATTTTGGTCATGTGTGACTTCGACATGAGGTCACGTGGGTCACTGCTGAATGGCCAGGCTCAACCCACAACACCCGCATCTTGATGGATACATTGGTTGGCTTTGGCTATTTGTTCCCCAAGCCTCCCTCAGGTACTCCTGTCCTAACATTTGTTGTAATGTTTGTGCGTTAGTGCTATCTTCACACTGATTCATGCCTTATTGTGGTTGCAGGTAAGTACTACCTTATTGACTCAGGCTATCCAAACCGAATAGGGCATCTTACCCCCTATAGAAACACCCGGTACCATGTGTCTGACTTCGAAAATAGCCCAACATTGCACAACAGGCAAGAGATGTTCAACTATTACCATTTGTCACTATGCAATGTTGTCGAATGGGCATTTGGCATGTAGAAGCAGAAGTGGCATATACTTCAGGACATATCTTCTTACCCAGCTGACCATCAGACAAAGATAATAGTCGTGACTATGGCCCTGCACACTTTCATCATCGACAAGGAGTTAGGCGATATGGATTTCGAGGACCTTGCACTAGGCACGGGTTACAAGTCCAACGAGCCTGATAGTACGAAGGCGCCAATAGAGGTGCATGGGGAGGTTGAGATGGGATACATGTGGGATGTCATCTTTTACAATCTAGTCGTAGGGTCCACATAGGGGTGTAGGATGTACCTTTTTTACCCCCTTGGGTAATGTACTTTTTTGGGCACAATGCGTAAATTTTGCATTGAGGTATGTTCGAATGTAAGATACGGTACGATGTGGGCTACCAATTTGACTGCATGCTCAGCATACAAAAATCAGTAATAGCATACAAAAATCAGTAATAAGCCATACGCCATTAGCCATAAAGAACATAACAGTTTAAGCTATAAGCCACAAGCTCAAAAGAATACAACAGCCAAAGCCAAAAGCCAAAAACCATAGCCAAAAACCAAAGCTCAAAAAAAAAACCCACCCATTAATAATTGAGAGGAACTAACACACTGTATGTCGTTAGGAGGCATCCCGATGGCATATCTTCCCCTCGCCGCTGCTCCCCCTCACCTCCCTCTCAAATGCGCCACCACTCCCCTCCCCTCCACTTGCCTTCTTCTCTAGCGCCGCCCGTTGCCCTCCTCTCCCTCTCTCTTCTCTGACCCCGCCTCCCTCCCCGCCTTCTTCTCCAAGGTTGGCCATAGCTCCGCGCTCTTCCTTTGGCTCCCCCGCCCCCTCCTCCACCACTGATGGCCTGCGGTGACCCCGTCGCCTTGCTGCACCGCCCTCTCCCCCTCCCTTGCCATCTTGACCCGCCCAACCTAAAATTCACTGCGTATGAGCCCGCCGTGCAACCCTCCAGTGTCGCCCATTGCCCTCCGCCGCCACCTAATGCCCTCCACCGCTGCACATCATCGGGCCACACCTCCCCCAGCCTCCCTCTACATCCTAGGGGCTCCAGCGAACCTGTCCAAGAAAGGCGGTGGCAGTGCCTCCTTCACCGAAGACGAGCTATACTGTCGAAACCAACAAAACAGTATACCGATTTCTTGAGGAAAATGAAAGAAGCTAAATGAATTGCATGGTGGCATTTCAGGTGTTAGCTTTCCCTACGCCGTTGTTACGTGTTGCGTGGTATATCTTTCTCTGTCGCCAGAAGGACAAAAGCTAGGTGGACTGTACTGCAACTATAGGATCTGAAACTGAAGGCCTGGATCCACCAAGAGTTGTAGAACATGATTGGTACTAGGGTAGACTCGATTTAAACTGTTAGATGGAAAATGAACGGATCAAATTGTGTACGTGTAGTTGCTATTGCAAGCCATTCATGGCAGAAAACAGAAACATGTAAAAGAGTAAAGAAGAAGAATAAAAGCGAAGTGGGACTATATAGAGGAAAGCCACAGGAAAAGATAACAATCAAAGGAGCTGGTTGTTAAATGAGGCGTTGCGGCCAATTTTTCTGAGAAAAGTTGATGGAAGTTCCAAAAGTTAAAGAGAAATAAACATCTACAAGAATATATAAACATATGTATGTATATATATGTATGTATGCATACAATTAAATATAACAAGAAAATAATCTTTATATAATAAATATCCCCAAAATGGTAGATATAGAATTACAGGGAGCAAGGAAGTGAGCAAATATATACCTATATACACACACATGAATACCCAAAAAGGAAAATCAAAGAAACACAAAAAGAAAAGAAAAAAGGAAAAATAAGTCAGCCGGGCCGGCCATCACCCCGGCCCAGCCCCTCTCTCCACGCGGGCGACGCACGCTCGCGCCAGCCACCCGCTGCCGCTCGCTGCCGCCTGGACCCGCCTCCACCCGCGCCTCTCCCTCTGCGAGTGGACCCGAGCCGTCAGGCTCTCCTCCCTCCTCCTTCTCTTCTCCACGCGCACGCAGCACAACCCGCTCGCGCTCGCGCCTCTGCCGCAGCCAATCCTCCGCTCCTTATCTCACCTCGCGGGCAATTTAAAAGATCTAGCTACAGGAGGGGGGGGACTCACCTCTCCCGCCATCTCTCTCCTACAAAATCTCGGGAAGATTTCGTTCTTCTCCCCTTCCCCGCGTGAACAGATCACCGCCAGGTGCCGCCCTCGCCACGCGCCTCTCTCCGGCTATAAAAGCCCCTCCTGGGAGTCACAATCGCGTCGCAATGCTCCACTCTTCCCTCCCCTATAAGCAATCGAACAGTAGTGCTCTCAATCCCCGCCGGCGACATCTTCTTCCTCACGGCCGGCGACCGAGCCGCCGTCGATTCCGGCCACCTCCGAGCAATTCCTTGCTCCCAGAGCATCGTGGAGGCCAGGCGAAGCCGAATCCCTCCTTCACCAAGTCTCCCGTTGCGTGAACATCGCCGGCGTCGATCAACCTCTTCGGACCGCCGCCACCGCTCGCCGCCAGCCTTCTCCGGTGACCGTCACCCCCAGTCGTCTACACCCACATCTTCACCGACACCCGGAGATTGTATTTCACGAAGCTCCCGAGCCTCTCCGACCACAGCTCGCCGCCGTCACCACCGCCTTCTTCTTCCTCTGCCCGGCCCCCTCAGCGATCTAACTCAAAGGGATTTATTCCCCTTATATGGTAGGCAACGCCTCCCCGCTCACTTGGTTACCAACGCTCGTCTCTCCTCCCTCCCGCTCCTGCGGCGCGCGTTCGAGCCGCCGGCTCCGCGCGTAGCGGTCGAGCGTTTCTTTTATTTTCTCCGCTGACAAGTGGGCCCCGCTGGTCAGCGATAGCCCGTCACAGGCCGGCTGCCCTCTGGGTCCCGCCTATCAGTGCCGCCGCTGACATATGGGCCCCACTGGCCATAGAGACAGAAGAAATAATAAAAGAAAAAGATAAAAATTAAAATATGACATGTGGGACCCACTGTCAGAAATTTAATAATTTTAGGATTTATCTAAACTAAAATATTCAAATGAGCATAACTTATTCATTTTAACTCCAATTAAGTGAAACAAATTTCTAAATTCATCTAAAATCAAGATCTATCCAATGGAACTGAAATCATAATTTTTAGAGTTCATTTGAATTTCTGGTGTTATTTGGTTTGATTTGCTGTTTTTCTTTTTATACAAATTTTTGGCGCACGCTAAAATAGCTTACGAGGCTCAAGAAGAGGAGATCGAGGCAGCAACCCTAGAAGCACCAGAGAATCCGGATCCCGACCACTGTGACCAAGGCGAGTTAACACTTTTTGATCATATTGAACCCAGCAATTTCAAAGCTATTTCCTTTTAAATTATCAACATGCATGCTGATATTTTATGTGGTAAAATATGTTCATTTCCAGAAATGGTAGTTATACACCTAATATAACGCTTGCTAATAATGATCCGTTGGAATATTGAATGTGTGAACCCTGTCGCCCTAGGAAAAATATAATAGTAACATTTCGAAAATAAGTCCGTAATTGTATGCCATGCTTAGCATTAATTAGGAACCTGGGGCAAGAAATTGCCCCAAGCATCACTGTTATTCATAAGAAATTGATTCGGGCAGTCATGACGGAAATGACTGGTATATGTTGGTATGATTACTTTATGTTCCGAAAAAACCCAAACATGCTTAAATATCTGGGCGGACTGGTTTGATGGTGTGAATGTGTGGTGCAGTGGGAGCACAAAATGGTTAGTGGTAGACCGCCCAGATACCAATAAGGACTGAATCTTGTCATGACCTCCCGTGTAAAACAGTACAACCACAAGTCTGTAAAATACAACTTGGCTTAGTAGATGTACCGGACCCTGAAAGTCATCCTTCCAGGAGGGGGTAGTGGAGTAGTGCAAGCGGCGGTCAGCGAGACGGCTTGAATGGGACACTCGTAGAGAGTGAAGTTCTGCTGTGGTGGGCTAGCAGGGGAGTAGCCAGCTGCTAGACGTTCAGAAGGAGAACATCCCGCACAACGTATGGGACCCACCGCAAGTGGGAGCGACCCATAGGGTGAAATGATGGAAGGGGCGAGGTACTTTGAACGGTTATTGTGATGGTCTGCTCAACCACATGACTAAGGAATCGTGTGAGGTAACGAGTTGATTGTCTCTTGTGGTGAAAGTGTACAAACTCTGCAGAGTCAAAACTATTCGAATAGCCGTGCCCACGGTCAAGGGCAGACATGGGAACTTAACCAGATATAGTTCTACTTCAAAAATCTTGGTGGGTGAAAATGGAAATGTGTAAGGACTGTTGATAGTCCTGATTTGGAAATTGTCCTGGGTGTCGTCCCAGTGGTAGGTTAAGCGGCTATAACGCTGAAAGAAAATATATGGTGCAGAAGCCATGTAATGGTGGATGGATTCTGTAACACTGATATACATGAGTATTTCTTTAAAAACTCAGTCATTTCTAAAAATGCTAAGTCTTAGGAAGTTTTTACATAATTGTATTCAAAAGCACTCCTGCAAAATAAAATAAACCCGCGCCATCCTTTGATTAGCCATACATGTTAAGTATTGCATTTTGTGTGTTGGCTCGCGGAGCACGGGGTCGGAGTGCTCACGCTCGCTTTTGCGACAATATTCAGAAACAGGTACTCAAGGGCATTATGACCATGAGGAAGCTCCTACAAATGGTGGAGGAAACCATGACGACAACTAAGGGCGTTAAAGGCGTATTTTGGTCATAGACAAGTGGACTTCCGGCTTTGTGTGCACGTATGTTACTGGATATCTGGCGACATATAATGCACACAATACCCTTCCAGTCGCTTGCCTGTGGATTTGGGTTTACTTTTGCTACTATTTCCGCTGCAGTTATGTAATGAAGACATTTGGCCAAAGCGGCCCTTGCTATAAAACATTCACCCTACGTGGTGTATTTCAGACTCTGTAATATTATTATGCGATGTATGAAATGATTCAGCAATGTTCCTGTGTGCATTATCTACTGATCCAGGAAATCATGCAATTAACACAGTAGATTCCGGATTGGTAAATCTGGGTCTGACAATAGACGAATGAGGGTTCTCTCTCCTGGATTTACTTGGTGTGCCTAGATGTTGTGAGCCTTATAATTGGTGTTGCACTGAGGTACTAATATCATTTTGAAACACTATATATGGGAATTTCCTTACATACCATTAAAAATTTGTCTCATTCCTTATCTTCCATTGACATGTGGATCTGGACCGACCTTATCAATGAGACAATTAGGCATTTGGCAAATAGATATGCGCGTAGGCTGCAAAGCAGATTGGCCAGATTTCACTGAATGTAACATGTTTAGCAATTGGTCTTTGTTCAGCAAATTGTAATATGCAGTTTGCCATGTTGGCATCAGCCGTGAGACCCAGTTTTTTCTAGAGATTATCAGCAGCCTTGCATCTTAAAACTATGTGGTCAGTTGAGTCCAAGACAGGGCAAAAATTACATTGTGGATCTCTCATCCAATGTTTAGTCATCATGTTTGCCTGAGTGCTCAATGAAAGTAGTTTAGTATATTGCTAAGGTGCATATATCAGTCATGGTAAAGGAGATTGTTCCCTTGTCCAGCACCCCTTGTGTTATGTGTTCGTCTGTTACATTGTTCAGCAAAGCCAGCATGCAGAGACAGTTTCCTGTCCGGTGGATATGGTTTTGCATGCTACTACATATGCCAGAGATGGCTTTAGTACCAGTCTCTAAGGCATTGCCATTGCCCCCAACTTAATGATTAAGAGACGGTTGTCCCAATTGTGTGTAGATACGGTCTTTAGAGATGATACAAGTCATCTCTAAATGCATTTTCCCCATTTTGTATATCCAAAAGAACAATTGAATATTCAGGCATTAGAGACATTTTAAACCGCCTTCAGAGCTGAAATAACTAGATGCGGCAATTGAGCTCAACAATTTTCAATTTGAATGTAATTTCTTTTGTGGAATATCAGATATTATCACTATTCATTTAGCATCGAAAATTTAAAACTTCGGAGGCAAATATATCAAAGAAATCACACATTTTTATTCATTTCTGAGTGATAATTTCACAGAATACATGACAATCATAAAGTTTTGTTGGGATGTACGATTTCAATTGCAATACCATACATAGAGATAACTTCGTCTAATAGAAGCACATCATCCACTGGTGCATATATATTTGATGAGTAGTGCTTCTATACTTCCTTTTGTCAAATCAGCAATTTTTTTGCAAATCTACCTAGTCAACTAGACATATGGTATTACCATATTACATAAATTAGGCTTCCTAGTATTTCACTAAGTGATACTATTGTTCAGCTTTTTTTATATTGAGAGCCCAAGCACCAAAGTACAGAGGTTGGTTTGTTGCGAACATAGTATTTATGAAATTTCATGATATTCATTGATAACAAGGCACTGCGGTACACAAGCTCGTTGTTTGTGGTTGGGCCAATCTGATGGTGTGTGTGAATGGGAATTTTAGTTTTTACAGTGGCATGGAAGGAATATGTTTAGACTTTAGTATGGCCAGCACTCCAGAGATTATTTTATTATTTAACTTTTAACAATATTTTATTAATAACCTTTTCTCAAACTTATTTTTAAATATAATCTTTTTGTCCACACGGTGTGACAAATACATACTACCACACCAACAACATTGGTGTGGCCAAAGATACTACATGTGCGATGAGTGCCACTGTGGATTCCACCTATGAATGATATGGTGGCCCAGTCGTAGCATAGCCACACCATGGAGCATGATGGTAGAAGGGGACAATGTCCACGTGAGGAGTCCTACCTTGCTCCTCCCTTTCCCACCTTTCTCATCCTCTTCCTCCTCTCCTCCCCAACCCAAACCCACTGAAAAATGTATTCTGTTTTCGTGTTGGAAACATCAAGGAAGGTAATCCCACCCAATACCTTGTGTTATTACAGATCGATTTTCCACTGTTGTTAGCGATAGGATGCATTTACCACGATGTTTCTGTTGGCTTGGTCAAAAAAATCATATTTAAAAATAAGTCTATAAAGGTTATTAATAAAATATTATCAAAAATGTAAATTTCAAAAATCTACATGTAGATTGTCCTAACTATCAAACAACTATAGATTTAAGTAACCATTCTAGATAACTATATATTTTATCACTGATTGTATAGCTAAGCTATAGTTTTAGCCAATCCATGATGTGCGACATGATCGGACAGCCTAAATTCACCCGTCAGCCTCTCATACTAGCCTGACCCATTTCGTCATGCACTTGTCAGATGGTACACAGGCTTGGCATCCCATTTTTTAAGGATCTTACTATTGTAATTAATGCTTCAGTTTTAATTTCAGCAATATTTAGCACAATTAAAGTATATTTCAGCATCATATAAATGACAAAAATGACATGTAAACATGTAATTCTTTCAGATCATTTAAGCTGAACAATATACTTAAAACATGGAACATGAGGGCAACAAAATCAGCATAATGCTCATATTTAAGTTGTGGTATTGTTGTTTATTGCTCTTAGATGTCGGGTTGCTCAGGGTGAAACCTTGGCCTCCTCGCCACTTTTGTCAAGAATTTTCACTAATAGATATGACAAGATAAATCAGATTAAGAGCTAAAAAGAAAGCCTTACTATTATGTCAACAATCAAGTATTGAATTATCTCACAATCACTGTCCACAATATTTACTTCTAGCCAACAAAGAAAAAAATGTATATTAAAGTTTAAAATTGAAATCTCAATTCAGCACATATCTTTTTTTTGCCAACAGAGGAACAAGAAGTAACAATGTGAATAGTGTTTTATACTAATCAGTTCCAGTAAACAGAGAGACAACTGAACCACAGAAAAGTATCGGAACAATGATAGTATGCAATCAACTAGCTCAAGTCTGATTTAGTTTTGTCAATCCTATTTCATCAGTGACAATAATCCTAACAGAGCAATTAAACCAATCCCACACAGATTTATTCAAGTCTCCCAATACTAGTCAATGAAATAAGGCAACTAGTGCATCACACATGAATAAAATTTCCCACAATCGAAACATACTTATGATGCAAATGGAAGTCAAAGCCACCAAGAAGAGGACCAGGCAAGGCATGCACACAACGTTGTCCTAGAAAATCGCCCTCGCTGTGCCGCATAGAACGGACGAGGTTGTCGGAGATACAAAGCCGATCTTCACACTTCAGGACACACTGAAGAACGAAGCTGAGGTACAGGGATTATGCTGCACAAGACTCACAGAGGTAGCACCGGCTGAATGCCCTCTCCGAGCAAATGAACACCACAGATCCGAGGTAAACACACCCGAATCAATCAAGTTTCTCACTCAGTCCAACCAAGAGTCAACCGAATCCAAAACAACAAGGTAATACCCAAAAATACATCACTACACAATCACTAAAAGAGATAACGCAAGAGGGAAGCCTTGGTTTGCCAGGTTGAAGATGAATCGAGCCTAGCTGCCAACAGAGACAAAACTCACCAGGAGACGCACAATTGACTCAAGATTGCGAATTCAATTAGAAAGACCCAATGAATTAGAGAAGATCTTACTTGATTTTCTTAATGATCTTTGCAGAAAAAGTGAGAGGAGCCTCATTCTCTGAAGGAGTAAAGAAATGAGGAAGAAGCACGTTCCCAGCGCTGCTAACGGCCAATGACAAAATTGCCCAACCATCGGCAATCGCCACCACTCGTGATGGGCAGAGCCAACCGAATTGCAGCCTCCCCAATCTGTTGGTTGAGACTAGGTCTCGACCTTATCACTTCCTTTACTTCCAATGACAGGTGGGCCCCACCATTCTTTTCCTTTTCTCAATTGATAAATTACCAAAAAGACCCTTAGATTTACAACACTTACGAACAACTATACATAAAATATAGTGAAATGGTTATCAACCCAAAATACTAGCAAGCGTGCAGTTTGATGTCAAAGGGACACCAAGCCCATGTGGCATCTAACATGTGCATGATGGAATGAGCCAGACAGTTACGAGAGGTTGACGAGTACGCTCTTGCATGTCATAGGATGAGCAAATCCTATAGCTCAAAGACATAGACGTTGTTCCAAATAACTTCAATCGAATTGGACAGGTTAGTTTGTAGAAGTAGCTTCTACAAGTCGTCTCTTGAGGGTATTATAGCGGCTTCTTGAATCCGGCCTCCTAGCACCTCACCCGACGTCATTGTTTGCCTCACCCATTGTCGTTGCCTCCACCCTTGCCCCCTCGGTCCTCCCCTGTTGTCGCCTGTTGCCGCTACCTCCGCCCTTGTCGCTGTCTCCTCTACTGGTGCCGCCTCCTCCTGCCACCTCCGCACTCGCCTCGCTCAAATTGTCGTCCCTAGCCGCTGCAACCCCGCTTTGTTTCCATCAACTCTATCACCGTTGTTGCCGATTGGCCTACGCTGTCGCTCCTCTGCGGCCAGATCCAGCCCATGCAAATTCCAGCTCTGATGGCCGCTGCCCGGTCGCGCTCATCGGTGTCATCCTCTACCTTCGTCTCCACCCCTCATCCCTTGTCCCCGTCGGTGCAGCTTCCGGCCACCGCAATCCCTCCTAGGGCACATGCCCCCCGTTGAGTTTTTTGTTTTCTTTTTTGTTTATTTTCTTTCATGTTCATTTAATCCTTTTCAATTTGTACTACATATTTTTTTCCTTTTCTAAATCATCTCAGCCAAAAAAACCAAAAACTAACAGCCGAATTGAACATCCATAGTTTCACCTATGGCTTTTTCCAATCGTTATAGTGCCATTTCAGTCGAATGCTAAAAACTAAAAACCATCAGCACAGTCGAATTGAAATTGACCATAATTATGAGTAAAATATATAGTTTTTCAAAATAGTTACTTAAACACATAAGTTATCTAATACGTAGCATAAGTTACAGGCTTTTTTGGTAAAATTTACTTAATGAAAAAATAATAAAAAAATAAAAAATTCTACTCTATTATAGAGTCACTACACGTAGGGCATCGGGCACAGCACGTACGGACGGTACGGCCTTCTGTTAGACCGTGCCCATGTGTCTTCCGGTAGCCACCGTACTGCCACGCAACTTCCTGACATTTTCCTGCGATTGCGCCCCTCTCCGCCACGCAACTTCCTGACATTTTCCGGCTCCACTCCTCTTTCACGACGACCGGCCAACGCTTTCACTGCCAGGCTCCACCTCCTCTGCACCCCGACCGGCGTCACGGACCACCCAACGCGTTTACTGCCAGACTCCACCTCCTCTTCACCCCGACCGGCGTCACGGCGACACGTTTTCCTGCGATTACGCGCCTCTCCGCCCCCTCCAACCACCCCCCGCCGGCGCTGCCCTTCCACCGCCCTCTACACTACACAGTCAGTATCCCCAAGTAGTAACTCAGTCCCCCTCCCCTCAAGCTTTTCAGCCGCACAAACACTGAGCATCGAGAGGCATGGCTGCTGCTTCCGCCCTACTGTTCGCGGGCAAATCGGTGGCGACTCCGGCCATCTCCTTCCTGATCAACCAGGCTTTCTCCTACCTGAAGAAGTGGCGCAACGCCGATGGCATGGAGGCCCTCGAGGCCAGGCTGTCGGCGCGGATGGAGCAGATCCAGGCCGTGTTTGACGCTGTTGACCGCCAGCAGGTCAAGGAGCAGAGCGCCGCGCTGGACAAGTGGCTCTGGCGGCTCAGGTCCGCCGTGGAGGAGGCGGAGGACGCCGTCGACGAGGTGGAGTACCGCGAGCTGGAGGACGACGCGCGGGCTTGGGATCTGCAAGACAAGGTGGGAAATGCGATCCCCATACCCAGGTTTGTCAACAGGATCGCAGGCTTCATTCCCAAAAGGAGCACCCTGAAGCGGCTGAGGGAGGCTCTCAAGAAGCTAGATGAGGTCTCGGAAGGCGTGGGCACATTTCTTCAGCTTGCCAACCGTTTTGACCGTCCTCACTGCCGGCATCAGGATCAGTGTGATGTTACAAGGCGTGATCGGGAGACTGCCAGCACAGTGATAGCCAGTGAGATCATTGGCCGAGACAGGGAGAAGGAACAGATCGTGGGATGGTTGATGGAGGCCGAGCAAATCAAAGAAGAGCCCGAAATTGCCTGCGCCAATCGCGTGTCTATTTTTTCTGTAGTCGGAGTTGGTGGTATGGGGAAGACCACACTTGCCCAGCTCGTCTGTAATGATCCGGACGTGGTAAAGTACTTTGATTTCATTGTCTGGGTCTGGGTGTCTATTAGTTTTGACGCAGCCACTGTGATAAGAAACGTCTTGGAATCGATTGATAAGGATAAGCCCACTGTCGGTGCTTTGGATACATTGCAGAAGATTCTTATGCAGAAACTCAGCTCTAAGAAGTTTTTGCTTGTTTTAGATGATGTCTGGGAGGATGGCAGAAGGAAGGAATGGGAAAAGTTTGTGGCTCCTCTGCAAACTGGGCAAAAGGGAAGCAAGATTTTGTTGACAACTCGAATGCAGTCAGTAGCAGATATGGCTGCAGGTGCGATTGGCTGCAAAGCAGAGGCTCTGAAAATGAACGGGTTAGATGAAGGCGCCAATTTGGCGCTGTTCAAAAGGCATGCTTTTGCTAGCGTTGCCCCTGAAAGATGTGCAGACTTCCTGTTGACAAGTAAACAAATAGTAAAAAAAATGAGAGGTTGTCCCTTGATGACAAAGGTTGTTGGTGGGCATTTGAGAGACAAGACATGCCAAGATTGGAACCGGTTCTTGCATGAGGACATGCATTATTTCACGGGAGGAAAAGATGACGTTGCCATGGCTCTTAGATTGAGTTACCATCATCTACCTGCACATCTGCAACTTTGTTTTAGATATTGCAGTATATTTCCTCAAGGCTATAAGTTTAAAAAGGAAGAATTGGTGAAAATGTGGATGTGTTCAGGAATGATCATGCAAACAACAGGTAGCACCCAAAGGCTAGAGGATGTTGGAGAAGATTATTTGGCGCAACTAACAAGAAAGTCATTCTTTGATTTGAAGCAAGAATTGTCTGAAGAGTATTATGTTATGCATGAACTGCTGCATAATTTGGCACGCATTGCTTCTTTCGGCGAATGCTTGAGAATTGATGGTGTTGACCATATAAATATATTGAGTACAGTTCGGCATCTATGGGTTGCCAAACTTTCTACTCTCTCTACCCAGGTGTTGAAGAAAATTTCTGAATTGAAGAACCTGCGCACCGTCACCATAGAAGGTTATATTGGTGAAGTGAACATAGATGTTTTAGCTGCAATCAGGGAAACTGTAAAAAGCTTCAAAGGCCTACGTGTGCTGAGTTTATATGGACTTGAGGAGTTCTATTTCCCTATTGATGTTGCTAGTATGAAGCATCTTCGTTACATATCCTTGCCTCGGGGTCAGAAGGTATATGGTTTGTGCAAACTTTACCACCTTCAGGTTCTTATTGCACGTGGTACTGTTGAAATAGAACTGAAGCAGCTGAGAAACCTTGCCTGCTTGCGATATGTTGCCTGTGATACTAATGAATTTGGTTGCTTCCCCGTTGGTAGATTAACATCACTTCAAGAGTTACAAAATTTCCATGTTCAGCCAAGAAAGGGTTATGAGATATGTTCACTGAGGGATCTAAACAGCCTTCACAAACTGGAAGTGTTTGGTCTTGAAAATGTGGGGAGCCATGAAGAAGCAAAGAAAGCCAAACTGCATGAAAAGGAACACCTTAGATCATTATTGCTACATTGGTCTGGAGGTAAATGTGTTCCAAAGCATGAAGATGACGTAAATGTGTCCCTCGAGATTGTGTGGATATCGAGAGCGGAGTCTCTGGAATTGCTGCCACCAAGCATCGGAGACCTCTGCTGTCTCGATTATCTGTCGTTGGGCGATGCTGGTCGCCTTAGATCACTTCCAGATCTACCCTCCTCGTTGCACTGTCTGCAGATTTATGGCTGCAGTTCAGAGTTGGAGGCACAGTGCAGAGGCGGCTCTGAACGGGACAAGATTGCCAACATCCCTTTGGCGTGGATAGGTATTCCCAGATTACGATCCACAGAGCATTCATTCTTCATGCTAGCTTTTATATGTTTCGCTCCTTTCATGACCTCTCATTTCCAATCTCTCATTCTTCGTACCATACCTCTTCCGGCTTATGATATGTTTGGATGGGGGTGGATTTAGCCCTATTCTATTTGAAGTATGCCTCATCAATAGAAATCTGAGTACACCCTAGTCTTGTGTGATAGAATAGAATTGGAAAAATAATATGACACCTTTTTTAAAAAAAAATAACTTGTGGCAGTACTTGATCGTACCCAGAATAGTTCGTTGACGATTTTTTTTTGTTGATTTACAAAGGGGCCCCTAATTTCCCCCATTTTCATTAGTGAGAGTTCGCTTGCCTGTTATGTCCTCGTTAAAAATTGGCAAGCCTCTCAAAGCTGCAAATTTGTGCCACTTTCATTTTGGTTTTTTCATTAGCTAAAACGCGTTGACATGTTTAGTCACGTGATTATAAATTGCTGCATTGATCTTCCATCTAAATGATTGATATTAATTCGCACCTTCATTCAATTGCTAATTCTTTCTTTAATATTTCAAAACATCCATTCATCGATCTAAATGATTCGCAGCAGTTTTGTAACTCCACTCCACTCCCACACGGGAAATTTAGGTAATATAAATACTATAGTGACCTAACCTTCGGTGCAATTTTGTCTTAATATTAAAGCTATGAATCCCTGCTTGCGGTGAAATAAGTGAATTATGGCTTTTGGCTGAAATTTTTGAATTTTAGCTGTTTACGGTACAGATTACGGAGAGACAGATACTCACTTGCGATTTTGGCTGATACAGATGTTAGGCTTTTAATGTGTAGATCGTTTAACTTATAGATCCCGTCTTGAGAAAATACTCCGTTTAAAAGTTTGGTACTGTAGTAAAAGCCAAAAGCCGCCGGCTTGTGAGGTAAAGAACAGGCCCATAACAAAGCGTGTATAGGAATGGAGGGAGGAGAATTTTACAATTTAAGTCTTTTGCTTCCTGAATTATTGTAATATCGCAATACTATTTCAACTAACCACAAGTTCATTGCAGGACATGATATATATAAACTAGGCAAATTGATGTAACATGCAGCTATGGAATGGCCTGCACGCTTTGCAAGAAGTGAACTGCACACTTGTAAAGGAAATTGAAGGCATGATTTGTAGCAACCTACTACTCCCCTACTATTTGTGTTGCCTTCAGATTTGTAAATTTTATTTTTATTTTTTGGAGAACATGCGAGCACTACTTGTAGGGAAACATACCTTGTAAAAACATCTTTAGGTATTCTCGTCTGCTACCTTGTCAAGATACATATTTGTTTACTTATGCGGCTTTATCAGAAATTTGCTGACATTTCTCTACCAAATGCAAATGCTCTTTTTTTTTTTTTTGAATCAGCTATATAGTCCGATGAGGTTAAAGGACACGAACACATACCATGTGCACACACTCACATGCAAGTGTGCTCTTTAGCACATGCCTAAAATTAGAGGGCCGAGGGATAAATGTGTAATCTTACGACCATGCGTTTTCCCACTGAGACGTACTCATGTGCGTGTAAAAGTAATACCAGAATTTAAATCCTAGTAGATATTATATTTTTCATAACTCTATCACCCTATTAAAAGGTGATTCACTGACTACTGTGAGAATGAGTAAAAGAGGAGGTGCTCCTCCGAGAATGCAAAGTTAGAGAACCTTGCACAGCAGTAACCGTGGCATCAATGTGTCGAATGCACACACATGATTGAACATGCAGACAGTTACTATCATATAGCATGTATGTACGATGCATTCTCTTCACCCTGGGTTGCGCCCTTTCTCGTTCTTAGTGTCTTTTGTGTACTACTGGTCACATTCCTTCGTGTCAACATTTGTTGCGCCTTGTTCTTGTTTCTTGCAGGTGCGGTTATGAATCCTACTACAATCGTGGGAAAGAATTGAGGGACAACAAAGCAACTTTGCTTCTACTCACTGTGGAAGCTACATAGCATTATCCTATGATGATAGCAAGGAGGATGAGGATCATGTCCATTATCATGGGGGTGATGACTATGATGAAAATGAAAATGACAATCACTACTGTGGAGAAGAATTGTGTTCTTTTCGGCTGTGACTTATAGTTTTATGACTGCGACTGATGGCTTTTGGTTCTAATGCGAGTGCTTATACGAATGAATCGAATACTGATAAGCCAATAAGCCACTTCAAAAAGATTGTTCCAATAAGCCGATTCGAAACACAACTAAGGAGAAGCACTCACATTTGTTTATTTAGGGAACAATAAGCCATAAACCATAAGATGCTATCAGCCTGTTCTTTTCAACTTATTTCAGCTTATAGCTTATGACTTCTCTTGAACAAATGAAAAGACAGCTTCTTTGTCACCGTTTCGAAGCGGCTTATCAGGATAGCCTTTTAGAAACAGCTTATCAGCTTTCGGTTCATTTGCACAGGTGCTCGCATTAGAGCCAAAAACTATAAATCGCACCCATAAGCTAAAAAGAACAAGCCTAGTAGTATAAGACCCTGCTAGCCTTGACTATAACTCGTATTATTGGCGGAATGTTAAAGAAGGGGGCGCTCGCCATGACCATCTCTCCCCTTGAAATGAGTTACCAGTCCATCTTCGTGAATCTGTATCAAGTTCTTTTGCAAATATACCTAGCAAAGCTTAGCAGGGTCTCCTAGTATTTCACTGCTGGATGTTATTGTTCAACTTTTTTCTTTTTACCAGATAGAACATCAGTCAAAGTAGGAGTTCACCATCTCTATCCATGAAATGAGTTACCACTTACTAGTCCATCTTCCTCATTTAGATTCTTGTGAGTTTGTGCAATCTCCAACATACTTAGAGCAGAGCTAGTTTCAGCAGTTTGGTTCTGTCCTTACCGCTGTACCTCAATATCTACTATTTTGGGGGATTGTCCTCAATCACTATACTGTTATTTACCGTATGTTTGTCAACAGGATACAGTTAGCACAAGCAACACCCCAATTTTCTCTAAGAAACTTCATTGAGTTTAGAAGGTAACAAGATACTGGTTGAGAGCCAGAGCTCAACAAACAGAGATTGGTTTGTTATGAATAGAACATTTCTGAAATTTCACCATATTCATTTGTAAGAGGGCACCACAGTATACAAGCTCTTGGTTTGCGCTTAGGCCAACCTGATATAGTCAATGAAAAATATCGTAAGAACAATTTATTCATGTTTCCCCAGACATACAACAGTGCTCTGTCAAAAGAAGCTCCACTTGATAAAAGGATGCATGCTTTTTAAAGTTCTAGGAAGACAAGCAGTGTTGGAAACTTTACTGTTTGCTTCAGTTTTATCTTCAATTGCGAATATGATGCTCTTCGTCCTCTTGATGGACACATCACACATGGGTCAAGTAGGCCCGTGGCAACTACTGTTGTGAGAAACTTTATAAGGTTCCTCGCAAAATAGAGTGGTTGTCCCTTCAGCTCCAACTTTTCAAAATTTTCAATATTCATTTTATTCCTTGTAGGCATCTGACTCAAAAAATGCCCTATGCATACTACATGGAAGCTCATTACATGATCTAGTAAACCACCACTAAGATAAATTTGTTGGATCAATCTTCAGAAATATGAAATTATCACCACATTTTTGTTCTGAACTCAACACATAATGTGATTGTATGCCACTACCTTTTGGTCAATAACAATGGTTCTAATTAGTTGGGTCCCTGCGTTCTCCCCCTGTGAATCTCATCCAGAATCACAAGAGGTGTGACATAGTCGACATGCAGGAATACGGTAACAGTAAACGTGTCCTTTCCAAGTAGTACATTTGAAACAGTAAACTCTGGTTCATCTGCAGCAACAGATGGTACACACATCAATAAACAAATTTCTAAAACTCCACAATAATGATTACAAACAGAATTTCTAAAACTCCACAATAATGATTACAAACAGAACCAGTTCTAGTACTTACTTGAGTTATCATGGTGTTCTAGGATGTGTCGATTACAAAGTTGACATCATTTAAAACCCTTCAAAGAAAAAGCTTATGATGTACATGTTTGAGTTTCAATTAACAACTGAAACAGAGCTAACAAACTTTCTTATATTGACTATACAACAAAAAGCTTACCATATTCCAATTGTTGGCTGTTGAAATTGTTTAAATTCAACTTTGAACCTGTGTTTCATTGATCTGTAAATTCGTGTTGTGTACAATTAAGCCATCGAAATAATGGTTTATTGATATCTAAATCACCATGAGAGTATGGAGGTGAATGATCTTTGACTATTTTTAACTTCAACAAAATCAAGGCCATTTGAATACAAAAACTTCTTCACTTTAATAGCTATAAAGAGCTAAGAGGATCAGATGCACAATGGAAACAACCATTAAACAAAAGCCAAATAGTCAAGGGAACAACTAGAGGACAAAATGATCTAGGTTATCACTAGGCCAATTTGAACCTAGGCTTAAGACTGGTCTAACTGTTGGTCTAACAACGGTCTGACTGTAGGCCTAGTGCTAGTCTGACCGGCCCTCCTATTCCTAGATTTAAAAGCCTCTTGGGTCAAAACTCAAATATCAAGAAATTGCTCAAATCTCATCCAAACATCCCTGAATTTTGCATGAGACTTCTTCAAGGTATTAGAAACCTAAACCAATCAAGAATCACAAGATTTTTTATTCAAGTTCATTAAATCAAAGGAGACCAAATCTTGGTTTCAAGAACACCAAAAACTCTAAAATACAAATTAGTTCTTACTCAAGGAGTTTCTAATCAAGAGGATGATTCAGATCTACTACTACATGTTATAGCAAGCTAATCTTGGCATGAATTCATGATAAAACTATCTTAACAACGAAAACCCAAATCGATGCAGCTTTTGGTGTAACTCTAAAAACACAAGTCTAAATGATATAAAATTTTGCACACACCTTGCTTAAGATCTCATAAACATATTCTAACCAAGGATCGCAAGGATCTATGTCAACATTCAAACCTTTCTCAAAATCATGCAAGATTGCATCAAAATAGAGCAAAAACCTAAAATGAGGTATATGGCTCTAGATGTATTCTCACATGTCACATCAGCCAAGAACTACCAAAGATTTGAGAGAAAACATTGAATAAAGAAAACTCCAGATGAGGTCAAATGCAAGTAAAACTGGGTAACTTCAAGAAATTACCATACCTAATACCTAAATGTATGTGGATTAATTTTCATGAGATATCCCCATTACTTACTCACCCTTAGCATCCAGGAAGATCAATAAGAGGGAGAGAAGATCAAAATCAACCAAATCAAGAGCCAATCAACCAACACAAGAAGGATCCATGAGAAATGAACAAAGTTAATGTATTACTACATGGGGGTAAGGTTTTATAGCCACTCCATCTGGAGAACAACATAGCACACCATAGCACTCACACTTCTCAAACCTTAACCCTAGAACACTTGGACTAGGATGGCTGGATGGTTAACTAGTAAATCTCAATCCTAACCCGTTAAATAGAAAAGGTAACCAGCCCTATCTAACCCTAATGGATACTATCCATTTAGTACAAATGGGAAAAACCCGATAACCCCACACATGGATTTTACTTACACACTACACTTATGTACGTTTTTCAAAGCATATAAACTTGAATACACTAAGTCCTTAATCTTTGATCCAACTTGATTTTCTCAGCTTCTCCTTAATCTAAACTGCTTTTCCAAGTGCCATTGTTTTGATCCGAGGTAGCTTCTATTATTTTGGTCAACTTACAACCTTTCTTGACCTGGTCTTTATCTTCCCTTATAAACAATCACCATGCTTACTACATGTAGATACATCACTAACTTGCTACGTGTTGATAAATCTCTTCCATTTTGGTTCCACCAGACCATGCTTTATTTGGACCGATCAAGCCACATCGTGCAACTCGTCGCTTGAATTTTCCTTCAACATTTCCTATCTTTCTCATGCCATGCTTGAGCTCAGCCATCTCACCCGACATCCTTGATTCTATGCCTCAGCTCCTCCATGAGCGTAGCCCCGATTCTTGCTGTTGACTATGGTTGACTCCAAACGTCCCTGCACATATAAAAGACCAAGAAATCATTTTCGGGTATAATTTCTTTACAACTTGACCTAGGTTAGCTAAAACATGCATCATACAACATATATGCACTGATCTAGGTCAAACCAAATCACCCTATGACCAAATTCCCAAAAATCCACTTTTCAGCCGAATTGAAATATCTTTGTCGGTCAGACCACTGCCTCCAGCTGGCCTGACTACTAGTGGGGGCTAGTTAGACCACTGGAGGTGGTCAGTCTAACCGCTGCCTTTGGCTGGTCAAACCACCAGAACTGCAATTAGTCTAGAAAACTGTAAAACTACAAAATTGCAAAATTCAAATCTTCACTTCTCTAAAATGGCAATGGTTTATCACAACAAAATTCTGGATCTTCTTATATGGTCCTTCAGACATCACTAAGGACATATATTTACCCCGAAATTATTGACAAGTTCTATTTTAACAGTATGTGTCCAGTTTAGTGATTTAGTCCTATTTGGTTGGGGCCGGGATGTTACCGTATTTCTCTATCCATCGATAGTTTCAAGGAGAGTGCTATTCTTTTTCTAAGAGTACAAAGACACTCCACAACATATGCACTACACACTATACATACGTATGTGTGTATATCCACTACACACATTAGAAAACTTTGCAGAGGCTCTACGGCCTCACTTAGTATGCGCACTCGCTTTTCTGAACACACACATATATTGATATATATACTCTGATTAAATTAGACACATTATATTGATCATAAAATTGAATCCGAAAAATTCATGGGAGTGTAACCATTGTGCTTAGCAATAAAATGTTTCGGATCCTTGTGCCGCGAATAGGTCACTACAGTCTAGAACTTATCATCTATCATTGATTTGGAAAAATCTTTATTTTCTCCCATGATCATGAATAGACGTATGCAATTGGACAAAAGTATCAGAACTTGAAAAATAGCAAAAACAATATAACGGGCATCACGATTTAATGTTCACCGGCGGTTTTATTTGATCTCGTGTGGCTAACCACTCGGTCGTCTGCAAGTTTTACTTCATACTGGTCGACTTGTACATACCGTGAAATTGCCTAATGCTGTTTTTTTTTTGTTACTTCTTGAGAGAGAGAGGTTTTGTGATTTCTTAAGCAGGATCCTTAAGCAAAAATTGGAGAAGGGTTACGGTGACTTATTTTTTTTTCAGTTTATAGCTTATATCTTATGTTTTTTCTGAACAAATAAATAGGACGACTTCTCCACCGTCTTTTTAAAACGGCTTATCGGAACAATATTTTTGGAGCAGTTTATTGGTATTTAATTTGTTCACATAAACACTTACGTTAGGATCAGAAGCTATCATCCATAACTGAAAGCATGCCTTTCAGTTGCATAGAAGAAGAAAAAAAAGGGGGGGAAATGGTTACCATCATGACGATTTTTTAATTAAAAAAATGACATCGTTGTTCAATGTTCATTGTTCACTGATGTCGTCCTTTCCGCGTTCCAGTCCACACGTATAATGAGCACAGGTTCAATGCTCACAGTTCAATTACACAACATAGCACAGAATATAGACACAAATATGTAGACTTATAGGGAGGATAATCTTCTGTATTCTTTATTAGACTGTATTCTCTTTTTCATAAGCTGAAAAAATAGGTCTATAAGATCCAGACCATGTCATTTTTCCCCTGCTAAAGAGTGCGAATAATAAAATAATGGGGAAAGCATCCCACATATATATAATACTAGAATGAGTTACGCACTACGTAGCGCCGTGTTGGTTTGAGTTGCTGATAGCAAAGTTGTGTATACGAAAGTTGAGAAACGATGTTTTTCCTAGTTAATACCGTGTGTGAATCAACAAACGTGCAGACTGGTCTGCCAAGCGTGTAGGCTATGAAAAGCGTAGTTGATTGGCAGGATGCTTATCCTGGTGAATGCTCATGTTGGGCTGTGATCCTGACGGTGACGATATGTGGTAGTATCCCATGGAAGTCCTACCAAACTATATTGCAGAATCGTTGATAGCAATCAGAGAGAGGTGAATGATTGCATTTCACAGCGGAAACTTTTTTTAAAATTTTTATACCTTTTAATTGTTTAAACTGTAAAAACCAAAAATAACAAAAACAAAAAACAGATTTTTTTTCTGATTTTACTGTAGCAATTACCGTACTGTAGCAGCGAGAAAGAAGTTACGATCGAACAGAAAACGTCGTTTTTCTTCCAATCTAGCAATCGATTTTTAATTCAAACTAATTCATATATGTAAGTAACAAAAATACCTATATATAGATCATGCATGAAAAATCTATATGAATCAAAAAACCAAGAAAAAGGATAATATATGCGAATTAAAAAACTCACAAACTTTTATTCAAAAATGTGTATATTATTCATCCATCCATCAGCACAGTGCGCTGTCTTTTTTCTTCTCGTGTTACGCCGCCGCACACCCTTTTTCTTCGCCCGTACCGCGCCATTCCAAAACCGTGTATTCTTTTTTCTTCTCCACAGCTGCACTTCCAATCACAATTCATGTCCCCTTTTATGCAGCGTTCTACGAATCCTATTCAATATCTACTGAGAATCCTAATCCACCTCAAAATCATATTCAATCACTACTTAGAATCCTAATCCAACTCATCCAACCAGACATGGGCATTTTTACCTCAACTAGGTTTTTGGCCCATTAATTTTCAAGGGACCCGAAACTCTTCCTAACACGGGTTTTTCACACTCCCGATTTTTCTAACGTGTCACATATCATCAACCTTTGATCTCCAAGCGCCCCAAGCATGAGCCCAACCATCTCGTGACCTCCTTGACCGTCCGAACCTCGGATCTCCCCATCCTAGCCCCGGTCCACCTCGTCACCGACCATAATCGTCTCCATGCTTAACCTGCACATGCAAAGACCAAAGAATATTTTTCCGGCACAAGTTCGTCCCAACTTGACCAACATCAGTTCACGCACGCACCACACACCTCGCATAACATCGCTAAACAAAATCACCAATTATTCATCATAACAAATTAACCATTGTCAATTATTCATCACCAAAATATCCTAAACCTAGCCACATGATCTAACAATCTCTCTCTTGGTGAATACATTGACAACACCACAAAATTATATGATGAATTAGCTTCAAATAGATATAAGTGAAGAACTGAAGCTGAAAATGCATTTTAAGTCATAAGTCTCAAATCTCTCCCCCTCAACACAAGAGATGTAGTTTTAGCAAATTTCTCCAATATCTCACAAAACACACCAACCAAGACTCTCCCCCTTTGGCAATGTAATCATCAAGAAACATCAACGAAGTATTATTCTAAGCAGGAATAATTCTAAGAAGGAGCACTGAGAGTAAGAAGCAAGAAACTTTGTATATTATCTAAGTCATTGTGCATTGATTTAATAAAGGAACCAAGCCATATTTTTAGTAGAGCTATCTAGATCATATAAAATCATATATCATATAGCAATGTCAAAACCATTCTTGAGCATGATTAAGCAATTTATATTAATAACAGGCATCTCAACAATGACCAAATCAATTATAAAGAGCACAATGAGATATCACAACAAAAAGTCAAAGCCTAAAAATGAAGCAAATTTTAAATCCAGACGAGCTAGTAGTCTCATATAACAATATATTACTCCACACTCAATTCATAGGCATGTGGCATGCTTGTAGCATATTTCTTTTCATAATGAAATGCTTGTAGTATACTTGCTTTAGATGGTGGCATGCTTGAAGCATAATTCTTTTCATTTTGCGCACTTTTGTACCCTTTTTTTTGTTCACCATGGCATGATTGAAACATACATCTTTTCAATTCTCTTCCTCATTTTTTTAATAACATGCCAAATTGAGTGATCATAAAAAATCATTATATGAAACATACAAGCCTCATAGTCAAAATTTAAAATAAGACTCACAATCAAGCTCATCCTTTTTTATAGATATCGCAAAGTAATAAATATAATCAATATAGTCAAAATATTCCACCATGTCATCCTTTTAATTCAATGTAGTAATTTAATTATAACCAGTCGTGATCAAAGCTACATAACATATGGATAAATATAATAAAAAGAGCTCTACTACTCAATTGATTTCAATGACTTGGATTTAATAAGTGTTTTGACAAGGATAATAAACAAAGCATCCGAAATTTTTAAACAACAAACTCCCCCTCAGAATAATCCCATAAGATGTAATACGCCTAACTCACTTTGCAAATGAGAAAATCGAGAAGTATCAAGCGATTTCGTGTGCAAATCAGCAACTTGAGAATTTAACAAGATGTAAGACAACATCACCTTTTTCACATGATCTCTTAAAAAGTGAAATATCTTGGAAGCCATCAAGCAGAGTAAAAAACCATCAAGTGTTCCAATCAAACAATGATGTAAAAGACTGGAACCCAATCTAGCTCATGTTCTCCATTCTTGTCGGTTGTTCTTACATCACAGGAAACATCGGTCTCACAATACTGGAGTTAGTGAAATAAGATTTAGAAATCCAGTACTGAGACACACGACGAACAGGAGCAACAAAACTAAAACCAAAGTCACGTGGATGTGAATGTTCAGAATGCCGAAAAGAATGTGAATTGTTTGAATTACATCCAAAATCAGCACGTGAACCAGATTTAAAGTTATCATACAAGTTCTCTAAAAACTTAGATTTTGCATGAGATTTAGGAATGAAAAAGGTTGCACATTTTTGTCTTAAAGCATTCAAGATTTCCTTTCTCTCTTTCTTGGCACATCTAAAGCAAAATTCATTCAAGTGTCCATCTCTTCCACAGTAGGTGCAATGAAATTTAACAAAACTAGAATTCTTTTGAGATGATGAGCTAGCACCTACATTATTATTTGATGAACTTTACACAAAGTCAGCTGATTTAAACACAGTTTGATTTGGTTCAAATTTCACTTCAATTTTTTCAAGTTCAAGAGACTTAATAACCTTAGGAGGATTATTCTTGGCATGTTCAATAAAATTAAATCCTAGACTACAATTTTTCACACTTGTTTTTGACTTGTTTAGTATCATATTCAAAATTTTCTTGCCAAAAGAAAATCTCTCTAAAGTGTCTTTCAGGTACTCATTCTCTTTAGCTAGAGTGGGACAAGTTGTGCATTTGACAGGTTCATTCACAAAATTCTTAGAAGAACTAGACTGAGCCAATCTTTCTTTTTTAGCGAAATTATTAAGTTGTCTAGTCAATGCTTCTATTTCTGTGTTAAGCTTAGGACAATTAGAACAAAAATATATCTCATTATAAAGTATCTGTTGAATTGTTTCCTGAGATGAGTTAAGTCTAGCTTCTAATAATTCACATTTAGAACAATTTTTAAAATGAACATTTGAAATACTTGATTCTAAACATGAAGAAGAACTAAACTTGAGCTTTCCAATTTCATCATTAGCACATTTCTATTTTTCATCACAAGAGTCATGTGCTAATCTTAATTCATCAAATTTAGCAGTTATATCTCTAAGTTGATCCATGTTTAAAGCATTAAGTGACGTAGCATTCTCTAACTCAGAATATAAAATTTGACAAGACTCACAAGATTCATCATCAGGAATTAAAACTCGAAGTCTTGCAATTTCAGAATTTAGAGATTCAATCAAAGTATTTTATTTCTTAATCTTTTTATATTTCTTTTCAAGCAAAGTACCAAGCTTAGTAACAGCTTTAGCTAAATCATCATAAGAAGGTTCTACCTCATTGTAGTTGTCGCTGTCAAAATCATCATTGTCGGTGGAGCTTTTGCTACTTGCCATTAGACACAATCCAGTTAAATCTTTCTTGTCTTTGGGAGTATCATCTTCGTTGTTCGTGCCCACATCACTCAAATTAATTTGCCCAAGAGCCGCAAGAATACGATGCACGATCTTACGATTCATATAGTCCTTCTTTTTATTCTTCCTTTTTTCTTTCTCCATCTCTTCTTCCTTCTCATTCTCTTTCCTTGCAAATCTTGCTAGAAACTTTGAGCATTTGAGACGAATATGATTGAGATCACCACACTCATAGCATCTTTGAGGACCAAAATTTCCTCTTTTTCTTGATCTCACATTCTGCAAAACTCTTGTGAAGCGTGTAGAGAAGAGTGTCAAATCATCTTCCGGGAGTTGCTCTAGCTGTTCATCAGTTAGTGAAGACAAAGAAGACAAAGCATAGCTAATAGAAGAATTATCACTATTAGACTTGTTAGATTGTGAAGCTAAAGCAATTGATTTATTACCATTATTTTTTCTAGTAAAAACATCTAATTCATGAGTTTTCAGCTTAGAATAAAGTACATCTAATGTAAGTGTACTTATGACAGTAGATTCTCTAATGAATGTAACCTCATCTCCCACATAGACATATCTAATGCTCCAAGTAATTGACGTGCATTTTCAGCATCAGTATAAGTAACATTAACAGCACATAGGTTACTAAGAATTTTATTAAAACAAGCAAAGAAATTATCTATTGATTCACCAGGTTTCATCTCAAAATGCATGTAATCCTTTTTGTACATATCTTGACGTACCTCTTTAATAGTAGATGAACCTTCATGATAATCACATAGTGCTTTCCAAACCTCATATGCGGATTTAAGATGCACAACACGATCAAAATCACTCTCCTTCCTAGTCCTTGAATTATCAGGTTCCTTTATTTGCTATTTGCCTCCACTTGTGCTATATTTGCTGCTGACACAGTATCATTCTCGGGCACTTGATAAGGCTTGTAGACCTTCTCCCATATTGCAAAGCCTTGAGCTTGAATATATGTCTCCATCTTCGCTTTTCAATACTGAAAATCAACACCATTGAAAACACAAGGTTTTGTGGAATACTTACCCGTCGACATATTTTCTAATCACCGGTTAAGATCAATTAGAAAAATAAACCTGCTCTGATAGCACTTGTAGGATCGTTAATAGCAATCAGAGGGGGGTGAATGATTGCAAAAAACCAGAAATTTTCTGTCTTTTAATTGTTTAATCTACAAAAACCAGAAATAACAAAAACAAACAAAAAATAGATTTTTTCTGATTTTACTGTAGCTGTTCCTGTAGCAGCGACAAAGCAGTTCCGATCGCTGTCTAATTCCAGTCGGTGAAACACGTTTTTTATTCAATTTTACAATCAATTTTTAATCAAAACTAATTCATGTGTGTAAGCACAAAAATACCTACACATAGATCAATGCATGGAGAATCTATAGGAATAAAAAAACAAAGAAAAAGGATAATAGATGAGAAATAAAAAACTCACAAACTTTTATTAAAAAATCCAAGCACTGTTCATCCGCATAGTAGTATACGTCCGTGCGCAATCCTTTCTTTTTCTTTTCATTTTTGCATTCTGATCGTCGCACGCTGCACCTTTTTTCTGTTCCTCAAATCGGCCGCTCTGATACCACTTATAGGATCGTTGATAGCAATCAGAGGGGGGTGAATGATTGCACCTCACAGCGGAAACTTTTTTAATTTTTCTGCTTTTTAATTGTTTAATCTGCAAAAACCATTAATAACAAAAACAAAAAACAACTTTTTTCTGATTTTACTGTAGCGTATTGTAGCTGTTATTGTAGCAAATTACTGTAGCAGTTACTGTAGCGTACTGTAGCAACGAGAAAGAAGTTACAATCGAACAGAAAAATGTCATTTTTTTCAATCTAGCAATCGATTTTTAATTCAAACTAATTCATGTATGTAAGCAACAAAAATACCTAGACATAGATCAATGAATAGAGAATTTATATGAATCAAAAAAACCAAGAAAAAGGATAATATATGCGAATTAAAAAACTCACGAAATTTTATTAAAAAATGCGTATACTATTCATCCATCCATCAGCACAGTGCGTCGTCTTTTTTCTTCTCATGTTACGCCGCCGCACACCCTTTTTCTTCGCCTGTACCGCACCGTTCCAAAACCGCGTATTCTTTTTTTCTTCTCCACAACTACATTTCCAATCATAATTCCTGTCCCTTTTATGCAGCGTTCTACGAATCCTATTCAATCTCTACTTGGAATCCTAATCCAACTCAGAATCTTATTCAATCTCTACTTAGTATTCTAATCCAACTCATCCAACTAGACATGGCCCTTTTTACCTTAACTATGCTTTTGGCCCACTAATTTTTAAGGGACCCGAAACCCTTCCTAACACATGTTTTTCACACTCCTGACTTTTCTAACGTGTCACGTGTTAAAGTCTTCAGGACCGCACCTCCCGTAGCTTCTCCACATATCATCAACCTTTAATCTCCATGCGCCCCAAATATGAGCCCAACCATCTCGTGATCTTCTTGACCGTCCGAACCTCGGATCTCTCCATTCTAGTCTCGGTCCACCTCGTCACTGACCATAACCATCTCCATGCTTAACCTGCACATGCAAAGACCAAAGAATATTTTTCTGGCACAAGTTCGTTCTAACTTGACCAATATCAGTTCACGCACGCACCACACACCTCGCATAACATTGCTAAACAAAATCATCAATTATTCATCATAACAAATTAACCATTGTCAATTATTCATCACCAAAATATCCTAAATCTAGCCACATGATCTAACATATATTCAGTTGTTTTGTAAAAGACCAGATAGAGAATAGTCACCAACGTATGAGGGAAAAGGGAATTCTATATTGCCAATTAGTAACTTTCTTATCATTAGTTCTTCTTATGGTAATCAACAATTTGAACTGGTTAGTGCCTATTTTAGGAACTCAAGATAAGTTCAATATAAACAGAGAGAATATCTACTGTCAGGTAAAAATCCTGGTGTCCTACACTGTCTGCTGTCTGTGATGAGTATTTAATCATGCTCAATTATTAAGCTAAGAGTAGTCGGTATTGGGTGAAATATCATATCGTAAAGGTGATGAATTTCAGGAGTAGATCATCTTTCAGCTTGCAAAAGACCAGCTAAAGAACAGTCACTAATGTGTTGGGGGGGGGGACACGTAGGACCTAAAAAAGATAATGCGCAACAAAGATGTTAAACAATAAAAAGAAAAGAGATGTGCAGTCCTAGACACAAAATGTGTTTATGCTAGAAGTTCTGAGTATCAAGATAGAGCAGCCAAATATCTACCCGTTACACTGTTCTAAATCCTCAATTACTAACCTTTTTATCATAAGTTCTTTCTATGGTAATGAACATTCTGAACTGGCTGCTGGTTATTCTGGGAACCCAACATGATTCCAACATAAATTGAGAGAGCATTCATTGCGGATGAAAATGTTTGTTGTCCCACGATGGTCGCTTGATCGTCATTAGCATTCAAAGGAAGTTTAACCATGAAGTCAAGAGTATTCGATATTGAATGGAAAAGCATATGGCAAACTTGGCAAATTGCTAGAGTAGGCCATGTAATTGTTCCTAGTGCTTCGTAAGTGTATAAAGCACATGGAAATGCATATATCTGTTGTGGTAAATGGAGTGTAGAGGTCAAACCTAATGACGAATATCAAATGCATCCCGCTTCTCTTTTGATTGCAGGCATTGACCAATCCAAATAGCGTGCACCTAATGTGGAGGAACGTAACTGTCGTACAAAGAAAAAGGATCTTAACGTATTGAAGCCACTGGCAGCTAGTTCCCTGTCAGCATGGTATTTTCTCTGAAAAATGAAAGATCAATTACTTTTTCTTTCCACAAGAGAGTCCTCACCTGTGAGCAAAGTGGAAGCATTCACCCCAGCTATACTCATATATAGAAGCTAGTAGAAATATCATAGTATTTATTGACCTGATAAGGCATCATAGTATCAGTTGCTGATATTCAAAACCTAATGGGTCAGAAACAATCTACCACTATCATGGACCATGGGATTATGCAAACACAGATGAACACATACCAAAGACTACCAATTTGTAACATTAAAGATTTCATTCTTAGAAACAGACAAGAAAGAGGCACCATTCGAAAACATATGTTTAAGATATTTAATGAAACAATTGATATGTAGCCACAAAGATTGTAAACAGCAGAACGTAGAGCTTGCATTTGTATTTCTAGTTTTAAGCATCATCCCAACTATCTGAGAAATGCAACTTTTAAACATGTTCTGAAGAACATTCATCCTCAAGGATATTTAGTAAAGCAGAATTGCAAGGTAACAACATTCGGTTTGCTTTCGGTTTGCATACAATGAAGCTAACTACACAGTTATAGTCCTTTTATTGCACAACTATACATTGCAGGCACATAACGTCAGTAGGTAGGTATCAAATTTACAAAAATACTACATGTAGTACATCTATCTTCAAAATAAGATGATTATTACCATATCAGTGTAGTTGGACTTCCTTGCTTCCTCCTTCCCTCCATATTATCCATGACATTTCTCATATATACCTTGTGAAAATATTATATTCCAAATATTAGAGTAAACCAAGCTAAGTAAAGGCACGTATCGGTAACTCAAAGAACAAGATTCTTAACAAAAGGGGGTAAAAGGATCTAAGAAGGGCCAAAAGAATTAATTTCTGAGTGCAGATTGAAAAGATAAACTAATAATAGTTGCCAGCTGGAAAGAACATGTTAGAGAAAGCAAAAGATAGAACACATCTTTTTTCTCGTATCAGCTCATCGTGATCTTACAAACAAACAAAATGCGAGTAAAATCTTTTTCATTCTTCTATTTTAAACCTAGAGCTACAAATATGCATGTGAGGTACACAAAGGATGCTTGGAAATATAAATCTAGAGCTCAAAACAACAGCTATTATATATGAAGGAAAATCGCATAGGTTCAAGTTGTCTGCCTTATTTATTCCCAAACATCATCGAGAGTTGCAAGATAAAAAATAAGTACACAACAATATCATATCAACAGCAAAGGGTTGGCTGTAGAGCTACAAAGCTTAAACCAGTTGGGCAAAAAAAGAAAAAGATGCCACCGAAAGTATCAATTCAGGTCCATGTTCCATGCATTCAATCTCCATCATATATTTTCTCCGCATTTGTGGGAAGGATGTCAAATCGTTTAACTTGTAAACAAAGGGTATTTCTTCATGTACATGTCAAAGAAGAGCATCAACGCATCACCTTCTTATAAATTCTCAATTATGATAGTCTACTCGATGCCATACCAATGGAATACAAAGAAAGACTGAAATACAGAATAAACCAGTTGAAACCATAGTACCAAAAGGCAACGTGTAGACAATTAGATGGCCTAGCTATAGCTTATAAAACACTTAGGGTTAGCGAAACAAAAAGTGAACTGAAGGGATTATACTTACCAATCAATCTTTTACTAAGTACTTGCATGCAAGCTCTTATAGGTTCTCTCTTTTCAATTAATCCTGATAGTAGGAAGCCAAATTTTGCACATGAGAGCTCAAATTAGGCTAAAAAAAGAGTAAAAATTTCGGAGGACACCTTCTGGTCGCCAGCGGCGGTGGCGGAGCGAAGGTCGTCGGGTTGGATGTCGATAGAGAAGGTCTGCAGTCCCTCATGGCGAGCCCAGTTCTGCTTCTCGGTAATCATGTTGGCCTCTACTACTTTTGCAACATACTGCACGTTTCCAATCATAAGCATATAACTATCATTTCTTATTAAACCTGACGTAAAATTTCAGAGGATAATATTTTAAGTAATTTTGCAGTAATATATCAGAGGTCTGATGGTACCACCTGAAAGAAAGGGTCGGTTGTAGAGCTGCTAAGTTGAAACCAGTTGGGCAAAAAACAAAAAAGACGGTACCAAAAGTATCAATTCAGGTCCATGTTCCATGTCTTCAATCTGCATCATATATTAAAAATCATAATTTAGAATAACATCAAATCATGAATAAAAAGTTTCACGAATAAGTCACATACTTATTGGTCAATATGAAATATATTTATTCAATGGACAAAATAACATATTATTTAGAAGATCATAAATATAGAAATGATTCAATCATCTCCATGATTGCCTCAAGAGTATATCACTAACAGAAGTATTCAAAGGAGAAAAAGACTTATGATACAATCATATCACCTGACCGTATCACCCTCCAAACGGTTCGCCTCATCAAACAGATCAAGATGGCGGTGGTCCTAGCCCTTAATTCCGCATGACGGCTTCACAATACATTAAATACTATGTCATCCAAAGATCGATACAGCAGACAAAGAGAGGAGATCAACAAAGAGTCACCACCAACTCTAGAGGAAAGAACACCTCTAACAATTTTTTCCACCTCTAGATCATCCATTCCACCATATTTCTCCACAGGATTTTGCTATAAACTATCTTAGATCATTCCGAAGACTTGGACATGTTCATCCACCGAATGGTTTCTTCATCACGTTGGTTTTGTGGTTTAATATATTATTTTCAGACCATATGTGGTGCCTTCTCTATGCTATTTATGTGTTCTTCTTTCATCATTGAGTAACCTATTTAGTTCTCACTGTTACGTGTTATCCCAATGTAGAGATCATGAGATAGATCGAGAATCTGGTGTAGTTTAGTATATGTTTGTGATGATGTTCCTCATGATCGTTGTACGAACGTTTGTCCTTGTAGGACATGGAGGATAAGATGAAATATAGAAGGGTGACAGGTTATACCTAATTTCTTAGATCGTTGATGAGAGGGAATCATGGAGGCCCATCCACCTAAAGCTATAGACCAGCGTCCATGATACTGCTTTCTTTAAATCCATCTCGCACTATTGCCATAGTACTTACGAGCAGGGGTAACAAGTGATGTGTTTGATAGAGATATTCATCTTTGGCTTTGCCTCATAAAAATATTATGAATACCACAATGGTACCCATCGACTCTCTAAACTCTACTAGTGGAGAACCGATACCTCAAGAACGTTTTTAATTATTATATGCCGTATCATTTATATTTCTGCAATTTATTACTATCAACCATTTAATTCTTGTTCATTTAGTATTAAGACAAGACTTTTGCATTGGGAAACCTATCACTCCTCGTGGATACTATACTCTTACTCAGTGTACAAAATAGCAGACGTAGCGACCACTGTTGCGGTAGCGGGTTCTAGGCACTACCACAACGTCGTAGCAGTGCAAAATAGCGGGTTGGAATTTAGCAGGAGCTATAGCAGAGATAGCAGGCGCTATTGCGGTGGTAGTGGACGATATAATGGTTGTAATGACCAATATTGCGATTTTAGCATTGTTTCAAGTCATATATGCAAAATTATTGCAATATATATATTCTTTATGCTCATAATTTGGTACATTGTATTTATTCCATGTTATTTCATACAAGACATAATTTAAATATGCATCTAAAACTCAAAATTATCAATAATATTTAGAATACGCTATGGGAATATAGCATCCGCTATTAACACCGACTAGAAAGTGTTAGAGGCCATTCATATTGGCTTTTAGTTTTGGTTTATGAATAGTAACAGCTTGTAGAGAAATTTGTAGAGAGATACTTGTGTGTTATTTTGACCGAAATAAATAAAGTCACTACAATGTGTACTACAATCGACTAATAGACTCCATCTTAACACTTCATTTGAAAGGTAGGTACTATATAAAAGTTATTTACTATAGAAAAATAGTTTTTAGAAATTAATACGACGTGAAAATAATCTAGTAAATCCCAACGGTGCAACCATAATTTTGAAGTATGTGACAACCTCCTGAGAAAGAAAGAGAAACAGAGCTCTTATAAAAGCGAAAGAACTTCAGAAAAAAGCAAAACAAATAGAAAGGTTAGAAGGAAGTAGGCCCACGGCACAAAGAGCGCGCGCGCACCTCTTGACCTAACATCGTTGATGCGTGGGAATCAATTTGTCTTTTAGCATTGTGCAAGTTGTTCATTCATTTTCCAAGCAACGTAGTCTCCTTCAACATGGAACCAAACACGTTCTTGCCTAGTAAGAATAGCCAAGCAGTCACCAGCGTAAAAAAAATGATAGCTAATTAAACTGGCATTCCTTCTTCTCAATCAAGAAAAGCACGACTAGAAAGTGTTAGTCATGAAAAGAAACTAACAAAAACCAGCAGCAACGACCGAATTATGAAATCAGATGACAACCACTCGAGAAGGAGAGAGAAAAACTCTTATAAAAGCCAAAAAAAAAAAAAGCAAAGAAGAGAGGCGAGGAAAGGATCAGCCTTTCTTTTTGTGTGAGAATCAATGTCTTTTAGTATAGTGCGAGTTCCATTTTCATATGCAACTGCATGGCTTTTCATTACTGGACCAAACACGTCTCCTTGCCAAGTAAGAATAGCAAAGCGTTCACCCAACATTTAAAAAAAAAAAAAGCTAACCAAACCTGCATTGTCTTTTCTGCATCAAGAGCAAAGCGACTAGAAAGTGTATACATGTGAAAACAAGCTAGCTGGTGATAATTCTCAGTGGCACGACCAAATTCTCTAATCAGATTATAGCCTTATTTTGTAAACGGCGGTAGATGGTTTTTATTTAATTTTTTGATATGACGATTGATAATAAAACGTCGATGCGGATGATGTATATAATTTTTTAATTTGAGAAAGCATTTAAAGAATTTTTAAAAAATCACTATATTTATTTTGATTTTTAAAGAGATTAAAAAATCAAAATCTAAAAACCAAAAGAACATGGCTACTCCGAGCAGGAGAGAGCAAAACAACTCTAAAAAAGAACCAAAACTTTTACGGAAAAAACAGAGGCCCACGGCACACAGAGGCGCACGCGCACCTCTCGACCTCTCTCCATCTCTCTCTCTCCCCCCTCCTCCACCCCTCCCGTTCTTCCACGGTTCCACCACCGCATTGCTCGTCGCCGCCCGACCCTACCGCGAGAGGCGCAGCGGCGGTCGCGAGAGAGGCGTGCAAGAGAGCGAGAGCGCGTGCACAAGTGCGGAGAAGGCAGTGGTGTTCCGGTTTGGATTGGAGGAAGAGAAGGTAGGGCGCGCGGCATGTGCGATCTGGTGGCCCGCACGGGCCGGCACCAGCAGCGGTACGAGGACGGCCGTCGCCTTGTGGCCGGGTGGGTTAGTAGTGGGCGCCCCCAACCATTACATCCTCTCTTCTTCTCTCTTCGCTTGTATTCCCCCCAAAAAAAACATCTTTGTCTTTAACCTGATTGGAATTGGGTTGGGTTGGTTGGGTGATGAGGCAAGCAGGGTGGGCATCCTGTTCTTGTTCTTGCTTTTTCTTTTTAATTTACTCAAGCGGTATATTAGGTGGTTGTTAGCTACTTGGATCGTTGGGTGGTTAGATGCATTTTCTTGAAAGGGTTGAGATTATTATACCTTGTGTTTTGCTGATGTAGCGTCAGCCCCTGTGGCTAGATCATGTGAGGTGGGTGGTCTTAATCAATGAACAGTAAGTATAAGCGCCATTAAATTAGCTCCGTGGCACCTGGTGATGGCGACCTGTTTATCAATTTCTTTCTTTACTGCCTGTGCGTGGAAATTCATGTGATCGACAATGTTAGGGTGGGTGTTCGGGGGAAAATGCAGTGGGGAGGGACCCCTCTCCTGAGGCCCCACCTCAGATGCTACCACGTGGCCTGAATTGCCGACGTGGCAGCATCTCAAGGGGCTTAGGAGAGGCCCTCCCTGTAGAGTTCCTCTTCCGTGTAGGGAGTGCAAACAGAATGGAGGGGTGGCAGGATCCTGTACTGATGCAGGGAATTCCGGTTCCCTCGAGTATGATTAGATGTTTGTATCTACAAAGATTAGAAAAGATACCAGTCTACAAAGATTAGAAAATATACCAGGAGAATAACTGATCTGTCCATGTTGTTCTTGTTGCTTCTGTGTGTGCTGGCCATTGATGCAATGCTTCAAAGGAAGGTGTTTCTATGTTTTTCTCAAAGTGATTTGCACAAATTTTAAAGTAAAAATGAATGGTGGATAGTGATTATCCCTTCATGTGTTTTGAGATTAGTGATATTCTTATTAGAGTAGAAAACATTGAGCTGCAAATACTCCTACTACTTACCTGCATAAGTGCTTCTTGTTGGTGATACGAATATTCATTGTTCTCTCTGTTTCAAAAATGGTTAGAAACTTAGAATACAAATTGCATTTGCACTTGGTTGAATAAACTTGAGTTTCCACTTGTACTGAACTCTGTTCTTGTTTTACTTGTTCTAAATGCAAATATATGTAGTTCTTCTGCGTATTCTAGAAAAAAGTCTTGGGTTTCTACCATGTTCTACAGTATTATATCAAGCATCTGTTTAGGCTTCAGGAGATGAATATTTTCACATCACACAAAAAAAGGATAAAGGGAAGAGGGAAGGGAAATACAACTGCAGCAACAACTTAGAAATGCTGAATAGATGCTAAACAATTTTCCATGTTGTTTTTCTGTGATCAGACTTAATGCACCACGGAACGGGATGTTACCATCATGTGACACTATTGTCTATGCTAATATAGTTTGTCTCCGTGAGTCTTGCTAGCCTGGTTTATTTTAAGAATGTTATGTAGTTAAGGACCTTAGAGAAGCATGTTGATATGCTTTGCATTTGTCTGATCCTCCTTCCTTGTATATGCAGGTGCATACCATTCAGATATAGACATAATAATGATGAAACTTCTGATGATGAACAGAAGAAACTTGTTGAAGTTCTCATGATCAACTCCCAAAGTGGACCAGGTCTCCTATTTCCAAAGGTATTAGCATTGTAAACATGCCTGCCTGAGAGATTCACGCAATTGTCAGAACACGGTGTATGGAAATATCAGTAAATGTTATCTTCTGTGTGCTTTAGTACCAAAATAATTGATAGGAAATTATTTAGGCTATAATCTTTTTCACAAATTTGTTGAATTATATGTCTGGTATCTAGTCCAGATTGATATATTTATTGATCTGTTACCCAGCACCATTGTGTTCTAGCCTGATGGCATGAGCAAGACGATTGATATCCTTTAGAAGAGCTTGATTAAGTAGATACTGTGAAATTAGGTGCCAATGAGTAAGCATTTAGCCATTCAGGTCTCAGTGGAAGACATACAAGTGCCAATCTTATGATGATACTTTCTGTAAATTTTTTATTTGTATTTCTTTACGACATTTGATCAAGTAGTTTGCATGTCCATGTACCTTAAGTCTGGTCACATTATTTTCATTTACTGCTTAGTAGCTAGTATTATATATTTATTCATTTGTCATTTATGTAGCTCGCTATTCTCTTATAAATTTACATTGTTATGATATAGGGCCTTTCGTTTTAGGAAAAAGTCCACTTTTCAGCTCTCAACTCTGGCCTAGGTCCATTTTTCAACCGAAATAGGTCCCTCAAAAAACCGGATCACCCGACCACCTCGGCCAAACCCAGGATGGTTTTCTCGTGACATGTCGCCGACACGTCGCCCAGCTGTCCACTTAATCCTCATCAGCACCTTGTCAGGGAGAGAAAGGTAGAGAGAAACAGAGGCTGAGAAAGGTGACTAGTCTCCATCATTTCAAAACAGAGTAGCAGGGGAGGTGCCCATGGGAGGCTCAGACGAGCTCGGTGCCGTTTGAGGTGGATGACGACAGCGGCTGAGGAGGGCAAAAATGGAGAGGAGGCTGGGATGGCCGTGGCACGGACATGGGCGCTAGACGTGACTTGCGGCCCCCCCCAGATGCGGCTTGTGGTGGCGCGGTGGCTGGTGCTAGGGAAGAAAGGAAGTGGCGGCACCGGAGAGAAGAAACAAGAAAAACCGGGCGTATATGAGCATCTCTGGGGTGAGAGAAACTCACTGTAGTGGGTAGTGGAGGCGGAGAAGACCCAAGACTCATCGATGGATGCGATCTGGGGTGAAGGGGAGGTCGAAGCAGAGGTTGAGGACATCAAGGGGAGGTGTGGGGATGCTTCAAGTGAGATGAATCGGAGGGAGCTCACAGGGAAAAGATGGTTGCAGTGGTTTTTGGCCAGAGACTGGGAAGACGGCGCAGCGCGGTGCTTCTGAGATGAAGGCAAGGGGAATAGAAGCTGAAGACGTGGAACACGTGATGACGCGAGTGGTTTCACATGGAGCTCACTGGCTCGTAGGGAACAGTGAGGCGAAGCTCGGCGGTGCATTGTGGGCTTGGGGACGAAGGCACGGTGTTCTCAGTGTTACTTTGGACATGAGGAGGAATGGAGGTGAGAAGGTGGAAGAAGATGCCGCGGTAGCCGCGCAATCAGAGGAGTAAGATGGAGGGGGAGAGAGATTGTGGGAGTACTGCCAGAGTTGGCGGCGTCAAGAGAGAGAGAGAGAGAGAGAGAGAGAGAGCGAAGGCTGCGGTTGTGGGTTTGGAAAAAATGGAGGACATCAACGGCAGAAGGTGTCTGGTGGGCGAATGGCCGCGGCGGCGAGGTTTGGTCTAGCCCTTGGCGATGCTCGACTTGGAGGAGAGGGAGAGATGAGAGAGGGAAGAGAGAGAGAAGGGGAGGAAGAAGAAAGGAGATGAGTGGGTCCTGTAAATATGTTTTTGCTTTTATTCGATGAGTGGCTGCTATGTCATCGAAAATGAGCTTACTTAGATACCATGTCAGCGAAAAATGGACATGTCGGTGCCATGTCATGTTAAAACCACCCTGGTAGCGGTCGAGGGGGTCGGGTGATTCGGTTTTGTGAGTTAAGGGACCCGTTTTAGACAGTTTTGCAATTGGGGGTTGAAAATTTGATCAGGCCATAGTTGAGAATTGAAAAGTGGACTTTTTCCTTCAATTTATGCATATTGTTGCTGCAGGGAGGATGGGAGAATGATGAAACTGTTGAAGAAGCAGCTGCTCGGGAAGCTATGGAAGAAGCTGGAGTTCGAGGAGATTTAGTGGTGAGATATAGTCTATTTGTATTTTTACCTTCTTTTTTAGTATTTGCTTTTGGGGAACTGCATTATCCCCAAAACCACGTGTTTACTATAAATCTACATGTTAAACATGAAATGTTAAGTGTATCCTGACAAACCATTAGACACACATGTACTGTTGTGTTTTTCATGTGATACTATTATACGATCTTTCATTTTTGATGGAGACACATGCAATGTTAAAGTTTGGTAGGACCAGATGCATTCCACCCTTACTCCTTTTAAGTACTATGTACTCTACCATCTGAGAACTACTTATTCCCATGGCTTGCCATGAAATTGATCCTTAAACTTATTCTGGACTCTGCGACTTTCAGCATGAGTCAATATCCATTGTGTTAGAATTTTCCTGTTTGTTATGTTATTAAACTTGATTGACACTAAAGTACTATCATGGTAATATAGGTTAAGTATTGAACTTTCTATGAGCTTCCAATGCACAGCTGCTACTATGCATTACCTTTGGTAGATGCTTCTCATTTGGTGATGTTGACATCCACTTTTACTTCAGATGTCAATGTGACACTTTCAAGAACTAGGACCAACTTGACTTTAAGAAATAGGTACCATTTGACTTAAAATATGGTTTGTCATTGTCATCCTATACTTTATAAGCTATATAGCGTTTGTTACACTTTAGTAACTGCAAGTTCCAGTGAGTTAAGGGAGGTCTTGTGTTGTTACTCGTTAGATTATAATGCAGACCTAAACCATGTTTGCTATCACGTTGTGTACTCTGCTACTGTATCAGCATCGATTCTGCTCTTAATTGCATCTGGTTAAGTTGCTCGCATGGGGTTAGTTCCACCGATAGGTTGATAATCAACAGTACGTTAGCTATGTATTATACTGTACAAACCCTGACTGATATCAAATCAAAGTATATGCATTTATTTGGCATTTTGCATTGTAAATGGATTTTTTTCTAACAAGTTTATTTAGAAATGGAACCTAAATCAAACATTTTGGTTGTGTGATTATAAGGCTACTCCCAATCATTTCTGCACGGTGCATGCACCATGAGTCTACACCTAATGTCTGGCTTCATCCTAGTCAAGTCTAGGTGGACTTTGTGATACCCAATGAGTTGTTAGATACTCCTTGCGGATTTAGTTGGGCATGTGTGGCTGATTATTCCTTTGTTAATCTGTTTTCTTGTTTCTTCTGAGCCATGCTTTGACGTGCGTAACATCACACTTATTGTGCATTCCTCTCTGTGCATAAGCATCTCCTGGGCTTCTACAATTTCAAGAGCAAGACGCATCAAGACGAGTTCTGTCCTGAGGGCATGTGCAGAGCTGCGGTGTTCGCGCTGCGCGTGAAGGAAGAGCTGTCCTCCTGGCCCGAGCAGAACACCCGCCAGAGGAGGTGGCTCACCGTTCCTGAGGCGGCAGAACAGAGTCGGTACCCATGGGTCCAAGAAGCCCTTGTGACAGGCTTCTCTGTTTGGCATGAGAACTGGGGCAAAGACGGCGCCTGTGTGGATGCAAGTTCAAGATGACCGCCTCCCAAGCATCAGCGGCCTATTCTTTCCATCTTTTTTTCACCTTGCTTGGGCCAAACTTCAGAACATGCCATATATTGTGCTCTCTGATGCTCAGTAGTTCGTTTACCCATCCTTTCAGGATGCAATCTAGTCTTATTAGTGTCATTGATGGATCCGAGAATCGTTGGAATTGTAAGTGTTGATTCTCGCGGTTAACCATTCTAACCCTCTTGTTTACACACCGGGGTTATCTATTGGCGTGTTACGCCTTTCGTTGTGGAGGTGCATGTGTTCTGACAATGCCTCAGATCAAAGAGGGGGTTTTTTTTTTTGTTGATCAATTGTGCGCGCTCTGCTTATTGTCAAAAAGGTTTGCATGCTCCAGTGAATTGTTCCCAGAAGGCCAATCATCATAACCGATGATATTCATAAACGTTGAGAAATAATAATAATAATAATAATAATAATAACAACAACAACAATAATAATAAGGCCAATCATCATAACCGATTATATTCATAAACGTTGAGCACATTGCTACATGTAGTCTCTCAGAGTCAACATGTATTTGCCTTAATGAATGGATTAGGAGAAAAAAGTAGAGAAAAAACGCAGGGTTTTTTCCCCAGAAATCTCCCCCAAAAAAAAGAATGCAGAGCTCAGATGTGCTTGGTAGTAGTAGTAGTAATAATAATAATAATAATAATAATAATAATAATAATAATAATAATAATAATAATAATAATAATAATAATAAGGCCAATCATCATAACCGATTATATTCATAAACGTTGAGCACATTGCTACATGTAGTCTCTCAGAGTCAACATGTATTTGCCTTAATGAATGGATTAGGAGGAAAAAAAAAGTAGAGAAAAAACGCAGGGTTTTTTTGTTCCAGAAATCTCCCCCCCAAAAAAAAAGAATGCAGAGCTCAGATGTGCTTGGTCTCGTCTGCATGATCAGACGGTTGTGATGGACCCATCCAATCACATGGGCACAAGTTGCGTCATCGCTCTGCCACGGATTTCGGGGTGAGAGCGGCTCGAACTCTCGACCTCAGGATCACTCGCTTCGAGATATGAGACCCACTCGCCATTTGGACACTGTTGGACCCTAAAATACCCAAAATTCCATTTTTGGCCCCCTGTACAAAAAAATTCCACTTTTGGACCCCTTCCCACCGCGGGATCACCCCAGCCGCCACGTGGCGATCGTGCGGCGGGGGACCGCACGACCGCCGCGCCGCGCCCAGCGCGCCATTCGCGTGCCGATCGCGCGATCGCGCGCTCGCGACGCGCGTCCCTCCTCCTGAGCGCACGACCGGACCGCGCGTCCGCTTTCCCACCGCGCGACTGCCCTCCGACCGCGTGACCGTTGATTTGACCGCGGGATTGATTCCCGACCGCGCGTTGGCTCAGGCGCGCGGCAGCAGCGTTTTTGGTTTTTCACCCAGGCTAAGACAAGTAACACACGCGTCATCACCTAGCTCGCATGGCCCCTCACTCATGGATGAATGCAGAGATAAAACCGAGCTTCACGCGTGTATGGACATCCAGGAAGCTCATTTGCTGTTTTTTGAGTGAAGACCGAGCGAGCGCGAGGGAGGAACTGAAGAAAAGTGAGGAGCGAAAGCCGTAAGATTTCAGTTGTTTTCGTTTGGAATCAGCGGATTTGGCAAGTACAAAAGTTGTAGATCGTCTTGTGAGCTTCAAGAAGAGGTAAGTTTTGTGCCCGTGCAATTATCATTTTATGTATGTCATTAGCCTTTAATTAAGCAAGCCATCTTGTGTTACTGTTATTTTATGCGAATCTTTTATACGCTATGTATGTATAGCAAATCATGCATATGTTAGGCATAATATATTGTAGTGTATGTAGTGTTTTCCTTTGTAGTGAACATACGTACTGTAGAGTAGTTTCGATTAGGTGGAAAATACGAATTTGTAGTGTGTAGATGTTGAGAAAATATATATTTATGTTAGAGCAATTGTAGGTGATAACAATAGTAGTAGGATTAGAAGCATATGATTAGTACGCTTAGGGAAGAACTACATACAGTGCGGTATGTGGTAAAAAGAAATTACAAATAAATTTGGTAGATTAGAAATAAAATATAATAGCAGTCATAGAAAGTTATAGTAGAGCTACATAAATACTATATTAAGTAAAAGTTAGAAAAGATTGTAGTGTAATAATGTGTATGTGTTGAAAACGTAAATATTTATGTTGGAGCATTTGTAGGTGGTAAATTTGTAGATTAGAGATAATTTGTATAATTAGTGTGCTTAGTGAATGACCGTAGTATGGAAATAAAAATGATATGAATATTTAATTTGATGTATGGTACAATTTGAAAGTAAAATAGTTACAAATACATCGTAGATTTAGAAATACAAAACATATACTAATCGAAATCTGTTAATTAGATGGTACGATTGTTACATCTTTGTACTAAAATGGTTGATTATGCACTTATGTTAGGTACGCAATGGTCGGCATTGAACAATTGATGGTGTTTTATGGGAGTGGTCTCGCACGTGATGGGCGTATGGGGCGGACTGTCAAATTGCGAAGCGGACCGTGATCCGGGCACCGATCCGAGCGCCATGAGCTTGTCCGAGCTACGGAGGTGTGTCCGTTCAGCGCTCGATCGAGAGACCGCAAGGAAGAAGTTACGGATCGAGGCAGTCTATGCCTCAATGGTGGATGACGGAAGGGGGAGCATATGGCAACTTCTGAAGGTGACCAATGACGCGTCATGGGCGAACTACATGGAGGTCGTGCGCAACCCTGATGCTGCGATATATGGGAGGCCAATGGTGTATGTCGAGTTCGTGGAGAGGCGTAATCATCGTGCATGGTTGGTTCGAGATGCGGCGGTGGAGATGAAGTGGCCGGCGGTCATGAAGACCCTTCGGGGAGAACATGTGGGCGAGGAAGTGGGTGATGAAGACGACAGGAGGCGTGCGCAGAATTTCCAGCCCAACGAAGGTGTGCACGACAGGTGGTGGGCCGCCCGTATTGACTGTCATGAGTATCTTGGGGACCGGGTGGAAGAAGAGGACAGCGAGGAGGATGAGGAGGTTGAGACAGCAGCTCGAGAGGACGAGGACGCGAAGGTGCAACCGGAGGGGTGGTAGGTCGTGTTGTGACCACGGACGGTGCGTGCGTGTCGCCCGGCCCGACGACATCGCAGCGGCGCCCTAGTTCTCGCCACAAAGCGGAGGAGGGAGAATGGGGTTCAGCGGCGCACTCTTTCGGGGCGATGCTTCCGTAATAAGAGTGCTTGTCCAGCGAGCTATTGCTAGACATGCCGTCAACATAAGCCGGCGTGATCGGGTCCACAAGTCAAAGCCGGACACGTACGTTGTGAAGTGTGTGGACGGGTCGTGTGGTGGCAAAGTCCGTGCACAACGGTACAAGGGCGTTGGCACGGAGTTCCGGATAACGGTGCTGCAAGATCACAGTTGCGAGCTTGCGGGGCCAGTACATAGACACCGCAACATGACATCACGTTATGTTGCGGAGGTGGTCACGCACCTCGTCCAGGCGGATGTGTCAATTACCCCGAAGGTTCTGATGGCAGCAGTAGCGAACGAGGCGGGCTACGAAGTGAGCTACAAGAAGGTGTGGCGGGCGAAGCGAAAGGTGCTGCACGGTATGTATGGGACGTACGAGGAGGCGACGACTGGTCCCAAGAATGCTGGATCAAATTGCACAATCAAACCCGAGCACTTACATAAACAGCGGAGAGGGTCCATCCTACGGAGGCCCGAATGTTTCATTCTTGACAGAGTGTTCGGGCCTTCCATCAGCGATACAAGGGTTCGTGGTGCCGTCGGTGCTAACCGTAGATGGGGCGTTCCTATCCGCAAGTACAAGGGCACTATCCTTACCGCAGATTGCAGCCGATGCAAATGACCAGCTACTCCGATGGCATTTGCAATTGTGGAGAGCGAGAATACGAGATAGGCGGCTTTGGTTTCTTTGCAATTTGAAGAATGCCGTAGTGCAAGACAGGCCCGGTGTGCCTTATCTCCGACCGCAATGCAAGCTTGATGTCTGCGTTGCGAACGTTGCGAGATGGGACGCAGCCCCGTCCGTGGATCGATGTGAAGAACGGCGGTGCATGAGGCATATTGCGGCGAACTTCCACGAAGGTTCCGTAGCAAGGACCTCATGAAGATGTTCAAGAAGCTATGCATGCGAACTGAGGCGGAAGTTCGACGCCTTGCGGGCAAACGATCGAGAGGCTACGAAGCATGTGCATGCAGCGGCGAGGGCCGTGGAGGGCTCCACAAGAGTCGGGTATTCTCGAATGGGTTCACCCAATGCACGACTTGGAAATGTGGTCTTTGTTGCACGACACCGGTGGGGCGAGGTATGGGATCATGACAACCAACATGTCCGAGGTTTACAATGGTGTATTGAAGGGCGTCGATCCCGCCGATCACGGCAATTGTGGCGAGACACAGGAACCGCACTGTCGGGTACTTTGTGAATAGAGCCGAGGATGGCGCGAGAGCACGTTGAGGAAAACAAGCAATACTCGGAGGTCATGCGAGCCTTCATGGACGGGAAGATGGAGAAGGCTCGAACCCACATTGCTCGGCCCATTGATGGCTTAAGGAGGAAGTTTGAGGTCCGCCTAAGGCGAAGTATGTCATGGGTCAAATTAGAGGGGGCAAGGTATGCACGATTGGTGATGAAGCATCTTGCGGTGCAACAAGCCCGGCTTCTGCACAAGCCATGCTCCCATGTGTATGCGGCTTGCGCCAGTATGGAACCAGCGTCGACACAAGACATCTCCAAGTACTACGACATGCAAGACTTGTATGCAACCCGGAGTGCAGAGTTCCATTCCTACGGGTAGACATGCACTACAGGAATTATGGCGGGAGATAAAGTGGGTGCCCAACGATGCATCAAGCATGTCGGGCGTGGAAGACGACAAAGCCGCCGCATCCGCAACGACATGGATGAGAGCCGCGAGGGGATCGTGTTCGGCGCCGAAGTGTAGGCTATGCAAGACCTTTGGCCACTCCCCGCGGTGCCCAACAGTAGGCATCAAGCAACGCTCCGTAGTACCAACCACAATCCATATGTAATGTGTTATTCAGAGGTGTACGCTAATTGTTGGCTCGATGGTGTAGCTATGTATTGCACATTACCATGTTATGTATATTTTCGCACATTCCATATGTTTCCTTGTCGTGTGGGTCATATTGGTGTGCACATTTTACGTATATTTTTGTACATTCGATGCGTTTCCTGTCATAACATTTGTTGTGAGTTATGTTGTTATTTGTTGCACATTTTGTTGTAATGTACACTAACTTGTTATCCTTCTTTGGCGGACATGGCGTTCGAGTGCTAGAGCCCGTTGGGACGAGCACCACCGATGCCATGTGTGGTTGTCGGCACCGCACAGGGCCTCCTTGCTTCGCCCTTAGGGGCCCCGAGAGAATCGGCGTCTCGACCCTCGGTACATCCCACTCATCGGGACACCGGTCACGCCCATTGCCCGCATGTTGGATCTACCGCATGGGTTCCGATGACGATGCGCCATCGTTGTCGACTCGTTGATCGATGGAGGCCGAGACTCACACCTTCCACTTCCGGTGGGGAGATGACGGTTACGCCGCAGACGTCCACGATGATTACAGGTCTACCCCTCCGTGGTGCTTTGCTTTGGTGCCACCCCAAGGCGCAGATTGGAAGGTCCGTCTGGTCACCGGTTCGGTCATGCGATCCGAGACAACGCAGTGGGGTGCCACATGGATGGCTTCGTCGCTTCATGACCATCCCCGCAGACGCAGATGAGGTCGCGGTGCGACGCACTTCGTTGCATACCGCTATATCTGCTCGGCACGTCTTGTTCCCTAGCACGATCGAGACTCCGTGCGGCCTAGCTACATACCGCTAGCGAGTCCTTGGCGGATGGCTGGCTGTTTGTTTCATCGCAGTGGACCGGATACATCGTGTCGACATCGAGGCTAATGAGGCTATACGACATAGGAAGTCCAATATCAAGGCGGTGGGTAGGCTATATCGCGCATCGACGAAATGGCAAGGGTACGATACGGGGCTTGAGTTGTGGTCGCCGAGATGACGTTGTTGCTACACGCGGTGGCGGACGTGGCGAGGACCACCACCTCCTCCGCGCCTCCGTCGGCACCGGATCAAGACGGCCATCCTCGGCCTCCACGCGCTTCGCCCAGCGGTTCGACAATTGGCAACTATTTGTTTGTGCACTCATTAACATTTATGTCTAACCACATCTTCGTCTTGCAGCAATTGCGACAGGATAGCACGCTGCTACGGAGGGCGACGTCATCACGGAGGTCGACATCGCCGCACGAACCAGAGGGGCCGTCCGAGAGTCGGCAAAGCTACGGCCGCCGCCTCCACGCGCTTCGCCCGGCGGTTCGACAATTCGCAACTATTTGTTCATGCACTCATTTACCATTTATGTCTACGCACATGTTCGACTTGCAGCAATTGCAACAGGATAGCACGCAGCTACGGAGGGCGACGTCATCACGGAGGTCGTCATCGCCGCACGAACCAGAGGGGCTGTCCGAGAGTCGGCAAAGCTACGGTCGCTCGGCCTCCACGCGCTTCGGCCCGGCGGTTCGACAATTCGCAACTATTTGTTCATGCACTCATTTACCATTTATGTCTAACAACATGTTCGTCTTGCAGCAATTGCGACGGATAGCACGCCGCAACGGCATCGTCATCACGGAGGGCGACGGACGAGCGACCGCGCTCTCCAGGACGACGGGGCCCCACTCCAGACAGCGCCCCTGACTCGCCGGACCAACCAGAGGGGCAGATGCCCTCGTATCTCCGGGGCAGTGCGAACCAACCTATATGACCGGGATGGTGGGTTGTGCCGACCTATCAAGGCATGACATCGCACGAGTACATGGGGACTTCCGTCGACATCCTCATTTCACCACCACATACCCTGTATGCACTAAACGTGTGTATTTCATTATGAACAATTTTTGTACTTTCCATTGTCTAATTCAGTTGTACCATCTAAGCGGGGCGTAGGCACCTCCTCCGATTGGGTGAGCTCTATGCTTTATGACCACCGTCGCAATCTGTCTCACACAGCTTGTACCCACCGCCGCCTCGGCCACACCCTCGCGATCGATCTTCGCGATGCACCCCGCTCCCCTAGTAGGTTCACCTTCTCAGAGGATCATATGCGCCGTACGAGGCGGCGACGACGAGATGATGAATGAATTTTTTAAATTGTGCTTTTGTAATATTTGTGATGTTTTTGAATTGCTTGATGGTTTGATGTTCAAAGATGGTTTCCAGTATAAAAGGGTTCCTCTAAGTTCTTTGATTTAGTACGGCATACAACCAACTGAGAGATGACAACACGGGGTAGCGGGAGAAGACATAGCTTGACTACACCCAAAATATCAACACAACAGTCCTACTGGCACAGCATCAACACATTCCGTACCCTCGTGGCCTACATGCCAAACGAGCCTCGTGGCACCCACATGGAGAATCACGAGGGGCCGCCTCGACGGGCTGGCCATCGTGGTAGTGGCACGCACATATGCAGCTCGGGTTCGCGCAGCAACATGTGGGATCATAAGAGCTTCCTATGTTGACAACCTCCTCGTTTCCCCTCTCGCGTTGCATCTGTTGGCGGAGCTCATTGTTCTCCTCATTGAGAGTCTCCATTCGGTACTCCAAGTCCATTATTCGGTCCCATAAAGTACCCACATAACGGTCAATATACCGTTCATGAGGAGGGTCGATCCAGCGGGAGAAGTCGCATTTCGCCATCTGCGAAAAATGACGATAAACATGGAGGGTCCATAAGCAATACAAAATGTACTATTAGTAATTTGTACCCCGGAGCGTGGGCATCGGAAGAAACGGCGTCGCCATCGTTCGCCCTTCCAGACCTGCACGACCACGTACTCATTGTGTTCGCATTTCGCCACGCTGGTTGCGCACGCCGGCTTGGTAGCAAGCGATGCGTGGTCCGAACATCTCCTCCTTTCCAAGGGAAGGTCTTCTTCGGTGACCCATATCCGATCGCCCTCATCTTCCGCCATGGTATGTTCTTTGTTCGATTCTGAGGTTTTCGGCTACAACTTCATGGGACCTCTACCGTGCTATTTATATCGAATGGCGGGACAAAAGATGGCTGCTTTGCCCAGAGACAAGACAAAAGCGCTCAGCTTTACTCGGTGAGATGACAACACAAGCCAGCTTTACGCAGTGATATGACAAATCGGGGCAGCTTTGCTCAGTTAGATGACAACACATGCCAGCTAAACGCCTACATAAAGACTACGATCCGGAAAGCCTTCATACGAACATTTATTGCTACTCAAAAGCCTACATAGGAACATTTATTGCATGTAATAAAATTGTACGCAGCATGTTATGAAGTTTATTTCTATTCACATAAGGTTATTATTTCGTGTGTTCGCATTCAATGATTCAGATAGCAAGTCATTTAACAATATTAACATACTCTTGGTACACTAATTCTTAGTAACATAAAAATATCACTTACCAATGTATATATCAAATAAAAAAGGGATTATCCGTACAAAAAATTCCATAAAAATTACCAACATATACGAGGAGAAGGCATCAGGCAAAGACAACACGAACAACTCATACATTTCACGTACATGACATGTAGCAAGTAGTACAACCACCAACACACCAACGAACACAAGAACTAAAATACAACACAACCGTACATAAAACATTACCAAAAGAGCTTGACGACAACATAGCATAAAACATTGCGAACATACATGAGGATAACCTCCAGACTACAACTTGAGGATAACAATAAACACAAGAAACAAAATAGCACACAACATTAAATTTATCTTCCACTCTAGTCTGTCGAACGATGTCTGCATCCCGACGGGTCGCAACCCCACGACAACTCTCTCGCGCGAACACTTGTCATTCCTATTTCCCATTTCATCCTCCCACACCTGAATCGGCAACCACCATGAGCTTCCTGCGATTCCATGACAAGAAGATTTTTAAACATACCACCACGATTTGAATGAACCGAAACAATATGACTCACCGAGTGATTGGGGCACTTGTAGTAGTGTCGCCGGGATTCTTGGCCGTCTGTGATGTCCTACGTCTAACCACCAAGTTGCAATTTGGGCACATCACCGTGGGTGCCCATGAAGACGTGCTGAGCTGACTCATTGCCTAGTCTTGGGGAGTGAGCACGGAAAAAAAACTACACAGATTGTGTACAACTTACTCAGGAGGTGACTGATAACATGGCCAGGGAGTATGTGAGGGATGGCTCCGTTTTATAGGTTGTGTGGGGGGTAGCCTCACGCACAAAGACCACAGACAACACAAATCTTGACCCCACACCATGCTCAGTGAGGAGACAAAACATGCCAGCTTTTGAGGTGACCTCACAAAAGGGCCACTTTGCTCGGTGACATGACAAAAGAGGTCGACTTTGCTCGGTGACTAGACAAAACAGTCGACTTTTGCTCGGTGACTAGACAAAGCGGGCTCTTTGTTGAGCTACCGCTGCCGAGTGCTTGATGACTCGGCTAGGCCATTACGACATATACATATTAGGCTAATACTTTAACTTGGCGAGAATGACGTGTGGTACAATTTTCTCGCACACGTAAGAGAGTGAATGCACAAATTCTGCAGTCTTCGGGGACGAGCCTATCTCATCAATTATCCATTTTCAGTCCCTGAGCTAGTGTCAAAGTCAATAAGTCATTCCCTGAAAGTCCCAAGTGCAATGATACACATCACATTCAAAAGGCATTACATAAGAAAGCATAAAATGCAAACCGGGACAGATGTACATAATATTGACAATGAAATAAATTTTAATATTGGATCAAATAACACCTCTTACCGAATGAGGCCATCATCTTCGGTTCCCCGTGGCTTGAATAAGGAGGACATCATTTCTAGCTTGGGTGACCGAGTGTGCACCGATGCTCAGTATTTAGAGATAAGAGGCCATTGGCGAGAGCTAAACACCTAAACAATGCCAAAAGGCATGAGTATAGCCAATTCGTGATTACTAAAGAGAGCGATTGTCCTCGTGGGATGCCAAAAGATGCCGCTTTGGGCGGTGACATTACTAAAGAGAGCGATTGTCCTCGGTCAAATGACAAAACAGCCGGCTTTGCTCAGTGAGATGACAAAACATGGCAGCTGTGCTCAGAGACATGACAAAGCGGGCAGCTTTGCTCGGTGAGATGACAACACATGCCGCTTTGCGCGATGACATGATAAAACGGTGCAGCTTTCCTCGAGACATGACAAAACGAGGCAGCTTTGCTCGGTGAGATGACAACAGATGCCGCTTTGCGCAGATGACATGACAAAACGGGCAGCTTTGCTCGGTGATATGACAAAAGAGGTCACTTTGCTCGGTGGGATGACAAAAGATGCCAGCTTTGGGCGGGGGCAGACTAAAGAGGGCAGTGTGCTCGGTGACAAGACAACAAGAGGTCACTTTGCTCGGTGGGATGACAAAAGATGCGGATTTGGGCGATGACATGACAAAACGGGGCCTTTTTCAGTGATATCGCAGCACTCCCATCTTTACTCACTTGCTACGACCACGCGGACCATCTTTACACGTATGAGTAGAGACAAACGGCCCCTATAAATTGGTATGCATTCCATTTCCCAGCGAACATTGCACATCCAAACCCCATACTCCATCGCGCTTCCCTCACCCAACCGGGATGGACAAAGGCAAGAAGAAGCAATGGGACAAGATGGTGAAGGATTGGGAGGAGACCCGTGACATAGCACGGTCACCGCAGCCGCGATGCCGCCGCGATGAGAAAATCAGGCGATACAGCCCGGTAGAACAAGCCCATCGTGCTACGATGAAAGGTCCCCAGGCGCCGCGTAGCAACAACCCCATCCCGAACGCCCCCACCGAGCGTTCGCCACAACTACCACTGAGGGGAGACACCTCCCTTTGTTGGTGCGGGGGCGTGTGCAAGTTCTTCAAGTCTAAGCACCGCATCGCCTAGGTATGCGATGCGGGGTTGCGCAAACTACTCCATGACTACCCCAACCGCCGTTTGACACCGCAACCTATCGGCGACTGCAGGTAACAACCACATGCACAATTTTCCCTATCTTTTGTCCTTCACAAAGACGCACTAACAATATCTCTCCTTTATTTACGCTCTCGGAGCCCCTATGTGCCTACCGCAAATGGATCGATCTTGAGATCCACCCTGCGGACCAATGGACCCTCGACTTCGAGGAGTGGAATGTCACAAAGGAGAAGGAGTTGCTGGAGGAGGAGCGTCGCAAGCACGAGCACACCCTGCGTATACAGCCGCGAGACGCAAGCGCATCTTGAAGCGTGCACGCGTAGGATCGGGAGGCTCGCGAGATGGAGCGCGAGAGAAAGAGGAAATTGCGGCTAAGGCAAAAGAGGCCGCGAGGAGTTCAACGCCGAGCGGGCAAGGAAGGGAAAGTGGCCCCGGTCCACACAGTAGGTCGTACGAGCAGTTGGGTGGGTTAGTCGCATATCATGCTATATGTTATGCATGTAATAAAAATCTACGCGGCATGTTACTCCCAACTGTATTATGAAATTTAATATCTAGTATTTTCGCATTCCATGATTCACGTAGCACCTCATTTAACAATATTAAATGTACCAAAATTTATGTATCGCATTCCATGTTACTCACCTTCACAATATCACTTACCACTTTATGTATCGACCGTTCTACGGTCAATCTTTCCTACAAAAAATTTACCAAAATTTTTTATGCATCTACAACTTACAATGAACATAATCTTTTATTACAACTTTATCTGATTTTTATCCAGTTTATAACTACAAAATTGCCAAAACTGAAAACAATCACGGAGATTGCAACCCTAAAAATACAGCAAACCTTAAAAGTCACTTACCACTATTTGTATCGATCATTCTACGGTCAATTGTTCCTAAAAAAATTTACCAAAATTTTATTGGCATCTACAAGTTATAATGAATATAAACTTTTATTACTACTTGGTCGATTCTTTCCGAGTTTACATTTACAAAATTGACAAAACATACAAATAACATGGTGATTGCAAACCTAAAAACCATACGAAACCCTAAATATCACTTACCACTTTACTAAACGATCGTTCTATGATTAATCCTTTTAAAAAATATTTATCCAATTTTTTTATATCTGCAACTAACAATGAACATAAATTATTATTGCAATTTTATCTATTTTTTCTCGCTTTATAACTACAAAATTGCGAAACCATACAAATATTCACGAGTATTGCAATGGGACATGCGGTCGGAGAGCAACGCGCGCTCGTGCGATCGGGGACGGGGGCCTTGCTACTGGCAGGCGCCGCGCACAGGGGCGAGCCGATCGCTACTGAGGAGAGGCGGTCGCGCGGTCGGCGCGCGCAAGCGGGTCGCGCGGTCGGGAGGCAATGGCGCGGCCGGGAGCGGCGCAGGCGGTCGTGCGGTCCCCGATCGCCGGCCACGACCACCACGGCGGCTCGCGATCCCGCGGTGGGAAGGGGTCCAAAAGTGGAATTTTTTTGTACAGGGGGCCAAAAATGGAATTTTGGGTATTTTAGGGTCCAATAATGTCCAAATTTCACCCCGTTGTTGGTCAGATCCTAATACAAATTCTTATAACTATTGTCGCCCAACTCAGCATGACTGACGTCCATGCAAGATGACGACACATTTAGAACTTGGATAGAGAAAGTTGGTAATCGATTGCCCTGCAGGCTGCAGAATTCTCCAAACAGAATCTCATCGATACCATATTTTTTTGTTCATTCTCTCATTGGAAATAAAAAAAAAATCTTATTCTCGTATTTGCGGCGTCCCGCTATGGTTTGATTTGGTGGAATTCTTCCCGTTTGCATATCTTGCAATGATGGGGCGGGCAGTCAAGCATATCCACAAAAAGAAATGGCTTCCCACGTTAATGAACATGGCTCTGCCGGCGGCCTACACGCCGACGCTGACCGGCGCGGCCCCGACGGCGCTGAGTATCTTGTCGTCGAGGTCGAAGCTCATCGCCTTGTCGCCCCGCCCGCTGCTCGCGTACTCGGCGAACCGCTCCTTGAGGTCCTCCGGCAGGTTCGTCGTGCTCGTCCACCCCAGCACCTCCTTCGCCGCCCGAGGCTCCGAGTAGAAATGCTGCAATTCGTAAACCATAAAATGGTAAGCCCCATCTTGTTCATGAGCAGCGTTCGCTTTTCACTAGGCTCTGTTTGGTACTGCGACATGTTGATGTTGCAGCAAATAGCCCATCTGAAAATTCTGAATTATCCAATCTCGCAACGCTGCACCACGGCGCCAAACAGAGCCTTAGTTTGGCTACGTACGTAGTGCACGGTGCTAATGGTCTTGATTACCATGTTGCGGAAGGGGAAGGCCTTCCTGGAGTCGACGCCGGCGGCGGCGGGGTCGTAGTGGACGATCTCTACGGTTGCGCCAGCGGCAGCCGCGCACATCTTGACCAGGCCGTCGAACGTCACGGCCCGGTCGCAGACGCAGTTGAAGATCCTGCCTGCCGCCGCGCCGGGGCTCTCGACGGCGAGCGTGAGCATGCTGGAGAGGTCCCTGACGTGCGCGATGTTGGTCAGCTGCATCCCCGACCCCGGAATCGGCACCGGCCGCTTCCGCACGATTCCTGCGCAATTCATCCACAAGGATTTTTTTTATAAAAAAAGTGTGTAGTTCTTGGACAGAAGAAGACAATGTGTCAATGTAAAATGAGCGAGAATTGTGAGGTTTTTACTGTCGAAGAACCACTCCTCGCAGTCCTTGTTGTTGCCGGAGCCGATCATGTACTGAGGCCGGAACGAGGCCCAGTTGCTGAACTGCCCGGCGATGTACTTCTCGACGCCAACGTGCCCGGCGTCCTCCTTCACGGCGTCCTGCACGCATCGGCATCGGCATGGAGTCCATGAACTCTGCTTGTGACACATGAACATTTGTGGAGGCGATCGAATTGAGCATGCGCGTTTATATTACCCCCTCGATGTGCGGCGGCTCCTCGGTGGGCTTGTAGATCCCTGCGCTGCTGACGAAGAGGAACTGGCCCACGCCGGCCGACTTCGCCCAGTCCGCCACCGGCCTGCAAAGCCAACAACCACCGTGGATACGTCATGCCTGCACTCTGAAGTCTGAAGCAAAAAAAGCAGAGGTATCCCGCGTCATACTTGACGGCGTCGAGGTCCTTTCCGTTGTTGTCGAGCACGACGTCGAAGGACGCTCCGCCAACCGCCGCGCCGATGTCCGCCGGGTCCCCCCACACCGTTTTCCCGCCGGCGCTCGTCAGCTCCTGCGCGGCCCCCACGAATCCATCAGAAACTCAACCAAGAAACTAACCTCTCCAGCTGTCAACCAACACAGAGGTCACTGATTTCCCACCGAGAAGCGGGAGAAGGGCGGCTTCTTCATCTTGTCGGAGCCCTCGTCGCCGACGGTGAGAACGGTGACGGCGTGGCCGGCGGCAAGGAGCTCCTTGCCGAAGTAGAACCCGATGACGGCGTGCCCGCCGCTGTTGGTGTTGACGATCAGCACGCTCTTCTTGCCCCCGGCCTGCGCGCGAACCGACTGTGCCGCCGCGGCCCGGGGCGCCGGCGCGTCGCGCCGCCTGGCCGCCACTGCGGCGCGCGGGAACGCGCTCAGGAACGAGGACGACGACAGCGACGGCGAGGGCCGCGGCGAGCTGGACATACGGCCGGAGGTGAAGGCGACAGCGGCCGCCGCGCCGGTCGTGGTGGCGGAGGAGAAGGCCATGGGAGGGGGAGGTGGAGATGAGTAGTGGGAGTGATGAGTGGTGGACACGGGATAGGGGGATTTGTAGGTTCGTGAGGCCATGTGGCGTTGGTGGACGTTATTTAACGGCTTCCTTGATTTCGCGCCATGTTGATTGAACCAACGTGCGGGGCTGATTCCACCTCGGCGCCCTGGCCTGCTCTTCGGGATAGCAACACATGGAATACGAATTAAATAGTTTTAAATATAAATATAAATCTATATTTGTAAAATAAGTGCGGATACGAATATGAATTTATATTTTTAAAATCCCTGCGAATATAAATTCAAACATTCTTAAATAAGAATACGAATCAAATATCGTAATGAATACGAATTAGAATCGAATATGTAATTAATTCAGTCGAATGTGAATATCCTAAAACTTTTGTAACAAATGTCGGTAGAATAAATTTATGTAACATGACTACGCGTCTATATGAGTTAGCAGTGTAGCGCATAGAGTTGAAAATTATGAAAAGTAATCCTCACTTCTTTTTTATGAAAATTGTTTCCTACAATCATCCCCAAAGAGGTCTCCAGGGATAGAAACGAATTGCTTCTTGCTCCCTATTGGCTGCCCGTGAGCTCCCTATGTGCTGATCGAATGAATGTGGGCTTGTGGGGGTGGATCTAGAGTGGAAAGGAGGAATGAGGAAAGAACTAAGTGAGGCTCTCGGTTGCTTTGCTTGCTCAGTGAATGATTGTCTCTCTCTCCTTGGCCAATATGGTTGGTCTTATCTCTTGACTGTGCTTAGTTGTGCTCTCCTGTTTTCTCACTATTGTTGCCATGTCGTGGGGGATGGATTGAGATATTTGTTTGGGTTGGCTGGGGAAATGGACTTTTGGGATAATTTCATATTTGTTTTAACTCCGAATGATGAACAAGTGTCAACTGGCCCCGAGCGGTCTGGTATCTTGATGAGCGGAATGCCCATCTCAAGAATTAATTCTAGGGTTCTTACAACAATTCTTTCTTTTATTTTCTTCTTTTGTTCGGTCTTTTTTGGTGTCTTTAAATTCGTTCTTTTCGCAATTGAAACCGCAATTCTTTTGAAAATTCGGCAATTCATAAATGTTGTATGAAATGAGATGCATGTAATTTATATTTTCCATAGCTCTTGGTTAATTGTAAATGTATGAAATGCTCCTAATGTAATTTTACATTCATACTTGATGTGCTGACTACAATGGACTGTAATATTTATTGATTTCAATGCATGATGTAATTTATATTCTTTTACTTTATTGTCTTTTGTTCAATTGAAATTTCTGTGCAACAGTTTGAATTTGAACTACTCAATTCACGACGTTAATTAGATGATTTAAATACAAAATTTTAATCCAAAATTCATCTATTAAATTAGTTCAGAAAACGTGGGGAGTTAAAATTTGGAACGGTTCAATCTAAAATCATGGGAGTGCTATAGGGAAAAATGCAAATCCATGGTACGGGAGTAAAGTTGGTATTGGAAATAGTTGGTAAACCACTAGTGTTGGGTGGCAAGGCAACGATGGTTTTGCTGCGCTGCATCATGACTGCATTTGCATGTGAGAAAGACAATGGCTAAAATTGAATTACTAGCACATTTATCCCTACTAGATAAATGGTGATACTACCTAGATAAATGGTTGTATTACCTATGTTCTCTTTTACATGTTGTTTTATATATCGATACAGTCGCTAATACACCTCCTTTAACCATTACATTTTTTAATTATATGTTAATAAAATTATTAAAAATATAATGATATAGAAGTATTTTTTAGACAAATCTACTAATATATTTTTCACGTGACAAATACTTATGGTCAAAGTTTTATAAAGATGAATGTACTATTCTAAAATGATAAATGTAAATGAATGGAGTACATTAGGTTGTTTAGCAGTGTGGTTTAGGTGCCTCTCCAACCGACGGTTGGCTGCAGCTTTCGGCTATGGTTTCTGGCCATTGGCTGAAATTGCACTGTAGCAGTTCTTAATTTTTTTTGAGTCGTTCAATTAAAAGAAAATGAAGAAAAATGGGAGAAAAAAAAATGAAAACACCGTTATATCTACGTGAACAACGCAAAAAAAAAAAATAAAGGAAAAAGAGCAAAACCAAAAAAAATAACTAAAATTAGAAGTCAACGTATTTATAATAACTTCTGACTTGAAAAAGCTAGAAGCTAAAAAAGACATAAGTCGAAACCATTTAGAACGGGATTTAAAGTATTCACTACACAAATTAGAGACAGCTCTGACCCACAAAACCGCAGATTTCCTCACAAGAGGTCCTCACCTTGCTTGTGGGGACGTATCAAGCGTGTTGCTTTATTCTTAAGAAACTAAAGCAAAAGTGTGGAGGAAGAAAAAAAAGAAGAGGAGAGACACTCTGTTTTTCCTTCCATGTCAGCAGGCAGCGCCACCTAACCTAGAACCCAGCAAGTCCTCCTTTTTCGCCTCACACTTGTTGTCGGTTCCGCCGTCCTCTGGTGAGTAGCGTGTCATCCGAATTCTCTGCTAGCAACTTGCCCAAAGTTTAGGCATAGTTCACTTTAACTGCATCATTAGCCCAAGGATTAGGGTCGTAATGGGGTGTCCCGACGTGGGAATTGCCGCCATGGAAGTGTTTTCGCTCGTCTAACCAACCATTTGACTGGCGCGGGGTACCGTAGCACAGTAAATTTGGTTCCATACCATAAGAGTAAGTCCAATAATAAAGCAGTATTTAGCTATAAATCAAGTTATACAATAATTTGTCTACAAAAGGTTTTTTTATTATTATGTGGTACCATATCTCACATTCTCTTTCATATTCCTCCTCACATACATTTATTATCTAGGCCCACCACTGCATAGGCACTCGTGCCCAGCTTGTTGCTTGCATGAGAGCCAAGCTCTCATCTCTCTCCTCTCTTCTCTCCTCCACATCAGCAAAAATGCTGACTAGCTTGGCTATAAGACCATTATTATACTTGCTCTAAAAGATGAACGTCCTGATTTTTTAGACCGTGGCTCAAGGCTGTAATGAAAAACATACACAGTTTTAAATTTTAAAAGTTATTTCAAAAATTCGCTTCAAAATACTATATAATTTATTTCAACCTTCGGAAAAGTAATAGAAGATAGACTATTGCACAGGCGACTGAAATTTTGTTTATCTTTCAGTCACCTAAAGTTGCACTTTGAATCACCTGAAGTTACACATGTTTTTTTTGGAGGGGGACTGCAATTTTAGTTGATTGAGAGTGCAATTTCAGGTCACCTGAAGTTACACCCTGAATCATCTAAAGTTGCAGCTGTTTTTTTTAGATGGGGCTGCAATTTTAGTTCATTGAGAGTGCAATTTCAGATGACTGAAACATAAAAAAATTTCAGTCACCCGTGCAATAGCAAAACTGGAAAAAAAAAACGTAGAAGAACAGACGCGAAGGTTATCCAACGTGCTACCGCCGTGGCCCCCACTGATCGATCCGATCCGGTTGGCGACGGCGACCGTGAGGGCCGTGCCCTTTTGGAGGACCCCGCTTTATTCCAAAGCACAAAAGCGTCCGCCGTGAGAAAAGCCCATCAGCTCAAGCCCATCGAACACACGAACGCCACTAACCAACCCCCCCGCCCCGCGCACCAGAGAGCCAAGCAGACCGCACCAGGCGCGCGCAGCCGTGCATTTGCGCGGCGCCGTCGGCGTCCGTGAGCGTGTGAATGCGAGGCAATGGGGTGCGCACAGTCGAAGGAGGACGCGGAGGGCACGGTGGCGCGGTGCACGGAGCGCAAGCACCTGCTGCGGTCGGCCGTCGCGGCGCGCCACGCCCTTTCGGGGACGCACGCGGGCCACGCCGCCGCGCTCAAGAACGTCGGCGCCGCGCTCTCCGACTACGCCAGCGGGGAGGCGCACGACGGGGTGCTGCGCTCCGCCTCCGCCGCGGCGGCCCTCGGGTCCTCCGCCGGTGGCGCGGGCAAGGCGGTGCTCGCGCTCCCGCCGCCGCCCGTCGAGACGGTGTTCCTGCCGCCGCCGCCGCCGGGCCCCGTCGAGGAGGCCCCGCCGCTCGTCAGGTCCATGAGCGCGCCCGACCTGCCGCTCCAGCCGCCCATCAGGAAGAAGCCCTCCGGTGAGCCGGCCATCGAGGAGGACGATGCCGAGGGGGAGGGGGACGGCGAGGACGCCAGGCGTCCGGAATTGGAGGAGGAGGCGCAGCTGCAGCCCCCGCCGCCGCCGCCACCGCCTCCGACGCAGCCGCTCCCTCCCACGCGCTCCCCGCCGCCCCTGCCGCCGGAGACGGAGCATAAGCCGGCGGTGGGGGGTTTTTTGAACGAGTACCTTTTCGGGTCCCACGACGGCATACCCATCCCGCCCACGCTGGACTCCAGCCCCACCGAGCCGTCGGGGGTGACCGAGCGGAGGGAGCCCGCGCCCCCGCCCGAGCCAGAGGGACAACCTCCGCCGGCGGCGGCTGCTGAAGACGTGGCCGAGGGCAAGAAGCCGGCAGTGGAGGCCGGGTCCCGCCGGCAGTTGACGCAGAAGGCGGCGAGGAAGGCGGAGGGCAAGAAGGGTAGGGCGGTGACGCTGGTGCCACCGCGGCCGGCGAGGCTGGGCGATATCCTGCACAAGCTCGACGACCACTTCGTGAAGGCGTCGGAGAGCGCGCACGAGGTGTCCAAGTTGCTCGAGGCGGCGCGGATGCACTATCACTCCAACTTCGCCGAGACGCGAGGTACCACGCATGCTCCCATCCTCTGATCAACAATTCACTCCAGAATTCGAGCTGATATGAAAACACTATTTTTTTTTTCACTTCCATAGATGAACTGCATGTGAAACGTTGCATTGTAGAAACTTAAACTTTGAGGCGCAGTAGACCTATCAATCATAGAAAATAGTCTCGCAGATTTGTTTGGGGGCATATGCTTGAGCAAGTTTGTAGGGAAGCTCAAGAGGCTTTTTCTAATGGTATTTCTGGAAGAAGTTTAACCGTTCCACACGATAGACTTTAGACTTTGAATACCTTACTAATCCACAGTCTCAAGAACAACAGAATGATTGCATTGTTAATCCACATTTAGTGGGAAATGTTGTGGTTTTAGTGGAGCCACATGTAGCGGGAAAGCAGAGTAGCGACAGAACATCTAATCCACATGGGTCACAGAGGCACAGCGGAATGATATTTGTGGGGTCTACGTTTAGGTAGTTGATTGTCTGTAGTCCATGATTCCCTTTTAAGTTCAGTTGAGCAGTCTCTATCTTGCTTGTTTTTGAGGGGTCGCTTGAGAAATGTTCTACAAAGTCAGGTTAATAATACGCAGTTGTACAATATTCGTAAGAGAATGGTTATATAGAACTTCGATTCGCTTCTATTGTTAAATACTTAAATGGCATATCTCCTCTATCTTATTAGGATTTGTGGACCATTCTGCTAGAGTGATGCAAGCCATCACATGGAATCGCTCATTCAAAGGGATACCCCAACCAGAGAATGTGAGGAATGAGTTAGACGACGATGAATGGGAAACACACGGTACCATTCTTGATAAGCTGCTTGCATGGGAGAAAAAACTGTGCCATGAAGTGAAGGTAAAATGTGTCTTTCTTAATCACTAGTTGACAATATAAATCTTTGCAGCACTCTTTTTTTTTTGGAGTCGAACTAGTTTAGGAATCATCTTTTCCTTAGAAGCACTCATTTTCGATGTGTTCTTCCATCACAATAAGATGAGAAACGTTGCTATTTCTTGGTTTCTAACCAGTTTATCTGTTTTATTTGCATCAGTTTTTAGAAGCATGCCACTTCAGTCTTGCAAATATTCTTTGTAGTTGTCCAGCTATTTTCGGTTACTGTACCTATTATATTTTGTGTTCACCTTCTCACTATTGAAATCTTCATAATCTCTCACAACTTCTTTCCATAAACACAACCAGCTGGTCTATGGACTTCTCTAGCCATGTTAGGGGCCCTTGTGCTAGCCCATGAACATTTCCTAATTCCTACCCATGTTCTGGTCCCCAGGATGTTTAAACCATTTAAGCTATGTTGCAGTGTCGTTAGCTTCATGATTTAAGCGTTTTGTTCATAGTTTATACATCTGACAGTATATATTTATCATCAACACAGGAATTCGAGGTTATCAAAATGGAATACCAACAAAAGCTAGCTGTTCTCAATAAGAAGAAGCAGCGCGGTGCCAGTTCTTCATCACTTGAGAAGACCAAGTCTGTTGTTAGTCATTTGCACACAAAATATGTAGTTGATTTGCAAACAATGGAGTCAACAATTGCAGAAATTAACCGGCTGAGAGATCAACAACTATACCCAAAACTTCTTGAACTTGTGAATGGGTAAGGTTTTCTTTTTAGCTTTAAAAAATTGACTTCATCTATCCTATCCAATCCCATACGTTTATGCATGTTATTAATAATCCTCTTCTTTGAAACTTCTATTTTGTTCCTCTCTTGTTGTTTTTAATAGGCCAAATGGTAATTAAATACTAATATACTATCTAGCTGTTGCGTTCTATACTCAAGAGCTGCTGCTCTAACTTTTTAGTACCAACACCTCTATATTGTTCTGTTTATTATATTGTTTGCTGGTTAGCCATTAACTCAATATTTTAGTTCTCGACATGTTGGAACTATCTTTCCTCGTTTTGTATGATATTAAGACATTCTTAGCTAGCTTGACATTGTCATCTCGAAAAGCAAGATGATCATTTCCCTAAATAAGTATCTGAAAAATTGCCATATACCCTTTTTAGAATACCTTCCACATATTGTCTCAACATGACGTTACTTAGGCAAAGTTTCATCTATAGCATCGGTACGCCATCCGGCTATCTTCTTGGTGGTGTTTATGGCGTCGGCGTAGAACGAGAGGGAGAGAGACTAGAGATTTAGACGAGGAAGACTTGATATTTCTCTGATTGATTACAATAGTATGCGGTAGCTCTCTTATATAGATGGGCTCCCCCTAACAGATCGAATCTAATTCCAATCCTATCTCTAATAATATGGAAACTCATATCATATCTCTAATTACATCCCTAACATAAAGAAACTAATCTCTAACTCAAATAGAATCTAATCTCTAATTTCTAATAATAAACCGACTAGGCCTTGAGCCCAAGGCCCACACCCCTGACACTACACCCCTCTCAGACATGTAGCTCGTCCTCGAGCTGCTAGGCGGCGGTCAATGGAAGACCTTCGACGCCGATGTAGAAGACGAACGGTGGCGGGGTGCTGCAGCGGATGGAGACGAAGTGTAGCGCCTGCGGTATATAATGCCTGCAAAATATTTTTTTCTAAATCTTTTTTTATAATTTTTTTGAATTATTTTTTGAATTTTTTTCGCCTGAAACCGTCGGTCGGTTTAAAGGCCGACCGAATACCACGAACACATCAAAGTTGGTCGAGCGACGATCGGCGGCGGCGAATGCAGCGCCGCCGGTGCGGACCGACAGGCGCTACGGCGAGGCGCCAATGGGCGTTAGCGGCGACGCCAACAATGACGGCCCGAAGCGGGCCGACGGATCGGGCGGCGATGGCGACCCGCGACCAGAGACGGTGACTCCGGCAGATCCCGCGGAGATGGCCTAGGCGGAGGCGGCGGCTCGTCGGCGACTTCAAACGCGGGACCGGCAACAGGCGGAGCGGCCGCGACACAAGCAGAGGTGGCCCGGAGATGGTGGCGACTCGGGCGGCGCAGCAGGCGGAGCAGGCGGTCCGAGGAGTGGCGGCGACGCGGCGGCAACGAATGCAGAATAGCAGCGCGCCTTCGGCCGCAGAGGGGTGCAGCGGAGGTCGCAGATGGAGGCGGCCGTCGGGGGCCGCGGATGCTGCGCCGTCGGCAGCGACGGCCGTGGATGGCGATCGGTGACCGGGTCTGGCGCCGCCGACGGCTGCAAAACCTAAACTCCCGATCTGACTGCCCTCTTCCCTCCGGTCTGACTGCCCAGTCTTCTTCTTCATCGGCAGAGACACAGGACCAGCCGTCGGGGGAGAAGGGAAGGTTGGCGCTTTTGCCGTGACCGGTGATCTCGGCGACGGGGGTGAGGCCGGCCTTATCCTCCTCGTTGTTTGCAGCTGGCAAGTCGATGGGGGCGAGGGTGATGTCGGCTGTTTTTGAAGGCTTTGGTGTCGCTGCCGTCTCGCGTTGCACCTTCCTCTGATTCTTGAAATTCTCCAAGAATTCATTCACCTGCTTGCTGATCTGATCGCAGAGTGCGATCGCCTCGCTCCAGTCGTCAGCCATGGTAGCAGAAGTCGTAGGAAGGGATCGACTGCTCTGATACCAAGTTGTCATGAACCGGTGTAAACACCACCAAGAAGATGGCTGGATGGCGTCGACGTAGAACGAGAGGGAGAGAGACTAGAGATTTAGACGAGGAAGACTTGATATTTCTCTGATTCATTACAATAGCATGCGGTAGCCCTCTTATATAGATGGGCTCCCCCTAACAGATCGAATCTAATTCCAATCCTATCTCTAATAATATGGAAACTCATATCATATCTCTAATTACATCTCTAACATAAGGAAACTAATCTCTAACTCAAATAGAATCTAATCTCTAATTTCTAATAATAAATCGACTAGGCCTTGAGCCCAAGGCCCACACCGCTGACATGGGGTTTGGTCCCAACGTCAGTGGGAAACTCAGTTGTATTTTGACTTGCCCCCTGGCCCCTGCTACGAATGAGGATTTTGCTAACGTAGAACAATAAGCAATTATAGACTATAGAGTAATGAATTGTATTGTTTTCACTCTTAACAGAATGGGGAGCATGTGGGATGCAATGTACATACACCACAAAGCGCAGCTCAGGATTATCTCAGAGCTCAAATCGTTTGACATCTCGGTTGCTGCACGGGAAACAAGTGAACAACACAATGATCGGACTGTGCAGCTGTGGAACATTGTTCAGGATTGGCACAAGCAGTTTGACAAGTTCATTACATATCAGAAGGAGTACGTAGCGAGCCTCTACAGCTGGATCAAGCTAAATGTAATTCCCATTGATACCAACATGAAGCCTAACTCGTCGCAGCCACATGAGGCCACACCTCCAATCAAGAGGCTGCTGCATGCTTGGCATGATATCCTTGGGAAGCTCCCGGATGAGGCTGCAAAGAAGGCCATACACACGTTCGCGGAAGTGATACATACGATCCTAGTGCACCAGGAGGACGAACTGAAGCTTAGGATAAAAATTGAGGAGACCAGGAGGGACCATGAGAGGAAGAAGAGGCAATTCGAGGACTGGGCGCGGAAGTATATGGAGAAAACTGGTATCCTTCCAGAGGACAACAACCCAGATGGAACACGCGCTGACCCGCTGGTGGAACGGAAAGCCGCCATTGAAAGCTTGGAGCTTGCACTGAAAGAGCTGGAAGAGAAGTACATAAAGCAATGCAGGGTAGTCAGGGAGAAGTCCCTCAGCCTCCTCCGGACAAACCTGCCGGAGCTGTTCCGCGCCGTGTCGGACTTCTCCCTCCAGTCGGCGGGGATGTTCAAGGGCTTGTGGTCGATTGCAAACACGAATGACCAGCTGGATGAGTGATCTGTGTTTGCTTGTTGTATTTCTTGTGGCTGTATTCATGTTGATAGATTGCTCTGTTGCTGTATATTGATTTTGAGTTGCAGGGCAAAGATGAAAAGATGGCTGGCTCTGATACCTTTTGAGCTCTGGTTGTTGTAATGCACAATATAGGCATAGGAGAGTCTTGTATGCTTCAGTCTCTCATTGTGTTTAGTGTTGATGAGATCAGCTCTGTCCGAGACTTGTATCTTGGGAAACAGATGCTGTCTTGAGTTGATGTCTTGATGGCTTTCCAAATGAGCTAAGTGTTGACTATTTTATTTTTTATTTTTAAAGAAAATAAAATCAAGAATTGCATAGAGGTTGGGTATATTCTTTTTTACTTCGGTTTATGGTTTATGGCTTTTAAATTATTCATGAAACAGAAACTTGCATGCGATTTTGACCGATATAAATAAACTCGTCTTACAAAAATTCTATTTGAAAGCTAATTACTGTAGAAAAGCTGAAAAAAGCTTTTAGAAATTGAAAAGTAGGTGCCCATTGTGTGAATTTGAATTACGATACAATAAATTCCACATGTTTGAAAGAGGAGGTTTCCACATGTTTGAAAGAGGAGGTTTTCACATAATGCCGAATCTGCACTGCCCTAGGAGTAGGGGTGGAAAACCGAAACGATTAATTTATTTTATCAGATATTTGTATCTGAAAAAACGTGAACGTGGTAAACAAAATCTATATTCAAAATATTTGTATTCGTATTCCAGAATATTCATATCCATATTTGAGAATATTCGTATTCGCATTCGTATTTAAGAATATTCGTATTTGTATGTGTATTCGAGACTATTCAATTCGTATTCGATCCGTTTCCTATGCCTAATAGTAACTGGCCGGTTATTGGAAATTTTGAGAAAAACTAGGATGAATTTTGTGAGTCAAAATTTCAATTTTGGCGGTTTGAAACTGGTAACCGTTCCGGTAACTAGTGGAAAAACCGACAAAAACGTTAGGAATTTGTTCTACCAAGATTTGCTATAGAAGTTATAGGAGGATATTCGTATTTGACCGAATTAAGTACATATTCGATTCAAATTCATATCCATTACGACATTCAATTCGTATTCGTATTCGAGAATATTCAAATTTGTATTCATATTCATTTTAAAAACATGGATTCGTATTCGTATTTGAGACTATTCGATCGTATCCGATTCGTTTCCATCCCTACCTAGTAGCGTTGTTGTGTTATGGTGCGTCACTTTTTCATCCGTCGATGGAGCCATGCCTTCAACAGGCGTTCACGATCGATCTGGCCTTAGAAGAAGGCGACCAAGCACCACATGAAGACGTGGTGTCGGACCTAGATTTAGCAAATTCAGAATCTTCACCATCTTCGCCACCTTCATCTCCTTGGTCCTCGTAGTTGATATAGTGGTTTTGGCTCACGGACTCTGAAGGGAGCCGGGGGGTTGAGAGCGAGGGTGAGCACACACAATAGTGCTTCGCGAGCCAACACATAAAATGCATGTAATTATATATGCAAGGCTTAACAAGGGAGACCCGGGTTCTTTTATTTGCTTAATATGACATTTGCAATTATCATAATTAAAATTACTATAACTTAGAATTTTAACAAATGTGCTTTAATAAAGAGATTGAAGTTGTACAATATTTATAGCGGTGTAAGTTCCATCCACCTGTTACATGGTTCCATCCACGTATGCTAGGTTTTGACCATTAGATTACATCCACCTTATTAACAACAATGGAGTACTTCCCTCCAGGAAAAAGCCAAAGTAGGGTTTACATCCGCCTGATAGTTTTCATCCTACCCATAAATAGTTTTTGAAATAGAACTAACTCGAGGAAGTTCCCATGCCCGTCCTTGACCGTGGGCATGGCTAACAGTTTATACTCTACAGAGACTATACATCTTTACCCACAAAAGACAATCGACCCGATAGCTCTACATGATTCCTTGGTCATGTAGATCGAGGGATCGTCACGCAGCTTTTAATAGCTACCTCGCCCCATTGCCAGTTCACCCATTATGAGCTTGTCCTACTCGAGGTAGGTCCCATAACGTTGTGCAGGACACCACCACACAAATGGTCATCACCCATTATGTGCCTGTGATAATAGGCGGTTATCGCAGATGATTTATGTACCATCTGTAAAATATCAACTATCACAAACGGCTGCAACCAAAACCCATTTATGATATGTAATACATCACAGATGATTCTATGTATGAACTGTTTGTGATAGTATGCAGAACTATCTGTGATACATTACATATCATAGATGAGTTTTGGTCGCAGTTGTCTGTGATAGTATACATATCACAGATGGGTTTTGGTCGTAACCATCTATGATAGTATATATATCACAGACAGTTCATACATAGAACTTTTTGTGATGTATTACACATCACAGACAAGTTTTGATTGCAGCCGTCTGTGATAGTCGACCTTTACAGATGGTTTATACCACAAAACCGTTTGCGATAGTTCATTGTATACCTAAATTTTTTTCTATTTTTTGGCTAGCCTTAGGAATTGCTAGCCATACCCTCTGAAAATAAGCAAATACACAGATATCATAGATATATCACACAATACACAAATACATATATATCGATCACAAATAGACAGATATATCACAGAGAGACTGAATGTATTGTTTGATGAAGTACAATTGAATAAAATATTTAAACATCTATTATTTCTTGTCGAGGTTGAGCTCTCCATTCGGTTGAATGACCGTCGCCATCAAGAAGTCACACAGTAGTCCTCGAACATCAACGAGTTATATATATATGTATGTATGTATATATATAATCATGAAATAATTATTGCCAGATTGACAAACCCCTGGATTCTTGTTCTTAGCGCCCCTGATTTTCTGCATGTGGCGGCAAATGTAGAATTCACATACGTTGCCCTATAGCTACGAGTGGCACTACAAAAATAGAATTATGTATATATGTATAGTCAGTTCTAGAGGCATTATTATGAAGTATGATATAGGATTGTTGTGTTGTAGCGGGTACTGAAAATCACGTCTTGTGTTGCAATGTGGTACTGGATTCCTTGTGTCTCCCTCCCTAGGCAACGTAAGCGCTGAACAACCTATGTGATCCCAAAAAATTAGCCTCAATCATTGTAACCGAAGGGAAGACTACAATAGAGTTATGTATGGAGCATACCTGTTGAGTGTTTTTTTCTACAAGGGTGAAGTCGTGGTTGTTCTTGAGTAGGGAATCAAGGTATATTACCTTGCTCTACTTTGGTACAATCACAATCAGAATCTGGTGAAAGCTAGTCATGTATGTCACCATAGTCATTAAACATAAGTTCATATTGCGTACAATGTACAAATAAAACTTGTATAGCAACTGGTGAAGCACTTACTCCTAGTTGTAGGGTGCCAGAATGTAGTCCTTCTCGCTGTGAGTAAGCAATCCCTTCGTTATATAATTTTCAACAAAGGATGCGGTATCATCGATGCTTTGCTTAGAGATCAAGTATGGGTCGAGGAGACCCACCGGTTCTCGGCGTCACTAGGCTTCTTGAACCATATATATGTTCACAAGCAATGAGTTACAACATTTATCAATATTACATGAATTTAGAATTTGATTGTACACACTTATAGTGTCCAGCATAGTAGAAATAAGGTTAAATAGTTCAAATAAGTCTTGGGAGCCCACGACGATGTAGCCCGTGCTGTTGTGGAAATGTGCTTTCGTGTATCTGATAGTGAATCCACTCTGCTGACTTTTTCAGCCGTTGGACCTCTGCATGTACCAGGCATGCAAAGACCCGCAAACTAGTCCAAGGCCGAGTAATTGTGACTTAGGGACCAACGACATTCCGAGGTTGTACTACCAAAACTTGGGAGACGCCTTAATCTTCTTCGATTGGGTCTAAGCGTCTTGCTTGAGATATATCTTTGGCGTCATCTCCATGAGAGCCGATTTGGTGGCCTTCTAAAGTGGAGTTTGAGGTGGAGTCATAGAGGGTTTCTGTTTGACAGGCATGGTTGTGTGGAAATCATAGCACAAAAGGGTCCAGGGTAATGTCTCTCTTGGGTCAGTGGACAAATATGTGGACGACATCCCCTAGTATAATGATTTCTTCGTTTGGGGGCTTTTCTAGTGGGACGGCCCTAAAAACATCAGCAATCATGTCCACTTGGACCTTCGTGAAACCGGTCCCTAGCTGGGCACCATGCACCAGCGTCCCTGGTAGGCATGGATACGCCATCCCCCGCTTAGTGTCAACGGGAATGAAGCCAATAAGTCTGACTATGAGGATGCATAGCATGGGCTCCTACATAACGATACACAATAAGCTAAGGTATTCATATGTAGCATTCTAGAGAGGTACATTACCTAGATATAATCAATAGGTAAGTATGCATCGCTATGTTCAAAAAGTGGTGTGGACGCGCAGCTGCTCTAATGTTGAAGGGGACTGGCTACCGTAATAACGGGGGTGGATTGTGACTGGCTGTGGACTTCTTTCAGTTCTTCCCTCAATGAATCTATCTCTCCTCGAAGTAAGGCATTCTCTCGAAGTGAGGCAGATAGCTGTTCCTCAAGTCGTGCATGAAGCTCTTGTTTCATATGTTCCTCACACTCAGCTTTGGATCTCTTCCTACTCCTATACACCTCAGAGTCATTTGGAAATACGTGTCTCCATGATACGTAAAACCCCATGCCTCGCATGCAACCTGGGTACTCCTTATTTCCCAGGGCCGTAGATAGTATATTCCTCTTTCTGACTGCTTCAAATGAGCATTATAGAGATTCAGTAGTCAATATTTTCTGCAAGAGGCAATCATGTTATTTTTAGACCCCATGAAGTTGTGGACCCATTAACAACTAGGTAGTTTAACATATCTTATCTAGCATTGGGATACTTCCTTGTGTGCGAGGTTTTTGAAAGAGAAGACTCTCGAAGACATGGTTGATGATCTCGCTCTTAACCAGTTTTGGGCACACTCGTTTGTGATCCCTACAAATGGCAGGGAGGCCTCTGATTGGATTACGATCGTGTCCTCCATCTTCCATTGCAAAATTTTACCCGCGTACCCAGTAATACCGAGTCTGTAGGGGTGAGCGTTTTGTGCCTAGAGAGCCTTATGTGCTACACTTTGTTGTTGAAATTCACTCATCGTCTTCATCCACACAAAGGTCTTCCATGTTTTCGACGACACGAAAGGATACCTTGTGAAGAGTGTGTGATCCTTTGTCACGTACTGTGTGACAAATATGCTCTTAAAGGTCTTCCACGTTTTTCCCATTGCGAGGAGTGCTTGCTGTCACATAACTGTTTGAAATTTTCCCATCTCGAACGAGTTTGAAATTTTCACCCATAACTGTTTTTTCTCTCCAGCTGTCAAAGCTTTCCAGTTTGCTGTGGTGATGGAGAACCATTGCCTTCCAAGTATTCCATAGGTAGCCCGAAATGCTGCCGTTGCTTTCTTTGGTTGTAGAGGGTTCCCATCCAGAGAGACCTCCGTGATGGTCATTCGGCCCTTAGGCCTTTTCAATATTCCTCTACAATGCTTAGTTACCCCGCTCTTCTGAGCATCAGACCTATTCGGCAACATCGATGACGATGATGACGACTATGCGGACGCCATTTCTCTTGCAAGAAAAACTAATTACAGTGAGCTGTGAGCATAAACATTGGCACATGGTTGATTTTAGAAACTTTAATGTTCTTAATGTAGTTGGTAAGAAATAAGAACATTTGACAACATATATTATTGCTATAAGGTCTCTTTGCAACACTCTAGTATGAAGCTAATGACACACATTACTGTCTTAGGTTCTATTAATTTGGTTATGGCCAGAGTCTCTTCCTCCTCATCGTGCTGCATGTTGAGCGTAGTTGCTGTCTTAGGTGTAAAATAACCTTTGGGCTGCCATGGCCGATCCCAATACACGTTAACAGATATGGATAGATCTATCACACATGAGGTAAATAAGTGGGATTAAATGGGGAATTACAAACAGATATCACAACATCTTAGTAGGATGTCCTTGCTTTACCACGATGCCCTCGTTGTTATCGAAATCATTCTCACGCTTGTATCGAGATGCTTTGCACATTGAACAAACATAGAAGTTTTGCATACTCTTTACGGTATAGGATACAATCGTTTGGACATACATGTATTCTTTCTACTTCCATTCTTAATGGATAAAGAACTTTCTTGGCTTGGTACGTGGTTATTGGCAACACATTTCCCTTTGGAAGGATATTTGCTAGGAGACCTAACAATACCGTAAAACTCTTGTCGGACTAACCATTGCTTGCCTTCAATGTCAGCAGTTCAAGAACAGATGGCAACCTCGTGTATTGCGGCTTGCAGCCCAGGAACAAAGATTTCTCCGAGTCCTCTATCAAGCTCTCAAATTTACCAAACTCTTTCTCGCTATAGTTCCCTTCTGCATCGCGTAGGATCTGATCTAGATTGTCCTCATGCGACCTATCCTCATCAAAAGCATAGTCCACAATCGGCATATCGTTGTCTCCCTCAATTTGAGTGAGAGAAATCTTTGTTACTGGGCTGCAAGCCACAGTACACAAGGTTGTCATCCGTTCTAGAACTGCTGAAATTGATGGCAAGCAATGGTTGGTCTGACAGGAGTTTCACGACATTATTAGGTCTTCTAGCGAACATCCTTCCGAGGGAAATGTGTCTCCGAGAACAACGTACGAAGCTAAGAAGATTCTTTGTCCATTAGGAATGGAAGTAGAAAGAATACATGCATGTCTGAATGATTATATCCTCTACCGTAAAGAGTATGGAAGCTTACATGTTTGTCTGGTGTGCAAAGCATCCTGATATAAGTATAAAAATAACTCTGATGATGGGAGGATATCGAGGTGAAGCAAGGACCTCCACCTAAGATGTTGTGATATCTTCCTGTAATTCTTCATTTGAAACATTTATTTGCAAACTTAAAGAATGCAAGATTGATGTATTGGCACTCGGAGCAGCATAAGAAAGGTGGAATGATAAAACACACTGTTGATTCTACCCAGTGGAGGAACATCGATAGGATGTTTGTAGACTTTGGTGCTGAACCGAGGAATATAAGGTTTGGTTGAGTACAGATGGAATGAATCCTTTTGGTGACATGAGCAGCTGACATAGCACCTGACTCATGACTCTATGCATGTACAACCTTTCACCTTGGTTGTGTATGAAGCGAAAGTACATTTTTATGTTATTACTTATCCAAAGGCCGAAGCAACCTAGGAACGATATTGATGTGTACCTAGCACCTTAGGTGGAAGATCTTGTGATACTGTGGAACGAAGGGATACTGGTATGGGATGCAGACAAACGAGAGAACTTCACTCTACGCGCCATGTTGTTCTGCACTACCAATGATTTTTCTGCCCTTAATAACCTGTCAGGGTTGAGTACAAAAGGAGCCAAAACCTGTCCGCACTGCTTAGATTATACCGAGAGTGTGCGGTTGAACAATCGTGTAAAACTGTGTACATGTGTCACCGTAGGTTCCTTCCAAAGTATCTCCCATACTGCAAGATGGAAAATAATTTGACAAAAAAAGAGGATGACTCAGTACCAAGGCCTTTTAACGGGAAAGAGGTCTACGATATAGTCAAGAATATCGATGTTATGCTTGGAAAGGGACATAAGTTGAGGATCCATCAGAAGAACGTGTTGAAAAAAAGGTTAATATTTTGGGACTTGCCTTATTAGGAGCACTTAAAAGTTCGCAACTGCATCGATGTCATGCACGTAGAGAAGAATATATGTGATAGCTTTATTGGTCTCTTACTGAACATTCATGACAAACCAAAGGATGGTGTCAACGCAAGGCGTGACTTGGTCGCTATGAATATCAGGACCGAGTTAGCACTGATAGAGACCGATAAAGGCCAGACATATCTTCCCCCAGCTTGCTACGCACTGTCTAAGTCTGAGAGAACTAAATTGTGCCTGTGCTTGCATGGTGTGAAAGTCCCATCCGGTCACTCCGCTAGCATGAAGAAACTTGTTTCCATAGAAGATTTGAAATTAATCGACATGAGGTCCCATGACTGTCATGTACTAATGACACAAATGCTTCTTGTTGTAATTAGAAGTATTTTGCTGAACATGATTCGAGTGACAATCATGAGGCTATATTATTTCTTTAATCGAATTACTCAGAAGGTCATCGATCCTGATAGACTAGATGCTCTACAGACTGAGGTGGTGACGACTCTATGTCATCTTGAGATGTATTTTCCTCCATCATTTTTCGATATCATGTTCCATCTCATTGTTCACCATGTGAAAGAGATAAAGATATGAGGTCCCATGTTTCTACGTCATATGTATCCATTCGAGATGTATATGGGAATTCTCAAATCTTATGTATGCAATCGATCTCGACTAGAGGGCATCATCATCGAAGGTTATGCAACTGAAGATGTCATTGAGTTCTGCATCGATTATATGGCTTAGGTCGAACTGATAGGTGTACCTCTATCTCCTCACGAGGGGAGGCTAGAGGGTATCAGGACCATCGGAAGGAAAGCAATGACTCTGGATCTAGATATGTATGCTCAAGCCCATTTCACAGTTTTACAATATATGACTAACGCGACCCCGTATATTGAAGAGCACAAGCACATGATACGATAAGAGAATCCATGCCAGTCAGATGTTTGGATCATGAGACAATATAACCGTCGGTTCAACGAATGGTTGAAGGTGCGATTAACTGGGAGGTCGTCAAGTGAAACACTACAATTGTTGGAAAAAGGGCCAAAATTTACAATCGTGACATGGCAAAGATATGACATTAATGGGTTCACATTTTATACAACAGATTAGGATAAAAAGAGCACAGTGCAGAACTCAAGGGTCCGCATAGATGCATTTCATGTGCACATCTGTACCGCTTGCCCAAGCTCGTACTGCGGGATTGTAAGGGAGATTTGGGAGCTTGACTATATAATTTTCAAGATCCCTCTATTCAGTGCCATTGGGTCCACCTCCCACGGGCGTAAAGGTCGACAAGTACGGTGTCACTACTGTGGACCTCGAATGTGTAGGGTATAAAAATGAACCATTCGTACTCGTGAGGCGAGTTGTTCAAGTTTTTTTATGTAACCGACCAGGCAAATAAGAAGCACCATGTAGTTCTTCATGGAAAAAGAAGGATGGTTAGAGTTGAGAATGTCGTGGATGTGGAAGAATATAATCAATTTGATGAGTTACCTCCATTCGGAGACGGCATCAGGCTCGAGGAAGAACACAATGATGAATAAAGCTATATGCGTGTTGATCATTATGAAGGGCTTTATTTAAATGGAAATAACTAAGTATAAGCAATGATCCCACATAATGAGCATCTATTTGGAAATTATTGCAATGTAATCAAAATTAAGGAACTTGACATGTAATTATGGAACTATTCCATTGTAATTGATTCAGTAACTAAGAAATACTTACATTTATGATTATGCTTGATTTTTTCATATTGCATGGCTAGCATGCATTTCTTGAGGCTAGTTGAAAAACAGGGAACTATCACAGGCGGTTTAGTGGAAAAAAATCATCTGTGATAATACTATTACAGACGGTTCGATAATAGAACCGTCTGTGATATGCCACATATCACAGACGGTTCCACAATGGAACTGTTTGTGATTGTATTATCATGGATGGTTCAGTAATGGGATTGTCTGTGATAGTTCCTTTATAAATATACCCTGCTATAGGTTTTGCACTCACGCACTTCATCTCCACCGCCCCTGCTAGATTTTGCTCCCTCGCAATGCCGCCTCTCCCTCCCGACATTACCCGCCTCTCCCTCGTGATGCCGCCTTCCCTCGTGACGCCGCCTCTCCCTCCTAATGCTGGCCTCCTCTCCCTCTCGACTCTAGCTATCCTCCCAACGCTGCCTCTCCCTCCTGACATCGGTCGCCTCTCCCTCCTGACACCGCCTCTCCCTCTTGATGTCGGCCGCCTCTCCCTTGCGACACCACCTCTCCCTTGCGACATCGCCTCTCCCTACCGACGCCGGCCGCCTCTCCCTCCTGACACTGCCTCCTCTTGACGCCGTCTCTCCCTCCCATCGCCAGCTGCCTCTCCCTCCCAACGCCGCCTCTCCTCCCTAAGGTTTGAATCTCATTTGGTATATCCAATTAGTGAAGAGTATAGACCATAGTAGCGGGATGGCCAAGATTAATTCTTGTATAACCCTACATATGAGAGCACTAAACTAAAATTTGAGCTTTATGCTAATTTTAGTTGATTCCTAGTTCTTGAGAATGCTCTTTATGCTCATTTCAGTAGTCATCATACTTCCTACTTTATGTTTGTATGCAATTTTTGTCATTTATATACTACTATAAATGTGCTTTCATCATATTTAATTATATTGGAATTAAATCTAAATATATACATTACTACAAGAGGAGGATTTCATGTTATTGCTACAAGATCTATTTGGAATAGCATGTTAGCCTTCCAAAGGGATCTTTTAGCAGTAAGTTATGGTCACTATCCCAGCGCGTAGCATAATGAGGAGGAAGAGACTACGGCCATAACTAACTTTATTGAACTTGAGACATTGGTGTGTGTCATTAGCTTTATAGAACTTTGTTTACACTCATAGCCCACTGTAACTAGTTTTTTCTTATAAGAGAGATGACGTCTGCACAGTCATCGTCGGGTCTGATGATCTGAAGATTGAGGTAACTAAACATGCCAGAGAAGTATCAAAAAGGCCAGAGGGCCAAATGATCATCACAGTGGTCTCTCCGGATGGGGTACCTCTACAACTGAAGAAAGCAGTGGTAGCATTTCGGATCACCTATAGGATAATTGGAAGGCAACGGGTCCTTATCACCATAGCGAGATGAAAATATTTGACAAAGGTTTAGAAAACCCAGTTGTGGGAGGAAATAACAAAGTCGTTCGAGATCCTAGCAGAAGTCCAAGGACTCATGCAACGGCAAGCACTTCTGACGATGGGAAAAACGTGAAAGAACTTTCTTTAAGAGCACGCTTGTCACACAATACATGGCCAAGGATCATACCCCCTTCATGAGGTATCCTTTCGTGTTGCCGAAAACATGAGAGGTCTTTGTGCAGAAGAAAACGATGACCAAATTTGAACAATAAAGTGCAGCACACAAGGCTCTCCAAGCACAAAACATACACCCTCACAGACTCAACACCGCTGGGTATGTGGGTAAAATCCTACAATGTAGGATGTAGGACGAGGTTGCAATCCGATCGGAGGCCTCCCTGCCATTTGACTGGATCGCAAATGAGTGCGCCCAAAACTGGTTACGAGCGAGGTCATCAACCATGTCTTCGGGTGTCTTCTCCTTCAAAATCCCTACAGACGATGAAGTGTCTCAAAGCCTGGTAAGATATTGTTGGATTGAAATTGGCGACAGGGGGGGTGAATGTCGACTTTAAAATTTCCCCAAAATTATCCACTCAAAACTTTCTCCGATAGCAACCAATGCTATCAAGAAGAAGAAGTTATGCTACCTACCAGAACCTTCAACTTGCAAAGAAAACACAGAAGCAAATAAATCAACACAAGCAACTGCAAGAAAATAGCTCAAGGGGAAAACGACATCCGAAGGATGCAGGGCCGGTCAGACCGCTGGATGTAGGCCGGTCTGACCGCCGCATGCAGGCCGGTCTGACCGGGCTTATACCGCCGGTTTGACCGCCCAGGCAGGCGGTCTGACCGCCTTGGTAGGTGCAGTCTGACCGCCAAGGGCCCTCCGGTCCGACCGCCCTCGAGCAGACAGGCTGAAATTTCAGTCAACAAAACTGAGGTTTCTGGAACTTCATGCAGCAGAGAAATTTGACATTTGTCTCTAATTTTCTCAGCTCAGAACAACAAAACAACACTCTAAATAACAAGAAGAGCCTAGGGAACAAAGGGAAATCAACTCAAGGACAAGAATTAAGGATTTGGGCTAAAATCTGAAAATAGAATTGTGAAAGAGGAAAAATCCAAATTACTCATCGTTCACAAATCCATTGCTCATGAGCTTTTGCAGTCATCTTAGCAAAGATCTCAGGGCTAAGCAAACAAAATCTCAAGCCATTTTATAAAGAGAAACAGGAGATTCCATCATGCCCTGACTAGAAACCCTAGAAATGCAAAAACAGAGGAAATGGACAAAAGGGAATCTTTGGAGTTTCCATTGATCTCTAGGGAATTTGTCTAACCAAAAGGTCTAGAAACATCATCCCATCACCGAGCAATCCATTTTGCTACTCCTCAGCTAGAAACAACACCAAAACACAAAACTAAGAAATCAACCAGAGGAAGAACACAAGGGAGAAAACGAGAGATAGGAGTAACTCAAATCAAATTGATTCATCCCCATGAATGATTGAGTACATAGGAATGACTACATGGAGTCCCCATACATGATTGATACATGAGAATCACACTACATGGTTCCTCTCAAGAACACATGCTCACACAGGGGAGAAACTCACGCAGGAGACAAACTCTGCTCTCTTCTCACCAACTCTCCAACATAAAAGCAAAAGAAGATACAAAGTAAAACCAACCCAAAACTTGTTGACTACATGCAGGAGACACTCCTCCTTTTATAGCCTCCCACTAATTGGTTTGATTTTCTCTTTACCCACTAAGTCTCCAACAACTCTAGTGCTTTATCCAAATCCACTTCCTTTAGTGCAGCTTTGCGTATTCACCAAAACGCCCCTCGTGCACCTTCCGGGAAGCTTCCTCATTTCTTGCCTTCCAAGTCTCTCAGCTACCTCGAGCCCTCGCCGTCTTCGGCACACCTCGACCGTTCTGACCTTGGCATCGCCTGCGCTTAGTCCGGTCATCCCGTGCCTCGCCACGACTCCACCTCGACATCCTGCAGCCATCATAGACAAGAAACACATCACATAGCACCGCTCGAAACATGTAATCCTCATTAGCATCAACAAATCGTACTCAAGCATAAAATGACCCAAAAGCTCAAAAGGAAAGAAGAATACGCCTCAAATCCGACTAACCAAACCCGACTGAGCAAAATGCCATCATGGCACTAAACGCACAAACCAAACTCAAACTTTCCAGAAAACCTGTCAATTACTCATCACAAGCATGGGGTCGCATCCACATGGTCTCTCAGATATGTTAAACTACATAGTTGTTAATACCTCTTGAACATTATGGGGTATAAAATAACATGATTACCTCTTGCAGCAACCATTGACTACCAAATTTTCCCAGGCTCCTTTGAATTAGACAAGGAGAGGGACATACTATTACAAGCCCTGGGAAACAAGGAGCACCTAGGTCGTACACGAGTCCTGGGAGTTTACATACCTTGGAGGCGCGGATTCCCAAATGACTCCGAGGCGTATAGGAGTAGGAAGAAATCCAACGCCTATCGTGATGAACAAATAAAATAGGAACTTCGTGCACAACTTGAGGAACAACTATCTGCCTTACTTCAAGAGAAAATTGCCTCACCTCAAGTAGAGATATATTCATTGAGGGAAGAACTGAGACAATTCCGCAACCAATCGCAACTCACCCCCTTTAATGCGGTACCCAATCCCCCTCAACATAAGAGTAACTATGCGTCCACACCAATTACTGAACATAGAGACGCTGACTTACCAATCGATGACATCCAGGTAATGTACCTCTCTAGAATGCTGCACAGATAGTCCTGGTGGATGTCTTAGCTCATCGTGTATCGTTATATATATAGGAGCTCGTGCCGTGCATCCTTAGAGTTAGGCTTATTGGTTCCATTCCCATTGACGCTGTGTGGGGGATGGCATATCCATGGTTGTCAGGGACGCTGGTGCACGGTGCCTAACTAGAGACCGACTTCGTGAAGGTTTAGGTGGACATAATTAATGATATTTTTAGGATCGTCCCTCTTGAGAAACTCCAATGAAGAGATTATGGCATTAGGGGATACTGTCCACACATTCATCCAGTGGCTCAAGAGGGACATCGCCCTCGACCCGTCTGTGCTGCGATCTCCACATCCAGTGGCCCAAGAGGGACATCGCCCTAGACATGTCACATCAGCTCCCGTGGCTCCACCTCAAGCTCCGCTTTAGAAGCCCATCGCATCGACTCTCGTGGAGATGCTGTCGAAAATGTATTGCAAGCGAGGCGCTAAGACCCAACCAAAGAAGATTAAGGTGCCTCCCGGGCAATAGAAGTTTATTCTCAGAGTGTCGTTGGTCCCGAGTCACAATTACCCAAGCTTGGACTAGTTTGCAATACTTTGCATACCTGGTACATGCAGAGGTCCAACATGAAGCCAAACTGGCATAGTGGATTCACCGTGAGATACACAGAGGCAAATTTCCTCCATGACTCATGCTACTTCATCGTGACCTTCGAAAAATTTATTCTTACTATTCAATCTCGACGAACTCAATGCCACACTTCTATGATGCTGGACATTGTAAATGTACTGTACAATCATGTTCTACATTCACGTAATATTGATAAATGTCGTAACTCATTTCTTTTGTATAGATCCATGATCCAACAATTTCGACAACGGTAAGAACCGATTGGTTTTCTCAACCCATACTTGGTCTCTGAGCAATCCATCGATAGTAATGCATCCTTCATCTAAGATTACATAATAAGGGGATTGATTGCTCACAGTGACAAGGAGTACATCATGGTACCCTTCAACCAATAGTAAGTGCTTCACTAGTTGCCATACAAATTTTATTTGTTGTGCTAAATAAACTTATGATTAATCACTATGGTGATATACATCACTAGGGGTCATTGGATTCTGATCGTGATTGTACTAAAGTGGAGCAAGGTAATATACCTTGATTCCTTACTTCGTGGCAACCACAACTTCACCCGTATGCAACAAGCAATTAACAGGTAAACTCATTTCCTCCATACATAACTCTAATTTTCCCTTCATTTGTAATGGCCGAGGCTAACCTTTTGGAATCACATAGGTTGTTCAACGCTTATTTTACCTAGGGAGAGAGACACAAGGAATCCAGCGCCACACTACGACACAGAACGTGATTTTCGGTACCCGCAACAACACAACAATCATATATCACACTTCGTTATAATGCCTCTAGAATTGACAATACCTATGTATTTAATTCTATTTTTACAGTGCCACCAGCAGCTACAGGGCAACGTATGTGGATTCTACGTTCGCTGCCATATGAAGGAAATCATGAACGCTAAGACGAATGATCCAGAGGTTTATCAACCTGCCGATAATTATTTTGTGATTATCAATTTATATATATGTGTGTGTATATATACGCACTAATGAATTTAACTACTCCTAGCGACAATGTGTGGAATTCGAGGAAAGTGCAATCGATCTTAGCAAACTCGCCAAACTTCAAGGAAAGCTCTCCCAATTTTTGATAGCAGAGGTCATAAACAACATTGGAGAGTTTCACCATAGCAATGGTGATTATATGTTGAAGCATTGGATACAATTGTAATCACTCAATTGTGCTTAATCAAACAATTTGTTGTTTGATTCATTTGTGAGATCTGTGTAACGATTGTCATGTGCTATATATGTGATCTGCTTGCGTTGTTTAATTCATTTATGAGATTTATGTAATGATTATCCTGTGCTATATATATATATATATATGTGTGTGTGTGTGTGTGTGTGATCTTCTTGCTTATTTTCAGAGGGCATGGCTAGCATTTCTTGAGGCTAGCCGAAAAACAGGAAATAATGTAGCTTTTGAAATAGCTATCATAGATGGTTTGGAAACCAAATCGTCTGTGATATATAGATATCATAGACGGTTTTTAAAAACAACCACCTATGATATGTACAATATCACAGACAGATAATAACAAAAATCACCTATGATATTCTACTATCACAGACGGTTGTTAAAAATATCTATTTGTGATATATACGATATCACAGATGGTTTTTTTTTGAAAAACTATCTATGATAGCAGAATATCACAGATGGTTTTTGAAAAAAATTGTTTGTGTTTTAACTTATCACAAATGGTTTGAGAGCTATCTATGATAACCACCTATTATCACTGACACATAAATGCAGACGGTTCATAAACTGTCTGTGATGACGGTTTTGAACCGTCTGTGGTAACACCATCTATAGTAGTGAAGCAAGAATATATTAAAGTAAATTAGGAGTAGTGACCTATTCATAAATTGGAGCAAACTACCAAGCTAGATCTAAATCTAGCTATCATCTATCTTTATTATAAAGCATATAATTAGAAATAAATACTAATCTCAAATAACCAAGAACAAACCAATCTACAAGCTTGATCTACAAGCGGTATATTTTCACCAAACTCCCAAAGCCTGCCGCCTCCTTCAATGCAACGCAATAAAGATAGATCTGTTTGGACCAGACTGGCTAAGTATTTGGGATCCATACCTTCGAGAGGAGAGGCGACGGGGAGGAGAGAACTCATGAACACATTGAACTTCGGTTCCAACACACATTAACAAATATGGATATATCTATCACACATGAGGTAAAGAAGTGGGATTTGGGATCCAAACCTTCAGGTGGAGAGGCGATAAGGAGGAGAGGCGGCATCGGGAAGGAGAGGTGGCATCGAGAAGAAGAGGTGATGGGGCCACTACGTCGGGTAAGGAAGGAGAGGACAGAGACATCAGGTTCTGCAGCAGTGGCGGTGCTGGAGGGGGGATGAGGAGATGGAGGGGGTGTGCGAGTAAGGAGTAAGAGCACAAACCCTAGCAGGGGCCCTACTTATAGAAGAACTATCATAGACGATTCTATTAAAGAACCGTCTATGATATTAATATCACAGACGGTTTCATAATGGAACCATCTATGATGTGGTAGTATATCACAGATAGTTCTATTATGAAACCATCTATGATGTGGTAGCTTATCATAAACGATTCTATTATGGAACCGTTTGTGATGTGGAAGCATATCACAGACGGTTCTAATATGGAACCGTCTATGATATATATATCACATGCAGTTTGTGCCACTAAACTGCTTGTGATAGTTCCTTCTATATACAACATATCCCGTTTTTTGGCTAGCCTCAGGAAATGCTAGCCATATCCTCTAGAAATAAGCAAGCAGATACAATCACAGATGTAGTTATTTCTAAATTACTGAATCAATTACAATGGAATAATTCCTTAATTACATATTGAGTCTCTTAATTAGATTCGAATAGTTTCCAAATAGGTGCTCATTGTGTGGGATCATTCCACTTGGCTATTTCCTTTTAAATAAAGCCCTTCATAATGATTGACATGCATATAGCGTGCTTCATCACTTGGTTCTTCCTCGAGCCTGATGTCGTCTCCGAATGGAGGCAACTCATCAAATTAATTATACTCTTCCTCATCCACGATATTCTCAACTCCGATAATGCTCATTTTTCTCTAAAGAACTATGTGCTGCTTCTTATTTCTGGGTCGGTTACGTAAAAAACTTAAACAACTTGCTTCATAGGTACGAATGGTTCATCTTTGTATCCTACATATTTATGATCCATAGTAGTGACGTCGTACTTGTTGACCTTTACACCCTGTAGGAGTTGGACACAACGGCACCGAAATAGAGGGATCTTGAAGCCCGTAGTAGGAGTTTGGGCTAGCGGTATTGAACTACTCATAAAATGCAACTATGTAGACACCTGAGTTCTGGACTGTGCTCTTTCTATCCTAATCGGTTGTATAAAATGTGTACCAGTTAATGTCTATCCTTATTGTCAGTGTTTTAATACCGATCTTATGTATGATTTCTTAGATTTGGGGGAAAACTCTTGAAGACCTGGATCACGATCATATAGAGGGGAGACATAGGAATTTTTATACAGGTTCGGGTCTTCTCGTGGGAGAATAATAACCCTATTTCCTATATAGCTATTGCTTAGAGAATTGGTTACAACTGTGAGAGAGTAATGCGAAATACCTTGCACTGTGTCTAGCTTGGACTGCATCCGATTTGATCTCTCCCTTCTCTCTGATGTCAACCTTTGCATAGTTGGTGAAGTGGCAGCCGTTGTCCCGTGCCAAAAGACGACTTAATGCTTCAGGTGATAACCGTCCAGTGGAAGTTATTGCTAAGAGACGTGATGGCTCGTTCGTCATGCGGTGGTTGTTATCAGAAAGAGATCATGCGTGGTTATTAAGAATAAATGCACATTCTAACAACCTTGTCAGATGACCTATAATATAGTAGGTTGTCGTAGATAAGCTAGTTGGAAATAGACTAGTCGCAAGAAGGCCCACGACCACAAGGTGGTCGCAGAACAACTTACAACTATGTGGTCGTATGTCGGACCCTGGAGCAACAACTCCGAAACCCTCTGTGTAAATCGCACTAGTCCAGGATCAGCTAGTGCACACAGTGGACAACAAAGATAAATATCAAGCATAATTATATTTATTAACTAAATATGGGCATTGTCGTAGGGGTGGCCCCCACCTAAGCCCAGTAGGCCTGTTAGAAGGCTGTAAGGCCCAAAACGAGACATGTATAATGACTTAAGTACCCCCAAGGGGGATACTCAAATGTAAGGGTACTATTGTAAAAGCACTCCCCAAGAGGGTATATGAGTACAATATCAGCCGTGAGGGAGAGGCGAAGCCATTACTCACCTAACTCTCCACTACCATACTCTCTCTCTGTTTGGTCTGTAACCACAACAGTTGGCGCCGTTCGTGGGGAGGACAAGAGCAAGCCTCCAGATCCGAAGGAGGATGGCACCAAAGAAAGCTTCACCATCGGCGGCGAAGAAGAAGGCGGAAGTGGCGAAATCCCGCTTCAATACCAGGGCTTCGGCTTTAGCAGCTGCAGGTATGGGTGGTGATGTAGGTGTGACGACTGTGAGCACCGGTGTTCACGACGCGACGCCCAACTCCGCCACCGCCGCGACGAACAACCCCGCCACCACCGCCCCGACGACCAACCCCGGCGGTGGCAACCCAGGCACGTCCACTTTCCCACCCGGCGCAGGAGCGGTGAGTAGTCTCGGCGATGTGGGCCTCGTCACCAGCTCCAGGGTCCTCCAGGACAATGCGGCGGGCATCCTGGGCGCGCAGGCCGTTGCCACCGCCGTGCCGATCGCGCCGCTGGGCGCACCGACGGCCCCAGCCACGTTCGCGGTGGAGACCGCCCTGTTGGCGGCCCTCAGCGCATTTCAGCGGGAGCTGACAGACCTCCGCGGAGCTGTGCGAGACATGCAAGAGGCCCGGAGCCAACACGCCCCCCGGCGGTGACAACGGAACCTGCTCCGGAGAGGGCGGATAGCCGTGACGCCCCTACGTCTAGTCACGTCCCATTACGGCGTGTAGACCTGGAGTCCCCGCTCTCCACGGGCCTGCAGCAGGCGGCATGGCCTGAGGACTTCAAGTTCCCGAGCGTCATCGAGGCGTACAAGGGTGACTCCGACCCGCGAGAGTTTGTGCGCGTGTATGAGACCGCTATCAAAGCCGCTGGCAGAGACGATACCACGAAGGCCAAGGGACTTCCCCTCGCGCTACAAGGGGTAGCGCTCTAGTGGTTCTTCACCCTCAAGCCGCAGTCCATCTACGCGTGGGAGCAGATCCGCGATTAACTCTATAATAACTTCCAGGGAAACTACGTCGAGCGTGTCGATGCGGACCAGCTCTTCGCAGTCAAAGCAAAAACCCAAGGAGGGGCTCCGGACTTACTTCAAACGCTTCGCCAAGGTACGCTGCCAAGTCAGGGACGTTAATGAGGCAACCATCATCAATGCAGTGATACAAGGTCTCCGCCCGGGACCGCTCGCTGAGTACAACGTGCGGAAGCCACTCAAGTCGGTGGCAAAGCTCTTCGACAAAATGGAAGCGTACGCCCGGGCCAAGGAGGACGCGCGGAGGCGCAACAGCGACAGCTCCAATGCTGGTCAAGCGGAGTTGTCACCGCATAGGAGAAGCATAAGAGGCAACCCGTTGATGGAGGGAGCTCTGCAAACATCTTGTTCGCGGAGGCCCTTGATCGCATGGGAGTACCTCGGAGTTTACTAAAAGCTTCGGAAGCCCCCCTCCAGGGCCTTGGAGGGCAGCCACTGAAGGCTTTGGGTCAGGTACGCCTCCAAGTCTCCTTGTATCAGGCCGACAACGCCAGGACTGAAGATATCATCTTCGATGTCGTGGACGTCCCGTATCCATATAATGCCATACTGGGCCGGCCGGCCATCAACTCCTTCGAGGCGGTCCCACACTACGTCTTCCTATGCGTGAAGCTCCCGGGCCGGCGGGGCGTCATCACCATCTTCGGTGATCAGGATATGGCTAGGAGCATCAAAACCGGAGCTGGAAGCCTGCACCGTAAGGTGCACGTCCTCGCCGAAAGTACCAAAGGACACGCCATCACCCCGAGATGGACACCTAAGCCCCACCCGAGGGCGGAGTGAAGAGAGTGCCACTCAAGGCGGAGGGGCAATTCGTATCCATAGGCGAGGGCCTCCCTCCGGACGTAGAGCAGGACTTGCTCCGAGTTCTTCGGGCCAACATAGATGTCTTCGCATGGTCCCCGGAGGATATCAAAGGTGTAGACCGCGCCCTCATCGAACATAACCTAGCATCCGCCCTGACGCCAAGCCAGTCAAGCAGAAACTTTGCCGTATGTCCATGGACCGGCAGCAAGCGGCCAAGGTGGAGGTGGCGAAGCTCCTTCGGGCGGGGGTTATCCACGAGGTCCAGCATCCGGACTGGCTCGCCAATCTGGTGTTGGTCAAAAAGGCCAGCGGCGCCTGGCACATGTGCATCGACTTTACCGCCCTCAACAAGGCATACCCGAAGGACGACTACCCTCTGCCGCGCATAGATCAATTGGTCGACGCCACCGCAGGATGCGAGCTCATGAGCTTCTTGGACGTCTACTCCGGCTACCATCATGTCTACATGGCCAAGGACGACGAGGATAAAACCAGCTTCATTACGCCGGTTGGGACCTTTTGCTTCGTCAGGATGCCCTTCGGCTTGAAGAACGCGGGCGCAACCTTCACTCGCCTCATCGCGCTGGCCCTAGCCGCTCAGCTAGGGAGGAACGTGGAGGCCTACGTGGATGACGTGGTAGTAAAAACCAGGCAGCTCGCCTCCCACGGTCGGGATCTTCAGGAGACCTTCGACAATCTCAGGAAGGCAGGCATCAAGCTCAATCCGAACAAATGTGTTTTCGGCGTACAGGCGGGCAAGCTCTTGGGCTTCTTCGTGTCCGGGCGAGGCATTCAAGCGAACCCCGACAAGGTCGACGCTATCCTGGGTATGGAACCACCCAAGACGATGAGGGAGGTCCAGAGGCTGGCTGGCCGCATGGCGGCCCTGAGCCGTTTCCTTTCCAGGGCAGCGGAGCGGGGCTTGCCATTTTTCAAGACTCTCCGTGGTTGCGACGGGTTTCATTGGGACGACGACTGCGCAAAGGCCTTCGACGACCTCAAGAAACACCTCGCAGCCCTTCCCACTCTGGTGGCCCCAACGCCAGAGGCTCCCCTCCTACTTTACCTCGCCGCCTCGACAACGGCGGTTAGCGCCGTCCTCGTCCTCGAAGAGGGGGCTCTCCAGCGACCAGTGTACTTTATCTCCGAAGCCCTTCAGGGTGCCAAGATGCGGTATACGGAGCTCAAGAAGCTTGCTTACACGCTGGTCACGGCCTCAAGAAAGCTCCGGCATTACTTCCTGGCACACCCGATAACGGTGCCATCCTCGTTCCCTCTGGCGGAGATGCTGCACAATAAGGAGTCCATGGGGCGAATTGGCAAATGGGCGGCCGAGCTTGCTCCATTCTCCCTCACATATGCCTCCCGAACAGCGATCAAGTCTCAAGTTCTGGCGGACTTCCTTGCAGAATGGACCCCTCCAGCTCAGCCGGTCCCCCAGTCCGAAGACCCGGTGTGGATGCTCAACACCGACAGAGCTTAGGGCGTCGCGGGCGCAAGGGTTGGCGCAGTTATTACCACACCTGAGGGGCAGTGCCTGTCGTACTCGACGTGCCTAGCATTTCCTGCTACGAACAACATGGCCGAGTACGAGGCGTTGCTCTTCGGCCTCGGAAAGCTCAAAGCGATGGGAGCGAGGCGAGTTCTCGTCCGCACTGATTCACGGCTAGTGGCGGGCCATGTGGACAAGTCATATCAGGCCAAGGACCCGGAGCAAGCTAAGTACCTAGCAACCGTACGAGCGAGGGAACGACACTTTTTGGGTGCCACGGTGAAGGCCATCCCTCGGGCAGACAACGAGCAAGCTGATATCCTCGCCAAGGCTGCGATCGCGGCTCCCAACTCCGGGGGCATTTACGAGGTCACCGGTAGCGCCATCATGCAAGATAACCGTGATGCGGCCCTCGCCCACCGTTACACCCAGCAGGTGGTGGCGGGAACCCTTTTCGCTTTCGCAGGCATCGCGTAACCGACGACCCCACCGAAGCCCGACGTTTGCAAAGCACCGCGCTAGGTCCTTCCAGTGCTCGACGGGTGCTCTACAAAAGGGAGTCTGCGCGCGCTCTGCGGTGCCTCTCGCGAAGAAGGAAAGCGCCTCGCAGAAATTCATGCGGGCTCTGCGGCTCGCATCTTCAACCAAGATCTCTAGTGGGCAAGGCATTGAGCGGGGTTTTATTGGCCAACACCGCGGGCGCCAGATCTCGTGCGCCGTTGTCAAGGTTGCCAGTGGATGGGAAGGGCCATCCGCAGGCCCCCGACAAGCCTCCATCCCATACCCCCGGTATGGCCGCTGGCGCGGTGGGGCATCGACGTCGTGGGACCGCTTCCCAGGGCCCCAGGTGACCTGCGGTTCGTAGCGGTCGCTCTGGAGTACTTCTCCAGGTGGCCGGAGGCGGTAACTCTGGCCAAGATTACCTCGGCAGCTATGCAACGCTTCCTCTGGCAGAACATCATATGTCGGTTCGGCGTGCCCAGAGAGATCACCGTCGACAACGGTCTGCAATTCGACGCAGCCCCATTCAAAGAATTCTGTGACAACGTGGGCATCACACTCCGGTTCGCCTTGGTTGGACACCCACAATCCAACGGTGCGGTGGAGCGGGCGAACGGTGCTATCTCCGCTGCGATCAAGAAGCGCCTTGTCGAGCTACCAAAGGGGAAGTGGCCGGGCGAGCTCCACAGCGTCCTCTGGTCCCTTCGTACAACGGTCACACGCCCAACGGGGTTCACGCCATTCAAGCTTCTCTTTGGTGATGAGGCGGTCACACCTGAAGAAATAAAGGCTGGCTCGCGAAGGGTCCTCATCCAAGCACCAGACGAGGAGCGCCAATTGTCCATGGACCTCCTTGATGGAGACCGGGCAAGCGCGACACAGCATGTCATAAAGTACGCGCAACAGATGGTGCGCGGTCGGGATCGTTCACTGTACCCACACGAATTCAGACCAGGAGACCTCGTCCTTAAGATGGCACTCCACGCGGAGACGGTAGGCAAGCTCAAATTCAGGTAGGAAGGCCCGTACATCGTCGTGGAGGCCCTACAGAAGGGAGCATACTGCTTAGCCACCTTGGATGGGCAGACGTTTCGCCACACGTGGAATGCAGACAGACTGCGGCGGTATTACGCCTAAGCTGAGTATACGAGTGCAAAGACCTTCCACGACTAGAGGCTCCAGACGCATGCAGCTTCACCACCAGGGAGTGATGGCTGAGGTCATCTCCACCTTTAAGCGGCCAGCGGTTAGTGCCTCACCTCTTGTAACCGCTCACCCGCGCAAACAGGAATTTAATAAAGTGCACCGTTCACACAAAATTTTCTCGTTTCATACCAAAAGCGCGCAAAGGGTTACCTTCGTGTGCACTATGCATGAGCATGAATAAAGACGCGTGGGGGGACGCCTCCGCGCGCAGTCTCCGTACTCTAAATAAGACGTAGCGTCGAGGTCCGCCTTCGCACGCACTCTACGGAGTATAAATAAGATGTAGCGTCGAGGTTCGCCTCCGCACGCAATTTCACTGCCCACAACACGCGGAGGCTCGCCTCCGCGCGCAGTCTCCAGACTCTAAATAAGACGTAGCGTCGAGGTCTGCCTCCGCACGCACTCTACGGAGTATAAATAAGACGTAGCGTCGAGGTTCGCCTCCGCACATAATTTCACCGCCCGCAACACACGGAGGCTCACCTCCGCGTGCAGTCTCCAGACTCTAAATAAGACGTAGCGTCGAGATCCGCCTTCGCACGCACTCTACGGAGTATAAATAAGACGTAGCGTCGAGGTTCGCCTCCGCACGCAATTTCACCGCCCGCAACGCGCGGAGGCTCGCCTCCGCGCACAGTCTCTGGACTCTAAATAAGATGTAGCGTCGAGGTCCACCTCCGCACGCACTCGACAGAATATAAATAAGACGTAGTGTCGAGGTTCGCCTCCGCACACAATTTCACCGCCCGCAACGCGCGGATGCTCGCCTCTGCGCGCAGTCTCCGGACTCTAAATAAGACGTAGCGTCGAGGTCCGCCTCCGCATGCACTCTATGGAGTATAAATAAGACGTAGCGTCGAGGTCCACCTCCGCACACACTCCACAGAGTATAAACAAGATGCGGATATCCCCGCGCACGTGCAGGCACTGTCCTTGTACGTACTCCCCGGAGTATAAATAAGGCATGGTCGAAGTTCCGACACATGTAACCCACAGGAGCGGCTATCTGCCCCTTACATGACACCTCAGCTCACAGCATACTACATAACAAAGAGCACAGGAGAGTTGCCGCTTAGCTTGTATAAGACAGAAGTTGCATTACAGTAGCAGACATACACATGGCGTGTTGCGCACTCAAACCCGGCACTATTCCTACGAGTCCGCGCCATCTTCGCCGTGACGAGCGCCCGTACCGCCTTCACCGCGCCAAGGAACCTCTTCGAGCCAGCGGAGCACATCCCCTTCGTCGTGCAGCGTCCGCCGCAAAGCAAACGTCGTGGCATCCTCCCCGATGTAATTCCAAATCCGATTGTGAAAATTTCGGATGGCGGGCTGGGCAGCGTGAATCGCATAAGATATCATCCCGGGCTGGGCGGGCAAGTCAAGCTGGGGGTTCACCAGCTCATTGACGTGCTCACACCCACCAGCGTGCAGCAGGGTGAGGGCAAGGCCAGCACTCATGTAGCCGCAGTGGGTGCCGAAGGCCTTGGCGCCGCGAAGAGCGACGCTCGAGCCCTCTTCGATTCACCCAAGCGTCTCCATCAGATCTCGATGGTTGTGGGTGGCATCCTCCACATGCACGGAAAGCTCCCGGAGGGCCTGCTCCAAAGACTCCATCGCCCCCCACGCGGAGGCAGACGCGTTGTCCCAGGATAAGGCCTTCTCTGCAAGGGAAGCAGTAAGCTGCTCCTTCTCCGCTTCTAGCGCGGAGATTCGTTGTAGAAGGACGGTCCGCTCCTCCGTCGCGACGCGCTGAGCCTCCTCCATCGCGCGTTGTGCGGCTAGCGCTGTGCTCTTCGCGTTCGCGCCTACCAACTGCGCGTCGGAGATAGCCTCGTCATGTTCTGCCATCAGCACCCGAATGCGCTCGTCCTTGACGGTGTGGGCATCGTCGGCGGCACGCAGCTGGTCCTCCAGCGTCGTCCGTTTGCACGCGCGAGTCTCCTCGAGGGCTTTGCTGATCGCAAGCGTCTACACGGGCGCAAGAACAAGGGTTACCCATCAGATAAGCAAAAGACATGCAATGTGAGCAGGGATCGTTACCCTCATCTCCGAAGCACACAGCGCGAGCGCCAAAAGGTCGCCCCCGCAGGACTGCAGCGCCTGTCGATCTAGCTGGCCGTCAGCGTACTCCGCCACCTCGCTCAAGGCGCGAAGCGTTTCCCACCGAGGAACGAAGTCGGAGGCGTAGAGCCCCCACCCCAGCGCCTTCGGCAACCGTTGGGGCACACACAGTCCCCTGCTCAACTAGGCCAGAGACCTCGCGGGCACCCCCGTTGCTTGATTCTTGTCCTCGTCTGGGAGACCTTGTCTCGCCTGATGTCGACGGAATAAGCGAGCAAATCGGAGAGAGTTTCGCGAAGTCGCGGGAGGAAAACGAACCACACCTACCTCCAGTACCCTCTACCGCGGCACTTCGTCGGGCCTCCACCTGGGTCATGGTCACGTCGCTGGCCTGAGGAGCAACAACCCTCTCAGCTTCAGCAACATCTTCGCTGGGTGCCAGGACCTCGGTCACTGGGCCTGCCACGCTGAATCGGCCCCTCGAAGGTGGCGGTGACTGCACCCGAGGGCATTTCGCCCTCGGAGACGCAGGCGACGCTTCTGTGGTTGCCTTAGTAGCCGCGGTAGCTGTCGTCAGCGACAAGGCCGCGGTCGCCGCTAGAGGCGATGAGGTATCAACTTCAAGAACAACGAGGCCGCCCGATCCTTACCTATCGGCCGCCCGATCGCCATACGGCCGCCTGAGCCCTCTCTCCCCTCCCCTTTCTCTCTGCCGCCCGGGCCCGCGTGTCAGGCCGTCCCCTACCCCGCGCCTCCTTCTTCCCCGGCCGCGCCGCCGCCAGGCCGTTGTGCCGCTCCGCCCTACCCGGCACCCCCCTCTCTCCTGCGGGACCCACGCCCCACGCGCCCACTCCCCCGCCCGTTTCCCCCACGTTCTCCTCTCCCCCGCGCCCCCACTTCCCCCAATTTCGCGCCGGCCGCCCGCAACTGCCGCCTCTCCGGTGACCAATTCACGCCGGCCTACCCCTCCCTGCCCCCTATAAGTACTGCCCCGAGCTCCGCCCCATCTCGCCTCATCCCATCTGCGCTCCAATTGCCCCTCTCCGCCACCCGAGAGTCCTCGCGCCGTGCGTCTCCACCTCCGGCGAGAAATCGCCGTCGCTCCCGTCGTCCCCGAGCCCCGCCGATGACACCTCCAGCTCTGCCGCGTCGCCCCGGTCATCCTCCGCCTCTTCGTCCGGCCTGAGCGCCACCGGAGCCTCGCCGCCGCGTGAGACCCGAGCGCGCCGCCGCCTCTGCTCACCATCGGCCGTCCCGGTAAAATCCCGCAACACTGCCGCATTCCCCTCCGCGCCCTCTCTCTCCTCCACCCCTCACCGCCGTCCGCCGTGCCGCCGTTCACCGGCGAGCTCCTCAGGCCACCCTGTCCACGTCAGCCGCCCGCGTGGCGTGCCACATCGGCGCCACCTCGGCTTCTCATGCCCCGTCGGCGCCACGCAAGCGCCAGCCCTCCATCCCGCCGCCTCAGCCTCCCCATGAGCCCGTGGACCCGGTCCATAGACCCGGGGTCCACCGGTTAGTCAGACCTCCCTCATTGCTGACGCCAGCATGGTGTTATTAACCCCTTTTTCCATTGAAAAATAATTCCGGCCGAAAAGAAATTCCTCGCTGACGCAATGCTGACGCCATGAATTCTATTCCTTTAGAAAAATAATTCCAGAAAATCCCTTTTTCCATTTTTCCCTCTTTTTAAACTTCGTGAAGCCCGTTCTCCTTCGTCTTAACTCCAATTTGGCCTATTCAAATTTCTAAATTCATCAAAAATTCCCCTCTATTCAGTTCTAGCCTCAATTCAAATGTTTGAAGTCAATTTGAATTTATTTTGAATTTATTTGAATTTGGTGGGTTATTTTCACGTGTAGACTTCGACGATTTGGGAAAATTCTTCGACGAAGATTCAAACCAAGTTGAAGAGCAAGGCAAGTCACACTCCTTGATCATGTTGATCCCAGTTTTCAAAATAAAATTATGTTGATTTAAATTATATTGCATGCATATTTTTATTCAACGTATTTCAATTCAGTTTTAAATTTAGCTATTGCCTACTTGTTAATCCCTCCTTTGAATTTGAAATCTACCTTGTCACCCTAGAATCAAACTCTAGCTAGTGCATTAGTGTTGGCTAGAGGAATTTTGAATCAAATGCTTAGCCCTGTTTAGTCATATAATTTTGTTTTGGGATATCGTTCGCATAAAGTGATGAACCTTTCTCATAAAATGATATACTTTTGATATGTACTCTTGACTTTGGTGAGTCTAGGAGTGTTATGAAATATTTTGAAAACAAAATATCAAACCTGGTTTAGACTTAGACAATTGGTTAGAATGATGGGTGCATGCATGCCTTGTTGGTTGGAGCCGCAGTGGTCGATTGTCGTGCACAGGGGTATGTGGTTGTGCCTAAATCAGATTAAGGACCGGTTTGTGAACTACTGTTGCAAAGCCCTAATCGTACTACCACATGGCTGGTATGGGACAGGCCTGACTGAATAATTTGTGAAGTCCCAACCTGAGTCAAGTCGTAGGTTGAATGTGAGCGTGGTTGGTGCCATGTGAAGTCTCACTTGGGCGAGCATGATTAAGCCATGAGAAGTCTCGTCTAGGCTCAAGAGGGGGTCCCGGTCTGGTGGATTCCTTACTGGGGTGAAACCTTAGAGTTGGCTCGACCAGGTTGAAGGCTTTGCATTGTAAAGGCCTTGTCATGACTCCCCACCGCACACCTAAGGAAGTGTGTAATCTAGTGGTACAACAGGATGATCGTGTCTTGTGGGTAAAGCTGTACAACCTCTGCAGAGTGTATAATCTATCCTGGATAGCCGTGCCCACGGTCATGGGCATGCTGAGTAAAAGTTTACCATGGATTAGATTTTGTTTTTCAAAAACGTTTTCGAAACCTTGTGGATGGATGGAATCCACGAGAGATGAAAACCTTGCGGATGGATGGAATCCGTGAGAGATTGAAATCTGGTGAATGGATGGAATTCATCAGAGTTGCGCAGTGAAAGCGTGTGGATGGATGGAATCCATACGTGAGCTTTTGGAAAAGATGGTCCGAGTAGGATGTCCGTGGATAGGTTGGTGTTTGGTCGGAGCCTGCACTAACGGTATTATTTTCGATTACAAGTATTGTTTTTACTTATCGTATTAAACTCAGCAATTTCAATCTATCTATTGTATTTCTTTAAATTTTGTTTTATGCAAACTAACCCTATAAGCCTTCCTTCGAAGCCTTTATCATTATGTTGCATTTCTCTGTGTGATTTGTGGAGTACAAGTTTGTACTCACCTTGCACCCCCCTACACAGAGGAAGATCTGGACGAATAGGCCGCGTCTTACTGTCGTTTGCCTGTGGGCAGGCTTGGGCTTCGCTTCTATCAGTTTGCTTCCGCAGTTATTTCCTTTATTTACTTTGCCAATGGGCGTTGATGTAAGACTTGGCCATAAGGTCGTACTCTTTATTTAATATATTAAGTCATTTGTGCTTGGTAATTATCTTTGTTGTTACTGTGTGCATTAGCTGATCCTGGACTACTGCGATTTACACAGAGGATCCAGGAGTCGTTACTCCAGGTTCCGACAATTAACACACTTCCTTAGGTGTGCGGCGATGAGATCATGACAAGGCCTTTACAATGTAAAGCCTTCAACCTGGCCAAGCCAACACTAAGGTTTCACCCCCAGTAAGGAATCCACCAGACTGGGACCCCCTCTTGAGCTGAGTGAGACTTCTCATGGCCTACGCCAGGCTCACTTTTAACCTACAACGAGGCTCAGGTTGGGACCAGTAAATTAATCAGTCAGAACTGTCACATACTAGCCTTGTGATAGTACAATAAGGCTTTGCAGCAGTAGCTCACAGACCAGTCCTTAATTGACTTAGGCTCAACCGCATACCCCTTATGCCCGACAATCAACACTGTGTCACCAAACAACAGTGCATGCCTGCACCCACCACTAACCATTAGCCTAAGTCTAAACTAGATTTTATTTTTATTTCAAAATATTTCATAGTCCTTCTTGACTCACCGAAGTCAAGAATACATTTCAAAAGCTTATCATTTTGTGTGAAAAGGTTATTACAAAATAAAGATTATGTCTAAGCAGGTCTAAGTATTTGTTATAAAATTCTCTAGCCAATACTAGTGTACTAACTACAGTTTTTTTCTAGGGGGACAAGGTGTATTGTTGCACATGATCAAATGTGTCAATAACATTTGGGGATTAACTAAGTTTAAAACTGGAATTGAAATACTTGAATAAACATATGCATGCAATACAATTTAAATCAACATAATTTTATTTGCAAACTGGGATCAACATGATCAAGATGTGTGACTTGCCTTGCTTTGCAGTCTGGTGTGAGTTGTCGTCGAATTCTTCTGAATCGTCACAGTCCACACATGAAGAACCAAAGTGAAGAACCATTTCTTTCCCCTCCCCCTCTGAAGCCTTGCCTCACCACCGCCGCAGCTCCCCTCCCCGCCGCGCCTTGCAAGGTCCGCCGGTCACCACCTGCCACCGCGCCCATGCCGCTGAAGTCAGCTACAGGACCGTCGCAGCGTCATGTACAGTGCCGTCGTCACGCCGCCCCGACCACCGTGCTGGTCGCACCGCCCCCCGTCACGCACAATGCTCCTACCCCGTTGCGTCCGCCTCGGCTCGTGCACTCCTGTCATTGTCACTGTGCTGGCATCACAGGCAATCACACCCGCACCCTGAGCCGCAGTCTTGTCCCAAGTGTTGTAGCAACGCCGCCGCCATGCCATTGCCTCGACCCCCCAACTGCTCTCCTATAGCCGCCGCTTTTCCGTGGCTATAAAACCCTGCTCTCTCTTCCGGTAGCTTCGCCACACTCCACTCCCTCTCATACTCAAAGCAATCGGCCTCTCGTGCACCACAGGTCATCGACGACACTTTCTTTCCCAAAGCCGACTGACGAGCAATCCGCTGATTGGCGTCGCTGTGGTCTAGTTCATCCCCACCGAAGCACCCTCGGAGCACCGCGACGCCATTCCCCTCCTCGGCTGGACCACTCACCACCCAAGCTGAGCCCGCACCGTGCGCCTTCCCCCGCCTATCGCCGTCGCACGCTGCCACCTCGCCACTGTCACTCTCAAGCCGTGCCGACCACCAAGGTAGCTTCCCAAGCCCTCCTAGATGCTTCCTTCTCGTTCAATTGAACTCCGGTGCTGTGCGCCGCCGTAGCCACTACTGCCCTATTTCACCGCCGACCGCTGCCCCTGCCAAATTGGCTGGTGAGGCTTCGTCTACGGGTAGGCGTAGGCGTGAGCAACCCATTTGAGGGATGCTCAACCTCGGCCGCCGTCTCCTCCGCTGATGGCGAGCTCGCCATTCTTCGGTCGGAGGAAGACGCCCTGTAGCTGGAGAGAGAGACAGAGTAATTAATTAGCTTAAGACAATAATTAATTAACGGTTAAGATAGCAGTTAAGGTTAATGATTAGTAGTTAAAGCAATGACTCACTGACATGTGGGGCATACCCTTTAATTAAATAGTAACCGGTCACACCTGTCATAGGTACAAAAAAGGGAAATAAAAAATAAAAGAAAAATTAAAATTCTGCTGTGGGCCCCACCTATCAGATTTTATTTATTTATTTTCGGATTTAATTAGAACGAGAATTTCAAATACTTATTCATCTTAACTCTAAATTGAGTGAAACAAATTTCTAAATTCATCTAAATTCAATATCTACCCAATGGAACTAAAATCATAATTTTTGAAGCTCATTTGAGTTTTTTTTGTGAGAGTTTGTTTGGTTTACCGATTTTTATCCAAATTTTTTAGCAGCATAAAAATAGCGTACGAGGCCCAAGAGGAAGAAGTTGAGACTAAAGCAACTTTCGACAACCAAGGCCAAAGCAACTATAACCAAGGCGAGTCAATACTTTGATCATATTGAGCTTAGATTTTATACAAATTTACTTTTGTTTAAATTATCAAATTGCATGTTGTTATTTCATATGCAAATATATGTTTGTTTTAAGGTTTTAGTTATATGCCCATTATTTGACTTGCTTGTATTACATCTTCTTTGGAACATTGGAATATTTGAACCTTGGTACCCAAGCGAAATTATAATGATAAAACTTTCAAAAATATGTCCTTAATTATACACCATGCTAAGCACTGCTTCAATATTCGAGGGCACCAAAATGCTCCAAGCGTCACTTTTTAATTATGAAAAACTGATTTGGGAAGTTATGGTAGAAATGATTAATACCTTTGGATATGATTATTTTATGCTCCCAAAAACCGTAATTTGCTTAAATATCTGGGCGGATGGTATGGGAGCTAGTGTGTGGTGCATTGGAAGAACGGAGTGTGGTTTGTGGTAGAACCGCCCAGATACCACTAAGGGCTGAATCTTGTCATGACCTCCTATGTAAAATAGTACAACTACAAGTCTGCAAAGTGCAACTTACCTAAGTAAATCTATCGAAACACACAGACTCATCTCACCTGTAGTAGAAAGGAGGGGAATATTGCAAGGGCAAGGAGAGGCCTAAAGGGACACCGAGTGGAGGGTGAAGTAACCAGCCGTGCTAGCGTTGTGGAGAGTGGAGTCCGAATGCGTTAGTAGTTGTGGTTACATCCCGTGCAACATATAGGACCTACTACAAGTGGGAGCAGTCCATAGGGTGAGATGACAAAAGGGGCTACTGTGATGGTCTACTTAACCACATGACTAAGGAATCATGTGGGGCAACGAGCGGATTGTCTCTTGTGGGTAAAGTGTACAAACTCTGCAAAGTCAAAACTATTCGAATAGCCAAGCCCATGGTCAAGGGCGGATATGGGAACCTAACTAGATATAGTTCTATTTCAAAAACTTTGTGGGTGGAATTGAAAAAATGGAGGGTAGTGGAAAGCCCTGATTTGTGTTGCCCTGGGTGTCGCCCGTTATAAGGTAAGCGGTTATAATGCTGAAAGGTTAACATATGGTGTAGAAGCCATGTAACAGTGGATGGTATCCAGATCACTATTATTATTGTATTCTTTCACATATTATGTTTTAATTCAAACTGCTAGGTCTTAGGAAATTTCTAAGTAACATATTCTAAAAGCAATTGGTGACAAATAAAATAACCCGAGCCATTCCTTGATAAGCTATGCAAGTTATATATTGCATCATGTCTATTGGCTCGTGGAGCACGGTGGATTTGTCCTTACCCTCGCATTACCAAATTCAAAAACAAGGACCCAAGACCACTATGCCTACGAGGAAACCCATGCCACGGATGGAGGAACCAACGAATGAAACTAAGATGGCTTCTTCGATTTCAAGTCCTAGACAAGTAGTCTTAATGGAGATTGTGTGCACATATATTATCTAAGTCTAGATAATATATGTCGCACACATTTACCCCTCAGTCGCTTGCCTGTGGATTATGGTCTTACTTTTGCTTATGTTTCCGCTGTTGTCTTTTATATGTAAATATTTGGCCTGATCGGCCCTTGTGTAAATTGTCGCTCGACGCGGTGTATTTTAACTCTGATATGTAATATTATGGTTTAGTATGTTGCATGCGATGTATGAGTTGATATAGCAATGTACCTGTGAGCACTATCTTTGATCCACGGAATAGTGCGGTGAACCACACCGGGGAGTCTAGATTGAAAAATCTGTGTCCGACATGCCCTCTACCCAAGATCGATTCCGTATATAGGACTTGAGAATTCCCATGTGCCTCTCGAACGGGTACATTTGACGTAGAAACACGGGCCGTATATCTTTATCTGTTTCATAAGGTGGATTATGAGATGAATCATAATATCGAAAAATGATGGAGAGAAATACATCTTAAGATGACACAAGTCATTATCACCTTGGCCTATAGAGTATCTAGTCTATTGAGATCGATGACCTTCTAAGTAATTGCGTTAAAGAACTAACACAGCCTCATGATTACCACTCGAACCTTGTTCAGCAAAATTCTTCTAATTGCAATAGGAAGCAATTGTGTTATTAGCACATGACAGTCATGATACTTCATGCCAATTAATTTCAAAATCTTCCATGGAAATAAGTTTCTTCATGATGGTAGAGTGACTGGACAGAACTTTCACACCTTGTAAGCACTAACATAGTTCAGTTCTCTCGGACTTAGACAGAGTGTAGCAAGCTAGGGGAAGGTATCGGTACTAACTCTGCCCTGATGTTCATAGCAACTAAGTCACGTCGTGCATTGACACCATCCTTTTGTTTTGTCATGAATGTTCAGTAAGAGACCAATCAAGCTATCATATACATTCTTTTCTATGTGCATGATGTTGATACAATTACAAACTTCTAAGTGCTCCTATAAGGCAAGTTCTAAAATATTGACCTTTTCTTCTATATGTTCTTTTGACAGGTCCACAATTTACGTCCTTTTCCAAGCACAATATCGATATCCTTAACCATATCGTAGACCTCTTTCCCGCTAAAAAGTCTTGGTTCTAAGTCATCCTCTTTTTTGTCAAATTATTTTTTCATCTTGTGGTATGGATGATATCTTAGGAGGAACCTATGGTGATGCTGTACATAGTTTTACATGAGTTGTTCAACCATATGCTCTCGGTATAATCTAAGTAGTGCAGATAGATTTTGGCTCTTTTTGTACTCAACCCTGATAAGTTACCAAGGAAGAAAACCATTGATGGCGCAGAATAACATGGCGTGCAAAGTGAAGTTCTATCGTTTGTATGCATCCCATACCTGTACCCCTTTGTTTTATAGTGTCACAAGATCTTTCACCAATGGTGTTAGGTACACATCAATATTGTTCCTAAGTTGCTTCGGCTTTTAAATAAGTAGTGACATTAAAATGTACTCTCACTTCTTACACAACCGAGGAAGGTTGTATATGCATATATTCACAAGACAGGTGCTATGTTGGCTGCTCATGTTACCGAAATGATTCATTCCACCTATACTTAAACCAAACCTTATATTTCTTAGTTTCGCATTGAAGTCTATAAACATCCTATCAATGTTCCTGCACTGGGCAGAATCAATACTTGTCTTATCATTTCATCTTTCTTACTACTCTTCTGAGTGCCAACACAGTAATCTTACATCCTTTATTACAAAACATATGATTAAAAGCAAGTACTAACCTCAAATCACCAAGAACAAATCAATCTATAAGCTAGATCTATGAGTGGTATGCTTTCACCAAACTCTCCAAAGCCGACCGCCTTCTTCAATTACTTATTATAGATGGTCAAAGTATTAATAACCGTCTGTGAATAAACATCACATATGGTTCTAAAGTAGAATCGTCTGTGATAAATATACTACAGATGGTTCTAAATGCATTCTCATATACATAAATGCAAATTTGCATATATATATATATATATATATATATATATATATATATATATATATATATATATATATATATATATATATATATATATATATATATCTTTACTATATAAAAGAAGGAGTTGGTGGTTGATACGGCCTCTCCCACCCCTCTGGACAAAAAAGGTACTTTATCTTACGTGTAGACCCACCCACCCTCTCACGCACGTGCCTGCGCCTCACTCCCGCACCCCCACGAACCCGTGCGCCTCCTCCCCCTAATTCTTTCGTGTTCGTTTTTGGGTGTGAACTGAGCGGTTTATCAGTTCTTGTTCTTTTCTTTCGGAGTTCCTAGGATCTATATATGTGGTGCCATTTGCTGTTTCTTTGGATGAGGAGACCTTCTCTTTTACTAGCAACCACTGAAAATTCCTCTCTGGTACTAGAAAAAGCAAGCTTCTTATTTTTTTTCTAGAGAGAAACCGCATAATTTCCACACAAAATATTTGATTTTCCTTCTCGGTTTATTTCAGTTAGGATCTGCCTTCTTTCTTTCTTTCTTTCTGTTTTTGCAGTTCTTGCAAGTTGCAACCATCTAAACCTTGCATTTCTCCACTAGATAAGCTTCAAGATTTGCCATTTGGACTCGAGTTCTGAGGCTGAGCAAGAACCCAAATTTGATAGACACGAGGCAATGTCAGGTAAGAAAACAATTATTGGCACTAAACTTCGCATCTTTCTTGCATTTTTTTGGCTGAAACGGGTTACGCCGCTCTGCAGTGAGCCATGCCGAGGACCACGAGATATCGCTGTGCGACCCCAACTCCGAGGACGACCGGCGGCGGAGGAAGATCGGTTCGCTTCGGCGGAAGGCCATCCACGTGCTCCGGAAGCGCGGCAGGCGGCGCGTCGATTTCCGCTTCCCGGCGGCCATCTCCATCGAGGACGTCCGCGACGCCGAGGAGGAGCGCGCCGTCGCCGCGTTCCGCAACCGCCTGGCCGCCCACGGCCTCCTCCCCGACAAGCACGACGGCTACCACATGATGCTAAGGTTCGACAGGCAAAAAACGCCTCTTTTATAATAGTTTCTTCTTTGGCGTTTGCTAATAACTCCATCTTGGTTCTAACAAAGGCCCGTGGAATGATCCTGTCATTTTGAAGGTACTTCTAAATGTCGTGATTCTGTGAAAATATCTCTTTTATATGCTCATGCTTTTTTCAATTACATCTATGAGTCTGCCCATAAAAATATATACAGAAATGCTATCTACCAAGCGTTTTCGTGTGACAAGAAAAATGTTCAGTTTGAACATGATATTTCTAGCATTCTACACATGAATGTCCCTCTAAAACGCAAACTAATATGAAAGTTTCATTTGTAGCTGATACACAGTATGGGAAGTGGTAGTCTGAGGGAAATCAAGCAAATTTCTGATGAGGAAGAAAGAAATGGCTCTTCCCTAAGGGCAAAAAAAATTGAAGGCAAGATTATGAAAATTTCCATTTTTCTTAAACCATTCAAACCTCAAAGAGGTAATTGATGCTGCGTGTTTTCTAAAATTTATGCAGTAACTTCTTTTGGAAGCAGGGCATGATTAGTGACGCATCAAATGCTGAATCTGAGTCAGGTGTTGATGATTTTGGTTTATCAGTTGTTCATAAGAATACTAACTACAGTTTACTTACTCCAGTTCATGAAGAAGTAAGTTTTGTGCTTATTTATTCTATTAAACCATCCTTTGCTGTAATGGATAAACTTGGCTTTATTTGTCTCCAGTTGCTCTAACATCTTGAATTATCCATGATACCTCCTTGAGCTGATTTTGTTATCAAATGCTTCTCTTAGGTTAAGGGATCAGATTCTTCTACTTTCTGTAGTTGTGAGTCTTGTGACGGGACTCAGGGTGTAGAACAATCTTCAGAAAGGGTGCCCCAACAAATGACCCATCAGAAACATTCAACCACCATCAGATGGCTACATAATTTAGGTACGTCCTCTCCTTTTTCCTATTAAGTTCTATGGCATCAAAACTATAGTTGCTTGTCACTATAGTTTCAGCTTTAGAACAGTAAAAATTGTCCACTTTGTTAAAATAACTTTTCACAGTAAAGAATACCAATCAGAATTTGTCTTTTCTGCCTCCATGTTCTTTTACCATTTTAGTTATAGTCACTAACTATAGCTGATTATTATTTACATTGTTTGCCAACTTTTGTTCCTTGTTAATTATTTATTTGCAGGGAACATTGCCCTTAGTTTGCATGGTACACCGGCTGGAAGGACTTTGTAGAATCTTGTTAGGGGAGTAGCCACAGCCTTGATCAATATATCATCCTCCTTCCACCTTTTTGTTTGTAGACAAGAAAGAATACAAGAGAATACCCATCCTTCTACTGTAACAGAGCAACCACTGCCTCTAACTGTAAGAGAAGATGACATGAGTGCTTGTTTACAACGCCTTGAAAAGCTCGAGTCATTATGCAATCATCTTGAGAGCAAACCTCCAGATATGCCAAAGGAGAAAGAGCGTCTATCGTTGCAGTGTTTCGATAGGATAAAATCCATTGAGGCTGACGTAGAGATGACGAAAAGAGTAAGTTGTTTCGCACAGTAATTTAGTTTGCAGAGTTGTAGGTTGTGTATTAGTATATGTCATAAATGGTAGATCACTCAAAAACACATTCCTAGGCAAAATGTCGTATTTCCAATTCCCTATGCTTTTGTATGAAAGTTTAGAAGGTATAAACTTTGAGTTTATACCTTCTAACTTTAGGCATTTAATTTTTTTGTGTCACGATATGCTGAAAATGCTTCCATGGGTGAAATTGATTCACATGGTTCTTCCACAACTGCTGTCATGTCATTATGTTTCATAAGATGCTTCATGGATATTACTGAACACAATTATCCTTCGACTTAAAGGAAAAACGGAGGGTGGGGGTGGGGACAGAGATCTTACTTAGGAGTTTGGTCATCTAAAGTATTTTTAAGGAGCAGTTCAATTTATTCTGGTTTGTAAAGAAAATTAGCAGAATGTGATATATGACTGCAAAGAAAATTAACGTAAGGAAATGATTTAGAAAAACTTGTTTATGGAACACTGTCCCACTAGAGAGAGTGCAAGACACAAATTTTCATTTATAAGATCTGTTCATTAGGACTACTACAGCTTATTGTATGGTTTCAATTGAAAGAAAAGTATGCTTGACTTCTTGAATGGCCTGCTGACAATACCTTCTATTTGTTTCACCACCATTACTGTATTAACACACGATGCGGTAGCCCTAGGTTTCTAGAATTGTTTTTCGAGGAATCAGAGTATTGCATTAAAGTTATATTTGTATACCCACATGATGAATGCATGTAGCATGGGTATTAATTAGTTGCAAATTTTGATTTCCGTTGCAACGCACGGGCACATGACTAGTATATATATATATATATATATATATATATATATATATATATATATATATATATAGCCTCTTTTCTACTCCCGGGTGTAATTACACCCTATGTCGTATCTCACAACGTAGGGAGTATCTTGCGTAACAGAGGGCATGTACATGTAGTATATAATTATTTAAGACCATATAGGTAGTATGAACAATTTTTCAGAGGTGGTATGTATATTTTTTTGACATACTCCTTTTTATGTGCGTATATGAAGGTATTTATAAAATACGCTAAAAACTATGGACTCCCTTGCAATTTTTTCATATGGTTCATATTGGAGTATCTTACAATTAGTATATGACTATACTTAAAGTGATAAAGTAGTATTTCAAGTTTGTTTAGGTGGTATATTAGAAGCGGGTGTAATTACACCCGGGAGTAAAAAGTATTTTTCCTATACATACATGCATACATACATACATGCATACATACATACATACATACATGCATGCATACATACATACATACATACATACATACATACATACATACATACATACATACATACATACATACATGACACATTCTCATATACATAAATGTAAATTCAGTAAATACCTTGGGAGTAAATATGTATTATTTAGTTATTTTTACCGGTCAGTAATGCCATCATGTCATTATACCAAGATTGTTTACATATATAGAAGACAGCAAACACAAATTCAACTACTTGTATTTACATATGGCCAAACAGCGTGGTTAGTCACTTCTTACAAAAGATAATGTGAGACCATGTGGAGGTCACCCTATGGTTGTAATGAGTAATTGACCTTTGGATTAGAGTTTGTGTAGAGGTTGAGTTTGGTTTTGAGGTTTGTGCGGAAGTTGGGTCTCTGTTATGAGGTCTAAGGCTTTTACGACTTGGCGGTCGGTAGAGGATTTTATGACCTGGTGTTCAGCAGAGGCTTTTATGACTTGGTGGTCGGTAGAGGCTTTTACGACTTGTTGGTCGGCAGAAGCTTTTACGACTTGGTGATCGGGTGATCGACAAATGCTTTTACAACTTGGTGGTCGGCAGGAGTTCTTATGACTTGATGGTCATAGCTTCTGCTGGTCGTGATCGATAGTTGTAGCTCTGCCTGGTCATGATCGATAGTCGTAAGTCGTAGCGACCAAGTTTGGTAAAGTCGTAGCCACTGTGAGCGATAGTCAAAGTGTTCTACGTGGTAGTCGCAGCCTGTGTTCTCCATAGTCGTAGCAACTGCTACATGATCGTAGTGACTGCTACATAGTTGTAGCATCTGTTTCATGGTCGTAGCGACCTGTGTGATGGTTGTAACAACTTGCTGAGTGGTCGTAGATTGCTGGTAGGACCTCATGGGCTACGAGTACCACATGTCTTGTGCATCAGAGTAGTCGTAAGTTATATTAGACCAGTTGGTTTGTTAAGGTTGTTCACTGGAATACTTTTTGATTGTGCAAATTGATGCTCTTTGTGTGCATATGATAACTTAGAGTGCAACTAATGGTAAATTTGAAAAGTGCATATATAAATTAAAATATAACTAATGGTAACTTCATAAATAGATGAGTCCATATGATAACTTAGGGTGCAACAAATGGTAAATTTTGATTTTTTTTAACACCAAATCACAAAACGATGGTAAATTCATAACTTAGGGTGGTAATTTTATGAAAAGTACACATGATAACTTAGAGTGCAATAAATGGTAAAATTTGAATTTTTTATCCCCAAATCATAAAATGATGGTATATTCATAACTTAAGGTGGTAATTTTGTGAAAAGTATGGATGACAACTTAGGGTGCAACTAATGGTAAATATGAACTTTATTTACACAAACTTGAAAAATTGGTGGTAAATTCTGAACTTCAAGTGATAATCATTAAAAGTGCATGTGATAACTTATAGTGCAACTAATTTTTATTAGACAAACTCACAAAGTGACGGTAACTTCTGAACTTAAAGTGGTAAATTTGTTAAAAAGCCATACGATAACTTAGGTGGAAATGGTGATCATTTTTAAGCTTTTTTTATCATACAAACTTACAAAATATTGGTAACTTTTGAACTTAGAGTGGTAATTTGTAAAAAGTGCATAGGTTAACTTAGGGGAAAATGGTGGCAATTTTTAACATGTTTCATCATGTAAACTCGCAAATATTTGATAAATTTTTAAACTTAAGGTGGTAATTGTTAAATGTGTGTCCCACATTCGAGATGTTTTTTTTAATGTAGGCAATGATAATTGGTGTCATTATCTGGGACTAGGGTTGTATTAACTCTATTTTCTCTTTAATGAACGTGCAAAGCTTTGGCCATTTGTTTTTTTTTTTGGTTAAATGTGACCGATAACTTACATTGCAATGATGGAGAATTTTGAACTTTTGGTACACATGCAAAAAACAAAGGTAAAATTTTGAAGACCTAAGATGGTAATTTACTAAAAACGCATATAATAATTTAGGGGTGGGCTAAACGGGCTAAATTGTGTTTACATAAGCCATCTAGTTTTTTTGGACCACGTGCCTGCATGGGAGACATATCATTTTGTAGGCTATCTAGCCCAGAGAAGATGGATAGTAAGTGGGCCGCATAATCGGATGATTAGAGAAACCGTACGAGGGAATAGGGGTGATTAATGATTTAGCGTCTAGATTGAGCCGTGTGCGTGAAGTAGATGCACATTAAGGTCTCGCTTATTTAGATTTAAGTTTTTGGCTTATTTTTACTGTTTTTAATTTTTGTCTTTTTTTGTTTTTTTTGGATTTTTAGCTATTTTATCGATTCTTTTTTCCGTATATGTTTTGTATTATCCGTGATGGGTTAATTTATTTTTTCTATTTTAAAATTTTTTAAATTTAATTACGATAAATAAGTAATTCTTAGCTACAATACAATTTTAATCAGTTACAGTAAAATTTCAAATATAAATCACTTTTTTTATTTAAAATAAACAATACGTAATGCTAACGTGTACCTAGCAACGTGGTAGTCGCTCCCTTCAGAGAAAAACCCCAGCAAGTAACCAACAAAAAAGATGATTGCCAAAGTTACCAAACGCAGGCAGAAAGCAGTATCTCGAATTTTGGTTTTAAAAAAGATCCTAACGATTTTTAATGTCCCAACCAACCCTGCTACCCCATCCCAACATCCCGAGTCGTACTCGTATACCCCGCCGCCCCTCCCGATCCCGTGATGCCCTCGCCGTGACCTCGCCGGCGGCCGCCATGACCTCACCGCCCTCCGCATCCTCCTGGTTCTCCGGCATCGCGCGCACCGCCTCCGGCAAGCCCTCCTCCGCCATGCCCCCCGGCGGCGGCGTCGCATCCGCCCCCGCCTCGCTCTCCGACGCCTCCGCCGCCACCGTGGGCGGTAAGGGCGGCGTGGTTTCCGCTGTGGCAGCCAGCGCGGGCGCAGGCGGGCGGAGGAAGCAGCTCCAGGGGACGCTGTTCAAGTACGGGCCCAAGTCCGCGCAGGTACGGGCCTCTCCCTCCCTCTCATTCGCGACAAGAAGCCTCTCGCCGTCGCTTGCGGCGGCGATCTGGAGATTGTTCCGCGGCGTGGCTTCTAGAAGGTTCTAGAATTCGACATATTCCTTGGTGTAGTATCTCGCAATTGCTCTGGCTAAAATGTTGTAGAAGATGGGGGGCGTACGGGAATTCCTCGGGTCAGATGGTTCCGGAAGCTTCTAGAAGGTCACCGCGTTGCCAATACAGCCTTTGGAAGGAGGGATCTTCTTTTCTAACGTTCGAGATCCGGGATCTTCCCGTTGGGCTTATCCTGCTTTAGCTAGTGGGGTTCTCCGTTTTCTCACCGATGCGTGTGGTTGTTAAGAGCCTTATAGAGCAAGGAAGCTTCTGTAATGTGCCACGGCTCATGACACACACAACCCACAAGCGGTCGCGATTTTGCTTTAGAGGGTTGCTTTTGGCGAGCCCAACCTGCCATTATGTTGTTTGTTTAGGACTTGGGACTAATTCCTTTGCTGATGTTACATGGCTATGCCTTTTGTTGCTTGTCTCCTAGTTCCTGTACCATTTCTTGTGGAAGAAAGCCTACTGAATATACAATGTTGACCCTTTTGGGCTATGATCCTTTTTGCAGAATAGGTTTTCTTGTTGTTTTGTCCCACTTGTACATTTTGTGTTTTACCTTAAAACATATGTGATGATACTGGTTGTATAAACCTATGTCTGCTGAGTTCCTAACAGATTCATTGTTTGAGCCGGCACAGGCTATTGTAGACTTTTTTTTGGCGCTTTATCTTTTCAGTACAATGCTCTGTATTTTAATTCTTTTGTAGTTATAGTAAGGACCTCAATGGGGTGATCAGTCACAAGCTATTTGCATGCAATTTTTGCTATGTTTGGACCGCTGTATTGCCATTTGCGACCTTGAGCAGGGTAAAATTGCTAGTTATCCTGTACATTACAAGTCTGATAGCATACAAAGGATTGGTTATAATATTGTGGACATTGGACAACTTATTCTGCAGATAGGAAATACCCCTTTTACATCTGGTGATGCCAGCTTGAACCTCTTGGAAGCTTTTGTCTTTTTACTATTACAGATGTCCATGTTTTTTTTCAATGTTGTGTGGATTCCTAGATATCCATCATTTTCTTATGATTTGCATCCACAAAGAAAACCCCACTATACATAAACTAGCTTCTTGTTTCATATGTTTCGTTGCTGCATTGTACGTGTGATAAGCCGATAACTTTATCTTTCCTCTTGTAGGTTGCATTCAGAACTGGTGATTTTAGCCACCAGGTGATCTTCATTGGTGGTTTGACAGATGGGCTTTTAGCAACTGAGTAAGTTAGCATATTTTTCCAGTCTCCCTTTTAATAATTGTAGTTTCATTAAATATTTACCATATCATTAATTGAATTAGAACATCTAAACATTTCTCACAATGGTTCATTACTGTTCGTCAAGTTACTAATATATATATGAAATTACTAGTGAACCTTGAGTTCTCAATAGATGAACTGAGAAGTTAAATATCAGGCAAACATGTTCTGTTATTCCAGCATTATTCCCGGTTGTTGACTCTTATGATAAAACATACTATAATGCGGAGTCAGGTTTTTTTTTAAAAAAAATCGTTGGGTTTGTTAAAGGGATATTACAAGGGAATATGCTATCTCTAATACCCTTAACAGGGTTCAGGGTAGTAGCCATGATACCATGTTGCAATCATGTAATACATGACTAGGTCCATGTTAATTGTCAAGTCATGATGCTTGCTTATAATTGAAAACATGATCCTTGTGATTTTGCCTTTTTTTCCTTGTGTTATGGTATGTTCACCTTTTTTCTTAATTAGTAATGCTATATGCTGTCTATCACTTCATAGCATCAATCATTCCATAATATGTTAAATTGTATTAGTTCTGTTAGTGTTGATATATAGATGGCTTAAAAACATGTTGTGTCCTTAGTAGTTTGTGTCTAACATTAATCATCATTGCCAAAAACTGTGCTCTAAACATAATTTTTGCTGTCAATGAGGAAAATTACTGTCTTTGTTTTGGCCATTTTCAGGCATCAATAAATTTAGCATCCTTTACTTAGTATTCGGGTCATGACATATAGGGGATGTTTGATTTGGTGACCTTGCAAAACTGGACTTATCTGAATGCTGCTGTCTAAAAAACTAAAACACTGTTTGTATGATGACCTTAGATTTTGGCCTTTACTCAACTTTTGAGGCAGAATATGCCTTGCTCAGGGCACTAAACATTCTGAGTATCACAAAAGGCATGCCTTGTGAGGCTAATAAAAAAAATTATTAAAGTGTGGTTTTAAAATTTTAAAGTAAAAGAAAACTTTTAAAGTGAGACAGTCTCAAAACCAAGGCAAGGTTGAAGCAAATTCAGGCATGCCATACCACACTTCTGTAAATATATTTTCATAATACACACCTTATCTTTTTTTTTAGGTTAAGACTGAATCTAATTCCATAGTTCTAATGAATTTCTGAAACTTTACAGCTACCTGGAACCATTGTCACTTGCGTTGGAGGTCGAGAAATGGTCACTGGTCCAACCATTACTTTCTTCATCATACACTGGATATGGAATTTCCAGTTTAGAGCAAGTATGATTTTTAGTTTGATTAGAAGAACATTTGTGAATTATAACATGCACTATATCAGTATCCTTGAGGCGTTTGTGTTCTTTTAATTGCTTGATAAAAGATGATTTGAGGTGCTTAAGGACAGGTTTTATGTTTCAGAAGCTTTCGTTACTCAATTATAGCCTATAGGTGATGTTCTTGATCATCTGAATTTGAATTATGCCAATGAGTTGCCTCATAGGCTATACAAAGCTCCAAACGTTCCTTGTTTTTTACTTCCTTTATCTCAACTTATTGTGTTCAGCCTTCTCAAGGCCCCTTGGGTTTTCTGAAATCGATATTACATTGCAAAAATATGAGGCTACAAGTCTTGTCCTGGAATGAATTCAAGCTTCATGGGTATCTGAAAAATCCACACACATCTAAATAACTGGCAGCAAAATAAAAGTATTTTGAGCTCCTCTTGTTACGGTGATGTTTGCCTGGATTTAATGTACATCATTATAAATTATTTTTGAAATGCTAGGTGATAAAAACCTATCCATGAGCAGTTTTCTAAAACAGAAATAGTCTAAAATCTAAACCATGCAAGTATTGTTTAGTTGCATGCTCAAGGAGTCAAGGACTTGCCCAGAATTTTCTGAATCCGAATTTGAGTATAAATTTCAGTTCCAAACCCTGGGCGGTATTTTTTGTGAAAATCGGAAACATGAACCCTGGGGGGAACAGTCTATAGTCTTGTTTACAATTGAAGGTGCCTTTGCATGGGTTCCTGCCTTGTATTTCCTGTTGTTGGAAATGAATTGGGAGATGACTGGAGTATCTCCTTTTGGAAAATCAGCTTTATATGACAGTTATGTTGGTGACCAACTGCATTCTTCATCAAACCTGCTGATTTTACCTTTTGCTTTGTTTAGTGTAATGCAGTATAATAATAATAAGTGAGGACAATTTGTGGCAATAATGATATCACCAGTTTTGTTGTTTTACTAAGTGATGTTTGATTGAATTTTTCATTTCTGGGGTTTTTTCTTGGTCTTGTTCTTCGCTAACTCTTCTATGTTCTTGGTCTATGCATTGATCATATGTTGTCTTGTGCAAGGATGCATTGGAGCTAGACCAGCTAATCAGTTACTTGATAAATAAAGAAACTTCTGAAGGAGTAATATTACTTGGTCACAGTACTGGTTGCCAGGTATGCTATTACTAATATCCTGGCACTATTTTACAGTCTAAAAAATAAGATAATGTAAACACTTCAATGGATGCCAGGATATTGTGCATTACATGCGGACAAACTTTGCATGTTCCAAAGCAGTTTCTGGAGTCATTTTGCAGGTATTTCTCCCTGTCCATATCCTTGTTCTCTGAATGCCCGAGTAGGGAAGTACAAACTATTTAAATGTGAAGTATGATAGGAATTTCTCACCCCCTAAATGACAAGAGTTAATTGATCAATTTTGTAACCCTGTTGATAAGAATTTCTTGTATGTGTTGAGGTTAATTTAACGTCTAAATGATATGTTGGTGTAACTTCTATGATAATATACACTTCAGGCCCCAGTAAGTGACAGGGAGTATAGAGCAACTCTTCCAGAAACAGCAGAAATGATAGATTTGGCTGCGAAAATGATTAGTGAGGGCCGTGAAATGGATTTGATGCCCAGGGAAGCAAATCCAGATGCCCCCATTACTGCCTACAGGTATAAATTTTCAGGCTCAAGTTACACACATACAGATTTATACTAGTGTGTATCACATATCAGTAGTTTCTTTTTTACTTTGGAATATTAATCATCTAAGTCTGCAAGAGAGTTACTGCTGTTATTAATGACAGTTATGATGACCATGTATACTTTGGCTACTGCATAAAGAGTAAGATGGGGAGTCACAAGCTGCTTGCCAGCAAAGGCTATACTTCTTGTATTGTGCCACTGAAGGCTTTAGATGCGGGCTTTGTAGCATCCCTTGCAATGCTCTAGTGTTATGATGACCAGTGAAAATTCTACCAGCAGGTAATCGCTGGTTACCAGCCTTACCAGTGGGTCACAGTAAAAAATCAAACCAGTCAAACAAATTGTTTAAATTTAAATTTAAATTTTCTATTTGAGTATAAAAGCAGTCATAACCAAGGATCAAAAAACCGGTACCGGAGCAAATCCCGGCCGCCGGGCGGTACCGGTAACCGGCCGGTTACCGGAAATCCCGGAAAAAACCGGTTAAATTTTGTCAAATGAATTTTTGGGCGGGCGGGAGGAGACCGTAATCGCCGGTTACCGGAAAAACCGGTGGAAAAACCGGATAAACCGGTGGAAAGAAGAGCTTTGCTTAATTCTAAGTTCATATATCAATCAAAAGCTGCTCAAAACATCACATTTCTTCCCCTTATATAGATGGGAAGGGGATTACACTTGATTACTAAGACTCTTAGGAAGCAATCTTCATTCAAATGACCATGAACCCTCCTTGAAAGTCCAAATGGTACATATTACTGAATTTGATGCTGGCATAGCCGCATAATGTAAAAGTTAGTGTTAAACAATATAAATATCATTAGGAAAACTAACTTTTACATTCAAAATTTGAAAATTCCTAGTACATTCATGGAAAAAAGTTTGAAATCAAGCACGGAAAGTGCATGCATCTTCCTAATACCTTTTCTTAGTGCTAAATAATGAAAATATCATTAGATAAAGTAATTTTACATTCAAAAGTTTAAATTTGAATTAAATAAAAAACTGGCGGTTTTTTCCCTCCCGGTCGGCACCGGTAAAACCGGTTACCGGCGGTAACCGGCCGGTTACCGCCGGTATTTGGAACACTGGTCATAACCATACTTGATGCGCCAAGCAACTGCATGCGTGTGGTCTTCCGTTCGTTTCCCAGCTTCGCTTGCCTTTTTTTTTCTGTTCTTCAGAAGAAAAATTCCCAGCTTCGTTTCTTTTTTTTTTTATGCTCTTCCTTCACAAGAAAAAATCTGACATATGGGTCTCACTGGTGTTAGATTGGAAAAGGAGGAAAAATTCTTCGTAGGAGGTGGGATTCGATCCATTGACCACACGCACGAAACACTACCCTCCCACCACTAGCACAACTGCATGTTTCAACTTAGGTTGTGCTTGAGGTTTCCTTTATCCATTGAATAAAAAATTTAAAATTTGGTTTGAATATTTCAGACGGAATTTTACTGAAATATCTGATAAATGGTGGTTACAGTTGTATGGATGACCTGTCAATTTTTTTTTCTGAAATGGTATAGTTTTCCCTGATGATGACCGGAGACAAAAATTTTCTTGCTGTCCTCCATGGACCGTGCAACATGGAAGAGTTATCAAGGTTTTATAAAGCAAAGTAACATGCAGACAAAAGGTGAAATGGCTGTTGATGTTGAAAATTGAGCCTCGAGAACAAATATAAAACAAACAGCGAGAATCTAGCTACTTTTTTAAGGACAATACCGAACATAAAAAATTCTGGTGTTTCTAATCATTGTTTTTTGTCTCCCAACAAATGTTTCTTGTCTTCAACTATAATGGGTGTATTCTATTATTTTTTCAAATGATGCGAAGTTAACTTTCTGTGTTGTTTCTGTGGTTTGCTTAGTAGACTTTTGACTTGTATTTATCCAATATCCTATGACTTATTTTGGTTGCATATCTTTTATTTTGTTGGATCTGTTTGCTGGCATATCTCCTAGTATTCTTCGGTAGTCAGTGTGATCTTAAAATTATCCATAATGAATTAAAAAATTATTTTTTCGTCAGTTCTATTCTAATGCATAGAAATAATTTGTAGGTACCACTCCCTTTGTGCATATATGGGTGATGACGACATGTTCAGTTCAGATCTTAGTGAAGATCAGTTGAGGCAGAGACTTGGTCATATGTCAACCACACAGTGCCAGGTGTTATTTTAAAAATAAACAATTGCGTGATTATATGCTACTTAATATTTTGCTTAATGTCTACCTTACCAAGTGTGAAAAAAATTATATTTGTGTCCTTGAGTCCTTTTTACGACTTATGAAATTGGATTGCTTGTGTTTTTGTTGATGCTACAATGCCATAAAGCTAGACTTGATAACCTTGAGTTGCATGTTAAGTTATTTGGAAAGTTGTGAAGGTACAGAAACAGGATGAACCTCATATATATTGTTGGGGTCTTCAACCTAAGTTTGGGCATTTGGCTATCTTAGTTTATTGATGCATGAAAATTTTAAAGGTATTAGTGTCTATTCCTAGTTTCCAGGGTTTGGTCTCATGTACTCTATATATTGCCCCTTCAGGGCAATGCAATATAGCAATAGAACCATTTATCTATTTTCCACTGTTCTAACCTTAACGTGGTATCAGAGCCTAGGTGCCATACCTAGCCTCTGGTCACTTCTGCTGCTGCTGCCCCTAGGAGTGATCTCCACTCCCAGGGGCAGCCATCTCCTGAGCACCTGCTGTCGCGCATGCGGGCTCACCGGGCCGCCTCTCGGCCATCCGTGCTTGCGCCGCTCCAACGTCAGGCCGCCATCTCGGCCGTCTGCTCTCGCACCGTCGTCTGTGCCTCAGCCACCGTTGTCCTCTTGAACCGTCGCCGCGAAGAAGTACACCGTGGACCCTGCTCGGATCCAGTCGCCGCCAGCCCTGACACACCCAGATCCGGTCGCCACTAGCCCTGATGCACCCAGATCCAGTCCTTATCGACCATGTCACGTACAGATCCGATCGCCTCCATGCCTGATCCGGCCGCCTCCAGCTCTCCCCGCACGGATCTGGCCTCTCCGAGCTGGATCAAGTCGCCTCCGGCTCTCCCCTGTCATCTTCGCACCATCTTTCGGCCACCTTTGGCTCTTCTACGCCGTCTCAACTCCACCAGGCTTCCTTTTCGGTCGCCGCTGCTGGTCCCCGTCGCGCTCGGCCCCAGGGAGCCACCTCCTCTACCACCCCGACCAACCTTCTCCCGGTCACTACATCCATCGCTGCTACCTTCGGTCACCCATCGTTGGTGTCGAAGAGTGAGAAGGCCTCCCGCATGGAGGCCACCTGCTCCTCGCTGAGCTCCTTGGCTGCCGCCTCTTGCTACTGCGTCCACCGCGGTGGCTGCCCTCCACCACCCGCTGGAGCCCTCCACTCTCCTACTCGGGCCATCGAAGCCCGCTAGCACCCTCCTCTCTCTGTGTGTGAGGGAGATGATCGCAAAAGCAAATGAGGAGAGGAGAGCTTCGGGAAGGGAGAGAGGAGAAAAGAAAGAGTGGGTACTATGCCTCTTGGCATCTCTGTTTTTCTTGGTTTTAGGTGGATCGTTGGATCTGCAATCCTAGGGCTATGGTGCTGCTTAGTATCTTGCAAGGTTATTAAGGCAGTAAGGCGAGGCGAGGCGAGGCGAGGCGACCCATCCCCCCTCACACCTTTTAAGCGGTAAGGCGTGAGGCGAGGCGACGCCTTACGCATCCTAAGGCGCTAAGGGGTAGCAAATAAAATGAGCATTTTAGTAGCACATATGTATCTTGTTGTTGTCAATTCTTAAGTCCATATCTCATCTCCCATTCTAATTGCTCTTCTCCGGTAGAATAAAAAGTAATAGGTAATAGTTAACTGAGCAATGAGCACTAAAGCAGAGCAAGCCAGCGTGCAGCACAGAGCGACCAGCGAGCAGCCAACAGCGAAGCGCCAACGCGATTAAGCGAAATAAAAATCTCCGCGCACTCCACTCTCTCGGTCGCTCCGCCTCCACTCGCTCGAACGCTCGCTCTCCGCCTCCACTCGCTCGCTCCCCCTCCGTCCGAGCAAATGCAGCAGCGGCGGCGACGTCCTCAGCAGCGTCGACGACCCTCCCCTCCTCTCCCCTCCGTCCCAACCAAGCAGCCGCGCCGGCGACCCTTCCCTCCTCTCCCCTCCCTCCCAACCAAGCAGCGACGGCAATGACCCCAGTGGCGCCGGCGACGGAGAGACGCGGAACAGATCCGCGCCTCTCTGGCGCCGGCGCTGCTGCTGGGAGATTGAAGAGGAGGGGGAGGGAGGGGGAGGGGAGAGGGAGTACCTTGCTGGGCGACGGGGAGGGAGGCGCCGCCGGCCGCCGCCAAGGTTCCAGTACTTCGCCCGTTCGCCGCCTAGGGTTTATCTTCTTTCTCTTCTCTGGTTTAGCCACCGGCCCACCGCCTAGGGTTCCCCCGGGTTCACTTCTTTATTTGGGCGCGATCGTCACCTCCATGCGTATGGCGTCACCTTGAGCCTTCCCGACGCCATATGCCGCCTAATCGACGCCTTGGTGCTGAGGCGGACGCCATACATGCGCAGGGCAAGGCGTTGGCGACGCCTTGCCGGCCGGGGGCGCCTAAGCGACGCCTTAATAAGCTTGGTATCTTGAGTATTTTATTTTGAGTCTTTCGTTGCATCTATCCATGTCCGTAGCCTCTCTCTGTCAGTTCGTCAATGCTGTGTGAGTCCACAAAAGCCTTGTCAATCAGCCGACTGTTTTGCTAGCAACATCCCATCCTCTTAGATGACTATGGTCCTCTCCTTCCTTTTATATAGCTGCAGCCGCCGCTCTTCTCTAAGCTGTTACAGATCGTAGATGTCTTTATGATGTCACCGCTTTTTCCTGAGCTGCCGCCCGAGTTTCCAAGGCCGCTACGCTTCTCTTCCACGTCGTTACACTTTTATTTCTCTCTTTGGCTTGATTTGATAACTCTCTATTTGTGTTACCTTCCACATTCTCTTCATCGTGTTGCCGGATTGACTTTGCTCCCGCTTAGTTCTACTTTCCTAATCCCTGCACTATGTGCTTTCTAGGCTGTTGCACGATTTCGGATGGGAGATCTTTTGGTACTTAACACAATTTTCCGAGAGCCACACGCTATAACGACATCTTCAAGACTCAGACTTCGGATTTTTTCTATTTTAGTGTCAACTCTTCCATATGCAATACTATTGTATATGCCTTGCAGTTGAAAGGGGTGTTAAGGGTATTAGTGCCTTTTCCTAGTTTCTAGGGTTTGATCTCATGTACTCTATATATTGCCTCTTTAGGTCTATATAATACAACAATAGAACCATTCATCCATTTCCCACTATTCTAACCTTAACAAAAATGATAATGTTTCAAGCATTATTGAAATTATGATTTTGTCTAGTGAATTGTTTTGGTTATTTGGGTTTGCTTTCTGATCACATTAAACAAGCTAATGAAATAGAACTCATGAAGTTTAAAATCCTAAAAATATACTTGCAAGCTGCACTAGGATGTAAACAATAATGAATCGTAAGGAAGTCATGGAAATTTGAGCATAATAAGCATCTCAAAACTCATTTCTCTGGCTCACTGATGATAACAATTTAGTTGTCTGCTGCAAAAGAAAAGGCATTATTTTCCTTGGTGTAGTTCTAGGTTGCAATATGAATTCAGTTCTTACACATGCTACGACTTCTGCAGGTTATTTTCTCAATGGGGGATGAATATGTTCCGGAATATGTTGATAAGAGGGCACTCGTAGACAGGTCAAAACAGAAACCTAAATGTAGCAAATACTGATCCAATATATATATCATACTCACGTTTTATGTTTAACTTCAGACTATGTCGGGCATTGGGAGGTGCAGAGAAAGTTGAAATAGAATGGGGAAACCATGCTCTCTCCAATAGGGTGCAAGAGGCAGTTCGGGCCATTGTAGATTTTGTTAAGAGGGAGGGACCCAAAGGATGGGACGATCCATGGAGCTAGACATAACAGTCATGTGTAACTAGTCTTATTATCTTCCCCCCTTTTCCCCTAGTAAAACGTCTTGTTTTTGCATTTTTCTTGGTCCTATTTTTTGTGTAGTAATATCCTGATTTATTTAATTTTGTCGCCTTAACACGTCATATAATTTGATTCTCAATTTTGTTCATTTGTGGACATTCAGGTACGCTATTTGAATTTGTAAATTGTAGTGCTACCATTTCTCAAAGGTTCCTGTTTGTCTAGGCAGAATTTTAATTGTGCAATCGAAATCTTACAGATATATTTGCTACAATTCTTCCTGAATAAATTGCAAGTGATGCAATATTTCACCATGGAATTATCTCCATTCATCCATGAGACGTGTTTGTCTTCTAGATGCACTTCACAACTCACAAAGCAATTTGCATTTAATTTCTTGATGAAACAAACTCATCAGCAGATTGCATCTCTGTTGCTAACTCATCTGCAGATTGCATCTCTGTTGCTAACTCGTGAGTCATGATATGAGAGCTTGTCCATAAACCTCATCAAACTACAATATTTATTTCTTTGGTAATCGAAAGGAATTGTTTTTGCAGTTTCTCAACTCAAGTAGCACAACCGCGCCTAATATTATTTGCAGGTAGTTTTGTTATAGGTTGTTCATCCATGAAAAACATTTGGAGTTTTGTTATGTGATTGTACATAAAGAGATTTTGGGTGTTCTGGTACAGTTGATGGTGCGTGACAGCGTGAACCATCTTTATTCCTGAAGACAAAGGTTAATTGGTCAATTGTTCTTTTGTTCTCGTATCATCCTGCATTTTTCGTGATCTCTGCGCAATATTTGTTTAGTTAAGAGATTCATCATTACATGTGTCTTTATTTGAGGCTCTCTTTAGCCTCTTTACCTTATTAGATATTCCAGCCCAAAAGGCAAAAAAGTTACAATAATTTCATTTTTTGCTTATAACCTTTTGATGCTGCAGAAATGGTTGGTTTGTCGTATTGGGTATAATGGTATTCCATACCATGATCAAGAACTTAATTTGATTTGTTGAAAGCCATTTTTCTTGAACTTTCTAATAATTATTTTGGTCGGTGTGAAATTTTTTTCTAGATCTTAGCCTTAGCTTGACCCATATGGAAAGTGGAAATCCCACGAAGTTGCTCATTCTCAATGCTACATGTACATAACTTTTACAAAATAAGAACGAAAGGTACGTGTTAACCAAAGGTAGCCATGTAGAGGAATTTCAGTAGCAAAATTACATGACAGGAGGGTAATGAGTGTAATTATTGCGTATAGAAGTTTGTGTATATAGTATTTGTGATATGGCTAGATTGATATGGAGTCCAATAAGCTGTTAAGGCTGTGATTGTTTTGGCTTCAGCTTTTAGCTTTCGGCTTATTTTTCACTATTTATAAATTTCGTCTTTTTTCCTGAACTTTTGGTTTTTTGTTGAGCTTTTTTGCCGGTTCTTTTTTCCCGTATTTGTTTGTATTATACGTATGGGCTAATATATTTTTTATTTTTTAAAAAAATTTAATTATGCTAAATAAGCCTCTATTAGCTACAGTGTTTTTTCAGCTACAGTGCTTTTCAGTCATAAGCTACCAAAAAAAGCCCAAATGATCGATCCTGCCAAATTCGGTCAACAAAAATGTAAAATTTTCATTCCACATTAATACAATGATGGGAGTGTGTTATTCACCATGGATGATGAGCTCCCATTGATCTTTGCTTAATCAGGCAATGTACGAATACGTATATATCAATATATCATGAAGAAGCTAGCTAGGTCGGTAGGCTCTATGGCTCTTGCACTCACCTAATGCCATGATTCGCGAATCATGATCATGAGATCGTTCAAGCTTCTAGTTTCTTAATTCCTTTTTCTGCTTTTTGGCTTTTTTTCTCTTTTTTTTTTGCATTGTGCATGATAGGATAACTTGTTTTTCTACTTTTTAAATTTTTTAAATTTAATTACACCAAAAAAAAGTCACCAGTAGCTACAGTGTAAAATAAGTTACTAAAATACTAAACGGTGAAAAATAAGTCACAAACCAATAAAAAAAAACCCCAAATGAGTAGCCCCGAGATCAAAAAGCAGTGCATTTGCGCAAGTTGGTTGACCATAGAGCACACACTAGGAGGCCAAAAATAGGCAACCGAATAAGCAAGAAGAAAAAGCCATGGAAGAAAAGGAGGAGCAGATGATGAGAATATATATGAGGTGAATCGAGGATCTATGGAGGAAGACGAAATGCATGTACGTGATAATGGGAAAGACGTGCGCCGTTATTCATTCAAATATTCCTCACACAGATTTGATCCGCCCATTTACTCTCTATCATTTGATGTGGTATTTTTTTATACAATTATCTATCTATCTACTTTTTTTAAAAAAAATTATCTATCTATCTATCAACATTTTTTTATAACTTATCTATCTATCTATCTTAATTCTTACAAGCTCCCCAAAAAAGTGTATCGTATAATATAGTTAATTCCCTCTTTCATTTTCCAAGCTCTCGATAGGCTGTGCTTCAATCCTGTCAACTCGACCGTCCTATTTGCATTGGAGTTTTTTCCCTTGAAAATTGGCTAGAGCACTGACATTCACCAAAAAATTTGATGGGCACCCGAGTAGGTCCTGACTTTCAAGTAGGGTGGGCTAGTGCGCAACTGGGATGCTTTACCATCTAGTCGTAGGCTAGATCTATATTTGAAATGTTTTCAACTCACACCTTTTTTCTATTTGAGATATTATTAGATATAGGAATTTCACAAAAAATTTGCAGAACCGTGGTCAACACCTTGTGTGGCATGCACGCTTCTCAATTCAACTAACCTAACATATACACTCTTCATGGAAGTGTGTTTTCCTACTAGAGATGTCCAATCATCAAGTAGTAGTAGCACATAAATACTATTAATCCATTCTTTTTTTTTATAAAACCTTTTATCCATTCAATTTTGTTTTTGGGAACATATCCATTCATGTTTATATCTCCTTGCTTTTCTTTTTTTCCTTCTTTTATTTGCACATCAATATCATCGCCAACGAATTTGGTGGTGATCGGTTCGGCTGAAAGCCTCATGGCTTATGGCTGAAAACACTGTAGCTGGCTGAAAAAAGCACTGTAGCTGACAGAGGCTTATTTACCATAATTAAATTTAAAAAAATTTAAAAATAGAAAAAACATATTAGCCCATCACGTATAATGTAACACAAATACGAGGAAAAAAAGAACCGGTAAAAAAACTCAAAAAAAAGCCAAAAGTTCAGAAAAAGACGAAATTTATGAATAGTGCAAAAATAAGCTGAAGCCAGAAGCTGAAGCTATATTGATCAGGGCATTTATCATTGTTGCCTTATCGGAGATCACAGTGTAACAAAAACCAAACTCTTTAGGATCTGTCCGGAGCGCATGATTTCTATTGAACAACCCAGTACCCACATCTAGCGCAATTAAAACAAGGCCTTAACGACAAATTGTTGTGACCTTGTGCCCACGTTGGGCTACCTGTTAGCATCAGTTTCATAAGAAAGGTAAGCCCGTATATATATGCTAAAACCTTGGTTTTTTTAGATAAAGGATATAATATCCGGCCTCTATATCCACTTGAGATATACACAACCAAAAGATACACGAGCTCTTAGGCTCAAAATCTCAACATTGAAGAGTACACAACAGCAAGAAAGAGCGCTTAAGGACTATAAAAAAGCTAGAAAGACTAAGCTTCAGCACTTCTTCGTCCTTGCTTTCCACCAATCCCCTAACCTCCTCCAACTGAACCACCCAAACTCCGGTCTACTTTGCGTGAAGAAACCTCCGAGGCAACGTCTCCAAAGAAGCGACGAGGATCGCCGACGCCGCCCGCCTCATTGAGATAAGGCTTTCACCTGGAGAAAAGAGTACATGAGGGCTATGGAGTGCTATGACAACCCTTCAGGAAGGAAAATGGCGTCCAAAGGCGTCATAGTTGTCGAGACCGGTAAGAACACCGGCACGACTTTCGCCAGCACCTCCACAGCAACTCATGCACTACACACACACACACACAAAAAAGATCGCCACCATCACACCAGGGTTCTACCCGCCTCAAGGCCAAAACAAAGCCATCGAGACCCATCCAATCATCGGAGATAGAAGTGGCAGGAACAATCTTGCTATCAGCATCTGCCGCAAACTTGTCAGCTATGACAACATCAGTGGGAAGCAAGAGAGAAACACCCTTTGCCTTCGCCTTTTCCATAAGTGAAGTTGCAAGTTCAAGTTTTTCTTCCTCCACAAGAGATTTTCCAACAGCATATCCCTGGGCTTTGTAAAATGTGAAGATCATACCACCACCAAGGATGAGGATATCAACCTTCGCCAGCAGAGACTCAAACACCCCAATCTTAGTTGAGACCTTTGATCCACCAACAATGGCAGCAAATGGCTTCTTTGGGTTGGCAACAGCTCCGACTAAGGTAGTCAAGTTCCTTCTGCATGAGGAAGCCAGCAACAACAGGCTTCAAAAACTTGGAGACCCCCTTTGTTGAAGCATGAGCTCTGTGTGCTGTGCCAAAAGCATCATTTACACAAAGGTCAGCAACAGATGCAAGCTTCTAAGCAAACTCAGGATCATTCTTTTCTTCCTCCTTGTAGAATCTGACATTCTCTAGGAGTAGAACATTGCCATCTTGCAAAGCAGCAGCCAATATCTCTACTTCCTCACCACTTTTGGGTGGCCCAGATGGCTGGCCAGGATGACCCTAGCGCCCTTCTCGAGGAGGAACTTGATGGTGGGCACGGAGGCGCGGAAAGCGGAAGTCGTCGGTGATCAACGCCGACCGGCCTCCTCCACGCGCTCCAGCGCGCCCACCCACTCCGTCCATTGCTCTGCCCACCCAGCGCCACCGCCACACCATCCTCGTGCCCAAACCAACGACGGCTCCGCTCTCCAACGCCGGCCTCTCCTTCACTCCCACCAGATCTTGCGCGCCGCGCGAGCGATGATCCGCCGAGCCGCCACCGGCCTCGCCCCTTCGACGCTGCGCCGCGCGCGGACTCTTCCTACCCCACCTCTCTCTCGCCTTCCTCCCCCATCGCCTCCAAGCCGGGTTCCGGCGACCCTCACCGTGCCAGGCCTCATCACCGTCGCCGGACCTGAGCTCAACCAGATCCGGGCCAGAGGCGCGTGCCGAAGGCCTTCAACCTCGTTGCAGACGAGACACGGCCGGGCTGCAGGGCGCCGCCGCACAACCCCGACACATCTCGACGCGAGCGCCAACACCACCACCACGCCCCCGCAGCCTCCGCCGGTCACCGCTACTCACTCCACCCATCCTCCGCCGGCGACCACCACAGGGGCCCTGCCACCTCGAACCCAACGCCCAGATCTGGAAGACGCCGTCCAGATCCAGACCCGAGAGCCCCGCCGCCGCCTTCCTAGCACCCGCACACGCCTCCGGCGGCGTGCTCCAGCGGCGGCAAGGCGGAGAGAGGAGGTAGGGGAGAGCCGGCGCTGGGGCCGAATTCAAAACCTTGGTTTATATATATAATTATATGGAGTAGGTACTCCCACTTATATACCACTTAAATAATGTTGTTACACATTTTTATCATTTTGAGTATACTCTAATAATGATTATAAGATACTTTAAAGTGAGTTTTATAAAAAATTTATCAAAATGCACCTTTTAATAACATAATTTCTGTGTATACTCTTTTTATATATAGAAAATGGTATATAAGTAACAAAAAAGGACTCTGATGAAAATTTTCAATCAAATCACATTGAAGTATTTTAGAATTAATATTTAAATATACAAAAATAATAAATAAGTATAATATATTTGTTTAAGTGGTAATAAAACCTCTTGAAAAACCAACCTGTTTGTGACTCTGTCTCTTCAAAATTCCTGCAGAATTCTTATATATTATAGATAAGCATGTCTTTTTTTTTAAAAAAAAGTGCAACTCTTTACTCTCTTTAATTTACTGTTTTGATCTCAAAGAGTAGTGCCACTGGCTTCTGTATGATTATTACTTTCTACAAATTCTTTGAAGAAAAATTTGACGACGACCCAGTAAAATGAACTACGTACGGGCAATGTGGCCTAGGCCCAAAATCAACCTGTACTAGGAAGAAAAACAAAACCCCATAGTTTTGTTTTTTATTTGCTCAGGTCTACTTGGTCCAATCACATCAATAAGTAATATAATTCCCTTGGTGATAATTCATTGCAGTAACTTTTCAGATCGATAAGGCGCACTAGCATATGAAAGATTCCAAGCATGCAATCCGTGTAGTTAGATACTAGACGAAAATGGCCTTCAATGGAGCGAAGTTACACAATCAACTGAAGAATCAACCAAATAACTGGTCTAAAACTTGGAAGCACAGCTACATTCACTGCCTGTCCTACAAGATAGAGAAAGGATAAAAAAGACTATCGCAGTGTGCCTTCATGTAACATATTCCTGGATTCGTCACTATCAACCTGCAAAAATAAAATAAAAAATACATTGTCGATCATACTTTCTATTATGGAACTCTTTTTTTATACTACAGCATTTTCTAATAACCATTGTAATTTTGGAAAAATGATTGATCAATGCACGCGTTTTGAGGATTGGACATGAAATTTGTAATATTTGTTCGAAAAAGAGTAAAATGCATGAGGATCATCCAATTTGTGTGGGTGCATCATCTAGGTCACACAACTTTTAAAATGCACATCTAGGTCACTAATGTGATATAAATTGGTCATTAGTCTATGATAGCTACCCACACAATCATAGTGCGCGCGCGTGGCATGACATGTAGAATTCAAAACAGTTGGCAGAACATTTGCAAAAAAACCCGTGTGCAATTTTTTTGCTTAGCCTTACTCATGTGCCCTTATTCGAAATAGACCACATTTTATACATTCCTGTTACCTTTTATTCGACTCCCAAGCGACCTGTGCAAGGAGATCATAGTTCATGAATCATAGCTTCATTAGCTAGAGCGCGATGAGATGAAGCCATACTCTACCGCCACCACCTCAAGGGTTTGTTGCAAGTGAATGCAGATGGAAGAAGAGGATAAGACCTTGAGTCACTGGGGTTAAAACAAAAAATATAATATTTGGGGAGTTTTATGTTAATTTATAGCATCGAGTCTTATGTTTAATACCAAACATATAAAATATGCTAACGTGGGCAAATAAAATGGACTAATGACCCACTTATATCACATAAGTAATCTACATGTGCATTTTTAAAGTACAATGATCTGGATGATACGTCCAAACAAGTTTGGTACCCTCCATGTATTTTACTATTTTAAAAAATTAGGAAATTAATTGCCCACCACGTAGCATGCCTAAAAAAACACTGACAAGCTAGGTTTATGCAGGTGAGTGGTGAGCCTGCTAGTCACCTAGATGAGCCGTTGAATTGTTTGGTTTTAATTCTAGTGTATTGTGAGACTGATGGAGCCATCCATTACGGTGTTGGCGTGTAAGGATTTAATTAGGCACAGTGCTATATGAATGCATGATACACACTTGTCTCATTCTCGTCTTATCAGATGGATTCAGACTATAACAAATCCAAAGTAAAACTTGTTGCTTGGCTACGTCAAACGCTCAGAGAAGTTAACTATAAGTTGCTGCCCATCTCACCGACTCTCTCTCTCCATCAGGTTGGTACAGGCAAGAATCTGGTGCATTGCATGGTTTGGTCACCCAGTGAGGAGGGAGAAATTATTGTATCTTCGGTTGTTTATTCTTGTGAAAGCTTAATGGCCAAGGATACAGCTAGCTTTGTAAAAGCGATGGCATGCACGGATGCATGGAACGACGATAAGATAAATATAGGCAAGTTAATCTTGGGATAACACCTGCGGCCACAAGAAGTCAACGTCGAACATTACACCTCAGAAAGTGATGCCTTTCATCCGATCACCTCATCTTCTGTGGCTGTAGAAAACCTATCCTGAATGGTTTCACCTCTACAATTAGAAGTAGTGGTTTGCAAACACCATCTCCATGGCATGTATGAAGTTAAATTTAAGTTTTATCAATATGATCCTTTAATTTGTTTTTTTTTGGCGAGGGATACCTTTAATTCCTTAGGTAAAACAATTATTTATGGGAAAATAATGGCTAGTCTTTTCACTCGTCTCGTGTTTGTGCGTAGAGCACTGGGTTATATATATGTGTGTATAAATGTTGACCACCTAGCAATGCACTGTTTAAACCACCGATGTTGAAATCACCAATATTTCATGCATGATTGGACCATGAATATTTAAGATAAGTTATTGAAGTCAAAGTCATTCACGTTAGCTGTCATAGACACCAAGACTGACTGACCCACCCAATAACGAACCATTAAATCATTGCAATTCGCAACATATGAGTGCTTTGCTTTTCGATCTCACTACTGGTGAACATAAGATGGCAAGACATGGATGGGTCGACGCCCATAATTGTAAAAGAGATTGGTAGGACTAGGAGCAACAGAAAAGGCTCAGCTTTTTTTTACATATCTAGGCTCTGAGTTCAGTGCTTCTCCTTTTCAATTATTCAATGGATCAACTAGCAGCACTTCTCTTTGTTAACTCGTATTTTATAAAAAAAGACCTGCACTATAAGAAATATGAAGTGGTTGGTAAAGGTCATGTTAAGCAAGAATGCTACAGTTCTTATTTGTATTCCCCTAGCTTTCATCTATGTTACATGATAGAACAGCTTTTGGTAAAGACAATGCTAACTCCTGTGAAGAAAGTAACATTGTTCTAGAGCGTGTGCAGTCAGACTACTTTAATTGACCAACAACATTTTGTGAATTTTTAGATTGTCCGTGTGAAATTATGTGAGCAGATTTGTCACAATAGATTTTTCACAATATTACAATTTTACTCCCTTCGTTTTGATTTATAAGGGCTGCCATATTGTTGCAAATTATTAGGTATTTGTCCAGATTTAATGCTATATATTTTCCTTTTTACCCTTATTTATCACATTCTCTTTCCAAAACATTTATATACTACAATCCACACAAACTATCATCAATCACCTTTTCAGAGCACTTAGTGCAAGGGTACTATAGTCATTAATTCTAGATATTGATGACCACTTTCTCAATCTTAACCTTTTCTTATGCTTTCAATCAACATACACTTTACAAAAAACAACGAAGGGAGTATCAGGTTTTTAGAAAATACATTACAATATAAGTAGTGGTAAAAATGACCCTTTTTAACAAGACGAAGTAGATCTTTTTAAAATTTTAAGATAGTTAACTAAATCTATTTTTTATAGAAAAGTTTAAGTATAACAATAAGAACCTTTTCCTACTGAATTAATTATTACATAATTTCAAAGAGGCTTATATGCTATTTTTTACTGATATAACTATTGGCAGTGATCTAACATTTTGATTTAGTAAATTGACAATTTTAGGGAAAAGGTTATGTAGATTATTGTGCTATTTAGTTTTTGGTACAAATTATGATCTAATGATTTTGGTCAAGTTTAACATATACTCTTGTATGACATCTTAATGTATCTATTAGAAAGTATTCAAAAAAAATTCAAAAGATATTCATATAAGCGAGAGTTTTGGTAGAACTAGCTAGTTCCATTTTCTCATATGAGTTGCCATTTTTTTTATTCCTTCTACCTACATGTTGTCAAGTATCGAAAATTTTAATTTTGTAATGCTTAATTTGGTTGCTTGGTGCGGGGTTTGGTTTTCAGATGAGGAAATTGGATAGGCGGATCATACATGAGATGATATTCCAATATCTATTTGCACTAAAGGGTCTATATATGAAATCAATGAAGTATTGCAAATTCTAGAGCACACTATTTCTATCTTGAAAGTTTTTGTTTTTGCGCAAATGGTTTACATAGTTTGATTGGATGTTTTTTAGATAAGTGGTGGGATTAAGTGTGGATATATAGTTATTGAGTGTGTGTATATGGACATCCAACAAGCCTTCATGTTTTGAGGAGTTTCGACTTCAGCTTGAAGTTACCAGAAGTTAATTGTCCTAAGTGGGGTGCGACTTCTAGTACTTAGAGAAGCTCACCCTTACAACCAAAGGAAGCCTTAATTACATATTGTATTTGCATGTAAACATCTGTCACAGTAACATCCACTATGGGGCTGTTTGGTTACCTGCATCGGGGTGGCTCGCACCAGCGCATGCAGGGAGATGGTGTTTGGTTGCCTGCATCGGGGTGAGAGCCTGCATAAGCGGATGCAAAAAAACAAATGGAGCCAGACTGAGGAGAAACGCGGCTGAGGACCTTCTCTACTCAGCCTGGCCACGCTCATGCAGCTGCATCAGCTCATGCAGGCAACCAAACAGGCCCTATACGAATGGTATTTTCTGTTTGAAATATTTGCATATAGGCCCTTTATATCTTGAATTACTCGAGTAACATAGGAGGTCGTTGAAAATCTATTTAGTATAAGTACCCACATACACTAGTGAATATATGAGAAAGTAGAAGGTAAAATTTAATCTCAGAGGTAGATCACAGAGAGAATTCTCCTCTCCCTTTTCCTTCCACAGGTTGAAAGGGGCTTTAATTAGTTTAACTTCCCTACCTAATGATTGATGTACACCCATCAATTAAGCCCCTAGTCACTTTCTAGCTAGATTTCCTCACGAAATAACGGCCTGATACACACCGATCCATGCATGTTTAGGCGGCCTTCTTCCAAGTTGCATATAAGAATCATATATAAAGGTTTAGCATGTCTGAAAGGGGATAACCGCAAAATTAACATTTAAACATTTGATTAACCATAGCTATCTAGCTTTAGGCATCATTCATAGCTTCCAATATTCAATTTCATAATATAAAGCATATCTCTGGACCTTACATGTCTTGCATAGGATTCTACTTTTATACACAGTTATATATTACTTGGCAGCCAGCTTTCTACAAATAAACATAAACTGCAGCATATGTCTAAAGTTGATCAAAGTAACGGCTCATGTTTTATTAGTGTGTTAAGTACTAACAAGGAATATTCCTGAACAAATGTGCTCCGAAGTAAGTCTAGCTCTGTAGGTGTGCTAGAATTTACAAGCCAGGTGTATTTAGGAAGTTTAAGTACTCCTACATTAATAGTAATATAATTACTCAGGACTATACTAGCTAGTATAGGGTATGTTCTTTTCGGCTGCGGCTTATGGGTTTTGGCTGAAATTTTTGAATTTTGGTTGTTTACGGTACAGATTACGAAGAGACAGATACTCACTTGCGATTTTAGCTGGTATAGATATTAGGTTTTTAACGTGTAGATCGTTTAACTTGTAGATTCCGTTTTGAGAAAATACTCTGTTTGAAAGTTAGGTACTATAGTAAAACCAAAAACCGCCAGCTTGTGAGGTAAAGAACAGACCCATAGTACTTTGGTGCAGTAATCATAAGGATCTCAAGAATTCCTTTTTGACCTCATACATACTGGATACAGTACTGCAGCCTATCTTTACTACACAATTATAGACGACACGAATCCTAACAAAACTTGAGGCGGTATCCTCTCAAAAGTTCTTCCCATGCGTGCACATACAGTCTTATTTGAGACCTTAATTGTTCGTCTAGATGGAGCAGCTTTACAACGGATTAACGAGACAGGCACGCGTGCACACGCACACACCTTTTTAATCTGCGATTAGTTCGTCATCAACTAGTGGTTATCAAGGATAATGGCAATGACACGAAAGGCTAGCTAGAGAGCATGAACATACGATGATTTCCCTTATACAAACACTCCACTTGATCATTTTATAACCTTATTTGTCTTATATCTCATTAAATGCACCCTATTTTCTACCTCTAATTTATGAACAAGATGCAAATCCATTATAAAGAATCAAAATTTTATTTTTTTAATATAAAAATTATAATCAATCACCCAAATTCGATGGTCGAACGATAGCATTGATCATAAGCACTGCATGCCAATATATTTATGCATGCGCATAACTAGCCAAACAAATGTCGACGTGATGTTCTTATTTATCTAGTGGAAGTACTCTATCCGTTCTATTTTATGTAACTTCCTAGAATATATGCCATCAAACTTTTTAAAATTTGATCGTCAATAGACTCAAAACTATCTATATTGACTATACAAAAATTACATTATTAAATTTATCGTCAAAAATACTATTGTAGTATTATAATTTTATTAGTATATCTTATTATAAAGTTATACAAAGTAGTGGTCAAAGTTGTATCTCGGAGACCGTAAAAAGTTAAAAAAAAATATCAAGTAAAAAGAATGGAGGAAGCACCATGTTCGACTTTGTATGATGTTGGCAACGATCTTATAAATATGAACAAGAAACAATGGGGGAGGCTCTAGAGACAAGAAGTGTTGGCATTGCTTTAGAAATAGATCTAATGAAGTAGGATTAGTAGTGCACGCGTGGGGGATACCCCTCCTCCTCCCCATCCCTTTCAAGACCAACTTTCTGTTGTACGCACCCTTCAACACAAGTACAAAACACAATGATGCATCTCATGCTAAAAAATGATTACCAACTTGGAAATACATATGATTTTGGCAAGTGCACGCTTGTACTAACTACCCTATGACCTTTAAGGCTAGGTAGCTATAACCCTTGAACCCATATAGATGTAATATAAAACTTCTAATCATATCTGAAAAAAGTAGTCTAATGATAATGATCATCATTAATCTCAGCATATCTATGTATATGATAAAAAAACCAAAAAGAAGGGACAAGTGAATGTCACCCTCAATAACAAATAATTAACTATGATAAATAACGAAATTCCTTTTGACCCGTGCTTTGAGCCAAGGTTATGCATGCGGGGCCCTGTTCTCATGTTAAGTGGTTTCTATTAGGTTCATGGAACCAAAACTTTAAGAATTGGTTATAATGGAGAACCTACACTTGTATTATTCTTGGACTATGTAGACATTTGTATGCAATTTTCGTCTCCACTTTAGAGATTATTTGTCGTTCTTTTGATTTGGACGCAAAGTCATCTACCAGGACGACGATTTTTTTTTTACAAACTGCATATATATTATTCATGTCTGCAACTTGTCATTCACTGTAAATAACCTTGGAAACAAAATTTTGCAAATGAGCATAAAACTATATCTTTTGCGTGATCGTTGGAATAGGTAAAAGGGGGCACATTCTCTCTAGATCAACCACACATTTTATGCTTCTTAATTCTCTTGCAATCACAACATAATTTATTGGAAGGAACAACAAAGACAGAAACTATGGAGAAAGAGTGTAAAAAAAAATCAGTAGACTAAAGATGATGGTTGATGTCATGTCGAATGAGTCATGTAGGCCCCGTTTGGAATGAAGAAATTTCACGTGAGACAATTAAATTCCTGTAGGAATATGAAAATAATTCATGTTCCCACTACTGATGAGCTTTCACGATGGTTAAAAACCTCCAAGAAAAATATTCCTGACGGGTGCCGTCAAGCATTACCCTGTCAGGAAATATGTTTTTTCCCTGGCGACATCATAAATCTGTCACTGAAATTAAAATTCTTGACGGTTGGTTGTAACCCGTCAGAAAAATTATTAATCGTGACGAAAGATCGGAGATCTTGTCGTGCCCAATTAGGGCCATATCTTTCTGGTTGGCATGCAAAGTTGCAAACAGAGACAGAAACAAACTGCAAAAAAAAAAAAGTTTCTGAGCGACAACTCAACATAATATGATACGAAATGGATACTACCAAGGTGGAGGAATCACTCGTCATTGGCTCACTGTTGGACGGAAAGGACATAAGAGAAGCCATATGTACAAACTACATTTGTTCTTCCAACAATGCCCCATAGAAAAGCAGAAATGGAAAAGATAAGAAGAAAAAGAAAACATACGTCCTAATTAGGATTTTTTTATAGTACATTATTATACTGCTAGTACAAAGATGGTAATAGAAATAAAAACCGATCGTTGATTTATGAGGGTATTATAGACTTTTGTTTTCATTTTAAGGTACCGTAAAAGAGTACTTTTTTGCATTATCAGAAGAATAGATCAATGGACCACCAATTCATTGAGATCTTATGATGAGCACGACATCAAGCTTCTCGAGCGTAGGGAGGTTGATGTAGATGTCCGATCTTAGCCTGGTTGCCATGACTTGCACGAAGCACCGGAGAGAATCACCAGAAGACTCGATAAAATCGGCATGAAAGATCATCTCAAATATAGAAATCCCACAAACTAGACTTCCCGAAGAATCAAGGATTTTACAAGTATTTTTCTTAGAACTTACCTCAAAATCGTGATTGGTAAGCTGGGGAACAAAGAGTAAATTATATCGCAGTTTACTCACTAAGGCAACATCTTAAAAATGAAAGAATCATTAATATGTATAATACCTTTAGCGATGACTTGACCTGATGAAGCGCCTCCAAAGGTGATCATCTCATCACCTAGAGCTTGGACTAGGGAATAAAACCAACATGAATGTCTGGTCATGTGAAAGGAACAACCGGAGTCAACTATCCAAACATCTCCCTCCCCGGTCCGACGAACCTGAATCAGTGAGAAGTCATAAGAGATAACCACAACTCTAGATCTCGTGTCGGTCTTAGGAACACTCTGAGACTAGGGCTGACCCTGAATACCCCTAAGAGTATGAACACGATCATGACACATGACCTTTGCACACCTAAAATAGAAGTCGACTAAGTGTCCATCCTTCTGACATAATGTGCAATGATACTTTGCCTTCTGAGAGGTCGAGGTAGCAGGAAGCACAACCTTACTATCATAAATCCCCTAGACAAAGGCCGCATACTTAAACACTATCTTTTTAGACTCGAGCGCAACCTCGATCACACCTCCTACTACACCTCTAACAACTGCATGTGGATGTTTCCTCGCATCCTCTAGAAAATCATATCCTAGACATTGATTAAACTTGCAAATCATAGATTTGTCCAGGATAAGATTGAGTTTCTTGTCTCTGATAAAATTTTCAAGAGTGTTCATGAGGTAATCACACTCCTAAAAAAGGAAGCACAGGAAGAATATGGGGAAGATGAAGATGAAGCACCAGAAGAAAAAGATCGAATAGCACATGTATATCTCTCCCTATGCACGGCCGCCTCAAGCTTGAAGGCTTCATAAGGCACACACGGGGTAGTCCTAAACCTAGCCATCTAGGCATCGAATCCCTTCCTAAAGGTCTCTTCCATTTCCTTCATTTTCTCCTCTACTTCAGCACAGAACAAGCAAGCAGATTATGGCTTCTCTAGTAGGTCCTTAGTTAGTTTTACATATTTTTCATTCCAGGCAATCAATTCAGATTTTATTTTTTCATAATTATTGCATGGTGAGCTAACAGGTGCTTTAGAAGTATATTGAGCTATTTTCTTACTATGAATACACGTGTCCTAAAATGGCTTGGATATGGATTCAAGTTCATTAGTTAATTTAAGACAGTTGTCACAAGAAGCAACATGCTCAATCAAAGCAGCATACATTTTAGCAATTTTCCGATCTACCTTTTTTAAATTATTCTTTAAGTTGACACAGCTATCACAAGTTTCAGGCAGACCAAGAAGCAAAGTATACAGATCTCTAAAAGCATTATCCTTATCCTCACATAAGGTGCAAATCGTAATCTCAGTAGAATCAGATTGACAAGGAGTAACTCTAGTCATCTCTAGTTCAGTTAACAGACTAACATTCTCTATCTTAAGCAAATTAAGCTCATATATCACACTATCATGTGAGGTCCTTAATTTTTCCACATCTCCAAGCAAGGGAGAACAAACATCACAATCATCGTGAAGGGAAATATATCTAAGTGAAATAAGCTCCTGTGACAAGCTCTCTACCTTCTTCTCTAATTCGTCACACCTAACCCTAGACCTAGCATATAACTTTTCTAGTTTTAGAAAAGCATCATTGAGCTGGTCGTAGGAGGGGTTTACCTCATCGAAGTCACTATAGAGATCGTCATCGTTGATACTGTTCTCATCCGCCATGAAGCACATTCCGATGAAGTCGTCACCATCCCTGGTATTCTTTTGTGGATCATCCTCACCGTCGTTGTCGCTTCAGCCCTCCATGTTGCTGAAGTCAAAGTTGTCAAAGGCGGTGAGAATGTGGTGCAAGAGCTTCATCACCTTGACAAAATTGTGGTACTTCTTCTCCTTGCCTTGATCTAGAGTTGGTAGTTTCTTGTTACGGTTCTTGTTGGTGTAGTTATTCTTGCTAGCACCACTGTAGTTGATCTTAACCTTTTCCAGCTTAGAGCAGTTTGCTTGAATGTGGTTGGGGCCACCACACTCGAAGCAGATCACCAAGCCTCCTCTCTTTCTCTATCTAAATCTCTTGTATATGTGTGAGAACTTTCTGGCTACGAGGACTAAGTTACTCTCTGGAAACTGATCAAACTGGTCATTACGCATTTCGCACAACACAGCCAAAGAGAATCAAGAGACTCTATCGGAAGATGGTCCAGAAACAGATGTGGGATCAGTGACTAGGGTCATCATTTGCGACTTTGTCTTGTGAGAGATGACATCAATCTCATGAGTCTTAAGGTGAGAGTACAACGCGTCAAGAGTCAAGGTCGACAGATCAATCGTGTCTTTGATGTTGGTCACTTTCATTTCCCTAACTCTGAGATCCAAGGCAGAAAGTATTTGACGAGCATTATCCGAGTCTAGGTATGTGAGACCAACAGCTCAGAGGTTGCTTAGTATCTTGTGAAATTTGCCAAAGCATTTATTTAAGGATTCATCAGCAAGCATATGGAATTTGTTGTACTCCCTCTTATACTGGTCTTATCGGATGGTCTTGATTTGGGTGGTGCCCTCATGGTATGCATCGAGGCTCACCCAAATGTCATATGTTGACAAGAGGTGATAGATGTGATCAAACTCATTTCTGCTAAGACTTTGAATGATGGTGTTTCTTGCCTTAGCATTTATCTCAATATCTGGTGTAGTGTAATCATGATGTTCTCATTGGTAGGAACAACAAACTAAGTCTTAATTTTTTTTCTTCCAAATAGCACAGTCTTGAGTATGAATATAAGACTCCATCCTACTCTTCCAAAAGGGATACTAGAACCCATTGAAAATAGGAGGCTTGGTGGAATAGTTGTCTGCTGCTATTGCTCCTAAGACCGGTTATGATCTATTAGAAGAGCTAACTAGGCTCTGATACCACCTGTAGGACCAGAAAGACAACAGAGGGGGAGTGAATGGTGCTGACTAAAATTTTCCCCCAAGTATTCTGGATCTTTTTCTCAAGTAACTATAGAGTTATTGAGAATCAAATCCAAGCTGAAAAGCACAAAGCAAAACACTCAACAACACAAAATCTTGAAGAACTAAGCCCCTAGAGGTCTGACTCACATCTTCACGTTTCTTATCTTTCATGCGCTTCTTGCTTGAGCCACACAGTCTCACCCCGAGCTTACAGACCACTCAGACCTCAGTTCTCCCACCTAGTCCTGATCACTTTCCATCGACCGCTATCGTTCTCCAAGCAACTTGCACATCCAAAGACCAAACAATCATTTCGAGTACAAGTTCTATGCACTTGACTCACATTAGTCAAAATGATGCATCATGCAATACAACACAACCTAGCACCAGCATCCATGACGTGCACACACTCAAACCAACTCAATGTCCATTTTGATCAACACCCTAGACACGTCTTGGATACCCTAGACATGTCCGAACTTCTCTGGACACCCTAGAGACATGTCTACTCTCATACTACCAGTCTGACCCCTCTCCCCATGGCAGTCAGACTGCACCGATTAGACCGCCAATCATAACCTAGTCACATCACACCAGCAGTCAGACCACCAACCATCAATCGGTCAAACCTACCAGTGCACACCAGTAAGACCACAGTTGCATGCCGTTCAAACCGCCCTTACCAATTAGCAAAACTAAATTTTGCCAGCTTTTGCAAAATCAAAATCAAACTCCCCAAACATGCAATTATTCATCACCAATTGACCACAATATTCTCATGTGGTCCTTCAATATGAGATATCAAACTCAAACATAAATAAGTTCAATTTGAGCTAGTTTCACCCTAAATAAGCATTGTCATCACATTAATTAGAAGATGCAATTAAATGATTCCAATTGTGAGTTCAAAACTCACTTACCATAAAAAAATGTATAAAACATTTCATAAATTTTATATCAATCATATACATGTATTAAGTATCTTACGTATTAATTTGTCACTAAAACTAATTTGATATTATTTTTATACAACATCTTTTGAAGAAAAATTCTTTATAATTTTTACTAACGTATAGTTAGACAATATGCAGTGTTTTAGGGTCTCTTCTTTTATTCAGAATTACAATTGGATAAAATCAGTTTACAATGTAGGCAAAATCAAATAGTTACAAAAAGGACATTATTTGCGTTGTATTTAGGTCCTCTAGCTAATATACGTTATGAAAGGAAAAAAAATGGATACTAGCTAACCTAAAATTTCCAAAAAAAAAATCAAATATGTGATTTTTTATAATGCTCTACAAAGTGATTAAACTATATAACAATGATTATGCAATAATTAATTACACATTTAGTAGGTTTACCTAATAGAAGCCAAGTGCACACAACAAAGCTGTTTGTCAAAAAAATGAGCTATATATCTAAAGTAATCCTGATGGTTTTTCGATTAGGTATGCTGGAAAACCCATCTTCAATTGGTTACCTTGGCTGTCAAAAACTCTTGCAATTTTCTCACTCTAAATGGAACCTTGAGGCGCAACATCTTACATTCTTGAACCTAAAAGGGGAACATATATAGGTACAAGAGTTCTCTTTACATAGCCGGCTATATATCATACTGTAACCCAATGAAAACCGAATCAGATCACCCAAGATGTTTTATTTATGCTCATCATCTCATACAAATATTTCAGACCAACTAAAAGTGCCTATACACATCTCTCTCTGTGTCTCTCTCTCTCCCTCTCTCTCCATGCAGCAAGCAAACCAACAAAAAGCTAGCAAAAATAACCTGAAGAGCTAGAACACGCTAGCTAGCTCGATCGCACTATGCACGTAGTAGTAGCAGGCACGAAATAAGAACAAAAAGAGAAAAATAGCCATCACACGCCATGCCAACTCCAGAAACGTACAAAAAGAAAAGAAGTAAAAAAAGAAAGAAATGCAGGTGCCCCACTCGGTGCTAGCTCGCCTGTAAGTTTAAAATGCAACCTTGCCAATCCGACTGATCTTTCGTCTTGACTCTGTTTGGAGTACGGGATTCTCACAGGAATCCTACAAGAATTGTACTATTTCCTGCGAAATACCTATGAGATTAGTGCGTTCCAAACAAGCCATGATCACCAGCTTAACTATGTAATTTAGCCTCTAGCTCCTCTGTCTTGATGGTCTCGTGCAATGCCATTACTCCAAGCAATGGCTAATGGCTAGTTTCTTCACAGTTACGTCCATGTGTTCTTCTGAATGTTGCAATTAACGTTCAGATGCTTATACTATGGCGGCCTCCGCAGCAGGAGCGAACACCGGGATGTTAGGAGCTGCGCTGATGCTGCTATGGTCCGCCGTGACATCGTCGTACAGGAATGCACGCACGGCGGCGGCGCACGGCGCGGCGATGAGCCGCTCCCAGGCCTCGTCCGCGGCGGCGCCCCGCCTCCGGAAGGCCTTCGTGGCGTCCACGTGGCGGACGCTCCACAGCTTCGCCAGCCGCTGGATCTTGGCACGTTGACGGCACGAAAGGCGCCGGGTGTTCGACTTGATCTCCTCGACGGCAGTGGCCAGCAGCCGAGCCCGCTCTTCCTCGTCGCCGGAGCAATACGACCGGAGGTACGCGTCGAGCTCCGGCACGCCGATGGCGCGCCAGATGCCGCGTGAGTAGTCGGTGCGGCGCGGGTCGAACGCGGCCGCGACCTCGATCACGAGCCCGCGGTCGAACATCTCGTCGACGCGGCGGTCGACGTAGTCGTGCAGAACGGGGAGCTGCACGTCCACCCACAGGAAACAGCAGTCGTACCGCTCGCGGAACGCGCGGCGGTCGCCGTCGATGAGCTCCTCGATGTACGAGTTGGACCCACCGGCTATGATCGGTAGCCGGCCACGCGCGGTGACGGCGCCCGCGGCGCGGGAGGCCTCTCGCCGGAAGTCCGCTGCCGTGAACTCGTCGTCGGGGTGCGCCACGCCGATCAGGTGGTGCGGCACGCCGGCGCACTCCTCGGCGGTGACCTTGTTGGTGGCCACGTCGAGTCCCGCGTACAACTGCATCTTGTCGGAGTTGATCACCTCGCCGCCAAACCGGAGCGCGAGGTCCACGGCGAGGCGTGTCTTCCCTGTGCCCGTTGCGCCCATCACCACGACAACCTTATTCTTAGCGCCCATGTGCCTATTGGCACGGACAACAAGCGGCGGTGGCGGCGCCGGCGGCACGGGTAGCGCCACATCACGCTCGTGCCGCCCTATGTCGATAGGCGGCAGTACGAGCCTCGGGAGAGTAGTAGTAGCGGTGGTGACGGCGGCTGTGGCCGCCAAGTAGAGTGACATGGTGTTTCTGATGTCTAAGTTGCTAGTTGACACTTTTAACTACTTTGCCCAACAAGTCTTCGAGATGTTTTGTTTGTTAGCTTGTGAATTGGCTGTGGGTGTGTTCGGGGGCGTATTTATACTCCGGCCGCTAGGTAAGCAAGTGGGAAAAGAATCCTCCACGTTGCACTACAAAATGCAAAATGGATTCCCTCTCTTGGTTTGATCGGAAACAAATGCGCGAGACCCAGCTCTAAGGTTACGATTGATAGTATTTTTATGGCATTTTTCGAGATGATAGTGGTCAGCGGAGATATTGACATGAACGACGCACGCATTGGTGGGTTCAAGAGGGCATTTAGAGAAGCAGCTTCGAAAAACTGTTTAGAGAAGTCATCTCGTTTATTTTGATTTTTAAAAAGAGACAACTAAAAGACAAAGTCAAAAGCTATAAAGAATATGATCCCCTATCTTTCAAATGGAAAAAGCATGCTTCTTATGTAGCCAGTGGATCCAAAGGCTAAGCCAGGAATTGAAGATGAGAGATGCCCAACCATGCTACACAGTGCAATTCACTTTGACGAGACTGAAGAATTAGTGCACAATCAAACATAAAAAGATCCTCTCTCCACCGCTCATTGGACTATAATAATCAAACGTCTGAGATCTGACAAATAATCAAACCGCTCATTGCACACCCTCTGCTACTACAGCAAAGACACCAACATCATGTCTTTGTATGCTACTGGATCGAAATCCGACTCTCCAGATTACACAGTGTAGGAGAAATCCAAGCTCTTTCAATATTTTGCAATAAATTCACATCCTCTGCAGCAGTACAGTACAGCAAAAGAAAAAAAAACGATGCCAGTCAATACAAAGGACGGCTGAGCTGAGCTGAGCTGTATGTAACGAAAATTCGCCTTTTTTTCCCATGGGAGAGATCAGAATATCTGGATAGCAGCCTTGCGTGTAGGACTCAATACAAAAATGTGCATTCGCATCTGAACTTCTTCTCAGAATCATGAGCATGATACAGGCAGATTTTGCGCGTATCTTTCGCAGATATAAGTGCCACAAAAAACAACCTAAATGAACAGCTCAGATGAGAAAGATATCGATCAAGAATTGCAAATAGATACAGGTAGCTTGGTCGTGCAGCGCACGAACATTTGTTAGATTAGCAACAACGTGCTACTAAATACATTTGCGTGGATGCCAAGCATGACTGATTTTCCTCGAGGTTCTCGAGATCCAAATCTAATCTTAGAATGAATTGATCAATGGATAGATGCCGTTTCTTTGTTCACCAACAGGAAGTTTTCTTCTGTTCAAGTGTAGGGATAGTTTAGTGTTCTTCTCTTCCAAGTGTAGGGATAGTTTTCACCAACGGAAAGCATTTCTCCAGGGGTACAGCTGGTTGGCCGCACCAGCAAAAGCCTGAGCCTCTCGAGCCACTGGCTTCGAGCTCTTCTTTAAGTGTAGTATTGGCAATGCGATACGGACAGCTGCGGTTAGAAAATAATTTGGTTGTACCGTTGGCGCCGACAGATACACTGAGGCTATGTATAAGGCTATATATAATAATATGATATAAGCTGTCAATTAGTTTTACCATATAGGATACGGAGTAATATAGATAAAAGAGAGAAAGCATAGAGAATTATATTATCTTTCATACCGTAGTCGACACAATATAAAAAAATAAGACATTTATCATGAAAAAAATTATATATAGAGACACAAAAAAGGCAATATATTATATGATCTATTTTTAGTACTATTTATAGATAATATAAAGGATATTATAGAAAGTAATTATCTATACTATTATACATACTCATACAAAATGATGATTTAAAAAAAATACAAGAACTGTGCATGCACTGAATTAGGGCCTGTTTGGTTCATGGCCAGAAGTTGCCTAGCCACAAGTTAGGCGTGCTACAGTTTTTTGGTAGCTGTTTGGTTCACTGACGCAACTGTGGCATGCCACACTTTCTTAGCACCCGGCCCCACACGTCATAGACTCAGTTTCTTGCCAAACTTTGCCACAAGTGTGGCTTCGATTTTATTAGCCACACTTTCTGTGGCAGCCACACATTGCCTAAGCTTAGGTATGGCAAACTTAGGCACCAACCAAACAGGCCCTTAGTGCTAAGTAAGCACACTACAGAATTGAAAGTACAGTCCAGCTGCAGCCTGCAATGCACCGTCACATCACACTCGCTGGGTCAGAGGGGACGCGAGCTATAGGGCAGTACATTTTGCATCATGGGCGGTAGCTTTTGGTCTATTTAGCAAGTGCATCAATAATAAGGCCCTGTTTGGATGAACTAGGACTAGTGATTAGATAGGATTAGTGATTAGCTGACTAGTGATTAGCCCAACGCTGTTTGGATCCACCGGCTAATAAGTAGTACTATCTCGATACAAAGACTGTTATACCCTTGACTTGCATGTGCGCGTGGATAGGGTTGGGGGTATCGGTGACTTTTCACAATCGGGTGGAACTTTAGCCCTCATTAGTTGGGTTTTATGGACCAGTTGGCTAACAACTAGTTGGGGCTTTGGCTAAACTTTAGACCACCCATTAGCCCTCCTGTTTGGATCCTCAAGGTCTAAAGTTTAGCAACTAGTTGTTAGCCCAAAGGATCCAAACATGGCCTAATGTGGGCACAAAGTGTGAAGGACGTATTTTTTGTTGTACCAAAAAAGTGAGAAAGACATAGATGTCTCCAAACCAAAGCAGTGGGCTGCTAGTAGGGGTGGATATCGAGCCAACTGCTCGTCTTATCGAGTTTTTTTTCTTCTAAAATTGGCATATTTTGATTTAATATCATTTTACGGATAATTTAAAAGTATTTTTAGAAACGAGCTAACGAGCCGAGCCGAGCTTGAGCAAAATTCAAATTCATTTGAAATCAACTCATTTTAATGTTTAACCAATTAACAAGTATAATTGAAGCAATTTTGAACCGAGCCAACGAGCCCCACTAACGAGCTTTTTTCCACCCCTAGCTGCTAGCTTATAATTACACTGTTGCATGGTCGGATGGTCCATCCTATTGGTCCCTTTGCATTGGCTTCTACAGTCAATATAAATATCTATTTTTTAAAACGGCTTTTTAACTTTTCTTGCTTCCGTTTTACTCAGAAGATAAAATAAAAGATCACAAGTACATCACATATCTCAATCCTTTCGTTCCATCTCGCATATACATCTCTCTCTCATTTTTCCTACCGCTCGTCTCTTCCGTCTAAAAACCACTTCTTTTAGCTACTATTATTTATTTTTAGTCAAAAGCTATTAGCCACAGGTAAAAGTCATTAACCGCAGTCAATATAAACAGATCCATATGGTCTATTCATATTGGCTTCTAACTTTGGCTTTTGGTTTTGTTTAGCAACTTATAGAGAAGTTTGTAGAAAAAGGTATATACGTGCGATTTTGACCGATATAAATGAGGTTACTATAGGTGTACTATAATTGACTAGTAGACACCGTCTTGAAAATACATTCTGTTTGAAAGTTAGGTACAGCAAAAAAAAAGTCAATTACTGTAGAAAAGTATATTTTAAAAGCCAAATGAACAGGGTTAAAACTACACTGAGGTCGTACATTGAATGGTCTCAATGAAGGCAAATTAGAAATTTAGCCTTGGCTTATGTCCGGCGTAGCACGACCGCTTAGCCATCTTAAGACTCAAAACAGCCTTAGGGATCATGGATTAAATCCTAATAGATTCACTGCAAACTCACCTAACACGTAGTGATCTACGTGGTCAAGGGTTTAAAGGTATGGAATAAGTGTTGAGGCCCTGTTTGGAATAAGAGATTTTTCATGTATCCTGCGGAAATTAAACTATTTCATGTAAAGATACTGCAGAATTCCCGTGGAATTCGAGTCCCAAACGGGCCTGAGTGGTGGTCGTATTCAGTACCAATGGCAAAAGCTAGTAGGCACATTTGTTGCCGTGTTTTAGCAACAAGAATCATAGAGCTCCTAGTTGTGTTAATCGAGCAAATTAACCCACAGTTCTGAAAAACTGAAACGTCCATAAACCACACCGAGGCGATTCCAATTTTCCATATGGTGTATGCCGATTTGGGGGAAGAACAACCATTTTCCTTTTCCTGAATTTTAAATTGAGTTTTTCACGATTCCATATTTGTGTGCATCTAATAAGAACCGAGGCCAATTTTACGTGCAACTGTACACAGATTAGGTGAAGGACTATGTACGAAGATCGATTCAGAATACTATTATGATGAATTATTGTAATTTTTGTGGAATAGTTATGTGATTTTGCGCAGATCGCTTTTGATTTGACCTATTTTCTAAAAGTCCTAGAAAAATTAAAAATACCACAAGTATATACACGGTAGTATTGCTGGACAGCAATACCGCAGGTGTAGGAGCAGTAATACCGTATGGCGGAAGTACCGGGTTGAGTTACGGTATATTTTTCCAGAGAGATCCAATAAGGTGTGGTGGTACTGGCATGTTAAGTGCGGTACTATCGGATTTCCCAGAAAAAACTGGATTTTGGGGATTTGAGTTATGGATTGAGTTTGGGCGACCTAGATCTTTGCATTAATATTACATGATGCATATTTTGACTAACATGGGTCACGTTGTGAAGAACTTGTACCCAGAAACAATTTCCTTGTTTTTGGATGTAAAGAGATGCTTGGAGTCAACCGTGATCAACGGTGAGAATTAGGGCTAGGCATATGGAGGAGTTGAGACCCAAAACGATCAAGGATGCCGGTTAAGACGGTGGAGTGTCTTGTGTGCTCTTTATCCTCCAATGTGGAGTGGCTGTAAAACTTACCTCCTCAAGTGGCAATACATCAATTTTTTATCATCTCTATGTCTATTTCATGTTTTGATTGATTTACTCTTGTTTTGGTTAGTTTTAATCTCTCCTTCCCTTTCATCTTAATCTTGCTATGCCAAGGACGTGAATGAGATGGAGATAATCTCATGAAATCAATATACTATCATGTAGGCATTTTAATAGCAAGTTCATCAAGAAACCCGATTTTAGTTGATTTTGGTCTCACCAAGTGATTTCTTGTTTCAAGGGTTTTTGGGTCGTGTTCTTTAGTGTTGTAGCTTACTGTGACATATGAGAGTACATCTAGAGCCATCTTGGCCATCATTTACTCATAAGTAAGTTGTATTCACCGTTTAGGGTTTTGACCGGTTTTGATGCACCTTTTCTTCAAACTAAAAAAAGGCCTTAACATTGGCTATGATTTTCATAATCGTTTGTTGGAATAAGTTTTTGATATCATAGATAAGATCTCTATAAATTTTCATATCATTTAGATCTACGAATTAAAAGTTCCATCAATTTTGATTTTTGAAACTGTGCTGAAAACATTATTCACCTTGACTTTACTGCAGCAATGGTAGTATCACGAGTACTGTAGCGATAGTACCATGGTTACTGTAATAAGCGGTAGTACCACAATTACAACAGCGGTAGTTCCATTTTGCTAATTTTTCGTGGGTTTTCAATGTCTCGAATTGCTAGTTTATATGGAGTCTTTGTATCCTAATCTTTAAGATTTGTAGTTATTGAAATGAATAATTGTTGAATACTTGTGAGAATTGTTAAGGCACTGTTTATCACCTTCTATTACCATCTTCAGTCCTATAATAGATTCCACTTAAAATGTAGAAATTTCATAAGAAATAGTTTAGTTTTCGCAGAACTAACCAAAAAAATCCCGCCTTTCAAACCCGGCCTCGAGGTATATACATCATCAACTAGTGGCTATAGCGGTGCGCGCGTCCGGCCGGGCAGTTCTGTGCCCCTCTCGATTTGACGGCGCCCAAACATGAAACCACTGCACACGCCCGTGATTGGCTCGCGGTAGTACTTGATATCCTTGGCCGTTCCAGCCGGCCGATGAGGCTCCGACACCGAGCATCGTCCGAATCCGTCCGTCTCCGTCTGGCCCTGGAAAGCGCATGTGCATGCCCTGATCCGGCAACGAACCAAAGTAGCAGCAACGGCAGTGGCTGGCAACAGTACACGCACAAGGCATGGTGCTTGGTGAGCGAGGGGGACGATTCCCGTGGGAATTCCATAAGATTTCTGTGGGAATTAAACAATTAAGTTCATCCCAGTATGGAATGTATGAATTTCTTAAAAAAATGTTCAATTTCTGCAAGAATCTAATCAAAAACATTTTATAAACAGTGCTTTTCAGTGAAATTCATGATATACTTTCACATAGGAACTCAGGAGCCATGGTGCTTGATAGACATCATGGGTCGATTGTGATCAAGCGACAACATGAAAGACCTGCAATGTTTACAACCTGTGATGGATGTAGACGGTAGCTATGTTCAGACTGTTGCCAAATAAAAAGCCTTACATCGAGGGGGGCAATTCCCGTGGGAATTCCTCAAGGTTTCTGCGGGAATTAAACTATTTCACCCCCGGCATGGATATATGAATTTTACAAAAAAAAGTTCAATTTCACAAGAATATAATAAGAACTATTTTTGTAAACAATGCTTTCGAGTGAAATTTATGCGCTCCAAACATACTCTCACATAGGAACTCTGGAGCCAGGGCGCCTGATGAACATCATGGATCGATTGTGATCAAGTGACTGACCGGAAGACCCACAATGTACCGAAAGACCCATAATGTTTACAACCTGTTATGGATGTTGATGTAGCCAAATAAAAGGGTTTACAAGGATTGGCATTCGCAACGGCTCGCAGTGGCTCCGAGCGCTGTGTCACGTACGGCAATAATGGAGGTCAGGAGCGTGGCGCGGCACTGATATACAGGCAGTTTCAGATTACGAGATATTCAGATAGTGACAAGTAATAGCACTAGAAGTAATTCGTGATGGATGGCAACGTGCAAGGGAAAAAAGCAACAATTACAAGAGCAAGTTAATTGGTTACTAAACGTCATGAATATGATGATTAAAGAGTAATATGTATGTATGGATAATGATGGCATGTGTTTTTAACCTGGTTTTTTAATTCTGCAACTTTTGATCTTCAGGAATCAGCTTTGGTTGTCTACCAGCTGTGCATAGCTAATCATCAGGTACTCCACTAGTATACCAATGTCAAAGAGGGTTGATTAAATCTGATAGGTAGTTTCCTTAATTATGTATGTGCACCTGCACTGATCTGGTTTAACAATCAGACTAATTCTAGCATTTATTTGTTATACATTCAGCCTGATGAGTATAAGATGTATTGCCCTCTTCACTTCAGTAGCATTTATTTGTTATACATTCAGCCTGATGAGTATTAGATGTATTGCCCTCTTCACTTCAGAAATACTGCTCCTCCTTCCATGCACCTCTTTCACCTGCAGCTAACAAGACAAGATTAACAACAATTCAGACAGAGCAATGAGAACCTGTAGCACACATGACAAAACAAAATTGCACGTTCAGTAAGAATTATTGTTGTTATTTGTGTGGTATGAATCATGACATTAAGCTGACCGTAGTGCGCAATTCCGCGAGTAGCACACCATCAGCCGATGCGGCCTGGACAGAGGTGACATCAAGCTGGAGCTCCTGGAGTGCCTGCATGATCTGAAGCAGCAGGCCATCTCTGAGGGGACAGCTGAGCTCCAGCAGTGCATCACTCTCAATGATGGAGACCTGCACATCGGTGCCCACCGTGGAGTGCACAGCCACCGCAGCAGGCTTCCCTGTGCTGCTGCTGATCCCTTCTACGGCTCTTAGCTTCCGCTTGTCCAGCAATGTTGCGCGCTAGTTTGCCGCGCTTGCGCGTGTGAAGTAGCCGGTTGTGTTGTGAGCACACTTCTCCTTCGAGGTTGCCGGCTGCCTCAGGTTGCCTTCAGTGATCTGCCTGGTCCGTGATTCAAGATCCTGTATGCGTTTCGTTAGTTGCTTCACGTACTCAATTGTCTCTCCTAGTATTGAGGCCTAGTCTATCTGCAGACAAAAACAAATTGTTTCAGTCAATTCCTGCCTATTTGTAGCCATTTGTGTAACATCTCGGCCCAACCTCTGAACCCGGAATGTTAACACTACCCTAACATCTACCATTTATATCTATTACTGCTAGAATCCAGCAGCAATTTCTTTGTTTCACTCAACGACACGATAAGCATAAATCTTTACCGTGAATGTTGAGGCAACTATTCACAATAACTAACTATCAAAAGAGAGCCATAATCCACACCATATGAGGTATTTCCAACAGAACAATAAATTTTAATGCTAACTACCAAAGTATGCTATTAAAATCTAATTATAACAACTAAAGGTGACCCGTGAATTACTGTTTGCATGTGAGATAAGGGGGCTATTCCCGCCCATGCATGACGTCTTCAATGATCACATAAAATACAACAAAGCAATGGTGAGTTCGAAGACTCAGTAAACATATAATAGAATGATAAAAATGACCAAACATACAAGCAATCATTTAACTATATTATACTCCTTATGTTTCAACATAACCATAGACTGCAACATATTGTTCTCCATATGCATCATCATGTTCATATCATTATTCTCATATCGTATTATTGCCATTCCATTAGTGCAATGCAACATTACTCTACATGCTCATTTGTTCATCTCATTGTATATACCAGTATAGCCTGGGTAAACACCCATCGATGTTCACCCTATTATGGGTCCGTCCTCATTGGCACGAGGATCTCTCCACTCCCGTGGAGGACAACCAAAGGTCTTACGGATCCACCCACGGCAGATCTCTTTCTCATCTCATGAGTGCACATGATGCAAATGCATATATCCATTGTCATAAACATACGTCATCATTAGCAGGTAAGCCTCATTGCATACCTTGCTCCATTATCATTATAATCATCTGCCATGCGACATCATATAAGATATCATCGCATATTTCACAATAATTATTGTTTACCGCTTTACCATGCACTTACCTATTAGCCTGGCAGATAATGCATGGACGGCACCAAATCTGAACTGCCACCTATACAAACATCAACCCACCTCAACACATCATAGCAATACATGCACACATTCTAATGGCGGCGTTCCTACGTGCAAACCAATACATACAATACAGTTGTATCAAACACCCTCCCGCTGTCCCGGTGGTTAGAAAACCACAGCGTTCAATGTTAAAATTTAACATAGCAACTATCTTGTGATTTAAAATCTACACAACTACTCACATGTTTCTAGTTACTATGATTGCCATCTAAAATTCCGATTTCAACTCGAAGGCTAGATTGTCACAATTTACATACTACATCAATTGAACCATTGTTTTCAGTCCCAATGGCCATGTTATCCCATACTGGCTGCGGCCATCTCGAGGACATGTCTCCCGAACCATACCACCAAAATCAGCGTTCCAGTCTTTAGCTCTAGGAAGAGCCTATGTTAATTAGTCTACACTAATTATCCCATACCACTTAATCCATACTCATCATTCACTCAATACTAGTCGATCATGCATACACCGACACAACACCATATGGCCAACGTTCTTCACTAGTTCTACATACATGGCCACAACATCACCGCTCTGCACATGAATTCCATCCGCTAGCCATGTTCTAAGCAATGTATGCATTTATCTCACAACTCGACAAATCGGCTCCATGACTCAATATCAAGAATTGACATCGTGGCCTCTACGCAAAACAATAAATAAGCAGGGAAATGGTGTCGAGGCGTTACCCTAGCCTCGAACGAATGAATCGAGGCTCCTCCATCCTTTCCTTGGCTGGATATGGCAAATCAGGCATCGACAACAACAAGCACGCGGTCGGACGATAGCGAGTGGCAACGCTGATGGCCCACGACAGCGTGCATGATTGGTGGCGGCGATGTGCTGCAAGGTTGGCACGGGGGCAACAGCGAGTAGCTCACTACGGAGAGGCGATATGAGGGCAAGCGGCGATGGCTCACACGAGTGGAGGCGGCGACAAGCGCAGGCGCAAGGGGAGCGACAGCAAGGTGAGCACGGGGAGGGAAAGGAGACAAAATGGCTTTTGCCTTCTCCTCCACCTGGCTCTCTCTCTTATGGGCATCAACATGGGGCAGGTTGGACTAACACTGGCCTAGGTGTTACATTCTACCCCCTTAGTAGAATTCGATGTCAAATTCTAAAACTTGGCAATCTATGCGATAAATAAAACAAACTGAATTGAACGAAAAACAACTCTTAATTAATACCCGTAGAGAACAACCCCGGGTATTTCTCGCGCATGCAAGACTCCAATCACGTTGGTACTCACTTGGACTGATGCGACCATAGTACTTTAACATACTTTAATGTTTGGTGCCTCAACGCTTTCTCAAATTCTTCTAGAATCCCAACTGGATGGGACTCGAAGGTGAAGTCTTGCTTAAGGGACAACGGTTCTAGAACAATCTCATGTTCCACATCCCTTAAGTACTATCTTAACATAGAAACATGAAACACATTGTACACTCTACACATAGACTCAATTCTCAAGTTATCTCATGCCTGGTCAGCTGGTCTGATACAACCAATGACCTTAGCAATCTCATCTCATGCCTCGGCATAAGAAAATCTCCAATCTTCCAAGAAAATCACTCTTATTTCTTGCGCAAAAGAGAACGCTACTTTTGTTCGCAACAAAAAGATCTCTTCTCTTTTAAAAGAGAAGTATCACATAACATTCATAAAATTAGCTCGCTTTTACAAAGCAAAATCTATTATAAAGGTAGATCCGATCATGGGATCAACCCATTCATCCACAAACAACCCTCCTCCCAAAATAGAAGGGAATTCATTTCCCCACATCACAATGAACCCACTCAAAGAGAGAAAACTGGACAGGAAATTAATCTTTGTCCTAACAAATAACTCTATGTCGCATATATTATGCAAACAATCTCTATTCCCAAATCAGCTTTCGTTTTCAAAGAAGGAAAGCACATTCTCTTAGACGAACGGATAATGCCTTAGCGAAAAACCATATAAATCACATATGAATCACGGGAAACCCGCAAACTTTCCACCTAAATCCACTTTCCCTTAGAATGGATCTGAATGAATTCCCAAATCAAGGGAACCCAAAATAATCCTTTAAATATCAATCAATCTTTTCAGTTGATAACACAAAAGATATCTTACTTTGTGTCCCTTAAGAATCAGCATCAATCATACATCCATGTGACTAAGTTGGCAAACACCATTCTTACTCTCTTAGCAAGAATAATAGAATCCCATGATTCAACATACCAAAACATTACAAAAGATCATTATATTGCCATTACAACATTACATCCTTCCAACACCAATCTACGAGCCACAAAACCAATTCAATTATGGGGCAATGTCCATATGAATCTGGGGAAGCTTTAGTATACGACTTGCAAAATACCCAAGCAAAACCCCTTCACCAACAACAAATTGTCGACAGATAACCCCCCATGCCCCATAAATTTGTATTAGATCCCATCACTTCATTCCCTCCAATACCCCTATTCTCTAGGGTTCCAGTTCACACACTACTTGTACCATGGCAAACTCCATGAGTGGTTGACTTTAACTCATGAAATGGATTATTTTTCTGTCTACTTCCTCAAATAATGGTCACCGAACATGATGGATATAACAAATCACACATCAATTCTCAATCTCACATTCACAAAATGAGGTAAGTTCCATTAGGATTTTTATTTACCGTTGGATAACTAAATTATCCAATAGCACTACTTCAACTTTATCCCAATCTTTTAGCCTCCACTAACTATCAACAAATCTGAAACTCATATTCCAGAATTCGCAATACTCCTCCAATGACTTCGATAATTGACATCCTTGATCTATGTTATAGGTATTAAGCAACCTAAAATCTCATCAACACCTAGTGATGATACCTGCCATGTAAAACATAATTCAGGGAAGTTCATTCCTCAAAATCTCATACTCTCGATGCTACCCATGACTCACCAACTTAAACATGACATATTTATCTTCATTCTCCATAGATGTTATAGGTTGTAACAACACAATCGGTTTTGCTCCAAAGACTGATTTTTATTCTCAATCAATCTCCCACAAGGATTACAACATAAAATCAACTCGTATTCTATTAGACACTCAAATCTTTGTATTCCCTCATTACAAATCATATCAACCATCCTCACTATACATTTTAGCCTACAAAGCTTCACGTTACGAATTTAAAACTTATTTTAAGACAAGAGATACCAACCCTTTAGCAACCCTCAATAGTCAAGAAGTCCATAAAATTCAAACATCCAAGAACAGAATGACATTCCAACAATTTTCTTTTTCTTTTCAACAAAATAAGACTTTGGAATGATTTCAACACTTATTGCCACAAAACAAACTACGAAACTCTCATAACTCGGGATTCACTCTATCAATGATTCAATGCCTTAACAGGGGAATCATTCCCTCTGGTCATAGTATCACATCACAGCAAATACATCAGACAAATAATGCCAAGAAACAAGGAAATGCAACAAAGTCCAAATCCTACATTACACTAGTCAACACGCCTAGGCCTACTCTAGACTCTAACTCAAGACCGTCCAAACTACGTGTTTGAGAAATGCTTAGGACTTATTCCTGAGTACGTCCAGGACTTCATCCATGGACCACCTGTCCGAGAAATTTCATATGCAGAGGTGGGCGAAATCACTTAACCTCAAGACACATGCACATAAATCAACTGTGAGTCATGCGAATCTCCTACCACAACTCCAAGCATTCATCATTACTAGAAACTGAACATGACCTCCCATGAAGTTATGAACTTTGAATGAACATGCATGTCAAAATGCAGGGCATTTCTTCCAAATGCCAATACGAAAATCAATCAAAATTTTTCTACCCCATAACAACGATGAGCCAGTACCCCTAGTACTACTTACATAAAATAGCAAACATCAATTTGCTAAACAAAAATTACTGATTTTCAGTATTCCATCATAAACCTTCCGCTCACCATAGAACCAGATACTTTATTCCCCCATCTTTACTCTATAACTCATCGAACTCTGCCAGCTTGCTATACAGAACAACACAGTCATAATGACTATCGAGTGTGCATACCATATGGGGTGAACAAAACTCTTGGATCAAATGATCCGTTATCACTAAACAATCCTACAAGCACCTGATTCCAAGGCGCCAACTAAATTCCACCAACACGACTTTAAGGATGATCAATCACCCAGATTCCAGTATGCATCAAATGTACTCCCGTAAACCACAGATACTATTACCTTAAGCATGGAATCCACTAAGCGTGCACATAATTTGCTACAAATGCAGTGGCACCTTCTCCAACTCATGCTTAGACATCAGTACCAAATCCCAGTAAAACTTTATTAACTTCATGTAACAGCCCAGCTGTTTATTTCAATTCTTGGAGTAAAAAATTTAAATTAATTTGGTTTAAAATAAAAATATGTGTTTTGGTGCCTAAATTTTAATTCTGATTTGCCCTGATTTTCTGTTTTAAAAAGGTTGGATTTGAAAAGTATTTTAAGTAAAAGCCTAAAAATATTATTAAATAAAATGACATTTTGATTTTCTATAAAATCCTATGTCAAATTAATTATTTGGATTTATTTGGATTTTCTGAGTTTAAAAATCTATTTTGAAATTAAAAGGTATTTTAAATATTAAACTTATAATACCAACTTTAGTTGGAAATAATTTTACTAAGTCCAAAACGATTCCAAGAGTTGTTGTGAATATTTCTGGAATTTTTGGAATTTATTTCGTATTTTTCTGAGCTTTAATTGTTTTTATGGTGTTTTTTGAAAATCAAAAAGAAAAATAAAATCTTCCCCCTCCCTCCGGCCGACGTGTGGACGGCCCAGATGCGTCCACGTCGCCGCCATCCGACCGCCTGCTCAACCCGCCTTCCCTCCCTCTCCGTGCGACACGTGTGCAACCCAGATTGAGCCACATCACCCCGACCCATCCCCGCCGTCCCCTCCCACTTAGCCTTCCCCGGCCGCCCGATCTTCTCCTCTTTTCTCATGGCGTGATCACAGTCGCCCGTACCTCTCCCTCTCTCCCTGGCCCACCTGTCGGTGCCCCTCTCCCCTCTCTCCCTCTGCCAACCGACCCCACCCGTTAGCATCGTCTTCCCCGCGCGCCTCTTCTTCCTCCCGCGCCCGTCGCTGAAACCGCTGCTCCCTTCCTACTCGAGCGCCGCCCACCTCCCTCCCTTCGTGCGCTGCCATCCCCACAACGTCTCCCCGCCATTCCCGCGCCCACCTTTCCCTACTTCCTCCACCTCCCCACTCCCCTCTTCCCGCAACAGTCGCCATCCACCTCCGCCATCTCTGGCGATGGGTTAGCACCGGCCCGCTCTCCCACTCTCCTATTTAAATCCCCTCCTAGCTCCACTCTTCTCTGCTCCACCTCACTCTAACCTCCTCCTCCCCTCTCGAGCTCCACAGCACCGCCATGCCATGCTCCTCTATCTTCGTCGCCACCCTGGACTTCGGTGAGAAATCGCCGCCGTCTCAAGCATCCTCGCACCTCACCGTCACCACCATCAGTCTCCCCGCGTCCGTGCGAAGCCCGAACACCCCTTTCCCATTGTCAAAGACCACCAGAGCACTGCCGCCGCCCAAGCCTGAGCGCTGCCGCCGCTCCTTGCTCATCGTCGGCCATCTCCCGTGCTCACCGAGCGCCGTGCTAGGTACCCCTGAGATCCCCGTCACCGCCTCTCCCTTTTGCACCCGATGCTGGCCGTCGCCATCCGCTGGAGCGCCGGTGAACTCCCGGTCCCCGAGCGCTACTCCGGCCGGCGTAGCCACGTCATCGTTAGGCCTGTGTAGCAGCCCAGGTGGCAGCCATGTGACGCCACGTTTCGGCCAACTCGACTCTTCCCCGTTCGGACAGTGCCACATCAACACACGCTGTTTGGACAGCGCTGCGTCAGCAACCACACCCCTCTCTCGGCCCACGTGGCCGACACGTGTCCGGCCACATCAGCACTCGAGCCCACGTGGCAGCCACATGTGCTAGCACCAGAGGCCCCTCGACCCACATGGCAGCCACGTTAGCGCCACCTGGCTGCCAGGTCAACAGTTTAGCCCAGTCACCTGCCATGTTAGCGCCATGTCAGCACTCCAGCCACCTCAGTCCCCCTCTAGTCCATGGACCTGGTCCATGTAGACCAAGGCCCACCTATCATTCTGTCCACCCCAGGGCTGACGTCAGGATGACGTCATAATCCCATTTTTCAGTGGAAAATTAATTCGACCGAAAATAGAAATTGTTGCTAACGTCATAAATCCAATTTCCTATAGAAAAATAATTCCAAAAATTCAGTTTATTCTTTTTCTCTAATTTTAAACTTCCGAGAGTCTGTTCTCCTTCGTCCTAACTCTGATTGAGCCCATTCAAATTTATAAATTCATCAAAAATTCCCCTCTATCCATTTCTTCTCTCAATTTAAATATTTGAAGTATTGAAGCTCACCTGATTTGAAGGGGTTTCAAAAGGGGTATACATATTGGACCAGTTATGGTGGATAAAAGATTATATAGGAATGTGTCGAGGGAGACAATAATATGCTGGTTGTGGAAAGGCTTTTGATGATGATAGATCATATGATGACAATCCTGAATTAGATACTACGTAGTACAGAGGAAAGTTATAATGAGAGAGAGTTTGGTAAATTCGAGGGTTTGATGGAGAACCTAGAGAAATCTTTGTTTTGAACTTCAAGCCGCAATACACAAGGTTGTTATCTGTTCTTGAACTACTAAAATTGAAGGCTAGCAATGGTTGATCCGACAAGATTTTCATGGTATTGTTAGGCCTCCTAGCGAACATCCTTTCAGAAAGAAATGTGTTGCCGAGAACCACCTACCAAGCCAAGAGGATTCTTTGTCCATCAAAAATGGAAGTAGAAAGAATACATACATGTACGAATGATTGTATCCTGTACCGTAAAGAGTATGCAAACTTACATATTTATCTGGTGTGCAAAGCATCCTGATACAAACGTAAGAATGACTCCGATGACAGCGAAGGCATTGAGGTAAAGCAAAGATCTCCTGCTAAGATGTAATGGTATCTGCTTATAATTGCCCGTTTGAAATGTTTATTTTGCGAATTGAAAAGATGTAAGATTGCTGCGTTGGCACTCGGAGGAGCGTAAGAAAGATAGAATGATAAGACGCGTTGCTGATTTTGCAGTGGAGGAACATCGATAGGATGTTTGCAGACTTCGCTGCAGAACCGAGGAATATAAGGTTTGGGTTGAGTACAGAGTGAATGAATCCTTTCGGCAACATGAGTAGCTGACATAGCACCCGCCCTGTGAATGTATGCATGTACAACCTTCCTCCTTGGCTGCGTTGAAGTGGAAGTACAGTTTGATGTCACTGCTTATTCAAGGGCCGAAGCAACCTGGGAATGATATCAATGTATATCTAGCACCATTGGTGGAAGATCTTGTGATGTGGCCAAGAGTGTGAATGATATATTGATTTGTGCTTCATCTATGTAATCTGAAGTTACAAGGTTTAGTAGTGCTGAATTGCGCAAGGAGAAAGAATCTATCGGTTATGGGAGAGAGAAGAATATCCTAGTTCGTACGGATGTTTATGTGATTCATCCTTTGCGCAGTGCAAATAAGACAACAATACATGGAATTAGAGGTGTGGATGGAGAAGAAAGAAAGTTAGTTTGGCTAAAGAGAAGACACAAGATCAATCAAGTTCTCGTGAATGCAGTTTTGTCTACAATGTTCATGAAGTTCTCAACACCAATTCTTGGAGGCCTAGGGGTTTACATATCTTGAAGGCATGGATTCCCAAATGACTCCAAGACGTATAGGAGTAGGAGGAGAACCAAGGCCGAGAGCGAGGAATGTATGAAACGAGACTTTGATGCAAAACTTGAGGACATAACTATCTCACTTCAAGGAGAGATAGATGCATTGAGAATAGAACTGAAAGAAATCCGCAATCAGTCACACACCACCCCCGTTATTACAGTACCCAGTCTCCCTTAACGTTAGAGTAGCTGCGTATCTGTGCCACTTTTTAAACATAGCGACGCTTATTTACCTATCGATGAAATCCAGGTAATGTACATCTCTAAAATGCTACATATATAGACCTGGTGGATGTCTTAGCTCATCGTGTATCATTATGTAGGAGGCCACGCCGTGCATCCTCAGAATCAGGGTTGTTGGCTCCATTCCTGTTGACGATGGGTGGGGGTTGGAGTATTTATGCCTGCCAGGGACGTTGGTGCACGGTGCCCAGCTAGGGACCGGTTTCATGAAGGTCCAGGTGGACATGATTAATGATATTTTCAGAGCCGTCCCATTGGAGAGGCCCCCAAACAGAGAAATCATGACACTAGGGGATGACGTCTACACATTCGTCTAGTGGCCCAAGAGGGACATCACCTTGGACCCTTTCGTGCTGCGATCTCCACACGACCATGTCTATCAAACAGAATGCTCTATGACTCCATTTCAAGCTCCTCTTCAAAAGGCCAGCGCATCGGCTCCCATGAAGACGACACCAAAAATATATTGCAAGCGAGGCACTAAGGACCAATCGAAGAAGATTAATGCGCCTCCCACGAAATAGAAGTTCATGCTTGAAGTGTCATTGGTCCCCGAGTCACAATTACCCATGTTTGGACTAGTTTGCAATACTTTGTATACCTGGTACATGCAGAAGTCTAACATGAAGTCAAACCAGCACAGTGGATTCGTTGTGAGATACACGGAGGCGCATTTCCTCCATGACTCAGGCTACTTCGTTGTGACATTCGAAGACTTATTCTTACTATTCAATCTTGACAAACTCGATGCCACACTTCTACGATGCTAGACACTGTAAGTGCACTGTACAATCAAGTTCTACATTTATGTAATACCGATAAACGCCATAACTCATTGCTTAGTATAGATCCATGATCCAACAAGTCTGGTGATGGCGAGAACCAGTGGATTTTCTCGACCCACACTTGGTCTATGAGCAATCCATCATTGATAATGGACCCTTCGTCCAAGATTACAAAACGAATGGATTGCTTGCTCACGATGACAAGGATTACATCGTGGTACCCTTCAACCAGGGGTAAGTGTTTCACGAGTTGCCATACAAATTTCATTTATACTTTTATACGCAACATAAACGTAGGATTAATTACTATGGTGATATACATGACTAGGGGTCACTGGATTCTGATTATGATTGTACCAAAGTGAAGTAAGGTACTATATCTTGATTTCCTACTTAGGAGCAACCATGACTTCACCCATGTGCAACAAACACTTGACAGGTAAACCCATTTCCTCTTGATCCATACATAACTCTACTGTAGTCTTTCCTTTGTTTGCAATAGCCGAGGCTAACTTTTTGGAATCACGTAGGTCATTCAGCGTTTACGTTGCCCAGAGAGGGAGACACAAGGAATGCAGTGCCACACTGCGACACATGACGCGATTTTCAGTACCTGCTACAACACAACAATCCTATATCATACTTTATAATAATGCCTCTAGAACTGACAATGCCTATATACGTGATTCTATTTTTGCAGTGCTATCAGTAGCTACAGGGCAACATATGTGAATTCTATTTTTGAAGTGCTACCATCTGTGTTGTAATTATCATAGACACTTTAAGAGCCGTCTGTGATAACCACCTATTATCACAGATATATAAATTTAGACGGTTTGATAACCGTTTGTGATGATAGTTGTGAACCATCTATGATAACCCTTTTTGTTATAGTAACTATCGTATCAAAAAGTGCAACCAAAAACACCAACCACAGCAACAAAAGATAAAAACAGGACCAATTATTCATCGGCAGTGAGGTAAGCGGGTGCCTAACCAACCCACGAGCTGGTTTTGCTCTTGACAACAAAATATCTTATATTTAAGAGTAAATCTCATCTCAAATCTACATACTTCTAGGGTATTATACAATCTTATGCACTAGTGCGATATGTGGGACCCATTTGAGTTCATTTCCCGCTTTTTAGTGTTAGGTTCTTGCTTAATCTTCATCAAATGTGCTAGGGCAGTGCCAACAGCTGGACAAATCGTGAAACAAATTATTTCATGTTTGTAGGACCGGATGAGGCAATAGAGGGGGGTGAATGGTGCCCAAAGATTTTTCCTCCAAATAATCACATATTTCTTTTTCTCCAATAGCTACAAAGCTATGAAGATATAGGATATGAGGTCTGCTAGAAAACAGAGGAACTCAGACTACCTAACGACCAGATCAGAGCATTGTGTGGTCGAATTACGACCACTTGGTGGAAGCTCAACGTGGTCGAATACACCACTCAGCAGAGACTCAAGGCGGTCAGTAACAGATGACGTAGTTGGGCAGACAACGGGGTTGAGACCGACACCATGGTCGAAATTGACAACTCGGTCGATAGCCTGTACAGTGGTCATAACTTCGACCACTCGACCGAAAAGTAACTTGGTAGGAAATCGATGATCAAACAGGATTCATTGTAGTCGATAACCACCAAATCAAGACCGACGAGATCGAAAGATGAGTGCGGTTGGAACCAACGTGATCGTAAGCCAATGGCATGGTCGTACGATCAACTTGGTTGACGACCGACTAGGACCTGTAGCCGACTGTGGTCGCGGACAACTCGTGAGACCGTGGGGAACACGACCACAAGATCTACTACCATCAAGCACTCGGAAACCAGCGCAAAAGAAAGCAAATGATCTAAATCTTGGTCGGTCGAAAAAGAGAAGCGCCGAATAGAACGTGATCGAAAGCAGAACAGAGGAGGCCAGTGAAGCACTCGACCGTAAGATCCGATTTCTGAATATCTTTTGATTCACAGATCGATTTGTCATGAGACTTCAAACACTGCAAGACAACATCCTTTGTAAGAGACCATGTGGAGGTATCCCCATGTTTGTGATGAGTAATTGACGCTTGAGTTAGAAAGTTTGAGTTTGTTTTGGGTATTTCATGCTTGAGTACCTTTCACTAATGCTAATGTATGTGTATACTGTTTCGAGCGGTGCTATGTGATGTTTTCTTGTTTGTGATGGCTGCAGGACTTTGAGGCGGAGACGTGGTGAGGCATGGTATGACCGGACTAGGCACGAGCGGTGCTGAGGTCAAAACGGTCGGGAGATGCCGAAGACGACGAGGACTCGAAGTAGTTGCAAGACGTCGACAGCGAGAAAAGAGGAAGCTTCGAGGAAGGTGTAGCAGGGGCATTTTGGTAAAATACGCAAAGCTACAAAATAGAAGCAGATTCAGTTGAGACTGATGGGTAAAGGGCTATAGCAAATGGGTTGGAGACCTGGTAGTGAAGGCTAAATAGAGAGGGTTTAGGGTTTGAAGGGTATGATGGTTTTCCCTCCATCTGGTTGAAGGGTTTTGGCACTCTGTGAGTTTCCTTGCTTGTGCAAGAATCATGGAGTGGAGTTGGGCTGCCATTTCTTGATTTGCTATTTGAGTGTGTGAGCTCCTTTCCCTCTCTATATGAGGAGTGGGAGTTGGCAGAGGGAGATAGCTTATGTAGTGTGTGTTCTTCCTGCGTGTGATCATCTCAGTGGGCAAACATGTAGTGAGATGGCTGTAAGATGAACCCTTTGTAATCATTCATGTCTTTGCTTCAATCTTTGAGCTATTCTGAGATATGATGAGTACATTTCCTTTGCATCTTTTGCTTACTCAAGTTCTTGCTGCTATCTGCTTTCTGGATTCTGAGTTGAAATCTTGTTAAGGTTGCTGTTGTTTTTGTTTCTGCTCTATGGTGGGAAGCAGCCTCCAGGCCCTTTGGCCAATTCATACCTGAGAGCAAATCACAGAATCAATGTGTATTCCTTTCTTTTTCCCTTGCGCCTCATTTCCTCTGCTTACCCATTTCTAGGGTTTGGAGGCAGGGGATTCTTAGTTTCTTGGATTCTTAGTGAAGTGTTTGTTCTAGGTGTGTGCTTTCATGTTGTGAGATCATTTCCTGCTGAGATTCAAAGGTTCATGAGCAAAAGATTCAAGAATGATGAGCAATTTGGAAATCAGTCCCATTCTCTATTCAGTTTTCAGATTTCTGCTCAAATCTCGGTTCCTTGCTATCTTGATGTATTCTCTTGATTTCTGAGGTCAATTTGTTGTTTAGTTTGAAGTCATGATCAATTGACCCGAAGAGAGAAGCAAGGTTTTGGTCATTTCATTGCTTCTCATCTGTTTTCAATATTCTCTATTTCATTTGTTAGCCTGCGCAATTTTTTGCTGTTTTTGCTCTCTCGCTAGAGGTGTGCCCGGTCAGACAACATTTCATATGGCGATCAGACCGCTCCTTGGCCGGCAGTCAGGCCGCTAACCCTAGCGGTCAGACCGGCCGCTCATAGGTGGTCAGACCGGCGGCCAGCCGGTGGTCAGACCGGGGGCAGCACGGTGGTCCGACCAGCTGGACAATGGCGGTCAAACCGGCCTTGAACCAGCGGTTAGACCGCTAGCACACCACCGGTCCCATTGACCCCTCCCCCCCTCTGTTGCTGTTTCTGATCCTACAATTGGTATCAGAGCCGGTTAGCTCTTCCATATAGATCTTATCCGGTCTATGAGCCATGGCAACGGACAAGTATTCCACCAAGCCCCCTATCTTCGATGGGATCGACTATCCCTTCTGGATGAGTAGGATGGAGACATACATTCAGCCTCAGGGCTATGCTATTTGGAGGAAAGTCAGAATGTGCTATGTTGTTCCTGCCGATGAAAACATCAATGTGGCGAACATGCCCGATGTTGAGGCGAATACTAAGGCAAGGAACATCATAATTCAAGATCTTAGCCAAAGCGAATTTGATCGCATTTCTCATCTTACGTCGGTCTTTGATATTTGGATGACCCTCGATGCTTACCATGAGGGGACTACTCAAATTAAGACGGTACGACAGGACCAGTACAAGCGAGATTACAACAAGTGTGAAATGCTTGCTGGAGAGTCCATTGATGAGTGCTTTGCGAGGTTTCACAAGATCTTGAGCAACCTTCGAGCGGTCGGTCTCACATACCCCGACTCGGACAATGCTCGTCAAATGCTTTCAGCTTTGGATTTGCGTGTTTGGGAGATGAAAGTGACCACCATCAAGGACACGACCGATATTTCAACTTTGACTCTTGATGCGTTGTATTCACGTCTCAAGACTCACAAGATTGACATTGTCTCTCTTAAGTCGAGGTCTCAATCGATGGCATTAGTCACTGATCCCAGTCCAGTTTCTGGATCTTCTTCTGATGTGTTTTCTGGATTTTCTCCTGCAGCTCTTTGTGAGTTAGGTGATGATGAACTAGACCAGCTTCCAGAAAACCAACTAGCCCTCTTAGCCAGAAAATTCTCCCATGCATATAAGAGAGTTAGGGAGAGAAAGAGAGGAGGACCTATGATTTGCTTTGAGTGTGGTGGCCCCAACCATATTCAAGCAAACTGCCCCAAGCTAGAGAAGGGCAAGAACAACTACGGCGGTACGAGTAAGGACGATTACACCAACAAGAACCGCAACAAGAAGCCTCCAGCTCGTGGCCAAGGCAAAAAGTTCCGCAATCTTGGCAAAGCCAAGAAGCTCTTCCACCGCGTCCTCACGGCCTTTGACGACATCGACTTTAGCGACGTGGAGGGATGGAGTGAAGATGATGGCAAGGATGATCAAGAACCCAAGGATGGCGACGACTTCATTGGCATGTGCTTCATGGCCCATGAGGGCGATGTCAGCGACAGCGAGCTCTACACTAACTTCGTGAGGTATCTCCCTCCTATGACCAGCTCAATGATGCGCAAAAGATTCGAGAATGATGAGCAATTTGGAAATCAATCCCATTCTCTATTCAGTTTTTAGATTTCTGCTCAAATCTCTGTTCCTTGCTCTCTTGACGTATTCTCTTGATTTCTAAGGTCAATTTGTTGTTTAGTTTGAAGTCATGATCAATTGACCAGAAGAGAGCAGCAAGGTTTTGGTCATTTCACTGCTTCTCAGCTATCTTCAGTATTCTCTGTTTCATTTGTCAACCTGCGCAGTTTTCTGCTGTTTTTACTCTCTCGCTAGAGGTGTGCCCGGTCAGACCGCATTTCATATGGCGGTCAGACCGCTCCTCAGCCGACGGTTAGACCGCTAACCCTAGCGGTCAGACCAGCCTCTCATAGGCGGTCAGACCGGCGGCCAGCCGGCGATCAGACTAGGGGTAGCACGGCGGTCTGACCGACTGGAAAATGGCGGTCAGACCAACCTTGAAACAGCGGTCAGACTGCTAGCACGCCACCGGTCAGACCGGCCTTAAGGCTGATTTGGGTGCAGCTCTTTGATCTGCTTTGGTTTTGTTGCTTCGTTTGCGTGTCTGATCTGTATGGATTTTCAGAGAGCATAAATCATCTTCTTCATAGCTTTTATAGCTATCGAAGAGAACAGATCAATGTGGATACTTTGGGGCGATTTTTGAAGGCACCATTCACCCCCTGTTGCCGTTTCCAATCCTACACTCTGGCTGAGAAATAACAAGGCAATCGAAGGCTCTTCGCCATGGTCGATGAGAATGATGCAGTTGAAGAAGAAATAGAGGAAGTAGCGAGGCGCTCGATCGCAAGAGCCAGACTTCAAATAACTTACGATTAAGAGTTCGTCTGGCCAAGAAACTTTGCAAATAACATGGTTAGGGCCTCTGGAGGTTGCTCTGATCTTTAAATGAAAACTTAGCAGCCAAAATGAGAGTTCGACTATGTTTCACCGAGAGCACCCAAAACCAAATCCGAGAGAGAACAAAACCGCTCGTGGGTCTAGAGTAGCCAAGATGACTTGGAGTATAACCCACATGTCACTGCGATTCGGAAAGCCAAGAACACAGATAAATGAAGGAACAAAGAAAGTGCAAACAAGAACTTCAAACAATAAGCAGACAACACAACTCAAATTGAGGCAGAGAGATGAATGATTACATTCAAGGAGGTTTCACAGACTCTCCCCTCGAGAGATACAGACTCTAACCCCTAGAGCCAACACACACTTTCAACAGCCACTCCCATCGGGAGGACAAGCTTTACCCTAGAGCTACACACATAGATAAACTCCCATGGGAGGGAGAGGCGGTAGCCGCCAAGGCTCAGCCGACTAGCTCAAGTCCAACTCTTGCCTCCCCTCTCCCTTTTATAGGCTCAACACACGAACCTTGACCTAATGGATCCATCTATTAGTCCACACTGGGGATATCCCGTAAACCCCACCTAACACCGGGTTTTACACCTGCGCACACTTGTGACAACCCGTTAACACCGACAGGTCACAGTTGCTTTAACAGACCAGCTCCCTTTTTGCAGCCTTGAGTCAATTCTCCAAATTGCCCCTCAAGCACCTTCCCAGAAGCTTCCTATCCTCGCACGACCGCACCTGCCTCCGACCGACTGGACCTCAACTAATCCTTGAGTCCAGTCCCGGTCCGCTTCGTTGCACATGACCGCACCCGACATCCTAACCGTTTGGACCTCGACTCCTCCCTAAGTCTAGTCCCGGTCCTCCTCGTCGTTGGCTGTCGTGTTCTCCTTATTGCACACTACCGCACCCGGCATCCTAACCATCTGAACCTCGACTCCTCCCTGAGCCTAGCCCCGATCCATCTCGCCGCTACCCGTCGTGTCCACCTCCGGTAGCTCCAGCTCTGGTTCCTCGTCTCCTGGCTTGCCACCACCCCACCAGCCTCGATCATCTTCGGCGTCTCCGATGGTAGCTCCAGCTCCGGTTCCTCGTCTCCTGGCTTGCCACCACCTCATCAGCCTCGATCATCTTCAGCGTCTCTGACCGTCTGGACCTCAGCACCTCCTATGCCTAGTCCCGGTCCTCCCACGCCTCACCATGACCAAATTTCGAAGTCCTGCAACCTTGCAACCACCTCACCAGCCTCGATCATCTTTGGCGTCCTCGACCGTCTGGACCTCAACACCTCCTCTGCCTAGTCCTGGTCCTCCCACGCCACACCATGACCTAGCTCCAAAGTCCTGCAAGCACATAGACAAGCAAACCATCACATAGCACCGCACAAAACACCATATCATCAATCTGCACACCCAACACGATCTCAGTGCACAATTCATGAAGTGCCGGCAGCCTACGACCACACGCTAGGCTGCTACGACCACCGAGTAGCTTGCTGCGACCAAGCAGCACAAGCTATGACCAGGTAACGTGGTCGTAGGCCACCGACTTCCCAACGAGGTCGTGGCCCATCTGCCGACTACCGACCGGAGATAACGCGGTCGTAAACCCTTCCGACCATGTTCCAATTGCTCTGTAGCGGTCATAACTCCTTCGACAGACTTTCGACTTTCGACATTGTGGTCGTAAACCGTGTAGTCGGCCTTCGACTTCTAACAAAATGGTCGTAAACTCGTTTTCCAGCTTCTGACTCCCAGCAAAGTGGTTGTAAACCCTTCTAACCTCATCAAGATTGCTCTACAATGGTCGTAAATCCTTCTGCTGACTTTCGACCACGGCCAATGTGGTCGTAGCAGCTTCTGACCACGGCCAACGTGATCGTAACAGCTTTCGACCACGGCCAACGTGGTCATAACAGCTTTCGATCATGGCCAAAGTGGTCATAACAGCTACTACCGACCCCATGCTGCCGACAACATGATCGTAAGCGGTCTGCCGACCATTCTCAAGGCTTACGACTTTGCAGAATCAGCTCAAACCTCAAAAACCAAACTCAATCTTTCTAGATCAAGAGTCAATTACTCATCACAACCATGGGGTGACCTCCACATGGTCTCACAATCTCCCCCTTGATGAGTATATTGACAAACACCGAAAAGGCATGAAGATGAGGTTGTTTTTGAAAAGAAAAGGAAGGAGATACAAAAGCCACACATGGTCTAAAAGAAGTGAAGAAGGAACTCATGACCATATTGACACAGAGTGAAGTGGAACAAACAAAGAAGGATCAATTTTCTACAAAAGCTCCAAATCACACAAAAAGTCCAATCTTGCTCATGGTCCAAAAAGCAGTTGCTCACATGACCAAGCATTCTCCCCCTTAATGCCTTTTTTTCCTATCCTTCTCCCATCCCTTAATGCATTCTCCCATTTTAATGCCTTTTGCACCCCTTAATGTCTTTTTCTCTATCCTTCTCCCCCTTTGTCAATAGAGTCATCAAGATGTAAGGAAGAAAAATAGAGCATGAATGAACTAGGGTGACTAAAATTGATTCAATTTAAGCAATGGGAGCCATGAAGATTATCCAAAGTGACTTTACAAAATTACACCAAGCCATAAAGGTGACGGTGCTATCTAGATCATAACAAACCATGTATTGCGAAGCTCAAGCCAAATAAGTCATGATCTGAAATTAAATGGTTTGTTTAGCATGTCAAGTCACTTAATATCATAGTCTAGAAAAAAGTGAGTCAAGCCATGTCAATATTCCAAGCGGAATCAAGAAGCTATGGTTGAGTCAAGCCATGTCAACATTTTGTTCTAGCACTAGATATCACATGTAATTTCCATTTGTATAGCACTTGTAGTTGAGCAAATGTAGCACATTTAGCATTTTTCATAAATTCATGGTTGGATTCAACCATTTGTTTTCTAAGCCATGTGCTAGATCTCAAGCCTTATGAGATCACTCCAATCAATAAGCTTAAAGAGGTGATCTTAGTCATCCAAAACTCCCCCTGAGTTCATGCCTAGTGCAATGACAAGCTATCTCATGAGAAAGAATTGGTGAGATCAGTTTTTTCACACAAAAGAGATTTTTTTACATTTTCTTGATTTAGTTCATGAACAAAGAGTTAAGACTTAACTCATGCATCACTAATGAACTAACTTAGCTCAATCTAAACCTCAAAAACGGATTCAAAACTCAACTTAGCCTATTCGACATGGCATGAATCAAGAGAGGATCACTAAAGCCAGACTAGTCACAAGATTGAACAAGACATGATTTAATTCAAGTTGTTCACATTTAATTAGGCTAGTATGGCAAGAGCAAAGCAACACATAGAAGGGCATCATAAATCAAGCTATCACAAGATATGGCAAGATATAAAGCATGATATCATTTCACATAAGGATAATAGTCAGGGCTCCAAAATCTGTACAGGCATTCATGTGAATGTTATGCAATATGATATAAATGAATGCACAAGAGATGAACTCCCCCTGAAAAATAGCTCGAACAGACTGAGAGACTCCAACTCCCCCTAGAGAAGGCAAATTGAGAAGAACCAGGAAATTTGGCACAACATCCAGAAAGAGAAGGTTCTAACTCAAAGAGGTGATTCCCAAACACACCCTTTCTTCATGGTTGTAACCTCATACCACAGAGCAAAGGCACACTATGTCAACTCACAAGACTCTAGTGGCCAAGAAAAGGTTCAAACTAGGTAGGAGAGAATCCTAGAGAACCACAGCCCGCACTAGGTAGTAAATAATCCTAGAGAACCATTTGGATGAGAGGTGTGATTGAGACAACATCACCTAGAGTTGGCTCCTACTATCCAAACAGACCCTTCCTACCACTAGAAGAAATATACTATGCAAACCCAAGTGGAGGGAAGCAAAATACTAAAGATCACAAGGGAGCAAACCTCTGTCCCAGTCGCTTTGTGGGTAGTCATGATCGTAGATGATTCTGGGGTTGCGGTCGTATCCAAGTCCAGACCGTGGTGGAGCGATCGAAGTCGCGTCTTGGTCTGGACCGTGGTCATAATCACGTCTGAGGATCGGTCGTAGTTGAGTCCGAGTCATGGCCGAAGTCGAGTCCGGATCATGGTCGTAGTTGAGTCCGGCTCATGGTCGTGTATGGGTTCAACTCATGGTCGTAGTCCAGTCCAGTTAGTGGTCGTCACGTCCTGACGGTGGTTGTAAAACGAGTCTGACTCATGGTCGTGTATGAGTTCGGCCGAGAGTCCAGACCATGGTCGTTTATGACTTCACTCCACAGTCGATGCGGTTGCAAAAACCATGGAGCAGTCGTAAAGGCTGTACCAGTCTCCCCTCAATTTCACAGTCTGTAGTTCAAACACAGGGACGACTGGAGTCCTAGTACTGGGGTAAATGATATACAACATGTAACTAGTACTAAGACTAATGACAACAATGGTAGCAATATAAGTACTAATGACAAAGAACATATGAGAGCACAAACCACAATTCTCATGAAGTCTAAGCAAAAGCACAAAGTAAGACTACCAAGATGTCATATAGTTTATTTCATGCCATAACTGAAATGAATAAGATCAAGGTATACATGTATCTCAATGAATCACAACAATACACACAGCATGTGACAAGAAAAGATCATAGAAGCATATGCTAGCATGGATATAAGCATGTATACCAGAAAAGATAAGAAGGCATGAATAAACATAGCATCATGACATAGAAAAACTATCCAAGATATAATCAAGCTCATACTGTCCATACACAAGCATACATCATGTCAAACCAAAATCATGGAAAAGTATACTAACATGTATAAATAATGGTGAATGGACATAAGGAGCAAGATGTGAACATTAAACCATGATGGATACTACAAAGCACAAGGTCACGATGGTACTTGACTTCTAATACACACCTTCTACTTAGCTCATGAAGTCAAGTCAAAGCTTAAGTATCCAAAATACTAACAAATATGACAAGGTACATGGATACTTAAGCAACATACACATAAAGGCATGACAAGAAAGTATTGAGAGAAAAACATGCCAGTATGGAACAAGTGAGCACATGAACAAGCACATCATGCCAATTATGATCAATCATGAATAAAAGAGCATGAAGATAAAGAGGAGCTCACAGAGTAGGTGAGGATGCCAACGTGAGAGCATATGCCTCTTGGAGGCCATGAAGTGGAGAACGAATGAATGTTCTAGTCACATGATGAAGCAGAAAACTAAAACCCAATCAATCCCATGTTCTCCAATCAGCGTCTAGATACCTACAAATGACAAGAACAAAGTGACCAAGTCTTGGATCCCAAAGGGTCAGTAATCATATGTCGGGACCCCGGATTTCTGAACCCGGACCCTCTGTGTATTACAGCACTAGTCCCAGATCAAAGCTAGTGCACACAGTCAAACAGAAATGATTACATAACCAACAACGCTTTATTATAATAATAGGGAGTACCGACTGAAAGGTCTCATTATTACAAATGAGGTTTCGAGACCTCTCACACACAAAACACAGTGGAAGCAAAAGGAAAATCCGGCGAAGACCCATCAATACGCCACAGGCAATTGATTGGGGAAGCGCAACCTAGTACTCCGAGAATCCTTCGTCGAATCCACACGCGAAGTAGTCGTAGTCTCCCTCTTGAGCTTCACATTCCTCAGAGTTGATTTTTAGTGCAGCATGTGAGTACAAAAAGTACTCCGCAAGTCTTGGGAAAGAAATGCAGTAGATGCAAGGCTTAACAAAGGAAGGCTATATGGTTCTTTTGCACAAAGCAATATTTTATTTCAAATACTTATTAAATAATTTTGAAAGCATTAGTTTATCAAATTAATTGTTTTAACTGAAATTATTAATCATTTATATAGTGAAGGTTGTATCCACCAACACTAATTAACCAGCTCTAACCAATAAAGGTTAAAACGACTGGTTCCAACCACCCATACCGGCTCCAACCGCCAGTATACCCTTCTGAGAGTTCCCTCCACTCTCGAAATACCAAAATTTAGATATTAAAACCAAAACCAAAAATCTACCATGTGAATGCATTCCTTGCCCGCCCTTGACCGTGGGCACGGCTATTCGAATAGTTTGACACTTTGCAAAGGACGTACAACTTTACCCCCAAGAGATAAATTATCCTAACAGTCACCATGCTTCCTTTGGCATGAGACCCAGATAAAATATCACAAAGCCTTTACCTCACTCTAGTCTAGTTAGACACCACCCGCTGAGGTTTCACCGCTGAAGGGTTAAATCCACCCAGTCAGAAGCCCCCTCTTGCGCCATATGAGTACAGTAAATCCCTGTCCCTCACTGTGAATAACCAGTAAATCCCTGGCACCCACTTTCCACCGGTGGCATCTAAACTAGACTATCGTAAGTTAATCAGCTAGGTCGTACCCATATAGACTTGGGATTGTACAGTAGTGCTCAGTCTGGACAATCACAAGAGTCGGTCCTTAATTGACTAGGGCGGAACATACACTTTACAAAATCTCGTGCTAACAGCACCAATCCAATCCAACCATCCGCCCTGGTCTAAAACCATTTTCATATTTTAATTTATTTTAAAAGAATAGTGGCAACACCAATCGCCACTAATCTCGAATACAAAGACTAGTTTAATGAAATATAATTTCCCATTCCAAGGTTACAAAAGTTAAATAGCATGGCTAAGCATTTTACTACCGTTCTAATATTTATCAAAGATTTATAATAACCTCATTATTGAGACAAAGGAAATCCTAAGGTTATAAGGGTACATGGCAATCAACTTCAATCGAGGGCATAACAATAACTGGTTTAACTAACTTGCTAAGACAAAATTAGGGTTCTATGTAAATAGTGATGCACATAAATTTAAAATAATTAAAACATTTCTCAAACATAGGTGCAAAATGTTCAAAGGAGACTTGCCTTGCTCGAAGACTTGATGCTGCGAATCGTCAAAATCGAACTCTCCGGAATAGTCGTAGTCTACACGCTAAGAACCAAAAAAAATAAATTCAAATAAAATCCAATTAAAATCCAAAAATTATAAAATATACACTGGCAAATAGATTATGATTTTAGATGAATTTAGGAGAAAGAATCAATGGATTCGGAGCTTGTATGAGGGAGAACGAATATCTGAAAATTTGGACATCACATGAAATGGTAACAACATCCGAGAATTACTTTTTGAAAGGTATTATGTCGGTAGGCTGCGAGGTGGCTGGCAAACGGGCAAAATGGAATCCTGGCGATGAGGCGAAGGTGGAGACATGGGTACGGCAACGAGGAACGGCGGCAATCACCCGCAGTAAGAGAAGAACGGCACCGACGGCACGGTAGCGACAATAGCAGGTTGGAGAGAGATAGTACTGGGTATGTAATGTGGAGATGTAGGGTGAGCATGGGGTAGAACACAGTATGGTGAAGCTAGGGAAATTATTGGCTATGCTGAAAATTCAACGCAGACGATACAATTGACGTTTGAACAACGACGGTAGAGAAACAGGAAAAACTTGATATCTTGGTGCTCGATGAAGCGAATCTAAAACCACTTAGCAGGTAGCTACCAGGGATGGTTTGGCACGATATGACGTGAATGGATTGGGGAAAACACCAACGGATTCATAGGGACACGAGATGCCACTGGCGGCCATGGTGAGGTGTCGGAGGAGAAAATTTGTGGAGGCTTTTTGGGGAAAAGGTAGGGAGCACGGCGTAGAACGCAGTGAGGCAAGTCTAAGAAAAATTATGGCATGGGTTAAAGCTTACCGGAGGCGACGAATCGACGTCGGGACTCGAAAACGACCATTTTCGCGGAAAGCTCAATTCCTGACAATTGGCTCCGCAAAAAATTAAACAAAATGGTAGAAAAATTTCTTTGAGGCTAGGACATGATATGACGCAAACAAAAATCAAAGCGCTCACCGAAAAAGGGGTGTACGCGCGAAGGCACGGTTTTAGTGTCTGGCTCAACAAGGTCAACGAGGACTCGGAGAATGTTTAGGTGAGGCCGATGGAAGCACGACGTAGAACGCGTCGAGGTGAACTCAACGGTGCAAACGGCTTGGCCAAAGGACATCGGATGGTGGCGGAACGCGACGGAGAAGACATTCAGCGACAGGTGGGATGACATCGGCGTTCCGGGCAAACGGAGAGGATTTAGCAGGTGAGATTTGCGGCTAAACGAAGAGGAGAATGAGGGGAATGTGATGCTCACCTCGGTTATGATGGAACACGCACGGTCGGCTTGTAGCGAGTAGAGAAGCGACGGCGCGGTTTGGCCACGGTGGTCCGGTGATGCTCCGGCGAAGCTCCAACGAAGGCGAGAGAAGCACCACGTAGAACACGCAAAGGCGAAGCCGGTGGTGTGGTCAAAAGTGGTGGAACTCCACTGAAGAAGGCGCAAACAGCCGATGAACGCCGTTCGGTTGACGAGAGAAAAATGGCGATTGCGGAGAGAAGGAAGAGAGAGGGGATGTGAAACTTTTAGGGACGACTAAGGGTGAGGAGGGGCACCCGGTGCTCCCTTTTATAAGGGTGGAGGTGGACGGGAGAGGGAGATCAAACAACGATCTCATTTAGAGCAGCAGTTTCATTTTTGTGTAAATGCACATGAAGGAGGAGAGAAACGGTTAGGAATGGAGGAGTCTTGAAGTAAGCAAGTGAATGCACTTGATTGCACGAAAAATCATGAAGAAATTCATGAGGAATGAAAAGCTCAAAGAAACGGCATGGCGGCATTGCTTCTGGACGCGGACGGTCGCACGCAATGGCAATGGAGAAAAAGAGAGGAGAGAAAAAATGAAAAGAGGAAAAAAATCCGAAAAGAAAATAAATTCCAAACAAAATTCAAGAAAATTCTACAAAAATCCTTGGAAAACGAAAATATCAAATAAAATAATTTTGTATTTAATTGAAGTATATTTTAACCATTTAAAATATTTTTTGTTTTCTAAGCTTTAATATAATCCATATAAATTTAAAAACTCCAAAAATTTAAACAGAGCATATAAATGAATGGATTGGAATTTTTGATTAATTTAGAAATTTAAATGGGCTCATTCGAAGTTAAATGAACAAATACGGACTTTTGGAAGTTTGAGAGGAGGGAAAAAGAATAAACTGATTTTCTGAAATTATTTTTGAACTGAAAAATCAGATTATGACATATCAAGCGAAATGATTTTTAGAGGAATTATTTTTCTGTGGGAAAAAAGGATTTATACGTTAGGGTGACGTCAGCAGAGATTTTGATTTTTTGGCCGAATTATTTTTCAACAGGAAAAGGGTTTTATTCACTGACAGGTGGGACCGGCTTTTGTGGACTGGTCCATAAACCGGGGTGAAGGCTGAGGTGGCACGCAGTTGGCGTAGCGCTTGCGTAGCTCACAGCCGCTGAGGTGGCGCACGGGGACTGAGGGCATCACGGATGGCGACGCTGCTGGGGTCGGCGAGGGGTGCGCGAGAGGAAGGAGGACACGGGGAGTTAAGTGCACCTTGGCATGACACTTGGAAATGCTCGGTGGTAGCCGGCGACGAGGATGCAGGGTGGCGAAGTGAGGGCGACGAACGACTATCGGTTATACCAAAGTTAAGGTTGGCGCAAAGATGAGTAAAGGGGAAGGTAAGCGGGGTTTAAAGTGGGGAAAGGGTGGAGGTTGAATGCGGGAGTGATTAGGCTTCAATTGTAGCAAATGCTCGGGCTAACGAGAAGAAACGGCCAAATTTAAGAGCTCGGGTGGGGCATTAATGGTGGCGGTGAAAGGTTGAAGAAGGCAAGAAGAAAGAAGAAGCTGACAGGCGGGGTTGGGCTGAGATTAAATCGGGCGAGGATGGATTGAATCATGGAGCGACACGTGATGGCCGAGTAGAGAGGTTGGAGATTAAATTTGATTTAGATTTTCAAAAACATTAGGAAGGTTTTAAAATACTTCGAAAATAGGAAATAAAGTCTAAAAATTCCGGAAAAATTCACAGAAATTCCTGGGAATGTTTTAGACTTAAGAAAAATATTTTCAACTTAAAGTTAGTCTTTTAATTTTTATGAAAATACTTTTTAGCTTTGAAATTTATTTTTGAAAGCCAGAAAAGCAAAGAAAGTCCTGATAAAAGCCAAATGCTTTAAAATAATTGATTTTAAATAGGATTTTTATAGAAATTCAAAATACTCTTTATTTAATAATAGTTTCATCTTTTACTTAAATTAGTTTTCAAAAGAAAAGCCTCTTTAAAAACTAAAAACAGGCCAATCAAATCTCCAAAAATTCAAGCAACCAAAGAACACTTGATTTTATTTTAAATCAAATAAAATTAATTTTTTTACTAAAAATTTTGAAATAAACAGTTGGGTTGTTACAAACTACCCCGTTAAACCAATCTCGTCCCCCGAGATTCGCACGGGCTAGCAAAGAAATAGGTTTGGATCTTGCCCTGTGTGGCTTGTGTGGTGATCTGATTTAAATGTCCTTTCACAAACTTCTATGGCCTTCTATTTGCTGTCTGGAGGCAGTTGGTGCTTCGGCTTGATGCTTCCAAAGACTAGGAGAGGGTAGACTCAAGGCAAAGGGGGAACAACAGACGTTTTGCGCAACCCAAAACAAAACAACCTAGCAAAAACATTTATTAAGCAAATAACAAGCAATAGTTACAGCTGCCCAAAAAAACTGATAGCTCATAACTTCGTCTACTGTCTAGCTTAACAACTTAACCTAACGAGGTAAGGGATGTCTTGGTGTGATCCTTCGCAGCTCTCGAGGTACAAAGCATGATCCTTCAAGGCGATGATTGAAGTGGTGGTAGAATCGAAGAATTCCAGTTGTTGCCATCTATAGTTATTTTGTAACAAGAGAAAAGACAGAAATAAGTTTTTCAAAAATGACATAAAGACGAGAAAGAATTGAGAGATGAGGATAAGCAAAGATTGAGAGATAACAATAAGCAAAACTGTTTGACATTACCGGTTACTTAAAATAAATCCTTAAGGTCCAACCATTTTCACATTTTACTTTATTTTAAAAGAATAGTAGCAACACCAATCGCCACTAATCTCCGAATACAAAGACTAGTTTAATGAAATATAATTTCCCATTCCAAGGTTACAAAAGTTAAATAGCATGACTAAGCATTTTACTACCGTTCTAATATTTATCAAAGATTTATAATAATCTCATTATTGAGACAATGGAAATCCTAAGGTTACAAGGGTACATGGCATTCAACTTCAATCGAGGGCATAACAATAACTGGTTTAACTAACTTGCTAAGACAAAATTAGGGTTCTATGTAATAGCGATGCACATAAATTTAAAATAATTAAAACATTTCTCAAACATAGGTGCAAAATGTTCAAAGGAGACTTGCCTTGCTCAAAGACTTGATGCTGCGAATCGTCAAAATCGAACTCTCCGGAATAGTCGTAGTCTACACGCGAAGAACCAAACAAAATAAATTCAAATAAAATCGAATTAAAATCCAAAAATTATAAAATATACACCGACGGCACGGTAGCGACAACAACAGGTTGGAGAGAGATAGTACCGTGTATGTAATGTGGAGATGTAGGGTGAGCACGGGGTAGAACGCAGTATGGTGAAGCTAGGGAAATTATTGGCTAAGCTGAAAATTCAACAGAGACGATACAATTGACGTTTGAACGACGACGGTAGAGAAACAGGAAAAACTTGATATCTTGGTGCTCGGTGAAGCGAATCTAAAACCACTTGGCAGGTAGCTACCACTTGGCAGGGAGGCTTTTTGGGGAAAAGGAAGGGAGCATGGCGTAGAACGCAGTAAGGCAAGTCTAAGAAAAATTATGGCATGGGCTAAAGCTTACCGGAGGCGACGAATCGACGTCGGGACTCGAAAACGACCATTTTCACGGAAAGCTCAATTCCTGACAATCGGCTCCGCGAAAAATTAAAAAAAATGGTAGAAAAATTTCTTTAAGGCTAGGACACGATATGACGTGAACAAAAATCAAAGCGCTCACTGAAAAAGGGGTGTACGCGCGAAGGCACAGTTTTAGTGTTTGGCTCAACAAGGTCGACGAGGACTCGGGGAATCTTTAGGTGAGGCCGATGGAAGCACGACGTAGAACGCGTCGAGGCAAACTCAATGGTGCAAACGGCTTGGCCAAAGAACATCGGATGGTGGCAGAACGCGATGGAGAAGACATTCAGCGACAGGGGGTTGACATCGGCGTTCCGGCCAAACGGAGAGGAGTTAGCAGGTGGGGTTTGCGGCGAAATGAAGAGGAGAATGAGGGAAATGTGATGCTCACCTCGATTATGATGGAACATGCGCGGTCGGCTAGCAGCGAGGATGTGAGATGTTAACCCTGACATGTTGTCACCAGGAGACACGTGGGTCAGAGTCACCCGGAACCAAGAAAAGGCACGAACTTCAGTTTAAGTTGGCTGACGTCAAATGTCTGGTTTAGGTTCAGTTAGCGTCGGTTGTTTATTTTCTGTTGAGTGCGGTATGCACGTTTTATGTGAGCGGATCACGGCTTAATCGGATCTGTTAGTTAGAGTGAAAGTTGGTTATGTAATTCATTTTTGTATTGCTCCATTTTTTCGCGTCAAGTATACACTCTGAAAATTAGCACCAATTCTGTTGTCTTCGTTTTTCCTATGTTCTCTAAAACTTTACTGTAGCTCGTATGAAATCAGCCACCCGAGAGAAATTTGTGAGCTGCGAGTGGATTCTTGGGCCTGTTCCCAACATCTCGTATCAGAGCATCAGGAAGATCATCCAAGGACTCGCGGTTCCGCAGAATGGCGATGATTCCACATACGGCGGTGAAGGAGAGTGGCGGTGCGCCGTTTCACATGCCGATGTTGAACTCCGGGAATTACACGGTATGGGCGATCCGAATGGAAGCAATCCTCGACGCCCAAGGTGTATGGGAGGCGGTGGAACCAGCGGAAGGAGCCCAGGTGGATGTGAAGAAGGACAGGGTGGCTCAGGTGCATATCCTGCAATGCGTCCCCAAGGATGTCCTTCTGCAGATTGCGAAGAAGAAGACGGCATGGGAGATATGGAGCAGTCTCAAGATTCGGTACTTGGGGGCAGATCGCGTTAAGAAGGCGCGGTTGCAGACACTAAAAAGTGAGTTTGACGCCTTGCAAATGGCGGAAACCGAGTCAGTTGATGACTTTTCTCGAAAAATCAGTACTCTCTCCAGTAAGTATACCTCCCTCGGTGAAACACTTGCCGATTCAGTCCTCGTGAAAAAGCTACTTGATTCAATACCTGACAAGTTCCTCCAAGTTGTCGCTGGGATTGAACAGTTCTATGATCTAGAGACAATGGCATTTGAAGAAGCTATCGAGAGACTTAAGGCTTATGAAGAACGAGCGGCACGGCAACGTGGTAATGTCAGCAATACCCAGGGCCAATTGCTGCTCACTCACGCTGAGTGGCAGGCGCGGCAGAAGGGTGATGCGGCTGACGGCTCAACAGGAGGAAGGGGGCGCAGATCCAGCTTCACAGACTGTGGCAAATGGCGTGGACGCGAGCGCAGCAGAGGACAGCTTGGCCATGGCACGCCGCGTCAAGAAGGCACTCGAGGTAATGGTACTACTGGAAACGGCTCCCGTGACAAAAGTCATATCAAGTGTTATACTTGCAAAAACATGGGGCACTATGCGTCGGAATGCCGAAGTAAAAGGTGTGAGGAACAGGCTCATCTCACCCGAACATCTGAAGAAGAACCAGCACTGATGCTGAGTGTGTCCAAGGAGGAGGCAAGCCGTGTTCCTGAGCAACAGGTGAGGTGCTACTTACTGAAGAAAAGATGGCACCAGAGTTGCATCTTGGCAGCAAGAAACTAGAAGACTCAGACACCTGGTATTTAGATAATGGGGCTAGTAACCATATGACTGGCCACCGTGAGAAATTCCAAGATTTGGATGAAGCAATCACTGGCAGGGTGAGATTTGGTGATGGATCTTCTATCAGAATCAAGGGCAAAGGAACAATAGTGCTTACTTGCAAGAATGGAGACCAAAAAATCCTTCAAGAGGTATACTATATCCCTGATTTATGTAGCAACATAATTAGTATTGGTCAGTTGACTGAAGAAGGGATTGAGGTGCATATGGTAGGAGAGAGCATGAGGGTTGTTGATAGGAATGGGAAGTTGTTGATGCTGGTGAAAAGAACACAAAATCGTTTGTATAAGATAGATTTGAAGGTGTCCAAGGCAGTGTGTTTATTGACAAGTCTTGAAGATCCATCCTGGATGTGGCATGCAAGATTAGGGCATGTAAATTTCAAGGCCTTGAGGTTGTTGGCAGAAAACCAAATGGCAGTTGGAGTGCCATTGTTGTCCAGACCTGAAAGTTTGTGTCAAGCATGTGTGGTCACCAAACAAGCAAGACTACCATTTCCACACCAAACAAGTTTTAGAGCACAAAGATCCCTTGAGCTACTTCATGCTGACTTGTGTGGGCCAATTTCTCCATGTACCCTGGCAGGCAGTGAGTACTTCTTGTTAATTGTAGATGACTGCACACAGTGGATGTGGATATACACACTTGCTGCAAAGAGTGAAGCATTCCAGGCGTTCAGAAAGTTCAAGACTCAGGCAGAGAGCAAAGCGGGACAAAAGGTCAGAGTTCTTCGGATAGACCGAGGTGGGGAATTCCTTTCCATTGAATTCACCCATTATTGTGAAGATGCAGGCATTGAAAGGCATCTCACGGCTCCCTACACACCGCAGCAAAATGGTGTTGTAGAACACCGAAATCGCTCAGTGATGGCCATGACAAGATCCTTGCTCAAAGGTATGAGTGTGCCAGCAAAATTTTTGGGAGAAGTTGCAAGACATGCGGTATATTTGCTAAACCGTCTTCCAACTAAAGCTCTTGAAGATTGCACACCGTTTGAAGCAATGGAGGGAAGAAAACCACATCTTGCACACCTGAGGGTATTTGGCTGCACAGCATATGTGAAGAAAACTGGCCACACCAAGAAACTTGAAGATAGGAGTACTGCAATGGTGTACTTAGGGGTTGAAGAAGGGTGCAAGGCACACAGGTTGTTTGACCCGAGCCGAGGTAAACTTCATGTAAGCAGAGATGTGATATTCCAGGAGAATCTGGGGTGGAAATGGAATGCAGGAGATGGCAGCATTGGAGAGTCACCGGAGTTTGTCATCCTTGACAAATTTTACTCAGAAGAATTGTCTGCAGACCCAGACACACAAGAAGGGACAGAAGGTGGGCTGTCGCCCACAACAGCCGGGGAACCTGAAAACTCAGTCCATCTGACAATATCAGACTCACCCATGACAGTAGCGACAAACTCAAACATCTCACCCCTCAGCAGTCCAGTAATGACAATGTCCCCAGTCTCACTTTCACCTGAGTCACATGATGGACCAGTCCGGTTCCGATCTCTTGCAGACATTTATGCACACACTGAAGAGATAGCTGAGAATTATGAAGTGGAAGGAGAGACAATGTTGGTGTTGTCAGAAGAACCAGCAGACTTCCGAGAGGCAGTAAAGGAGAGTTGTTGGTGTGAAGCAATGAAACAGGAGCTTATGTCCATTTAAAAGAACAACACATGGACATTGACTGAACTTCCTCTTGGACAAAAACCCATCGGTTTGAAGTGGGTATTCAAGTTGAAAAAGGACTCTAAAGGGAGAATTGTTAAACATAAAGCAAGATTGGTGGCGAAGGGATATGTCCAGAGGCAGGGCATTGACTTTTAGGAAGTTTTCACACCGGTTGCAAGACTTGACACCATTCGGGTCATTTTGGCACTTGCTGCAAATCAAGGCTGGCAGGTTCATCACCTAGACATGAAGACTGCATTTCTGAATGGGGAGTTGGAAGAGGAAGTCTACGTTACCCAACTGGAAGGATTTGAGGTTCAAAATCAGAAGCACAAAGTGTACAAATTAACAAAGGCTCTTTATGGCTTGCGTCAAGCTCCACGGGCTTGGAATGTTCGGCTAGACAGAAGCTTGAAGGAGCTTGGTTAGAGCAGATGTTCACAGGAGCAGGCTGTCTATACAAGAAGAGAAGGAGGAGAAAAAGTAATTGTTGGGGTCTATGTAGATGATCTCATCGTGACAGGAAGCAGTATTGCTGAAGTTCAGAAATTCAAGGAGCAAATGATGAATGAGTTCGAGATGAGCGACTTGGGACTCTTCTCATACTATTTGGGGGATAGAAGTGGAGCAGCAGAAGAATAGAATCTTGCTCAAACAGTCGGCATATGCGAAGAAGGTTCTGTCCCAATTCGGCATGGCAGAGTGCAATTCAACCAAGTACCCAATGGAGCCCAAGATGCAGTTGCACGAGGATTTGGAAGGGACAATAGTTGACACCACTGAATACAGACGTGTCATAGGTTGTCTCAGGTACTTATTAAACACACGGCCAGATTTGTCATTCGCTGTGGGAGTTGCTAGCCGGTATATGGAGAGACCCACTGTCATGCATTTCAAGGCGATCAAGCAAATTCGCAGGTATTTGAAGGGAACAATCCATTTTGGACTTGTGTATGAGAAGGGAAATCATGACACTAGACTCTGTGGCTACTCGAACAGCGATTTGGCTGGAGATCTAGAAGGGAGAAGGAGCATAAGTGGAATGACCTTCTACTTTAATGGAAGCTTGGTGTCCTGGAACTCGCAGAAGCAAAAGACAGTAGCATTATCATCTTGTGAAGCTGAGTTCATGGTCGCAACGGCAGCTGCTTGCCAAGCGTTGTGGTTGAGGGGCTTAATTGGTGAACTGACAGGAACTGAGCCAAAGTCAGTAACTTTATTTGTCGACAATCGTTCGGCAATTGCACTCATGAAAAATCCCGTGTTTCATGGCCGCAGTAAGCACATAGAGACCAAATTTCATTTCATAAGGGAGTGTGTTGAGAGGGGACAGATCAAGGTGGAATTCATTCATTCGGAGAAGCGAAGCGAACATTTTGACAAAGGCAATGTCGGCGTGAAAATGGCAGCTATGCGACAGCTGCTTGGAGTTCGAAACTTGGAACCATGTCAGGATTAGGGGGAGCATGTGAGATGTTAACCCTGACATGTTGTCACCAGGAGACATGCGGGTCAGAATCACCCGGAACCAATAAAAGGCGCGAACTTCAGTTTAAGTTGGCTGACGTCAAATGTCTGGTTTAGGTTCAGTTAGCGTCGGTGGTTTTATTTTCCATTGAGTGCGGTATGCACGTTTTATGTGAGCGGATCACGGCTTAATCGGATCTGTTAGTTAGAGTGAAAGTTGGTTATGTAATTCATTTTTGTATTGCTCCATTTTTCCACGTCAAGTATACACTCTGAAAATTAGCCCCAATTCTGTTGTCTTCATTTTTCCTGTATTCTCTGAAACTTTACTGTAGCTCATCTGAAATCAGCCACCCGAGAGAAATCTGTGAGCTACGAGTGGATTCTTGGGCCTATTCCCAACAGAGGAGAGAAGCGACGACGTGGTTTGGCCACGGTGGTCCGGCGAAGATCCGGCGAAGGCGAGAGAAGCACCGCGTAGAACGCGCAAAGGCGAAGCTGGTGATGTGGTCAAAAGTGGCGGAACTCCACTGTAGAAGGCGCAAACGGCCGATGAATGCCGTTCGGTTGACGAGAGAAAAATGGCGATTGCGGAGAGGAGGAAGGGAGAGAGGACATGAAACTTTTAGGGATGACTAAGGGTGAGGAGGGGCACCCAGTGCTCCCTTTTATAGGGGTGGAGGTGGACGGGAGAGGGAGATCAAACAATGATGTCACTTAGAGCAACGGTTTTATTTTCGTGTAAATGCACATGAAGAAGGAGAGAAACGATTGGGAATGGAGGAGTCTTGAAGTGAGCAAGTGAATGCACGAAAAATCTTGAAGAAATTCATGAGGAATGAAAAGCTCAAAGAAACGGCCATGGCGGCATAGCTTCTGGACGGGAATGGACGCACGCAACGGCAATGGTGAAGAAGGGAGGAGAGAGAAAATGAAAAGAGGAAAAAAATCAAAAAATAAAATAAATTCGAAAAAATTCAAGAAAATTCTACAAAAATCCTTGGAAAATGAAAATGTCAAATAAAATAATTTTGGATTTAATTGAAGTATATTGTAACCGTTTAAAATATTTTTATTTTCTAAGCTTTAATTTAATCCATATAAATTCAAAAACTCCAAAAATTTAAAAAGAGGATATAAATGAATGGATTGGAATTTTTGATGAATTTAGAAATTTGAATGGGCTCATTCAGAGTTAAAATGAAGAAATACGGACTTTTGGAAGTTTGAGAGAAGGGAAAAAGAATAAACTGATTTTCTGAAATTATTTTTGAACTGAAAAATCAGATTATGACATCATCAAGGGAAATGATTTTAAAGGAGTTATTTTTCTATGGGAAAAAGGGATTTATACGTCAGGGTGACGTCAGCAGAGATTTTGATTTTCTGGCCGAATTATTTTTCAACAGGATAGGTGGGACCAGCTTTTGTGGACTAGGTCCATAAACCGGGGAGAAGGCTGAGGTGGCACGCAGTTGGCGTAGCGCTTGCGTAGCTCACAGCCACTGAGGTGGCGCACGGGGACTGAGGGCATCACGGATGGCGACGCTGCTGGGGTCGGCGAGGGGTGCGCGACAGGAAGGAGGACACGGGGAGTTAAGTGCACCTTGGCACGACACTCGGAAATGCTCGGTGGTAGCCGGTGACGAGGATGCAGGGGTGGCGAAGTGAGGGCGACGAACGGCTATCGGTTATACCAAAGTTAAAGTCGGCGCAAAGACGAGTAAAGGGGAAGGTAAGCGGGGTTTAAAGTGGGGAAAAGGTGGAGGTTGAATGCGGGAGTGATTAGGCTTTCAATTGTAGCAAATGCTTGGGCTAACGAGAAGAAACGGCCAAATTTAAGAGCTCGGGCGGGGCATTAACGGTGGTGGTGGAAGGTTGAAGAAGGCAAGAAGAAAGAAGAAGTTGACAGTCGGGGTTGGGCTGAGATTAAATCAGACGAGGATGGATTGAATCAGGGAGCGACACGTGATGGCTGAGTAGAGAGGTTGGGGATTAAATTTGATTTAGATTTTCAAAAACATTAGGAAGGTTTTAAAATACCTAGAAAATAGGAAATAAAGTCTAAAAATTCCAAAAAAATTCACAGAAATTCCTGGGAATGTTTTAGACTTAAGAAAAGTATTTTCAACTTAAAGTTAGTCTTTTAATTTTTATGAAAATACTTTTTAGCTTTGAAATTTATTTTTAAAAGCCAGAAAAGCAAAGAAAATCCTTATAAAAGCCAAATGCTTTAAAATAATTGATTTTAAATAGGATTTTTATAGAAATTCAAAATACTCTTTATTTAATAGTAGTTTCATCCTTTACTTAAATTAGTTTTCAAAAGAAAAGCCTCTTTGAAAAGTAAAAACAGGCAAATCAAATCTCCAAAAATTCAAGCAACCAAAGAACACTTGCTTTTATTTTAAATCAAATAAAATTAATTTTTTTACTGAAAATTTTGAAATAAACAGCTGGGCTGTTACATCATATACTTGGGAACCCAAGACTTGACACACTCACAATAGAAGTATGCAAGTTAACAAGATGCAATGGATGGTCCATGCAAGAAGATCGATCCTAGAATCACACCGCAAAAGGACAAATCGACAAGTGAAATGAGTCCCATGACCAAAAAAGCGGTGAATACCTTACTTGAAAGCACCAAGAAAAGAACCAACCAAAGCACCAAAGAAACTCACAATTTCTCCTCACCATAGGTGTGCACCTTGTTTGGGCGAACGAGGTCCACCATTTGAAAAACGGTGGAAATCCTTCCTCAGGACAGCATGTGGACAAAGATCAACATCAAAAGAAACAGGTCCGCAATGCTCAAAATGTCCATCCTTCTCACAAAATGAGCAATGGCGCAAGTGTCTACTACGAGACATGATCCAAAAGCACCATCCTTGCTCTGAAAGAGAATTCCCTTGGACAAACCGAGAAGAGCCAACAAGAAATGCACTTGTCAAAAATAGGAACATGTAAACATAAGGCACAAGTGCAGACAACAATAGAACAATGCTCAAAGAAAGATCCATCTCCTAAATGAAGGAGGTGACAAAGTCTCAATATGCAGCGCTCGTATCATTGCACTCCTCTCCTCAAAGTATTTTTTACTATCTCAGAAAGTATGACAATATAAGCTAGAGATAAAAATGCAAGTGATAATTTTGTACTCTGTCTTCAGATCTAGTCCTTCTGGTCGGAGAGCAGGGTATACCAAGAAAGACCAATGTACGGAGAGCTGTGCACCGAAGGAAAGCACCAGGTTGACAAAATGCAGTCGCAGATGAGGCCTCTGAGACCGTGGTCATAACTCGTTACGACTACGTCCCAGCACCTGCGAATACTACTCTCGTCGCCGTCCTTGGTACGGTGACTGTGGTCGAAACTTCTTACGACCACAGTTTCTGCTCTAGCGGTCGCACTCCGCCTGATCGCCATCCTTACTCATGATGAGTTGACGCTCGTCCTTCTTGTCATCATCATCCGTGTGTTCTCCAAGACTTTCTCGTTCCTGTCACTTGAGCAACCAAGGGTAAAGAATGCACCACAACGTTCATGCTTGTGGTTTCTTGCAAATAAAATCACCCTCTAGCCGAATTCAAGCCTCTTGTCACAAAGGACATCATTGGCAAAAACACCCCAACAATATTCAAAGAGAAGCTCACAAGGTTCCCAACTAGTTGCCATGCTCAAGATCGGTTAAGATCAAATACAGAGCCAACCTTGCTCTGATACCACTTGTAGGACCGGATGAGGCAACAGAGGGGGTGAAAGGAGCCCAAAGATTTTTCCTCCAAATATTCACATATTCCTTTTTCTCCAATAGCTACAAAGTTATGAAGATTTAGGATATGAGGTCTACTAGAAAATAGAGGAACTCAAACTACCTAACGACCAGATTAGAGCACTGTGTGGTCGAATTACAACCACTTGGCGGACGCTCAACGTGGTTGAATACGACCATTCAACAGAGACTCAAGGCAGTCGGTAACAGACGACGTAGTTGGGCAGACAACGTGGTCGAGACCGACACCATGGTCGAAATCGACAACTCGGTCGATAGCCTGTACAGTGGTCGTAACTTCGACCACTCGACCGAAAAGCAACTTGGTAGGAAATCGATGATCAAACATGATTCATTGTAGTTGATAACCACCAAATCAAGACCAACAAGATCGAAAGATGAGTGCGGTCGGAACCGACGTGATCGTAAGCCAATGGCATGGTCATACGATCAACTTGGTCGAAGACCGACTAGCACCTGTAGCCAACTGTGGTCGCAGACAACTCGTGAGACCGTGGGGGAACACGACCACAAGATCTACTACCATCAATCACTCAGAAACCAGTGCAAGAGAAAGCAAATGATCTAAGTCTTGACTGGTCAAAAAAGAGAAGCACCGAATAGAGCGTGATCGAAAGCAAAACAGAGGAGGCCAATGAAGCGCTCGACCGCAAGATCCGATTTCTGAATATCTTTCGATTCACAGATCGATTTATCATGAGACTTCAAACACTGCAAGACAACATCCTCTGGCTGAGAAATAACAAGGCAATCGAAGCTTGTTCGCCATGGTTGATGAGAACGACACAGTTGAAGAAGAAACAGAGGAAGTAGCGAGGCGCTCGACCGCAAGAGCCAGACTTCAAATAACTTACGATTAAGAGTTCGTCTGGCCAAGAAACTTTGCAAATAACATGGTTAGGGCCTTTGGAGGTTGCTCTGATCTTTAAATGAAAACTTAGCAACCAAAATGAGAGTTCGACTATGTTACACCGAGAGCGCCCAAAACCAAATCCGAGAGAGAACAAAACTTCTTATGGGTCTAGAGTAGCCAAGATGGCTTGCAGTATAACCCACATGTCACTGCGATTTGGAAAGCTAAGAACACAGATAAACGAAGGAACAAAGAAAGTGCAAACAAGAACTTCAAACAATAAGCAGACAACACAACTCAAATTGAGGCAGAGAGATGAATAATTGCATTCAAGGAGGTTTCACAGACTCTCCCCTCGAGAAATACAGTCTCTAACCCCTAGAGCCAACACACACTCTCAACAGCCACTCCCCTCGGGAGGACAAGCTCTACCCTAGAGCTACACACACAGATAAACTCCCATGGGAGGGAGAGGTGGTAACCGCCAAGGATCAACCGACCAGCTCAAGTCCAACTCTTGCATCCCCTCTCCCTTTTATAGGCTCACACGCGAACCTTGACCTAATGGATCCATCCATTAGTCCACACTGGGGATAACCCGTAAACCCCACCTAACACCAGGTTTTACACCTGCGCACACTTGCGACAACCTGTTAACACCGACAGGTCACAGTTGCTTTAACAGACCAGCTCCCCTTTTGCAGCCTTGAGTCAATTCTCCAAATTGCCCCTCAAGCACCTTCGTAGAAGCTTCCTGTCCTCGCACGACCGCACCTGCCTCCGACCGACTGGACCTCGATTCCTTCCTGAGTCCAGTCCCGGTCCACTTCATTGCACACGACCGCACCTGACATCCTGACCGTCTGGACCTCGACTCCTCCCTAAGTCTAGTCCCGATCCTCCTCATCGTTCCCCGTCGTGTTCTTCTCATCACAAACGACCACACCCGACATCCTGACCGTCTGAACCTCAACTCCACCCTGAGCCTAGTCCCGGTCCACCTCGCCGCTGCCCGTCGTGTCCACCTCCGGTAGCTCCAGCTCCGGTTCCTCATCTCCCGGCTTGCAACCACCTCACCAGCCTCGATCATCTTCGGCGTCTCCGACCGTCTGGACCTCAGCACCTCCTATGCCTAGTCCCGGTCCTCCCACGCCTCACCATGACCTAGCTCCAAGTCCTACAACCTTGCAACCACCTCACCAGCCTCGATCATCTTTGGCGTCTCCAACCGTCTGGACCTCAACACCTCCTATGCCTAGCTACGACCGCACACAACATAGCTACGACCATCGCTAGCTTTGGCTATGACTTTCCCAACCAGGTCGTACCAACTTACAACCAGTCGAAATCACAAGACACGCAACGCTCAAAGCCTACGATTTCATCCCAGATTGTTACGACCACCTAGATGTTATTACAACCGATTACCAGAAGCTACGACCGCTTACTACGTGGTCGAAGAACCTTCTGACCACGTTCATCGCTTTCCACCATGATCGAACCCCGTTCAGACCACGTACACCGAGTTTCACCATAGTCGAAACGTCCACCGACCACATACAGTGAGATTCACCGTGGTCGAAACCCCTTCCGACCATGTACAACACATTTCATCGTGGTCGAAGCCCTTTCGACCACGTACGACCGCAAAACGAAGACATCCGACCGTGTTCGACCACTTCCGCCGTGCTTCGACTTTGTCCGACCGCGTTAGACCTCGTCCTGAACACGTCCGACCGCGTTCGACCACAACCGACCGTGTCAGACCTCGTCTCGAGCACGTGCAACCGTGTTCGACCGTAGCCGACTGTGCTATGACCTCGTCCGACTGCGTTCAACCATGTCTAACCGCAGCCAACTGTGCTGCAACCACGTCCGACCTCGTCCGACTTCAACTCGACCTCGTTCGACCGCTTCACAACATGGTCGGAGTCTGCCGACATCCCAACGTGGTCGTGGTCGAAGTCTGCCGACTTTCAACCGCAGCGGTCGAAGCTTCGACTTCCGACCGCTTCTCACGATAATGTGGTTGTAGGCCACCGACTTCCCACCGTGGTCGTGGCCCGTCTGGTCGAAGGCTGCCGACTTCCCAACATGGTTGAAGCCCGTCTGCCGACTACCGACCGCAGCGGTCGAAGCTTCGACTTCCGACTGCTTCTCGCGATAACATGGTCATAGGCCACCGACTTCCCAACATGGTTGTGGCCCGTCTGCCGACTACTGACTGGAGATAACATGGTCGTAAACCCTTCTGACCACGTTCAAATTGCTCTACAGCGGTCGTAACTCCTTCGGCAGACTTCTGATTTTCTACATTGTGGTTGTAAATAGTGTAGCCGGCCTTCGACTTCTAACAAAGTGGTCGTAAACTCGTTTTCCAGCTTCCGACTCCCTGCAAAGTGGTCGTAAACCCTTTCGACCTCATCAAGATTGCTCTGCAGTGGTCGTAAACCCTTCTGCTGACTTTCGACCATGGCCAATGTGGTCTTAATAGCTTCCGACCACGGCCAAAGTGATCGTAACAGCTTTCGACCACGGCCAAAGGGGTCATAACAGCTACTGCCGACCACATGCTGCTGACAACGTGATCGTAAGCAGTCTGCCAACCATTCTCAAGGCTTACGACTTTGCAGAGTCAGCTCAAACCTCAAAAATTAAACTCAATCTTTCTAGATCAAGAGTCAATTACTCATCACAATCATAGTGTGATATCTATATGGTCTCACAATGTTAAAGAAAAGTAAAATGTAAATGCTAAAGACGGAGTATTACCTCTTCTGTACCCTTAGTTTTAATTCTATTGTTCCCTTATATTCGCTCTTGTTGATTCCTGGAATGGGAATTTGCACGAGACAAACAAGGGATACGTGTATTAGCGGGATAATGATTAATGAAACGCAAAGCAAATTCTATCGTCGTGGAGAGAAGTAAATATCAAACATATATATATATCACAAATAAATGGTTTACACTGATAGATTTGATATTTCTGTAATGTTAAATTGTGCATCATACACTTGCGTGTACTATATCCATTTTTTATCTTTTAAATAGTGCATCATACACTTTTTTTTTTGTGGAAATGGGGGTGGGGGCCTACACGGGCGCCAAATAAAAGTAGCTCAACATGATGCTACTGATTTTACTTCTAATAGATTTACCAGCTTCTGAAGAGTGAAAGAAATTTATGTTGTTGCTACTTTTTTAATATATTTAGTTGTAAACTGTGATATTTTTCATAACTACACGAGAACTAATGTTTTCTGTTCTCCTCACTGTATTTTCCATAGAGAAATTGTATTATTAACTAATTATCATACTTCTTGTTGAGATCAACTAATTATCATAATTAAAACTTAATGTTTTACTGGTGACTTGATACTAACTTATAACATACTAAGCTAATCCATTTTATGGACAATCAAGAGATAATTTGACATCTAAACTGCTTTGTGACACTAACTATTACCCACGTTGTAGTAAGAACACTTTTTAGCTACAAAAAAGCTTCCTCAAGTTCTCTACTTCCACGTCTTCCCACTTCTCATTACGATGAACAGTCAAAGATAGGTAAATAAAGGCCTCGTTCCGTTAGGCTGAAAAATAGTGGTTTGTGACTGAAATTGCATTGTAACTGGCTGAAATTACACTGTAACTAAAAATAACTTATTTGGCGTAATTAAATTTAAAAAAATAAAAACAGAAAAAATATGTTAGTTCATCACGGACAACGCAAATGAATACGGAAAAAAGGAACCAGCAAAAAAGCTCAAAAATACCAAAAGTTCATAAAAAGATAAAATTTATAAATAGTAAAAAATAAATCAAAAATCAGAAACTCAAACTAAAATAAGCGGAACGAAAAATATCTTACAAACACATGTACCATTCACTTTTATCTCAACACACCCAAGAATATTCGAAGGGGAGAGCAATTTTTGTCTTCGAATGGCGAAACTCGTACTACAATTGACTACATGAGGCACGATGCTAGAGCTGCCATTGGAAGCCGTGACGAAAGAACCAGCTCAAAGAAATAATCCCCTAAACAAAGCCGGGGGAACGCCGCGCCCTCCGCCCCGCCACGTCGCCCGCGCGCGCGTCCCGGCCGACGTGTGGCGCGGGAATTTCTGTACGGCCGGCCGAGGGAATTTCTCTGTACTTTCTGAAAATTACGTAAAGATCTTTTTTCCTCGTGAACAAGTCTTTTTTCCTCGCGAAAAGATCCCTGCCCGTTTTTCTTGCGGTGCTTTTTCCTGAAAAAACCCCTCCAATTTGCAGGATAGCGCCCCGCGGTTTTGTAAATTGCGTACGGGTCCTTGTTTCGTTACATACGGGTCCTCGATTTTTTTCGAAAAAACCCTTTAGCTTTTTCGAAAATACGCATGTGCCTTCAGTTTTTTTTAAAAAAACTCCTCGCGGATCATCGCCTTTTTTACTTTGGTACATACGATAGCTGACGCGGCGTGACGCCGCACCTATGAGGCTAGTGATCTCAATGCCATGCGCAGAAGGAACTCTCTGCCTGACAGCAGCGATCGTATCAGCTGTATCATGGGACCGACCGACCCAACCTGACGACATGCGGACTGCCGATTGGCTAAAAATGATCAGTGTAATCATTAGTAGCCAGGGCAGAACTACGAAAATAATCCAAGTTTTTCATTTCACCATATATATATATAATAATTATTATTATATATATATAATTTTTAAATAATATTACGCTAAATAGTAATGTATTCGGTAATTTTTAGTATCAATACTTCAATGTAACCAATGATAGCGTATGATGATTAAAAAATAGTGATCAAAATGTTTATCAAAATAAAAAAGCCTGATAATAGTACTGATTAGTTGCAACAAACTGAAGAAACTAAGGGCGAAACCACATATAAAAGTTGGTGAGCATTGGTAAACTATATCATTCGATCTCAATGATATGTTAAAAGAGAATAAAATTACTTAACGTTTTCAAGTAAAAAAAATAGTAGAATGATCAAATGTAAGTTAATACATTATCTTTTAATATTTACGTTCTTTCAAGTTCATAAAGCGATGAACCATAATATCATTAGTAATTTTCGTCAATTCTTATTTCTCTACATAGCAAATAAGTATATCATTCATGAAATTATCATCAGTTAATTGAAAAATCAGTTAAATATTTGTATGTTCAATAGTTCAAAAATAATATAATAGAAAAATACATCTAGTGATTTACTTACTTGATATTGCAGTCAAATACTACAATTTTGTCTCCAATTTGCAATGAGCTAGGCTAATATTCCGAAAATCAAAATTGAAACCCTAAGTCTTAACCCTACAATTCAACAAAAATCAATCAACAATCATCACATTGAAATCCTAACTCACAAAATGGAATAATTAAAAGAAATTTAGAGTAAAGTATATACTGATCGGGTGGACCTAAACTTCTTTCAGCCAGCGAGGACGTGAGGCAATAGGGATTAGGTGACGTCACGGCAAGATGGTAGGCGGGGCAGTCGGTGGCGTCGATTTCTCCTATTCTCCAGCGACCGGTTGCTGCCTAGCTGGGTGTGATTGTGCGGTAGACATGGTGCACATCTGTAGGATTTCTTGCCACGGGATATAAGGTGCGGACGTGCCAGTGTACTAAACTACACAAAAATAAATGAACACAAGAACAGATAAGAAAAACACATATTTTATTCATTCATTTGATAATAACAAAATTACATGTTCCCTTCATATATATTTGCTCCATGGCTAGCTTTGCATAGCAGATCTGACATAGGCGACGTGGTCTCCTAGTTCCGGGGACTTAGAAGGCTCCCAGTTAATTACATCCATGGGTAAACCCACAGAATACCTCTGATTAAGCTGCGCATTGGTCGTTGTCTTCAGTCTTTACTTCACTTTCTCCATGCATGTGATAAATGGTTGATGTAAAGGTAGACATCGGCATGATCCGTAGCCTCATCAGTCTATGGGACCATTGATAGCGTAGCCTTTGTATTGGCCACGCCTGCCTATGCCATTTGACCTCGTCAGTATCACACGACATGTGGAATTATAATGATTAAAAGCGTTATGATTCATGTCAAGCATGATTGATCTGACGATACAATAGCAGAATCGGTGTAGTAGACATAATTCAGGTGTTGAGGTTAGCAGAGCAAATGCCAAGGTCGAGTATCGATGTGGTCGAAAGTGACCGTTGGCAAAGACTGCTTAAAAGTCAGAAGCCATCGGCACTCGCGAATGGTCGGTAGTCAGAAGCCCGAATCCGTCGGTAATCGGAAGTAGTTGAAGGTCGAAAGCTGGAAGCCATCGACAATTGAAAGTAGTCGAAGGTAGAAAGCCGAAAGCTCTCAGTAATCAAATGTAGTCGGTGGTCGAAAACCAGAAACCATCGGCAATAGAAAGTAGTCGAAGGTCGAAAGCCGGAAGCCATCAGCAGTCGAGTGTAATCGATGATCGAAAGCGAGAAGCCATTCGCAATCGAAAGTAGTCGAAGGTTGAAAGCCGGAAACCATCGAAAAAAATCAAAGGTCGAAAGCCGAAAGCCATCAGCAGCCAAGTGTAGTTGGTGGTCAAAAGCCAGAAGCCATCGACAATCAGAAGTAGTTGGTAGTCGAAAGCAGTCAATTGCTCGACGAGGCATTGCAGAACGACCGATCATTGTAGCAGCGGTCATTAGAGTCCGAACACAGCAAGTGGTCAAAAGCATCTAAGTGCAGTAGGAGGTCGAAGGCGTATGAGCTTAGCGGGCAATCGAACACGATCGAATATCAAAGGCGGTCAGCGATGCCCGAGTATCACCAGTGGTCGGTGACGTCCGAGCACAGCGAATGGTCGTAAGCGACTGAGTATCACAAGCAGTTGTTGATGTCCAAGCACAGCGGACGGTTGTAAGCCATCAAATATCAAAGGTGGTCGGCGATGTTCGAGTATAGTGGGCGGTCATAAGCGATCGAATATCACAGGCGGTCGGCGACATCCAAGCATATCGAACAATCATAAGCAATCGAATATCAAAGGCGGTGGGTGATGTCCATGTATAGCAGGCTGTTGTAAGCGACCAAGTGTCAAAGGTGGTCGACGATGTCCGGGTATAGCAGGCGATCATAAGCGACCGACCATAGACGACGGTCATATGCGACCGAGCACAGAAGGCAGTCATAAGCAATCGAGCACAGACGGCGGTCATAAGCGACCAAGCACTAAAGAAGATCGTAAGCGACCAAGCACTAAAGACGGTCGTACGCGTAGCTAGCAATCAAAAGCGACCGAGTACAAAAAGTGGTCAGCAACGTCCGAGTACAGCAAACGGTCAAATGGCGCCTGGGTACAGTGGGCAACTGAGTACAACGATCGGCTGAAGGCATCTAAGTGTAGCAAGCGATCAGAGGCATCCGAGTGTATAGCGGACGAAAGCGACTGAGTACGGCAAGCGGTCGATGGCATCCAGATATAGTGGGCAGTCGATGGCGTCTGGGTACAGTAGGCGGTCGTAAGTGACTAAGCACTGAAGGTGGTCATAAGTGACCGAGCACAGAAGGCAGTCAGAAACGACCGAGCACAGCTTGCTATCGAATGCGATCAAATACAGAAGGCGGCCGGCAACATATGAGTACAGTAGGCAGTCATAAGTGACCAACACAATAGGCAGTCATAAGTGACCAAGCACAGCAAGCAGTCATAAGCGACCGAGAACAACCGATCGGTCAGAGGCATCCAAGTGTAGCGACTGATCAGAGACATCCGAGTACAGTGGGTGGTCGATGGCGACATTCGAGCACAGCGAATGGCCATAAGCTTCTGAGCACGGCTAGTAGTTAATGACGTCTAGGTACTGTAGGCGGTCGATGGTGCCCAAGCCCAACGAGCGGTCAATGACATCCGAGTACAATGGACAGTCAATGACATCCAAGTATTGGAGACGATTGAAAGCGACCAAGTACAGTAGGCGGTCATAAGCGATCAAGTATCCACGACGATTGTAAGTGACTGAGCACAGAAGGCAGTCGGTGACGTCGAATGCAGCGAGCGGTAAAAAGCATTGAAGTCAATCGAGTACAATGAGCAGTCGTAGGTGTCCTAGCACAACAAGTGATTGGAGATGACCGAGTATCAAAGGCAGTCGACGATGCTCGACTATAGTAGGCGATTGAAAGCGAAGGCTTCTCATAGATTGCTAGTAGCTACTGGTAATTTGGGCTGCTAGTGCTCCATTCATTGGATTTCCAGGAAAGAACCAGGTGCATTGAGTTTAGCCTAAGAGTTCACACATGAGCTGGAAGTGCTAATTCCTGCTAAATTTTTTGGACCCAGTGTCCTGTGACACCAGGACCCACTACATGCTTCCACCCCAGTTAATTGCTTAGCTAACATCGGTTAGGCTCTGTCTGTAGCCAATAGTTTTTTATTTTTAATTGAAATAACATTGTAATGGATATTAGTTTTTGGCTAAGACATTCGATCAAAAAATTAAATAAAAGGAGAAAAAACCGTTATATCTTCATAAACAATGCAAAAGAAAAAAAGAAAAAACAACGTTAAAAAAATCCAAGTGTTCCAAATGACTTCTAACTTCTAAAAATAAGACGACAAAAACTATTTAAAACAGGCCCTTAATTCGCTAATTGGATCATTAAAAAAGGCCGCGGATAAACACGAGACAAGCAGAGGGAATTAAACAACAAACGAAAGCAGCCAGGTGGTTCCAATGCTTAGATTCCACTAAACTCGATCCAATGCAATTCAATTCAATTTACCATTTCAGACGTATCTTTTTCATATATACATGCAAAAGTATAAATGCAAGGGAAAATCGAGCCAACACCAACAACCCGTGGCTGTTTTGGGTTTTTTTGTTTCTATTTTCAAAAGTACTTGTACTGTAAACTAAATTCACAAATACCCGATGAACATGTCAGCACCCAGTGGCGAAGTCAGGAAAAAATAGAGGTTGGGCTCAAAGCGTACTGGTGGTGAGAAAAGTCAGTGAAGTCATACTCTTTGGAAACATCGTAGTTTACACATGAAAGGCAGTACAAAAAAATAAATTCAAATAAAATCTAAAAAATTATAAAATAGGTATTGAGAATTAGATTATGAATTTAGAAATATGAATAACTTGATTTGGAGTTCGGACGGTGGATAACAAATCAATGGAAGGTTTGCCAGAGGAGAAAATATAGAAAAAAGATATGAATATTCCTTTTAGCTGAAAATTTTAAAAACAAAGCTGGTAAGTGGGTCATCCATGTAAGTAACTGAGAGAGAGAATGAGAGAAAACCAGAGGGAAAATAGAGCAGGGGTGGTGGCGGCTCTAGGGGCGGCGACGCCAGTGAGGGGTGGCGGGAGGCGGGGACAAACGACAAAATTGGTTGGAGGGGTCCCAGGGAGATGGTGGGAGGCGGCGACATAGGCAACAGTGCACGACAGCAACGTGGGTGGACAACGGTAGCGGTGCTGTGGTGGCGTTAGGCGGATGGCGGCGCAAGCATGGTCACGGCGTAGGTGCATGGAGTGCTCCAATACAACCGGTAGGCTCGGGGATGGCTGCAGAGGTGGGACGATGGTGAGCAACGGCGAAAATAGAGGTGGCATCAGTAGTGGCTCTTCATGGTGAGGCATGAGTCGAATTGAGGCATGGAACAAGTAGAGGAGGTGATGAAGATGGTTTGGGTGCCATGAATTGGAAAATGGCCCACCAGAGATGTCGCATCAATGACGAGCAAATTCGGCAGTTTTGAGGAAAGCTCGATCCCTAGCGATTGGCTACATAAAAATCAGATTAACTTGAAGAATTGGTTACTGAATGCTAGAACACGAGATGACAAGAACTATTAAATCAAAAACTTACCGGAGAGGGAGATTGCAGTGGTGGAGCATGGCTGCGGCTTAGGCGCACGGATGAAAGGTTCTTGCCACAGAACGGTAGGCTAGAGCTTGATGAAACCCAAACCTTAACGCCAGCCATTATGGCACTGACATGTTCATCCCGGAATTAGTTTCCAGCGAAGGACCATTTTTGGAAATAGAAACAAAAAAGGACCAGAATAGGCAAAAAAAATCTCGTAGATATATAACATCTGAATACAAAATAAGACGAGAAACAGAAATTACAATGTTTTTGTAAAACAAAAATTAAGCTTGAAGTTCCAGAGCAATTACCTACTCCCACAGAGTAAAAAAGAAAAAAAGATAGAGGTGGCGGTTAGCATATGCTAGTATTAGCGAAGCGCCTAACAGTTTTAGTGACCAATCAATCATACACACCCCATGACAACCTGCACATTGTTTGGTTATATACAGATGGCAACACCAATGAAGAAGAATGCCAGCCGCATCGGCATCACCACTCGCTGCGGAGGATCAGTTCCGCGGCGGTGCCCATCACCTCCGGCCCGGCCCTGCGAAGAAGAGCGACGGCGAGCTCGTCCTCTTTCCACTGCCGGAGCCCGCTGCTGAGCCTCTCGAGCACCTTCAGGTCCACCTCGTGCACCCAGCACGGGGTGCACTCCACCACCAGCCCCAGGAACCCCGAGACGTAGGCGCGCCACAGGGACAGGTCGCAGCCAAGGGAGATCTTCCCGTCCAATGCGCTTGCCAGGAACTCGAAGTGTGACCGCATGACCCTTTCTCGACGCCGGGACACCGGTGTCAGGTCGATGCCCCAGGCGAACATCCCAGAGTACACTGCAAAGTAAGCAAGCGCATGGCCGCCCAGCTTGTATACTGTTCCTCCACTGGCTCCTCCTTGATCCAGGTTCTGCACGGATAGGAACCACGAGGGCAGAATCTCTTGGAACAGAGACTGGACAAGGGCTGTGCCGCCGGATAACCACACGAGCGTCGCTCCGAGTGATGCCGCCACCTTCACTTGCGTCATTGCAGCAGCAAGAGATACTTGTCCATGTCTCATCCCATACTTGGCCTTCTTTAGCTTGTCTGATCGATGTCTGGACACCGTTGTTTCAGCTATATCTTTCACCGAGAGCATCAGAAGGGAGAGTATATCTTCTGCAAGTATGGAACAGTCCTTGATGCACCGAAATATCCGGAGATAGAGGATTCCTGGTGCAACTGGTGAGAGACCACCGGAGCAATGAGAGCCAAACCCGTGACCCAGAAGGCTGGCAACACCTCCACAACTACATACTGATGTAGACGACATGCCAAGGGTAGCAGTGAAGCAGCTTCGGAGGAGCTGGACAACTGCATCATTGTTATGGTGGAAAACTGTGCGTGAAGCTGAAAAGATCAGGAAATCACTCCATCGCTTCACCTTTTGAGTCCACAATGCTGAGACTATTGCCATGCTTGGCCAAGGGCAGCTTGCAGCAAGGTTCTCTAAAGCTGGACCAGCAAGGTTAAGGAAACGTTCTGATGCCTTGTCAAGTTTGTATGTAATGGTGAGGCTCACAAAAGCAGCCAGTGGTAATGGAAGTGTACCCAAAGTACTTCCTCCTGTGATACAAAACCGGATTAATACGCTGCGTGCATACTTACATGTAGCACAATGCATGACAGGAACAAAGATAGTAAAAGTGTAACTGCATGAGGTAACACTGGTAGTAAAGCATAAATGCATAAACTGTCGGTTAATACATGGATTAAATGGTAACAGAAATAAGCACCTGTGACAAGCCTTGGAACATCGACACCAGTGGCACCTACAATTTTCTTGATATGCTCTTCAACCATGGATAGATTGGCAGCAGGGCTAGGCCAATCTGTTCCATTCATGAACGCTGGTTTCCAAACACCTCGTGTCACTTCAGCTGAAAAGTAGCTTACTATTGTTGCAAGAGATGCAGGCAGAAAATCAGCTAGATCTTTGAGACCTGAAAATGAAAAAGGCAGCGTCAACACTGATGATCCCATAGCCCAAGCAAATAGTAATGGTTAAATACGGAGATTCAGTCCTCACTCTTAATTTTAAAATCGTAATTGACAAAGCTGTTGACCTAAATTGAAAACAACAAACCTGTAGCCAGTTCACGTGGAAATAGTCTACCATGGGAGCAAGCAGTTAGAGCAGCATCAACCACAAATGGAACAGCTTCCAGTATTTCCCAAGCAGGTAATTGAGGCCAAAGATGTGAGTCATCACCACCTGGACCAGAGGAGTTACTTATGCTGCTACTTCCAGATAAAGAACCAATAGATGTGCTTCCTTTGTTGGCCTTTCTGAACATCAAGTTGAGAAGGCTGTCTACATTGTTATGTACTGGTGTTCCATGAGCAAGTCCAGAGAGAGTTGAGGCCAGACAAGCTTGGTGTTGTCGGTACCATAACTTCAACTTTGGAAATGAATCCATAAAAATAGGACGCCCAGATGATGGGCTTGAAGTAACTGGTAATTGGTTCTGGCCATTTCTACTTTTGGCCAAACTACTGGCAGATAGAACTTGGGAGTTCCGCAATAACAGAAGATACTCAGGAGTTAGTTGTGAGCCAACTGGAGCACCATCTCCCATTACACAATATTCAAGTGGTGGATGGTTAAACTTCCAGAGTCTCAACAGAAGAATGAATGCATTTGAGAAGACCGTGTGAGCAGATATTTCCTCTCCTGTTCTCAGCGTCCAGGAAACACTTGGGGAAAGACACCCAAAAACTTCACATATTGCCATGAGCGCACCAGCCAGCTCTGGAACCTGTTGATTTTTTGGAGAATACACAAATTTCAGAATCAAAACGTAAATATAAACTAGTAAATGGAAGTCAAAGTACGTTGCCATATTAACCATACCAGGCCATGGAATGAGAAGATTGGAGCATAGTCTACAGGTGATATTCCAGTGAGAATAACATTAAGCATTGGACCATGCTTTATTAACTGGCTCTCTCTTCCAGAATAATCAACTGAATCAGAAGGTGAGAGCAGTTTGACAACTAAGCGAACTGTATGCTCCTACGGACAAGAGAACAGAAGGTCAGAAAATTAATAACTTCAAGACAGCCAGAAGTTCAGCTAGCTAGTCATCAGGGAAAAAAAGGAAATCCATGCTGCTTCCACGTACATAACCACTTTGAAATTAATCAAATGACTAGGACCAACAAAATGTAGTCCTACTATAGAAATTACACTACACTAACCTGAAAATTCCAACCTATTAACAAAGTGGCTCCACAGAGAACAGTGGCGGCAGAAACCTTATCCTCATCTGACCCGTTGACTGCAACTTCAAACAACTTCTCGAGCTCTGCTAAGCTTCCATCAAGTTTATGAGCTTCATTTAGCGATTTATTAACAGGAACAATATATGAGCATTAACTAATATACCATGCTTCAGTCATACATAGTAATAGCAATTAACAGCAGCTCGGAGACAAAATGAAGAGTAAATACTAGGCTTAGCTATTGTGGTACATCTAATCAATGCATTCCTAATACTGCATCTCTTGTGGGAGCTGCCAATTCCAAATGCATGGTAAATTAATATTCACTTTTTTCTCGGAAAAGAGATGCACACCTTGAAGCAGGAGTTGAGACCAACATATTAACCAATGACTGTGTTAATGGTGCACCCTTCATGAAAGATGACCACCCAGCAAGTTGGCTAGGGAGTGCATGAGATGTGGGGTTGACATGACCATTAATATAACCAGGCCAATAGTAAGCAGATGTGTCCAACAAGTTCCTTGAGATACATGACTCCACAATCAAATGCCGCATGTTTCCAGCTGATCAACATTGAAACAAGATTGATATTCAGACTTATGCATGTTAGATTGTCAATTATTGAATTATATACACATTTCAATAAAAAAATGTTTCAAGAGCAACCACATACAATAATTTGCTGTCATATCATTGACATTTTCAATGAAGCCACAGCTAATGTTGATTCCTGAAACGAACATTGTAGCTTTGGAAGCAGCCTGATTAGCTGCCGAGATGATACATGGAGGAGGAACAAGCAGACTTTCATAATCACCAAGTGTTTGTAAGCTTAACATCAATTCCTTGCGCAGATCACCACTTGCTGTCTTTACTTTCCAATGACTGTTGAGCTCTGTTTCACCACGACATGAATCTGCTTCCTCAATTATGTCAGCAATTGCAAGTGTTGTGATAGACAACAGCATGCATAGCCGTGTGTCTAGATGAGGCACAGGGCCTTCAATCGGTTCTCTTTCCTGCTTGTTTTACAGGATCAAAGATTGGGATATGAAAGGTTTTTTTTATTTTGACTAAACACGACGAAGAGTGAAGACTCACCCTTTGCACAAGGCGAAGTGATGCTATCCAAAGGGCCAAGAAAGCATCATGCCAGGTGGATCTATTAACTGCTTGAAGTGCCTTGACCAAACCTGCAAACTTCTATTCAGTTAAAAAAGCAGCAACAAAAAGCAAAAACATGAGAGAAAAAATATATGATTCAATAGAACCAAGTATGATATTTTTAGTTGATGGAATTACCACTTAAAATCTCAATGGAATTTGTTGCTGCAATTGAGCCATCAAGGCAATCCTCAAGATACATGTCAATAGGAATCCATAGTGCAGAATAGCTAGCGCCAAGGCACCTTCCATTTGGAGAAGATAGAGAGTTAAAAGCCACCATGGGGTGGAATTTTTTGCGGAGACTATGTTTATTTTCTCCATAGACATTGTGGTCATCTAGAACCAACTGCTGAACTGCTTCCAAAGGCATTGGCGAAGTTTGTAAGGTAGATGAGTTTGTCACAAGCAATCGTAACCGATTAGTGAATGCTCCCCACTGAGTTTGCCTGAAGCATTAAAAATTGTTAATATCGATATTTAACACAAAGGTGCCAGATTTTTCAGAAAGGCAGTGAGTGTGATCAGTTGTGGTGTCTTAAGTAAGAATGTGCCTGCTCCCCACTTCGGTAATTTACATTGACAAAGAATGCCTTCTATCCAAGCCTACAATGGCTCCTTTGTCCCAACGGTTCATCTTTGGCTCATTCTATGGTTTACTTCTAAACTTCTGAAATCTGAATAACTCCAACAGCAATACTAACTGTTAGCATGCACCCGTCGTAAAGCCTAAAGCTTGTATCCCATGGCCACAGTTTCTATCAAAGATTCTTCTTGGTTATTGAAGTAGCAAAGAAAATCAAACATCACAGTGCAGTCAATGTTAGCTGAGGCGTATAACCCTACGTGCTTCTAGAGCATTAGTTCAGTGTTACCATTGCAGTCATTGAAAAAAAATTGTATAGCCATTCCATAATATAATGGATCTGATATATTCTGGTGGCCTATTGCTTAAGATTGTGCTGGTCTGGCTACAGCACAATCTTAAGCAATAGCTTGTAGCACCCAGAAGCAGCAGCCCACACAAACAGGTTTTAACCTAGGACCTCTTCTGGAAGCTTGACTTGGGAACTTTAAGCCGATAGAATTAACTATTTAGGTCTGTGGGGCATATGGATTGCAGAAACACTTAAGTCAGTCAACTAATTCATTGAAAATAAATTCAAGTGGCTTTCAATTGACCAATCATAACAAAAGCAATAAAAGAGTACTTGAAGTTGAAAAGCCATACATGTTTTCGCGTGCCAATGAGAGGATATGAGTAATTACTTTATCATGCAGAAGATGCCCCAAGAGCTCTACAGTTATCACACTATTCATCTTCTGTAACTTCTCGATTTTCTCGGTTCTTTGTTCAGAAAAAGTTCCTTCAAATGCATTCACATCTTGAGGCCTAGTTGGCCATTGAGCTTTCTTCTCTTGAGTTAACTCTAACAGGCCCTCATCATCTAATGCGGCATCAACCAACTGCCATACAATGCAAAGGACAAATTCAACAATAAAGACCCCCGGTTCACATGTTGAAAAGCCAAATATCTTGGAGAGACTAAGATTGTCATCTATTAACTGCATGATCCTGCAGAAATATGAGAAGGCATTAGCAAAGTTCCCTACTAATACCCCACAAATTATCACCTATGCATGGCACGAGCTTAGGATGCTAACAGGCCAGACATATCACTATAGACAAACTTTTTTTACAAGAAATATGAAAGAATTATATGCAACAGTGAATAAACAATGCAAAGTGGAATTGAAGAATATAAAAACGAAGAAATTTGCAGAACACAACCTCTGAAGGAAATGCCACTTTAACCTATTCAACAGAATAAATTATATGCATTACTGATTTACTATGGGACAACTGGGCCTTTCCACCAGGTGAGGCTCATCCCTTGCATTCTTGCAAATTGGTGCTCTTTGGTAGAAATGCTGGATATGTCCAGCTGTCCACTATACAGATATAAGAAGGTGATCTACTGGTACACATCTAATTACAACCACTTGATATTAAAATGTCCATTTGCATTGATGAGGCATGGAACATTGCCAAATAATCTAGAACACTGCATGTGTCTCTGATGTTATTTCAATACTTGACTGACACTGTGGCACATAGTGTATTTACAAAACTATGGGGAGCAATCAGAGTGGGTAAGCTCACTTTTTGAAATTCGCTGCTTTCATCTGAAAACAAAATTTGAATCCATGTCTCCGCAAGAGCTCCAAATAAAGTCTATATGCAGTTGGCCTTGCAAACCGGTGAGGAATGACCCTACAAGGCAGAAGAACACAACGAACCCATCAAGACAATGTTGCAAACAGTCGTGTAATTCTATCATACCACACAGTCTACACATTAGCAGCCGATTGAACTAAATAGTGCCTGTTGTACTTTGCCCCTTGTTTATCTAATTATTACTCCGAATACCGAAACAGATTCCAAGCTACACTGTTTAATCCAATTAGCATGAACTCGATTGGCCAGTAAGCAATCGATTACAGAGGCAACATAGGAGTATGTACTTTTGTAGTTCTGCTGCTATTACATCTACTGATCTACATTGTGTATTTTACTCGGACAGCCTTTTTTTCTCAATTTTTTGGAGCAACCACATCAGAGCTGCCTACAGTCATGTACGGGCCAGGCTGCGAAACAACCACACTTCTATTCCCACACCCCCCTCAAGTCATTCCGGGAAAAATTCCTAGATTCGAATTAGCATTTATTCGGTTGCGATTCGCAAAAGCGCAGATTCCATCAGACATCACGCGCGGATCACACGCTCATTGGCCTCTCCTACCACTCGCCCAGACCACAAACACGAACCACCAAGGGGAAGCCGCATCGTATCGTACCTGGAGGAGAGGAGCGCGAGGAGGAGCGCCGGGGACGCGAGGCGCGCGGCGAGGGCGGCCTCGGCGTACTTCCACGCCGCGGCGGCCGCGGCGGGGGCGAGCAGCGTCCGCGCCAGCATCTCCGCGAGCCCCGCCGACCACGGCACGTCCCCTCTATCCCCTGCTTCCGCAGCCGCGGCCGCTACCCGCGCCGCCCACTCCGGCGGCGGGCGCGCCTCCGCCTGCGCAGCATTGGTGTACTCCGCAGCCCACTCCACCCACGACGCCGAGGAAGCCATGGTGACGAACGGAGGGCCCCGCCGCCTAACCTTCTCCTTCGCCGGCGGCGCCGCGGGTGTCTCTCGCCGTGGCAGCGGCTGCGCTCGCCGTCGCCAACGTCGGGAGCGTTGAGTGCGGAGAAAGGGATATGTGTTGGTGGTGCTGGTGTGTGTGTTGTTGTAACCACTTCGCCCACCGCACGACTACCGCAAGGTGGTCCCCCGCCCGGGATCTTTTGCTCCGCACAGTGAAGCCCGCAAGCCTGACCTCTCTCAAATCTCCAGTCCCATTTACCATGCGTCTCTCTTATTTGGATCCAGATGCTGTATCATATAGCATTGTATCGTATTTCTATCTAAGTTAATAAGTGTAACTATAAATTTTGTGATGATTTGTATATCTATAAGCCTATTTATATTGACTTTAAATTTTATGATGATTTATATATCTATAAGCCTATTTATATTAACTTTTACTTTTAACTTTTGTTCGGAGAAGGCAAAAGTTAAACCTGACTTTACAGAGGGGCTTTTCTACTCATCTCGCTCCCGTCTTACTCCGAGAATAAGTCAAGGGGTCATAAGTGCATCACACACTTCACTCTTCTCGCTCCTATCTCCCGCATGCATATCTTCCTTACTTTCCTCACCATTCGACCTTTCTTTCTAAAAGTCATGTTTTCAACAACTATTATTTATTTTTAGTTAAAAGTTATCAGCAAATTATATGAACATGGCCCTATATATGATAGCGGTAGTGGCTTGTTTTTATTTTTGGATATGGGTCCTTTATCTCTACTATTATATAAAGAAGAGTTGGTGGTCATCGGTGCGTTCTCCTCTCCCCTCTCTATAGCCATCCGATTTGATCTGAACCATTCGTCTCTCTCTCCTCCTCCTCCTCTCTCTCTCTCTCAAGATACAACCGCCCACCCCCTCCACTTTCCCTATCTTCTCGCGCATTCTAGCCACCCTTCTCTCTCTGTCACTTGCTTTCCAATGTTTGATGTGTGAAATTTGCACTTGCTCTTCAATGTGTGAAGTTGACCAGTCAGTAAATTCCGTCTTATTATTTTTATAACTCTGTTGCAACGCACAGGTCTCTAACTAGTTTTTACTAATGAGGGATGCATGTGTAAGGAGCACAGCCATTCAAATGAGACACACGGATTTTCTTTTTAGGAGGTTAAGTTCAAATTCTATATGAAGAATAGGTTTTGTATGAAACACCCCCGTTTGGTTTTTTCGAGGAAAACAACCATTTGATACCTCAACAAGAAACTAGACTTTTTGCTACGTGAGAAGTTTGAAATTTGTACCCAGTTTACGTGAGTGTGATTAGCCCCGCTCCTAACGTTTTCAATTTTTTGGCTTCAAAAATTCAGTTTTTTTTTGTTTTTGGTTCTTTTTTGGCTTTTTCCCCCTTATCCCTTTGCATTGCTCTAAAAGATTTAGCGGTGTTTTCTTTTTTTTTTTGAAATTTTTACTATTTTTCTTTTTTTATTTAAAAAAAACTAACATATGTTACAGTGCATTTGTAGCCAAAATACACATCAAAAAGTCCAAAAGCCCTGACTTTAAGCCGTTTGGAGTAGGCCCATAAATACTTATGTAAGTAGACTAGCCTCAAGCCCTCAACAGTGTAACTTTATATCGGGACCTATTATTAAAATACATGAATCTCATAAAGAGATAGATCTTGAACATATAAAGGTGCCATTCATTTGGGCTGAAAAGCAGTGACTTATGGCTAACATTATAATATAGCTAATAGTGGCTTATTTGACATAATTAAATTTAAAAATAGAAAAAATAGGTTAACCTTAGCATGGACAATGCAAACGAATATGGAAAAAAAGAACTGACAAACAAGCTTAAAAAACTAAAAAGTCAGAAAAGGATAAAATTTATAAATAGTAAAAAAATAAACTAGAAATGAAAAGTTAAGCCGAAATGAGCGAGACCAAAATCCCCATGTTCCAAATGTGGAGTATGTTCGTTGCCACTGCAATAATGTAAATCATGATCTTGCAAAGCCAACTGAGACCTCGTTTGAGTGTACAACGGAAAAGGTATTATGCAAAACCAATTTCAGAATACAGTATCAGTTCCTTGTGTCCTGTGGTACGTCGCTTTGTTGCCTTCAGTTTGATCTTGCGACGCTGCATGCATGTCACCCTCCCTCGGCTCAGCCCATTGGGCGCACGTCGCACAGGATCCGGGCGCTGGCCCACCCGGCCCCGACGGTGGATACGACAAACGAAACCAACGTGGGAGCGCGCCCTTTCGCCAACTGACGCGTGGGCCAGCGCCTGGCCGATCTGCCTTGTCAGTGTGCGGCTTACCGCGTGCGCGTGGTCCTCGTCTTGGTGGGAAAAGTCAGAGGGCCGGGCACGGGCCCACCCGCGAACGGCCGACCACCCACTAGCCCGTAGGCCCCGCGGCGACAGCGGCAGTGGGGGGAGGAGTATACCCTGTTTGGGTTGCGGCACTTGGCGTGTACTGGTACTGCCACCTAGCGCACAGTTTCTTCTTTCTATTCATGTTTTTTAGACTGTTTGTAAAACGAAATATAAGATAATAAAAATTCACATGTAATTTTGATTCATATGTACTATAATCAATTTGTAGATTTTATTTTGAAAAAAAGTTTATTTGAAAGTTAGTAACTATAGAAAAACTAAAAAATATCTTTAGAAATAAAAAAAGAGCCCAATATTTTTTCGGCGCTACGTGCAGCTGGCGTCGTCGTCCTACTACGCGGCGCTGAAACTGAAAGCAAAGCAATGGCAGGATAAGAATCACTGGACAGATGCTTCCTAGACCTATTTTTTTATTTTTTTTTTCTATTTTGGTAGGCGTACGTACGTCAGCTTACGTACATCTACGTGCAAAGATGTTTTTGTTAAAGTTCCACTGGTCCGGAGGTGTCACTTGCAGGTGGGCCCAGCTAAGCCGTGCGTGTGTTGGATTCGCACCAGCAATTCTTCGTGGCTGTTTCAACGAGACATGCTACAATGATGTATCTCGAATTCAAAACCTTTGGTTCAGATTTCATATTGAGGTTATGCTCATTTTGATTTGAGTTTTTGGTTTTTGATTTAATTTTTATTATTTCTAAATTTCGTTTTTCTAGCTTTTCTGGCTTTTTATCATTTTTTCTGAATTTGTTTGCATTACACGTGATAGGTTAATCTATTTTTAGTTTTTTAAAATTTAATTATGACAAATAAATCATTATCAGCTACAGTATAATTTTAATCAGCTACAATACAATTCAATCATAAGCCATCAAATTTAAGTCCGTATGAGCGGGCTGTCATGAGTCTCATGCATGGACCTGTTCAACCGGAAGATTAATATGCTGAGATAAAGTTGGACAATATGTTTCATCGGTATATGTGGCGGTTTTCGTCAACTAAATTGAAGGCTCGATCCGGAATTGACATCGAGGGGTTAGGTCTAACCTAACCTACGTCGTAGTCGTGTGTTTTCGTCAACTAAATATACATGTTTGTTTGCGTGAAAATTACAGTGAAACCGATCCGTATGTGCTCAAATTTTCAGTAGGCGCGTATCTCTTTCGTTGGAGTGCAATTAATATAAAGGCGGTGTTTTTCTTCTGTATATGATGAGAAATTTCGATATTTGACACTGAATACGTGCGCCTCTCAACTTTTAACCCCCAATTCGCACGCCTTTGGAAATTTAACCCTGTCACTGCGAATTCTTTTGATTCGCGGATTCTCTTCATTTTCGCAGATGACAAGTGTCAAAATATAAAAGGAGAGAAAATGAGGAGAATCCTTGAATCAAAAGAATTCGCGATGTGAGTTAAATTTCCAAAGGCGTGCGAATTGGGGGTTAAAAGTTGAGAGGCGCACGTATTCAGTGTCAAATATCGAAATTTCTCGTATATGATAGAGGCATGCTGGAGAGATGAGCGCCAGCTCGTCCATAACGATTGGATGGACGGCATCGTAGAAGCTGAGTTTGTTGGGTTGTCGTTTTTGAGACTGGCCTTTTGGTGTAGCTTCTTTTTCCGACTAGATGCCGATCGATCCGATTCCGAGCGTAGGTATTGGCCCTCTTTTGGTTTTTGGTTTTAATTTTTTTAGAAGTCAAAACAAATAAAATAATTTTTTCGAGCGACTTTTTGAAACTATTTTTCTAAATAACTTTTTGAATCTAAAACCATGAGTTATTTACGTCAGCGTTTTCACTGTCTGCATTGTCCACCACCATTTCAAAAAACATGTAAAAAATATCAACTACAATAAAAAAAACTATCAACCATAGTCAAAAACAACATAACTACTACTAGATCTGAACAGCGCAAGAGATCGGCAACATTACCGATATTTTTGTGTATATCTCAGTCAGTCGTCCTAATTAATTAATTAATTAGTACTTCTTCTGTCACTAGATATAGACTATTCTAAGATGTTTATAATTAAACTTTCGAAACTTTAATCATTAGTATATATATACGTAGAAGTATATAAAACTGACCACACAAAAATTAGTTTCGTCTTCGAATTTCCATTACATTTACCGGCACATTATGAAAGAAATTCACGTTCAAAGCCCCGCGTCGAAGACAAATGAAAAGGTCAGAGATGACCGCCGGAAGAGTATAATAACAAAAGAACTCAGAAGGCAAACCACCGCCCCTTTGCAAAGATGAACAGAGGATGCCATTTTTGCATTAATTTGCATTGTCTGCCTTTTAGAGATGACTGAATTACATGCCGAGAGAGAGGTAAAAATGTAATAGAATATAACAAAGCTAGCCAGCTGGCTTTCAAGCCTTTAACCAGCTTAATTTGCACCGAATGAAAGATAAAGTAGAGGAGAAATTAAAGAAGAGAGATGAAAGGTATGTTTTGTATGAGATATAGTATGGACACACAAATTAACAAGGAAGAAACACTATTATTAGGTGTGCTCTTTTGGGCTGATGGATTGTGGTTTAAATATTTGAATTCTGGCTGTTCGCTCGAGGCAGTATGCAGAGAGAAATAGTCACATGTGAATTTTGGCTGGTACAGCTGAACTCATGAAACATCTCAAAATTTGCTTTCTTTAAAAATTAATTTCAAGTTAATTATTTTAAAATGTTTGGATTTTATTTGGATTATTTGTGTATTACTGGAAGAAAATCTCAAAATCCTGATTCCAATCCAAATTCCCAAATTCAAATTCAAAAAAAATTCAAAAGGAGCACACTTCGCCCAAGCCTTAGATTGGAGTTTTGGGACCGTGTCACCTTCCTTATTCCCTCAACATTTTCACTTGGAAACCGCCCAATTGGTGCTAGCAATCAATCTTTCCTTTCCTTTCGCGCATTCTTAAATATCAAAATGATTGCACGGTGCCATAAATCCGGTTTCCTTTCTTTGCCGAAGCATAAATTGGAGCACCGTATCTGTGTCACCTTCCCTTTCATCTAGATAAAACCTTCCTTCCTCAAGAGAAGTCCCTGAGGCCGCCAAGACCGCTGTCAGAGCCTTTCCCCGCAAGAGCACACCGTCACCGCTGTCTTTCGCGTCACCGTCGTGCAAATCCGCCGCCGAAAGCCTCCGCTGCTGCCACTCCTTCCTCGCCACTAATCTACCTTCGGTAATGCAACCTTATACCAAAACCTTCTCCGTGCCACCTCGTCTCTCCAGCCGACCGGACGGTCCGAATGTCTCTCTATCTTTCGACCACAGTCGCTCACGACCATAGCTGCTTTCGACTACAGTCGCTCACGACCACAGTCTCTCACGACCATAACTACTTTCGACCACGGTCACTCACGACCATGGCCGCTTTCGACCACCCTCATTTTTGACCACCTTACAGTTTTCGACCACTTGAAGTCTTCAACCAGTTCCGGTCTTGTTAGACTAGTCATTCGACAAACAATGGTTATGACCTCTCCGAACCTTTCGACCACATATACCTTTTGACCACGTTATATACTTCGACCACTTCAAACTTTTCGACCACTCCTTCCAACCACGTTCCGACCATCGACCACTCACAGCCACTTCGACCACTGACCATGTCTAAATTTTTGACCACATTTAACTATCCAATCACAACTGTTCAACCACCCAAGCCGATCGACTCCTTCGACTACTCTGAACCGTTCAATCCCTCCAACCCCTCTGATCCTTCTGACCAGCTAGTAAGCTTTTTCGACCACTCAGTGGCCAAGACCACGCAGAGCCATTCGACCACATTTAACCTCGACTTTCGACCGCCACCATAGCCCTTCGACCATTTGGTAGTTTCCAACCACTCTCTAAAGATCCGACCCCTCCGACCACGGCAAACACTTCCAGAAGCCCGATTTCTTCATCCTAACTCTGTTTGAACCCATTGAAATTTCTAACTTCATCTAAAATCATAAACCTCCTTCCATTATATATATTTTGTATTTATGTGTCTTTGTTTGTGTTTATTTATTTGGGTTTCTCGTTTTTGTGCATAGAACCCGATGTCGCCGAAGAGTTTTTCGATTCGCGGAAGGAAGGTCCAGACAACGTGCAAGAAGGCAAGTCTCCTTTGATCATCTTGTAACTATGTTTTCCAAAATCCTTTTATTATTTCAAATTTAAATACATTGCTATGTTACATAAAATGATAACTTTTGTCTTTAGGATAATAGCCAATCCAATAATTGTTATGCCAACCATGTACCTTTGTCACTCCAGGCTTTCCTTGTCTCAGTATTGAGAGTATTATGATATTTGGTAATTTTAGAATGGTAGTAATGCTTAGACAAGCTATTCGGTCATTATAACCCTATGGGTGGGAACACTCTTATCAAATCCTTAAGCAACCGCTTTTATCAAATGTTTGGCAATAGGTGTTGCCATTGGTTTATAAAATAAAATAAAATGGTGAAAATTGATTTTAGACTTAGGCGGATAGTAAGATTGGGCTAGTGTGGATTTAGTACGAGAACTTGTATTGTGAATGTGCCGCCCTAGTCAATTAAGGACCGACGCTTGTGATTGTCCAAACTGAGCACTACCGTACAACCACAAGTCTATATGGGTACGACCTTGCCAAATAACTCACAGAGGTTTAGTTTAGATATTACCAATGGTAAGTGGGTGCCAAGAATTTACTAGACTCACAATGAGGCATAGGGATTTGCTGTACTCATACGACGCAAGAGAGGGCTTATGACTGAGGTAAATGTAGCATTCCATTTTTGGGAAGCTTTTGTGCTAATGCAACGATTTCAAAATCTAACTTCAATTTCAAAGATTTAAAAACCTGAATACCAATGCAACTCAATTTGGAGGGGATTTTCAAATGTGCTTAGTCCCCTCAGACTTCAACCGCTTCCTCCTCCTCTCTCCCTGTTCATCGCTAACTTCGCAAGCCCCTTCGCGTCCAGTAGTGTCCAACCTCATCTTTAGTTTCCTTGCCAGCGCTCTGCCACAGTAGCGCCTCGCCTTCCATTTCACTGCCGTGAGACCGTCGGGTCGAAGACTACTCTACGCGACAACACCTCTGTCCTGCCTTCCTCGTATGCGCACAACTTGACCGTGGTCCGGCGCCTTGCGCGCACATTAGCTCCTCAGTAAACCATGCCCTCTCTCCCACTCAGCCGAAGGATGGTGACATCGCTCGTCCCTCGTGTAGCTCCCTTGTTCTCTAATTGACCCCTTTCGCGCAGCCATAGTTTGGCACCCCGACCTCCGCTTCAACGCCCGATCAGGCTCTACCTTGGCTCCCCCTTGCTGCATCGTTGTGGTCCGGCCCTACCGCGCTTGTGCCGTCATGGCCCCTACCTACCACGACAGTAGCCGTCCCCTCTGCCTCATCTTTCGCTCCAACCCCAGTAACCACTGGGCGTGAGGTGCTCTGTCATGACAATCCGTAGTATTTACCATCTTTTCGCGTGATAGTGGTGAGCTTCAGCCACCCCGCCCTACACTACACCCACGCCAAAGCTGGCACCACTCGCACGGCCGCCTCACCACCGCACGAGACTCCCGTTCCCATTCTCGCCCCCAATCTCCCAGCGGCAGCTCAAGCCCCTCCCATTTTTGTTCTCACTCCCGGTCTCCCAGCATCAGTCAGAGCCATTCCCATTCCCGTTCCCATGGGGACTGCATCTTCTGTGGCTGGAGCCACTCCTTGGAGGAGTAGTCTATTGTAGGTTAGGCGTAGTGCTTGCTAGGCAGTCTTTTGGATTGCAAGCACTTCCTTCACTCCAGTTGTACCCCCTTATGTAACCATCTTAGTAGACGTTGTGTATTCGGTGTCATGACTTGACGTAGCCTATATGCCATGTCTAGCAGTCATGTAACACTTAGCCCCCTGCTGTGATGAACTATCTTAGGCTTTATGCTTTTCATTGCATTGCTTGTCTTGTTTAAATTATTTTTTTTCTACCGTGCTAGTAGAGGGCTAATGAACCCTCATATATATTTTCTCCCTCTTTTTGGCCCTAAAAAGCTTTAGTTGTTTCTAGATGGCGCCCAAGGAAGCTGCTGCCCATGATAGGGGTCAAGCTTCAGGAACCCCGGCCCGTGGAGGAGGTCGAACTCCAAGAACCCCCAGCTCGTGGAAGAGGCCGTGGCCGTGGTCAGAACCTGCCATCACCACCACCGGGACCCCCGACCATGGCACAAGTGATGGCACAACAAACACAACTCCTCCATGCAATGTTTACCAGTCAACAAGCAGGGGCAGCCAACCACAACTCAAAGCTAACTGATTTCTTGAGGACCAGACCATGGACCTTCTCCTCAGCCAATGAGCCTCTAGAGGCATCAGATTGCCTATGTGATACCGAGAAGAAGCTCAGACTTGCCCGTTGCATCGAAGAAGATAAGGTGGACTTCGCCACCCACCAGCTCAAGGGTGTTGCAGTAGTATGGTGGGAAAACTACCTTGCCTGCCGTGGAAAAGAGAGTCCCCTAGGCTATGACTCCGAAGAAGAAGAAGAGGGAGTAGAGGCAGGAGAAGAGACCACAACAGCTAGTGCTCAGCAAGGAGGTCAATAAGAGGAGCAGGCGACTGAAGAGGATAATGCTAAGGAAGAAGAGGAGACGGCACCAGTCAAGTCTATCATCACCTGGGCTGAATTCAAGGTTGCCTTCCGACAAAACTTTGTGCCAACAGGCATCATGAGGATGAACAAGAACGAGTTTCAAAACTTGAAGCAGGGAAGTATGTCCGTTAGTGAGTACCTCACACTATTCAATCAACTAGCTCGCTATGCCCCAAAGGATATAGATGATCAAGAAGAGAAGATTGATCATTTATTAGAAGGAATGCATGAAGAGATGAGGGTGCAATTGATTCTTCACAATCATCCTAGCTTCCACCACCTAGTTAACAAGGACCTCATCCTAGAAAATGAGACGAGAATCCTAGAACCCACTGTAAAAGGAAGTGGACAGCTCAAAGACCCCAGGGCAGTTTCTCGTCCAAGCCAGTGTACCAGGGCAACCCCTCCTTCTGCCAAGTGGCAACATCAGCACCCAAGGCTCCAGTTCAAGCACCGCGCTCCAGCAAAAGTGTGATTCATGTACCCTGCCCCATAGGACAGTCTTCCTCGACCAACCCAGCAACAAATCTCCATTGCTTCAACTGCGGAGCAAAAGGGCATTTCGCCAACAAATGCTCAGAACGCCAAGTCACCTCGGTGAAGTTCAATTTGGGAGTCATCCTATCCCAAGGCCAGTCTTCAGCACCAAGCAAAGGCTATCAGACGCCTCAAGCTTCATGAACAACATCGACTCCAAACCAGGGCTGTGTCAACCATGTCACTATAGAAGATGCCCAGGATGCCTCCAGAGTACTCATGGGTACGTTCTTTGTTAAGTCAGTACTTACTCAAGTTTTGTTTGATTCTAGGGCTTCACATTCTTTTATTGGGAAGTTTGTTGAAAAGGTTAAACTGCCAACCTTTAGACTAAAGAGACTTGTGTTACTTAGCTCACCAGAAGGACCCTTAACAGCTACTCTAGTGAGCCCCAAGGTAAAAGTCACTATGGAAGCCTTTGGTTTCCTAGCAGACCTTTTGGTATTGCAATCTCAAACCTTGGACATCATCCTAGGGATGGACTGATTAGCCAAAATATCAGGGTATGATAGACTGTGCTAATAGAAAGGTAGTACTCACCAAGTACCCTGGGCTAGCAATAAAGGTTAGTATGGATCGCCCCTCCTTGGGTCGCAATCCATCACCTTGAAGAAAGGCATTTGAAGAAATGCCGATAGATGTGAGAATACCTAGAAGTCTTTTCAGAAGAATTGCTAGATATGCCACCAGATAGAGATATAGAATTTATGACCAACCTGAAGCTAGGAACTGCCCCAATCGCTAAGAGACCATACCGAATGTCAGTAGTTGAACTTGAAGAACTGAAAACTCAAATCGAAGACCTCCAAGAAAGAAGATTCATCAGACCCAGCTCATCCCCCTAGGGTTCGCCAGCACTCTTTGTTAAAAAGAAGGATGGCACCGCCAGATTGTGTGTGGACTACAGAGCCCTCAATGATGTAACCATCAAGAACAAGTATCTTTTGACTCGTATAGATGACCTATTTGACCAATTATCCAGAGCTACCATCTTCTCCAAGATAGACTTAAGGTCAGGATACCATCAGCTCAAGATCAGGGCAGAAGATATCCCTAAGATGGCTTTTACCACCCAGTATGGCCTGTTTGAATATACAGTCATGTCATTTGGTTTAACCAATGCTCCAGCCTACTTCATGAACCTGATGAACAAAGTGTTCATGAAATATTTGGATAAATTTGTAGTCGTGTTCATAAATGACATTTTGATCTACTCTAAGACCACTGAAGAACATGCAGAATATCTACAAGTAGTCCTAGAGACACTCAAAGAACACCAGTTGTATGCCAAGTACAACAAGTGTGATTTTTGGCTGCACGAGGTTAGTTTCCTTGGACACATTGCATTCTTTAGGGAGTAGCAGTTGATCCCTCTAAAGTAGAGGCAGTTTTGGAGTGGAGGCAGCCCACCTCAGTCACTGAAGTGCATAGTTTCCTAGGTCTGGCTGGATACTATAGACGCTTCATAGAAGGTTTTTCTAAGATATCTAAGCCAATGACACACTTGCTCAAGAAAGAGAAGAAGTATGAATGGACAGAGGCATGTGAGAAGAGTTTTCAAGAATTAAAGAAAAAGTTGACCTCGGCCCCTGTGTTAGTCCTGCTAGATATATACAAGGATTTTGAAGTATATTGTAATGCATCACGCCAAGGTCTTGGCTGTGTGCTTATGCAAGGAGGAAAAGTTGTGGCTTATGCTTCCAGACAGCTCCGTCATGATACATATACAGACTGTAGGAGTCTCAAATACATCTTCACCCAAACTAATCTCAACCTTAGACAAAGAAGGTGGTTAGAGTTAATCAAGGACTATGATCTACATGTCCATTATCACCTAAGGAAAGTTAATGTAGTGGCCAATGACTTAAGTCGCAAGCCCCACTGCAACAACCTTATGGTGCAAGAATTTCAATCTGAACTCTACAAGGAAGAAACACTATCATTGGGTATGCTTTTTTGGGCTGATGGGTTATGACTTAAATACTTGAATTCTGGCTATTCGCTAGAGGCAGTACGCAGAGGGAAATAGTCACATGTGAATTTTGGCTGGTACAGCTAAACTCATGTAACATCTCAAATTTTGCTCTCTTCAAAAATAAATTTGAAATTAATTATTTTAGAAGTGTTTGGATTTTATTTGGATTATTTGTGTATTACTGGAAGAAAATCTCGATTCCAATCCAAATTCCCAAATTCAAATTTAAAAAAAATCCAAAAGGAGCACTCTTCACCCAAGCCTTAGATTGTAATTTTATGACCGTGTCACCTTCCTTTTTCCCTCAATATTTTCACTTGGAAACCACCCAATTGGTGCTAGCAATCAATCTTTCCTTTCCTTTCGCGTATCCTTGAATACCAAAATGATCGCACGATGCCATAAATTATGTCGGTTTTCTTTCTTTGCCTAAGCTATAAATCGGAGCACCGTGTCCGTGTCACCTTCCCTTTCATCTAGCTAAAACCATCCTTTCTCAAGAGAAGTCCCCGAGGCCGCCACCGACACCACCTGCTTTGTCGTAAGGAGAATGACCTCGCCGACCGTTTCACCATCCAAGACCGCTGTCGGAGCCTTTCCCTGCCGGAGCACACCATCGCCACTCCTTCCTCGCCACCGATCTACCTCCGGTAATGCAACCTTATACCAAAACCTTCTCCGTGCCACCTCGTCTCTCCGGCTGACCGGATGGTCCGAATGTCTCTCTATCTTTCGACCACGGTCCCTCACGACCATAGCTGCTTTCGACCACGGTCACTCACGACCGCAGTCTCTCACGACCATAGCTACTTTCGACCACGGTCGCTCACAACCATGGCCGCTTTCGACCACCCTCGTTTTCGACCACCTTATAGTTTTCGACCACTCTGAAGTCTTCAACTAGTTTCGGTCTTGTTAGACTAGTCCCTGTATCGTTCGACTCACAACGGTTATGTCCTCTCCAAACCTTTCGACCATATTATATACTTCGACCACTTCAAACTTTTCGACCACATTCTGACCATCGACCACTCACAGCCACTTCGATCACCGACCATGTCTAAATTTTTGACCGCATTCGGCCATCTGATCACAACTGTTCGACCACCTAAGCCGATCGACTCTTTGACTACTTCGAACCGTTCGATCCTCTAATCCCCTGATCCTTTAGACCAGCTAGTAAGCTTTTTCGACCACTCGGTGGCCAAGACCACGTAGAGCCGTTCGACCACATTTAACCTCGAATTTTGACTGCCACCATAGCCCTTCAACCACTTGGTAGTTTCTGACCACTCTCTGAAGATCTGACCCCTCCGACCATGACAAACACTTCCAGAAGCCCGTATTTCTTCATCTTAGCTCTGTTTGAACCCGTTCAAATTTCTAAATTCATCTAAAATCATAAACCTCCTTCTAGTATATATATTTTGTATTTTTGTGTCTTTATTTGTGCTTATTTATTTGGGTTCCTCATTTTTGTGCGTAGAACCCGACGTTACCAAAGAGTTTTCTCATCCGTAGGAGGAAGGTCCAGACAACATGCAAGAAGGCAAATCTCCTTTGATCATCTTATACCTATGTTTTCCAAAATCCTTTTATTATTTCAAATTTAAATGCATTACTATGTTACATAAAATGATAACTTTTGTCTTTAGGATAATAGCTAATCCAATAATTGTTATACCCTCATTTCACATTGACAACCATGTACCTTTGTCGCTCTAGGCTTTCCTTGTCTCAGTATTGAGATTATTGTGATATTTGTTAATTTTAGAATGGTAGTAATTGCTTAGACAAGCTATTCGGTCATTATAACCCTATGGGTGGGAACACTGTTATCAAATCCTTAAGCAACTGATTTTATCAAATGTTTGGCAATAGGTGTTGCCATTGGTTTATAAAATAAAATAAAATGGTGAAAATTGATTTTAGACTTAGGTGGATGGTAAGATTGGGCTGGTGCGGATTTAACATGAGAACTTGTATTCTGAATGTGCCGCCCTAGTCAATTAAGGACCGACGTTTGTGATTGTCCAAACTAAGCACTTTCGTATAACCACAAGTCTATATGGGTACGACCTAGCCTAATAACTCACAGAGGTTTAGTTTAGATATCATCAGTGATAAGTGGGTGCCAAGAATTTACTGGACTCACAGTGAGCATAGGGATTTGCTATACTCATACATCGCAAGAGGGGGCTTATGACTGAGGTAAATATAGCATCCCATTTTGGGAAGCTTTTGTACTAATGCAAAGATTTCAAAATATAATTTCAATTTCAAAGATTTCAAAACCTGAACATTAGTGCAACTCAATTTGGAGGGGAATTTCAAATGTGCTTAGTACCCTCAGACTTTAGCCGCTTCCTCCTCCTCTCTCCCTGTTCATCACTGACTTCGCAAGCCCCTCCGTGTCCAGCCTCGTCTTTAGTTCCCTTGCCAGTGCTCTGCCACAGCAGCACCTCACCTTCCATTTCACTGCTTTGAGACCACGCGGGCCGAAGACTGCTCTGCTGCGACAACACCTCTGTCCCGCCTTCCTCGTGTACGCACAACTCGACTGTGGTTCGGCGCCCTGTGCGCATGTCAGCTCCTTAGTAAACCATGCCCTCTTTCCTGCTTAGCTGAAGGACGGTGACACCACTCGTCCCTCGCACAACTCCCCTGTTCTCTCGTTGACCCCTCTCGCGTGGCCACAGTTCGGCACCCCGGCCTCCGCTTCAGCGCTCGATCGGGCTCCACCTTGGCTCCCCCCTACCGCGCCTATGCTGTCATGGCCCCCACTTGCCACGGAAGTAGCCGTCCCCTCTGCCTCATCTTTCGCTCCACCCCCTATGACCACCGGGCGTGAGGTGCTCCGCCATGACAATCCGTAGTACTTGTCGTCTTTCCGCGCGACAGTGATGAGCTTCAGTCGCCCACCCTGTACTACAGCCATGCTAAAGCTGGCACCACTCGCACGGCCGCCTCACCACCGCACGAGACTCCACGACACCGATCTCCCTCCGCTACCTATAAAAGGCTACGTGAGCCTCCCTTGCTCTTCACCACTCCTACTCAAATCCCATTGCCATCTCCCTCACCTTCTTGAGCTCACGCTTCCTCTGCCACAAGCCCTTCCACCAACAATCTCTGTCACCAGCTCCCCTCGTTGGATGTCGGGACCTCTTGAGCTTCTCCCTGAGTTCGCCATCACTCACTCTTCCTCCTTTCTCGTCTAATCGTTCCATCTCCATCTGTAGGCCGCTGACAAGCGCCTTCTTCTCTGGCTCCAGTACCACACTGCCCTGTCACTTCGCTATTTCTTCAACCAATTAGCTACATGTGGAGCTCCTTGGACTTCCCGAAGCTGACTCTAGCCGCACCGGCCTTCTTCTTCCCCTCTGGTGCGCCGCCCCTGTGAGTCAAAATCCAGAGAGACGTACTCCAGCGTTGTTGATAAGGTGGAAGTAACCTAATGATCAAAATCTAGCATAGGTGGATAAAACCATGTAGTCGGTGGATGGAGTCTACACCGCTATAAATACTGTACAATTTTAAACTCTTTAAAGCATGTTTGTAAAATGCTAAGCCATAGGAATTTTAATTATGGTTATTGCAAATGTCACTTTAAGCAAGTAAAAGAGCCCGAGCCATCCTTGTTTAGCCTTGCATCTATAATTATGTGCATTCTATGTGTTGTCTCACGGAGCACAGTTGGTTGTGCTCACCCTCACTCTTAACCCCCCTTTAGAGTCCATGAACCAATGCCACTATGCCTACTATGAGAACTAGGGCGATGAAGGCGATGAAGATGGTGAAAACTATAGTAGCCTTTAGTAGTCTTACCTCTCACCTAAGTCTAACTGACCAGGCTAACTTATAGGTGGTTCCAATATTAGTCAGGTCTCTGACTAATATCAGTGGCACCTAAGTTGTCTCTGTCACTTGCCTGTGGCTGGTTGTACCCTACCACGTTTATCTACGCTTCCGCTTCCGCACTTTATTTAATGTAGACATTTGGCCTGACAACTCTCTTGTAAACTTGATCCGATGTGGTCTATTTGAGCTCTGATATGGTATGGTATTTGTCATGTATGAAATGATCCAGCAATGTACCTGAGATTTCGGGTTGGTAAAACCCGGGGTCCAATAGTAAAGTTGTACAACCTCTACAGAGTGTAAAACTATTCGAATAGCTGTGCCCACGGTCAAGGGCAAGCGATGTGCGCTTTCACATGGTAGATCTTTGGTTTCAAAAGTAAAAGTTTTGGGGACTCAGCAGTGGATGGAACTCTCGGGAGTGTGTCCTGGCGGATGGAGCCAGTGCGGGTGGATGAAGCCCGTAGTCTTGAACTTTGGTGGTTAGAGCCTATTTACTAGTGTTGGTGGTTGGAACCTTCACTAAAAATTTATTTAGTTTCAGTTATTGCAATTAGTTTGTAAATTGATGCTTTTGAGAATTTATTATGGTATTTGAAACATAATGCTACTTTGTTCAAAAGAACCATATTATCCTTCTTTGTTAAGCTTTGCATTTATTGCATTTCCCCAAAACTTGTGAAGTACTTTATGTACACACATGCTACACTCAAAACAACTCTCAGAGGGTTATGAAGATCAAGAAGGAGTCTATGACTACTTCGTATGTGGATTCGACGAAGGCTTCTCGGAGTACTAGGTTATGCTTCCCCAGTCAATTGCCTGTGGCGTATTGATGAGTCATCGTCATTGTTTATTTTTGCTTTCACTGTGTTTTGTAAGTTTGAGAGGTCTTGAAACCTCAGTTGTAATAAAGTGGCCATAAGGTCTGTACTATTTATTATTATAATAAAGTGTTGTTGGTTATGTAAACATCATTGTTTGATTGTGTGTATTAGCTTTGATCTGGGACTAGTGCAATAATACACATAGGGTTCGGATTTAGAGACCTGGTCCCGACAACTCAGTATACTTTTTACTACAATTTAAACATAAGTCAATTTTAAGCTTAAAAGGACCTAGCCATTAATTGAGTAGAGGTATGGAGGAGGAGAAAAGGGTTATAATAGAAAATTGTCGTATTAATCGAGTAGACCAGTTACCAGAAACTATGCATTAGAGAGGTTATGTAGGAGTACAAGATTGTACATGACGTAGAGAGCATTAGATGTAACTGGAGTGCCATAGGTGGCTAACTATACATTTGGATCCTTTGGCACAGGGCACGGGGCTACTACTAGGGTTTGACAACGCACATTACTAGGTCAAGAATGAACGGTCCAGATTAAACTTGACTAAGCTAAAAAAGTTCTCCTGTATTACAGACTAATTTAATAAAGTTATCATGTATTACAGACTAAGCTTACAAAAACCTAGCAATAGGTCGTAACTGCACCAAGGGAATATGTTACCTGTGTGCTTTCTTTTGTTTCCTAACGGTGAACAGCACATATGATATGGCACAAAGTGCCAATGCTAGTTTGATTTGTAATTCCAAGTTGCAAACTAAAATTACATTTCATGTTGGTTTTGTTTTAGACAAAGATTAGAAAGAAGTTACAACCAAGAGGGAGGCCGGTTGTGAGAGGAAGAAGGAAACCCTAGTGCATGAAAGTGCATGGGCGCATGAGGCTCGAGTGCATACAGGAGGAGCAGAGCATGAAGGTTGGGCGCATAGAGCTACATGGGCGCGTGAAGGCTATGTGAAGTCGGGAGGCCGAGTCGGGGCAAACGCGTGGAAACCGTGTGTGCGTGTAGAGGGGAGGCCAAGGTGGATTTCACATGATCCTATGAGGAGTTTGGATAGGAGGCCGAATGCTTGCCTTGCAAAGAAAGAAAAGGGAAGTCATGTGGAGCCAGGAGACCGAGCTAACCGTGTGAAGCAAGAAAGAGGAGTGTGAGATTGATTCCAAGCTAGAAACAAGGAGGAAGCCAGAGGCTTTGCGCATAAGAGAGGAGATCGAGCCAAAAATGTGACAAGACAAGAAAGGAGCTAGAGGTTGGGCAACCAAGCGAGAGGCCTTGCAATTTGATCAAATCAGATCGATTTGCGAGGTTTCGTGAGTAGTACCGCAAAAGATCATACTATTTATATATCAATTAGCGATTCTTACTGGTTGATCCGTATAAACACAGGTTCTACACATAGATTGTTACAGTGAGATATGTATTCATATCAGTTTGCAACTTGATTTTTTTAGAAAAAATAGCTAGTCAAACGTCTAAATATCCAAAAGTGGCTGGACCAAACAACATTTATTATAATGCACTGTACCATCAAATCGAGCCCTGGAGTTGGATGCGAAAAGGTTGGTGGCGTCTTCTAGAACGTCTATCCTAATCTTACGACAATTCTCGCACCTTTTCCCTCTACAGTTAACACACACCATTTTTGCGGACGATGTGAGTGGAGATGGATCGGGCGTCGCCATCGCCACCTACTCACCAACTAGCAAACCGCAATCGATTTAATACCTTTCCTCCTACCTTTTCCTTTCTCTCCTGGTAGTGGGATCGATCTGATCTGATCTGATCGCTTGACGACATTCACGTAATCATGAAGAGCAGCTGCACGACGGCACAGCACAAAAGCTAAACGAGCGACAGCCTACAGACCACCGCCATTCTCCATCGTTCACCTTTTAGCCCGGCGGCCCGGCCGACGCCTTTTGACGTGAAGAAAAATGGTGGCGTTCTGGGAGACATGTGTCGGCCATTTCTGCTGGGATGGTGATGATCATCTGGTGATCTGGGGCTATATCTTTCGATAGTGGGTTGGGCCCCTGGGCTCTAGGTTGGACTTGGGCCAAACCTTTTTAGCCCACTTAGGGTCCTTGTCAGGCTTGAGCTTGATCTGGGCTGAGCCTGCCTAGGGTCTAACCGTAGGATACGCTTGGAATACGGCAATGACTAATTGAAGGTGTTCTTGGAACTATGATTGATGGCTTTTGTTTGCGCTATTTGATAGATGGTGGACGACGAAGATACTGACTCGGATAATACATACGGTTTTATACTTGAGAAGCCGTATGGAAAATCCATTTCAAGAAACCACCTCATTTTAATGTTTGGCCTTTTGCCTTCTAGAGAAATCAAAAGTTAAAAAGCAAAAGTCAGAAGCCAAAAAGAAGAGGGCATGGTTTCTTCTAAAAAAGAAAAAAATTGAACTAGTTTCTTCTAAAAAAAGAAAAAATGAACTATCGTTTTAGAAAATGTTTTTGTTGCTCTTATGTGTTCCTTAGAGCTCCAAAAGGCTTTTCCCCCCAAAATGTTGTAAGAGGATATTGGAAATATATCATGGAGTCATGAAGAGGGGAGGAAGGGGTGGATCATGTTGGATCTTAAGTCCTTAATTGTTTGGAAGTTTATCTACCAATAATCCACCGTTTGGACATCCTTGTCTATTTTATGACATGTATGGCTTGGGAGTAGCCGAGACAGCTCATTGGAGATATTGTTTCTTTAGCTATATCTAGATAATTTGAAAGTCTTTAGATACAATTGATCCGGAGATGTTAATCCTGTCGAGTGATGACTAGCGAGGGGACATGTCTGACCCTATGTTTACATCAATGCTAGAGCAATATTAGACTTTGAAGTGGAGTTGGTTTTCCGATTGTGCTTGAGTGTGTTTTTTTGCATTTCCAAGGAAATAAAACCGCATGCTCCACCTCAACTCCTGCTTTCCTCAGCCAACCCCCGTCGCCGAATTCTGCAAACCGTTCGATACCCCCGTCACCCACCACAGCCGTTAGATTTCCATCCTCCTCAGGGCAACAGCTTCTGTTACCCTCTTCTTGTCTCCGATGAAGCCGTGCGGCAGCGGCGCGCCGGTGGCGACGCCCCTGAAATGCAGCTGCATGCCATTGGGAACCGATCAAACTCACTCTCTCGATCCAATCATTCGCGTGGACGTAAGAGCAAGTTTAATAGTATAGATAGCTACTACCTCCAATACATTTTTATGTCATCAAAAGATAATGATGCAGCTAACTTATACAATAAACTGGCTATAAGAGCAAGTCCAATAATAGAGCCAAGTGTTTGGCTATAAGTCAAGTTATAAGAGCCAAGTTATACAATAATCTGTCTTCTATTTGTCTATAAAAGATTTTTTTATTATTATGTGGTACCATGTCTCATATTCTCTTTCCTACTCCTCCTCACATACATTTATTATCTGGACCCACCACTGCATAGGCTCCCGTGTGCAGCTTGTTGCTTGCATGAGAGCCAAGCTCTCCTCTCTCTCCTCTCTTCTCTCCTCCACATCAGCAAAAATGCTGACTAGCTTGGCTATAAGATCATTGTTGTACTTGCTCTAAGTTGTCTCCACAAGAGCTCTCAATCATTTAATACATACATAGGTATTGATAATTTAATACATGCATAAGTATAGCAGTTAGTTCTATTGGTACATGCATGGATAACACCTCTTTTCCTGTGCTATAGCCTGACTCTTGCATGGGAGCCGGCTTGGCTCTCTCTCTCCTTTTCTCTCCCCTTCACATAGGACTATACTGACATGGATTCCCTTGTAGTTAGCACAGTCAGCCTTATTAAACTTGCTCTAACTTGCAAGCTGTATTTTTTTCTTTTCCCGATGCTGATAATCAACTGGGTGAGAAAACCAAGAAATGGTTGGGAATCTTTTAATTTCTACCCTGCCTAAGCTTTTGATATAATTCAGCCGAGAACCTGAAGGAATCGGTTCAATGATCCAGCGAAGGGCTTCTGCGATGCATTGTTCTCCTGCTCATTTCCGTTCCCCAAATGCGTAAGCAAGGTCACAATTATTTTTTTTTTACTTTTTACCTCTTTGCTACGCTAGTGCTCCTTAATCCATGGTGATGATTAGAGTGCTTCTTATTTTTTTTTTAACATCTTGGTACGCTTGGTGTTCCTGAAGGCATGGGCGAGCCGATCGCGCATCTTGATGCTGATACTGGAGTGCCTGTCAGTTAGAGTTCAGGCTTTTGGGGATCACTGTGATAGAATTCTATGTTCTGGACGACATGAGAAATCTTCATGGAATACCTGACATATAAAACTCAGGATTGCAAAGCTGTCGATGGTTTTTGTGTTTCTATAGGATACCATTCTGTTTTACGATCGGGGAACAATTGGTCGGTGCATCTATCTTGAGGACTGATAGTACGAAGGTTACAGAATCTGGTATATGTCTATGTTCTATTTACTTCTAAAAATTACATTTATATGGTAAATTACTTTTTAAAATTAACTAGCTTTCAGTTCTTTTTAAGATGAAGTTTACTAGTCGATTGTAGTAGACACTATAATGATTTTATTTATATCGGCCAAAATCGCACATGAGTAATTTCTCTTTATAAGTTTCTCTACAAGCTGTTATTATTCATCAGTTAAAACCAAAAGCTATCAACAGAAGTTAATATGAACGCCCCCATAACCTAAACTTTACGTAGACAATAGACAATTGGTTGGTGCCATTCTATTTTTGCTATACTGTGAAAGCCACACATTTTTGTGGTGAAGAAAACGAACCATAGCAAAGTTTGGGAAGAATATAAGTCCGACAAGCAGGTAGGGTACTAAGAAAGTGTAGTGCGCCATGGATAGATGGTAGTTACCAAAAATCAAACTTGCCTAATTTTAGTGTAGCAAAGGTTGTCTATACAAAACTGCAGAATTTTATTGAAAACGGCCAAGGTTAAGTTGAACACACATTTTCAGTGGAGGTGATGACAATTACAAAGGAGAAGAGCACTCTCTCTCTCTCTCAAGGGGAGAAGAGTTCTTTAAAAGTGACAATTTTCCAAACAGAAAATACCCAAAAAAAATCATGGTTGTAGTGCACATAAAATTAGAGAAAAAACTAGATGGCACTATACCGTTTCAATGGTATAGCCTTTTGCCGTTGGATTGAATCAGAGCGACCGCATCTCATCCTTCCCATTGCCTTTGCCTTCTCTCTCCATTCCCCATCTTTCCCGCCCCCTCTATCCCTCCTTGACATCTCTCTCTGGCATCCGGCCGGGGAGGGTAGACCACGAGCAAATGGAGGCAGACGGCCCTCCCCCTCCTCCAATTTCGGCGTCGCTCATCCACCTCCTCCTTCATCTTTGGTGTTGTCCTCCAATCAAGACCCATAATTTGTATTTCAAATCCACATGTGTTTACTGTGCTAGTCCCATGATTATTGGCTAGCATGCACGCACAACAACATTCATATTACATCTATACACGAATAAATAAACAGAGTAGCACGTTATAACTAATAATCAAAATTATGTTGTACATGATTAGTTTACAACAAAAGGGTCGACCGGCCAAACAATTTGCATGATATAAGGTTTGTAGTGGAAATAAAAGATAAAGAGGCAACACAAGCTAGCTAGTATGACTCAACCCGACCACAAGCAACTGACCGGGATTGAACCTTATAACCAGCATTATCATTGCCAAAACCCACGGCGTAAAAGTAATCAACCGAGAGATCATCTTCTTCTTGCTCTGATTCCTCATCTATGCACTCTCCGAATCATTTTTTTAAAATAGGTAGCTTGTAGCCATAATCATCAAAACAGTGGCAGCTCCCTTTGCCAATTAAGTCTTGCATGGATTCCTCATCCATACATTCTTCGAACCATTTTTTAAAACACAAAGCTATTTATTGTGTGATATAACTAAGTGACGTCTATAACCAGGGACATGGTTATTCGAATAGATTTACACTTTGCAGAGGTTATACAACTTTAACCACATGACATAAATATCTCACCATATTATACACGTCATGCGATACTGTAGGTATCCGACTTGAGAGTTCATGACGAAACTTTTACATTACCGGTTCTTTTTTTTTCTCGAACACGCAGGAGAGTTGCGTATCATTATATTAAGAAGAAAAAGGGATAAGAACCCTTACAAAACACACCCCCAAACCACCAATAAACTAGGCAGACAAAAGCGCCTAATACAGAAGAGAAAAATGACCCCGATCACCACTGAACATCAGTTGTCTACTGGCTGTAGAGCAAAGAGGTAAGAAATACCTCTTGCTCCAGCCATTCCCCATAAGTGCAGCTCCTCACTAGTGAGCAACAAAGCTCTAGCTAAACTTGGAGAAGCACCAACAAACACACACCTATTACGATGTTTCCATAAGGTCCAGGCTCCTAGGATTACAAGAGAATTCACCCCTTCTTCAGCTGATTGCTAACTCCATTTGAAAAACTTTCCCACCAATCTTCAAAAGAAAGAAATTCAGGTTGTGGGGCAAACTCTTGGAGACCAACTCTCTGCAGCAATTTGAACCAAAATTCACGGGCAAACACACAAGAGGTGAGAAGATGGTTGATAGATTCTGAAGATTGGTCACAATGGGGACAAGCTGCAGGGTGGGGAAGTCCACGATGAGCAAGGCGATCAGCCGTCCAACAACGATCAAGGGTGACCAACCACAAAAAAATTTGCATTTTCCTGGAGCCCAGGATTTCCAAATCCTTTCTCAACGTTTGAAAATTATACACCGAATACTTTCCATTCGTAGAGAATCTCCAGACATGAGAGTCATCTACACCTTCATGGAGAAACACTTCTGAGACCAGATCCCAAAGGACAAGAAACTCTGCTAGTACTGCCACCGTGAGAGCCCCCTGAATGTCGGAAACCCAGGACCGCACATTGAGAGCATCAGCCACAGTCCTCTTACTCGCTCTTCTCTTGGGCACTAAAGCAAAAACTTGAGGAGCAAGATCGATGACTCTCTGCCCATGAATCCAACGATTAGCCCAGAAAAAAGTGTTGGTCCCATCGCCCACCTCGGAGACAACAGCCATGGAAAAAAAGGCGCTAACACATTGATGAACCTGGATAGGAAAAGCAGCCCATGGGCGACTAGGGTCGGTTTTCTTAAGCCACAACCACCTCATCTTGAGAGCCCAGCCAAGATTTTGAAGATTGGAAATACCAAGCCCACCAAGTTCCCGTGGGACATTACCGGTTCTAGCAACTACCGCGCTATGAAACCTTCTTGAGATATGGAGGACCCCTCCAACATCCCAGGCTCATACAATGTGTGGTAAGCCTTGCTTGAACCAACAAAAACAAAAACATCAGGGTATTGGTTCAATATTTCTTCAATGCTTTCTGGTACATTTGCTTCTTCTGTTACCTCAGTTTCCTGTATCAACTTTGCCTGTATCACACCCCATAACCCCTTTCTTGATCATCTTATCTAGTTGAGCTGCATTCACCATACATTTGCCTCTCGGGTCAGTGTAATCTTTGAACATAATTGTCCTCCCTCTTTTATTGATTGACAGCTGGCGTTTCTTAAGATCAAGCACCATAGGACTGTGCTCATAAATTCAGTCAGCCCCCAGAATCATATCATAGCTCCGTAGTTGTAACAGTTTGAAATAATTCTGAAACTGCGTTCCCTGCATTTTATAATTCAAGCCGTCCACTGCAGCATCAGTTTTTAATTCCCCTCCATCAGCTACAGAGACTTTCTTAGCTGGAATATAGCTCAACTTGCACCCACTCTTGATAGCAAATTCATAATCCATGAATGAGTTGGTACTACCACTGTCCACTAATGCTACAGCTCTCTTTTCTCCCAATTACAGTCACCAGAGAAAATGTAGCAGGACCTAAAGTGCCCTTTACTGCATGCTGTGCTATTTGCATCAATTCCTCCTTAATTTCCTGGTCATTCTGTTGCTCAGGGCTGTCAGTAATAGTGTAACCAGCTTCTTGGGTATTATCTTCCTCCCCCTTTTCTTGGCCCTCACCATCTTCTCTTAACAACAATGCATGTATAGCTCTTTTCACTTTACACTGTGCTAGTGACAAGGGTTCTTGACAGTACCAGCATGGCTTCTCCTCCTCACCAGCCTGAGTTGTAGTCTTGTTAGTTATACTTCTTTCAGTCACTGACTGTACTGTCTTCTGAACATCCTTGTATTGATTGCTACTTCCTGCAGCAAATTTGCTTTTGTGAAATCCCCCAGCATTGTTAACTCTCTTTGTTGCAGCTGACTTTTCATATATTCTTGAGTACCAATAAGCGTCCAGTTCGCCTTGTGGTTTCTGACCACAGACATCATGTTTAATTTCTCCTCTCAATTGACCAATGAATCAACTCATCGGAAAAGCTTCCTGGAGGTAAGGGTGATCTCTCTTCACTAGTGCCATGCATTCCTCAAATCTATCCACATATTGTGAAACTGTTGAGACCCCTTGTCTAATGTTCTGTAGTTGTTCAACTGCATCATGTGTGTTGAAGTATAAGTGAATTACCTAGTTTTCCTTATTCGCTTAAACTTTTGGGTGAATTGGTTGCTATATGTAACTCAATATGGTATCAGAGCCAAGAGGTCTTGAGTTCAAGACCCGGTTGACTCAAAAAATAAATAATTGCAACCCACTTTTATTCCACGTTTTAGGCTGAGAGAGCCTACACGTGATGAGTGTTAGAGATATATGTATAGTTTGTTATTTCCCATTGTTATAAGGGGTTCTTTGCATATTTCCCACCTGTACTTTGTGTATATATACCGGCCCATTGGCCTCATATGAATACAAGCGCTATTCATAACATGGTATCAGAGCCTAGGGTTTGTCATACCTAGGGCCGTGCCTGTCTCCACCAGATTGGATCTACCGCCGGACTTTTCGCCGGCTCGCCGCCGCCGCCGTTGTGCCTCCAGCCCGACGCCGCCGACTGCTCCCTCCGCACCGGCCGCCGCCGGCTGCTCCCTCCTCCTTCCGCGCCAACGCGCTGCGCTCGCTCCTCCGGCCGACGCCGCTGCTGCTCCCTCCGCTACGGCCGACGCTGCTCTCCCTCCTCCGCGCGCCGACGCCGCAGCTCCGCTCCTCCGGCCGACGCCGCCGCCTCCTTCCTCCGCGCCGACCGACGCTGCTGCTCCCTCCCGCTCGGCCTCCGCCGCTGCGTGCGCTGGCCCACCGCCGCCCGAGCCATCGACGCCACCGGGCCACGCCGCCATCGCCGGGCCACGCCGCCGCCGCCTCGACCCTAAGCGCCGCCGCCGCCTCTAGCCCTAAGGCGTGCGTGCGTGTGATTTGGGCCGGAGGCCTGTTTAGTTTTTTCGGTCGGTTGTAAACCGTCCGACCCAAAAAAAAAACGTCGATCTAACCGCCGCGCCGTCGGCGCCGCTGTTAGACCGTTATTTGGTCGCCGCGCCGTCGGCGCCGCTACCAATGGGCACCGCTTCCCTCGCTCTGCCGGTGGTCTTTGATGGTGTTAATTACACCGACTTCGTGTCTCACATGCGCATCCACATGCGTGGTCTTCGTCTCTGGGGCGTCCTCTCTGGCGATGTCACCTGCCCGCCTTGCCCTATTCCTCCGACGGAGCCTACGCCTATTGCATTGCCCCCGACAGCCGAGAAGGCTGCTGCTGAGGCCGCTGATGATAAAGCTGCCTCTGCCTACCAGGAGGCTCTGGATTCCTACAAGGATCGTCTGACCGTCTACACTCAGTGGTACGATGACGACGCCGAGCCGCTGCTGTCCTCATCGCCGATGTCCACCTCGCCTCTTACGAGGTTGTGGGACTCCTTCGGCTTTCGGATGTGGACTCATCTTCGTCGCCGCTCTACGAGCCCTCGGTGATGCCTCGCACTGCCCGTGGTTCGCCAGAGCACTCTCTTCAGCAGGTGATGCTATCGTTGACGCTTTACGCCGAGTTCTGCATGCGGCGTCGCTTGGACTCACTTCGCACCGCCGCATTGCCGCACTGTCCCGTCTTTGCTGGATATCCGTGCCGATCCGAGTTTCAGCGGGTTTACGAGTTCCTTACTCGCTTCGCCCCGAGTTCGAGCAAAGGCGTGCCCAGCTCCTTGCACGCCACCCTCGTGTCACTCTCCTGGAGGCTCTTACCGAGATAGTATAAGTGAATTGTTCATTTTTTCTAATCAATTTAAGATTTTAGGTGAACTGGTTGATACATATAACTCAATAATGTGTATTAGCTTTTGAAAAACGATCTACGACCATGGAACATAACTGAGACCAATTTAATATTTGCCAGGGCACACCAACTTTGAACCATTTTTCAGCTCTACCCTGAAAAGGGGAACTGGTCAAATTGCCCCATTGGTCCAAGGGTGTACCTGACAGGATATAAAGCTCTTCACACTGCTTCAGCCATTCAATAGGATCATCACCACTAAAGAATGGAATCTTCAATTTTGGTCCTTTAATTACTGCTTCAGCATAATGGGATGAGTTTCCAGTAGGTCATGTGTATGGTTTTCCCTGTGAATCAAGTATCTGAATACCTGGGAACTGAGCTGTGTAGTCCCTGTCCAAGAATTGCCCAATAATAGATAACGACGGTTGCTCAGAAATGGGTGATTCCACTTGACGCCATAATGGTTACTGTTTATATTCAGGTTTCCAAACACTGCTGACTGCCATACCGGTTTGCTTGAGTTCCCTGATTAGTATTGGCCGTGCCCCCATGGGTGGTGGTTCTTGCAGCAGAAGTGTAAATAGGTGCAGCAGTTTGAATGGCAGTGTTTGGCTCAATATGAAATTGCGCTGGTCTGGATGCACTACTAACCGGTACAGTTTGAGTGTGACTAGCATCACTAGCAGGAGCAACATTCACAAGCACTTCACCCCCAGATGATAGATTCAGAACTGCACCTGTTACTGTAGTTGTAGGTGCAGCAGTACTCACGTCACCAGTAGCACTCCGGATCATGTTCTCTACCGGTTCTGGTGGGCAAATCCTCTTCTGACAGGACTTGATTTCTGCCATTTCAGACTTCAATTCTTTCAGCTCCGCCAGCTCTTCTCTAATCGCGGACACCTCCCCTCTTCCTCCTGCTAATCTACTGCTTGGATCCGGGGATTTTACAGCAGTTCCCTACAAACCCGAACCAAATCTGAAGGAGTACTCGCCTCCAAGCGCAAGACCAAGTCGATTTCGGGGATTTCATAACAGCAATTCGGCTCCCGCTGCCAGCCTTCACCGACCCAGATCCACACTCCAAGGATTGGACTGAAGCTCTGATTACAGCAGCTCAATGGAGTTACAATCCACTGAAATTAACTGAAATGACAGTATAACTAAAGCTAAACAGGTAAAACGAAAACGAGTGACGTCAACAGTGCGTAACAGCGATTACTGAAAACATCTTCAGCCGTTCGATTCTCGTAATGATGGATCACAGCCGACTTTGGCCTGACGCTGCTCCTCTCTGAATACTCCGAACTTCTGGATTTTTCAGAATTCCATTTCAATTCACTTGGATCCTGACAGTTACAGGGGCATTAGAAATCTGCAGGGGAATACTTTGCATCAAGAATATTGGAAACCATGAAAATAAGCTTACAAAGCTACAGGGAACCTTATGTTAAGGACTTGAGGTTTAGGGTTTTATTGTTGCATTAATGGATGCTAATCATTTACCATACTGTCGATTTTACTCTCGAGAATGTCGAAGTTAAGTTGATCTCTAACGAAGGTGTTATGTTCAGTCATAAATTAAAAAAAATCAATTTCTAAGCTTAAGAAAATTTCTGTTTTTCTGCTGAGGAGAAGACAGAGGAGGAAAATTCTTTGCAAGTGACGATTTTCTAGGGAAAAGGGAAGGAACAAGGAAGGAGCCTCAAAGACCTTAACTAGCTGCTGCTTGCAGAAAATAATTAATAGTCAACAATGTGAACAACTACTGGACCCTACTCAGTGGATTATCTTTGGAAAATGGAAAGTAAAACAAAAAGGAGATGGTGCAGATTATTACACTAGTCCTGAATTTTTTCCTCTTGTTTCCCCAACAACCGTGCCCATTGCCCACTGAAGTGCTTCTCTCGACATAGCTCTTCGTTGTCATTTCTTGCCGTTGCATATTTCACCTTTCTTTTCGGAGTCCCGATATTGGTCTATCAAGATCTCCACAAGTTCGATAGGTTTCTGTTAGAAGATGTCATCATCCCTGCTTTCAACAAATAAACATCTCGTCTTTCCAACCAGCACAACAGATTCGTCCTCAATGAGTAGCCATTTCTCCTTTGAGGAAGTTGATGTGTCCTGTCAACTGATTCTGAACAACATCCCAGAATATGTGGAGGAGGTGCACGATGTCAAGAATGCTCAAGGGCTGTGGCGAGCTGTGGAAGCAATGATAAATCAAGGCATTCAAGAAATCAACAGCAAGATCGTGCTTGAACCATCTGATATGCAGCACCTACTGAAACTGGCGTATGTGGTTACTAAGCTGCAAGCCTCCTCCCCTGAGATGCTTCCTGCTGTATTGAATTTGTACATGGCGCTTGAAACCTTCCCCGCCAACGAGGTACAAGTTGTGCTCAAGGAGCTGAGGACTATTGTCAAGGGCATTCTTCATGGGCTCACAGATTTAATCTGGTCGTATGATTCATTGACAACACCACTGGGAGGTGGCATCCACAAACTTACTGCATACCTGATGAGTTACATCAAAATGCTATTCTGTCATCATAGCTTGCTTAACTTCATTCTTGCTCTAGATGATGGTGAGGGTTACTCGCAGGATGTCGGAATGTACACTTTGGACAATTTTGTGCAGAACTTGATTACATGTCTGGGTTGCACGCTTGAGAGGATATCAAAATTGTACAAATCAGAAGGATTGCAGTGGATTTTCTTGTTGAACAATGTGTATTTCGTGCTCCAGCAACTTCAGGACCAGGAGTGGAAGTTTATTCTGCAAAATGATTGGATTCTGAATCACCAAAACAAGATTGATCAGTTGTAGGACCGAAATGGCGACAGAGAGGGGGTGAATGTCGTTCGCTTCAAAAAAACGCCCCCGAGAATTCGTACGTAGATAATGCAGAAACAGAGCGGTTCACAAAAAAGAATAATTATGCTGAAACTTGGAACACAAGCGATACCCAAAAATCCAGCATAAATCAGAGACCAGCCAGTAAAAAATTCAACTGAAAATATCGCTGTTTGATCTGCATGCAAAATTGTTGAAGATCAGGAAAAGAATAAAAGGAGCATGCACTAAATAGAGAAGAAAGTCTCAGATTGAAGATCACACCACAGGGAGCATTCGGCAGCTTTAAATAAGGGGAAACTACCTTGCTGTTCGGCCACAAAAAAAAACAAAGCAAAAGGGGACACAAAAGAGAGCTTGATATCTGCTGCCAAGAGAAGCATTCAAACTGAAAGAAGAGCTTTCGGTTCTGCAGTACTAGCACAAAAGCTGCACTAGTACACTGCCACAAGAAACAACTTGAACGCTTGACAGAAAAGAGAAGCAAGACCCAAATGTTTGCGGTCGGCCGAACTGGACACACGATGTCCGAATCAACTGAGAAATCTTTGCCGACCAAGGATGACAGCCAACAAATGCAAACTAAGAATATTAACGCACTGCTGCCCACTAGATCAAGAAATCCAAGATAAAAAAGAGAAGACTTCAATCGGCTGCACTTCCTCAAAAAAAAGAAATGGGACTAAAAACCAAAGAAGACAACCAAGAACAGAGGAACAAAAATTCAGATTTTTATTTCAAGAAACACGAGATACAAAGAACTACGTCCCCATACGCATGGACATTCGGAGGAATGATTACATGGATTTCTCAACTCATCCTCTCCCTCTCAATCCTCAAGAACACCAAGAGCTACACATGCTTCTTGGGAGGAACACACACATACACACATGGAGAGACCCAAATGGAACCCTAATTCTTACACACACTCTCTCTAAAATTTCAGCACACATCTCCCTCTCTATTTATAACCTCCACTAATGGGTTTTGCACCATGCTTTACCCATTAGGCCTTCAACAACTTTGCGCTTTATCCAAACCCGCTTCCTTTTGTGCAGCCCTGCGTTTTTACCGAAACGCCCCTCGCGCACCTTCCAGGAAGCTTCCTCATCCCTTGCCTCGCAAGCCACGCAGCTTCGCCGTCTTCAGCACACCTCGACCGTTCTGACCTCAGCGCCACCTGCGCCTAGTCCGGTCCACCGTGCCTCGCTACGACTCCACCTCGAGTCCACGTCGTCTTCGACACATCCCGACCGTTCTGACCTCAACGCCACCTGCGCCTAGTCCGGTCCTCCGTGTCTCACCACGACACCGTCTCGATGTCCTGCAGCCAACACAGACAAGAAACACATCGCATAGCACGGTACAAAACATGTAAACATGGTTAGCACCTACAAATCCTACTCAAGCGAGAAATGACCCACGTGGCCAACCGGGACGACGCCCACGCGTCAAATTTGTCTAGTCACGACCCGACCTCGCCAAATGCCAAAAAGGCACGAATCACTCAAACTAAACTCACTCTAACCAAACCACGAGTCAATTACTCATCACCAACACGGGATTTAGACCACATGGTCTCTCAATCTCCCCCTTGATGAGCATATTGACAAACTCGAAAAAGCACGGTTGAGTTTGAGTTTGAAGAATCCAACATGGTCCAAAGAAGGAATGAAGCTTATGACCATGTCGATGTAAGGAACCACTAGAGCAACAACTGAAAGAGCAAATTGATCTCCAAAGCTCTAAAAGATCCCAATGACTTTTTCTTCTCTAATCTCCCTTTTGGCAATAAACACATCAAGATGCAATAGAGAGAATATGACATGTCAATGGATGAATATGGCTGAAGTTTATTTATTTAAGCATTTAGAGCCATGAGAATTATCCATAATGACCATAATGTAATACACCAAGCCATAACTCAATAAAACGCTATCTAGATCATGACAACATATATATAAACCAGCTAGAGCACATAGATGACAATCTGAAATGTAATGCATTTTGTGAGCAAGTCAAGTCATCAATGAGTAAAGTCTAGCAAGAGACATCCAAGGATGATGCAGGCCATGTCAATAAGCTAAGCGGAACAAAGAAGCTAACATTGAGTCTAAATAGAGTGCTATAAGCTCAAGATTGAAACATTGGTTAAAGTACTTGGTTCTGATTGTAGATTAAGCAAATTGAGCACATTAAACATTGTCTTTTGAAAGCATATGGTTGTTTTCAACCCAATTTTCTTTGTTTATGTGCTAGATCTCAAGCCTTATGCGACTACTCCAAGCAATAAGCTTAAGAAGATAGTCTAGGTCATCCAAAACTCCCCCTGAGTTCATGCCTAGTGCAATGGCAAGCTGTCTCATGAGAAAAGATTGGTGAAATCAGTTTTTTCGCACAAATAGAGATCTTTTTGCCTTTTTTTTAACACATTGTACTAACTCATGTATCATCAGGAGACTAAAACAGCTCAAACTAAGGCTCAATATAGATTCAACGCTCTACTCAGCCTATTTGACATGGCATGAATCATAAAAGGATAGCTCAAGAAAGACTAAACTCAAATGCTAGCATGACAAGTTTAATTTAAGTTGATCAGTTTTACTTAACTTATCATGGCAAACGCTAGTCTACACATATGAAGTCATGATAAATTTAGCAAGCTAAGCACAAGTCATGGCAAGGTGTAAAGCACCGCAGCATGTCATAACAGGATAATAATCAAGGCTCAATGTAGTTATATTACAATGCGAAATGCTAAAATGCAGAAAAATCCAGCTCCCCCTCAACATGACATGCAACTTTTAGTTCAAGTTGAGTTAAGACACAATTAAGCTCCAGAAGCTCCCAAATGAACTATCCCTGAACCAAAGCAATAAATCGAGAAGCTGGCAAATAAAACCAAAACAGGCAGTCCTTAAAGCATAGATAAGATATAGAGACAATTATGGCTCAGACTGACTCTCATCTACCCCATATGACTCCAGGACAATCGGCTAACAGTAAATCACACACTAGAGAACAAACACGTACCCTGTCTACCCGAGGGTGGCCCAACCCTCGCTAGAACCTACAAGAAGTGAGTGAGCTCGACCTAGTGAGATAAGAAGCAGCTAATCCTGGAAGCACAAGATAAGAGTTAGAAGTCTAAGCATCTCGGCAAGAGAAGCACTCTAACCTATGCTGTAGGACTAAACCCAAATGCACCCCGAGTGCAATGCAACAGAAATGAGACAGAAGCATAAACAATAGTAAAGCAGTAAAGCCCAAAGCTCCCCCTCACTACAATCCGTAAGGACACACCACCCCAAGCTCTCCCAGAGAAAACCTCGAACTATCCAAAGGCTTGGTGAAGATTTCAGCCAATGGTGGTCACTCTCCAAACCGAGCACTATATCGCCCTTCTCTACATGGTCTCTAAGGAAGTGAAAACGGATATCGATGTGCTTGGTCCGAGAGTGTTGCACTGGGTTCTTAGCAATATTAATCGCAGAAGTGTTATCACAAAAGAGTGGAACATCGCCGATAACTAACCCAAAGTCCCGCAGGTCGGCCATCCAGAGTACTGATCGCAGCACTGGCTGCAGCAACATACTCGACCTCTGCGGTGGATCGCGCAACACCGATCGCTTCCTCGAAGACCAAGAACGAGAAGTGCCAATGAATTGGCAAGTGCGAAGTGCTCTTCCTATCTATCCTACAAACGCAAAGTCGCATCCGAAAAGGCTCTCAAGGAAAGACAGAAGAGGAAGAGTACCGATACCATAGTCAATGGTAGCTCGAAGGTACCGAAGATGCGCTTCACCGCTTTGACGGTGAGATACGCGAGGAGAAGCTCGAAACGAGCACACGCACACACAGAGAAGTGTATATCTGGTCTCGAGGCCGTGAGGTAAAGAAGGGAGCCGATCATACTTCAACTCTTTCGATCAATCGCTCGCCGTCCTCATTCAGGTCAAGATAGGTCAGAGAAGCCATGGGAGTTGACACGGCTTACCATCACTCATGTCGGTTGTCTCAGAGGTCACGAGTGTACTTTCCCGATGAAGAAATGTACCTCCCGAGTCCGCTTGATTTGGAAACCAAGGAAGAAGGTCAACTCGCCCATCATACTCATCTCAAACTCGGTGCTCATGACATCCGAGAACTGTGAAACAGTATGAGAAGAGCCGCCAAAGATGATGTCATCGACATAGATCTGACGAGCGAGAAGGTCATTGCCATGACGGCGGATGAACAAGGTCTTGTCTACTTTACCCATTTCAAACCCATGACTCAACAAGTAGGACTTAAGCCTCTCATACCATGCTCTGGGGGCCTGCTTAAGTCCATACAACGCTTTCGAAAGCTTGAAGACATGGTGTGGGTATTTGGGGTTCTCGAAACCTGATGTGACCACGCCACATATACATACGACCAAAGTTCCCAAGAATAAACAAAAGGTGAATTCGTTTCTTCGGTTTCAATTTATTTTAAATAAGAATATGATGCTATCTAAAGATGAAAATGTATATTTGTCTAGCTATATAAGGAGGATTGCATTAACGCTACGCGCTCGTGGCTGGGGTCCACCTAAAGGGAAGCCAAATAATATATCAAGACCAAGTCAACGCCTTTCCAAACTCTTGCTCAAGGTCACCACGTCACTTTTGGATCAATTCAAGCAAGAGTTCAAGTGGGACACGTTTTGGAATCCAATTCGGCCTCCAGATCAGTTCGGATTCAGCTTGACAGGTCCAACTTCAAATGAGCATAACTTTCACATACGGAGTCCGTTCGAGGTCCATGAGTACTTGATGGAAAGCTCTTCACTTCCTCTTTCCAATGGATCCAGCAATGCTTGCAAATTCCTTCTGTACGGCCCGCAATCATCAAAAGAAGTTGCTACACCACCTGTTTGGGCCAAATTGGGCCTTGTAATGCATGGGCCTAAGAAGAAGATGCTAACCCCACTATTCATGGGTGTGCTACTGTTCACGTGAACAGTAAAATTGTACCACCCCTTTATTTCTTAGTTTTGTGTGGCTTCCACTCCCCTATTTAAGGAGGCCGCATCCTCCTCAGTTTCCTTGGATTTCGTTTATGTTTAGTTTGCTGTGTTGCAACTTGTATCTTCAGTTGTGTCGGACGACCACCTGTCAAGATCCTTATTCGGAATCCCACCATATTGAGTTCTTCAATCCTATTTGCAATTTGAGATTGCTTGTTATCTTGTTCTTGCGTGTTCTTCGGTTGCATGCAGGAATAGACCTTCGTGGTCAGGTCAACCGCGTTCTTGGCACGGTTGATAACAACTTGGAGTGTGGTTTAGCGATTGCTTGGCGTTCTGGTCGTGACCGGTTAGTAGCCACATCGTCAAAGTCGTTCTCCTCCAAATCGAAGTTATCATCCTATCGGAAGATCGGGACCCCGTCGCCTCATCAAGTGGTATCAGAGCTTCAGTTGACCGGTAGGAATTCTTTGTATCCCTAGTTAGTAGATTGATTTTTATTTCCCATAGTCCAGAAAAATTGCCCCACAAAAAGAGTTTATTTCCGCTGTCCAAACCCCATTGTGCTTTTATATCTGTTAATTTTGGTTTGCTAAATTGAGTTTGTGTCCGTCTTAGCATTTTCTTGTTGCTGGTCATATTTGTGGTCCATAAAACTCCCAAAAAAAATCCCCACGTCCAAAACCATCAAAATCACATCAAACCCTAATTTCCAATTTCGGCCAGAAGACTCCCTCTTGTGCAGCCGCCACCAAAAACGCCATATCTTTTGTTTCCGATATTTTTTTTGAGTGAAACCACCGCCACTAGATCCATAACTTCTTTATATAACTGCCGCTAAAATTTCGCTTCATTCCATTAAGGCTGTTAAAAGATATCTGCGGTGCAAGTTGACCCAAATTTCCGGACTGAACCTGTAACAGTCTGTGCTTGTGATTTTTGTGCGATTTTATCTGTCGGTTTCTAGAACATGGCCCCAAAAGAAAAGTTGTAGAAAAAGCCGTCAGGAAACAGGAAAAAAAAGAATCATTGAAAAAAAGGCAACTGAAAAAAGTTACGGCCAAAATACCGACATCTTGTCCAGTGGACAGAAATCTGCCATTCTCAGAATTGGGTCAATCCTTGTGCTTTTCAATTCCAGATTGCATTCTATTGAATTATCTTGTGTTCATCACTCCTATACATTGTTACACACTTATTTTGGCCTTCTCCTATCCTTGTTTGATCAGCAACATAGACTAAGTGCTAGGTACGAACTATAATTCAATTCTGTGCAATTTTTGAAATTAATTGATTGTTCTCCATTGCTACATATCTAGCCTTCCAAGCTACACCTTTTTACTAACCGAGCAGATCACGTCGAACCGACCCTTGCAATCGCTATACACATCACTTGAGTCAAGTTATCACGAACCAGCCACCGGTTACACCACCTGTTTTGCATTGGTAAGAACTTGTAAGAGCTTGGTAAGAGTTTGGGAGATGTGTGACTTGTGAAGCTCCACCTCCTAGTAGTTTATAGAGACTCACATAATTCTTGTGTATTTCCTTGTTTTCTACTAACCATGACAGGTTCAAGATCACATTGTAGCGATTTTTGTGAGACCAACAACTTGTTGGATCGTATTAATAAGACCCTCACCACCATCAACAACAGAATTGAGGGCTCCAATGATCACGACCGTTGTCGACTTCGACATAATCGACAAGGTACAGGTAGGTTAACAAGAGAGGTATGTGATGATGATGCTAAGTTTACAATTCCTCCATTTGCTGGTAGATATGACCCTGAAGCTTATCTTGAATGGGAAATACAATTAGATCAAAATTTTCGTGCTATGATTTTCCGATGATAAAAGAGTTAGGGTCGCTACTAGTGAATTCACTGATTTCGCATTATTTTGGTGGAGGAAACAATGTGGACTACCACATGTACCTAAAACTTGGAATGCTTTGAAACGAATCATGAGATCTACATTTGTTCCTTCATATTATTCACGTGAGTTGTTAAAAAGATTGCAACGTTTAGAACAAGGTAGGAAAACTGTAAGTGAATACTATGAAGAATTGAAAGCTCTTTTGTTGCGTTGTGATTTAGAGGAACATGTAGAAGCTATAGAGAATAGATTCTTAGGTGGGCTTAATCAAGAAATTAAGAACATTCTCGTCCACAAAGAATATAATTCTCTCTATGATTTGTTTATACTTGCTTGTAAGGTTGAAAGTCAGATTGAGAAAGAATTGAGAATACTTGATAATAGGACACATGAGAGCAAACCTGTGGTTGTGCCTTTTCAGAACTAACAACTTGCAGCAAGTTGAAAACCATGTCAAGAGAAGAATGAGTTACTTGAGCTACCAACTCCATTACTTGAGAAGGAAGATGAGGTGATGGATGCCCCTACATCATGTGAGGAGAGCCAAAAGATAAAGATAATAGTGCTATCATCACTCAAGGTGAGTATGCTGTGAAGAGCTACAATTGTCCACTTTATTAATGCTACTTTAGAGCAAAAATTAGTGGAAAATAATTTTGATATGCACATGTTTCAAGTACAAAATTCATTGCATTGATTTAAGTATTGAGAATGAGTTGTGTGTCAATTCCTTGCATAAATCTTTGGCACAACCAAAAGTTAAACCTGATTCTTCTGTTTTAATTCCAAATCTATGTGCTGAAATAAATGCATTTGATTCTACCTATGTGCAATTGATACATGCTAGAGATGAGCCGAATGAAATTTCTTCTTCGAATAATTTAGGTTATATTGAGATTGATCATCCTTGTGAACTGTGTTGTTTAGAGAAGAAGTTATTTGAGATTCCCAATTCACTTTCTTTGTTTCGTTATAAATTTTTCCTAATAGGGGAGTATGATGAAAAGGGAAATTACATGGTTCATCGAATTTGGATAAATTCAGAACTGAAAGGTTCAACTTTGGAGGAGGAACACTATCATGTAGAGGAAACTAATGGCACTAACATTATCATTTCTAGTTTATCTACTGCTATTTGTGAGCTACAGGAAACCTTTCAAGAAGGGGAGTGTTGTGGGTTGCTTCCATACACCACAACCAATTCTCTATTTGCGCTAAAAAGAATTTGCCTCTCATTGAGATCATCAATATCAAGTCACGATCCAATACAACCGTTTCTAAAGAATGGGAGCAAGATGAAGCACATACACCATCCATTGATAACACTACCAACCAGGTACAATCGTTTCTAAGAGGTTTTACTTTGTTTGATAAAGAACTTATGATATTATATAATACGAATTTGTTGCGTTCTTTGTCATGTACCGAGATTTATGATCAAGATCATGCAATACGTGAGACCACACATTTATTAAAACCGAGGACGGTTTTCTGTCAAGAAGGGGTGGATGATGTGACCACGCCACATATACATACGACCAAAGTTCCCAAGAATAAACAAAAGGTGAATTCGTTTCTTCGGTTTCAATTTATTTTAAATAAGAATATGATGCTATCTAAAGATGAAAATGTATATTTGTCTAGCTATATAAGGAGGATTGCATTAACGCTACGCGCTCGTGGTGGGGTCCACCTAAAGGAAGCCAAATAATATATCAAGACCAAGTCAACGCCTTTCCAAACTCTTGCTCAAGGTCACCACGTCACTTTTGGATCAATTCAAGCAAGAGTTCAAGTGGGACACGTTTTGGAATCCAATTCGGCCTCCAGATCAGTTCGGATTCAGCTTGACAGGTCCAACTTCAAATGAGCATAACTTTCACATACGGAGTCCGTTCGAGGTCCATGAGTACTTGATGGAAAGCTCTTCACTTCCTCTTTCCAATGGATCCAGCAATGCTTGCAAATTCCTTCTGTACGGCCCGCAATCATCAAAAGAAGTTGCTACACCACCTGTTTGGGCCAAATTGGGCCTTGTAATGCATGGGCCTAAGAAGAAGGTGCTAACCCCACTATTCATGGGTGTGCTACTGTTCACGTGAACAGTAAAATTGTACCACCCCTTTATTTCTTAGTTTTGTGTGGCTTCCACTCCCCTATTTAAGGAGGCCGCATCCCCTCTGGTTTCCTTGGATTTCGTTTATGTTTAGTTTGCCTGTGTTGCAACTTGTATCTTCAGTTGTGTCGGACGACCACCTGTCAAGATCCTTATTCGGAATCCCACCATATTGAGTTCTTCAATCCTATTTGCAATTTGAGATTGCTTGTTATCTTGTTCTTGCGTGTTCTTGGTTGCATGCGGAATAGACCTTCGTGGTCGTCAACAACGCGTTCTTGGCACGGTTGATAACAACTTGGAGTGTGGTTTAGCGATTGCTTGGCGTTCGGTCGTGACCGGTTAGTAGCCACATCGTCAAAGTCGTTCTCCTCCAAATCGGTTATCATCCTATCGGAAGATCGGGACCCCGTCGCCTCATCAAAACCTGGAGGCTGTCTGACGTAAACTTCTTCCTCAATGACTCCATTAAGGAAGGCACTCTTGACGTCCATCTCGTAGAGCTTGAAACCCTTAGAAGCCGCAAAGGCAAGCAGATTCTAATGGCCTCAAGTCGAGCTACAGGGCAAAGGTCTCTCGAAATCTAGACCTTCAACCCGGGAGAACCCCGAGCTACCGTCTAGCCTTATTCGAATAACCACTCCATCCTCGCTCGCTTGTTCTTGAACACCCACTTAGTCCCAATAATATTGTGACCTCGCGGGGGCTCGACAAGCGACCAGACCTTGTTCCTTTTGAAATTTTCTAGCTCCTCATGCATGGCATTGACCCAAGACTCGTCGGAAAGAGCATGAGAAACATCCTTGGGCTCAAAGGAGGCAATGAAAGCAGAGTGGAGACAGAATTGAGATAAGCCAGATTTTGAGCGGGTAACACGCTCGAACAGGTCTCCAATCATCTGCTCAGAAGGATGCCTTTTCTGGATATGTCTGGGAGGTCCTGGATGAGATGAAGACGTGGTCTCTACCTCGTGAGCTGACGAGGTAGGAACAGAGCCACTAGCTCCAGAGGAAGCAGTAGGCATGGGCTGATCACCTAGAGGTGCGGTGGAAGACGGCACCTCAAGGGGTGGATAAGGGACTGGATCGGGTAGACAACCCTCATCTCCATCGTCCTCGTCATCTACGAAGATGGTCTCGGATCGCTCTAAAGAACTCGAGATATCGGGCCTAGTCCCCTGACCGCCTCGTCAAAGGTCACCTCACGTGTCTCTACCAATTTGCTAGACTCGCAGCCTGCACCCTATAAGCCCGCGAAGAAGGCGAGTAACCTAGAAAGATCCCATCACAAGAACGTGACTCGAACTTATCTAGGTTCCGGACTTGAGAATAAAGCACTTGCAACCAAACACACGAAAATGAGAGACGCTGGGCTTTCGCCGTATCTCAACTCATAAGAAGTGCGTGCAAGTATGCCCAAGAAAACTCGATTTGAGACATGGCACGCGGTGGCTATAGCCTCACCCAAAACTTCCGCGGTGTAGAGTACTCATCAAGCATCGTCCCCGCCATCTCGACCAAGGTACGGTTCTTCCTCTCCACAACGCCATTTTGTTGTGGGGCGTGCGGAGAAGAGAACGGTGCTCTACACTGTCTCACCACGAAACTCTCAAAGTAGGAATTCTTGAACTCCGTGCCATTGTCATCGCGGATCGCTCGTAAGGCACCGGGAGCTCAACGAAAGCCTCCAAAAGACCTCGGAAATGTGAAAATGTCTCATCCTTCGAGGCTAAGAAAACACCCAAGAATACCTCGAGAAGTCATCGACCACGACAAGAACATACCACTTCCCTCCTGCCGATCGCACTCGAGCCGGTCCAATAGTGTCCATATGGAGCAATGTCGGTGCATCGGTCATAGTAATCGTGGACCGAGGGTGAGAAGCGGCAACCATCTTGCCATGCCGGCATGGAGCGCAAACAAGATCTTTGACCATCTTGAGTTTGGCGGACCACGAATGAGATCGTGGTCGCTAACTCGGGTCAAATGGTCAAATCCAATATGACCAAGTCTCCTATGCCGAGAAAGAGAGGTCGCGGGACTCGAAGCAATTAAACACCGAGAGGATCACGGAAGACTCGAAAAATTAGCACGAAAGATCCTCCCAAAGCGAAATCCATAAACCGGACTACCCAAGAATCAAGAATTTTACAATTATTTTTCTTGAAGCTCACCTCAAACCGTCATCGGTGGTGAGAAACGGAAAGCAAATTGTACTGCAGCTTACTAACCAAGGCTACATCTTTCAAAATGAAAGAGTCATTACGCGCATCTGTACCTTTGGCGATGACGCGCCGGATGAAGCATCTCCGAAGGTGATCGTCTCATCACCGGAGCACGGCAAGGAAGAAAACCAACGGAGTCTCCGGTCATGTGTCGTGAACACCCGAGTCTACAAGCCAAACCTTTCCCTTCCTCGCCGGCGAACTCGAGTCAAACAGAGTAAAGTCTCGATCGGGGGTAAATCAAGAGTGATTTTGGCACCCAATCTTGAACAACACGCCGAGCGGATGAAGTAGTCAAGCACGATCGACCTCTATCTACCCTACGCTCTCTGTCACTCACAGCAGAAGGTCTCGTGAGCGGACTGAAAGCTGCTGCGGGTCCGATCGCTACGGAGAGCGAGTGGAACACCGGCAACACGCTAAACACGCCGCGGGTAACTGTCTCAACGGGGGAAACGAGATGTACCCTCAGGACGGCGGAAGTCATGAGCGTAAGCGACATGAGGACGAAAAAGTAAGACTTAGAAAACCAAGTCCTCGATGCTGCCCAAACCCATCAACGGCGAGAAAAACCTAGACCTCGTGCTGGTCCTAGGTGCACTCGGATCTGGGCCGACCGAATACGCCTAGAGACTCAACACGGTCTCTACGCGCGATCTTGGCGCGCCTGAAGCATCGATCAATCGTGTGTCCATCCTTCTGACAAAAGGTGCAGTGATACTTCATCCTCTGAGAGGTAGAAGTAGCATGGTCGAACCGCCTTCCGAGAGGCGGGCGGCGAGTGCAATCACCTTGCCGTCGAAATCCCCTGGACATAGCCCGCTGACTTAAATTGGACTTTCTCGGTCCTGGGCTCGGTCTCGATCACACTTGGTGCTATGGGTTTGAGCACGCAGTGGATGCTTCCTCATATCCTCATAATAGTCATATCCTAGACCCCGATTAAATCTGCAAATCTTGGGTGGTCTAGAATAAGATTAAGCTTCTTCTTGCCGCCTACAAATCTCTCGAGAGTGTTCATAAGGTACCGACACTCCCGAAGAGAGAGGTGCAAGAAGAGCAGGGGAAGAGGGAACAGCAGGAGGTAAGGGAGCGGATGAAGAACCAACAGCGAGAGGAAGAATGGCTTGTGCACGCACACCGACTCGAATGGACAGTCCTCTGCTAGTCGGTTGGTTCACGTTCCTAGGCGTCTCCACCTTACCCCGGGCTTCTCCCCTTCTCGGCCAGCACAATACAAGGTAAGGTTGCTTCTCTAGTAGGTCCTTAGTCGACTTCACATTTCTCATCCAATGCAATCAAATCAGATTTTAGTTTGTTACGATTAATACATGGTGAGCTAACAGGTCCTTAGAGGCATCTTGAGCCATTTTCCTATCATGATCAATCATTTCTTGAAACTGCTTGGAGACGACTTCAAGTTCAGCAGATTAACTTGGGACAGTTCAAGCATGAATCAATCGGCTCAAGTAAAGAAGCTTGGAGTTCAGCAATTTTATGATCTGCCTGCTTTAAGTTCATCTTCAAGTTATTGCAATTTTACAAGGATCAGCGGATCAAGGAGCATGGCATAAGGTCCTCTAGCAAAGAATGTCCTTATCCTCACATGAGGTGGGAGAAGTAGTCTCATCGGTAGTAAGTAGGGTAACAGACCATCCTACTCAACTCTAACTCAAAGCAAGCGGACTAACATTCTCCACCTTAACAATATCAAGCTCGGAGGACACACTATCATAAGAGGTCCTTAATTTCTCCATGTCATCAAGCAAGGCACGGATGTATCACGATCGTCACGGGAGGGAGCGGATGTAAGTGAAGTAATCTCCGTGATACTATCTACTTCCTTCTCTAACTCGGTACACCTAGACCTAGCTCTAGCATGAAATCCACCTAGCTTAAGAAAAGCATCATTTAGCTGGTCATAAGAAGGAGTACCTCATCCGAGTCGAGTCTACACTCATTGTCGCCGAGTTCGCCCTCGAGGCCATGAAGCACATGCCGAGAAGTCGCCGCCATCCATCCTGGGCTCTTGGTCACCCGTCCGTCGTCGTCGCTCCATCCCTCCACCTCGCCGAGGTCGAGGTCGTCGGCGGTGAGGACGCGTGGAAGAGCTTCTTGGCCTTCCCGGTTGCGGAACTTCTTCTTTCCTTGAGCAGTCTTTGAGGGCTTCGTGTTGCGGTTCTTGTCGGTGTAGTCGTTCTTGCCCGAACCGCCGTAGTCACCTTTGCCCTTTCCCGCTTGGGGCGGTTGCTCGGATGTGGTTGGGGCCACCACACTCGAAGCAAATCACGGGCCCTCCTCTCTTCTCGTCCCTCCTCCCTTGTAAGCATGGGAGAATCTTCGAGCAAGGAGGGCTAGCGCTCATCCGCAAGTCGCTCTAATCGATCATCGCTTATGTCACGAGAGCGACAAGGAGAATCCGCAAGTAGACTCGTAAGAACCGGAAGCCAACGTGGGATCGGTGACTAGGGCCATCGACTGTGACTTCGACTTGCGAGAGACAATGTCAATCTCGTGAGTCTTGAGGCGCGAGTACAACGCATCAAGAGTCAAAGTCGAGAGGTCCGTGGTGTCCTTGATGGTAGTCACCTTCATCTCCCAAACACGAAGGTCGAGTGCAGCGAGCATCTGTCGAGCGTTATCCGAGTCGGGGTACGTGAGACCGACCGCTCGGAGGTTGCTCAGAATCTTATGAAAACGCGCAAAACACTCATCCAAAGACTCACCAGCAAGCATCTCAAATTTGTTGTAGTCACGCTTGAATCGTCTGTCTCACCGCCTTAATCGGGTGGTGCCTCATGGTATGCATCGAGGTCTCCCGGATATCGGCGGACGAAAGATGAGATATGCGGTCAAACTCGCTACGACTCGGGCCCGGATAATGATGTTCCTTGCCTTAGCGTTCGCCTCAACATCATGCATATTTCCGCATTGATGTTCTCATCGGCAGGAACAACAAACCGGACCTTGACCTTGCGCCAGATGGCGTACCCCTGAGCCTGGATATATGTCTCCATTCGGCTCTTCCAGAAGGGGTAATCCATGCCATCGAAAACGGGTGGCTTGGTCGAGTACTTGTCCGTCGCCATGGCTCTTGAGACCGGTTAAGATCTATTGATTAGAGCTAACCGGCTCTGATACCAATTGTAGGACCGAAATGGCGACAGAGGGGGGGTGAATGTCGTTCGCTTCAAAAAAACGCCCCCGAGAATTTGTACGTAGATAATGCAGAAACAGAGCGGTTCACAAAAAAAATAATTATGCTGAAACTTGGAACACAAGCGATACCCAAAAATCCAACATAAATCAGAGACCAGCCAGTAAAAAATTCAACTGAAAATATCGCTGTTTGATCTGCATGCAAAATTGTTGAAGATCAGGAAAAGAATAAAAGGAGCATGCACTAAATAGAGAAGAAAGTCTCAGATTGAAGATCACACCACAGGGAGCATTCGGCAGCTTTAAATAAGGGGAAACTACCTTGCTGTTCGGCCACAAAAAAAACAAAGCAAAAGGGGACACAAAAGAGAGCTTGATATCTGCTGCCAAGAGAAGCATTCAAACTGAAAGAAGAGCTTTCGATTCTGTAGTACTAGCACAAAAGCTGCACTAGTACACTGCCACAAGAAACAACTTGAACGCTTGACAGAAAAGAGAAGCAAGACCCAAATGTTTGCGGCCGGCCGAACTGGACACACGATGTCCGAATCAACTGAGAAATCTTTGCCGACCAAGGATGACAGCCAACAAATGCAAACTAAGAATATTAACGCACTGCTGCCCACTAGATCAAGAAATCCAAGATAAAAAAGAGAAGACTTCAATCGGCTGCACTTCCTCAAAAAAAAAAGAAATGGGACTAAAAACCAAAGAAGACAACCAAGAACAGAGGAACAAAAATTCAGATTTTTATTTCAAGAAACACGAGATACAAAGAACTACGTCCCCATACGCATGGACATTCGGAGGAATGATTACATGGATTTCTCAACTCATCCTCTCCCTCTCAATCCTTAAGAACACCAAGAGCTACACATGCTTCTTGGGAGGAACACACACATACACACATGGAGAGACCCAAATGGAACCCTAATTCTTACACACACTCTCTCTAAAATTTCAGCACACATCTCCCTCTCTATTTATAGCCTCCACTAATGGGTTTTGCACCATGCTTTACCCATTAGGCCTTCAACAACTTTGCGCTTTATTCAAACCCGCTTCCTTTTGTGCAGCCCTGCGTTTTTACCGAAATGCCCCTCGCGCACCTTCCAGGAAGCTTCCTCATCCCTTGCCTCGCAAGCCACACGCCTCGCTGTCTTGACACACCTCGACTGCTTCGACCTCGGCGCCACTGCGCCTAGTCCGGTCCACCGTGCCTCGCTACGACTCCACCTCGAGTCCACGCCGTCTTCGACACATCCCGACCGCTTCGACCTCAACGCCACTGCGCTTAGTCCGGTCCTCCGTGTCTCACCACGACACCGCCTCGATGTCCTGCAGCCAACACGCATAAGAAACACATCGCATAGCACGGTACAAAACATGTAAACATGGTTAGCACCTACAAATCCTACTCAAGCGAGAAATGACCCACGTGGCCAACCGGACGACGCCACGCGCGTCAAATTTGTCTAGTCACGACCCGACCTCGCCAAATGCCAAAAAGGCACGAATCACTCAAACTAAACTCACTCTAACCAAACCACGAGTCAATTACTCATCACCAACACGGGATTTAGACCACATGGTCTCTCATCAGTACACCACGAGGTACCTTCAATGTTCATGGGAGCCTGCCTTGGCTTGTTTGGAGATCAGGACGAGTATGCTATGCGTTTGCTTTAGTCAACCTCCCGTAAATAGATTCAACGCAAAGTTGGAGACCACTTATGCAGAACAGAAGAGTTGGAGGATCGAAGATCCTAAACTTCGGCAGTCACTGAGAGAAAGCGTGTCATCCCGGGTTCTTCAATGCTATCAATCATACATGCAAAGGTGTGAGAAGCATCAGAAGCATGTGTGCTATACTCCTCAGGAACTGGAGAAGCAGTTCATGGAATTATTTGAAGGGTAGACCATTGCATTAGACCGGGTTCTTCAATGCTACGACAATTGCATTAGACGAACAGAATAATACTGTCCTTTCATGCCTATCCCCTTACTTTTCTTGAAGTAATGTTCAGAAAACAGTTAGTGTGCTTCGTCACTCATACTCTGTGGTCATCCTGGTCTTTGATTTTGTTGATCCTGTTAGATGGTATAAGTTCCATGTGGTGAATATTTTGTTTATGTATCGTATATCTGATATAATTCTCCATATTTAGTTGAATTTGATGCAATATGTTGTCCAGTTGGCGAAAATTTTTTACTGTGTTCTTTCCTCCATTTTACTTCAGAACTGTAAGCGCTAATGCCTAATCATTTGCAGTATCAATTGGTTGTTGAGCATTGGAAGAAACTGCATGACAAAATTTGACATTACTTTATTTGGAAACTTAGGCTTATGAAGCAATTGTTTCCTGTTTAATAGGAGAACATCGATATCCTTATCTCCTGATGATCTGCTCATATCCATCCATGCGTCCGGTTACTCCGGTAAACTTGGCTGCAATTTACCGTTCAAATTCATATTGAGATACTACATGCTAAAAGAAGGCTGCTTCTTTGATCTTGACTTATTTGTTTCAGTATCTAAAGATAATCCATCTCATGTTTGTCAACTTCTGGAGATCTTTTGCTGATTAATTTTGTTTAAGAAAGTCTGTGCTCACATTTACTACAACCACACTTGCGCAAACATTAGATACCCTAAAAGTTCACTATAAATTAGTTAATCAATCACAATATCGCATAAAATTACAATGGAACTCAAATATAAACTAGACCATACTGTTAGAATATGCATATTTCTTTTGTATTTACTTATATATGTAGGATTGTCTTTGCATATAGTCTTTTTTATTATTTATACTAGCTAAATGCCCGTATGTTGGTACGGAATAAAAAACATATTATATGCTCTAAAACCCCTAAAATATTTTATATTTCTGCCCAATATTTTGCTATCTTATATTTTTCATTTCAGTTATCTTACATTTTTCAAATTACATTGTTGGGGGAAAGAGTCTATCAAAAAGTATGATGTAAATAAAACTGAATGGTCCAAGAGATAGCACCTCAATGTGTGATACAACGCTTTCTGTTACAGATATCGTGTCTCCACCAAGAGGATATCCCACAACAGTTACTGAATCTTGAGATAAACCATAAAAATAATGTCAGATGACAATAAAATAAAGTATATGGTATACCATCCAACATCAACTAAATATTAAGAATCCTTGCAAATATAGATACAAATAGGATAATGAATTCCTGCTTCATTTGTAGGAGAGTGAAGAACAACTTGAGCTTGAATAGAGATGTTTACACCATTGGCATATTACCAGTAAGTACATGCTATTCCATCAAACTGTGTTCAAAAGTAGCATTGGTTTAATAATGTAAATGACATAAGTAAACTATTATATATCAAAACCCAATGGTACAACGATATCGCCAGAACGCCAGAACTTTTGAGGTAGTCCAAGCATCAGTGATTCAAAACTCTATATCAAATTAATTCAACAGGAGAAAGCAAGAGATTAGAGCCCAAATACATATTAATGATTGAATCAGAACTGTACAATTTCAAAGGCACAACAAGATTTCAGTCAAGTTGGTGCAATTCTTTTATTATTGGAAAGTTTGAGAGTTGAGATTGATTTGATTTTGTTTATATCCCCTAGTATGATGTGATCATGTAAATATTACTCCTGGCAAAGAATACAAGTAATGCAGACCAAAATGAATGAAATAAACAGTATTTAGTTGTCTGCCTAAGATTAACAAGTTACCCTGCACAAGATAAATAAATCCTAGATTAAAATTTTTGGTCAGTACAGAATCAATAAATCTACCAAACCTATGACAGAATTTACTTATAATATCTGCATAGTCTAACCGTAAGCTTTTGCTGGAGCAACCCAAGCGACACCCAATTAATTGAAACAGAAATATAGGCAAGAGGAGTAAAAGGATCAGTTACGTTAGTTGATAGTTTTATCTCATAGAATAGCTCGTAAGTACAACAGATAGTTCAGACTGTAGATTGAAATGTAGTGAGTGTAGTGAGTGCAATGGTGGGAGTAGACTAACATAAATAAATGCAGTGTGGATTAGCAATACAAAGGGACAGCAGAGAGCTCCACCATTTTGCTACGTGAGTGATAATAAGTTTTCAAATAAATGCCTTTGGTTTTAAATAATAAACAACATAGTAGAATACCCAAATTTTTATCCCCGAGACTACAAGACGTCAAGGGCAAACAAAAAGGACACTGCCACATGAACATTCATAAACTCTAGCAAAAGCAGGGCAATTCATCTGCCATACAAGGCGCACCTGCAAGCAAATTGGCTTCAGAGTTGAATATAAAGTCACATAAACAACACCTAGAATAATATTATCAACTCTCGGCACTCACTGAAACCCATATATCACAATTCACAGGCACAAGCATTTACAGACAAACCACAGCTAAAAAAATCAAGGCGATATGTTCTTGGACATGCATAGAAATGCCTTTGTAAGGAAAAAAAAGCATGCTCTATATGTCTCAAGTGTTTTATTCATATTACTTCTTTTCCCGAGATATTGTTGTTCTGCACCATTTGCCCATGTAATATATGATTTATCCACACTGATGTATTCATGGACACAGTCGAAAATCATATTATTCAGCTTGGAACATAAAAGTGGATAAAGAAGTAGCCTTAAGGACCACATGCAAGACAGAATTGAATTAAGTTTAGGAACCTAAATGTTGATTTTTCATGTTCATGGACTATTCATGCCATAGGACCCGTGGTGCAGTTTACTAAAAAATAAAGGGTGTTGTCTTAAGTTATAGTATTTCAGTTAGGTGAGATAGCTAGACTTAACACATCTCACTAAGAACAAAGTAAAATTAAGCTTTAATTATCAGTCATCAAGCAACCAGTTCAATATAATTCCTACAACAATAAAACAAATGTTTGCTTATGGGTCATTAAATAACCAGCCTAGTGTAACTCTTGAAACTAAACAGTTTGTATAGCACTACTCTAGCATCAAGCATAAAGCAGAATCATCGAATACCACCTAAATGATCAAACCTACATTTAGTCCTAAGTCCTAAATATGTACAACTCAGTATCACACAACAAATCAAGGGAACCCCTCCTGCAACTGTGGGAAACCATTATTTGTAGCACTTTTAAGCAGGTTTTTATATTTGCGCAAGTTATATCCCAAAAGTGATAAAAGCATGTTGTGCACTAACATCAAACAAACAAGCATACTATACTATTTTTTGTGGATTTTGCTTACAATCGTTACAGATGAAATCATGAACTTATAGTCTAATAATCTATGGACTAAAGAAAACAGAAGCTATGAATCATTAAGCAGTATGAAGCCATCTCCATGCACAAGCATTATGTTCCATGTATAAAGAAGCATAAACTAGGAAAATGCATATATGAGGATCCACTATCCATCCATGGTATAGTGGGATATCCAAAAGGTCAAATACGGCAAATTCTCAGGTGAACTCAAAATTATCGATCCTACAATGTCCACAGTCCAGTACACGTGAGAAAAAAATAGAATACCACATACACTCACGCATGAACCACCAATCAACAAATTGAAAACCTCAAACACACTTCCTGAACATCACATTCACATCGATGCCAGTCACGAGGCATGGTAGAAGGTTGATCGCATCTGAGATGTTTTGCTCCCAGTTACGAATGTACTCCTTGTCCTTGCCCTGCAAATCGCATCCGAAATAAACTCATTCACAAATGAACATGACAAACAACTGCAACCTAATTAGGCAAGAGCTGATCGAATCTGCACACTGCTGTTGGAGTCAATGAGGTGCCCAGTGATGAGCGAGAGTAGCTTCTGCTGTGACACCTCACCTGCAACCGCATTCAGGGTGATCACATTCTTCAGCAGCAGCATGTTACCTGCAACACATGTGCCGCCAAAACCCCAGTGAAATCATAAAGCTAAGCAACCACCATGCAACACACGGAATCTAGAGTGAGGGTTTGGGGAAACGAGAGGAGGGGTTCTCATGGATGGCAAGGAGCTGGCATGGGTCGTTGTCATTCTGGTAGATGATGGGGGTGTGGCGATCGAGGAAGTCGACGGCCCTTGTCTTGTGCATCACCTCAGGGGCTCGGTCGATGACGCATGCTTCGGATCCACCGCACTGGGCGACAGCATCGACGGTGGGAGCGGGGGCGGGTCAATGGACATGGATCTTTCCCGCATCGCCGTCCTAGATCACGGGAACCTCGGGGGGCTCGGTTGGCAGCACAAGCTTGAGATCCACCGCACCAGGCGATAGCACCGGTGATGGGAGTGGGGGCAGGTCAGTGGACATGGATCTCTCCCACAATCACTGCCCTAGATCACTGGAACCCTAACCCTAGGTGTCGTAGTCAGGAGAGGAGGCGTACGTGTGGTGGTGTCGAGAAGTGGATTAGACGAGAGGACCGTCCGCACAGGGGGAGGAGGGGGAGGGGGCGAGGCGGTGAAATGGTGATAGAGGAGGAGCAGGCGTGGGAGAAGGGAGGGTGGCGTGGGTGGGTGGGTGGGAAGAGAGGGGCGAAGGGGAGAGGCGTAAGCAGGGAAAGCTCATCAATCGGTCCCACCTGTCGACACATCATTTTAAGTGGAGAGATGATGGCAGATGAACTACCACAGGGGCGATGAACCACCACCACCGACTCATTTTTTAAGTAGTAGAGATATATTGCCTATTGGGCCTCATGAATATACACACAATATTCATAACATGGTAATAGAGGTAGAGTACTAACCTAGCTCTTTGCGCTACCATCCCACCACCCCTGTTATCGTCGACATCGATCATCGTTGACATCACTATCGTCGGCGGCCATAAGGCCATCGCCGTCTAGCCCGAGGCCATCGTCGCCCAACCTAAAGGCACCGTCACTCAGATCGGGCTGTCTCCATGTCATCACTGAGGGTCGCAATTCTAGCCACCACCATTGTCTTTGGCCGCCTCCCCACATGAATCCAACGTTGCCTTCTCCTTCGGCCACCACTCACGTGGATCCAGCACTGCCTCCCTGTTTGGCCACCTCCCCATGTGGATCCGATGTCGCCGACCAGCCCACACTGTTGCCCAGCCAGGGATGCCTGCGTCGCTACCCAGCTGGGGATGCCACTTCCTGGATCAGGCTACCACCGTCATCGCCTCCATCATCTCTTCGACAACTAAGACTGAGCTTCGTGTAGACACCATATCGGTTTATGATAGAAACCATATCCAGTTTCTATAAAAGGAGTTTTCATTTAAAAAATAAAAAATCTTCACGCCGATCTAATTGCCATGCCATCTAGTGCTACCTGTTAGACTTCGTTGCCTTGTTCGCCACGCTGTCCAGCATCGTCTATTGATGGCTTCTATTCCAATAACTGCGATCATATTCTCATGAACAAAGTTCCATGTGATGAACTACAAGTTGTGGTCTTCACTCATGAAGATCACGCTCAATGGTCTCCGCCTTTGGGGACATGTCACTGGTTCACAACTTTGTTTGCCATCACCGATTCGCATCCTACCAAGCAGCCTACTTCTACACCTCCTGCAGGAGATGAGGCCACCAAAAAGGAGACAGAGGTTGCCACTACTGGTACTGATGTTGCGGATAAGGCCTTTCAGTATGCTATTGATGTTTTCGAGCATTGGTGTGCTAATGAGGCCCGTGTTTGAGCCAACCTGGTGGTCAGTGTCGATGATTCCATCTAGCTAGACATTGTTGGTTTGTGTTCTACTCATCATATCTAGGAGTACTTGCATGAGTGATATTAGTAGAGCAATAATGCTCTTCGTCAGGAGGACTCCTTCGTCGATGACTTCTACTGAGCCCTGGTCAGTTTCTGGCATCAGCTGGATGAGCTGACCTCTCCGCTTTGCTAGGAGTGTCATTAGGTGCAGAAGATATATCGTGATCACTTTCGCCTTTTATGACTTTGTCTTTCATCATTGCCGAGAGTTTGAGCTTGTCAGGGCTCAACTGTTGAGCCGCTCATCTCAGCCGACCATCACTGAGCCTCTTTCGATGCTGTGTGCTGAGGAGCTTTGCAACGTATTAGCAGCACAGTCTATTCTAGCTATGCTTGCTACCCCTTCTTCTTCGACTATAGTCCTGACTTCTTTGACTATGGTCCCTCCACAAGCACCTATTTCTGCTCCTTTTTTTTTGCACCAACTGGGATTGAGTGCAACTATTGCAAGAACTTTGAATATGACTACCAGAGTTATGTGGTGTGAAAAAGCGAAACAAGGCACGTCGGGATGGATGATCCAGGGGCAGGAGGCCCTTCCTCTACAGGAGGATAGATTAGCATGTTAGGTTCTCAGCGTGGTGACTCTGTTCAGTAGCTTTGCCAGTCTCTTCTTTAGCAGCTCTCTTATAGCTCAGCAGGTTTTGCCAATCTAGCTTAGACGTCTCCTCTAGGTACCTCTTAGTTCTAGACTCTCGTGCCTCTTTCCACATGACACCAGACTCTACATTTCTCACTTCAGTAGTACCTCCTATTTTTCCTATCTTTGTTCAGATAGCAGATGTTACTCCTCTGTCTGTTAGCTATCAAGGCACTCTTTTGTCCACTGACTTTTCTGTTTTAACTGTTTCTTATGTCCCCCAGCTTATCATGTAGCTCTTCTCGGTGGGTCAGCACACTGATTTTGACTGTAGGGTTGGTTTTGACTCTCACTCCTGTTTCATTTAGAATTGACAAATAGGGATAGTACTTGGGATTGACCGACGCCATAGGGATCATTAGAGTCTCTACATTCTCGACTATCTCCATCTTCTGTCCACCTCAATTGCTCCTACCGCATCTGTCTACCTCCACCGCAATTTCTGCTACCACCTCTAGAGCTTTTGTGTAGTAGCATCACCGTTTATGTCACTTGTGTGGTCTCATCTTTCTTCATTAGTTCATCAGGGTGTTCTTAGACGTGTTACTGTTGACACAACCATGTTTTATCAAGGTTGTATGCTGGGCAAGCAGCTATAACTTTATTATCATTCTAGCGAATCCTTCTCTTTCTATTCTTTTGATTTAGTTCATTCAGATGTATGGGGACTTGTACCTATTATCTCTAAAGGTGGATATAAATTCTATGTAATTTTTATTGATTATTATTCCCATTTTATATGACTTTTACTTATGTCTAATCGTGGTCCTTTTCTTACGATCTATCGTAGCTTTACAACGATGATTTGTACTCAATTTAAGTATTCTATTTGTACTTTTTAGTGTTATTATACTGGCAAATACTATTCTAGCACTTTTAGATAATTTCTTTCTGAGCAGGACACCTTTTATCAGTCTTCTTGTCCTGTGCCCATGCTCAAAATGGAGTTACTGTGCACAAACATCTTCATATGATTGAGGCTACCTGCACTCATCCCCTTGTCTCTTGCGTTCCACCATAGTTTTGGGCTGAGGCTATTTCTATGACTGCATATCTCATTAATATGCAACCTTCCACTGCTTTTAATGGTGTCAGTCCTATAGAGCATGTCGAGTAGAGAGAGAGGGAGGGCAGGATGTCGAGCGGCGACATGGGCGCATCTTGGCCGTCCACGCGTTGGTCGGAGGAGGGGCTGGAGGATTTGAATTTTAATTTCGATTTTGGATTTTCAGAAAACCCGAGAAAATTCAAAAAGGCTCAGAAAAATACGAAATAAATTCCAAAATTCTAGAAAAATTCACAGAAATTCTAGAAAACATTTTGGACTTATATAAAATATTTCTAATTTAATTTGGTATTATATTTTTATACTTAAAATACTTTTTAATTTAAAAATAGATTTTAATCTCTAGAAAAACCAAAAAACCAGATAAAAGCCAAATAAATCCAAATAATTAATTTGAAATAGGATTTTATAGAAAATCAAAATATCCTCTTATTCAATAATATATTTAAGTTTTTACTTAAATTACATTTCAAATCCAGCCTCTTTAAAAGCAGAAAATCAGGGCAAAACAAAATTAAAACTCAGGCAACAAAACACTTATTTTTATTTTAAACTAAATTAATTTAATTTAAATTTTAATAATTTTTTATTCAGAAATTGAAATAAACAGTTAGGCTGTTACAATGTCCCCACCCACTCCCCTCTCCACCCACACCCAATGATCCGCGGGCCCGGGCCCGACCCCTGCCCAGCTACCTCACACCACCTGTACCCATGCCTCTCTCCCACATGGCACCTTACCGTTCGTCCATTGAATGTGCTACTTGTCCTTACACTGGCACCACCTTTTCCTCGCCGCTCGACGCCCCTACCCCGAGCGACCAGAAGCCGACACATGGGACCTAGTCCAAACTTCTTCCATGTGTCGTCCTAGAGATGGCAAAATTGGCCATGCCAAACAGGTTGGCCCAAGGCACGGTACTATTAGCACAACCCATGGCATGACTCGGCACGAAAGCCGGCGGGCTGGGCTGGCACAGCATGAGGCCATGGGCCGTGCCTGGACCGGTGCCTCGGCCCACCGTGCCAACACGGCACGACACAAGTAGTGTTGGCCCTGGTCCCGCATGATCGCGACACAGCATGGTCCAGTAGGCCCGTCTATAATTTAATGTGTCTTTTTTCTACAATTTCTATAATTTACTATGTCTTTTTCTATAATTTAATGTGTCTTTTATATTGTTGGACCGAAATGGCGACAGAGGGGGGGTGAATATCGCTTCGAAAAACTTGCCCCCAAGAAGTACCCACTCAAATCTTTCTCCGATAGCAACCAATGCTATGAAGAAGAAGAGGTCATGCTACCTACTGGAATCATCAACTAACAGAGAAAACACAGAGGCAAATAAAAATGCAAAGGAAGAAATTCAATTGAGAGCAAAAGCTGCAGGTGGTCCGACCGCATGATGGTGGGCGATCGGAGCAGCAGACGGCCGGCCGGTTTCTCATGGCCGATCGATCGCCAATCGCAATGGTCGACCGCCAACCCTCGGCTGGTCTCGACCGCCTCGAGCCGACAAGAAAGACACTCTAACTGAAAATTCAGATTTTGGCCAAATCAAAGAAATATGATAAAAATTCCTGATCTTTTCAAACCAATAGAGCAGAGACTTGATTTAAATAGAAGCAGGGCCCCAAAAACCAAAAGAACTCAAACAGAGAGCAAGGATTTAAGATTTTGACAAAAGTTTCTAAGTTCTTCAGAGAAAGAACCAAAATCCAAAATACTCAATGATCTCTCATTCTTTGCTCATAAACTTTTGCATGTAGATTAGCAACAACCTCAGGACATGCCAGCAAGAATCTTAGGCCATCTCCCAAATGGAATCAACAGATCCCATTTTCCTCTCCTTGAAAACCCTAGAACTCAGAGAGCAGAGCAGCACATGACGAGGGTTCTAGAAATCACAAAAGACATTGGATCCTCAGTTTGATCTCAAAAATGGAATGGCCAAATGACCTTGAGTCTTTCCCATCACACAGAGATCAAGAATCAGCTTGAGGATCAAGGATTCAACTCAAGAAAACCAAGCAAAAACAGAAAATTTCAGAAATTGTAATCCATCACATATGGGCAAGAAAATGAGAGCAACTCATCACAATCCTTCTCATTGACATTGAGGAAAAGAGATGAATGATTATGCAGGAATTACAACCATCTCCTCTCAACAAAAACTCAAGAACTCCTCACATCTCTCTGTTACACAAACCAACGAAGTGGAGACACTGGCCAACAGAACCCTGCCTCCTTCTACCAACTCTCAACCACTAAAGAAAAAGAGAGACAAAGCAAAAACCAACTCCTAAAGCCATTTGACTAAAAGCAAAACCCTAAACCATCTCCTCCAAGTCATGCATGCACCTGCACACACGTCTCCTATTTATAGCCCTTGCATAACGGGTTCCCAACCCGTTTTGCCTGCTAATTCCAAACGGAGCCCGCTTCCGATTGTGTAGCCTCGCGAAATTACCAATTCGCCCCTCCTGTACCTTCCGGAAAGTTTCCTCGTGTCTTGCCGTCCAAGCATCGCAACCACCTCGAGTCCTCGCCGTCTTCGGCACACCTCGACCGTTTTGACCTCAGCACCACCTGCGCCTAGTTCGGTCATTCGTGCCTCGCCATGACTCCACCTCGACGTCCTGCAGCCATCACAGACAAGAAACACATCACATAGCACCGCTCGACACAAGTAATCACAATTAGCATCACTAAATCATACTCAAGCATAAAATGGCCCAAAAGCTCAAACGGCAAGAAAAATACGCCTCAAATCTAACTAACCAACCCCGACTGAGCCAAATGCCATCATGGCACGAAACGCACGAACCAAACTCAATCTTTCCAAAATACTTGTCAATTATTCATCACAAACATGGGGTCATGACCACATAGTCTCTCATATATATTTTCTATAATTTATTGTGTGTATTCTACAGTTTAATGTGCATTTTTTTATACTTTCTATAATTTATTATGCCTTTTTGAATTCTACATATTTTCTTTACAAACCAGTTTTTTCATTTTTGGCCAAACGGGCTACATGGACCAAATAGACGTGCCATGCTGGCCTAGCCGACAGGCTAATCGTGCCTCACGCTGACTCGGCACAGCACGACACCCTTTTAGATCTGTGTCTAAGCTAGAGACTCGACCTACGGACCAGCACAACATAGCCTGTTCTAGTTGACGAGCCAAACGACCCGTGCCTAACGGTAACGGGTCTGTGCCTTATCAGTCTCGGGCCGTGTTATAGGCTACCCATGTGGCCACCGCTTGTCGTCCGACCTTACGCTCTAGCGGGTCACTACCTTCTAACACAGCCAACCACGGAGGGACACGTGGATGAAGATTTGCTACGCGCACTCGGGAGGCGTAGTAACCTTGCCCCTTGGGGAGGGGGGCACCAAACCCTGGCCTTTTTGCTCCCCTCTGCACGGCTAATGCTTCCCCGCACCGCCCCGGTAGCCTCACCGCCGGCGACTCGCTATACCCACCGCCGCCGTTGCTTCTTCGTCCTTCTTGCTCGGGAGTTGTAGAAATCTCTAGATCTCTCTCCCTCGCGCGCCCCGCCGCGCACATGGCGTCCTCCTCCGACGAGCAGCCGAAACCGCCCGAGCCTCCGGCGGCGACCGTCGCCGCGCAGCCGCACGCCGAATGGGCGGCCTCGCTGCAGGCGTACTACGCCGCCGCGGGGCACCCCTACGCCTGGCCCGCGCAGGTACGAGGATGGCCCCATTTTTGGCTCCTTGAGGTGCGCGAGGGGAAAGGTGGGGGGTTCTGACTAGGGTTTGCTTTTTTTTCATTTCCTCGGATGCAGCACCTGATGGCGGCGGCGGCGGCGGGGGCGCCGTACGGCACGCCGGTGCCATTCCCCGTCTACCACCCCGGCGCCGCGATGGCGTACTACGCGCACGCGTCCATGGCCGCGGTGAGTGCGCCAGTCTCCTCCTCCAATGGTGCTTTTCGTGCCCAATTGGGGGAATTGGGCTTGGATTTGGTGTGAAATCGTTGCCACTGTGCAGGGTGTTCCTTACCCGACTGCTGAAGCTGTCGCGGCGGCGGCGGAAGGGAAGGGCAAGGGGAAGAGCGGCGGCGCGTCGCCTGAGAAGGGCAGCTCCGGGGCGCCCTCCGGCGACGACACCTCCCGGAGGTGCCTCTTGTTTTACACTCCTCTGCTAGTGTATTTTTGTGTTTCTTTTTGGGGTTTAAATCTGAGTTGCAATTTTGTTGCTTGTGCAGCGGTGACAGCGGCAGCGAGGAGTCGTCAGAGACGAGAGATGATGGCACTGACCATAAGGTACCAAGCAACTTGCTGACGCAAGGGGCCATTTTAACCTGCATGTTTTTCCCTGTAATTAGTACGCTTATGGCTTGTGCGGTTCATGTTGGTTTTCTTCAGGATTCGTCTGCGCCTAAGAAGAGGAAATCCGGTAATACATCGGCGGAAGGTGGGTTGTTGGAATGCTTAACTATGTGGGTTTGGCTTGAGTATTCCCCTTGGAAGGTGTGGATGATTAAAGATTGGTGTTTGCCAGGTGAACCATCTCAAACTGCTGTTGTGCCCTATGCTGCTGTCGAGTCACCATATCAGGTGAAGGGTAGGTCTGCCTCCAAGCTTCCAGTTTCTGCGCCTGGGCGGGCGGCGCTTCCCAATGCCACACCAAATTTGAACATAGGGATTGATCTTTGGAGCGCTTCTCCAGCCTTAGCTGTGCCCACAGGGCAGGGGGAAGCAAATCCTGGGTTGGCGCTTGCCCGACATGATGGCGTTGCTCAACCGGTATGGATCGCTGTTGCTAAAGCTTATGCCAACATGCTGATAGTAATTTTACCATGTGCACTTACCCTTTTTAGAATGCCTCAAGAGTCATGCAACATGAGTTTTGTCTTGCTATACATTGTTAAAGACCACATTTACATGCTATTCCTCTGAATATTCTTGTTTTTTAGGATGAGCGTGAATTGAAGAGGGAGAGGCGAAAACAATCTAACAGGGAGTCTGCAAGGAGATCAAGGTTACGCAAGCAGGTAGTATTGGAAACAATACATTCTCATTTCCTGCAAAATGCTGCAGAGAATAATAAATCATCATCTTGTCTTTATTTCTTAATTCTGCTCATATATGGTAGTACCAGTGAACCTGGTAAACATATGTTTTCATGGCACTGCAAACAAGACAAGGAGACAAAAAGTGTTATGTGACAGTTTTGAGCCAAATGTGCCAAAATTTACTGTACCCAGATTGCCCTACCGTTGGCATTAAGTGAGTTGATCTTTCCAAATGAGACGGTATGGATTTATTGATGTTAGGCATATTTAAAACAAGAAGAATTGTATAGTATGGTAGCTTTGCCTTTAGCTCTGGGAATTGTTTTGTTCAAAGCAATGCTGCTAAAGTTGGTTAGTTTTATATCAGGTTCGGGAAAAATGTTGAGCGGATTTCTGATAGTCCAACCTATCATGATCTTTTTAATTGGTTTTGCAAATTGGAAATTAGCAAATTTTGAGCAATGAATTGAAGTTTTGAGAAACAGATATGCTTTTTTAAAGATAATTAGAAACAGATATTCAAAACAAATATTTCATCCAAAAATTGAAGTCATAGTGATGAATTCATAATTAGATTGAAGGACTTATTACCTACCCTTCTCCCTCACTAGGGATGGGCATGGCTTATTAGATTTATATGGTTTGACCTTTTTCGGTGCTTCAAAAATCGGTTTTCGTATACCACCCTCCGAATTCACCAAATTTTAAGTAGCATATGGAACCTTAAAATCCGATGTTGGCCTAAACAGCTAACACATACGAAGCCGCAAAGAGGATGAGGAAGACACACCATGCATTCATCATTTCAAATCATTGTCAATGCACAAAATCAGAAATATGATGGCAACCAAAGGATTAAGGATCTGATAGGGAGGGGGATAACTAGCTGTGTGGGTCTGGCAGTAGATAACGAACCCGCAAACAAACACTTTGTCACTGGACAACGCCACGCAACATTGCTGGAGGCCAGAGGAGGGATTTGGTGCACCATCGCCTCCTCACTGGATGTTGCCTTGTCGCATTCGAGTGGTCATAACCCACCACAAACCATGAATTCATGAAACAGGCAAACAACGATACACAAGTGCTAGTGTCTTGCTCGTAGGGGCTTGACTTTTTTCACTTGCTCTGGTGGGCCTTTGCTGTCCTTGTTTGTTAAAAGGCCCAGCAACCCAATAAATGTAGCATGTCTAATATATAATTGGTATTTTGGTAATAATAGTTTCCGTTACTTAAAACCGAGCTGAATACCAAATACCAAATTAGGTTTTTAATTTTTACCGAACTAAGTACACAAATACCGAATAATTATAATTCAGTTTGTTTGGTTCAGTAAGGTATGGCTTATTTGGTTCAGCATTAAATGCCCACCCCAATCCTTCATACATGCTATAAAGTGTTTGTTGTACTGAAACCCAGTCAAATTTCACCTTCAGGCAAAGACATAACACAGGCTATACTTTTCTTTGTATAAGTTGAATACTTTTAAGTGAGTAGATATATAATTGGATAGCTTTTACTAGTAGTTGCATATGTGCTGTATGCTTTTCTATGGGAATTTGGTTCGGGCAAGCTAAATGTTCCCCTGAATAGTTTGCTTGTCCAACTCAGTTTTGATATGCATATTTCTATTAATAGCATCTGGTTCTCCCTGTTGCCTGCAATGTAAAGCGAGAGACGATTAAGATGTGTACATGGTTATCTGCTAGCTAGTAGCTACTATCTGATTTATTTTTTGTGGTGGTATATTCATGGTCTTGTTTTGAGTCCCACCACCTCAAAATTTTTTGGGGGTTTCCTGTTCTGTATAATGATTTGACGTTGCTATGTTAAATGCTAATGTTTCCAACTGAAATAGGCATGCTAAAGTAGGTGCATATGTTTGATTTATTTCATTAATTTCACTTTCAATTCTTGTTTACTTCTGACTTGCCCACTGTTTGTATTTCTGTTTGGTTGCCATGAGGATAATACTATTTGCAAAATCTTGTAAGACTTAAGGTTTATTCTTTTTGGCTTCGATTTATGGTTTTTGGCTGCGGCTTATAGTTTTTGGGCTGTTCGTGAGAGATATTACGGAGTAACAAAAACTCACATATGGTTTTTGTTGATATAAATAAAGTCACTTCAGTATGTATTACAACCAATTTGTACATCCCGTCTTAAAAAAGATACTCCATTTGAATGTTAGTTATTGTAGAAAAACTAAAAACAGTTTCTAGAAACTAAAAAGAAAAGGCCTTTAGTTAGTTGGAGAGCAATGCTTTCCCTCAAGTGAAAATTGGAAATGTGGAATGTTTAACTGTGGCTCTGATTTTTTTTAAAAAAAATTTCTGGTCAAAACCCAAATATTACCAGAACAAATGTTTTCTTTGGCAACACCCAGGTAAACCCATCTGCCAGCTAGGTAAAAATATTTGTGTTTAGCCAACCATGTGAACATATTTTTCGTTGTTTCCATACTTACAAATATTTGCTCATGGGGGTGGTACTAGAAATTTATAGAAGAAATGAGAAAAAGTTGATGCTAAAATTGTAACTTCTATGACTCGAACTCACAACCTCAGCTTCATAAACTAAGGCACCGACCATGCCATCAGCTACTTTCCTCTTGAACACCAATACACCACACAGCATGGTATATATGGTGTTGGACAGTTGGAGCGAAGGAAGGGTGGTCTAAGTATATGGCAAAGTTGGACATATTGACTTGCTTGGACAGAGAATTATAATCTCTTCCCTTGCATACTGGCAGTGAAATTTTAGTATTTTCTTGTATTCGCAAAGAAATGCTAATTATAAACAATCTTTTTGTATTTAACACATTTGTTCGCACTGTTTATCAGCAAGAGTGTGAGGAATTAGGCCGGAAGGTAGCTGAGCTGACAACTGAGAACGACGCCCTCAGAACGGAGCTTGACCAGCTTAAGAAGGCCTGTGAAGATATGGAAGCAGAGAATGCACGACTGATGGTGAGCGCATGGCACTCCACCCATACTTCGCCGTTACTTGAGATGAGATGCTATTTCTTTCTCCGCACTTGTCCTCATGGTATTCTAACTTTGTGAAGGGTGGAATGGTTCAGTCCCAGGGTCCAACAGTCACAACCACATTGGGCATGAGCCTTGACTCATCAAAGGCGGAACAGCATGACGACGAGGGCCAGCTTCACAAGAACACTAATAGTAACAGCAATGGCAACTACATAGATGGCAGTCACAAACCGGAGGCTAACTCTAGGTGAGAGATCATATGAGCAAACGACGAAGATGAGGTGTTTCTTATCTAACCACAACACCCATCATCGTTCAGTGTGTGTTTTTTTAGCAAAGCTGTTGTTTTAGTCCTCACAACTCACCGGGGCCCCTGTAGAGCTGCCCCCATCGCAGCCATGTATTATTTATGGCTCGTTGCCGAGAAGAATGCGTTTGTGTGGCTGTGTGGTTTACACCGATTGATGTAACTATTGTAACAAGCAACCTAGAGCTTAGAATTTTTATGATTGCTAACTTTTGATGAGGAATGTAACCGGCCATTTCGGTGGCCTGATCGGTTGATGAAATGCGTAACAAACCTTGATATTCGGTCTCGTCTTCTTGTTTGAATGTATGATTTTTTTTTATGGGGAATGTTTTACTCGGGAGCCAGGTGATCAGTGGAATGTCTTCCTCCACTAGCATAATGCATCTATGAGACAAGAACGTTCGGTTATGGTTATGGTTGTGACTAGGGAAAAAAAAAACCGGTGGTAACAGGAAAAATCGGTGGGAATCGGGAGAAAAAGTCGCTCAAATTTTTTCAATTGAAATTTAAGGCTGCATTTTTTAGATTGGTTTAACTCTTTTTTTTTTGCTAGATTACATATTGTATGAGCTAAATATACTTTAATTATTGTACTCCGAAGTCCCAAAAATTTTAAGATAAACTAGCATAGCTAGTACATGCTAAATGGAATATGCCTATCAAACATACACTTGGGATCACTTGCTTGTTACTTTATTAAATACTTTCTAATTAATATTTGCATTATGCTAATTGCGAATTACCCATAATCGGTTTTCTTTGATTTTTTTTGTTTTCGTAGCGGTTTTTCTAGTCTTTCTACTGTTTTTTTCGGTTTTTGTGTGATAACCATTCCGGTTACCGGTTTTAAAATAGTCCAAATTCAAATTTCAATATTCCAAATTCATCTTATTTTTTCGGTTACAAGTACCGGCCTTTGAACGGTTTTTACTCCGGTACCGAGATTTGTATCGCTGGTTGATCTTTTACTTATGCACCCATCATATCTCACATTCCACATATACCAGAAACTATCACTATATTAGGGTTGCCATTATGATTGTCAAAAGAGTTTGAGACTTGCGAGCTGCTCGTGCTTGGCTCGTTCTAAATTCGATTCGAGCTTAGCTCAAGCTCCAAACGAGTCGAGCTCGCGAGTTTCAACGAGCCGAACTCGAATAGCTCACGAGTCTCGAACTTTTTTTACAGCCTACATACATACTAACTCTTATCGAGCTTACTCGAGCCGAGTTTGAACTTGAACTTTTCTATTGTTGAAAAATAGTGTATATTGAATTATTTTTTACTGTTATCGAGTTCTCTTGAGCTCGAGTTTTTCTTATTGTGAAAAAATAGTGCATAGTATATTATTTTAACCATTACTGTACTTATTTGAGCCGAGCTCGAGTTTAAGCCAAGTCGAGCTCCAGACTTAGACCTCTAACTCAGGCTCACTCGAGCTCGACTCAAACTTCTACCGAGCTCGAGCTTAGGAGACTAAGCTAGTTCGAACTCGACTTATTTACAGCCCTAATTGCCATTGAGTTCAAAACGTAGAAGATTACACAGCAACACACAAACAGCTTCAAGTGATCCAACTAGCTAGAGCACCAGATCGATCTTCATCCATCATTCAACTACCTTCCGTTCCGTGATCATTCCACATGACCTTGTCGTTCGCTCAATGCTGGGAAGGAGGGATGCCAGACCAGACCATCATCAAGCGAAAGACCCTAATCAACTTTACCATCATCGGTAGCTCCTAATATGCGCATAAAGGCCAACTCAACAGATCACCATCCATCTCCAAGCACACGAACTTCGCATCTGATCAGTGTACTGTAGACTCCTAATGTCGGATCTGGATTTAGCCAATTCTAGAATTATCTGTGAATACTATTCTCTAGATCAGTAAATAATGCTTACAGATACAATACTGAATCATTTTATACAAGATGTAAACTATACCATACATTAATACTAAAATCATCAGAGTTCAAATAGACCACGCCGGGTTAATTTTACAATGGGTCGTTTAGGCCAAATGATTACATTGGACAAAAGCAGAAAAGGTAGCAAAAGTGAAAGGAGGGAAGGCATACCTCGCCACAGGCAGGCAACTGAGATGCTTGTGTATGACCGATATTACTCAACGATGTGGATAATATTGGTATACACAAACATCGACTTGGTTGGCTTGACTAGGGTGAAACCTAGACTACTAGGGACTAATCTAATCTCTACCATCTTCTTTGCCATCAGCTCCGGGAACCTCATAATAGATGTAGTAACCTTGATCCATGGGCTCTGAAGAGGTCTTGAAAGCCAGGGTGTGCATAGTCCACAATGCTCCGCGAGCCAACATATAGAGATTTATACATGTAAGGCTTAAAAAGGAAGGTTAGGCTTCTTTTATTTGCTAAAAGCAGCATTTCAAATTATACAAATTCGAAATTCATATGACTTAGTATTTTAAACAATCATGTTTTATTTACATGTCAATTAAGGAGATCATCACAAAGCCTTCATAATGCATCCCCTAGTGTAACGTCTGCCACACTTAGACCCCCTCTTGTGTCACACGACGGCTTACACAGCGACATGATCTATGTCCACGATGGCTTAAAACCAACGACACGACTTGTGGGTCACTCCAATGGTGCAACTTACACTGGTGTATACAAATTATTTAGCCAGGTCGACACCATTATAGACTTGAAGTTATACTATTTTACATTCGGAGACCATAATAGGATTAAGTCCTTAAATCATCTAGACAACACATGCCACAATCCACAAGTTCTCATGCTACATCTGCACAAACCATCGTACCATCCGCCTAGATATGATAACAGTAAATTTTAGGGTTTTGCGAAGTATGAACTAAGTTATTTCAACATATCAGTCATTTCTATCCAATGACTGCCCAAAATGAGTTTTATATTTTTAAAAGATGATGATCAAGGCAAATTATTACCTTGATACTTAAGCAAAACTAGCATGACACTTGAGTATGACTTATAGTTAGTGAAGTTACCATTTAGTATTTACGATGACAAGGATCATATAATTCAAGTGTCAAGGATGGCATAATAATATTACTACATTATCAAGTAGGCATGTACATTACTATAAAATAGGATATATTGTATGCCTCATTGCAGACGATTCATGGGGAATTGTCTGTGTTGTAATTATCACAGACGATTTTATAAGTGTGAGCATCTATGTTACTAGCGATAGTTAGAACCATCTATGACATATAATTACAACAGACAATTCTTGTTAATAACCACCTATGATAGTTCACATATGGTTATTAACAAGAACTATCTGTGATAATTGCAATGTCATAGATGATTTTTACTTAGAATCGTCTATGATATTACCACAGACGATTATTAATACAAACATGTATGATGTATCTCTTATATGCATGAATATGACACTTCGTCTCCCCCAATGTGTCTCTTTGTTTCAGCTCCCGATGCATACCTTGTTTTATAAAAATGATCATCCGTCATGTAGCAAAGATAAATCCCCACATCGCCGATACACATATCTACTCTCAAGCATAAACAAATGGCTCTGATAGTCTCTTCTTTGTTGCCGGCATTGATGGCCTACCTGGCCATCCTGTACGAGCACCTCGCCAATCGTATACTGGTGGATGTTACAGAAGGACACTATGCCAACAGTGTCCTCCCTTCTATGTCTGAGGATTTACCGGAGCAGGTGACGACCACCTGCTACAGTCTTGACATCCTCCTCCACCGCATCTTCTGGTTGGTCTCTCACTTCCAGCAAGCTAACCTTGCCATTGACGTGGTCCTCCACAATGATGTTGCATATCTCCTAGAGGCTTGTCATCGCTTGAAGTGCTTAGTCGAGGCGGTGGGCGACCGAGTCAACCTTGCCGAGACCCCTGAAGCAAGGGAAGAGAGCCTATGGGCTCAATTCGACTTGATTGTTCATTCAAGGGTCTTCTGGAGACATTCAAATAAGTGTGTCAGCAACTGGACGCATTTCAAGCTTCGTTCACTAATGATCCTGAACCGTCCGATGCCGACCACATCACCAATGAAGTTTTGAAGTTGGAGATATCATGCTACCTCCGCCACTAGAAAAACTTAATTTGATCTTTGTAAAAAGCGACTAGCCTAGGTTGCCACGCTGTTTAGCCATATGTAGATACAAAAATAAAAAACGATTGAATTTGTATTTACTGTTATACACACACACACACACTTGATATAACGACATGACAACATTACTAACCGGTAAGCAACAATTAAGTAATACATATTTACTCCCGAGGTATTACTGAATTTGCATTTATGCATATGAGAATGTGTCATATATATATATATATATATATATATATATATAGTATTTTAAGTTTATTTACGTGGTATATTAGAGGTGGGAGTAATTACACCCGGGAGTAAAAAGTATTTTTCCATCTTGTCTACTCCCGGGTGTAATTACTCCCTATGTTGTATCACATAACATAAGGAGTATCTCACGTAACGGAGAGTATGTACATGTAGTATACGAGTATTTAAGACCATCTAGGTGGTATGTACAATTTTTCAGAGGTGGTATGAATATTTTTTAGACATACTCCTTTTCATATACGTATATGAAGGTATTTACAAAGTATGCTAAAAACTATGGATTCCTTTGCAATTTTTTCGTGTGGTTCACATTGGAGTATCTTATAATTAGTATATGAGTATACCTAAAGTGATAAAGGAGTATTACAAGTTTATTTACGTGGTATATTAGAGGTGGGAGTAATTACACCCGGGAGTAAAAAGTATTTTTCCTATATATATGTATATGTATGTGTGTGTGTCTATATATATATATATATATATATATATATATATATATATATATATATATATATATATATATATATATATATATATATATATATATATATATATATATATATATATATGCATTTAGAACCATCTGTATTTATCACAGATGGTTCTAAATTTAGAACCGTATGTGATGTTTGTTATCACGGAGAGTTCTACTTTAGAAGTGTTTGTGATGTGTCCAACATATTTACATTCGGACTCTAGGCTATGCCCGCCCACCACTCAAAGGCTTAATATTCTCTAACTCTCCCTTGAGCACATGTCGCTGCCTCCTCCCCGAGCACGCTGCCTTTTCCTCGGTGCACCTCCTCTCCGAGCACGCCACCTCATCCCCAGTGCGCCTCTTCCCAGAGCACACCTCCTCCCCAAGCATGCCGTATGTAATATTCTTCTTTTCTATTTACAATATGGTAATGAACAATGTATCATCATGGTTACACGTCTCGAGGATGAATGCCTGGGCCTTAGGTTTTAATTATGCCCTTTTGATGTCAATATTCCGAAGATGAATTACTAATGCTCTTAAGCATCAATTCCCTAAATAAAAGATAAGTCATATTTCAGTTCTCTTTGGTCCAAACAGAAATAAAAGCAATTATATAATAATCATTGAATCTGATAGTACTCACATACATACATACATACATACATACATACATACATACATACATACATACATACATACATACATACATACATACATACATACATACATACATACATACATACATACATACATACATACATACATACATACATACATACATACATACATACATACATACATACATACATACATACATACATACATATTTCATTTGTTATATACTTCATAGAAGGCTATTAGTTATATATAGATCTCAAGTCAATAACTCACACAATTATAATTAAATAAAGTTGCACAGTGCTAGCACATTTATAATGGTTCTAATCCACTATGCACCAAGAACTCTAATTTCATTTGTTATATTTCTTTTTTTAACAAAATCTCTACCATGTTCCTCGCCCCCAAGGGTGCCTTCATCACCAAGGTAAGAATATATCCACAAAAAGGCTTGTTTAAAGACGTGATTGTTGCATTGTTGAATACTTATTAACTTGCTATGGATTTCTTAGTAATTGAGTATAATGTATTTGTTTTACAAGGCAATTGTTTCACAATACTAATTAATGCTTTCTACCACTTTAGATTCACGGTCTGTTATTAATTCATTCCTTATTCTATAAGATATACTTGGTGTGTGCTGTGTAAAATTATTTTTTCTACTTCAGATATCACCAACTCGCATACGGTTGTTATAGATAAACTTTGACCAACCTCCACTAAGAAACCACCTATTACCATTACTAATCACTATCTTGGTTTTCATATCTTTCCTATTCACTGTAAGCAGTACATATATGTTTCATGATAACACTAATATATGTAGTCTTGCACATCCCCATAATTTAAATAATCTAGAGACAAAGTCAGATCCCATATTACACTTGGCCTTTAAAGGGCATGAAGCAAATCACACATTGGATCTATTGTGTGATTTGCTTCGTGCCATTTGAAGCACAAGGGTGATATAGAGACAAAGTCAAATCCTATAACACACTTAAGCTTAAATGGCATAAAGCAAATCACACACTGGATCCATGTGTGATTTGTTTCATGCTAGCTGAAGCCCAAGGGTCATATAGGGAGCTAGAGATAAAGTCAGATCCCATACCGTACTTATGCTTCAAATGGCATGAAGCAAATCACACACTAGATGCAGGGTGTCATTTGCTTCATGCCCTATGAAACCCAAGTGTTATATGGGATCTAACTTTGTTTCTAGCTCATTTAAATTATGGGGTGTGCAAGACTACATATATTAGTGTTACTATGAAATATATATGAACTACTTCCAGTGCATGGGGAAGATGTGAAAAACCAAAAATGGTAATTAGTAATATCACAAACGGTTATTTTTAAAAACTGTCTATAATAATACATCACATATGGTTTTTTTATTAGTCATCTGTGGTATGTTGATATCATAGACAATTATATTTAAAAACTATCTGTAATACGTACACATCAAAGATAGTTCTTTTTAAAAATCATCTGTGATACATACATATCACATATGGTTATTTCTAAAAACCGTATGTGTTATTTCTTATCACAGTCAGTTTGAAAACCATTTGTAATGACCATATACCATCAGTGACCCATAAACCTAGACGTCTCACAAAACCATCTGTGATAATGTTTTTGAACTATCTGTGATGGCCTTTTCTGCAGTAGTGGTAACTACCTTAGGGTTGATATACATTTGCATAATAAATTAAGCATGCAATTTGTTAATTTCAATGAACATAAATTTGCATAAAATATAGGGTAAACATGATCAAAATATTTACTCGCCAGGCTCAAAAGCAACTTAGTCTTGGAACTCCTGAGTTTGCTCGATCTGGGGCTCGTTCGCATCCTTGTACTCAACTTAGACGGTCGCATTGAAAGACAAACAACATGCAAACAAGAGCAAATAAACACAAAAGAATAGTCAATTGAACTCCAAATTGAACAAAACTAGCACCACTAAATAGATCTTAAATTTAGATAAAATTAGAAATAAGTTTCATCAAAAGCTAAGACGAACGAGAACGAGCCCTTTAAAGTTTAAATTTGGATTAAATCCAAAAATAAATAGATGAGAGAGAAATTCTCTCTCTGACAAGTGGCGTCCACCCATTTTAAATTAATTTTTTTGAATTAATTTTATGTTGAAAAGCTACGAAGGCTTACAACTGGGGCCCACTGGCTTTTTAATTAAATTTTGATTTATTCTTTAAAACGAAATAGGCCTGAGGCTAACATGTGGGCCCTTTTTTACTATACAAATAGCAAATGGGCCCACATGTCAATGGCTGCCACTACTTTGAATGGTTTTAATAGATTTTAAAACACCGATGGGGCCCACTCATCAGCGAGACATTAGATTAAACTAGAACGGGGGCCCACTAGTCAGCTGCTAATTAACTTGGGCTTAACATGGTCATTAGCCACTAAGTAATCACTCCCCTAATTAATAACGGGAGCACAATGCCACTTTCTTGGCTGAGCAGAGCGGCGACATTACCACGCCCCTCGGTGGCCTCGGGCAAGCCCGAAAATGGGATGCTGGTGTCATTCGCATCTACATGTAAGGTCTCGTGGCCCAATTTGGGCTTAGTGGCGACCGGCTGTGAACCAAGTGGCGATGACAATTCGGCGCATGGCACCAAGAAGATTAGGGGTGGAAAACGGTAACGGATAATTCGTTTTATCCGATATTCGTATCCGAGAAAACACAAATATGGTAAGCAAAAATCCGTATTCGAAAATATTCGTATTCGTATCCGAGAATATTCGTATCCGTATTTGAGAGTATTCGTATTCGCATTCGTATTCGAGAATATTCGTATCCGTATTCGTATTCGAGACTATTCGATTTGTATTCGATCCGTTTCTAGAACCTATGAAAAATTCGTACAAATTTTGTGATTCAAAATTTAAATTTAGGCGGTTTAAAACCGGTAACCGGTCAAAAACGGGTGAAAAATCGGTAAAACCGCTAGGAATCCGTTTTATCCGATATTCGTATCCGAGAAAATCCGTATTCGAAAATATCCGTATTCGTATTCGAGAATATTCGTATCCGTATTTGAAAATATTCGAATTCGTATCCGTATTCATTTGAAAAATATGGATTCGTATTCGTATTTGAGACTATTCGACCGTATCCGATCCGTTTCCACCCCTAAAGAAGATTGATAGAGAGGGGTTCAATTCCTCAGGGATAGCATCTACGGGCTAGGGTGCATTCACCAGGAAGCTTGGTAGGCGCTGAGGGGTGACGGAGAGAGTTGGTGACATGTGCCCGTGGCGGCGGTGAGAGGTGACCGAGAGTAGATCGCCGGAGGGGAGGAGAGGGGAGGGCAGTGTCAGGGATGGCCTCAGGAGTCGATGGTGGTGCTTCAGTTGGCTGGGATTGGTCGATGGCACACCAGAGAAGGATTGGCGTCAACAATTGAGGAAAAGACTAGAGCGGAGGAGAAGGGCGGTAAGGGAGCTCAACGAGGTAGGGGAATAGAGGGGAGGAGATGGAGAGCATGGGAGCGGCTTGGCAACTCCTTTTATAGCTGGGAGGGGAAAGCATGGCTGTTGCGCAACTTCAATGTGCACGGCAGCCCTGTGGATGCATAGCGGGCGGCGCAAAGGCCAAGGGCGGTGAGGGCATGCAGGGCAGTGAAGGCATGGGTGACACAGAGGGGACAACGCAGCACGACATCGGCTCAGGCGCGGGCGACACAATGCGCGCGACATGGTGCGACGGGCAGGGCGTGGTCTGGTAGGCGTGGCACACGGGGGAAGAGAGAAGGGGTCCAGCCGGAGGTGGCGCGGGACTACAGAGGAGCAGGGGAAGCCCGGGGGGCAGCGCCAGACACAAGCGCAACGAAGGCGGGCCACACACAAGGGAAGGTGGTGGGCGGCGCGGTTGGGGCGTGCACGACGTGGTCTAGGGGCGGCTCCGCTGTCTCGGGCCAGGCCGTAGGCCGGGGTGGGCTCGGCCAAGGCCGTTGGGGCAGAGGGACAGCATGGGCTGGGCTGGCTAAAGAGGGATTTTGAAATTTTAAATTTAAATTTTGAGAGGGGGTTTTGAATTCAAAATTTAATCTAGAAATTTTTTATTTCACGAAAATAGAGCTGAAATGTAATGCACAAACATATAACCTAAATTAACCAACACACGAGCTGGGAGCAGAGCATTGACAGCATAACCAACATACATATAGTACATTGCAGAAATTAAGCAGCACGCATATAAAAAGTTGCAATGATCGTCCACAAGCATGAGGACATGCAAATGCAAGCATGTCAACTTGGTAATACTAAAGCCACATTATAGCCATGTGAGATACATACTACAAGTGCTGCAGCCACGAGAGAAATAAAACTGCTAGTGTGTGACTATAGGTTTGATACTATGGCAACCCCACATCTACACTTTCTGCTACTTCAATTGGTTATGGCACTTGATATTTCATTGTTCTTATTACCTGCCGAAATATAGGGTAAATTAGCTTATTGTTGTATGGCGTCATTCATTCATTCTGATGGCATGATCCTTCCTTGGGCGCAGCAAAGATGGTAGGCCATGTCACCGTGAAAGGCCTCACCCAAATGAAGGAACTCCCATCCTTCAGTGGTGTCACCTCGTACACCTTCTCCATCGCCCCACACGCCTAACATCCAACCAGTAGAGTACGCCAACGTTCACTATGCTCGAGCTTCACCCGGTCCGAGAGCTTGATGACGGAGAAGCTCGCGGACACAGATCAAGCAGAACTAACATACGGGCGCTGCTCACGGTGGCCACCAAGTAGATCTTGCTGCCGACGATTACGACATCTTCTGGATCCGGTCCCAGTTGCATCTCAGTTGCAGCCGAGGAAACGCCGTCGGTACAGGGCCCCTTTATAGCTTTTGGCTTTGGCTTTTAATTTTGTCTTATAAATAGTAATAGTTTGTAGAAAAACTTATAAAAAGAGACTCACGTGTGATTTTGACCGATATAAATGAAGTTACTATATTATGTATTATAATCGACTAGCACGCTTCACTTTGAAAAGGTACTCCGTTTGAAAGCTATATATTATAAAAATGATATTTATTGTAGAAAATCAGCTTTTAGAAATCAATACAAATAGTGTCTTATTTCTCCATTACCAAAAGGATGTTTGACGTGTAGCTAACCTCCTAACCCCAATCCAAATGCAGCCCAAGCAAGACTAGGTTTTACCCCTCTAAAATTAGCTAGACACACCTTCCCTTTGGTCATCGTCATCCTATTTCGGTCCTTTCTTTTAGGTTGTACTTGATAGATTTTATCTGTGTTTTTATATAACATCGTATGGCAGAAACAACAATGGCGCACAGATTTTAAATTTAAAAAATGGTTAGAGAAGCAGTTTTAAAAAAACTATTTAAAAAGCAACTTTTAAATACTATTTAAAAAATCGCCTTCGTCTTCTGAATAAGCTTACGGAGAAACCGAAGCTACAATGAAGGAAAACAAAAAGAACGTGACCTTCGTCACTTTTCTTAATGGGGACAGTGGTGGAACCCGCATGTCGGTGAGAGCGGTCACTCGCGCGTGCTCTTCCACCTTTCACGGGTCCTCCCTCGTGATCCCGTGGGGCCCACGTGGCCGCGCGTTGAGATTTGACAAGACGATGAATCTCCGTGGCACCACCTTGTTGGTGGCGTACTGAATTCGAGCCTCATCGCTGCAATCAATATCCGCATTAACAAACACACGCTCCATTTAATGCGTACTACTCTTACCGTGTAACGCAAACGCAAGGGCACTATATAGAAATTTACATACAAATCCATGGTTATATCGGATTCGCATTCTCTGACTCTGTGTTGTAGTGGTACCGTGGCATAATCAATCTAGACCATATGATGAAAAAGTAGGGAACAAGATGCGTTCTCTACTGTAGTATTTATTGTACCACCCGCAAATATTGTAGCACTTTTTTAAACCAACTAATCTAGTGCTGGTTTGGTAAATGGATGAATGAGATTCATGTAATGATAGGGTATTATAGCCCACTACCATTACATTACTATGTGATTTCGGTTATATGTACGAGTAGGTTTGTACGCATATCTACTATTTAAAAGGAGCTGATAAGTGGTACATCTTTGGGCCTGTTCTTTTCCTTCGAAGCTAACAGTTTTTGGCTTTTGCTACAGTATCTAACTTTCAAACGGAGTATTTTTTCAAGACGGAGTCTACAAGTTAAACGATGTACATATTAAAAGCCCAACATCTGTACCATCCAAAATTGCAAGTGAGTATCTATCTCTCCGTAATCTATACAGTAAACAGCCAAAAGTCAAAAATTTCAGCCAAAAGTCATAAGCTGCAGCCGTTGCCAAACAGGCCCTTTCTCCCTCCCTTTCCCTCCTCACAAAAGCATTTGTGCTGACTTATGGGCCTCGTCTCCTCCCACTCTCCTCAGTCTCTCTCGTATCTCGCCCACCTCTGCACAAAATCAAATCCCCCTACTCACCTCGCCCACCTCTGCACGAAAATCAAATCCCCCTACTCGCCTCGCCCATCTCCGCACGAAATCAAATCCCCCACCACCTCGCCCCATCTCTCCTCCCCGAATCCTCTCCCCTCCCCCGTCCTGATTCGCCTCATCTCCCTCCCTCCCGACCCAAAACCCTAACCCTAGCCGGGGATGGCGATGCAGCTACCCTCCTCGGCCGTGGCCGTGGCTGTCGACCTCTACAAGACAACCTCACAGCTCGACCCCTCTGCCTCCGCTGCCGGCGACACCTACACCTTCCTCAAGTTCAACAAGCAAGGCGACGATTTTGAGTACCTTGACTTCTTGGAGCTCTCCCAGCCCGCCCTGATCTCTGCAGCTACACCTCCGACCTCTCCCTCCCCCTCCCTCACACCTCCACCTACGCCCCACCTCCCCGCTCCCCCATGGCTCTAATGAAGTCGGGGCCACCAACCCCGCATGGCTCAAGATGCGGCTCCCGAGGGCACAGGGAGAAAAGCTAATGGGGAAAGCCAGGACACGGCTACCAAGATAATGGAGCTCTATGCGGTGACAGGCGACGGGGGCAACAGTGATGCTAGAGAGACCACCCGAGATCTTACCAAGCTCTCGGTTCACCATGACGCCTGAGTGGGGCGCCAGTTTCATGGTGCTAGTGCCGGCGCCAGAAGTGACGAAGACAATGTAGAGGTAGCCCACGCTGCCTCACATCAAGGAGGTAATGTGTACCTTTAAACCCATTCTCCACATGCATTACATTATTATTTGTTCCCATGTGCATGGTAAGATTTGCACATTGTGGGAAAGAAAAAATTGTAGGATTGAATACTGCAATCAGAGGGGGGTGAATAATTGTAGCCACTTTTTAAAGACTCCTGGCAGTTGGTGAAGATTTTGACCGCTCAGTGCTCAACCTTCCGATCGAAGCTCAGTGCACGACTACTTGATCGATCGTTCTGTTCAACCGCTCGCTCAGCTTTGCCCGTCGTCATAAGATCCAATCCACTTGTGATCACCAGTGCTCTACAAGCAAATCACGAACCAGATTGATTCAAGATAATCTTTATTGCTGGTTTTTTGTGGATTTACAAAGTGCCCTTACAAGCCCTAGCCATAAACTAAAGCCTCTTCAATCTCTCTGCCAAAAACTTTCTAAAGCCTTACTCTAATCCTCTCGTTAGCCCTTAGCCTCTTCTTACTTTTATAGGCTAATGCTCCAAACATGTTCTCTTAAAACATGGACACGAAATCCTATCTTTTCCGAAAATCAAGAGACTCGAAACCCTTCCAAACACAAATTTTCCAATATCTCTAAATCAAACTTTATTCATTCTGAAAATCAAGGGATCTGAAACCTTTCCTAACATGGATTTTACACAATCTCTAAGCCTTCCCAATCATGGACTCTATCCGCAACTCCTAACTCACCACGTGACGAAGCCTCCAGGACAAGACCTTCTGTATCTTCATCATGCATTATCACCTTACGTACCAAAGCCTCTGGGACAGCACCTCCCGTAGCTACTCCATGAATCACCACCTTTGATCTCCACGTACTCTAGCGTGAGCTTGACCACCTTGTGACATCCTCAACTGCCTGGACATTAGATTTCCCATCCTAGTCTCGATCCTCCTCATCACTGACCATGATCGCCTCCACGCCCAACCTGCACATGCAAAGACCAAAGAACGTTTTCATCGGCACAAGTTCTTCCCAACTTGACCGACATTAGTCTACACACTCAAACCACACTTTTAACAACCATCCATCTACATCAACCAGGTCAGCCACAACCAAAAGATTTATCGCTTTCCAGAAATCAGTCTTAGACAACTCATTACGACCAGATATGACCGCCAAGCACAGGCCGGTCATATCGCTATCTCAACGAGTACTCGAAAACCACAAGTACTCAAGAATCACTATTATTCAGAACACTCGCAAATCACAAGCATCGTAGCGATTCTAGTCTATGACTACCGACCATCAACTAGTCATTGTACCATCGATTGTCGAGTACCGACTAGGTACTGTAGCGCAGACCACTGACTAGTTCATTCTCTCTTAAGTCTGGTTCACTATTGCTCACGACCGGTTCGCTGTAGCTCGTGACCGGTTCACTGTAACATACGATCAATTTATTGATCGTGGTCGATGCCGACCAATTACTTGTTGTGATCGTTCTGCCGTGGTTGAATTGCCATGGTCAACCTGCCTTGGTCATCTGCTGTGGTTGACCTGCCGTGGTCGATCTGTCGTGATCGACGTCTGTCGACCAGACCTACTATCCTAAAAACTCTAGCAACAATAGCGCATCAATAAGAACTTTCACAAACGTAAATTCAAATAAAACCCAAATGTCAATTATTCATCATCATTCATTGCACGACCACCACATGGTCTAACAAAATTATTTATGACACAAAAAATACTTTATCCTGTAGTTCTGGAGATTCAACTGAAAAACACAATTCACTTTATGAGTTATCCTTAGCAACCAATGTACTATAATTCCTGGCTTTTGTTCGATTGGTTTGCACATTGATTCCTATAGTGCAAAAGTGCCCTCTAGCATTAGCATAGCATGAACAAGGTTAGTTTCATGGCAGCATGTTAGATGCTACATCATGAGAAATAGGAAGAAAAATGAGCGGAGGCAGTTTTCTTGTCATTGCAGAGAACATGTAGCCTGTCTTAGTGGAGCACTACACTTTCTTGTGCAAAAAAGTGGAAAGGAAAATCGTTGTTATCTGCTCATTGCAGGAAACAACGAATGCAAGTCCGCTCAATACATGGTGCGGTGGAATGTTTCATGTGGTTTTCACCTTTCACACTTGAGTGACATTTGACAAGGAGAGTTAGTAGAATTGAAAACATGTTGCTTGCCATGTTTGTGTATGAATATCTAGAGCTTGGAAGTATGTGGATTTTTTTTCTCGCTAAAGACCAAAATAGCTTTCTCCATTCACTTGCATGTAAACTCTTAGGTGTATTTACTGATTTGCAATAACAACATTATCTTCCCCTTGGTCATCAATTAAGTTTACACAAACCTTTGCTCATCCATGCTTATGAACACCTAAGTTGTTCATGAAACCTGTGGGCAAATATTTGTGCTATATTGGTTGCCTTTTATGATGCCTAATTTGGATTCAATTTGATGTTTCAGAAGTGAGCTAGGTTTGTGGCATTGCCGGATGAGCTAATAGCATAACTTGCACTTCTGTGACTGAGATGAGTTAACATATTGTACTATCCCAAGCATGCTTGATGATTGTCAGACTAGGAGATATAAAGTTATAAGCTTACCTTCATGCTAAGATTTACTTCCATCATTGATTTTCTGAGTTCTAAATGACAAAAAACTATGGTTTGAAGATGAGAAGCCGCTGATGGCTTCCAATTCACCTTGATTAGTATGTTTCTAGATTCTCTTCTCTCCGTGAGTTTTTTCTTAGCTTTTCTTAGGTGGTTTATTGTTAGTCCAGCATGTTGTGTTCTGTGCAAGCCAATTGTCCTAGTCAACTCTTGTTGTTGCTAGGTGGTTTCATATTAGAGGAGGCACCTTAGAGTCAATCTTCCTGTGTCAAAACAATAAAAAATAGAGCATTTATTCTTGTTTTGAACTTTCCTTGTGTCCAATTAATGCCATAGTAGCATAGTTGATGGGATGAGGCAATGAGCCTTCAATGTCTCATGGTCCTCTTTAAAGATGTACTGTTGCCATAGCTTTTGGAAAATAGAACATGATGTTTCCTATTTTATACTATCTTTTTTTAACTTTCGATGTCTATGACTAACTCTAATTTAGGAGAAACTCACGTGTTTTGCATCATTTTCACATAAGAGATACATTTCATTTAACTTTCAACTCTGGATTGAACAAAAATATATATAAAGAAAATAAAATATGCTAAATTTAGAACATTGTCGTACAAAGTATATGACGTTGTTATACTGAATATGTAGCTCAAAGTTTCCTCTCTAACAAGAGTAACACTAATCTCAAAGCAAATGAAGAGGTAAGTAACATCTATCCACCATTCATCATGCTTTAAAAAGCATGCAAATCATTATTAAGGAAAGCATAGAAGCACCTCTCTTATAACAATTATGTTTATACACCAACATAACATTATCAAACTATGTATGGGTATGCAAGTTGCAACACATGACCTTTTTTGTTTCAATTCCTGGCATAGTGCATTTAGTATTTGCCTAAAACAACATATTGTAACTTGATTTTGTATTTTCAGGCATTGGATGCTTTCCTAGCGCCAGGGTCAGAAAACTAATTGATGGAGGTTTGGACTTCAATAGTTTAGAAAATATTACTTTGGTTCATCATGATGGAAATGTCGCTATTTGCCATCACTTGGAGAGCCTCCCTTTAGAATCTTGTTTGATTTAGTAAGTTTTGCAAAAATAAGATTGTAATTCTTGGAGAAAATATGTAATGTTTTAATTTCCTATGAATACAATTGATTGTTTCTTCCATTTGATTGACACTTAAAAATAAAATGCATATATTGATTTTGGCAGATGAATCTGTGGAAAATTCAGCAATCCAAGATGATTCGAGGTCCCTTACAATACTACTGCTTATAAGAAACATTTAGGTTTTCTCTAGGAACAGAAAATCATTTAATCTGTTCTTTCGATTTTGGATTTAAGTCATTATTAGTTTCGATTGTGTCATCTTCTGATCACATGTGATTGTCTTTGATTATGTGCTATCTTCATTTCTCACTTATCTTTCTGAATGCTATTCTAGGATTTTTACAGTAACAAAAGATTCTTCTCACACTCTTGACTACTACACGCAAAACATCTTCCATTTAGGGAAGCAATGGTTTCAAATATTTTTAGAACTCAACAATATGAAGTTATATTTGTATACCCACAGGATGAATGTATGTAGCATAGATATTAATTAGTTGCAAATTTTGATTTTTCCATTGCAACGTATGAACATATCATGAACACATGACTAGTATCCATCCTTGCTCTGAGCTTACTTGCTAGGTTGCTAGTCTCGTTTTCATAGGGATCTTGGACATAGGGCCTGTTTGGCATGGCTGCGGCTTATGGCTGAAATTTTTTAATTTTAGCTGTTTGCGACAGAGATTATAGAGAGAGATACTCGTTTGCAATTTTGGTTGATACAGATGTTGAGCTTTTAACATGTACTACAATTAACTTGTAGACCCCGTCTTGAGAAAATACTCCGTTCGAAAATTAGGTACTGCAGCAAAAGTCAAAAGCCGCTTGCTTCGGTCGAAAAGAACATGCCCATAATTTTGTCTATACCCGATAAATCGAATTACGAGGTTTCCACCTACATGAATAATGATCCGGTGGCAACTGCACTGTTTTACTGTAAGAATTATTATATGATTTTTCCCTTTCCAAACAAACATCCTCCCCATATTACGCCCGCCGGGTTCCTGGACACTGAGGCGTCCAGGAACCCCCCTGCGCTCCCTTGGCCGGCGCGTGGCGACCGAATTTGCGTACAGTTGGGGGAGCAGTTTTGCGAAAAAGTCCCTGTATTTTTCAGAAATTACGTAAAGGTCCTTTTTCCTCGCGGATAGGTCCCTGCCGATTTTTTTAGCCCCTCCACTTTGCAGGATAGCCCCCCGCGGTTTTCTAAATTACGTACGGGTCCTCGTTTACTTACGTACAGGTCCTCTTTTTTTTACAAAAAAGACCTTTGAATTTTTCGAAAATACACATGTGCCTCGGTTTTTTACGAAAAAGACCTTTAACTTTTCCGAAAATACGCATACGCCCCTCGGTTTTTTTAAGAAACCCCTCACGAATTATCGCCTCTTTTACTTCGGTACACACGGTGGCTGGAGCGGCGTGACGCTGTGCCTATGAGGCTAGTTTACTCTTATTATACAGGGATTTTTACTGCATGTGTTTGTCCATAGGCACCGAATCGACTATTGAAGTTCTAATATTCAATTAGAAATTTTAGTCTTGGCTAACCCTTTTTTAAATTAAGCTTAAATTTAACTTATTTAGAAAATTAATTAAAAAAGATAAAAGAAGAGAAAGGACAAACCTTCAAGAGGTCACCTTCTACTCTGCTGCGTCGTCTTCTCTCCACCCCTCTCCCACTCTGCTCTGCTCGATTCAACTCCAAGTAGAGAGCCAAGGGGAAGGAAGGAGTGGTGGGGAGAAGCTGAAGGGCACTGCTCCGTTGGAGTCGATGGCTATGAGGCACAGGCCGGCTCGCTCCTCCCCCAAATCCCCGCTCACCCCGTCTTCCAGCATGAGGTGCTCACTTCTTCGTGTCCTTATTTCTTTTGGTGATTCTTGCTTCAAGGATTTGTTCGTTTATTGGCCTTTGTTTGTCGGTTCTTGTGCTGTATGCTCCATGAGATTTGTGTATATTTAGCAGTAGCTGTGCTGAGTGGAGCTGGGGTGGTGGAATCTTGGTGATGCTTGATTCAGGCTAAGGAAAGGATTTCTTATTGGCATGTTTGTTTTCTCCTTTTAGTTTGTTTTAATAGTGCTTAAATTTATGGCCTATTTAGTAGCACAAACGAGGAATCTTGATGATCTATTTGGTACTAGATTTAGAACGAAAAGCTTAAGGAAACGCTTCTTGGTGATGCTTTATGCTTGCATTTTCAAACTTCACTCGAATGTTTCCCTTTTTTCTTTGGCTAAAAAATAGATGCAAATTAGCACCTGCAATTGGTAGACAAGAACAGGAATGGGCATGAATAAGTCAGTCCTTTCCCTTCCCCTTCTCTAGAAGCACAGCACAGCGAGATCTCGAGCCTCTGCGTTTATTCAACCGGCAGACATGGAACATGGTGATATCAGCATGAAGTACCACTGCTCGTGACTTGGCAATCGACATATCCCCCACTATTTTCCACTTTTCTCGGTTGGCCAGAAAAAAGCAAGCTCCAGTTGCTGGCGCAATTTCGGATAGAGAAAAGGCGTTGAGGATATGCTCCGCACTCCAGATATTCTCTGAGCTTAGGTTATGTGGCATATGGTGGGTGTTGAGTGGATACCCACTTCCTTTTGAATGGGAAAAATGGGTGCAGGAGTCATCTGATTTTCATTGTTCCATATTCCTTTTACCCAAGAATGTCAGTTGCACGTATCTCACTGCCCGAGTGATGCCAATTCGTTGCATCCCTCAAGGAAGTTGTGGTCATTGTTTGATCTTTTCTTGGCATGTAGATCTGCAACGATCGTCAGGTTTTCTATCATCGTGTTCATTTCAGGTTGCATGGTTGGTTAGTATCAAGGGTTGGCTTTTTTTAACTAGATTCTGAGTTATCTTTTTCTCACAATATCCATTGAATGAGAGATTGAAACGGTTATAATCAGCTAAGCATGTTAATGAGCAAGGACATTAGTCATTTTCTAGGAAATCATGATTAGATTTGGCAATGAGGCCTACTTGTGTTATTGTGCAGGGTTTCTATCATAATAGACGGTGCCGCAATAAAAGTATTAAAAATGACAACCCAAATATGAATTTATTAAAACTAATAATTGAGTCTAAATAAGTCGCTATGCTAATCAGATAACTCATCTCTAACATTACTCAATCAACCGACTGAAGACCCAAGTCCATTAAACCCTAGTAAATGCACCAAACAGGACTTGATACAACTTCAGCTATTTTGGTGAAGGCAATCGTAACTAAAAAGTTACAAGGGATTGTCTGACAAGTTGTTAAATGTTTTGAGTCGTAATATGTAAAATGGATTGAACAAGCAAACCCGAACACAGTGTACTATTATTTGGGCTAGTTCTGTTGACCAATTTATGTCAAAACTCATTTGGAGCAAAACCAAACTGCCATATGTCATGGTAAATAGCTCCATTCTTGTTTGAACTCTCCAATTCTAATGATATGTTCTAGATTTTTGTCAAGGAACAAAAGGTTCTCCTCCTATCTTCAGTTCAAACTGCGAAAGGCATGTGCATTCCATTGTAATGCTTGGAGTATCCAATGGGAAATTAGATGGTTTAAATGAAGGCTGGTGAGGGAGGCGCACAGTCACCTCAGAAGAAAATTTTAATTTCTCATGTGCTTTGGTCTCAAAATTTGATTTTTAATCAGGCAGTCCAGGATGGAAAAGAAACATGCTATTTTACTTGACAGGAAGATAATAATGAAAAGGAGATAGTCATCAAGGACTGAATGAAATAGTATATACTTCATTGTGTACCAGCATGTTTTTTTAATGAATTCAATAATATTGCATGAAATTTACTGAATTGTAGAGGAGAACTTAGCTTGCATTATATAGCATAACCATGTTATTTCCTTCTTGCAGAGCAAAGAAGATATTTGGGTTCTCTGTATCTCTCATCCTCATCAATCTGGCTTCCATTATGGAGCGTGCAGATGAGAATCTCCTTCCAGCAGTTTACAAGGAAGTCAGTGCAGCCTTCAATGCTGGTCCTACTGATCTGGGATACCTTACGTTTCTAATGAACTTTGTGAAGTCGATAGCATCTCCCTTGGCAGGCGTTCTTGCTCTTCACTATGATCGCCCGACAGTGCTTGCAATAGGGACTGTCTTCTGGGCCTTATCGACTGGGGCTGTTGGTGTTTGCCAGCATTTTCGGCAGGTTGCATTCTGGAGAGCTGTAAATGGCCTTGGACTTGCCATTGTAATACCAGCACTTCAGTCATTCATTGCTGATAGCTACAAAGATGGTACACGTGGTGCAGGGTTTGGTTTGTTAAGCCTCATCGGTGCAGTAGGTGGTATAGGTGGTAGCATTTTGGCAACAATCATGGCTGGACATGACTATTGGGGATTGCCAGGATGGCGCGTTGCATTTATTATGGTCGCACTAGTCAGCTTGATAATTGGAATTCTGGTGTACTTATATGCGACTGATCCAAGAAGAATCCCTGGCAATCATCTTCTTGATGATGATGACTACGAGAGGTATGCCTTTTTCCCCCATTTTCTTATATTTATGTATTTAGTTAGTTTGTCTAATCTTGTTACCGGGCTTCAGTAATCAGACTCACTGTGCAAGCCTTGTTCATCCTTCCAAAGACCTCTATCTGTATGAGTTCAATGCTGTAATTTGGTCTTTCTATTGAATGGTATTTCCTTGTCTATATGGTTCTGCCAGATAGTATGTCATCATGATGTTCCATTTACTTGGTAGGAATTAAATCTGGGTTGTAAGTTTTGTTCTGCATGTGGTTATTTTGTGATGTGCTTGATTATAGTGGTGCGTATATGTCATTAATTTGCCCCTTTCGGTTTGATACTATATACTATTCTGGTGTTGCTTCATTGCATGTAAGAAACCAAAAATTTTCCTCGATCAGTGAAGCTCATCTACATGGAATTATCACTTAAATGTTACTGGATTGGGTGTGCTTTGGGTAGGTGTGCGATAAACTTCTTCCTGCCCTAATTAAACTGCATAGTACTTGAGTTAAAACCAGCAACTAGGAGGCAGGACAGTGATATATGAACATAACTGATATCCTCATCTCCCAGGTTACATTTGTCCAGCAAAGATGTTCTTCCTCCGCCGTCTATCTGGAGGGATTCTTGGGTAGCAACCAAAACTGTTATGAAAGTGAAGACATTTCAGATCATTGTGTTGCAGGGGATAATTGGCTCATTGCCATGGACTGCCATAGTTTTCTTCACAATGTGGTTTGAACTCATTGGTAAGACATAAAAACAGATAATTTTCAACACTCAAGTGATTGCAATGCTCCCAAATTGAAATTGACAGTCTTAAATCCTCTTAGGTTTTGACAATAGCAGCTCAGCAGCGTTGAACAGCCTGTTCGCTATTGGGTGCGCCAGTGGAGCTTTCCTTGGAGGGGTGATAGCAGATCGCCTGTCACGACACTTACCAGATTCTGCACGTGTCATGTGTGCTCAGTTTAGCGCCTTCATGGGCATTCCTTTCTCGTGGATCCTCCTTACGGTCATTCCTCAGTCAGTTGATTACTGGTACGCCTTTGCTGTCACTCTCTTCTTCATGGGTATCACCATAAGCTGGTGTGCAACTTCTGCAAACAACCCCATGTTTGCAGAGGTAGTCCCTCCCAAGCACCGCACCATGATTTACGCCTTTGACCGTGCTTTTGAGGGATCATTTGCCTCGCTGGCGGCTCCTGCTGTCGGCTTGGTCACTGAGAAGATATACGGCTATGACACAAAGACTGTTAACATCGCAAAGGGATCAGCAGAAGGGGCATATGCGCTCTCCAGAGGGCTGCTAACAATGATGATTGTTCCTTTTGGTGTTTGTGTCCTATTCTACAGCCCTTTGTACCTTGTGTTCAAGCGTGACAGAGAAAATGTAAAATTGGCCAACTTCAAGGACCAGGAGTTAATCTGAAGAGACTGCCGATGGTTAGCAAATTAGCACATTTCAATGTGCGGCCCCTGAGTTCTGACTAAAATTCTGTTGTAGTGCCGTAGAAAAAGTTCAGATCCAGGTTTCTTCAGGCTGACAGAAGACAAAGGTTGGTCTGTTTTTCTTCAGGCCAACAGATTCAGGCTACATCTGATAAGCCACGTTTTCAATGGCTACCTGTATCTGGTGATTATTCATGTGGAGAGAAGTGATATTTTTCTTGTAACTGATTGCACCTATCACGATCACGTGTACTAATTGCCACTTTTGTTGGCTGTGAACCTGATCCTGAACCATAGAGAGTAAGTATATGATCTGATCGATGCAGATGTGATTTGTAGGAGTTTACTCTGTCTGCTTTGTAACAGATTCCATTGATCGACAAAACCAGTTGGTTTCCATTCTCAGCATTACCATTCTTTGAGTTGCTATATCTTTGGAAACATTTTTTCAAAAAAAAAATGGCTAAGAGCTATGGCATTCACTAAGAGAAATTATATCGGTAATGAAGGAGATGGCACCCGCACTGGTTCTAGAACTCAAAACTTGGGTGGGCGAGGGTACAACCGCCACTCTTTATCATCTGGCCACACGAAGGATCCCTATATTCTGAAACTTTGAGGTGATGGATTTTGGTTGATTGCTTCTGAAAGCAGTGGCACCTCTATTGTTTGACATTAAATTGGCAATCACATTATGCTCGGCTATTAGCTTTAGCTAATCTTAGGACGGGTTAGACGATGTTGCAATAGCTCAGAGTTAAATTGTTTCGACTCACACAGGTTCACGTGGAAGGAAGTGCCAGTTAGGTCAACTTCTACACGAGTGGATCAAGATCCCGAGCCATCCCGTTCCATGCAAGGGTATTGTATTTTGAGTTATTTTTGTTGTTTTTGAACTATACTTGCTACTACATGTTGGAACCAGATTTCCTGATTTGCATGTAAAGTCCCTCTGTCCCCACTCCAAAATACTATGGCATTGTTCTTTTGGACAGCGGCAGATGGTTTTGAACTATAACTAATGGTTTTTATCTGTATTTTTGAGATGCTGGTGGATGACAAAGACATCAACACAGACAACACATATGATTTAGGCTCATGAAGCTGTTTGAACCAGCGGCTTCAAGAAACCGCTTAGAAAAACTGTCATGTTTGTTTTGACTTCTACGAAACCAAAGCAAAAAAACCACAGAAAAGACAACAAAGACAGTGCCTATACAACCAACTCAGGGCATATCATCCTCTCAGAAAGGAAGAAATAAAGAAATACCCCAAAATTTGTGACTTTTTAAAACCAAACACTACAAAAATCACTACTTAAAATTTTTAAATTCCTTTTTGCCACTTCCTTGATTTCTCCTGATTTTAAAGAACCATCTGCAATTTATTTGTATATTTCTTCCGCTGGGAGTGCGTTTATAACGCTCTAGAAAAATAGAAAACCAAAAAACAAAATCCTAGAAACCAGAAAACCTTAAAAGCCGGCCCAAAAATCCCTAATCGGCCTGCCTCGCACCCGAAGCCCAGCAAGATGCCCGACTCCATTGCATGCATCGCCCGCGCTGCGCCTGTGCGGTCTCCTTCCTCGCTCAGCCATGCCGCCACGCCGCCACCTACGCCACGCGCTGCCGACAGCTGAACCCCACTGTCCCGCAAGGCGCGACGCCCTGGAGCGCCCGGCCGCCAGCATGCTGCCGTGCACGCCGCCTCTGAAGGCATGAGCACCAAGGACGCCTTTCTGCCCACTTTCAAACCACAGGGGCAATCTTTGCCATCGCTGCCTCCCTCTGTAATTTCATGTTTAGTTAGGTTGGTATTGGTTTCCATTCTCAGCATTACCATTCTTTGAGTTGCTATATCTTTGGAAACATTTTTTCAAAAAAAAATGGCTAAGAGCTATGGCATTCACTAAGAGAAATTATATCGGTAATGAAGGAGATGGCACCCGCACTGGTTCTAGAACTCAAAACTTGGGTGGGCGAGGGTACAACCGCCACTCTTTATCATCTGGCCACACGAAGGATCCCTATATTCTGAAACTTTGAGGTGATGGATTTTGGTTGATTGCTTCTGAAAGCAGTGGCACCTCTATTGTTTGACATTAAATTGGCAATCACATTATGCTCGGCTATTAGCTTTAGCTAATCTTAGGACGGGTTAGACGATGTTGCAATAGCTCAGAGTTAAATTGTTTCGACTCACACAGGTTCACGTGGAAGGAAGTGCCAGTTAGGTCAACTTCTACACGAGTGGATCAAGATCCCAGCCATCCTGCTCCATGCAAGGGTATTGTATTTTGAGTTATTTTTGTTGTTTTTGAACTATACTTGCTACTACATGTTGGAACCAGATTTCCTGATTTGCATGTAAAGTCCCTCTGTCCCCACTCCAAAATACTATGGCATTGTTCTTTTGGACAGCGGCAGATGGTTTTGAACTATAACTAATGGTTTTTATCTCTATTTTTGAGATGCTGGTGGATGACAAAGACATCAACACAGACAACACATATGATTTAGGCTCATGAAGCTGTTTGAACCAGCGGCTTCAAGAAACCGCTTAGAAAAACTGTCATGTTTGTTTTGACTTCTACGAAACCAAAGCAAAAAAACCACAGAAAAGACAACAAAGACAGTGCCTATACAGCCAACTCAGGGCATATCATCCTCTCAGAAAGGAAGAAATAAAGAAATACCCCAAAATTTGTGACTTTTTAAAACCAAACACTACAAAAATCACTACTTAAAATTTTTAAATTCCTTTTTGCCACTTCCTTGATTTCTCCTGATTTTAAAGAACCATCTGCAATTTATTTGGATATTTCTTCCGCTGGGAGTGCGTTTATAACGCTCTAGAAAAATAGAAAACCAAAAAACAAAATCCTAGAAACCAGAAAACATTAAAAGCCGGCCCAAAAATCCCTTATCGGCCTGCTCGCACCCGCAGCCCAGCAAGATGCCCGACTCCATCGCATGCATCACCTGCGCTGCTCCTATGCGGTCTCCTTCCTCGCTAAGCCATGCCGCCGCGCCGCCACCTACGCCACGCGCTGCCGATAGCTGAGCCCCACTGTCCCGCAAGTTGCGACGCCATGGAGCGCCCGGCCGCCAGCATGCTACCGTGCACGCCGCCTCTAAAGGCATGAGCACCAAGGACGCCTTTTTGCCCACTTTCAAACCCCAGGGCCAATCTTTGCCATCGCTGCCTCCGTCTGTAATTTCAAGCTTAGTTAGGTTAGTATCGGTAATAATAATAAATATAATTATAAGACTAATTTGTCTATTAATTATAATATTGTTTGTTCTCTGATAAATGATAAATACAATTGTGAGACTAACGTGTTTATTAATTATGATATTACTTAGTCTCATTTGGATGAAAAGGTAAAAATCACATAGGTTTGCATTCGAAATCACATTTTTATAATTTAGTGCATTTCTTGGATCCAAAATATAGATTGAACTCCATAAATAGTCAAATATGAATATGTGCATATATTTCCATTATACATTCTCGTATGCACACATTTAGATAGAGTTCACTCTATGTTTTGAGATTCCATAAGTATTGATCCATATTTCTCTTTTTCATATATTAAGAATCTTTACTTTGAAACATATCTCTTGAGTATATATAGAGTATGTTCTTTTTAACTTCTGAAACTGGCTTTTGACTTTTGCTACAGTATCTAACTTTCGATTGGTGTATTTTTCAAGACGGGTTCTACAAGTTAATTGTAGTACACGCTAAATGCCCAACATCTATACCATTCAAAATCACAAGCGAGTATCTCTCTCCTAATCTCTGTCGTAAATAGCTAAAATTCAAAAATTTCAGGCAAAAGCCATAAGCCATAGTCATAAAAAGCATGCCCGTAGCTTGTGTAATTTATATAAACTCATGATTGATTTAATTTAAATCAATTGTAATCAGATTGTCATCTAGTTCCTCCATTATGCGTTAATAGTTGGATAATTAATGACAACCGAATGTGTAAACTTTACTAGTAATTACTTTCAAAGATAAACACTTCCATTCAAATGAGTCAACCTATCCCAGCACTGTACATGTTGCATTGATCCCAAATACATAGATCTAACCCACTGTTTACCTTAATTTAGCACTAACCTAATTGAAGACATAGCCGTCAACACTCTGTTAGGGTTTACAACAAATCACCGACAAAAGCCTTTGCCCCCTAGAGTGCATTTTTGAGTTCATTTGAGTTTTATTTGACTTTATTATTCATTTGGCTGGTCTTTCTTGCATTAGAACATGTGATTGGTGGACCCAAAGCAGGAGAATGAGAACAAAACAGAGCTGCAGTATAACGAGAAGGAGAAGGGACAAGAACAAAAGGAGAAGGATGGTACAACTGCACCAAGCCAGAAGGCAAGCTATATCCATGATCATATTGATCCTACCAGATTAGTATTTCTTGGTTACTAAGAATGCACGACTTACTTCCAGTTAAAGTGTTTTGCAATTGATATGATGAATAGTTATGCCATGTTTATTATTGCTACTTAAGCCTTCCCTATTCCCTAAATAGCTTATAACACTATACACCCACCCACTTGGCAATTAAAATGGCAGATATCAATAGCAATAGTTTATGCCATGGATTAAACTATTTTGTTGTCGGTAATGTGGCTATTGAAAGCATCTAGGCCTCTAAAAATGATTTTGGTAATTAATGATGGCAACGATTAAAGATACTAACTTGTTTATTGAGATGATTAAAAGGTTTAGTCTTAGATTTTGATGATATCATGAAAAATGTAATGGTCTTTACATTGGGGCAATGGTCTTTACACTTCAAGAAAGCTCTATAATCATCAATATGGACAAATGCTCAGTTCTCCATCTTTTATGCTGATTTGAAAAAGCAAATGTACTATGAAACTCAACGTATTTGCCTAGCTTCTATTGATGGATAGGTTAAATACCAGAGATATTTTAAAAGAGAATGAACTTTAATATTGATGGTCTGCCTACTTGTGTTTTATGTGATGGTGGTATGGACGAGACTCTGTTTCAACTTTTCTTCGGTTACTATTTCATCACTCAGTGTTGGCAAATGATTGGGATTACTTGGCATTATGATGGTGATGTGGTGTGTATGATCTTCTTGACCCAGCACAATTTTGGGCTCTTTGTTTCATGGAAATATTCATCATTGCAGCTTGGAATATTTGGAAGCAACAAAATGGTGTAATTTTTCATAATTTAGATGCCTGGAAGAGGGATTTCAAGGATGATGTAATTATGCATTTGTGCAGAATTATGGCTAGTGTTTTTGATGATATATGTAATTGGCTAGACAGTCTACAAGCCTTTGTTTTCTGTTCATATTGTAACTTTTTTCCTTATATTTATATAATACCACAGTAGGAGTCTCTCTTACTATTTGATTTCAAAAAAACATCATGAAAAATACATGCAAAAGTGATCAAAGATTAATATGGAGCAAGACATGGCTCAAGGCAATGGTATATTGTAATCTAAGGACCTCTTTATAGTTTTTATCGGTCTCGGTGTTTGGTTGAAAATACCAAATTTATATGATAGATGCCGATATACAAAGAGAGGTCATTGATAGTAGTTTGATACTTACCTTCTACCACTTTGATCAATTAATTGCTCATGCATATAATTGGAACTTTATTTGGAGCCTTCTCTGTTTATCCTTTTAAAAATTGGTATGACCATAAGCTTTTGAACGGTAGTATCGCTGCATCGGTACTACCAACAGTTACATGCCGATAGTTTATTTGCAGAAAGGTACTCATTGAACTTTCCCTTGAATGTACTACCATATGTGTTGCACGATAGTACCGCAGAGCGGTATGACCACATGATAAGAGCAGTACTACCACACTGCGGTGTGATCAAAATTTTATTGATGGTAGCTATTTTTCATAGAGGTATATTTTGGAGTATTTTCTCTCATCTAAAAATCGGTACTACCGCAACTAAGATGCGGTATTACCACATGATTAGTACTACCGGCCCTTGTAAGTGCAGTACTACCGATATTTGAAGTAATGACTAGTTTCTATGCATTTAATGAATCTCAAATAGCTGTTGAATAATGGTGCGGTAGTACCGTCCACTACATGATGGTAGTACCATATTTCCTGATTTTTGGGGATTTCAACTCCAACGGTCATTCTGGTAGGTGGAGGCTATAAATACCTCCTCACTAGCAACAAGGAACTCTTTTTGGACCTCATTGAATACTCTTGAGCCCTTGTTACACCCTTTTCTATTCGTTTGCTCTATTTTCATATATTGTGGTGGTTGAGAGCATTTAAGTGCATTGCATCGTTAGTTGATCTTTGTGGCACTTAAAATTATTCAAGTAAGCACTGTGATTTGTTACTCTTAGTAGTTGCCAATACCTATACGACTTAGAGTAAGTGGTGTGGCAATCTCTTTAAAGAAGTTTGTGAAGAGACCTGGCACGGTTGTGAGTAGTGTGGTGCTCACACATCTCCGGAGTGGAGGAAGAGTAATCTTAGTGGACTTGAGATGGTTAGACTTAATTTGTAGAGTCGGTCCAATCCGTTTGGACTTACCTCAACTTGGAATAAGGAAGACTGGTAAGTCTTCAATACTACGGGAAACACCACTTGTCTTCATTATGGTTTATCTCTTTATCTTTACATTTCGCATTTACATTTCTAGCAAATTATTTAAATTGAATTATGTAGCTAGAGTTGTATCTAGTATAGACATAGCGTTGCGGTGCCTTAATGAAACATAGAGTATTTAGGTTTGGATTGTGCAAAATAATTTAATTACATTCATTCTTGCTAAAAAATTGTGTTTTAGTCAAAAGAATTTAAAAACCTCCTATTCATCCCTCTCTAGTCAATTATCCTTGATCCTACAGCTATGCCCCTCACCTGAAGTATATAAGGATGAAATCCCTTGTGTCATGTAATTGACATAGTTAATGCTCAACCGCATGATCTATTTATCGGACCTAGTCGTATGCTGCTCTAGTGGATTGAACTTTTGTAGATTGGAGCCCATTAACATTCTTGTACTCTGGCAAGCCCCTAACATAAGTAGCCTTTGCGTACTTGCTATAATCATTCTTGCCAAGTTAAACCAACTCCTGAAATGCAACTCTTGTTAAGGAAGAGGAAGCCTTAAACCCAACTCTTGTTGTTTATGTTGCATCTATAATTCATTTCCCACATGGCTTGTTGAGTACTGAAAGTACTCACTCTTGCTACGTTAATTCATTTCCCAACTCTTGAGCAATGCCTCCTGCCCAATAGAAACTCCAGGAGGTTCACGCCAGCTATCAACTTCATCTCTGACGACTTCATCACCACATGCCTAGTTTTGGCCACCTCCTACATCTTCGATGAACTTTCCTATATGATGAAGTGTACTTTGTAGATTGGCCTAGTTGGAATGCATTGTAATTTTATTTCTTTGTTGAACCTATTTGTAATTTCTGGCACAATGTGTCGTGCTTCAATCTAATATAAATCATCGAAAATGCCAAACCACATGTACATGGAACTCCATGTACATGTAGTGCCCTTGGGATGGCCTCGAGGTTCATGCTTGCATTTTGCAAAAGAACCCCCTCCTTTCTCTTCCTTCCCCTCTCCCTCTCCCTCTCCATCCCCTTCTCTTTCCTCTCCCTCTCCACGCTCTTTCTCAGCTCCCAAGCTGACGACGCCCTCATCCACCGAACTGCACTGCTGCCGGAAGCCGCACCATTTCCGCTTGCCGAAAACCGCATGGAAAACCTTGCGAAACCCCACTGCTGCTCGCGGAAACCTCAACAAATCAGACCTCTTATCTGAAACCTTGCCAAACCCCACCGCCCCTCACCGAAAACTGTGCTGTTCGTTGGAAACCTTGCAAAACCCCTGCTGTCACTCGTTAAGAACCTCGCCAAACCCCATCAAAAACTATGCCGAGCCTCACCGAAAACCTCGCTACCGCCACGTTGAAGCCAGGAGGGAATAGGGGGAGCTGGGAGGGAATAGAGGGGAAGGGAGAGAAGAGGGGAAGGAAGAGAGTGGGGAGAGAAGGAAGAGAAACAGAGGGATTTTTATGCAAAATGGATAGAGAGGTGCATATCAATGTGGAAAAAGCATTATTCATAAATCATGGATCTTTTCCGTAAAAAATGTTGCCAATTCTCACATGCACCCCACTTTGTGACAACCATCACACAATTTTTTAGGAGTACAATGGAGGACGCATACACGCACTCGCATACACATGTCCTAACTCATATACGTTGGTGTATCCACTAACACATAACTAAAGAGGAGACATACACTTTACGAAGCGCATACATATATTTTAACGATTGAACATAACCATGTGAACGTAAACCCAGCCAGAGGGATACATAGAAAATCCTTGTTATCCATAGATCGATCTCAGGAGCCCATCGCTGAGCTAAGACTCAGTTTGCACTGCTCCAAGGATCGATCCATCTGGACCATCGGATTGCACGATCGAACGGTCCAATGATCTCCGTCCTTGAAGTATGGGCCTCCAGCCTCTCCGAGACACTCAAGGCGCAGCGTCGTCTCCGTCGCTGCGCCACTCCTCCAAACAAAACCCCCCAAAACCCCCCCGCCGCGAGATCTGCGCATCTCTCCACTACAATGGCAGCGCCGCGCCACCTCACCGCCCTCCTCCTCCTCCTCGCGCTAGCCTCCCATACCGTGGGTGACGGCGCTGCCGGCGAGGGCCCCCGGGGGCGGCGCCTGCTGGTACTCGTGGACGGCCTGGCCGTGCGGTCGTCGCACTCGGCCTTCTTCGGCTCGCTCCAGGACCGTGGGTTCGATCTGGACTTCCGCCTCGCCGACGACCCCAAGCTCTCGCTCCACCGCTACGGCCAGTACCTCTACGACGGTCTCGTCCTCTTCGCCCCCTCCACCCCGCGTAATTAATCGACTCCTCCTTCCCTCCCTCCCTCCCTCGTTCTGAGATCTCCCTCCTTACGTCTACTCAGTTGCGCGTGCTGGTGTAGTTCTTGGATGGGTCTTGATCCGACCTGTGGTATTGGTGTGGTTTTAGTGCTAGGTCTTTCTTTTAGGCTGTGGCTATAGGTGAAAATTTTGAGTTCTGATTGTTCGTGAGAAACCGGACGGAGAGATACTCACGGGCGTTTTAGTTGATATAGCTGAAGTCGGTGTAATATCTTTTATAATCAACTTGTACACCCCGCCTTTTAAAATACTTTGTTTGTAGCGCCAATCTATAGTACCTTTGACGACTGCTATCCTTTGATAACAAGATACTTACTCCCGTTGCTAGAATCTTCCATCCACCCCCTTTTTCTTCAATTTTTTTTTCCTGATGAGGAGCTGTGGAAACTTTTATAGTCAATAGAATTAGAAAGACCATAAGCGTTTAGCGAGTGTGAGAATTGGAAGTACTTCAATTCCTGATAAACTGTCTGTTGTGCAGTTTAGATTGTTGTCCCTAGCTTTGGGCTGCACAGTTCGTACACGTAAACCTGTTTTTGGTTTTGAGGTGCACTCTTTTATACCAGCTGATCAAAAAAAAAAAACATGATAGCGTGCTTGAATGCAAAATTGCCCATTTCTTATGACACTGAAATGTTACATCTTGAGCACTAATTTTTCTCGTGACAATCGCTGGCTGGAGACAAATCACTCTTATGATTTACATCTGATTCCTAGTTATTTATGACAAGCTAGCGAGTTATATACTTATATTGTCTCTGTGATAGTCGCTGTACTGAGGCAGAAGGGTGTTGTAGGCTGTAGCACGTCAGAGCTTGCTACATATCGACATGCCACAAGTTGCCATGTCTCCAAGCTTGTCATGGCTAGTTCAGAAAGCTTTCGTCTCAGGCACCGATGAGACCGTCTTCTCCATGTGTCCTCACTGGTATGCACCGGTGTACAGTGCAGCATGGAATGGTGAAGAAACATGGAAGGGCCGTATAATCATAGTTGCTCCTGTTGAATATACATAGTACTACGCCTATTAGAGATAAATATGATCTATTTTATTAAATATTACTTAAATAATATACCTCATACGTATTGTAGCATTATAGCATCAACTTAAATAATATACCTCATACGTATTATAGCATTATAGCATCAACTTAAATAATATACCTCATACGTATTATAGCATTATAGCATCAACTTAAATAATATACCTCATACGTATTATAGTATTATAGCATCAGTGCAATACCAAACGGAGCACTAGGGCGTAATTCTTTACTTCAGCTCATCTCGTTGACCTCTCGCAGCTGGCTCACACTTCTTTCTACTAAGTGCGGCAAGACGACAGGCGGATGCCTCGCCGATCACCCCACTTTGGGTTACCATTTTCCTTATCTTAACATTACAGCACATACAAATGATCACTTTCTGACACACAGCATTCCATCAAACACCACTAACCTGGAACGGAGTTTATGGCTGGACAATCTTGAGATTTGACATGCCATTTCCAATCTAGACGTCAAATATCTTTGAGCCAGTAAGGGCCAGATCCAGCCGAATAAAATCAGTTCGGCCTTAACTAGAACAGCTACAACAGCTTGGGCCAAGCATTTTAATAGGCCGAGCTGAAACTTTAAGCCGGGCCGAGGCAACAAAGCAGACTGATTTGCATATCCTAAAGACGGGCCCGGATCCTCTCAAAAAAGAAAAAGAAAAACGAAAAACGAAAAACGAAAAAAAAAATCCAGTTCCTGGAGTGGGACTAACTGCATATACAATAGTATAGATCGCTGTTATCTATAATGTTCTTCATGTCATCTATAGACAAAACTATAGACAACCCATGTATTAGGTTGTAAGCAGTCTAATAGTACTTCCACAATTTGTACGGACGACGCGGATACAACAGCAAAACAACTGTCTATAAAGGCTTTATAGACCATCTGCTGTGTGCTACGTCTTCTTCCATTCTCCTTGTGTTCTCTCATCCACATCATAAGAAATCTTATATGGCAAAGATTATAAACGGCTCATCTCATTGTATATGCCCTAAAGGTATGTCGTGATGTGGCTTGGAACAAATTACTCCAGTGTATAACACCTTTTTATGAGACCCATTTGTAATTAAAAAAAGAAAAATTACGTCCACTCTTGTGTAACCTCTCATGATCCTCTCTTTGTATGATTCTCTCCGACCAGGCGATTCTCTCCGCCCTCTTTACCGCTGTAGGATCTTGCAAAAAATGGAGGTATTAAATTAGTCAGCACCAGGGGTGGGGAGTGATGCAGAGATCCAGTGGCAAGCATCGCCAGCGTCAATGCCCATGGAGCGTCCTAACGGGTGGGCTAGCATAATATTTTTAATTGATCGCCACAGTTGAACTCATGGTGTCACAATTCTAAGCTCTCTCTTGTTGTACTTGTACCATGGACCTCATGACCTCTCTGTCCTCTGATCATCAATAAGTTGGGACACCCCCTCACCTGACCCCTTCTCTCTTGAGGTGAAAACAAAGCTTACTCGTTCTTCTTCCTCTCTGTCGACGACGATCGAATCATTAATTTTATAAAATAATATAAAAAATAGCTAAATCTCTTGGGAAAGAATAGAGATGCTCTTTATTGCTATGAACTGGTTACAGAATGCCTTCGATAAGGCAAAAGACTAGCCATAATTACATTGAACTGGTTATAAGTGAATTGTCTTGCATCCTTTGGTCTTCTCTTGTCCCACCCTAAATATTAATGAAGAGGCGTCTGACCATCCGCGGGGGAAGACGCCTTATGAAAGCAACATGTTTGGTCGGGGAGGCAATTATTATCAGAGAGAGAACACACGATTGTAGGTTATTTGTCAATGGGAGACGAACATGAGCAGCAACCTTATGGTGATTATCAGAGATTCATAACCGAAGCATCGCGCTGTTTGGAGTAGATAAGACACGTGTTCCATCCACGCACAGAAAGAATATTCTTGATATTGGATCTAGAGACCAGTTCATAGACTTTTTGAGTAGTCACTTGGTTGGGCAACATGCATAGTGTTTCTTCGACCAGGGTACTCGGGGAGCAACCTTTAGAGGTTTACGACCATGGGGGTATTCTAACCTTAATTAAGGGATTTATTCAATCCTCATCACTCTCTGGCCCTTCCCCCTCCCCATCTTCAGTGCCTCGTTGGCTGGCGACATGAGGGAGAAGGGTTTGGCCTTCCTGTAGTTTGTAGTCTATCAGTTAGCAAATTCTCCATGTGAGTTCTACTCTTTATGGGAAGCTTGACGTCGCTGAGTGGTCTTCGTCAGCCATCGTCTTGGGCCTTCCTTCTCATCGCCGTCATCGTTGGCCTAGCTATCAGGCCTAGATTTCACCAATCCAAAATATTCTATGATTCTATCGTATTATTTTCTGAATCAATAGATAGTGCTCACAGATACATTACTGAATCATTTCATACATCGCATGAACCATACCATACATTATTTTTACACATCAGAGTTCAAATATTCCAAGTCGAGTATAGTTTACATAAAGGGCCACCATGCCAAATACTTACATTAAATAAACAGTAGCAGAAGTAGTGAACAAAAGATATGACCATAAGTTGTCACAGGCAAGTGACTAGGTGTAAAGGGTATGCGACAGATATTATCTAAGCTAGGATAATATATGTGCACACAGTCTCCACATAGTCTGTTTAGCTGGGGCAAGAGTTACTAAGGATCATCTTAATTCCCGTCGTCTTCTTCACCACCATTTCTAGGATCATCATCGTAAGTGTAGTGATCTAGCTCTCCTGGTTTAGAGTTAATTGAGTGAACGAGTGTGAGCACAAACCACCATACTCCATGAGCCAATACACAATATGCAGTAATATACATGCAGGGTTCATCAAGGATAGGCTTAGGTTTATTTTATTTGCTAATGGCATTGATTGAATTAACATAAGTAGATATTCCTATGGCTAACATTTTTACCAACCCATGTTTTTAGTAAAGATAGTATGAGTGTGCAACATTAATAATAGTAAAGGTTCCATCCACCAATACTAGTTTTGCTATCAAGGTTCAATCCACCTGACATAATCACTAGGTTCTATCCACCCAGGGAAATTAATACTTAGGATTCTATCCACCCGATAAGTTTTTCATTCCACCCACAAAGTTTTTAAAATAGAAAATATCTTGAGTAAGTTCCCATGTTCACCTATGATCGTGGGCATAACTGTTTGAATAGTTTACACTTTGTAGGATTTGTACACTTTACCCACAAGAGACAATCATCTCGTTATATTCCACATGATTCCTTAGACATGTAGATTGACAAGACCACCACGAGGCCTTTACAATTCCTCGCCCCTTCATCATCTTGACCCATGGACTTACTCCTTCCAAAGAAGGATCCATAATTGTGTGGGAAGTTTTACCCCAATGATTAAAGCAGCGGGCAAATATCACCCTCCACTTGGTATCCCATTCAAACCAGATCATAATTCGCATGCACCAACTCCACTCCACTCCATAATTGTGCGGGAAGTTTTACCCCAATGATTAAAGCAGTGTGTAACCTTTGTAGCCTCATGTCCCCCTCCTAGCCTCCTCTCGTCCTCCTCGTTGGTGCTCGGTCGGCTTGGGCTGTCCGATGGCCTCTTGGCCTCCCCATAGGCCACAGTCGTGTGCTGGCGAACTCGATTGAGCTTCCCCGCACCGGCGCTGTCTTGGGACCCTAGACCCTGCCGGCCGCAGCCCCACAACCCTAGCTCTGGCCCCCGCAACACTAGCCTCTCCGCGCCGTCGCTCAGGACCTTAGCCCTCGCCTCTTAGTCCTAGGTGTGCCATTCTCCGCTCGATTCCCCCTTCAATTTTGCATCTGGTCTAGAATGGAGAATTGTGGGGTGAGTGGGGACTGGGACCGTGGTGGATCATTGAGGAGTTGCCACTTGGGTAGTTGGGCCTTGTGGCTGTGGACTAGTAGTTATGGTCCGACTCTTGAGAAAAGCCCATTTTCTCCATCTCCTCTATTTTTCACTTCTTATTCTTCCATTCGTCTTCTTAATGTCCATGGTCGCCCATGGCGGAGGATAGGCTGCAGCCTAAGGTAGTCCTCCCATTGAATTCGCCACCGATGGTACGGTAGGAAGAACAACTGGATCCAACTTAGCTAAGTGCAACAGCAAACGGTTAAATTAATTAATCTTCTCTGTCAAAATCGAAGCATCATCACGTAATTTTCCTTGTCACCCGGTCACCTTTTAGTTACATTATCAAGTCAATCATTGTCACCCGGTCACTGCCATGCCGTGAATTTTCCTTTTAATTACGCTTACAGGTCTGTCAAATCGCTTGCATTATGAGCTTCCTGATCATCCCTGTACAATTACATCCCTGGATTAAGCATAATAGCATGCATATAGAAGTATAACTATATATGCAATTACATCCCTGGATTAAACATAATAGCATGCATATAGAAGTATAACTATATATATCTGGCTGTAATCATAGGAAAAGAAGAGAGAAAATCACAGCAAGGAAGATTAAAGAGAAAGTTGTTGGTTGGAGCATGGGGATGGCTACTGGCTAGAAGGAGAAGGATCGCTTGGTGGGCACCCTGCCGGCTGCCTTCATGAAGTTGGCGAGCTCCAGCACCTTGGCCGTCTTGGTCCCGCGCTTCGCCTCCACCGACGCCCGCTTCTCCTCCGCCTTCCGCCGCGCCCTCGCCATCTCGTTCTGCGCCTTCTCCGTCGCCTTGGCGAGCTCCTCCTCCAGCTTCCTCTGCATATATCCCCAGTTCGTTATTCATATACAATTGATTGCGTGAACACACCATGCAAGAACAAGAATAAACCAACGGGATTAGTGTTTGATTGGCTTGGGAATTAATCACCTCGATCTTGTTGAGCCACGTTGTGGCCTTGTGGATTTGCTGGCTATCCCAGCCGTTGATGACGACCTCCTCCCGCTTGAACTTGTTGTTGATCTTGGCCACCCCCTCCGCCTGCCACGCCGCCACCTTCGCCTCCACCTCGTCCTTCTTCATCAGCCGCATCTCCACCACCGCCTCGTTATTCTCTCTCCCCCTCCTCGCTGGGGCCGACTGCGGCAGCGGGTTGCCGCTGTCTGGCACGATGGCCAGCGGGTTCGTCTCCACGACGTCATCGCCGATGCTAGCCAGCTGCAGCTGCAGGTCAGTGTCGCCGCCCGGGGTGGGGTTGGGGTGGGTCGCGGAGGCCCCCGCGGTCACCATGGCGGTGAACTCGCGGCTCATGGTCATGAACTGCTCGTCGGCGGACGATGACAGCGAGCGGTGGCTGGCGGCATCCCAGGACACCTGCCGCAGCAGCGGGTGAAAGTCGTCGCTTCGACGTCGCATCGTCCTCGGCCGGGAACGACGGCGGCGCCGGCAGCGGTGCCAGCTGCTGCTGGTCGCCTGGTCCCTGTCCAGCATGGCGTCGATCAGAGGGCGGGGGCCATGGATCGGATCAATCAGGTCGGCGGGGTTCTTGAAGTTGGTGCGTGAAGCTAAGCAGCTAATAAGACAGTAGTACGAGGGGAGATGAAGAAGGGTTGGGAGGAGCAGGAAAACGAAAGAGGTGGCTCGTGACTCGTGAGGGAGTCTAATGAGTCTACCGGCATGCAGGGGTGACACGTAACTCTCAACCTAGCAGTGCATGTACGTAAGTGTGTCACTCATGGGCCTCGCAAATTTTCGTGAAAAAAAAATAGTACCAAAAATCGAGGGGAGGCTAAGCTGGCTTCCGGTAGACCTGATTGACGGCATTTCCGGGCTGCCGCCTGTCTGCCTTGGCATCTCGATTGATTTATTGATTTAGGATTGCATGATAGATATGAACTATCTATTTTAGTAATAAATATCAGATTATGGTAGTAGATGAAAAGTTTTTTAATTTAATTTTTAGTTTAGTTGATGTCTTAGAGTCTAATTCGGAGTTCTAATTTATTTTGTCAGAGTCTTTGTACTATATAAGTAAGGGCATTGTACTCTAATATGTAAGAGAATAAGAGAACATGAAAAAAGAGAAAGCTCTAGCTAAGAAGTTGCGCTCGAGCACCAAAGTTTTTGTATGTATATTATTGTTCTTGTTCACGATGAATTTGATGTGTGAGTTCTCTCCAGGGTCTGGGCCAAGTAATAGGGTGTTAGGATCTTGATGCAATTGGTATCGGATCCAAATTGGTTAGTTTCTTTCCTTTGTTAGACTTTCTTTATTTAAGTAATTCTATAGGTAGATCTATGCATGTACTATAAATATTAACCTAAAGGCTGAGATAAATAAGAGAACAGAGAAAAAGTAAAGCTCTATCTACGCAGTTGCAGCTGAGCACAAAAGTTCTTGTGCGCACATTCTTGTTCTCTTCCACCGTGAATTCGTATGTGTGAGTTTTCTCCTGAAGCTGGGCCAACAATTGGTATCACAATCTAAGTTCTTGATCTGATCGTGCCCAGATAGAGATGTTGAGGGTGTCGGGGAGGAGCGACATCTGTGACCAAGTGGCAACATCAAGTGCGATGGCAAAGGAGAGTTTCGCCATCTCGTTGCATTATCTAATGCTCACGATAAGCAATTATTCAGCCTAGGCAATCAAGAGGAAACTGTATATGAGGACTCAAAGAGTGTGGGACATGGTTGCGAATGGTAACATCAATAAGCGCAAGGACCAGATGGCATTGGAGGCCATCCATCAGGGCATCCCAAAGAAGATGCTCTTCCTACTGGCCGAAAAAGAGACAGCCAAAGATACGTGGGAGGCGTTGAAGCGTTGCATCTTGGCGCCGATTGTGTGAAGAAAGCAAAGGTGTAAACCCTTAAGACCAAGTTCGAGGTGTTGCGTATGAAAGAGACAAAGTCGATTAGTAATTTAGCCATCTGGTTGACAACCATTGTCAACAGGATTCGGGCCCTCGGCGAGAAGGTGAAGGAGTTGTATATGGCGAACAAGGAGAAATTGCTTCTTGCTAAAGCTCTTAGTGATGATGAACCGACCCTATTGTGATGATGCTGAGTCGGGTCCAAGGCATTGAGGAGATATGTTCGCCATCTTGAGTAGAGTACATAGAGATGAGTCTAGGGCGTTGAGGAGATGTGTTCGCCATCCTAACTTAAGTCCATAGAATTGAGTCCGGAACATTGAAGAGATGTATTCACCGTCCTAAATTAAGTCCATGGAGTTGAGTCCGGAAAGCTGAAGAGATGTATTCATCGTCTTGTGTCGAGTATAAGTTGGGCAAGTTGTAGTTAGGATCGTCTGCCTCAACAAATTAGAGATACATCAAGATTAAGGGGGTGTCGTCTTAGTGTTTTGCATGTAGATAGATTTGTACTAGTTAAGTTCTTGCATGCAGCTATGTGTTTAATTTGCATGTAGATCGCTTCATATGTAGGCATAACTGGTAGTTCAGATAATGCGTTGAGACTAAACTAGTAGTATGTTAAGTCTGGATTAGGGTAAAATTGCTGAAAAGTAATCTAGACTTGCCAAGTAATAATATGTTAGAATCTTGATGCAATCGTCATCGGATTAAAATTGGTTAGTTTATTTCCTTTTTTAGCCTTTTTTTATTTAAGTTATTTCATAGATATATCTATGTATGTATTATAAATACTAACATCAAGGATGAGATGAATAAGAGAATAGAGAAGAAGAAAATATTTGGCTAGGCAGTTGCAGTCGAGCACTAAAATTCTTGTACGCACGTTCTTGTTCTCTTCCACCATAAATTTTTATGTGCAAGTTTTTTCTAGAGCTGAACCAACACTACCCTCTTGTCCACAGCGGCGTTGCCTGCCTTCCTGCAGCGGACCTACGGCCGAGCCGCACGCTTGCTTGCTGCGTGACATTGATGCACACCCTGCCATTCGGCTTGCCACTTCGGCGCTGCCGCACACCAGCTGCTATGCTAGGGCTTGCTAACTTCTCTCAGCTATCATTGCTCGATGCTGGTGGACAGGGAATTGATTGGTTTTTTCTGAGGGGAATGACTTGACCCTGGTGGGAAGAGAGCATAGTGAGATAGGGGTAATGGGTTTGATGGGCTTGGCAATTACTGGCGCGGCTGACATAAGAGAATTTTGGTCCATATCTCTTCCCCACTCATCTTCTACCTTGAGATTCTCCCAAGCTATCAGCCATGCCATCCCATGGATGGAAGGGGCGCTAGGGGGGCGAGGGCGGGGGGGGGGGGGTGTTACCACACTTCGGCAAGGGGTAGCAGGGGCACCAACCCACGCTGACACCCCTCGTTGGGTCCATCCCTAAACTTAGCACCACCCATGTGTCCACTTTGTCATGCGATCGATTTAAGATAACATCGGGGGAGTATGGATTGGTGGTCAACGTTGGAAAAGGCTACAGTCGAAATCATGAAAAAAGGGTCTGTTTTAGAACGCTGTGAATTTATAGGGACTTTCGTAGGAAAAGAAACATCAGCTCTTATTAAACTTTTGTTGGTTTCCTACAAAGTCATAATAGGCCTACAATTCAACCAAAGACCTAAGATCTCTAAGACTACCACGTATGGCCCTATTCTTTTTAGGTTTTTGATTTTTTTCAAAGGTCCAAATAAGCGAGACGGTTTTTTAAACGGATTCTTCGAATGGCTTCCTGAGCCTAAAACCGTGTACGCTATCCACATGGATGTATCCACTGTCCGCTACCGTCTCAAAAACATAACAAAAAACCATCAACTATAGCTCAAAAGAACAAACCATCTTTTTCATCGATGTCGATCTACAACAATTAGTCAACTTCTGCGTGATGCTTGGGTTACAATTTGTACTACTATTGGAGCATCAAATTTGTGTTTGTTGTGATGCAAAATAATATAATATTTTTTAAACAAGGGCATAGGAGCTCTGCCTTATTTCATTTGTAGAGAGAGAAGGATACAAACGCCAATCAAAAAGAGTAGACACCTCATAAACACCGGGGCAAATACCGCAAAGTAAATAATTCGCCTACAAATTCGCTGACGACACCTGATGAATCTCCAAATTAAACTCTTAGTACCATTCACTACTCAGCACTCAGCCATGTTTGCTTTCCATTCTTTAAAAGGAGAAATAATCTCCAAAACTCCACTACTAGTTAACACAATCATTGAAAGGTGATGCAGGCAGTTTATGTGCACTATTTTAATTAGTGGCGAACAATCAAAGGAGGGTTCCATGTGGGCGTGTAGGAATGGCAGAGAGATGGTTACAGTGAGGCATCACTATCATATTGACAAAGATCGCCTACCTCTTAAGCTTGTGACTGCATGCCTATGTAGAGGAAGAACACTCGTCTTCATGCCGTGCTGTTGTCGGTGGCCGTCCGATCGCAACAGAACGCCCTAGATCTTGTTGGATACTGTAGGAATCTCGGGTACTGCATCGATTCGATCCAGAGCACTGATGTGAGTTTAGCCCTCTCCTTTTCATCTTCTAAAAACCACTTCTCTTTAGTAAAATACTTTTATAAAAAATTAGTTTTTAAGCGGAATATCTTTTCAAAACGTGGTTCACAAGTTGATTATAGTATATACTGTAACAACTTTACTTATATTGATTAAAATCGCCCACGAGTATATTTTTTCGTACCCTCTCTCGTGAACAATAAAAAGTCATAAACCGCAGCAAGGAAAAAGAACATACCCATAATTACTTTGATTGTTAATTTCTTGCGCAAATCCGATAAGTGAATGAAAAATCTTACACGGTGCCCATCCCCTTGCACAGCATGTACACAGGAGAAGCATTGTCAATTTGTCATTGACACTCGATAAATCTACTACATGTGCAGATGACAAGACAAGTAGGAGCGACTGATTGTCCTTCTCAGCTGGTGGACTCGTCGGCAATGCCAGTTTGCTGTATTGGTAACTTGTCCTGATCATTCTGAACAACGGATCTTCAGAACAGAGAGGAATGGAACTTCAGAACAGAAATGGACTTAATTTGGAGTAGTGATGCACTGTTGTCAATGAGGAATATGAAACGTGTGCTACGCGGCTGTCTCCGACCATGTCACTCCTGGTAACAGATCGAGGCAGTGTTGAAACAATGGTTTGATCGCATTCTTCTTTTTTGTTGCATGAATATGACATTTCAGCGACTGCCGGCGGGTTTGCGGTTTATTTGCTTTATGATGTGTCTTGCTTCACCAATTTGAGCTAGTATAGTCGAGCTTGTTTAAACTAGGATTAGAAATTCTAGTTTTCTAATAAGTTTGATTTCCATTACTCCCCTCTCTCTCTCTCTAGGCATATGATGTGTTGGATATGCTCTTACATGCATGAGGAATTGACACTACTATAAAAAAGACTATACTGAACGGCTACATCACAGACAGTTCCTATGAACTGTTTATACTGCAACTATCACATACGGTTTATACTAACAACCGTCTATGATATTTTTACCGACGGTTATTTATATGAACCGTCTGTGATAAAGCAGGACATCATAGATGGTTCTTATTAATAACCGTCTGTGAAAATATTATAAACGATTGTTACAATAAACCATCTGTGATAATGTAAGACATCAGAGACGGTTTGTATTAATAACCGTCTGTGATAATTTACAGACATTTATTTATAAGAACCGTCTGCGATATGTGCATTATCACAGACTGTTCTATAACAAACTGTCTCTGATAATACCACGACACGATCTGTGGCATCTCCCTTAGGACTTTGATCTCACCTGTCCATTCTCTCCGCATCGAACGGCAGGCACCGGTTCCTCCCACCTCTTGCCGCTTATTAATTACTCCCCCTCTCCCTTTCACTCCGAGATGCATGAGTTCTACCGGCTGCTCCTAACTAGTTCATCCACTCCTAGCTTGTTTCTCGATGACGCTGACTACCGCCGTGAACTAGCGCATCCGTTGTGATACCACGGTCGACTGAACAACACACTCTTTTCGTAAATATCGTAAGAGTGTCTTGTGCAGTCTCACCATCATAACACAAAGGTGACGCTACCACCGCCTCTCCTTCGCTGCAAGGCACTGTGGAAGCAGCTAGCTACCAAGACGGTGCTTAAGTCGGCGTCAAGGACATCCAGCTCACACGCTGCTAAGATCTCTCCTTCTTCTATGTTTTTGCCATGGGTTCGTAGGATTAGGAGATGTGTTCTTGCCATATTTAGAGTTGGGTTTGTAGAATTAGGAGATGCGTTCTTGCCATATTTAATAGTTGGGTTCGTAGGATAAGGATGTGTTCTTGCCATATTCTTGTTATGTTAGATGGGTAATCTACTCATTATCTTGTGATACTATAATGGTAGATTCTAATGGAATATGCTATTGTATTTGCTTGTTTTCAAAGGGCATAGATAATATTTCTTGAGACTAGCCAAAAAACAGAAAAATTTAGGTATAGTATGAACTATCACAGACGATTTTATGGTATAAACTGTCTATGAAGGACTATCACAGACAGTTTTATATTACAACCGTCTATGATACTTGTCCATCACAGACGGTTGATAGTTAGAACCGTCTGTGATATGTGAGTATTACAGATGGTTTTGGTTCGAGCCATTTGTGATAGTGTTCTTTACAGACGGTTCTAGTTACAAACCGTCTGTGTTGTATTTGTCACAGACGGCTTACAAATCGTCTGTGATAACCTCTGATTATCACTGACGTATAAATTCAGATGGTTCAAAAAATCGTCTGTAATGGCAGTTTCGAACCGTCTGAGATAACTCTTTTTTAGTAGTGTGAGGATCTTGTCTCTACTCCATGGACTAAATTAACAGTTTACGAACTTACCAGATGGGTAGCTTTGCAAAATCTTTCTCCTAGGAAGTAACAATGCTAAAAAAACAAAGTTAAACTCCTTAATTTGTAAGGATGGTGATGCTTCTAACACAAAGGAATTACAAGAAGGGAAGCTAGAGTGCAGTGCCCATGTGTTGTTTCATCTATTATGATTTTCTTTTTCTAGTTACTGTTGGCACGGCCAGTGCATGCCTGGAACATGCTTGGTGGAGAACAATTTGTCACATGAGGTGGTTAGGAAACCAACTTTATTCCTCCAACTATTTTTTTTATTTCCCAGTGTTGTTATGATTGATCTTTTTTTTACAGGAAAATAAACAGGCTAGTCAATTATACACGTGAGTCATGTGCAGCTCCTGAGATGTCCTATGGTTCAAATTGCAATATCGATTAATTTTGCATTGTTTAGCTCCACTTGGTAGCTGCTACACTGTTAAAGCATAACACATCACCAAGCTAGCCATTGGCATTGTAGGCGCATTCATGTAGATTTTTTTTTCAAATGCATTCATGTAGCTGTTGGAGCAGGGCGAAAGAATGGTTTATTCTATAAAGCTGAGGAAACTCCTCGTTCGTTTGTTCTCAACATCATGTATCGATGGAGTATTGGAGTACCAAATTGGGCACACCTTTCACCAACTAAATCACTCCTGTTAGTTGTAGGTTTTTTGTTTCAGTCTTGAAAAAGGTTTTAGGGTGAGTTTTTTAAGCTGTGATTTTATATTTTGGCTTATAGTTTTTGAATCCTGACTGTTCACGAGAGGCAGTATACAAAGAAAAACAGTCGTATACGATTCTGGCTGATATATCTAAACTTGATACAGTGTACACTACAATCTACCTGTAAACCCCGCATTAAAAAGACACACTGTTTAAAAGCTTGTTACTATAACACGGAAGTGATAAGCTGAGCCATAGCTGTTCCAAACCCCGCCCGTAATCTATGCTTAGAGATAAGTTCAGGGAAAAAGATTCCACCCATTGCAAAAAAATGGAGGTCACCGAGATTCCCGGATACCTAGAAAAAACCAGTCAACACTTCGAAACCAAAATTTGAATTGAAGTTCGATAACCGATCAAAGATTTTTGGGTTTGAATTCAAATTTGGCAAATTCGCAAACTAACCAAGGTCACCGGTATTTCCGGTTAACCTGTCAGGATTTTTCCCTAGATAAACAATATTTTCATCGTAGAACTGCTGGGATTTTTTTCTAGATAAACAATATTTTCATCGTAGACACACTGCTAGAAATTCATATTCCTTCTACCATTTTAAATCATTCTCCGGCAATGTTCGTCCAAGGTAGGATGGGATGATCCATTTGTTAAGGAACCGACGCTGGAGACCAGTCCGAGCGATTCCTCTGCTTAGAACAAGAACGAATCAATCACAGAATCACAGAATAATAGATTGAACACAGAGAGGTAGAGAGAACTCCTGGTCTTTCTTTATTGCTTTAGATTGCATCGGGGGTATATAATGAGGGGGGTCTAGGTCCCTATTTATAGTCTACGGTGGGGTGCCCAATTAGATCAGGACTCTGGATAGAGTCCAGGTTTCCTAATACTCCCCCTTGGGCACTCACCCAACATGCTCATGCCTCGTCAAAACTCCATAAAAACCCAGTGGGAAAAATTTGGAGAAAGAGTACATGATACATGTGATGCTGCGATGCACGAATTGCCTCGTTAAAAACCTTGGTCGAGAAACTTCATGAAAACTCGTCAAGGGAAAAAGAGTACAATTCACCCAAATTCATTTAGTCTGCAAGACTTTATTTTTGGGTACTTAATCTTCATGATCAAGATTTATTAGCGGGCTTGTGAGAATTCTCCCCCTGAATTCTGCACTTCTCTAAGTCTCATCATTCCAATTCCACACACGCACCTTTCAAAGCTAGATGCGGGGAGTGACTTAGTGAATAAATCTGCGAGATTTTCACATGACTTAGTATGCAGTACTTTAATCTCGTCCATCGTTTGCAATTCATGTGCATAGAAGAACTTGGGGTTGATATGCTTTTGTGAGATGACTATTCACATAGCCCGTTTGCACTTGTGCAACGCAAGCGGCATTATCTTCATAGATAATTGTGGGGGTTTGCACAATGTTCATCCCACATGACTGCTGGATGTGGTGAACCATTCGGCGGAGCCAGCGCACTCGTGCGGCTTCATACATGCTATAATTTCGAGTGGTTCGTCAAGTAGCTACTAGGCTTTGCTTAGACGATTTCCATGAAATTGCGTTCCACCACACGTAAATACATAGCCTGTTTGTGACTTAGCAAGATGCGGTCCGAGCGATACCCAAAGATCTGCATAGCCAATCAAGTTCAAATCTTGATTCTTTCTGTAAAACAATCAGAGGTCTTTGCTACCTTGGAGGTATCGGAAAATGTCCTTTATGCCCTGCCAATGCCTTTGGTGGGCCCTGCACTATACCTTGCTAAGAGGTTCACGGCAAATGCAATGTCCGGTCTAGTGCAGGCCTAAGCAAAACTTGGTCTTGCCCAAATCTTTCATTTCAAATTCTGACTCCAAGTAGGAGCTTGCTTCTTTTATGTCTTCGGCTGTCCCGATGATATTCAGATCATCTACATACACAGGATTATACGAATCCATTCAGGATCGCCGTATAAATACACAAGGACAGTCTTCATTGTTCGTGTAGCCTTTCTTGTAGAGAAAGTCGCTCAAGCGATTATACCACATTCTTCCAGATTGTTTCAGTCCATACAGTGACTTTCTGAGTTTCACACTGTACAGATTTCTATTTGCTCTGTCTTGTTTCGGGAGAGGAATTCCTTCAGGGACTTTCATGTAAATCTCCGAATCCAAGTTATCAGTAAGGTATGCAATCACAACATCCATCAATTTCATTTCTAAATTCAAGTTCACTGCCATTGAGATCAAGTATCTAAAGGTAATTCCACTCATGACTAGGGAGTAGGTTTCTTCATAATCAACTCCAGGACGTTGAGTGAAACCTTGGGCTACCAGCCATGCTTTGTATCTCACTACTTCATTTCTTTCATTTCTCTTTCGAACAAATACCCACTTGTGCCCAACGGGTGTATGTGGGGAGGTGTGCGACATACGGCCCAAACACCTCTCTTTATTCAGAGATAGCAATTCAGTTGCTATTGCCTTCTTCCAATCTTCCCAATCTGATCTTTTCTTACATTCAATGAGCGATGCGTGCTCGGGATCAAGATCGATGATGGTGGCAATTTTCTTTGCGAAGTAGATATCGATATTAGCTGTTGTCCTATTCAGGGACTCTCCCGTGTGCACATAATTTATAGCTATTTCTTCATGAGTTGCTTCTTCTGGAGCGATTGCTTCTGCTAGAGCTTTACCTTGCACATCGCTTCTTTCAATTGCGGTGGCAAGTCCCTTTAGTTTTTCGGCTCCGATGTGTGCGCACACATCCATGCCGATGGGGATATTCAGATCCGATATGCCCTTTTCGGAAGGTGTCATACTTGTACCAGGTCTCAACTGGCTCCCCTTCTCATTCTGGGGGACTTCAATGATCGGCTGTGATAAATCTCTCTTATCCTTTTTCACCAGGCGTCCCCGGTTACTAAGGATTCGAGGAACCGGAGTTCTCGTCCTCTTTTTTATTTTTCTGAGGCCTCTGGACGAGATTAGGGATACCTTCTGCTTCTTTGGTATTTCAACCCTCTCCGGTGCAGTGCGTGCAGGCACATGCGACTTAGTCACGTTCTTCAAATCACTAAAGTGATCAGGCAGCTGATTTGCCAATGCTCGCAAATCAATTGTCTTCTGGACTTCTCTTGTCTTCTGGACTTCTCTAGTGCGCGGGTCATCTGCATGGATTCCTGTAGGGACCCCAGATATTAACATCCGGATTCCTCTGTGATTTTCTGCACTATTCCCTGGATCAGTAGATAGTGCTCACGTTTACAGTTCTGAATATCAAAATACATATCATGCGGAAGCGTAAATATAATAGTAAACTTACACATGGGCGATTAGGCGAAATCGATAAATTGCAGCAAGGAAGAACGAAGCACACAGTGGGACCTTCAGACATGCCCACAGCACCAAGCGGAGGTTCGCGACCTAGCCCTTGACATCGTCATCTTCTCGCCAGCTTGTCCAATCTCGTTCTTGAGGTGAGGTGATTTGATTCTGATTCTGAATTTTGTCGCAAAGCGAGCATGAGCACTCCGACCCGTGCTCGCGAGCCAATACAGAATGCAATTAAATAGTATGCATGGCTTATCAAAGGAAGGCTCGGGTTATTTTATTTTTGCGTAGAGTGCTTTTGAATACAATTACTTAAAAATCTCTAAGACCTAGCAATTTGAACCAAATCATAATGTACGAGGAAATGCATTATTAATATCGATTCAGATTCCATCCACCGTTACATGGCATCTGCACCATATAGCAATTTCTTCAGCGTTATAGCCGCTTAACTTACCACTGGGACGACACCCAGGACAATTCCAAACCAGGGCAGTCCTTCGCCCTTCGAGTTTCCCATTCCCAGTTTCCAATGTTTTTAAAACAGAACTATATCTGGTTAAATTCCCATGTCTGCCCATGACCGTGGGCACGGCTATTCGAATAGTTTTTTGACTCTGCAGAGTTTGTACACTTTCACCACAAGAGACAATCAACTCGTTGCCCCACACAATTCCTTAGAAGTGTGGTTAAGTAGATCATCACAGTGACTTTTCAAAATATCTAGTCCTTTCTCCCATCTCACATTATGGGTGACCGCCCATTTGCGATGGGTCCCATCTGTGCGCGGGATGTTTTCCCCAGACTCTAACACAGCTCGGGCTCCTACTTCCCGCAACGTTAGGAAAGCGGAAAACTTCACCCCATGGTGTCCCTTCGCCCCTTGCCATAGCATAACCCCATCAATCCACTACCAGTGAGATGAGTCCGGGATTTCGATAAGTCTACTTGGCCAAGTTGTATTTTACAGACTTGTGGTTGTACTGTTTTACACGGGCTGACATGACAAGATTCAGTCCTTAGTGGTATCTGGCGGTTCTACCACAAACCACACTCGTGCACCACCGCACCATACCCCGAACCATCCGCCCGGATAAATAAGCAATTTGAGGTGTTGGGAATGTAAAATAACCATATCCAACATACATCGTCATTCCCACCATGACCGCCCAACCAATTTTCTCGTGATTAAAAGTGTTGCTTGGGCGCTCTCGCGCCATGAGTATCTAAGCAATACTAAGCATGGCATATAATTACGGACTTACTTTTGAAAGGTTATTACTATAAATTTTGCTAGAGCGACAAGGTTCACAAATTCAAATATTTCAAAGGAGGGGTAATATTAATCAAGGTACACAATGGGATATAACTAGAATCATAAATTAAACATGTATTTGCATATAAACTAACAGCATGCAATTTGATAATTTAAATCAAAGTAATTTGCAGAAAACATAGGTTCAATATGATCAAAGTATTGACTCGCCTGGCGCGGTTTACCGCGATCTTGAGCTCACACAATGCTTTCTCTTGAGCTTCCGGCCTTTATCTTCACTTCGAGCTTGATCTCGCTTGATTCACTGGATCTTCACGACTCCCAATTTCTAATTACGCGACAAACGACTGAATCCAAATAAAAGCAAATAACTCAAAAGATACAAATAAATCCGAATAATTCAAATGGCCGATTTTAATTTAATTTATACATTTATTACGATTTGAGAATAGAAGGGTGATTCGGTTTAGTGTCTGCAAAACACAATGTTAATTTGGATTTGAGTGAGAGAACAAGTTATCTGAATAGCTTTACCGTGAGGGAAAATTTTAGGATAATAAGAGATCAAAAGTGAGGAAGTATCTACAGGAATTATTTGCTTTGGAAAAGAAATGGCCAAATATAGCCGATTGGAGAAATGCGAGGTTTGATCTTTTTATTACTAACTTCTTTTATTATTTTCGTATTTATCAAGGAAGTTCCATGAGTTAGGTAGACCTATGTATCGATGTATGAGTCTGGCTGGGTATGTATTCCTTGCAACTTAGGTTATGGTAAAGGCATACTGGACTGATGGATGAGATCTGTACTTATTCTATAAATCTTTTAGTCAAAAGTATCATAACACTTGTCCAAAAAGCTAGGTCTAGGAATTTCTTATATTAGAACTTAAGTCTTTTAAATCATAACTTCCGACGAATCAATACAACCCACTTTACTCCCTTAACTTTAACTTGGATATATTTATTAAGTTTTTAGAATAATCTCTGATATAGGCTTTTACTTACTAATTAGATTAGGATAAATAGCAAGGGCTCAATATTTATTCTTATATGGTAATTAATTAGAATTTAAATCTCTAATAATCCTATTATCATATTTTATGTATCTTCATTTATCGCTAGCTTAAGTTTAATTCGAATTAGGATCCTTTGAGTACGGGTCCCACTTGATTTATATACAATTGTACTGAATTTTATTATGTACCAAAGCTAGTGTTAGGATTTAGTTAATGGCACTATTATTAGCTTGCTCATACTTTAGCTACTATTAGGCTTAGCTCCACTTCTAACTCTAGTTTAAACTTAGCTACCGAGCAAGGCGTAGTATGTATCATTTTATGTGAAATGTTAATCTAAATACCAATTGTCATTATTAACTAAATCTAGCTTCTGATATTTATTTATCGGGGATGTACTAAGGGTGGGATCTGCATTATGAATCCTGACTTTCCAATTTAAATATGTATGTCATTTAATTTGGTGTTAACATGAATCAATAACTACTTAAAGCTTAACCATAAGTCGATTGCATACATGGCACCTCTATTTCAATTTGAATATCATGGCCTAAAGGTTTGTTTATTAATGTTCACATTATTTAATAGTCAAAAGGATTTTCCTAACTGCTAGGGTAATAAGACAAGGGTTTATGGTTTAAACTTTACAGAGATTAATTTTATAACATTTACTAATATGCAAGGTTTTAGGCTTCATTGATTAATCACATTTCATTTGCTAAGTTGTCATTCCAGGAGAGCATACACCTAACAACATCCCTACTAAGCCTTTAATTAATAGTTAGGATTTAATTAATGGCACCACTACCATTTTGTCTATAGCTCGATTATTATTAGGCTTAGCGTTGATTTCAATTTAAATTCTATTCATCTATCATGGGTTCATGTTTTGACATAGCTATTAATTAATCATGAACTAAAGTCTCCACATAATCTCATTTAATCTTATTTTATATCCTAATTAAATTTAGTAATTTCTCTAAATTAGTCCCTAATTTTTCCACAATTTTCACTAATTAAAATGTGGTACAAAAACTGAAATCACACAAAGTGGAAAAAGGTGCTGCCGGTGGGATCGAACTCGGGACTTGGGGCATGCGCTCGGCTAGCCAAATGGGCAGCGAAGCCTAGCTGACAGAGAGAGGGCGGCAAAATAAGAACAGTTAGAGTTGGGGCAGGATCAGAACAAAGGAGATGGCCGGCGCTTGGTGTTGAGGTCACCGGCGGGGGACGGTGGCCGGGGAAGTCGGTGTACCGGGCAAAATGGAGTGCACCGGGAGTGGGGAGCTAGGGGTGGCGGAAATTTTGGGAGCGGCGGCGCGGCGGGAGGGCCATGGTGCGGGCGGCGGCGGTGTGGTAGAAAGGCGGCGGTGCCGAGAGGAGGAGGGCAGCAATTGACGAGGGCGTAGCGGGAGGAGGCCATTGGAACTCACCTATGTTGCGGGTGTGGCGGGGAGTCGAGTGGGCCGCGGCTATGGCGGTGGTGGCGCGAGGTGGTCACCGTGGCCGGCGCGGTACGGTGAAGGGAAGAGCAGGGCGATGCTCGGGGAAGGTTCGGCGCGTCGAGGGGATGCTCCCACCGCGGGGAATCGGAGCGAAATCGACCGAGGAGGCGGCGACGGTGGGAATGGCGGTGGCGGCCGGCGATGAGGAAAAAGCGGATTCTGGCAAGCTCGGTGCACGAAATCCCAATTAGGCCGGAGGAGAGGAAGAAGGCTCCGGGGCGCACACCTGGGCGGGGTCAATTTGGCGTGGTTTTGTCGGAGAGGCCGGAGCGGCGTGAGACGGCAGTGGAACGGCCGCCGCTCGGGCGAAGGGAGAAGAAAGAGGTGGGGGAAATGGGGAGCTGCGCGGGGAGCAATGGCAAGGCGGGAGAGTCTTCTTGTAGCCACCCTGACTCGGGCACATGGTGCGGGCAAGGCATGGCCGCAGGAGGGGATGCGACGGGGCGATTGAGGCGGGCGTGCGGCGCGAGGGCATGGCGCGGTGCGGCGTTGACGGCAAAAACCGGGCGCGGAGAAAACGGTGGGCGAGGCTTGGTGCATGGCTGCCACGCGAAGAAATCTTCTCGAGCTCGCGCAGAGGGAACATGGCGCCGCGCATCGTGGGAGAAGGAAAGCGCGCGCAGGGAAAAAGAAAGAAAGAAAAGAGCGCGCAGGAGCCACGAGAGAGAGAGAGCGCGGCGGCGAGAGCTGTCCGCGCGCGCGCGGGCCGCCGGCAGGAGGCGAGCGGCGGCGGGCCACCGGGCAGAGGCGCGACGCTGGGCCACGCGGCGGGGCGAAGGCGGGAGGCGCGGTGGATCCGAGCCGTCCATTTGGCGGCCGGATGGAGGGGGAGGGATTTTGTTTTCCTTTTTATTTTCTTTACTTTCCCGAAAAGCATATGAAATTCAATTAAGCTCTTAAAAATATGAAATAAACTCCATAAATTGAAGAAAAATACACAGAAGTTCCTGATGACATTTTGGACTTAATAAAAATATTTCCAACTAATGTTGGTGATTACTTTACTTGCTTCCATTGTTTTCTCTCATGCCATTATTTTCAAAAATAATATTTTATGTCCTAAATCAATTTCTTTCTTACTTTTATGGATTATCTTTTCAGATTCGTATCTGCAAGATTTTGTTTTTTTTTCATTATTTGCACATTTCCTTTTTAGGGCATTATTAATCCTCGTCTTTGTCTTTTATAAAGTCTTCAATTTTTAGAACCTCAACCAAATTCAGAAAAACATCGTAAAATCCAAATTCAAATCGAACACATTGCAAAAATAATTCAAGAAATTCATATTTTCAATTTTAAATTTTTGGGATGTTACAAACCTACCCTTTAAAGAATCTCAACCCGAGATTCCAAAATAGGAAGGAAACAGGAAGGTTAGATTGACCAACAATAGGCTTTAGAGCTTAACTTGTCGTGAGGATCTTGCAAATATTCTCGATGCGATTCATCTAGATCTACTTTAGTATTATTACACCTTCAAGTAGCCATACATCATATTAGTACTTCCAAAAGTAATTATACATCATAGTAGTTCACCAACCTACTCATCTACTCTTGCTACCCCCTTAAATAAATGGTAGCAGACATCAGTCATTCTTTCTAACTCGGGCATGACAAGTCCTATGGCGATTTGAAGACTCATCCGTTGTATCTCATTTGCTTTGGTCGTGGCGGGCTCGAGTAGCAATCCTTGGGCGATGGTCTTGTCCTTCACAGAGAAAACATGTCATCTTCCTTGTTGGACATTCTGGGCGGGTGGTCTCCTCCACGATTAGGGCGATTAACGGACATTGGCTTTTCTCATGTCCTTTTGCTCCACAATGCCTACAAGCTATTAGGTTAGTGAGGCGATCATCCGGTAGTGATATTTCTTGCAGATAAGCGATGAGGGGACCGGCAATTGTAGCAGTAATGACCAGTTTGCCCACAGGTGAAGCATGCCCCTCGTTTATCTTGGCGTAAGGGAGGATAGGATTGTGCGACATGTCCGGTTTTACCGCACTCGAGACATGTAGCACTTAACGAAGCTTCTTGGTCTGGTGATAGAACTATGGTAGGTGTACCCCGTTCTTCTTTGGGTTGGGCAATAAATTTAATTCTCTTAATTAAAACCTCTGCCAAACCATTCTGGGTATGGACATGCGGTACCGAGTGCTCAACAGCAATTTCCATCGCCATGCAATAATCATCAAATGCCTTTGAAGTAAATTCGCCGGCTTTGTCCATTCTGATGGACTTGATGTGATGATCAGGAAACACATTTTTGATGCGAATGATCTGCGAGATCAATTTTGCAAAGGCGTGATTTTTCGTAGACAACAAACCCACATATAACCACTTCGAAGAAGCGTCAATGAGCACCATGAAATACTTGAATGGCCCTGAGATGGGTTGAATGGGACCGCAAATATCTCCCTGGTTGCGTTCCAGGAATGCAGGGACTTCATCCTTCACTTTCAGAGTGGAGGGACTAGTTATTATTTTCCCGGTGCACATGCAGGGCACACAAAATCTTCATGATTGGGAAATTCTTCATTAATATTATGCCCATGCGAGTTATTTATTATGTTTCTCATCATCCTAAGACCTAGGTGGCCTAATCTGTCATGCCAGAGACAGAAAAGTTCAGAGCTTTTAAATACCGTCTTCAGGACAATGTACGCTGCAGGCGCCTTAATGTTGGTATAATATAGCCCAGTTTCAAGTGAAGGAAGTTTTCTAATATTCTTTTGCCATTCTCTTGGCAGCTTCAGAATGAGTAGGTATTCCTTACTGTACTCTTCTTTAGTCTCAACGTGAAACCGTGGCGCAAATATTTTTAAAACTTAGGAGAGTTCAAATCGATTCTGGTACAATGAGGCTTCTTCATGACCAAAGTTGTGCCCATTGTGGCTCTTCCTGAACCAATTATACATGCATCGCTCGCGATTGTCGTAAGGTCGCAAAGCTCTCACGAATCGACTTGAAAATCTTAGTCTCTCTTAAGATGGTACATATTGTGCATTGCTAGCTAAGCACACTTCCTTTATAGAGCGCTACACTTGTTCTAATATAGGTATTTTATTAATATGCATGAGAAGGCAATCAACACATAGATAAAATACACCAATATCGAACATATCATGCCATCATAAACCGAATAAATGAATGAATTCTTCAAATATCATCCAACCATCACGAAAATAATAATTCTTAAGTACCATCCATGCAAATTCTAACATATTCTTCCACACAAATTAAATGACAAATAAAGTCGAAATGCATTGATGCACTAGACTTCTTCCGCTATTTTCGCGGGGTTGACATTCTCTCCAGAGAAATCATGGCGTTAACTACTTCTAGGTCGAGAGGATTCTTTTGTCGTGATGGTTTCAACTTCCATCGGTGCAGTGACTACTGCATTCTCCCCTCACCGATGCAGAGTGGGCTTCATCGCCCTTGACCATCCCGCTTTGGCTTGCGGCCTTATTCTCTCGTGGAGCATCCGATTCGCCTTTACGGGTGCGGCTTTATCCTTCCTTCCCTTCTCGTTAAGAGCTTTTACGCACCTTGTAGCTCCGGCGTTGGCTTCACGACGGCGAGCTCCAGTGGTGAGTGGCGTAGTTCTTACGGAGAACTTTGTCTGAGCCTCGCAACTTGCATCATATCCGTCAATTCGGCGTATTCCTCATAGCCATCTTGACGATAGTTGCGTGCGGATTGTGCTATATTGGGGTGGAGGGTTTTTCTCAATTTTCTGTATTGGGGTACAAATCCTGTACACGGCAAAATTGTTTTCCCCGACCGTCTTAAAGTCGGCAAACCTCAGTCTGATCCATTCGTACTCTGCTTGAGAAAGAATGGTGTACTTTAGCCTCTCAAACCTGCTTCTTGAGTGCGGTCCAGAGTGCTAGTGCGCTTTTCTCTGCCATATACTCATTCTTGAGAGTGACGCAGAGGTGGTGCCTGAGAAAATGAAGTGCTTGATCATTCTCCTCAGGTGTGGGTTGAGCGTCATGCAGTCCGCCAATCCCAATAGCAGCGCGGAGCTTCCTGGCTCTAAGCACAATCTCGACATCGGATGCCTACGTCAGATAGTTTTGGCCATACTGGGCCAGCTCCTCGAACTCTTAGTTCGTGATTCCAGTCATCTATATGTGTATAAGTCTACTGCTGGTAGACATGCACGGAATAATTCACTGCGGGTAAATAAATAGTACAAAAGGTTCTCGCAATGTTTCATAATTTTCTATGCATTTTCTATAATTTTACTGCTAATTTCGGTGATTAAAAGCAATTTAAACAATTACAATTAACCAAAAACAGTAAATAAATACAGAAAATACAGAGAATAATAATGGCATAAATAAATATGCTTCAAATGCTAAACTTGATGCAAAATTCGGATTCCCGAGGCCCTTTTATGCTAAAATATGAAATTTCAGCAAATTCTGCACTCTCTGGGGTTTATGCGCAAAATTTCAGTTCAGAGAAAAATTCGCGCAATTTCTGATTTACCGAGGGGTTTTCTGTAAAATTCTGGACCCGCTCGTAAATTTAAGGGTTTATTCGCAATTTTCGGAATTACGAGACCTTTTGTGCAAAATTTTGGGACTTGTATGCAAATTTTAGGACTCAATGGGTAATTTCCATAAATTAAGGGGCTTTTCTGCAAAAGTTCCAATGCCTCCCACCCGGCCGGGCCATTTTTCTCCCTTTGGCCCATTTTTCCTCTCCCACGTGCCCATCTCTTTCGGCTCATGCGACCAATGCTCTCCCGACAAGCCCATCGGCCGGACGGCTGTTGGCCCACCTCCACTGGCCGCCCAATAAAATCCGGTGGCTAGGGTTTCCCTAGCCACTCCACCACTCGAGCGGCACCACACAGCGACTTAGCGGCGGCGGCGTGTCAGCGCAGCGCAGAGGCCCGGCGGAGTGCGTCAGCGCCAGCGGGTTCGCGGTGGCGGAGGAGTCCGGCGGCGCGTGGGAGCAGCGGACATGAAGCGAAGCGGCGCCATGCGGACGAGCGGCAGCGGTGGCGGCGCCGTCGCGGCGAAGGCGGCGGCGGCGGGGTGACGCGTCGCGAAGCGGCCGCGCAGCGGGCGGCTAAACCATCCGGCCGGGCGGCGGCGTGGCCTCGGGTGAGGCAAGGCGGTTCAGCCAGCAACGGCGGCGGGAGCCGGTCGGTGGCGGTAGTGGCGCCGTCGCGGCGCGCGCCGAGGAGCGGAGGCGAGCCGCGACGCCGCAGCCGGCCGGCGGCGTGGCGCGAGTGGTTGGTGCGCGCGCGATCGGCGGTTCTCCATGCGAGGCGAGCAAGCGGCCGCGGCCGGCGCACGGCCTTGCGGGGTTCGAGTGGCTCGGTCGGCGCAATCCGGCGGCGCCCGGCGTGGAGGCGCTGCCGTGCCGCGGCCGCGGCGTGGTGCCGTGCGCCGTTTGCGCCGCTGCTGCGCGTCGTCGCGGCGCGAGCCAAGCACCGGGAACGCTAACCGGGCGGTCGGTGCTTCCGAATCGGCGGTGGTGCCTCCTGCGGGGAAGTGGATCGAGACCGGGCATCCAGAGATGGCTGCGGGCGACAGTGCCCCATGCAGGGGGCGGCAATCAGCCGGCGGGATCAGGTGCTGGCCGGCGATGCCTCATGCTCTATGGCGGCCGCCGGCACGTATGCGCGATGTTTTTTTTCTTTGGCGGCGACCATGCATAAACCAAAGCAGAGATGCTGAAAATTTTTCGTGCAATATATTCTCATGCAATCTCCAAACGAAACGATGCATAAAATTAATCTATGATGCAATCAACATCTACCCCGTTTCGTAATCCACCGATCGACATTGTGCCGGCGATTTCAGATCTGCTCGCGGTAGATTTAGGGCGGATTTGCATCTAATCTACAGTACAATCAATATCTACCCCGTTTCACAATTTACCGATCGGCATTGTGCCGGCGACTTCAAGTCTGCTCGCGGTAAATTAGGGCGAATTTGCACCGTAGAATTCCAATCTAGAACGCGAAAAGAAAATACAGATTCAAAAGCGATCTAGAAAATTCAATCTGTGCTTCGATGATTACCTCGTTCACCGGAGCGAAGTCGTGCGATAACGTGTTGAGGAACCGACGCCGAGACCATCGGCGATTCCTCCGCTTAGAACAAGAACGAATCAATCACGAGAATCACGAATAATAGATTGAACACAGAGAGGTAGAGAGAACTCCTGGTCTTTCTTTATTGCTTTAGATTGCATCGGGGGTATATAATGAGGGGGGTCTAGGCCCCTATTTATAGTCTACGATGAAGGTGCCCAATCAGATAAGGACTCTTATCCATTGTCCAGTGTTGCTGCTGCAAGGACAGTGCACACACGGTGATGACTGACAGCTGAGGAAGGTGCAGAAGCCCAAGGCTACACGTAACGGTTTTGCCAGAATTACAGAAATGCCCCTGGGGCCCAGCCTGGACCAACCACCGCTGCCGGGGTGTCGGTGGCGTCCCCGGCGACGAGAGAGAAATGAGATCCACACGCGCACCTAACATGCATGCAAAAGGAAGAGAGAGAGGAGCGTACGTCACTCACCGGTGGGCCAGCCTGAACCAACCACCGCCGGTGTCGGTGCCTCGCGTCGAAAGCGACAGCCAAACCAACTCACGTTGCGGCCTCCATTGGCGCCCTGTCCTTTTTCTCTCCCCCTCCCCCTTCGCTTGCCTGCCATAGTTAAGCGCTACCACCGCTGCTGCCAGTTGTAGTAGCACTCCCGCGGCCACCTCCACTCCCAAACTCCGCGTCCTTGGAGCCTTCCCGGGGAGGACTCGAGGTAATGCGGCGTGGTTCTGCGCCGTTGGTTTCTTGGTTTTTGTCCGTAGTGCGATTGGGTTCTTGATCAGATCTGGTTGGGATGTGTCGGTTTGTTGCAGCGCGGGATGCGGTGCTGATCCGTGCTCGGATCTTGGTGGAGCTGAGCTGATCGAGCTGGGTTCTCGGCGCGGGTGAATCTTGCTTGCGCCATGGAGGGCGACGCGGAGGCCGTGGTGAGTGGCAAAATGTTGAGTAATTGGGGTGCATTTTTGTCTTCGGATTTGGTGATTTGTGGGGCGGATCTTGAGGGGGAAGTCTGAATTTTGATGCGTTCGTGTGCAGAAGTCGGGGAGGCACGGGGGCGGGCAGCTGTGCCAGATCTGCGGCGACGGTGTGGGCACCACGGCGGAGGGCGACGTCTTCGCCGCCTGCGACGTCTGCGGCTTCCCGGTCTGCCGGCCCTGCTACGAGTACGAGCGCAAGGACGGCACCCAGGCCTGCCCGCAGTGCAAGACCAAGTACAAGCGTCACAAAGGTACAGCAGTACCGATAGAAGGCCTCTCCTCCCTCCTCTCCATTCCCGCTGATCTCTCTGCCTGCAATTCTAGTAATTTATAACAACTGAGAATGTTTGGATCTTTAGTTAAGAAGAGCAAAAATGAGGATTCATTTTGGTGGATCTTATAGCATTCTTCTCAGGAAGGTAGTAGAAGGTGGAACGTTTCACTGAATTTTTGGGATTCTGCGTAGGTCAACTCTTTTCGCGTGAATTGTAGCTATGGAGAATGAGTAGATGGGGTATTCCGATATATGATGTCGCATTCTGAACTTCTAGTCAAGAACAGCAAAGATGATTGAAACGTTTTGTTAATACTTTTCTGAACTGTATGAATTCTTTAGGGAGCCCACCGATCCGTGGGGAGGAAGGTGATGACACTGATGCTGATGATGCCAGTGACTTCAACTACCCTGCATCTGGCAACGATGACCAGAAGCAGAAGATTGCTGACAGGATGCGCAGCTGGCGCATGAATGCTGGGGGTGGCGGTGATGTTGGCCGCCCCAAGTATGACAGTGGTGAGATCGGGCTCACCAAGTATGACAGTGGCGAGATCCCTCGAGGATACATCCCTTCAGTCACTAATAGCCAGGTTGCTGTTGAAAGTTTTAATAGATTGTGCTAAAAATATATCGGGCATGCGCTAATGCTTAGTTTCTTGAATTGGGTTTTACAGATCTCGGGAGAAATTCCTGGAGCCTCCCCTGATCATCATATGATGTCCCCTACTGGGAACATTGGCAAGCGTGTTCCATTTCCCTATGTGAATCATTCACGTATGTTTATTTCTTGCCATGATCTCTCATTTGTCGATTTTGTAACACCTGCTTGAGATGTGAAGACGTAATTATTGTTTCTTGCTTCTTGCCAGCAAACCCATCAAGGGAGTTCTCTGGTAGCATTGGTAATGTTGCCTGGAAAGAAAGAGTTGATGGCTGGAAAATGAAGCAGGATAAGGGTGCAATTCCCATGACTAATGGCACAAGCATTGCTCCCTCTGAAGGTCGGGGAGTTGGTGACATTGATGCATCTACTGATTACAACATGGATGATGCCTTATTGTGAGTTCCAAGTTTCCAATACCCTCCTCTCAGCACACTCTGCAGAACCTGGTTGAACTTATGAGTTAGGAGGGTTGCCTTTATGTTTGCACAACTAGTAAGCCTGTTTTTGGAAGATTACACATCATGTTATTTTCGTCATGATGTTTCAGTTTTACAATTTGGAACACATTCCAAATGTGGCATGAATAGTTGCTCACTAAAATGATGAATAACAGAAACTTAGTATATGGATGTTTTGGTTTTACCATGGACATCAAATTCTAGTCTAGCCAGTTGGCGAACTCAACGCATCAATTGCTGCATCTTCCTTCTGAACTAAGTTCCAGCTGTACTTTTCAGCATAATAAAGTACAGAGGTTTACTTCATATTCAACTTTTCAGGTGTAGTTGGATTGAGTCCTTCCCCTAAAAAAAGGGAGCAATATATATCTGAAATTTGACAAAAGTGAAATGGCTAGAGAATAAATTATTCGATCATTTCTTACCATGTTTTTCTCTGACATCTAGGAAAATTAATTTTCTGCCATCTGAATTACAGGAATGATGAAACTCGCCAGCCTCTCTCTAGAAAAGTTCCCCTTCCTTCATCCAGGATAAATCCCTACAGAATGGTCATTGTTCTCCGATTGATTGTTCTAAGCATCTTCCTGCACTACCGTATCACAAATCCTGTGCGTAATGCATACCCATTGTGGCTTTTATCTGTTATATGTGAGATTTGGTTTGCTTTGTCCTGGATATTGGATCAGTTCCCGAAGTGGTTTCCAATCAACCGTGAGACTTACCTTGATAGACTGGCTTTAAGGTGATGTCTTTTTCAGTTTGTTTGTACTTCGAGCAAACACAAACTTCATTTAGCCACATTACTGATGCTGTTTCTATTTCACTTCTGCTAAAAGGTATGACCGAGAAGGTGAACCATCTCAGTTGGCTGCTGTTGATATTTTCGTCAGTACAGTCGACCCCATGAAGGAGCCTCCTCTTGTCACTGCCAATACGGTGTTATCCATTCTTGCTGTGGATTACCCTGTGGACAAGGTCTCTTGCTATGTATCTGACGATGGAGCTGCAATGCTGACTTTTGATGCATTGGCTGAGACTTCAGAGTTTGCTAGAAAATGGGTACCATTTGTTAAGAAGTATAACATTGAACCCAGAGCTCCTGAGTGGTACTTTTGCCAGAAAATTGATTACTTGAAAGACAAAGTTCACCCTTCATTTGTTAAAGACCGCCGGGCCATGAAGGTGCGTTTGCTTTGTAAACATATAGATATTGATTTTGCTATATTGTGATCCAATGCTAATGTGTCTTGCAAAAAATCGCTGCAGAGAGAATATGAAGAATTTAAAGTTAGGGTAAATGGCCTTGTTGCTAAGGCACAAAAAGTCCCTGAGGAAGGATGGATCATGCAAGATGGCACGCCATGGCCAGGAAACAATACCAGGGACCATCCTGGAATGATTCAGGTTAGCATATCGCCCATACAAACTATTATTACTCAAATGACAGCTAGACATGTCTCTATAGGTAGCCATTTTTACTTCTTGCTCTTTAAAGGTCATTGCTTTGCTAACTCATCTTCCTTTTTTTCTGATCATTCTCAGGTTTTCCTTGGTCATAGTGGTGGCCTTGATACCGAGGGTAATGAGCTTCCCCGTTTGGTTTATGTGTCTCGTGAGAAGCGTCCTGGATTCCAGCATCACAAGAAAGCTGGTGCCATGAATGCTCTTGTGAGTACTTAAGTATTACTGAAGTCAAAATTATCTAGTTCATTTCCATTTGTTAGTTCTAATGGCATATTAATTTTTTCCACAGGTTCGTGTCTCAGCTGTTCTTACCAATGGACAATACATGTTGAATCTTGATTGTGATCACTACATCAACAACAGCAAGGCTCTCCGGGAAGCTATGTGCTTCCTTATGGATCCAAACCTAGGAAGGAGTGTCTGCTATGTTCAGTTCCCACAAAGGTTCGATGGTATCGATAGGAATGATCGATATGCAAACAGGAACACTGTGTTTTTCGATGTAAGTTGGCAATCCTCTTAGATTCTCCCCTGTCTGAATTTACTGGTGTTAAGTAATCATAGCTTGAATAAGCGATGGTAAGATTATTGGATGCATTAGTTTTAAAATTCGTAACCATATTCAATAATTTTTGGGGTATTTCTGTTTTCTGCAGATTAACTTGAGGGGCCTTGATGGCATTCAAGGACCAGTTTATGTGGGAACTGGTTGTGTTTTCAACAGAACAGCTCTATATGGTTATGAACCCCCAGTTAAGCAGAAGAAGAAGGGCGGCTTCTTGTCATCACTATGTGGGGGGCGGAAGAAGACAAGCAAATCAAAGAAAAAGAGCTCAGATAAGAAAAAGTCTAACAAGCATGTGGACAGTTCTGTGCCAGTATTCAATCTCGAAGATATAGAGGAGGGTGTTGAAGGTACACATCTATATATTCTTGCATCTTCTAGGGTCTAATTCCATAGATATGTACTGATTTGTCATATGCAGTGCTTATCGTATATTTGTGGGGTTGAAATGAACATGTATGCCTGCTGACATATCTTTTACATGGCAGGTGCTGGATTTGATGATGAGAAATCACTTCTTATGTCTCAAACGAGCTTGGAGAAGAGATTTGGCCAGTCCGCAGCTTTTGTTGCCTCCACTCTGATGGAATATGGTGGTGTTCCTCAATCTGCAACTCCAGAATCTCTTTTGAAAGAAGCTATCCATGTCATAAGTTGTGGATACGAGGACAAATCCGAATGGGGAACTGAGGTAATGTAACAATTCTCATATCATCATTTTTTACATTCATTTTTCCTATTACACAATTTATGTAAATAAGGATACAATTGAGATGGCAGTCTATGCAAAATCGTGGATGCAATTCATGGTTTAGTTTCTTTGCTTTGGAGAAACAAACTGTTATTTTTTTTGCACTAAGTTCACAATACACTTTATTCTGCTATTGTTGTTCCAACATGCAAATGATATGTTCAAATTGGCATGAGTAAGGCTGGTTCCTGGTTAACCGTAATGAGGTGGTTCTGAATTGCAGATTGGGTGGATCTATGGTTCTGTGACAGAAGATATTCTCACTGGATTCAAGATGCATGCACGAGGCTGGCGGTCAATCTACTGCATGCCTAAGCGCCCAGCTTTCAAGGGATCTGCTCCCATCAATCTTTCAGATCGTCTGAACCAAGTGCTTAGGTGGGCTCTTGGTTCTGTTGAAATTCTTTTCAGCCGGCATTGTCCCATATGGTACGGCTACGGAGGACGCCTCAAGTTCTTGGAGAGATTCTCTTACATCAACACCACCATTTATCCATTAACATCAATCCCGCTTCTCATATATTGTGTTTTGCCTGCTATCTGTCTGCTCACCGGGAAATTCATCATCCCAGAGGTAAACATGGGCTGCATATTTACGTTCTTCAGTGGAAAGAGCTTGAAACGGTAACACTGACTGAATCTATTTTGGAATGCAGATTAGTAACTTTGCTAGTATTTGGTTCATCTCTCTCTTCATTTCAATTTTCGCCACTGGTATCCTTGAGATGAGGTGGAGTGGTGTTGGCATCGATGAGTGGTGGAGGAATGAACAGTTCTGGGTTATTGGAGGTATCTCTGCCCATCTTTTCGCTGTCTTTCAGGGTCTTCTCAAGGTGCTTGCTGGTATCGATACCAACTTCACCGTCACCTCAAAGGCTTCTGATGAAGAAGGTGACTTTGCTGAGCTCTACATGTTCAAGTGGACGACGCTTCTCATCCCGCCGACGACCATTTTGATCATTAACCTGGTCGGTGTCGTTGCCGGTATCTCCTACGCGATCAACAGCGGCTACCAATCATGGGGGCCGCTCTTTGGGAAGCTCTTCTTTGCCTTCTGGGTGATTGTTCACTTGTACCCATTCCTCAAGGGTCTCATGGGTAGGCAAAACCGCACACCAACCATTGTTGTCGTCTGGGCAATCCTCCTTGCTTCAATCTTCTCCTTGCTGTGGGTTCGCATTGATCCGTTCACCACCCGCGTCACTGGCCCAGATACCCAAACATGTGGCATCAACTGCTAAGGAAAGCGGGTGAATGTAGAGACAGAGAAATGTCACCAATTGTGTTTTTCAGAACACAAAGCGCCACTGCCACCAGTTGTGTTTTTCAGAATACAAAGCGCCACTGCCAAGGGGTGTCTTTATTTACAGCTACGTATGGACCAGAGGATACTGTTTATCAGAAGGTTACTCGTGTTGATATGTATTCTTTTGTTGATAAGTTATACTATTTTGTTGAGAGTGGCTGACAATGTCAAGAGTTTTGTATGTTATGAAGAACACAAATAAATTATTAGGTTGCATTCTTTCAATTTTCATTTTCTCATCTTGGCAGCATGTATCTTGGAAATGTTTATACTGATTATCCTTTATTTACACAAGTAAGCCTGTGCTCAAGATTGAACCTGATTGATTGACGTAGAAGCATGTTGTAATAAATAATTATCGGTTGCTGAAAAAAAGGATCGAAGGACAGCATATGTACTTATGTAGTGCAGACAAGACCCTTGTGTGCATGAATACCAACACTAAGGTGTGTTTGGTTCGGAGTCATGGTGGGACGGGATGGATCCAACCTATTTTTTAGGGACGGGACGGTCCCTGTTTTCTGTTTGGTTTAGGGACAAAAGATTTAGGATAACAATCTGACATGCGGGGTCTACCTGTCAGCCACTCGTCCCACTTCATCCCTCACCATCCCCTCATTTTTGGGGGATAGGAGCATCCCCAATTTGAGAGCATATCCACAGAATATTCCCTAGAGGGATATCCCACATCCCACCTGACTCTGAACCAAACAGCTTTGGAACGAGAACCGCCCCATCCCATCTCACATGGTCCCATGAACCAAACACATACTAAATGACTGAATTTTTGGAATGCACAATGGAAACTGTGTCTACGGGAAATCATAAATGCTGAACTGTACTACTTAAAATTCATATAAACTAAAACAACAAGAAATAGGTGCAACTATTATCACAAGTTACTGTACATTTTGTCCATCATTACACAAGTCTACTGGTTGGTTATCAAATTTATATTGTCTACGTTCAGGTGTTCGCAGAGGCAAAACACCAAAAACCGTACACGTGGAAGATTATTATTTTCTTCCACAAAATCTCACCATTGCTTTCAATTGTCTCATCGCACTAACAATGGGCCTGCTAATTTTGCCGAACATGATCAATACCTTATGTTCCGCTTGCTCCGATTGAACCAATTTGGGCGAGCTACCTCGCTATCCGTTAGCTTGAATGTAACCTTTGCATTGGCTAGCGAACGTACTTAATTTAAGTTGATTGCTCTTCTACATGGGGATAACAATGGGATCATGAACGATCGTGGGTGGTGAGCTGAATTAAGAAAATATAGTCTATTCCAATAACTAATAATGATGAACATAATTGGTTTTCTCAAAAGTCTCGTTGTCACTCGGTCACTCACTCTGTCCCTCTCCATAGTGAATATCTGCAACACCAAAAGTGTTACTAGTTCACGATTTCCCATCACTAGCGGCTAGTACGTTTGCCATCATCAATGTGGAACTATATATATGTGACATGCAGTTTTTCTTTCTTCAAGCAAGTTTTTAAACGTTGAGTTGAGAAAAACGTTTCAGTGGTAAGCTGCATTTCTTCTCATGCAAGAAGTATTGGTGAACATCAACTAAGTTGGACTCATGCAACAAGTGTTAATTAGGAGAGATCTAGTGCGAGTGCTGTAATACCAGTAGAATACAAGAGAAAAGAGAAGCGATGAAACGAAAACAATCCAAAAGAGAATAAAAAAATAAAATATTTTTGCCATTAGGACCCATCGGCTCTAAAAAAATACCGAAGCATTAGTGCTCATAGAGGTTCTCAGATCGTTCGGGGCTGGTCGGCGCCTCTCGCAAAATGTAGGTATCATCATCCAGCAGTAGAAAAGCCACTAAGCAGTATAGAGCCCACCCTTTTGACCAAAAGGACCTTGAGGCAAACAGCTACATGAGATAGAGGAGGAAGGAATGAGGGAGGGGCACACTACAGATTAGGCTATATTGGATGCCTTATCACAAACGGTTTACAAGAACCGTCGGTGTTACAATTAGCACAGATGATTTTACAAGCGTGACCGTTTATGTTTGTAACGATGGCTAGAACCGTTTGTGATACATAAGACGATTCTTGTTAAGAACCGTCTATGAAACTATCACAGACGGTTAGGTTTACAAGCCGTCCGTAATGTCTTCCTATCATAGGGGTGGCTCCCACCTAAGCCCATCTGGCTTGCTAAAGGGATGTAAAGCCCAAAATGGGATGTGTATAATGATATAAATACCCCTATAAAGGGTACGTGAGTGTAAGGTATAATTGTAAAATACTCCTCACATGTATATAGATATCCGCCTTGGACATAGGGAGGGGGGCAGAGCATTGTTCATCCATCATCTCCACTACACTATCCTCTCACTTTACTGTTTGGTCAGTAGCCACAACACTTCCATTATCACATACGGCTTTTAATTAGAACAATCTATGAAATATCACAGGCGGTTTTTATTTACAACTATCTGTGTTTGTTGTCGTTCTTTGTCATATGAACTACAGAAGCTACTAAGCTGGAACAGATAAGTAGGAATTTGACATACATACGACTCAGCTTTATGCAATATTTTTCCATTTATATTGGCCAAATATTGTGACCAGTCACTTTTACAAAAGACAAATTCAAGTAAAAAAAAAGAGATTTCCAGATCTTGGTCTTCTGAGCTTCATATGCTTCCTCTTCTACTTTTTATAGTTGGAGGATCAGCGGCTGCATCCTCGAATACCGTGAAGATTGTCCTTACCCTCTCCACTTCCTCCTCTAGTCTAGGCAAATCATTAGCATGGTCTATAATCTCAAAGAGGATGCCATGATAAGCTTCCTCAGAATCGGCCGCTACTGCTTGATCGGCAAGGTTATCAATGTGTCTCTCCACTGCCGCAAAAGTTTCTTTGTGAAAGATCAAGCTCCGCTAAAGTTGGTTTTGGTGTTAATGACAAATGCCATTTATGAGATTTTGATGTTAATGACAAATACTTTTATATTGTTTTGGTGATAATGACAAATGTATATATGAGACTAATATGTTTGTTCAAAGTATATTATAGCTTAGTCTTATTTGGATGAAAAGGTGAAATCAAAGAGGTATGCATTCAAAATCACTTTCTCATATGCTAATGCATTCCTTAGATCCAAAATATAGATTGAACTCCTCAAATAGTTCAAATGAATATGTGTATATGTTTTTCTTTATATAGACTTATATGCACACATTTAGGGGGAGTTCTCTCTCTGTGTTTTGGAGTTTCATTAGTATTTATCCATGTTTCCTTTTATACATACATTGGGATCAAACTAGGAGCATGCATTCATTAAAAATCGGTTTTAAAAGCAAAACTGTGCTCTGTCTGGAAGAGCGGTAGTACCGCAGATTTCAACGTCGGAACTACCGCAGAGCGAAAGTTCCGCAGGCAAAATCGGTACTATCGGCGACCGGAAACTCCGGATTGCGAGCGGAGCCTTTTTTCCAGAGAGCACCCTCCGAATGCATTTGAGATTTCGCGGGATCGGAAGTACCGGCGATTTTAACACCGGAACTACCGCTGGGTGCGGTAGTTCCGCTGTCCGGAGTGGTATTTCCGGAGCCCGGAAGCTCCAGAGGTATAGCGGAGCCTTTTTTCCAGAGAGCGCCATATTTGGTTCCGGCTCAAGCGGAACTACCGCGCCGACTTTGCAGAACTACCGCAGAGCGGTAGTACCGGATTTTATAACGGCGGTAGTACCACACTTTGAATTCAAATGATTTTATATTCAATTCATTATCTCATTATTTGTTGAGATTGTCATCAATTATCAAAAGGGAAAGATTGAAAATACAGTCCCTCCATTATGAGTTAATGGTGCGTTTTGGTAATTAATAATCGATTTGTAGGACAAACATTTTCCATGAGTTGGATGAATAGGTTAGGTTTTACAAATGAGGATGACCTGGGATGACTTCATGGGTTGAAAATCATCAAGTCAAGATCAAGAAGAAGATGTCTTCACATGTTGAAGGCCATCGAAGAAAAAGGACGCATCATGAGTTGATGCATGGTGATGATCATGTGTTGATCAAGTCAAGTGAAGACCATCATGTATTGATGGAGTTGCAGAAAAGAATGCATCATGAGTTGATGCATATCGAGAAGATGACCCAAAGCAAAGGTATCACTAGTTAGGGCCAAAGATGTGTTCCTAGTCTTTTACCGGTCTTGGTGTTTGGTTGAAAAGACCGGATTGCTAGTATAGGTTGTCGTACTATTAAGAGGGGTCATGTCTAGTAGTTTGAGTCTCATCATGTGTTGATGGCTCAACCTCACTTGCTCTAGCTCATCTTGGCATGAGACTTACATTTGCGAATGTGTTTTGCAAATAGTTGAAGCTCATGTGGTGAATCTTTGTAACATGTGACTATACTTTGCAAATATGTTTTGCAAAAGGTTGAAGTCCATGTACCTACTCCTTGTGACATGATCTAAGTTTGCAAATGTGTTTTGCAAAAGTTAGAGATCATGTATTATTCCTTGGCATGGTCTAAGATTGTTTGTTACTATTTCCTTTGACATTAGACCATGGTAGTGACCCTTTGGATGTATTTTGATTTCTGCATTGATCTAATGTATTTGAGATCATGCAAATAAATGGGTTGTGTAGCCCTCTGAATAAGCTTTTCATAGAGTCCAAGATCACTAAATTCCGACATCGGAGTCAAAAGTTATGACCGTTTTTCTGAGTGTTGTTTGTGCTGAAAAACCGAAAACAGAAGCACCGCGCCGACTTCCCGGAACTACCGGAGAGCGGTAGTACCGCATTTTATAACTGCGTTAGTTCCGCAAATGACTGAACAACGGCTATTTTTCTAGCCGTTATGATGGGGAGCGATAGTACCGCCCCTATAACGGCGGTAGTTCCGCAAAATCCTGTTTTTGACTCTAACGGCTAGTTTCAAGGTGTGGGCTATAAATACTCTCTTGTGGTCGGTTGGGGTAAGGTTTTTGGGACTCTATTTCACTCTTTTGAGCTAGTGTGAGCTTCTCCTGTCATTGGTGCATGTGTTGCACCTTGTGAGCAAGGAGAGAGGTCTCTAGTTGCATGTGTTGCATCTAGAGGTGGATTTTGTATCCACTTGAGCTTGTGCATTCGTTGCATGTGGTGAGAGTCAAGCAAGGGGTTTGACTTATTACTCTTGGAGTTTGCCAACTTCTAGACGGCGTTGGAGGCGTCGTGCCCGATGATCTTCTCAAAGAAGCTTGTGAGAAGGCCCGGCGTGTGTGAAGGTTGGAGCTCACCTACCTGGAGCGGGGAAGAGCTATCACCAGTGGATTTGAGGTGGAAGGCTTAATTCGTGGAGCCGGTCCAATTCGTTTGGGCTAACCTCAACGTGGACTAGGGAAGACCGGCAAGTCTCCGAACACCACGGTAAAAAGAGAACGTGTCATTTGTGGTTTGCTTTCTTGTGCTCTTTTTACATTCAAGCAATTTACTTACTTAGCATTATTTTGATTGCTTATAAACCTATGATTGCAAACCTTGACCTAGGTTAGTATTGTTAGTGCACTTAGGCAAATTTGCTTGACTTAGGCCCTATTTGAGCTAAACCAAATTGACTTAAGCTTCCGCATTGTTTACTTGGTTTAGGCAAATAGAAAAGGTATAGAATTGCTAGTATTAATTTGAAGAAAATTTTAGACCGCCTATTCACCCCCCTCTAGTCGGCCTCCTCGATCTTACACTTTCGCTTTACGCACATTGAAGAGAAGAACGACGCTAAGGGCGGTTTTCCTTTTTTGAGCGGCAAAGAGACACCGTCGTCGACGACGGATGATGAGGTCCAATTATGGATGGAACCGACTCAAGGAAGGAGAGCATGGCATGAGCGGAGGAGCTACTCCAGACGTAAGTTGTTGGCCGCCTATGTAAGCTTACGACCGAACAACTCATGATGGATAGATGAGAGGAAGGAGATCAAACGAATAGTAGATGCCATTATTGAGAAATTTGGTGAAGAAGATGAGAGATAGGATTATTTAGAAGAGACCGAGTTTGTGGTATCAAGGAATTGTACATCACACTGCATGTAAAGCCAGAACTGTGTGGAAGTGTGCATCAGAATATTAATAGGAGGGAGTAGAGCGCGTATTTTAAGCGTTATCACAGACAGTTCATATACCAAATCATCTCTGATATGTGCCATTATCACAACAGTTCGTATACCAAACTATCTCTGATATGTGCCATTATCACAGACGGTTCTTTACTAGAATTGTTTGTGATAATGCCACGACACCGATCCATGGTGCACCTGTCCATTCTCTCCTCATCGAATAGTGGGCATCGGTTCCTCCCACCTCTCGTCCCTTATTTACTTCCCCTCTCCCTTCCCCCGATCACTCCAAGAATGCGTGAGCGGAGGAGCTATTTCTAGTTCATCCACTCCTTATTCCTACTTCCTCCCCTCGATGACGCCGACTACCGCCGTGAGCTCCTCCGTCTCATAGACGGTTTTTAGTTGAAACCATTTGTGATATATGAGATGTCACAAATGATTTCTACTACAAATTGTCTATGAAAGTCAACTATCATAGATAATTATGAGTTAATAACCTTCTATGGTAGTACATACCACAGACGATTCAAAAACTGTCGGTGATGACCTCATGTCATTACTGACACATAAACTTAGACAGTTAACAAAACCGTTTGTGATGACATTTTTAAACTGTCTGTGATAACCTTTTTTTGTAGTAGTGGCAACCTGGTCAATGCACAGGGCAGTAGAGGGAGAGGCCAACCGAAGCCCCCTTCATAAACCAAAGACCGCAAGCGTGCACAGTACACACACGCATTTCCACTGTCTCACCTCTTCAACTGAGAGCTCATAGCCAAGGCAAAAGCAAAGCCAAGAGAGCAAACCGAGCCTCACAAGCATTCCCGCTTCTCATCCCTGCTCCTTTCTTTCCCCAAACCGAGAGCTCATCCATGACCACCTCAAAGAGACAGTGAAGTGAGAGACTAGAGGCGAGGAGCTCAAGAAGTAGGGGATGACGGCAGAGCAAGGACGACAGTCATGAAGACTTAGGACGTCCATGACCACCGAGAACCCTGACCCTCGTCATTGCCCTGTTTCTTTTCTAGCCTGACAGAAGCAGGTAGGCCCTCCCACACAAGCACACCACAGCCGATGTAGCTGTAATACACCATTGGCGGTGAGCCCGTAGGCGCCACCATGCGCCCTTGGGAGGAGGGACATGCTCCTTGGTGCATGTCTCCCCACCAAGTCCCATTGCGGTGACGCTCATAGGCATTCCCAAGACTGGGTCTAAGCATGAATATAGTGACATGAAAATAGTGGTTAAAGTAAAATGCTTAAACAGGGGAGAAAGGGTGAATCGATGATGCCCCTAGGGCTCATGGTGGCAGCGCCCGGAGGCGTAGTGGCTGGGGGTTGGCACCGAGAGCGGCGTCGATCTGGAGCCAGCCATGCACACAAGTGGGAGATAGTGAGGGTCGGAGCCGAGTTATAGCCACACATAGGTGGTAGGGATCCATAGGCGAGTGAGCAACGGCCAGCAAGGCCGTATCATTGGATCCCTGGCTGTAGGAGAGGCGAGGCATTCGGCCATGGGGCTAGCACCGAAGGGGCCAGAGCCAGGTGGCGCCGAGTGGCGAGTGGAGCCGACGGTGACCCTAGAGAGCCCGGACCAGGGATGGTGGCGTAGGCACCACTGGCTGGTGGCGGTGACTCGGAAGGAGCTTGTTGAAGGCTGAGAGGCTAGTGGAGATTGAGACCAAGGGGGAAGCGACGGAGGGAACGCCAGCAGTGAGCCAGCTGGGGGTGGTGAGTCCCAGGTCAGCGAGCTCGGGAGACCCTTGCACCCCTGGGGAGAACACCAAGAGAGAGCCAAAGGAACCAAAGGAGAGGCGCAGCTTGGGGGGATCTGGTGGGGGATTGGCGTCCGCCGGCCGGTGGCCAGCAGTGAGCTTGGGGCTAGCATGCCTGAGCTCAGTCATGAGCCGCCAAACCACCTGGAGGAGTTAAGGCCATTCGGTTGAACCGAAATGAAGAGAGAGAGAAAGAGAGAAGAGATAAGGCTGGCCGGGTAAAAAAATAAAGAGAAGAAAAGAAAGAAAAGGAAGGAAAAAAATAAAATAAAAGAAAAAAAATCAAGGTTTTGCAACGTTCGCGTCAAATCCTGATCCTTATGCATGTTTATGTCAGTGTCGAGTGTTGCGCGTAGAATTGGTGACATGCATATAAACGCATGTATCGCTATAATATATTGAGTCGGGTTGACACTTGTACAAGTGGAGGTCCTGGTGGGGAGCCGTTCATGCATCATCCCCGATGATAAACAGGCAAGTGCATGGCAGTGCGGTAGACGGAATTGTTGTGAAATATGTGATGTTTACACTATATGATTCTGCGTAGTAAATGATGGTAATGATGATGGAGCAGGGTAGGCAATGATGCTTACCTACTAATGATAGTAATGGTGAGTATGGTTATGACAATGGATATATGCATTTACATCATATGCACTCATGTGATGAGAACAGGGATCCACCTTGGGTGGATTCCCTAAGACCTACTTTGGTAGGCTTTCACAGGAGTGGAGAGACCCTCGTGTCAACGAGGACGGGCTCATGATAGGGTGACCATCGATGGGTGTTCACTCAGGCTATACCGGTATATACAATGAGATGAGCAAATGAACATGTAAATTAGTGTTGCATTGCACTGATGAAATGACAATGATGATACATGAGAATGATGATACAGACATGATAATGTATGTGGAGTATGACATGGCTAGATGATTGCTGATATGTTTTGTAGTATTTGATCGTCTCATTATGTGCTTACTAAGTCTTTGAACTTATCCTTGCTCTGTTTGTTTTTTAGGGGATCACTGAAGACGTCATACACGGGTGGGAGTAGCACATGTATAATTTCACGTACCAGTAGCACTTCGCGTATCAACTTTTATTAATATGTTTAGACCCTACTGGTGTGTTAGAATAGTTAGGATTAAAATGTAATGATGTTAATCTAGTCACTGCAATGTAAATTAAGTAGTTGTTGCTTACAACTATGAGCAGTGGTTGAAAATGGTAAAATTATATAATGGTTGTAGTATTCCAGACCTAGAGAATAAACGGGGTGTTAGAAGTGTTGCAAGGATTTTTTGTTGCAAGTATCAACAACTGATGGTGTAAGCAGGTGAACAATCTATTTCTTCTAAAGCATAACGACCGAGTTGATGAGACGTCTTCCATGTGGGGTTAGGGAAGCATACAATGCATCATCACCTCTTGTAATTAAAACCTCCAAAACTGTAAAATCTATTTCCAGATGTACACAATTTTGCCACTCAATGTGATTATTGTGTCCAAAAAAACATGTGCAAAAAAGAGCTAGATTTGGGTTTGTACACAACTCTGGGATTTAGCAAAAATATTATTTTGGTTCTGGCATTCCAATTGGAATTTTTGGAAGATGTGTCAAGCGATGGCAATTGGAAAAAGCAGGGATGCAGGTTTCTCATCCACAAAGCAGCGCATTTGATGCATTTTTTTGCGCTCTTGCTGATTGATCAGTTGAGCGCAGTTGGGTTATAGATTAGAAGGAAAGAGTTACATTACATTTGCATTTCCTACGCGATCAGCAACATATTATAGCAGTAGCTCTTGTATCCCACCTAGGTGATTGGAGAAATAAAATCGGTTTTTCTTTTTTCATGATACAAAAGTGGCTGATGTCTAGGACTTTGTATTTATTGGTTATGAACAAATAATTAAATTGGTTTGCACTCTTTCCACGTCCATCGAGTTTCCCAATTTTCGAACAACTTTATATACTCCATTTGCGCGTACAAAACCTCAAAACACTTGGAGTTTCTGTGCGTGGAAGATTCTTATTTATTCTGCACTAGTTCTGCCACCAAATCTCACCGTTGCCGTCGATTTTCCCTTAGCCAGTGGTAGTGAGGCTGCCGAGCTTGCTGATACAACGCCTTCTGTTCTGCTTGCTCCGACATGACATGTTCGGAGGAGCCACCAGCGTAGCCTCCGCATCGGATGTGACCCTGAATTGGCATGGACCAGCCAAGACACTTGGCCTATGGAGATATCTCGTCTTCTTGGAGACAAGCAGAACGGCAGGTCGTGGTGAGGAGTGAACACAAGCAAGATCTTTTAGAATACGGTGGTGCAGTTTGTGATACTTTTCTAGCATGAATTAGAAAAGTATTGTCGATTCCGAAAGTCAACAATGATGAATATGATTGGTTTCCTTCACTCGCCCTCTATCTTCACGCTGAATCTCTCCAACACTAAAAATGTCAGTTCTTTTCCTTCTGTCAAGTTAGTTTCTAAATGACTTCCACAGGGTTGAGACAGAAACGTGTGTGGGAGGGGGAAAGTGCGTTTCTTGATCTCACATTGCAGGCCTAAACCACATATTTCGGGAGATATTTATTGAACAATCGAATTTTTTAAGCATAACAACAGAGTTGATGAGATGCCTTCTGAAAGTTTTCATTATATTGATTGCACCTTAATTTATACATTTTTTTCTCATGTGTGACACATTTGAAACTCTTTTCACTCTGAAAAGCTCATTCTTACATTTACCAATCTGACAAAAAAAATGTTTTGAAACATGTGTAGGCAAATAGCTGGGCAATCGTCCACAACTCCATATAACTAGTTGACGAGAATCAAAATGTGCCAAGAAATAGCTTTTAGATTCTCAATGAAGGTAGAAGTTTTGTCGGATGATGAACAGGGAAAGTACTGATGAACTGTATCCTGTCTGGCATAAACAGAGTTTGTTTATTTTCCATCTGGTAAGCCAGAATCAAAAGGTTGCTGCACCAGACTGTAGCAGAGCATGAGATTATATATTCAAGTGGAAAACACTTCTCATACCACTGACAACAACTTTGATCATTAACCTGGTCGATGTTCTTGCTGGTATCTCCTACTTGATCAACTGCGGTTAACAATTATAGGGACCACTCTTTGGAAAGCTCTTATTTGCCTTCTGGGTGATTGTTCACCTGTATCCACTCCTCAAGAGTGTTATGTGTAGGTAAACAACACGCTTCGTCTTCTCCGCTTCTCCTCGCTGCTGGTTCGCATTGATCAATTCACCACCCACGTGACTGCTCAGATGCCTAAACATGTGGCATCAACTGCTAGGAAAGCGGAGTTTTGTAGAGATATAGAGAATACCATCAATTGTGTTTTTGAGAATACAAAAGTGGTGGCTACCACCAATTGTGCCTTAAATTATTAAGGGGTAGTTTTATTTACAGCTACGTGCAGACCAGAGGATATTGATTAACAGAAAGTTACTACTGTTGATATGTTTTTGTTTATTGATAAGTTGTACTGTTTTGGCTGATAGTGTCAAGCAATTTTGTGCTATCTTGAGGAAACGAAAATAAATTGGTTTGCATTCTCAATTTTCATCAAGTTTTCCAATCTTACGGCAGTATGTATTTTTGAAATGTTTAAATTCACTATTCTTTATTTACAAAAGTAAGTCGGTGCTCAAGATTCAACCTAATTGACTGATGTGGAAGCATGTCTTGAAGGGTAAAAAATGTTGTACTAAATAAATTATGGGGGTGCTGAAAAGAAGAGGATCAAAGGACAGCATATGTAGTGTGTAGTAACGGAAAAGTAACTGCAAGGAAAGATGGACTCAGTCGTGTCCAAATGGGCAGTATGGCACATGCCCATTAGGCACGACCCATTTAGCTCGTCAGTCTAAATAGGCTGTATCGTGCCGGCCCGTGGGTTGAGGTAGCAGTCTAGGCTAAACGTACCTAACGGTCATATTTTCATGCCAAATGGGCCATACCCACTGGGCTAAGCGCGCCTATGGGCCAAACGTGCCTACCGGGCCGCCATGCCGTGCTGGCACGCTAGGCTGGGGCGGCCTAGGCACAACCCACCCCCTCTTGCCATGCTGCCCCAGCCCAACGCGCCTCGTGCCGTGGGTCATGCCTACAATACTGGGCTGTGGGCTAGCCCGCTAGGCACGGTCTATTTGGACACCTCTAGGTGGACTCAACATTGATGAATGTATGCCCCGTTCAATTTAGCCTTTTCTGATTGCTTTTTGACTGAACTAACATTATAGACTGTTAGCTTTTTTTTTAGGCATTCATTTAAAGAAAAATAAGGAAAAATGAAAAACACCATTATACCTCCACAGATAATGCAAAGAAAAAAAAGAAAAAAGCCACATTAAAAAGCTAACGCGTTCTAAATCACTTTTAGTTTCTGAAAACTAGAAGGCAGAAGCCAAAATCTTTTTGGAACTGACACAAGATTTCAAAGACTTGTTTATCCACTTCCTTGCCTCCTGGGTAGGGCGGAACAGTTGACGATGCAAAAATTGTTCTATTGTGTTGAATTTTTCCCATGATTCTAACTGACATGGACATCACTATTATCAAGAAGGAATTTGCTAGATAGCACTTCAGTGTTTTTTTGTTTGTGAGTACTCAATTTTTTATCCATTAGATGTTGCTTTGTTTGCACTTTTATGGTTTTGATTTTTGTGATTTTTTTCTATTTCAATAATGTGATAAGTGAGTAATCAATTTGTTTATTCTCGTCAGGAGTGACAACATAAACGATCAAGTAGGGGTTTTGTATAGTTTTTTTGTTATGTTCCTTATAATTTGTTTTGTTGCTCTTTTTTACAAATTATCACATCGTTTTTTTACATACTTTAATTTATGTAAAACTAGTATATAATTGATATAAGAAGGCTATAAATAAAATAATAATATGTATTGTAGCATTTCTCAATGAATCACATCACATGCTAATAACTATTGAGCAAACTAGTGGATGGAGATAGATATACATCCAACATCCAAAAAATTGATTACTCCTTAACAAAATATTACTCAAATAGGAGGGGAGAAGGCAAAGTAATTTCACCCATTGGATCTAGATCTAAAAGCTCAAAATTTAAGTGCTATTTAACAAGAAAAGATTCAAGTTCTCCCTAGACACCACCACTACTCTACTATATTTGCCATAAATTGAACTCTTCCAAATATCCTTGCTACTAGGGTTGTAAACGAGCCGAGGTCGAGCAAGTTCAGCCTGCCAAGCTCGAGCTCGATAGAAGCCCGAGCAGAGCTCAAGTGAGCCTAAGCTGGCAGTCGAGCTTTAGGCTCAGCTTGAGCTCGGCTCGAATGAAGCTTGAGCTTGCCTCGACAAAGCTTGTCTAGGCTCGGTAAGGCATGACTAAAATTCATTCTCACATGGACGAACAGGCCGCAAATCACCAAACAAGCAACAGATCAAATCCACAAATAAAAAATAACTAAAAGCATACAAGCCTAAGGAAATTAGTTAATAAAGGAGAAGGAGAGGAGGAAAACTCACCAGAGCCGAGGCTAGATGAGGCACAGGGGGCCGGAGGAGGCGTAGGCGACCGGAGCCAGAGCCAGAGGAGGCGCAGGGGGCCAAGGCCGGAGGAGGTGTCGGGGGGCCAGAGCTAGGGCCAGAGGAGGCGCAGGGGACTTGAGAAGACGTAGGGGCCGGAGCAAGCTGGCCGGCGCTATAGGAGGCGGTAGCCGGCAGCATGGAGGCTAGAGGCGCCGGATGGCCGAGTGGCGTAGGGAGCAAGCATAGCCGCGTAGGGGCCGATGGGCAGCCGGATGCCCGGATGGCCGGGATCTGGGGGGAATTTGGGAGGAGGGATTCTAGGAGTGGGGTAGGGAACGGGATATGAGGGGCTAGGGTGTTGAATGGGGTAGGAAATATAGGGGCTAGGGAGTCTTCTGGTTTGGTTGGGTCAGGTGGGTTGGGGCCCATTGGGCAGTGGGGTGACACTGTGATGGACAGTAGGAGTGTAGGGTTGAATGACTGAATGAGCCGAGTATAGTCGAACTATTTGAGTTTGTATAGAACAAGCTCGCGAGCTCATGATGAAGCTCGAGTTCGGTTTGTTGTAAGCTTGAGCTGCCGAGCTCGAATCAAGTCTAAACCAAACCATGCTCGAGTAGTTCACGAGCCTTGATCTTTTTTTACAGCTCTACTTGCTACCCTCTCTGTTCCTTTTTTTTTCATGGATTGATAGCTTCGTGTTGTACTAATGTACTGTCTGAATAGAAGATGCGTACTAGACGGCTATGACTATTAGAGGAAGAGCTCACCAGGCTGTGAATGCTGGCACGGTTGAGAGCCCATGGCTTCTCGCTGCCCTTGAGAAACCCAGCGACGAACAGCAGAATGGCAGCCTGCAACAGCCTCTTGTCGCCTGACCACGGCTTGCAGGACACACAGACGGCAAGAGTTACCTGGGACACCACGGTAATGATGTGCCTCGTCCAGAGCTGGTTGTCTTCGATGTTGTGGGCAGTTATGGGATCCTGCCCGCCGAGGTGGATACGGAGGACTGGAGCCCACAGGACCTCCAGGCCATGGCTGCCACTGCCGCCGTCTGCGGATGCGGTACTCCAAGGCGATGGCTGCTTTTGACAGTTGAAGAGGGTGGCAAGGGCGTATATCATGTAAAAAAATAGTAAAAAAATTAGAAAAATAAAAATATTACTAAATCTTTTAAGACAGTGCAAAGGAATAAAAGAAAAAAGAATACTAAAAATAGCAAAAAACAAAAAAAAACCGAATTTTAGAAGTTGAAACCGTTTAGAATGGAACAGAAGAATAGCGGGGGATGTGGAACTTGTGAGACGCGGAAGAGAAGAACAGGATATACTGCACCAGCATGCTGCCGATGACAGGGACGCGGAGCTGCCACTCGTCCCACCGTTGCACAACTTCTGAAAAGTTCGTCGCTCTCTTTTTATCTCTTCGATCAATCGGGGATGCCCAGTTCGCGCGTGAGCGTGAGCTGCGAACGAGCCCCGCGCTCCCTTTCCTCGTTGTGCTGCCTCGCCCATTCGCCGGCCTGCCTCCTGGCTTTCGGCGCCGCCGGAGGCACCTCGCTGCTTGCCGTCGCCACCGCCGTCTCGCTGCACACCACCACCGTCGGTTTCAATTGGAAATACGAAACTTTCAACCTGAGAAGTTTCAAATTTTCTCAACTCGAATTTTTAAACTTCCAACTTCGATTTGCAAACTTTCAACTCAAACCATCACTCTCTCACCTCAAAAAAATAATGAAACTTTCATCTATAAATAATAATGCCACTATTCGGTAATTTTGGTCCCACGTGCTTCTTTAATTAGTAGCATTTCTTGCTCAATTTTGCTCAAATCATATAAATAAATACTCTAGTTTTCCCCGTTCGAGCTGTTCATTCTGAGTCATCCGCCTCGGTCACGTCATCGACAAAACACAACCGTCTGATCTGTTGAGTTGCTGCGATCCAGCAGTCCCTACACGCCTGTCTAGCCTCGCCAGTCGCCATCGCCCTCTTCTCCCGATCCCCCACTCGCTCGCCTCCCACGTCCATTCCTTCGAGGCAAAAAAAAACAAAAACAAAAACAAAACCATTCTATGCTGCCAGGAGTCGTTTTTTAAGATGGTCGGGGGTGCCTATAGTACTACAGGGGATATAGTACGCTTACGAAGACTAGACCAAATTTGGATGTAGTACCATTTTACAGAGACTTGATCAAATTTAGACACACTTAATCATATATATGACAGGGATTAAATAATTTATAATTAATGACTTATTGTCTATAATAGCTATCAAAATAAGACTTAGTCAAATAGCTTCCTTGAGTATCCCTTGGTCGGGGAGAATATGCTTAGACTGTCCTAGGCATCGACATCCTCTGGTCAAAGGTATCCACGATCAGACATGTGGCCTGACCCTTCGACTGGGTAGCATGCCTAATGTAATTGACTATGCGCGGTCTAAGAAAACGTGCGCCTTTATCCCCCCTCACGTCATTACCCTCTGTTTCTAACAATAGTTGCACAACAACCGCTCAACACATGCGGATGGCTGAAGCTAATGAGGCGTCTCTCGACAAGCGCCAACTATCACTTGTTCGACACTATTTAGGGCCTACTTGTATTGGCTTTGGCTTCTGCTTAGAGAAGCCAAAGCCAGTGCGAACGCTCCAGCTTCTATAAGCTATTTCTATCAATCACTATTATTCATCAGCGATCACTTTACACGTTCACATGTTGTAATATACTTTGTATTTTATTATGCCAAAATTTCATAAGTTGCATAGTGGTTCGAATGTTGTAGTGCATTTTGTTGCACTGTCTTTCTTATATAACGCACTCAGCAAAAAGCCAAAAGATATAAGCCAATATGAATGCTCCAGCTTCTATCAACCACTTCGATCATCCACTACTATTCATCAGCTACAGCTAAAAGCCACCAGCAAAACCAAATACGAATGGACCAATAATGAAGGCATCAGATGACGGGGAAGGAAGAGGGCAAGATATCTCTCAACTGTAGATGTGCAGTCATGTTACATAAATTTATTCTACCAAGATTTGTTACAAAAGTTTTAGGATATTCGCATTCGACCGAATTAAGTACAATTCAATTCGAATTCGTATTCCTTACGACATTCGATTTGTATTCGTATTCGAGAATGTTCGAATTCATATTCGTTTTAAAAATATGAATTCATATTCGTATTTGTTTTAAAAATATGGATTCATATTCGAGACTATAATTCGTATTCGATCCGTTTTCATCCCTACCAATTGCCCTCGGCGGCTCGCCACTTGCCAGTGAAGGCCCCCTCCGATCTCACTCTCAAGCCAACATAGGCGGCGTGTGGGGTGAATGGCAAGGGTGTAAGCGCAAGGGCTGCTACCGCCAGCCGGGGCAGCAGTAGGGCAGGCGAGGCACCGAGCGAAGGGGAGTGGAGGCGCCATGATCGATAAAAGATTGGACGCCTAATCTGAAAAGAGGTTAACACAAGGTTTACAAACCATGCAATACTGATCATGACCTTACTAAATTAAGGGACAGATTTTATTAGTACCTTCTTAGAAGATAGGAGGTATTGGTACCTTGTGGTTCCTCTCCAAGGACTATGAAAAACTCTCACAAAAATGTACAGAAAAGCCTCGTGTTTTGACCTCTGAGCCATGCTTGTATCTGAAAAATGCAAAACACTTGATTAGATAAAATAAGAGGAAACAAAGAAGTATGTTGTGTGCATCATGAGCAAAGGCGACAAGAAGTTCATCTGCTCTTCCATCACAAATCATTTGCTGCCCAAATTGACAAAGGCTCCAACAAACCTGTTAAGGACATTTATCTATGGTTTAGTTCAGCTTTGCTCTCCTCAACTTTGTTCAATGCTACGTGGAGGTATCGACGTACTTCTCCTCATTAGAACTTATGTTAAAGTTTCTCTACTGGCTCAGACTCCATCCCGCTGGTGACAGCATTCAAAGTATGATAATCTCGTGAATGATGTTTGTGAATTTAATTGTGAATTGAAATATGAACTGTGAAAGGTATTTGTGAATTAAATTGTGAACTAATAATTGAACTATGAACTATGAATGGTATTTGTGAATTGAATTGTTAACGGATTCATAGTTATATATATTTAAATATTTTTCCTAAAATAATGAATATTTGATTTATCAATTTCAGAAATAAGGAGGTTTTTTATTGATATGAAGAGCCTCGCAAATGATTGAACTCATGAAAGCACAAATTTAGTATAACCACAAGCTTCACAAGTATAAGGTCAAGATCCACATCAACAATCAAATGGGCAATGTTGCTAGGGAGTTCAATTTGGATGAAATCATAAATGATCCTGGTCTTAGGAAACAAATTGATGAGTATGCTCCCGAAATTCAAGACTATGTTAGAAGGGCATACATATTGAAGGGTCCAACCCAACCTATTGTAAAATCTCCTTGCAAAAATAAAAGAGGCTTTTCGCAAACATGGTATAAGAAGTATGATTGGATAAAATATAGTGAGTTCTGATATGCAGCATATTGTTTCTATTACTTCCTCTTCAAGCCATCAAGACTCGAAAAATGAATTTGCCTCATAGGCGTGATTAGCACATTTGTGGCATGTTGTGGTCCATTCTCTTTAATGTGAATACATTACAATATTATATGATACACTAATCTACATTTTGTATTTTACAGAATCTCTTCTGGATGTATGATTGGACTTTTGTTGGCGCGTCATTGAAGCTTTCGTAATGTCGTACTGAGGTACTTGTTATCGTATCTTCCTTTTCTTTTCATCTATAGACATTCAAATGCGTGTTGGATTTTAAAACTATTGCGGTTATCAACTTTGCATTCGAAAATGTATATATTCATTTGTTCATGCATATTGGCTATAGTTGGTCTTGCAGCTTGTCTAGGCCCCCAAAATTTCCTGGCTTCGCAACTGGAGGTCAGTAGCAACAATTGGATTGGAGGCAATGTTTAATTAGGGTGGCCTGAGACATGGAAGCAATTCGTCCAAGTGTAGGCGAGAGATGAACGAGAGAAACGATTGGGACTAAATTGAGATGGAGGAGCATGACATCCAAAAGCTCCTCCAATGTGGTAGTGGCGGCAGATGACACACCCAATAAGCAAGATCTCAAGCACGATAGAGTAGCAGTACAAGATATTCTCCAAGAATCATGTAGTGAAGCACCTTCGACATCTTGAAGCAGCTCCATAGCATAAGTCAGCTCTGCTTACTGCAACGACGTCCCATCGGTGGGGTGTAGGATCAAGGATAACCGACTAGGGGGGTGAATAGGAGGTTTTTAAACAATTCTTGCCTCTTAATAAAATTCTAACAATTTTAATATGACAAAGATTTAAATACTTGAAACCTACACAATTCTAGTAATATTGTAGCTCTAAGAGAATTCTAGCACAAACAAATAATCACAATGCACTAAGTATACTATAGCTAAGAGGAGACAAGAGAGAACCAAGTACACACGATGTTTTACCATGGTGATCGGAAACTTGCTGGTTTCCCTTAGTCCACATTGAGGTTAGCCCAAATGAATTCGACCGGCTCCACAAATTAAGCCTTCTACCTCAAATCCACTAGTGGTAGCTCTTCCCCGCTCCGGGTCGGTGAGCTCCAACCTTCACACACGCCGGGCCTTCTCACAAGCTTCTTTGAGAAGATCACCGAGCAAACTCTACCAAGCCGTCTAGGTACCGACAAGCACCAAAAGTAATGAATCATGACGTTGCTCGATAGCCTTCAAGTGCAAAGGATCAATCTACGAATGAATGCACTCGATTTTTGCTCAACTACCTCAAATGAATGCTCAAAGAGAAAAGTGAGGTGTGGAGTGAATGCTCTATGCTCAAGAATGTTCAATGAGGTCTCTAACTTCTATACTTGAGCTAGTGGGGAAGTATTTATATCCCCACCAATCAAAACTAGCCGTTATATAAAAGAATTTTGAAAAATCAGGATGGCCAATAGTTCTGCTGTGCAAAAATCAAAACTTCCATTCCTCTACAGTAGCCATAGTAACGACTATGTCAGAGCGTCAGAGATAGCCGTTGGGAGTCGGTGCGGTACTTCTGCTGTTGTAAATGTGGTACTTCCGATTTTTTCAGTAGTTCCAATGTTTGGCCCGGAACGTCCGATCTCCATGAGGCTAAGTTTTTCAAAAGTTGCTCTCTGGAAAAAACATACCGCTCAGTTGACTGGAGCTTCCGAAAATTGGAAGTTCCGCCCTAGCGGAAGTTCCACCGTTGAACAAGCGGTACTTTTGATCTCCACGAGGTTAAGTTTTTCAGTGGTCGCTCTTTGGGGAAAAAATGTACCGCTCAGTGGTCGGAACTTCCGGACTTCGGAAGTTCCACAGTTTTCACGCTGGTACTTCCGATTTTTCTAACAGTGCAGAGCTTTAGCAATCAATTTTAATTTTGAGTGCATGCATGATCATAAATTGATCCATATGACACAAGAACATGCAATCAAGTTACTAGCCATGATCCCTCTTAATAGTACGGCATTTATCCTATAATCCGGTCTTCCAACCTTTCTCCTAAGACCAGGAAAAACAAAAAGGATTCTAAACTATTTACCTTTGTCTTGAACCATTTTGAGTCCACATGTAATCTTTTTCATGCATCTCACCCTTGCCTCTGGAACTAAACCTTTCAAACACTTAGTACACATGTTAGTCCCACATTCTCATAATGTCATTAATTACCAAAACCACCTTTTTAGGGACCTAGATGCTTTCGTGGGGGCAATGGCACCGACACATAATGGGGTTAGGTGGCAGCCGGAGATGACTACGATGTTGTCTCACTTCTCTCCCGATGTTTGAACTTGGATTTGTGCCTATTGGTGTCTCAGCTCCCCTCCACGACTTGCGGTCATGTTTGATATGATCTTTTTTGTATGAGTGTCGTCCAATACAGTTCGTGTGTGTAGCATTTTCCTATTTCAATTCTTATGAGTGTATCCAAGTGGCATCTTCACCAACCCCCGCAGCTAGCGATCGATGCAAACCAGCTGATCATCAGCTTGACTCAAGCGAGCCTCCATTGAAAACGCAACTAGCTAGCACTAGCAGACGTCTAGTTATTATTGTGACAGATGAGTTACTGTTCACCATTGGCTGCGCATCATCAAACAAAAACAATTTATCTTTAAAGATGCATCTAAACGCTACTTCTCATCACGTTTTTATTGTCATTAGCTAGTAATGGAGTTGTGACAATCCAAAAGCCGTGCGCTTATACATTAGGCCATGTTCAATGCTCTTGCGTGGAGGGGCGCTCAAGGAGAGAAAGTTAGTTATTGTAGCCACGTTTATTGTAGCCACGTTGGATAAGAAAGAAGCCAGAACTATAGCATCGTTGTTTGGTTAGAAGACCAATGCCCTAAGAGAACTGTGCTTAACTGCCTACGAATAGAAGGGATGTTTTAACCAATAGAACATATATGCATTGGAAGAAAAACACTCTTACAGATATGCTTAATGGCGTGTTACTGTTCTCTTTCTTGAAGCATTTATCTAAGAGCTCATTGCATTGAAGATGCCCTTAGTGAACATAATAATGACCATTGCATGTTACTATTCTCTTTCTTAAAGCATCTCAAGTGGCTCAGAGGCTTCAATAGCGTTAATGCTTTACAAATGCAACCATCTCAAGGTGGAGAACATCTAGCTGCTCAACAGCCAGCAAATGCACATGTCGGTCGAGGATTGCAATGATAACGATCACGGCACCCGGTGATAGTCCAAAACCGATGACATCCACATCGCCTGTACCATTGTTGTGTGTGTCGTGCATTGCAGGATAAAAATCGGGGACAACTGCTTGTCCATAGAGACTGGAACTAAGGATTTGTATACTTTTGACATCACCTGCGAATTGGACCGTGTAATCAGCATCGGATGCTTCGGTGACAATAATAACTGAGCCAAGGTCTCGATAGTAAGATTTTGTCGAATCCGAATGTTATCGATTTGGAATTCTATATGAGTAGATAGCGCTCATAGATACATTGTTAAATAATCTCAAATATCATATGAACCATATCAAACGTTTTTATTATATACCAAAGTACTCCATATCAGATAGAGTTTACATAACAGACTGATCAGGCCAAATATTTACATTATAAAAGCGAAAGCGAAAAACAAAATGTGAGACCACATCTTGCCACAAGCAAGTGACTGCAGCAAAGGATGTCTTACTATTTTCCAAGAGTTTGAATAATAGATGTGCACATAATCACATCAAAATCTATCTAATTGAGGTAAGAACTACACTACTACAGAACGTCCTAATCTTCACCATCGTCTTATTTGTTTGGTCCCAACGTAACATGATAAGTGTAGTGGTCTTGATCCATAGATTCTGAGTTATTTTAGTGAACGATGATGAGCACAAACAACCATGCTCCGTGAGCCAATGCACAGAATGTAATAATATAAATGCATGGCTTAACAAAGAAAGGTTCGGGTTTATTTATTTGTGAAATGCTATAATTTAATTACAGTAAATAGAAATCCTAAGACTTAGCATTTTTAACCAAACCATATTTTCTAAAGAGTGTGAAGGAATGCAATGATAATAGTGGTGCAGGTTCCATCCACTGTATGCTAGTTTGTTACTAAGGTTCTATCTACCCATTATAATCACTAGATTCTATCCACCTAGGGAAGTCAACTCAGGTTCTATTCACTCTTCATGCTTTTCATCTCAATCCACAAAGTTTCTTTTCAAAATAGACACCATCTTGATTAAATTCCCATGCCTGTCTATGATCGTGGGTACGACTGTTCGAACAGTTTTCACTCTGCAGAGGTTGCAACTAACTTATTATATTCTACATGTTTCCTTAGACATGTAGATTAAGAAAATCACCACAAGACCTTTACAATGCATCTCCCTAGTGAGACTACACCAGCTAATGTTTTCACCTACTATGGGGTTCTATCCACCCTCGTCAGAGGCCCCCTCTTGCGTCGCATAGAGGCTTCTATCAAGAAACTCTTCCCGTGTTCAATCGAATGGCGCAACCCGCGCTGGGTTGATGCAAATTAATTAGTCGAGTCATACCTATTATAGAATTATGGTTACACTGTTTTACATTGGGAAGGGGTTACAAGATTAAGTTCTTAGTTATCTAGGCGGTTTGGCCACAAACCATACTTTCATGCTCCATTCATACCAACATCTCTTGCCATCCGCACAGACATATAAGCAAGTTTAGAGTTTTGGTAATCTAAAATATCCTTTCAATTTAAACACCAGTCATTTCTATCCAATGATTGTTCAAATACAAGTTTTCATACTTGAAATGATGTTAGGACAATTTAATACCCTCAGATGTCTAAACAAAACTAAGCATGGCGCTTAGATATGGATTTATCACTAGTATGTTTACCATTAACTTTAGGGTCACAAGGTCTTATATCTAATGTCAAGGAGTGGGGTGTATTAGCACAACTATTAATTGGGACTTAACTATGGGCTTAATATTAATGTAATTTTCATAATAAATTAAAGCATGCAATTTAATAATTTAAATCAACTAACTTGCATTTGAAATGTAGGTGTAAAATTATCAAAATATTATCTCGTTTTGCTCACAAGCCTGTTGGTCTTGAGAGTCATGGTTGGGCTCAAACTATTGCTCCTCTTAGTCTTCGTAGTCTAAACGAATGATTACGATATGTATCGAATAAACACTAGAGGATGCTAATAAATCCAAATGAACTCTAAAATTTGTGGTTTTACCCGGCAATAGAAAGATCATCTAAACGAAGGACGACGCTGGCACGGGCAGAGGCGCGAAGGAGCCATGATTATTAAGGCAGTACGGCGAGGCGTGGCGACTCACCATCTTTACACAATAATATCGCTTATGGCACATGGCGTGGCAACACCATATGCACATCTTAACCTAGTTTGTTAGCAAATTAAATTGACAATGTAGTAGAACATGCATACCTTGATTTTGTCTATTTTTGAGCCCATGAGACACCATCATCTGCCAAGTACCTTCTCCCATATAGCACCTATCCCCTTGAAACGTGCAAGTTCCAACATGTAGCTTGTTAAAATACATTACAGCAATGCATATTTGATATTACATTTAATTGAGTAAATATGGATTAAATGGCATACCTTGTTCATAATATGCTATATCTTCTTGTAACCCACAAGCTAAATGAGTCAATATAAAGTGAATAACTAAGAATTAAAATATATAATTACATGAACAATGAGCAACATGATAAGTATAACATAATCAACATAAGTCCACACTCCACAAGAATAGAGTCATTAAGTCCACAACAATAACATAAATCCAACTATCTCATCTCACAAAAGTCATCCAAGTCCAACTCTCTCATCTGTCAAAAGTCATCCAACTCGAACTCATCTAAATGGGTAGATGCTACCATGTTGTTTCCATCACCATCTTGGATAGCATCGATTGGATCTTCACCATAATCATCCACATGATTGTCATCAAGCATGATCTCTTCTTCCTCTTCTTCTTTATTGCCCAGGTGTGGCTCATCTTCTTCAACCCCCCTTGATGTACAGCTCACACACCGAGTGTAGGTCAAAGGCTCACCATGAGCCCTCCTAGGAAGATTACGACCTTGAAGCTCACGTGATGCACCAATGGCTTCATCAACATGGTCCCACGTAAGGTCATACTCAAACCCACGAGCACCTTGGGTGGTTCGGCCATTGGGTCAACTTATTTATTGTCCCAATCAAACTCCTCTATGACCAAAGGATCATAACTTTTGCCATCTTCTTTACGTCGTTTTTGAAACCTGCTTGTCATCTTTCAGTTGTATGCAACATCGGCCAAATCATTCAATTTCTTGTGCTCTAACCGGTTCCTTTTCTTGGTATGGATCTACAAATGATCGAAGCAAGTAAAAATTAATAATAGGTTTGCTGAAATTTTGCTAACAAAATTGATCAACTTGACTTATAAATTTAAATGTACTCCAATTTCTCTCACAACCGAATGATGAAGCACAAAGACTAATGATACGCTTTGCAAATCTTTGTAGCTCAATGGCTCTACCTCCATATGAACGCCACCAATCAACTAAAATGATAAAATACATACATATATTAATATAAGAACTTAGGACTAAAAATAACATATATGCTAAAATTTAATAGTTAAAACTTAAAACACTTACGAGGACTCCTTGAGTTGATGTTTTGGATTGCCATTTTATTTGAAAAAACATCTCTGCATTGGTCCTCATAGAGAATGCCTTGTTGATCGATCTTGTTTCTATGATCCTCATCTTCTATCATTCTTGTAAGCACATCAGTGAAACAACTCCTTAACTCCCCAACATATGCGTCATCACCCCTTTTCTGGATGGCAAAAAATTTTCCCGTGTTCAAATAAAGGGCAGCCCCATACAGTGAGGTGTCCATTTGCTTCTCCCACACTGTTCTACAATTTTCATGTTGCTCTTGAGCAGACCTTTCTTGTTTTGGGTAGAGGAGGCTGCCTTGATCTTTTCTTTTGCTTGAGCTATGAATGCTACAACCTCTGGCATGGTAAGCTTCTCATCACCATCAACCATCCTCAATACAACAAGTGGTTGTGTAGCTCTAAGGCAATGCTCAACTGACTTCCAAAACTCTCTAGAAAGCACAATGGCATATGCTTTTTTCCAGCCTCTGTCATCTTTGTGCTTGTGTAAACTCCACAAAGTAAGAAATGATGTGGCAAACCAAGTAGCTGTGGGTCTCACAAGATCCATCCCACATATCTTCTCCCTTATTGCACTAAGAAGCCTCTCATGCCTGTAAATAAAGGTGATAACATGTCGGGCATGTGCAATGGGCTTCTTAAATTCCTTCAACATTCCTATGTCTTCCAACATAAGGTTTAAGCAATGTGCAGCACACGTGGTCTAAAAAAGTGTAGAAATCCTCCTCACGAGAAGCTTGCCCGCTGCCTTATAATTAGCACAATTATCGGTGACAACTTGAACAACTTTATCGTTTCCAATGTTCATGATCCACTTCTCTAGCAAATCAGCTAGCATCATTGCATCATACGCTTCACTTGATGCACCAACAGACTCTAAGAAGAAAGTCCCCTCTAGACTGTTGACAAGAAAGTTAATCAAATGTCACCCTCTCCTATCTGTCCAGCCATCTAACATGAGTGTGCAACCATATTGCTTCGACATCTCATGCTTCACCCTTGAATTATCTATCTCCTTAACCACCTCCTCAAGTAATGGCTCCCTTAGTTATAGTAGCTAGGAGGTTTGTACCTAGAACTATACTGTGCAATAGACTCAATAATAATCTTGAATTGTCTTGAATTTGTTGCATTAAATGGTATGCCACACTCATAAAAGAATTTGGCTATCTCCATATTGACGATATGCCTTTCTTCCTTGGTTCTCATGGTGGCCTGAATGGTACTTTGAGAAGCCCCTTTAGCATGTCATTGCTTTACAACCTCCGTGGGTGTATGTCGAAGCATTGAGATAATGGACTTCTTGGTCTCCTTTGCCATCTTTGGAGCTGGACCCTTGAACTTCAAGGCAGATTACTTTCTTTGGCAACTGTGCCTGAACTTGGCTACACAACACTCCTAACAGCATCCTGAGACTCCTCTGTCATATGCACTCCATCTTGTTGTTCTCCTTCATCGTCATTAGGAAGAGTGGCCTCTCCTCCCTCTTGTTCTTCATCAAAGCATCATATATCTCTCTCGTGTGATTGATATGGTTGTCTTGGCACACTTTTGAACATCTCTAAACCTACCCACAAGATGCTCCTTGAGCCTCGTTATTCCTCCATACACCCTTTTGCCACAAAACGAACATTACACTGAATCATGGTTGCCAATTATTGGCCAAAACCCATACTTCCATCTCGGATCATTTGACTTTTTCCTCTGTTTAGAATCGGTCATTAGATCATATGAGGCGGCATTAGAGCCCTCTGTGCTTTCAGTTGCCATTTGTGACATGTCGTGCTTCTGCATGTTGCAAACTAGCATTAGCATATGACTATGATTGTATGACACTAGGAGCACTAGTAGAGAATTACATAGCAGTAGCACATCGAGCATATTAGTAGTGTAGCAATTAGCAATGCATATCAAGCATATCAATATATAGCAGTAGGCAGTAGCAGTGCAACATTTAGTAGAGTAGTACATATAGGCTCATTGGATGATTGGAGTTCACCGAGTAACTAGTAGCAAAGCAGTACATATAGGTAGTAGGCAGTGTAGCATTTAGCCAAGCAGTGATATAGCAGTAGTAACTAGTAGTAGCAGCAAAGCAAAGCACTACATATGAGTGGAGTGACTCAGTGGATGACTGAGTCCGTCGAGTGGAGAGGAGACGACTAGACAGGCCTCGGTGACAGAGGAGGCGCAAAGGCAGCAATGAGCCAGCCGATGAACTGGAGGAATGGAGGCAACGCTGCGGTGGAGACTGGAGCCGACGACGGATCCCACAGATGCGACAAATCCCATGGATCCGACAACTGCGACAGTGGATCCGATAGTGGCCTCTCCTCGCTTTTTCGGGTGGTGGCGAAGACTTCCCAAAACCCCAACCCATGAGGTATGTCTAGTCTCTTGATTCAAGTAGCACTCGACTTTTAACCACCCCCCCCCCCCGGTGTCCGCCAAACGATGCCTTACTGCCATAACGCCGCTACGATGGACGGGATACAACACACCTCCATGCTGTCCGGACAGCATGGACCACCGATCCGCCACGGCAATGTGGTGACAAGCTATTGTTAATATCTCGACGCCTCAATGACCATGGAAGGGGCAGTGCTGTCTGACGTCAGAAAAGCAGGGGATGGATTTCAGCATAACCAAAAACAGGCACGAAAGGCACATATCGTATGCCTTCACAAGGCAAACATGAGAAGAGAACATCTAAACAACCTTAAGTGCATAACTTCAGGTTCCATAATTTCAAATTTTAGATTTGCCCGGCCATACGACATTAAATCGTGCAAAAAAGATAAAGACAGTTTTCTGCCGAAGGCAAACTTCTTTTTCAACACTTTACTCCCAACAAGCCTAAGCTTCTAGCTTCTCAGCAGGCGCCTCAATCATGAGTGCTTTTGTTGGCTTAGCCAAGAGGTCAGTGTACTCCTGGAACGGGGCCTTGACAAACTTTGTCTCCCTCCAGAAGTCCGGAGTCAGGAAGCCATAGGTCTTCATAAGACAATCGAAGGTGGCCTGCAAACAACAAGAGATTCAAGTTCATACACATGTGTGGCTAACATACTTGGCAAAAAGACTCAGAAAATGTTTTCAATAGTATATATTCCATTCAGGTTTACCATATTGAAAGCTTGACATGTAAATGAAAAATTCTTAATGTTCAAATGCTAATATTGCTACAAGTATACAATGTGTTTTTAAAACAGAACTGGTGCTGCTAGGTACTAAATGTCCATGATGAACTGTAAATAACATACTAGCCAACACAATGAATACAGGTGGACAAAGAGAAAGTGGTCAAAAACCATATGGCCAAAAAGCTTATTGGTTCATGTGTATAGTCAAGGTTCTTCAAATCATTCTAGAATAATAATCAGGCTACCATTTTACAGCATGTGCACGACAAATCATCTTTCTACTAATACAAAACATACAGCCAACAGGACCAAACCTATAATTTTACCAGAGAGTTTGCATTTGGAGATGTACAAATCACGAACCCAAAAAATTCAACCATACCAGACAACAGCATATAGTGACAAAGAGATGGCAAGTGTAAAATGAGGGCCATTCTAATCAAGACGACCAGAGCACAGCCATCACAAACATGGCAAGCTTCCATTCACCTAAAACATTAACAGAATCTGGAGAACCCCCATCTAGTAATTGTAGGGCAGTTACAAAATTCCATGTTGCATACAACAGGATAATATATTTGATATGACATCACACAAGTACATAAACAAGTTTATGCGCTGAAAAATTGTCTCAACAATATCAAACAAGCAACCCAAGTGCATAGCATGGCACAGGTTTCAACACGGCGACCCCAATAATATTAAACAACCACATATATACATACACCATGGACATGGGAGTCATGGACAAAGTTCATGATCTACTGCAAATTCTTAGAAAAGAGGACATAAAGTATCAACAAGCCCACCCCAGAGACATGGAAATGGCATTAGTTGCACGATTATACATGTCGAATGAGCATGCTTATTGAACCGCAGGCAATATGACACAGGGCTACTATGTCTAACACAGACAATTACTAGCCTATATACACACAGACTCACTGGTACAAGACATAAATTCTAAATCCATCTGAAGTATACAGCAACACAAGAACAGAAATATGCACACCCGAAGTAGCTAGACATGTGCTGTCAATCATTTCGCAGTTAGATTAAGCAATCGTCGCAGAATCTACAGGATTGGAGAAAGCTTTGTTATTACCTTCACGAAGTTGCCGAGGGTCTTAGTGGAGCCGCGGGACGAGGTGAAGACGTCCTCGATGCCGGCGAACTGGAGCACCTTCTTGGGCACGCGCGCAGCGACGATCCCGGACCCCCTGGGCGCCGGCACCATGCGCACCGTGACGGACCCGCACTTGCCCGTGACCTTGCAGGGCACGGTGTGCGGCTTGCCGATCTTGTTCCCCCAGTAGCCCCTCCTGACGGGCACGACGGAGAGCTTGGCGAGGATGATGGCGCCGCGGATGGCCGTGGCCACCTCCTTGGCGCACTTGACCCCGAGGCCAACGTGGCCGTCACCGTCGCCGACGACGACGAAGGCCTTGAATCGCGTGCGCTGCCCGGCCCGCGTCTGCTTCTGCACCGGCGTGATCTTCATCACCTCGTCCTTGAGGCCCGGCACGAGCTGCTCCACGATCTGGTGCTCCTTGACGGGGAGCGAGTGGAGGTAGATCTCCTCCATCTTCTTGAACTTGCCCTCCTTCACGAGGCGGCCGAGCTTGGTCACCGGCACCCACTTCTCCTCCTCCTGGCGGCCGCCCCCGCGCCTCCCGCCGCGCCGCCCGCCGCGGTCACCACGCCCGCCACGGTCGCCACGCCCGCCACGCCCGAACCCGCGCCCGAACCCACCGCGCTCACCCCCGCGCTCCGCCATGGTGGGGTTGTTGGGGCTAAGGTTCGGGGGGTGCTGTTGGTGGAGAGCTCGGATCGCCGGGGTGCGAAATTGCTGCGGCGGCGTGAGGGTTGGGAGAGCTGAGACGGAGGTGGCGGCGGCAGTATATAGGGTTGCCGTGGAGACGATGGGATTAGGGTTTTCGCAGACGAGGATTTGGACTGGGCTGTGGGTCGAAAATCAAGATTTTAGTTAAGTTGGCCCGTTAGTAGGTTGGCCTTGAGCCATCAGTTCGAAACCAATCAGCCCACAACACTATGCTGCCTTCGGGAGGTTTAAGGCTTTAGTTTTAGCTTTTATTGTTATAGTAATTAGATTATAAATGATAAGTTTTTTAAAGATGGGTTTATAAGTCGATTATAGTAGACACTATACTAAGTTCAGCTATATCGATCAAAATTGCATGCGGCTATTTTTCTGTGTACTGTCTCTCACAAACAGCCAGAATTTAAAAATTATATATCAAACCCATAGCCTAGATAGGACCCTTGTAAAAAAAATAGGATCCACCTCACAAGCCCATATTTTCTTTTTTTATCACATCTTTTCTCTATCTTGACTACTACTAACTAAGGTGCACATTTAATAGTTATCATAGTTAGCAGTAGTCTTTTTTAAGGTACAAGATAGACGCATATAACCTACGCACATCTACTCACACACACACGGTGAGTGGGTATACATGGTTGTATGCGTCTATCTTGTAAGGTAGACATACACAACCCACACGCATGGAGAGTGCCTCCGTTTACATCATAGCGGGTGTGTGGTGTGTGAGTGGGTGTGCATAGATTGTGTGTTTATTTTGTACCTCTAAAAAAGACGACTACTAACTATTAAATGTGCACGTTCAATGTACAAAGAAATGGCCAAAAATAATTATTATACTTTGATGTCCCCCGCTAAATTGTAACATCAGACGCACAGGTTGCATTGTGTAGTCTCTTCTTTGATGAGTCTTAACTCTTAATTAGCAACTGATATCACAGATGAAAGTGATATTGAATACCTGAAAAACATTGACAATAGAACTAATCAACAGTAGAAACCCTAGCTGCAGCGCTACACACACAGCATGTGTAGAGGTCCTAGAGGATTCAAATTTGTCAACAATTTGAAAGTGATTGAAATCTGTCAGGGCTAGAGCCTTTTTTTGTCGAGGCCTGCTGGGAAACAAATCTGGGAGCACATCCAAGAAAGAGAAGATTGGAAAAAATTTACAGTTTCTTGGTCGAACGTCGCATAGCAATTCTGACAAATTAAATGCTGTTCGTAATCCAGGTCCTAGATGGTATAAGGATACTACATGTGTGAGGATACGTAGGACCGTAGTGGCAACAAAATAGGATAAATAGTGTTTTTAAAATTTTTTTCCTAGATATTTTGAAAATTTTTACTTCAGTAGCTACAGAGTTATGAAGATCAGAATTAGAAGCTTAGAACATAGCTACAACTTCAAAAATCAAAGAGCATAGCTCTTGCATCTGGGTAGTCTGACCGGCCACAGAGCTGTAGTCTGACCAGGCCAACGAGCAGCCTGACCGCTCTCTTATTCTTAGAACAGAAAATCAGCCCGAATTCAAACAACTTTTGATGCAACTATCAAAATTTATAGCCAAAAGAGATAAAACTTTAGACACACTTTACTTAGAGTCATAGGAACCTATTACATCCAAAGATCACATGAATTCTTATTAAAATTCCCACCTTTTCCGAAGATAAGCAAGGTTCCACCAAATCAGGCAAAAACCAAAAACTCAGGATATGACGTGCTCGTATGTAGAAGATAGTCAAGATGGCTCTCTATGTATTCTCACAAGTCATAGCAAGCAAAATTTTCAAAGATTTTAAAGAAAAACTTAGGGTCAAGAAACCTCAAGAATAGGCCAAATCAAAGTAAAACCGGGCAACATTGAAATCATATAGGGCTTAGTGCCTAGATAGATGTGATTTGATCTCTGTGGGTTATCTCAATCATTTACACGTCCTTAGTGTACAACAAGATCAAGAATGCGAGAGAAGAGATCCAAACCAACAACAACAAGAACAAATCAATCAACCAAAACAAGGAGATATCATCAGTAATGAACAAAGTTGATCTAATACTACTTAAGGATGAAGATTTTATAGCTCCTTCACCTAGAGGATAAGATAGTACACCACAACACGCACTCTTCTTGAACCCTAACCCTGGAACATAAGATTGAAATCTTAGATGGTTAGCTTGTAAGCCTCTATCCTAATCCGTTAAATAGATAAGACAACCAGCCCACATCTAACCCTAATAAATACTATCCACTGGCGCATTTGGGGAAAACGTGGCCCACACAACACGGGTTTTACTTACACAATTAACTCAAGCACACTTTTTAAAGCATATGACCCCGAATCCGCTAAATCTTTAACCTTTGATCTATTTGATCTTCTTAGCGTTTTCTTGACATAAACCGTTTTATTAAGCACCGTAGTTTTGATCCAACGAAGTTTTTTGTATTTCACAAATCACCAAAATATCCTCACATTGACTTAGTCTTCATCTTCTCTTTCAAGCAATCATCATACTTTGCACATATAGCATACATTGAGTTGAAATCATGATTGTGAGCACAAGTTTATCGGGATTAAAATTGCTTTTTTGATATCCAAGTTTGGCGGTAGGTTTCCAAAAGTCCCCTTCTTGATCTTTAAACTTGTGTCAGTCCTCATTAATCACTTGAGTTTGCATTTCATCATTACCATGATAAAATGTTTCAACACATTCAAATAATGCATCCATGAGATTTGTATCTTGCAAGATGGTTTTATTATTGTAACTATAATGTGGATTCAAAAGGTACGTCAAGTGCAATGGAGAATCAAGCCTCCCTGCATCTTTCCATCAATTGCATCCATGATCAATTTGTAGTTGCCGTCTAAATTGTTCAAGGTCTCCTTGATTTATTTCTTTGCTTGTAGTAGTTCTCCATAAACAAATGTCAAAGATGGACCATCCCCATCTACCATGCGAAGAACTTTCATCAATGGTTCAAAAACCTTCAATCAATGCAATACACAAGGTTATGAAATAGCAAACAATGCAAGGTATGATGATTGGTTATACATTCAAACAAGTAGACACACCATTTCAAAAGGCTCTACTCATTAGTGTATTAGTTGCTATCTTGCATTTTTGTGTTTTAGTGTGAATGCTATCCTCCCATTCCGAACTAAGTGCCATTAACCTTAGTTTGTCTTTCTCAATCAAGCTTTGCAAAGTAAGAAAAGTCGATGCAAATCTAGTTGTCCTTGGCCTTATGATATCTCTCCTCTTTGTGTGTTTTCCCATCAAAGCCAATGTCCTATGATGTGTATAGACAAATATGGTGAATGCCTTTACTTGATCGATTGTCTTCTTATACTTTGGCATATTCTTGACAATTGCTTCTAGCATCAAGTTAATAGTGTGAGTTGCATATGAGCTCTAAAAGATATTTGGTCTCTTGTCCTTGAATAATATCTTTGCCCCCATGTTGTTGGAAGCATTGTCTATGACTACTTGAACAACATTTATTGGACCTAGTTGTTCAATGCAAGTATCCATGTACTCGAAGATGACCTTAGTTGTGTGTGCATAGTCTGACGTCTCCTTTGATTGTATGAAACTTGTCTCCAATCTACAATGTACACGCACATTTGTAATGCTCCTCCTTTGTTGATCAGCCCAAGTATCGATCATGATGGAGCACCCGATCAAAGCTCTCTCTTCTTCATGTGTCTTCAATAAATCCTTAGTTCTTTTCACTTTCTCCTTCAACAACTTCTATCAACATTCATATTGAGAAGGACCTACAAACCCTGGTCCAAGTGACCAATAGCCTCACACACTGGTTTGAACTCGTCATTGTTGATGGCATTGAAAGGGACATCTAAACATAAAAACATACAATATCAATATGAGGCTAGCAAGTAGCAATCAACAGTTAAATGAAAGGATAACAATCATGAGAGAATGAGAATTGCAAGTAAATTATACCATGAGCAAAAAGCCATCTCACAACATATTGTTTCACCTTGTGAGTCTTTTTCTTTCCAAAGTGCATCTTTTATATTTTATTACTGACCCGTCAAAGCAATGGAAGAATCAATAGGGCAAGCAAACTTATCCATTGACCCTAATCTACGATGTGCTGAGCCCCCAACAACTTCAAGGTCTCCATCTTCATTAGGGTCATTTTATTTTTCAATTATTACCTCATTTCTAAGCTCTTCGTCTTTTGCTTTTTTTTGTCTTGTTCAAAGCTTATGCATCCTCTATAGATTTCCTACATTTCGCTTGTTCTTTTTGTGTAGACTTTGGACATTTAGCAATGTTCCCGCAAATATGACCAACATGTTGTTTGAGCCTATACACCCCTCCGTGAATTACCTCTTGACACAAGCGACACTTCATTCTATCCAAGTTGGTTGGATCATCTAAATACCCAAATTTCTGTCCTATATCTTCGGAATTCCTCTTAAGGACGCTTGAACTTGCCACACCTCCGGAAGCAACAGATAACATCTTGATCTTGAGTGTTAACAAAATGACAAATCAAAGTCAATAACATATGTTACATATCAATATATTTTAAACATATATTTGTAACATATGACCAATAGAAATAGTGAAATACAGAGTCCTAGAGTTACTCATTCTGATTATGTTAGTTATCTCAATAAAGGTTAGATTCCACCAAAGGTATTGTTTTAATGGGTTCAAACTCTTGATATTGCGTGAAGGTGAAAATGTTTGACCAATCATTCTTATGTGTAGCATATATCTCTTGTCTATTCAACTGTTACTTTGAATATAAAGGGAAGCAAATATACAGTAAGTGTGACATTCCTTAAAGAATAAAAAGAAAAACTTTTCAGTTGTTATAATGAAATAGTAGCTATCAGTTGGTCTTATCTACATTGTGTCGTAGATTGAGATTCTGAGGACTAGGCATGGTAGCTACAGATTACAAATGAATGAATTAGTGACTGAAGCAAATGTACAAACATTTTCTTCTTTAATCTCCCAAATGTAAACAAATATTTGTAACATATGACCAATAGAAATACAATATCTCTTGAAAGAATCACAGATGGAGAAAGAACACAACTTCTATTGAAGCTACCATAAATTACAATTTGAAGTACAAAACATACTCAAATAAAGATGGAATTTGTGCTAAGCAAACAAATGGACACCAGTGAAAGCGAAATGGTTGCACAATTCAAATAAATAATTGTCAGAATAGGCAAATAGAAATAACTCCTCTGTAAGTTAAAATAATGACAGCAAACTAATATTCAACAGTAATGGTAATGGACTCAACAAGGATTATATATCAACTACATAAATGTAAAGAAATGGAAATGCAATAATGAAGCATAGATGTGCAGGGAATTGAATAAGCTGGAACAATGTAGATCCACTATAACACGACCAACCTTTGCCGACACTCTCTAAAGTGGGGAAAGGGTACCTTTCCCGACAGATAGCCTCCTACCAAATGTTTTGCTGACAGTTTAGAAAGTGTCACGGTACAAGCAGTCGGCGAAAGTTTTGCTGACAGTTAAAACAATCGCTGATAGTTAAGGTGTAGCCAAATGGTGGACCTACGCCGACAGTTAAAACCTTTGCCGACAGTTAAATCTACGCCAACAGTTAAGACCTACGCCGACAGTTACTACCTTTCCCGACAGTTTGTATGTTGGCGAAATCGTTTCCAAGACATTTTATGAAACATGCCCTCATCAAAGAAATAAATCTGTTGGCAAAACTATATAATGATATAGATATTGTTGTAGGGTGGCCCCACCTAAACCCAAAGAGCTCGGTAGGAGGTTATAAGGCCCGAGAATAGGCCACGTGTAATGGCATAAGTGCCCCTGGAGGGATGACCAGATGTAAGGGTATAACTGTAAAAGCACTCCTCATGTGTACATATATATGGATACAGGCCATGGGGAGACGCCGGGCAATCACTCATCTCCCTCACTCTCCACTACCATCTCTCTCTCTCTGTTTGGTCTGTAACCACAACAGCTGGCGCCGTCCGTGGGGAGGACAAGAGTAAGCCCGAAACTTGAAAAAGGATGGCACCGAAAAAAGCTTCGTCAACCGCGACGAAGGGAAAGAAGGCGGCCAGGTCAGAGCATCGCATGGGTACCAGGGCTTTAGCATCGGTAGCGGCGAGCGCGGGTGGCGACGCAGGCGCGGTGGCCGAGGACATCGACGTTCGCGCGGCGGCGACCAACCCCGTCACCGGCACCGCGACGACCAATCCCGTCACCGGCACCACGACGACCAACCCCGTCACCGGCACCGCGACGACCAACCCCGTCACTGGCACCACGACGACCAACCCCGTCACCGGCACCGCGACGACCGACCCCGTCACCGGCGTTGCGACGACGAACCCCGTGGTCGAAGACGTCGACGCTGGCGCGGCGACGACCGACCCCGTCGACGCGACGGCAGCCGACCTCGCCGCCCTCGCCGCAACCCTCGCCGGTAGCACGGACCGGGCAGTTCGAGGTAGCCACAACGGAGCGATCGGCAGCTCGGGAGCTCGCGACGCGATCGTGCCCGCGCCGATCCATCCGTTGGGCGTGCCGGCGACCCCGCCCGCATAGGCGGTGGAAAGCGCCCTACTGGCGGCCCTCAAAGCGTTCCAGCAGGAGCTGGGGGATCTTCGCGGGGCTGTCCGAGACATACAAGAGGCTCGGAGCCAACAGGCCGCACCCGTGGCCGCGCCAGAGCCCACGCCGGAAAGGGCGGACAGCCGCGACGCCCCCACATCCAGCCGGGTCCCGCTACGGCGCGTCGATCCAGAGTCCCCGCTTTCGGCAGGACTACAGCAAGCGGCGTGGCCCGAAGACTTCAAATACCCCAGTGTCATCAAGCCCTACAAAGGTGACACGGACCCTCGCGAGTTCGTACGCGTGTACGAAACCGCAATCGAGGCCGCAGGCGGAGATGACACCACAAAGGCGAAGGGACTCCCCCTCGCGTTGCAAGGAGTGGCGCTCTCCTGGTTTTTTACCATAGAGCCGAACTCCATCTACGCGTGGGAGCAGATCCGTGACCGCCTTTACAACAACTTTCAAGGAAATTATGTCGAGCGGGTCGACGCAGACCAGCTCTTCGCCGTAAAGCAGAAGCCTTCGGAGAAGCTCTGGGACTACTTCAAGCGCTTCGCGAAGATACGTTGTCAAGTCAAAGACGTTAATGAAACCACCGTTGTCAATGCGGCCATACAGGCCTTCGCGGGCGATGGCGAGTACAACGCAAGGAAGCCAATTAAAGCAGTGACGGCTCTTTGACAAAATAGAGCAATACGCCGAGCGGAAGAGGACGCGGCGAAGGCAAGGTGACGACTCACACCAACCAACGGCGAGCCTCGGCAAAGCCAAAGATCCGCCAAGGGACGGTTCTTCAAGGGAAAACGTAGCGAAGTCGTCGAGGATGCGCGACGCGGGGACGCCCGCACAAGGAGTCATCCGATAGGCCCAAGCGTGGCAGCGAAGTCGCGGCGGGCGCGACGTCCTCGACATCGGCGGTTCCGACGGCGCCCCGCGGCCGGGCGGTTGGGGCGCCGAGGCGCGGGGCGCGGCGTGGCCGGGCGCGACGATAAAGCCGTGGAGATTATGACGACTAACAATAGGGGCGTGGTGCACGATCCACGGTCGCGCAACCACGACACCCGCGTGCACCTCTATCGCGGCGCTCGCGATAGCGTCACGAGGACAGAACACGAAGCACGCCCGCCGTGGTGGCCCACGTCACAAGACCCGTCGAAGCCCCGTGCACATTCGAGCACAAGGGACGCAGCCCCATGAGGGTCCTCTGGATTCAGCCCACGTGCGGCGGCCTCGGGAGGCTTTCAGCCTACGAGCTCGGAGGCCACCCACCGAAGGGTTATCAACGTCATCTCCGAGGGCTCCTCGTTGGAGTTTGCCTCGGCACGGCAGCGGAAGGCCTACGTGCGGAGGCTACACCACGTGGCAGCGTATCCAGCACAGGCACCGCCGAACTGGGCACAGCATGAGGTCACATTCACCCCCGCCGACGCCGAAGGCGTGGAACTTCCCCACCACGACCCCCTGGTCGTCCGGGTCGTAATAGCGGGATGCGATGTGGGACGCGCCCTGGTTGATGGCGGCAGTTCGGCGAACATTCTGTTCGCGGCAGCCTTCGACCAGATGGGGATCCCCCGCAGTCGCCTCGGCCCATCGGGAGTCCTGCTACAAGGCTTCGGAGGACAACCTCTACGGGCGCTCGGCTAAATATGCCTGCAAGTCTCCTTCGGCCAGGGCGACAATGAAAGGATCGAAGATGCCACATTCGACGTCGTCGACCTCCCATACAATGCCATATTGGGGCGTCCAATCCTCAACGCCTTCGGGGCGGTACCGCATCACAACTATTTATGCATGAAGCTTTCGGGGTCGCGAGCCATCATTACCGTCCGGGGCGACCAGGACATGGCCCGGCGCATCGAGCACGGCACCAGATGTCCCCGTTGCGGTGGGCAGCGGCATACCTAGGATCGGCACTGCCGTGCGAAGGCACACGACGACATCCGGGGGCGACCCCGCAAGCCCTGCCGATAGTGCAGCTACTAGAGGCTCCGGCCGCGCTGAGCACAAACGGTTAGTCCCCCCTTTTCCTATGTAATCGCTTACCCGCGCAAACGGGAATGTAATAAAGTTCCGTTTGTCGCCAACTTATTACCGCTGTGCAAAAATACGCGGTGAGCACACGCGGAGGCCTCGCCTACGCATGTGCTCCCGCAGTATAAGCCAAAGACGCACGTTCGCGTGTGCACTCTCCGTAGCCAGGGGTGCGGGTATGAGTATAAACCAAAGACGCACGTTCGCGTGTGCACTCTCCGTCAAAGACACGGGCATGAGTATAAACAAAGACGCACGTTCGTGTGTGCACTCTCCGGCAAAGACACGGGCATGAGTATAAACGAAGACGCACATTCGAGTGTGCACTCTCCGTCAAAGACACGGGCATGAGTATAAACGAAGACGCACGTTCGCGTGTGCGCTCTCCGTCAAAGACACGGGCATGAGTATAAACGAAGACGCACGTTCGCGTGTGCACTCTCCGTCGAAGACACGGGCATGAGTATAAACAAAGACGTGTGGGGGGACGCCTCTGCACGCACTCTACGGAGTATAAATAAGACGCAGATGTTCTCCCTGCGCACTCTACTGAGTATAAACAAGACGCGAACCCCGCGCACGCCAGGGACTTCGTCCTTGTGCGTACTCTACGGAGTATAAATAAGACGCAGATGTTCTCCCTGCGCACTCTACTGAGTATAAACAAGACACGAACCCCGCGCACGCCAGGGACTTCGTCCTTGTGCATACTCTACGGAGTATAAATAAGACGCGGATGTTCTCCCTGCGCACTCTACTGAGTATAAACAAGGCGCGAACCCCACGCACGCCAGGGACTTCGTCCTTGTGCGTACTCTCCGGAGTATAAATCAGACGTGGACGCCGATCCCACGCGAATCTTGCGCGGCTGCCAATCGCGCTCCTGGGCGCGTTGGGGCTCGCCTTCGCACATCCCGGGAGGTGCACGCAGGGGGGCTAGGGAAACCAGGTCCGGGAGTTCCAGAGTACCGACGTTGCGCACCAGAGGCTGGCCCCAGCGTCGGCGCGCACGTGGAATATGCGATACACCAGAGGCTACCCCCACCTCGGGGTGGGGGGGTGCGGAGGTCCGCCTTCGCACACGCCAGTCCACGAGACTCTAAACAAGTCGTAGTGCGGAGGTCCGCCTTCGCACACGCCAGTCCATGAGACTCTAAACAAGTCGTAGTGCGGAGGTCCGCCTTCGCATGCGCCAGTCCAGGAGACTCTAAACAAGTCGTAGTGCGGAGGTCCGCCTTCGCACGCGCCAGTCCACGAGACTCTAAACAAGTCGTAGTGCAGAGGTCCACCTTCGCACGCGCCAGTCCAGGAGACTCTAAACAAGTCGTAGTGCGGAGGTCCGCCTTCGCACACGCCAGTCCACGAGACTCTAAACAAGTCGTAGTGCGGAGGTCCGCCTTCGCACGCGCCAGTCCACGAGACTCTAAACAGGTCGTAGTGAGGAGGTCCGCCTTCGCACACGCCAGTCCATGAGACTCTAAACAGGTCGTTGTGCGGAAGTCCGCCTCCGCACGCGCCAGTCTACGGACTTTCAGCAGGTCGTAGTGTCAACGACTGCCGCCGCACGCGCTAGCTCCACGGAGTACTCAACGCGTGAACCCCGCGGGCGCATTGGCACCCGGGCGACGAGCAGAAGGCAGCGCTCGCACGGTTCACACTAACGGCGAGCTTGGAATATGGGGAACTCGACTCCGCACAGCACGACCGCGCATGCCCTAATTATCAAAAGATCTATATATCGGGAAAATCTCAAAGTACAGAGGCCCGCCAACATCCCTGCCGCCCTAAGTAGCTATTCGGCAGGCTCGTCCTTAACACGCGATAAGGACGGGGTTCCGCCGGAAGAGAGTCGGGTTGCCCAAAAGTCCAGCGACTCTTCGGCCCTTCACCAGCGTCGAAGGCGTGGCCGGGTCGCAAGGTCGGCCGCAAGAAGTCGGCCCCAGCAAGGAAGCTGCCCGGGACACAGGCGAAAGTCAGAACTTATGAAGCAAACGCGTACTTCATTCACAAAAAGAGGGGACATTACAACGCACGCCTACACCTAGGCACCGCGGCGTCACACCTGCGAGTTCCCGGCGCCTCTGGAGGCATCAGCGCAGCCCTCGTCGCGTCGAGGGACCCTGTCCAAGAATTGGCCGAGGCTCCCCTCCCCGTAAAGCGACTTCCGGAGTTCGATCCGCGCAGCGTTTGCCCCGACGAATTCCCAGATCCGTTCATAGAAGGGCTTGATGGCGCGGCGAGCGGAGCGGACGGCGCCGGACATTACTCCGGCCCCACCGGGCATCTCCAGCTGGGGGTCCTCTAGCCCGGCGACGTGCGGGCAACTGCGGTGTTGCAGGAGCGCGCACACCAGGCATGCCGACGTGTACACGCAGTGGTTGCCAAAGGTCATCGCAGCGCCGCGCGCGACGTTGGCGGCATCTCCGACCCAGCGGAGGGTCCGCAACAGCTCCTCCGGGCCGAAGGCGTGGTCCGGCACTTTGGCCACAAGCCCTTGGAGATGGCTCTCCAGCGCTTGCATGGCGTCCCATGCAATCACCGAAGCCTAGCCAAGCGTCCGGTCGCGCTCCGCTAGAGTCAGGGCGAGTTCGCCTTTCTCCTTCTCTAGCGAGGCAACCTGTCGCAGAAAGTCATCCCGCTCGGCCGCAAACTCCTGCTGCGCGGCCCCCATGGCCGACTCCCGCGCCGACGCAGCAAGTCCTTCGGCGTGCGCCTTCGCTTCAGCGTACTCCGCTTCCAGCTGGCGGATGCGGGCATCCTGGGCAGAGCGGGCTCTCGAGGCTTCGCGTAGCTCCTCCTTGGCGGCCCGCAGCCTATCCTCAAGCGCCCTTTGGGCACGAGTATAGGCCGCTTGCAAGGCCTGCCCTAGCACAAGTGTCTGCATAATGGAAAGACTTAGCAAGCTCAGCCGGCCCAGGCGAGGTCGTATGAGTACTTACACTCACCCCAGACACCTCGAAGGCGTCCCCGAGGCGCCCCGCCCCGTAGGCCTGCAGCGCTTGTTGGTCGACGCTGGTAGCCGCGTCGCCCACAATCCCGCGCCACGCCCTCAGCGTCTCCGGGGGAGGCACGAAATCCGCGGGGCTCACACGCGCGGGGATCCCGTGTTCCGCCAAGCGCTCCTCCTCCGGAATGAGCGACGCTGCAAACAGCGATGCAGGTGAGCACCGCAAAGCATAAAAGAATACGCCAGGGTAAGCTAAGCCACCCTACCTTCGGTAGCAGAAGGAGGGCTTCGGGGACCCGCCCCCCTATTCCCAGACGGGGCTGCGGTGGCGTCAGCCCCCACAGGAAGCATGGTCCCGCAGCGAGCAGAAGCCTCCGCGTTCGGGGCCGGCGACGACCGTTCCTGCACGGCGGGCGGCGTGGCCAGGGGGCAGGAGGGGCGCACGCCGCAGGGTCTTCGGCATCTGCATCGGAGTCCCACAAGCTTCTGATACCCGTCGCCACGACGAATCCTCGTGGCGTCCGGTGGAGCTCCGGCCGTACACACGGTCGCTTACCCGGGGCAGGCAGCAGCGGCACCGCCCCCGCAGTCGCTGCCGGAGAGGCCCCGGCGGCTGCAGCACCCGGGGGCGAAGGTTCCGCCATGCAGTTTTTGCAGGGGGCGCCTCGATTTCTGCTGCTGCTGTTGGTGAAGGCAGCATGGTTTCGTGCGCCCCCACGGAGGGCGTCTCTAGCGCCACAGCGGCCATGGCCGAAGGCTCCACCTCAGCATCGTCGGTCCGCATGGGTTCTGTCTCGGCGACTTCGGCGGGCGGCGAGACTTCCCCCGTCTGGCTGCTCGCGGCAAACCCGCCGTCCAGGGTGCTCGCCGAAGATCCCTCGCCTCCGACGTCCGTACCATCCAAGCCTGAATCGGCATACTTCGCTGAATCCGACTCCGCGTCTGTCGCACCCTCGGAAGCACCAGCAGCAGCAGTAGCAGCTGCCGCACCAGGCACGGTAGGTGCCCCGCTTCGGCTCCTCTTCCGAGACGGCGCCTTCTTCTTCTTCTTCGCTGCACCGTCGTCCGGAGCGACACGGTCCGGCACGGCAAGGCCCAGGGCCTCGCACACACGGTATTCGCCCCAGCCCCGCCTCGGCGACAGCAGACGCGCGCTGCTCGTGCTCCCTACTGGTGTACGGCCCCAGGAATACGCGCGCGGCCTGCTCCGCCTCCTCCAGGCAAATCCCTGAAGCAAAGGAGATAACATTAGCATATAACGCATTTCACGGGAACAAAGGAGAGACACGGTTGAGGCTTACGAAGACCGGAGGGCGCCGGCAGCAAGCAGATCGATGGCGAAACATTATCGTCTCGACGCTTCTCAGCGGCAAGACGCCAATCGTGGGCAAGCGGTGCCACGCCGTACATCACGTACTCTTCGGCGAGGTCGCGTATGTTGAAGCGGGCGGCCACGCCTACGAGCCGCCGGGCCCTCCGCCTGTCCTCATCGTCGAGCGTCCGGCCGGGCGAGGGCTTGAACGCGATGGGTCGGCCTGTGCACTCAAGACCGCTCCCGCTCTCCACACGGTGGTAGAACCACCTCTTCATCCAGTGAGACTCCCACTTCCCGCGAGTGGAGTTCGCAGGGAAGAGCTTCTTGCAGGTCGAGTGAAGAATAAAGGTGACGCTGCCGAAGCTCGACAGCATCCCGTCCTTTCGATCCTTGGGCTGGCACCGTGCCTCGTGAAGGTGGGCGAACAACGAGGCGCTGGGCCAGCACGCCCCCGAGCGCAAGGCCCAGCTGTACACCGCGAGCCGGGCCACGGCGTTCGGAGTCAGTTGCGCCAGCTCAAGCCCGAAGGTCCGCAGCACATCGCCCACGATCGCCGCCGGCGGGATGCGGAGCCCCGCGTCAAAAAAGGCAACGAATACGAACGCCTCCGACCTCGCGGGGTGCGGTTCCGTCTCATCAGCGGCGGGCAATCGTAGCTCCTGGCGCTCGGACAGCTTCCCCGCGTGCAGAAGCCCTTGGATCGTCTTCTCGGTCACAAGCGAGGGACCTAGCTCGCCGGAGAATGCGCCTTCCTCCTCCGCCACCAACCACTGCTTGTCCGCCGCCGCCGGATCGCGTTCTTTGAGTGCGTACTTCACCTCCAACGGCGAAGACCGCCGGCGGATGGCGCAGACACCACCCGCCTGACCACGCTGGCCATCAGACGCCATTGCTTCTCCGGGAAGGAGGGTAGCGGCGAAGAATACTACGCGAGTATGGAAGGCGATGCAAGCAAGAAGGGGGCGTACAACTGCGGGAGCGCGGTCACGAGGGCTACTTCAAGCCACCCCGCCCCAATACCAAAGCGTCGTGACGGTCTGCGTACAGGACGCGACCGTAGTCGTACAAACGCCCGTCCAGCGCAATTCCCCATAACCAACGGTGAAAGGCCACGACCACAGCGTAGCGGCCGTCGCAGCACGACGCTCCCTAGCTGCAATTAAAGGCGCACTAATGGGTCCTGGGATCACAACAGCTTCGGCGCTGCGCCATTCATCGCCCGCCCCGTGTCCCCCTTCCCTAGGGAAGAGGCGAGCGGCCGCGAGCACGCAACCACCCACATCCCGCCGCGCACCAGTCATAAGCCACCGCGTGCCCTGGGCGCGCCGAGGCGGGTCGCACGGTATGAGAACCTAACCCTAACAGACCGGGGGCCGGCGTGATTCCAGGAACCTTTACAGCGCAGGACCGCATCGCGAGTTCTCAAGTCACCGCACGCGTGGCGGCGTTCGCGATGCGAGGTCGCCAGCTCCGCTGCCACTCGTTCGAAGGGTAGGGGACGGAGCGCGCGCGCATACTTCAGCTGGGCGCCAGCTCCGCGGCCACCCGTTCGAAGGGTAGGGGACGGAGCACGCGTGTCTACTTCGGCTAGGCGCCAGCTCCGCTGCCACCCGTTCGTAGGGTAGTGGACAGAGCGCGCGCCTCGCCGGGGCGCCAGCTCGCGCCACCCGTTCAAAGGTAGGGGCGGGCGCGCGCGTCTACTTCAGCTAGCGCCCGGCTCGGTGCCACCGTTCGAAGGGTAGTGGGCGGAGCACACGCGCCTGCGCCGTGGCGCCCGGCTCGCGCCACCCGTTCAAGGGTAGGGGACGGAGCGCGCGCGTCTACCGGATGGGCGCCGGCTCGCGACCACCCGTTCAAGGGTAGGGGACGGAGCACGCGCGCCTGCGCCGGGGCGCCACCTCGCGCCACCCGTTCGAAGGGCGAGCGCGCGCGTCTACTCGACTGGCGCCACCTCGCTGCGTCGGCGTCGGCGGCAATCTACCGCGGATCCTCGCTTGGCTCGTATTCGCCCGCCGCAACCCTGCGCCGGGGAATAACGGCGGGCCGCCGCGGCCCGCGCAACCTCGGCGGCAGCCTCGACATAACCTAAACCATCGGGGATTCAGGCCTCGGGGTTTTCCGTGTTTTGGGAGTGCGGCGGCTGGTGTGCGGCAGGTTTTGACAGGTTCTTGTAGACGGATAAGCTTCAGTACATCAACGTTCCTTGACGATGGCCCCAGTTGGCACAGCCAGCGGACGCAGATGACCTCAAGCATATCTGCCTGCGAGAACAAGTCAAACCTTGCCATCTTCATGCGAGAGCGCCGCGCGCGCGTACAAGAACGTCTTCTCGATCGCCATACCAGCCTGGCCGCGGCCTCGGCCTGGACCTTGATTCCGAGAAACAAACCCGCGCGCGCGGGCGGCAAAGGCAAGGGTCTTGTCCCGCAAAGTCTGCCTCGTTCTCCTTAATAGGCCACCTACAGTGCATCAGTGCTTTTTAAAGGTGATGCGGGCGGGCTCCATCAGGAACACCGACTGTAGGTAGGTCTGTTAAGGAGACCAGGGCAAACCTTGCCGTCGTCTGCAGAAATGCAGCGCGAGGGCAGGAAGCGCGGCTGGCTATCGATAACCGGCGCTGACCAAGCTCCCAAGAAAAATGGACCTCCTTCTGTGCATCAACATTCCCCAAGTCGTTCAGCATCGCCAAGGAATGTTGATGCACGGAAGGGGCCCATTTTAGGGGAGCAGCTTCTATCAAAATACATGCAGGAACAACGCCGCACCAGCGCCGTATATATACCCCATCAGCGGGGTAGCCAACCGGTGGAAGTCCAACCAGTAGAAGTCCAACCGTCGGGAGTCTGCCGTCACATTAATGCTAACGACGCCTCAAGGCCCGCACCGCGCCAAGCACGCTTCACCACGTGGACGGTCAGAAGAACGAGCACCGCAGCGCGTCCCTTATCACTTAAGGCGTACGCGGTGGCCCGGGGCCCGCCACGCTTACCTGTGCCGGCGCAACGCCCCCAATGCACGCCTAGGCGTCAGCTCCGCTGCCACCCGTTCGAAGGTAGGGGCGGGCGCGCGCGTCTGCCGGTGGCGCCCGGCTCGCGCCACCCGTTCGAAGGGTAGGGGACGGAGCGCGCGCCTTACGGCCGGCGCTAGCTCGCGCCACCGTTCGAAGGGTAGGGGCGGAGCGCGCGCCGCCGGCGGGGCGCCAGCTCGCGCCACCCATTCGGCGGTAGGGACGGAGCGCGCATCTACCGGCTGGCGTCGGCTCGCCGCCACCCGTTCGAAGGTAGGGGCGGAGCGCGCGTCTACCAGACGGCGCCCGGCTCGCCGCCACTCGTTCGAAGGGTAGGGGACGGAGCGCGCGCGTCTACTTCGCCTAGGCGCCAGCTCGGCCAGGCCCCGTTTGAAGGGTAGGGGACGGAGCGCGCGCGTCTACTTTGGCTGTGGCCTCAGCCCCTGGTCAAGTTCGGAAAAGTTCACAGGCCGCAGGGACGGAGGGGGCCAAAGGACTCGACAACATGGCTTCGGCCCTGTGAAGCCCTTTACCATGAGAGGCTCCTGTTGTAGGGGTGGCCCTCACCTAAATCCGGCAGGCCTGGTAGGAGGTTATAAGGCCCAGAATAGGCCACGTGTAATGGCATAAGTGCCCCTGGAGGGGATGACCAGATGTAAGGGTATAACTGTAAAAGCACTCCTCATGTGTACATATATATGGATACAGGCCATGGGGAGACGCCGGGCAATCACTCAGCTCCCTCACTCTCCACTAACATCTCTCTCTCTGTTTGGTCTGTAACCACAACAGATATCAATACAATTTGGATAATTTCACAAATCGACTTTTGTTTATAGAGAAGACATCACATTGAGCAAATCCACATGATTTCATAGAAATAATATATTAGATCTTCCATACATACATCAATTGGATATATAGCAAGTCAAGTGATGATCACAGTACATAGAGCCATGCATATACAGGTCCAGGATATAGATGAGGTACTAGCAGACTTATATAGACATATACTGAAAGTCTTGTGCTAAATGATTATGGCTAAAGCTAAGAGATCAGAAGATCATGACTTGGGCACAAAAGTGTCATTCAGCACTTCCATGTGTTTGGCCTACATGATAGTAGGTGCAGTACAAAAGAACAAAACAGCAATTCATGTCTTGTTGCAAAATTCTTGGACACTTCAGAATACTTCTTTCCTTGATTCTTGGACACTGCAGCAAATCACAAACCAAAACATACTCAAACACAAGCTTGCTCCACAAAGGTTGCCAACCCAAAATACTTGCAACACCATATAGCTTAAGTACCTAACATGAAAAAAGGGTGAATCTCGATGCAATGTGCTCTATACTTTAAATTTGTTCTATACAATTCAAACAGTTTGGATCACATATAAGTTGAACTCAAGTAAAATACCTTGAGCTATGAAGGCCTTCTGTGCCACCGCCTTTTGAATGCTGCAGTGACTTCTTGTCATCCTTCATCTAGTAGAAAACAAATATATTACTAATTAGTAAAATATAATAATCTTTTTTTCAAGAATATAGAGATGTTAGACCATTACTCTGTCATGTGGCCATGCAATGCATCTCCCACGAGCCTCTACAATGGTGGTGACCCCTTCATATGGACGAGGCAGTACAGCGTTCCTCATAAACACATGATTAACAACCAATTCACAGAACTGCACGCCAAGAGGAGTACCCCCCACAATAGCCCTTGGGTTCTTTGTTTGAATGGTAGCCTTTGCCACAGGAACATCATAGGGCCTTACTACATTATATAGTATCACATCTCTTCCACCCTAAAGCATAAAATATATTTTAGAACAACGTACATATCTATTAGCACCTCCATAGTTGACAAATAGCCACTCAAGTCAAGCGGTTTGGAATAAATTTGCACTTAGAAAATAAACTTTGTCCATGATTTTGGCAATTACCTCATTATCTTTGCTCCTCCGGAAGGACCACTCGCCTATTCGAATCATGTCATCATCACCATATAAGTGCATATCATCCATATCATCCCCTGCATATGATCTAGCATCGTGTTCTTGTTCTTCTTCATGTACTTCTTCATCATGATGAGTTGGTGCAGCCCTTAAGTTCTACATCAAAGCAAAACCATTGAACAGTTATTGCACTAACAAAGAAAAAAATATAAGAGATAAAGGTTAACAGTTACCACCTGTGGTGTATTATTAGATCCATGGGGAGTGCTACTAGCATTTTGAAAGGACAATTGTCGCTGCATCCACCTATCCATTGTTTCTTGAAGTTTGTCTAGACGATTTGTTAGATCTTCTACTTTCTTATCAGATTGCCGACGAGCTTCTATCTCCATTTGAAGCCTTGTTGATGTGTATTTTCTAGCTCCAGGCATTTCCAAATCAGCTGGACTTGGCCCCAAACCCACAACCCGAACATATCCATTCTTCTCTGGCCCACAAACATGGGAATAAGCATCACCTTCCTGGATACTCTTGTCTTTCAATGCAGGATTATCTCTAATTGCATCTTGAAGTGCATTCTGGTGCAAATAAAAATTTGAGCAAAATATGATGAGTCTATATGTAATAAAAAGCAGTGAGTTATTCAGCACTCTAAAATTAGCATGTTAGCATGTCAACAATCTCATCCCAATGCATGTTAGCATGCATGGACATGATTCGTTCTAGGCACAAGCGATGGCATAAGAAAGTGTTGTGTTTATCACACTTACAATTGTTCTTGCAGCTCCTTTATGAGGTACTCCATTGTTGTGTGTGTGAGTTTTGATGAACAATTCATCTCTACGAGGGGGACGCCCTAGCTCCTCACCCTAAACCATTAATTTTATTGTATTTACATGATATGAAGAAAGGGAGAACAAGCTAACAAGATACGTTGCATACTAGTTCATTACCAACACGTGCATGACTCTTACTCCCAGTTGTATGGTTTTGGGTCAGCTTTGAACGATTTGCTTTCCCCCTCAAAGAACGGGCCTAATAAATTATTTCATGTTTATAATTCAGTGGAACATACATTTTGAAAATGAGAAAGCAATTTGTAGCTTACAACTGCCTCCGGAGACCTCCAATGATCAATTAGCCACTTCCAGTCATCCTCATGAACTCTGTCATCGCACATAGCAAGCAGTTCATCATCTTCCTTATCATCATCATACACCTTTTCCAATTCTGATTTAAACTCCTTCCATTTTGTAGCTGCTGTCTTCATAAACCAATTGAAGACACGGTTGTCTATTTGCCAATATAGCTGTACAGCACACAAAAATTAAGTTAGAACTCAATCACATGACTACAGTAGGTACATTTGCAAAGCTTATACTCAGTACCTGTGCATCTGTCCAAAGCTTATACTTTTGGCGCGGACAGACCTTCCTCCAATCATCATGTGCAATTGGGAAACCCTTTGTTCTCACAAGTGTCCCAATGAAGTTAGCAAATCTAGTGCCTGATGGTCCACAAGGTTGACCATGTTCATTGACATCCATTTGGAGTTTAGGCTTATTTTGCCTTGCATAGATATCAGCCTTTTTAGTAGGTCCTCGAACATTTTTTTTGGGCTGTTCAGGAGCATCTGGAAAACAAATACAGCATAGTACACCCAACATAAGCATATATGATGCATTGCATTATGAGCTGCCACAACATAGAGAAAAATACCTTCATTAGGCTGATGTTCAGGATGTTCATTCACAGCCTCCCTATCAACATGTGGGGCACTTATTCTAGAGCTGGATTGTAAGTTACGTCCAATTGCAGCTGCGGTTCCCTCAACAGGAGTATGGCTAGGTGTCTTCATTTGGGGACAACAATTATTTTAGATTTATATAGACATTTCATAGAGAAAACACTATATAGGAGAACATTACAGACTGTGCTACACATTTCAGATTTATATACAGATCTACACTTCTAAGTCTTCATTGTGCTGCCCCTCGTTCACTTCTAAGTCCCCCATGACATCTAAACCCCCTACTACGTCATGAAGTAAACCAGAAATATCATCCTCTTCATTTGGGTTCCCTACTTCTACCCTTTCAGATTGTCTACTATTTGTGAAAAAACTGGAACTGGGTTCACCATGATTCACCCATGTTATATATCCTTCCGTAAATCCCTCACATATCAAGTGCTCACGTACAGTACTACGGACCCTACAACAAGAGTTTTTACATGCCTTGCAGGGACACAAAATCTGATTTCCTTTTGCTGAATTACTAAAGGCAAACTCTAAAAACATATCCACTCCTTCTCTATACTCAAGGGTTTGCCTACACATAATTATCAACATATTAGACCAAACACCGTATGTATGCAGATTCTAGTATATAGTCATAGGTTTATAATGTACCTAGGCTGATCCATCCATGTTTTATCCATGACGCACCTTTTACAAAATGCAGTGTCAAAATCATCACATCACAGATCACACACAACCTGCAATTTTATGGCAAATGCAGAGACAACATTCACAAGAAAAGAAAAGCATACCAATCAAGCAATGATAGTAGAAAAGCTGATGAAGACTAGAAGGTCAACTTGCTCGAGCTCCCTGTAGAGAATATTGCCAACGCTAATTAATCACACAAGGCAATACAAATAAGTCGAAAACTTTAGCACAAGTATTCATACAAGTTCTATATTAGCATAGTTAACTTTTGGAGCGATAATAATTCTAAGCACGCAAGCCATTAGTTACTCTTATGCCACGACTGCTCTATACTACCTACTAGAGACTATAAACTTCTTTTGAACTATGCATGTTCCCCAGCAACAATACATAATGGAGCTGAGCCTACTTCAAAGGAAGCACAAAATCGGTAAGAGAAGCTTCCCAAGCAACACCTTGAGCTGTAGTGAGAAAATGTTGAAGGCTGCCCTCCCAAGCATGCAGAGGTTTCAGATTTTCTATATGTGAGGAAGCAACTGTTGAGACGTCATTGCAGACCTTGAATTGCATGGTCTTAAAAAAATGTCTTCATTTTCCCTCTACAAGGAGTGGTGAAAAAAAACAAATACTATGCAGTTAAATATGAATAACTCAAGAAGCCTGATTATGAGCTCTAGGAAGGAAGAATAACTGTCAATTAATCTATTTGTCTTGCCATGGAAGATCCTAGTACGTCAAGCTTAGTACTCATTGCAATATTGGCATAATAAAATTGACATTTATGTATGAACTTGAAAGCTCATGCAGCTTGGACATAACGCTGAATACTATTTTTCACATTATATATCTTTATTTTTCTGATGAATATACTAATTCATGAAACCTCCTAAGAATTGTTATGCTACTAGAGTTTATCTCTATATGAGTATGCAATTGCTATGCTTCACAGTTTTCAGTAAGTCCCATTTATGTGTTGCTATCGGCAGAATGCCACCAACCCTACACTGTGTAATTTACAGAGAAGCCCGTTCATCCTACTTCATAACAAACAGAAGTACAAAGTAGCATAAGAAAGTAGTTGTTGCATGTATATACATGGAATGAGCAGTGACAACTTACAATAGCTATAGATCTACAACTTTGCAGCGAAGCAATATCAATATTTCATAGTGAAGAAATAAATTGCATCTTAATAAATTTCCCCTGGATCATAAAAAGGATGAGTTTATTTTCAATAGATGTACATGCCTCTCCCTGGCCTTCTAGGCATAAAAACAAACATGCATAGGGCATCAAGACTCCTGTACAAATAGCACAAACGTGGAAGAAAATTGGGTGGAGCATGGCTCTAGACCTGCTTCCAGACCTGTGGCTCGGTGAGTGGGGACGGCGGGTGCGGCCGGCGGCTCGGCGGGCGCGGGCGGCGGCAAATCCGAAGACGGTGGCGGGTGGGGGCGGCGCCTCGGTGAGTGGGGGCAGCGGCTCGGCGAGTGGGGCGGCGGGTGCGGCGGCGACTTCGGTGGGTGCGGGCGTCAGCGATCCAAGACGGTGGTGGTGGGCGGCGCTCGGTGAGTGGGCGGCGGTGCGGCGGCACCTCGGCGGTGCGGGCGTCGGCAGATCCAAGACGGTGGCGGGTGGGGGCGGCGGCTCGGCAGAGTGGGGGCGGCGGCAGATCGGAGGACGACGCGGGTGGGGGCGGCGCGGGGGACGGCGGCGGAGCGGAGGAGAGTGGGGGTGGCGGGTGTCGGCGCTGAGGACCGAGCACGACTGGGGGAGTGAGTGAATGGGTGGCGGCGGCTGTGTGCGAGTAGTTCAATGGGTGACTGGGGGAGTGAGTGTTGAAATTAGGGTTGAGGTTTCACGGCAGTGTCCGGCCCAAATTTTTTGCTCCCGCATATGGTTTTGTCCTTAGTCTCCCGCAGCATACATACAGATTGGCGTCTATTTTGGTGCTAGGTGTACTCCTTTGACGACACTTAGATAGTGGCTTGTTTAGGCTACAACGACACTTGTTTTGTCTAACAACTTTAGCCGACACTTTTTCTGTCAAAAGGAGAAACGCCGACACATAACATGTAGCCTTACAGTATTATTGCCGACAGTTTATTTGACACTAAAAAGTTATACAATTGCCAACACATAATGTGTAGTTAAAACCCTTGATTTACCAACACATAATTGTAGGGAAAAGTGGGTCATGGTGTAGTGATCTCAGGATTATTCAAGTCTACAACAGATTCATTTGAAGTAACTCAGGATTAAAGAGCTGGAATTGGACCACCATATCCACATTGTCATAAAGGCTATCACAATATGCATCTAGCCTAGCTCAATGTCGAAAGCCTTGAGAGAACTGAGTCACTAACTACTGAGAAGTGAGAAGAGAGGGGAAGGTTGGAGCAGTTGAGCAAAGAGGGGAGAAGAATGCTGGAGCGCAGAGGAAAGCACGGGAGAAGAGAGGGGAGAGGGGAAGGTGGCGGTGCCAGAGCCGAGAGGAGAAGGCGGCAGTGCAGGAGAAGAGAGGGAGAGGGGAAGGCGGCGACATGGGATCGGAGAAGAGTGGGGGAGGGGAAGGTGGTGGCACGGGAGAAGAGAGGGGAGGGGAAGGCGGTGGCACCGAACCAGATAAGAGTGGGGAGAAGAGAATGCGGCGGTGCGGGACCAAAGAAGAGAGGGGAGAGAGGAAGGCGGCGATGCGGGACGGGAGTACCTCAATTCAGAGGCAGCGATCTTGACTCGGTAGTGGAGATGGCGGAGATGGTGACCTCGATTCGGCACAGTGGGGGAGGTGCGACACGGGAGCCCGAACCCTAGCACAATGACTCGATGGCGTCAGGGCAGTAGGACATTGTACCTTCTTACCTGACCACCTTGGCAACACCTCGCCTAGAGCCATCGAGCGCCGCCAAGGATCGGGTTTGACCACCTAGTTGGTCCTAGGCAGCCCTCCCGCCTCGCCCGCCGCCTTGGAGGAAATCGCGGCGGTGGGCCGCCGTTGACCGCCTAGGTGCTGCGTAGTCTAAATCCATATGAAGGAACAATTATTCTATTTGATCTTGGTCATAATGAGAGGAGATCAAAAGATCAAGATAATCACAACAAAACACAAAAAAACTCTAACTTAGCAAAAATTCTCACAAAAATTCCAAAACATGCTTTCTCTCTCTCTTTCCCTTTTTTTTTTTCAAAATACGTATTTTTACCAATCTTTCTCCCCTTTGACAATAAAGTCATTAAGTTGCATGGAAGCTAGAACACTTGACACATCCTTGTCTAGAACACTTGACACATCCCTGTCTTCTCCTGTGCTCCACTTGAGCCCAACCATCATGCTCGCCTTATTTGACCATATCTCAGCTCATCCCCGAGCTTAGTCCTAGTCCACGCCATCAACCATGACTGCCTCTGAGCACTCTGCACATCAAACACAACAAATGATCATCATATGGTTATGCACGAAAAGTCATGATTTTGTCTTCCAGTTCAACGGCTCAATCTTCAAGCCACAGTGCTCTCCCTTGTGCCCAAAATACACCGGGCTGTGCCTAAAACACACCAGGACACGTTGGCTGATCCTAATTGACGCCATGCTATGACTGAGGAATACAATGCTCTTCAAGACAACAACGCCTGGGACCTAATTCCGTGTCCACCTGGAGTTAATGTGGAGGAAAATAGATTGTTTGGCACAAATTTCTCTCGAGTGGTTCTCTTGATTAGTACAAGGCTCGTTGGGTTCTTCGTGGTTTCACACAACGCCCTGGCATTGATTTTGATGATACCTTTAATGCCATGGTTAAGCTTGCTACAATCTGCACTGTGCTCACATTGGCACTACCTCAAGACTAGCTGATTCATCAACTTGATGTCAAGAATGCATTTCTGCATGACACTCTATCTGAGACAGTCTACTGTGTGCAACCCTCCGGATTTGTTGACCCTGCTCAACCCGACCATGTTTGTCAGCTCAACAAATCTCTTTATGGCTTGAAGCAAGCTCTTCGTGCATGGTACAGTCACTTCACCTCACATCTCCTATCCCTTGGCTTTGTCGAGGCCAAGTCGGACACATCACTATTTGAGTTTTACTAGAGTGCTGACAGGGTGTACTTACTGCTCTATGTGGATAACATAGTCTTGAATGCCTCCTCTGATGGTCTTCTTTGCTAAATGATCTCAGCTCTCCAGCAATAATTTCCCATGAAGGATCTCGGTCAACTTCACCATTTTTTTAGGGATGTCAGTCCATCATCAAGAAGGTGATCTCTTTCTTCCCCAGTGCTAGTATATTTTAGACATCCTAAAGTGCGCCGGGATGTCCTCCTGCAAGCCTTGCAACACGCCTGTTGACACGCAATCCAAGCTCTCTGACGAAGGTGCTCCAGTTGATGATCCAACTCACTACCACAGTATTGCTGGTGCTTTGCAGTATTTGACTTTTACTTACCTTGAAATTGCCTACGCTATGCAGCAGGTGTGTCTTTACATGCTATTGGTGCTAGGAGGTGCAAGGATACAAAACATATGCATTTTACTACTCCCTACTGATTTAGTTAGCATGGACAGTAAATGAGGGGGTGGAATCAGGAGGAGTGGCATTTTGACATGACGTGAGTAGGAGAGGAATAACAAAGTATAATGTAATTAATTACTCACTCCAATCACAAAAGATTAATGTTTTGAATATGAATACAGTCCCAAAACACAACGCTGATCACTAATTTATGTTGTAAATATATTTATAAACCTTATAAAATAATAATACTATAAAAGTACTTTCCATGATGATCTATGTATATCATTTTTTTATGTGTCTAATCTAAATATTGGAGCAATAGTCACTCTTTTTTGATCGAAGTGAGTACATGGGCAGAATTTTGGGGCAAGGGTCCAACTTGAAATCTAAGATGGACAGCTATTAGTCAGCTAAACACAACTGCATGGATAATATTCAGGTCCCTGGTCTTACAACATGCACCAGCAATTCATGTGTTTCATGGGCTCGGCATGTAACTGCCGATCCACTTTCTTCGCTTGTTTCTGTTGCTCAACGTTTCCATGTACTTATCCCTCAATGTACTATTTATATGTGAATGCAATGGGAATACATGTGTGTGCTGCCATTATACATTTATCATGGTATTAGACTACTAGTGATCCTCTTCCCAGATATGAGTGAAACCAGTTCTCCCACTGCTGGCAATGGCACTACCGGTTCCACCTTTTCTTCCTCCACCCTTTCCCAGAGTGCCTCTGTCTTCACCCCTTCCACTCTTGCTCTCCAAGTAGGCAACATCAAGGCCTTCATTCCCATTGTTATGGACCTTTAGGTCCTGAATTTCTTAGTGGAGACATCTCTTCCTTGTCCATCTCGGTAGATACTCTCTGTGCCATCATGTCGATGGCTCAGATCCCATCCACGATGACCCGGCGTGGGTACAGGAGGACTACATTGTTCTCCAATTGTTGTATACAACTATCTCCACCAAGATGTTCCAAATGGTAATGACTCCCAACTCCACGGTGTACGACACATGGTATGAGCTCGAGGGCTTGTTCCATGACAATGAACCAGCTCGAGCCATTCACCTTGAAGTGAAACTCCGCAACGCTATGTAGGGTGATATGACCGTGTTCGCATACTGCCAGTGTCTCAAGTCTCTTACAGATGCATTGCATGACATTGGTCATCTAGTTTCGGATCAGACCCTGGTCCTCACCTTGCTATGTGGCATTAGTGACAAGTACATCATCCATGCCTCCATGATCCCACTGCTCAAGCACTTCACCATGTTCCTCGAGGCATATTCCACATTCATGCTCAAGCAGCTGGCATAGTCGGCCAAGGCAGGAAACCCCACGGTGCTGGTAACTACCCGCACTCCTGTAGGAACTCCATCTGGTTCATCTTCCACGAGCTCTAGCACCCGCAACTTCAATAGCTAGACCTTGACCAAGAAAGATAAAGGCAAATTGAAGCAGTACAACAAATCAGGACCTTCTGCTCTGTAGGGGCCCAACTAGCATCCTGGGACCAATCCCTGGACCAGAATGGTGCAAGCTTGGCCCCTGCCTTTCTCCCCCATGCCTTGGCAAGGAGGATGGCCTGGTGGTCCACATCCTTGTAGTGGCCCAGGACTCCTCGGACCGAGACCATCGCCCCAAGCTTACATGACCTTCGTCCCCATATATTCGCCTGCATTTGCTCCATGTCATATCTGCTATAGTCACCTACATGGGACCAGTCTGCCTTCATCAATGCTTTCAACAACTTGTCTATCCAAGGTGGTGGCTTGGAGTGGGTCTTCGACTCTGGCACATTCGTGCACATGGCTTCCGATTGGGGTATGCTGTCATTTGCAAATTCTCCATATTCTATTCCTCCTATTCTTGTCGGCAATGGCTCTACATTACCTGTTTCGCACCTAGGATATTTGTCTGTTTCTACTCCCTCTTCCTCATTTCATCTGAATAATGTCCTCATAGCACCTTCATTAATTAAAAATCTCATCTCCGTGTGGCGTTTCACAACTGATAATCAATGTTCTGAACCAGTCAGTGCCTCCCACTAACCCTTATGAAATTTCCTCAAATGCCATCCCTATTCCACGACCAACCAACCAACACCCCATGTGAACTTGTGCCAAGACAAGTTTTGGTGTCCCAGTTTAGCGCTTGAACCTCATTGCTTCATCTATCTCTCCTATACCTCCTCTTCCAAGGCAGCCTTGCTCGATCCCCATTGGTCTCAGGCTATGCGTGATGTGAGACCCGGAGTAGAAACTTCCGGACCCCCCTGTGCATTACAGTACTAGTCCCAGATCAATGCTAGTACACACAGATAACCAGAAAAAATGGTACATTGTCATCCACGCTTTATTACAATAATAACTGAAGTTTACATTGGTCATTGCCTTACAAAGGTTCACAGAACCTTAAAACGAAAATAAACACAGCGGAAGCAAAAAGTAAATTAATCGACCCATCAATCTGCCACAGGCACTTGACTGGGGAAACGAGTCCTAAGCATCCGGGAAGAATCCACCGTATCCACACTCGGCACAGAAGTCGTATTCTCCAGCTTGAGCTTCTTCATCCTCTGCTAATGTATTTGTAGAGCAACATGTGAGTACAAAATTGTACTCCGCAAGTCTTGGGAAAGATGCATAGATGTAAGGCTTCACAAAGGAAGGCTATATGGTTCTTTTGCAAAAATCAGCATTTTATTTCAAATCTACATAATTACTTCAAAGGCCATTTGATAAACATCTTGTTTTTCATAAATGAAATTAGATAAATAACTTAGTGAAGGTTAAACCACCAACACTAAAATCTCAGGCTATCTGCCAACTTTCAAAACTCAGTTAAACCACGATCCGTTTACATCACGATTTAAATCACGAGAGTTATACCACTCTCAAGTTTGACAAACCATTTTATTTTGAAATCAAAATCAAACTTCTACCATGTGAATGCATTCCTTGCCGCCCTTGACCGTGGGCACGGCTATTCGAATAGTTTTTACTCTGCGAGTTTGTACACTTTACCCACAAGAGATAAATTATCTTAATAGTCAACATGCTTCCTTTGGCATGAGACCCAGATAAAATATCACAAAGCCTTTCACCTACTCCAAGGTATAGCTAGATACCACCCGCTAAGGTTTCACCACAACTCGAATCCACGAGTGGAGCCCCTCTTGCGCCGTATGAGTACAGATAAACCCTGTCCCACACTATGAGTAACAGTACACCTGGCACTCAATACACCACTGGTGATATCTAAACTACACCTTTATAGGTTAGTTAGCTAGGTCGTACCCATATAGACTTGTGGTTGCACTTTGTTTTGCTCGGTTTGGACAAACACAAGCGTCGGTCCTTAAACGACTGGGGTGGTTCATTCACAATTCAAAAATTCTCGTGCTAATCGCACCACCAAACCTTCCATCCACCCTTGTCAACTTTTCCCTTTGAAATTCATTTTTACTTTTAAATTAACATGGTAACATCCATTACCACTTTTCAAACAAATCATTTAACAATGGTAACATCCATTACCAATGTTCAAACAAATCACTCATCAAAACATTTAGCAAACATGCTACTCATTTGAGCATTATTACATTGATTTGCTACGCTAAGCATTTGCTAGTATTTAAAAATTCAACAGATGTAATACTAACTCATTATTGAGTCAAAGGGATATCCTAAGTTGACAATGGTACAAGGTAAACAATTTTCAATGGAAGGTATAACAAATTGGGTATTTAACTAAATTTTCTAAATCAAATTATCACTTGATATAACATAAGCATGCAATAATTTAAAATAACTACCTAATCATTTTATAAATCATTTGAGCAAGTTGATCAAAGAAAACTTGCAAAACATAGGATCAAAATAATCAAAGGAGACTTGCCTTCCTGTGCTGGGTTGAAATTTTCCGGGGCTTGCTCTTGAAGTTCCTCGGACAAATCGGTCTCTACACGTAAATCAAGAAATCCAAATAAATAAAATAAAATAAAAAAATTCAAAAATTGAAACTAAATATACCAATTGAAAGATTAGAATTTTAGATGAATTTAGAAATTTGAATGGATCAATTTGGAGCTAAAATGGGCAAGATATGGCTGTTGGAAGTTTGAAATCAGAGAAAATGGAAAAGATAATTTCTGGAATTATCTTTTAACTGAAAATGAATTATGACGTCAGCACGGATTTTCTTGGAATTATTTTACAAAAGTAAATTCTAATTATGACGTCAGCAAGGGAATTAAAATAAAAATACGAAGCCGACATGTGGGCGGTCTCACGGTGGACCGAGTCCACGGACCATTACAAATGCCGGCGTGGCGCGCGGAAATGCGACACGTGGCATGACACGTGGCATCCGACGTGGCGCGACATGGCACCGGATCGGGTTTCTTGGACGTGGCGGTGGCGTGGCTACTCGTGGCATGAACGTTCTTTGACACGCCGGCTAGGGCCGACGTGGCGTGCGGTGACCGGCGGCGACGTGGCTCGAGCGGAGCGCGGCGGCGCGGATCGGATGGCCTACGCTCGGACACGTGGCGCATCTGGCCGCGAAACAAATCTGGATGAACAACCAAGATTGGGCGGCGGTGCGCGGCGATCGTCCGATCTCGGGCGCGTGGCGAGCTCGCCGCGCGCGCCGCATCGAGCCTTGCGAGCCTTGCCTTGCGGACGCGAGACGCGGGCGCGGCGAACCGAGGCGGGCGCGGACGCGACGGCCGAGATGAGGACGCGTAGGTGCATCCGAGCCGTCGAGGATGGCGGGTGAGATCGCGCGCGCGGAGGCGGAAACCGACCGATCATCGGCGCGTGGTCGGGCTCGCCGCTTGGCGTCGCGCGCGGACGCGAGCGCGGCGGCGGCTGCGAGCGGCGGCGCGACCGAGGGACGGGCGTGCGGGAGCGCGTCCTCGCGCGCGCGACCGAGGGGCGACGCGAATGGAGGGCGCGCGGAGGACTCACCGGCGGCGACCAAATCCCACGGCGGCGGCGGTTTGAGCAGCGGCGACACGCACGCGAGAGGAAGAGAGAGAGAGAGTGCGAAGGGAGAGTGGTGGCGGGGCTCGTTTATACAGCGGAGATGGAAACGGCGCGCGAACCTCGCCGGCGAGTTAAGACGGCGGTTTCCGCGCACACAGCGGAGTGGGCGTTAAATCGAGGGGTAACGGCGGCGGTTGAATGCGCCGCGACAAGACGGCTCTCGGGGTTCATGAATGGCGAAGTAACGGATGGGGGCGAAGGGTGGAGCTCGCAACAGCGCGCGAGAATGGCGGTGACGCCAGAGGAAGAAACGGCCGTGGAGACGACGGCGACAGTGGGGACCAGCGGCGGTGACCTACGCAGACCGGCGGTCTCGGCGGGTGGGGCCGCTTGTCGGCGCAAAACAAAAGAAACTCAACCTCGCGCGAGCGGGCTCGAACAGCGCCAAGGAGCGGGGAGGAAGAGAGCGGCGGTGTAAACCGGTCGGGCGGGAGGCACCGCCTACCCAATAAGGGTAGGTAATCCCTTTGAGGATTAGTGCGGGAAGCCGGCGGATGTACAACACGTGGCGCACGGAGAGGAGAGGAGGCGGGATGGCGCGGACGGCGGGGATCGGTCCGGCGGAGATGGACGGATGGATGGCGACAAGTGTCACCCAGGAAGGGTTTTGATATTTAATTTTTTTATATTTCAGAAATCAGTAGGAGGCTTTAAAATAGTCAGAAAAATACCAAATAAATTCCAAAAATTGCAGAAAAATTCACATAATTCACTGATAATGTTTTGAACATATGAAAAATATTTCCAACCTATTTTGATATTAAATTTTTATTTTTAAATAGAACTTTATATTCTGAAAAATCCAAATAAATTGAGATAATTAATTTAAAATTATTTCTTCCAAATAAAGAAAAAATTGGGATGTTACAAACCTACCCCCCTTAGAAGGAATCTCAACCCCGAGATTCGGAAAGACTGGGAAAAAGATCAGGGAACTCTGCTCGAAGATCCTCTTCACGCTCCCAGGTTGCTTCCGATTCTGGATGATTATTCCACTGCACCTTGCAAAATTTGATAGTCTTGTTTCTTGTACAGCGCTCTGCCTCTTCTAAAATCTTGACAGGAAATTCTGGATATGTCAAGTCTTCTTTTAAATCCACCTCTTCTAAAGATATTAACTCCTCTGGTACTCTTAAGCACTTCTTCAACTGTGATACATGAAATACATCATGTACATCGACAAGCGAGGAGGAAGCTCTAACTGATATGCAACTTCACCTCTTCTGGCTATAACTAGAAATGGTCCGATATATCTTGGAGCAAGCTTTCCACTGACCTTGAAACGTCGCATCCCTTTTAAAGGTGACACCTTCAAATACACATGATCCCCTGGTGCGAATTCCAACATTCTGCGACGATTATCTGCATAACTCTTTTATGCAGTGCGTGCTATTTTCAATCGGTCTCGTATTAATCGAACTTGCTCTTCAGCTAGCTTCAAGACATCGGGTCCGAATACTTGACTTTCTCCAGTCTCTGACCAATATAATGGCGTTCTGCATTTCCTGCCATACAAGGCTTCAAACGGAGACATCTTCGACTAGACTGTAATCGTTATTATAGGAAAATTCGCGTAGGGTAAACTTTGATCCCAACTAGCTTTGTTGGCTAAAGCACACGCTCTTAGCATATCTTCCAATATCGATTCACTCGTTCGATCCGCCATCTGTTTGAGGATGATAAGCGATCTGAAATTTAAATTGGTGCCCAAAATTTCATGAAGTTTCTGCCAAAATCTTGAGGTAAATTGCGTTCCTCTATCCGATCGATCTTCTTTGGAACTCCATGCGGACATACAATTCTTGACATATAGAGCTCGCCAATCTATCTCTGAATAGGTAGTCTTTACAGTATGAAATGTGCAACCTTTGTTAAGCGATCCACTATAACCTGATTGAATCATACCACGACTTGGTTCTTGGTAGTCTGTTATGAAATCCATTCCGATTTCCTCCCATTTCCATTCAGGTATCTGCAGAGGTTGCAAAAGACCGCAGTCGTTGGTGCTCTGCTTTAACCCTTTGACATATATCACATAAAGCTACATATTCTGCAATTTCGTTTCATCTTGGTCCACCAAGAACTTTCCTTTAGATCTTGGTACATCTTTGTACTTAGGGATGAATGGAATATCTGATTCATGAGCTTCCTTAAGAATTAAATCTTTTATTTCCTTTCTCTCAGTACTAAAATCCTTTTTCCAAACCAAAGAATTCCTTCTTCGTCTTCGAGAATCCATGTGCTTTGCCTTTCTTCATGTTATCTTTTATTTCTTTAACATACTCATCTTCTTTACGAGCTGTCTTGATCGATCTTCTAAAGTGGGTTGGACCTTTAATGTAGACAGAATTCCTTCATTTATCACTCCCAAATTGAGGCGCTGAAATTCTTCACGAAGAGTTGACTGATGTCTTGAATCAACATATTGCTAACATGGATCTTCCGACTTAAAGCATCTGCAACTACATTGGCCTTTCTGGATGATAGTGTATTCCCACATCATAATCCTTTATCAGTTCAAGCCATCTTCTTTGTCTTAGATTAAGATCGAGTTGAGTGAATATATACTTTAGACTTTTATGATCCGTATATATTTCACACCGATTACTAATTAGATAATGCCTCCACAACTTTAGAGCATGCACTACAGCAGCTAGCTCTAAATCATGAGTGGGGTAATTTTCTTCATGAGGTCTTAATTGCCTTGATGCATAAGCAACAACCTTTCCCTCTTGCATTAGTACACTTCCAAGACCTTGTTTTGATGCGTCACAATAAACTTCAAAATCTTTTCTAATATCCGGTAACCGCAGAACTGGTGCTGAAGTTAACCTCTTCTTTAACTCTTGAAAACTATCCTCACAGATTTACTCCATTCAAATTTCTTCTCTTTCTTTAACAATTTGGGTTAAAGGTCCGGCAATCTTGGAAAAGCCTTCAATGAATCGACGATAGTAACCACTAAACCAGAAAACTTCGATCTCGATTCTTGTCTTGGGTGGAGTCCAATTTAATACATCCTTAACTTTTCCAGATCTCTGATACTCCTTCTGCTGAAATTACATGTCCCAAAAACTCAATTTCCTTTAACCAAAACGCACACTTGCTAAACTTGGCATATAACTGGTGTTCACGGAGTCTTTGCAACACTATCCTTAGATGATCCTCATGTTCTTTATTGTTTTTCGAATAGATAAGAATGTCATCTATAAAGACAACAACAAACTTATCTAAATAATCCATAAATACTTTATTCATCAAATTCATGAAGTATGCCGGAGCATTTGTCAGATCGAAAGACATCACCGTATACTCATATAGTCCATATCTTGTGGCGAAGGTCGTCTTTGGTATATCTTCGGTCTAATCTTCAACTGGTGATATCCTGACCGAAGATCAATCTTGGAGAAGACACTTGATCCTTTGAGTTGATCAAACAGATCATCGATCCGGGGTAAGGGATACTTATTCTTTATAGTTACTTCATTTAAAGCTCTATAGTCCACGCACATACGCTGACTACCATCCTTCTTGTTTACCAAAAGCACTGGGGCTCCCCAAGGTGAAGAACTTGGTCTAATGAAGCTTTTCTCTTGTAATTCTTGAATCTGCCTCTTGACTTCAGCTAAATCATCAACTGACATCCGATAAGATCTTTTTGATATTGGGGCTGTACCAGGTATCAGATTTATAACAAATTCAATCTCTCGATCTGGTGGCAGTCCTGGCAATTCCTCAGGGAAAACATCAGGGTATTCGCAAGCTACCGACACATCCTCCAACTTTTTCCCTTTTAAGTTGGTTAACATAATGTTCTTCTTTGAGCGCATAATCGCCTCATGTCTTATCTCGATTCCGTCGAATTGGTAAGACTAATGGCACGATTGGCACAATCTATCTATCCTTTATACTTGATCAACCAATCCATACCAAGTATTATATCTATGCCATCGGAGTCTATTATAATAAGGTTCGCTAGGAACTTTACTCCATTTATAATTATGGTTGCACTAGGGCTAACCAATTTAGTCCTCAATTCTTTTCCGTGAGATTGGACTATCATAGGGTTCTTTAGCAAACAAATATTCCAATTATTTCTTTCAGCAAAAGCTTTTGTTACGAATGAATGTGTAGCTCGTAATCAAATAATATAATTGCTTTGATCTGAATTAACCAGAACTTACCCGAACTACGTCGGTGCATCTTCCGCCGCTTCTACGGTGACATGATTGATACGCCCTCTGTTGAATGGTTGTGGAGTCTCGAGGTGTCCGAGGGCTTCCACGTCCTGACCGGTAGTTGGAGCTCTTCTTTGGTGTAGGATCCAGGTTGAAGCGGACCGGGGTTACCGCTGACGCTTGTGGGCAAATCGGCATAGTGTCCCATATTTTTGCAATTGTAGCATTGCACTCCTGCAGCTACATTTCTATTCTCTTTGTTGTTGGGTTGCATTTCCAGTTCTAGGAGTTTGAGGCAAAGGGCGAGGTGCGAAATGGGTGTACTTGGATGATTATGCACTGAGGCCGGTTGTCTTGTTGTTGAGTAGGGCGCGACGGAACCGCTAGCAAACTGTTGGGCTTGAAACTTCCTTTTCCTAGCATCAAAAGTCGACGCTGGGCATCTTCTTGTACTAAAGCTTTGTTCACGGATGTTGAAAAGTAGGGTAGTCATTGGAGACTAACTGAACTTTGAGGTTGGGGTCCATTCCTCCCATGAACCTCCGGATCCTTGCGGCATCGGTCGCCACATCTTCCGGTGCATATCTTGATAATTGGATAAATTTACTCAGATATGCGGAAACACTAAGGTTTCCTTGTTGTAGCTGATGAAACTACTTCCTCTTCATTTCCATAATACTCATAGGAATATGAGCGATGCGGAAGGCTTCCAAAAATTCTACCCATGCAATATTCTCGAGCATCTTGATGTGCGGCACAATAGTTATCCCACCAATTAGCAAAGAACTCCCTTGAGTTGGTGGGCGCGCTAAAACCTTCTCATGCTCGCACATTGAGCCAAATTGAGTTTCCTTTCTATTTCTTTAATCCAATCATCCGCCTCCAAAGGGTCGATAGATCCCGCAAAGGTCTGAGGTCGGGTTCTCATAAATTCCCAAGTTTAGACCGTGGTCATTGAACTGGTGCTTGCTGGACTTGTTGGACTTGATTTTGGGCCAAAGCTTGAAGTAGTTGCAAGCTGCATGGCCATCATCTGCTTCCATGTTGGGAGCTTGAGTGGCGGAGGTGGAATGTTGTCTTCTGGTTGAGCATTGGGGTTCTGACTCTTGCCGGGTTGCTCCTTGTGTTCACCATCCAGCGGTTTCGTGGTTAGCAAAAGGTAAGAGGGAACTAGCATAGATAAGAGATTAGGGGAAACTAAATAACATCCCAAGCCAACACACAAGAATAAACCAGCAACCACTTAGGGAAAACTTTATTGAAATCAAGATAATTTTATAAATGGCTGCACCACAAGTGCACATAGGCTTGGTACAGTCCATCTAACACACCAAAATATAATAAAACGTTCTAATGCCGACAACTCAAAAGGTAAACTATAGGCTAACATCTAATCATCCTCAACGATGATGCGCTCCTCTGGCTCCTCCTCGGGGTCCTCCTCTGAATCCGATGAGTGTCTCTGTCCACAACCACGGCAGTTGTTCGGCGAACGCGACCGTGATCGACTCGATCAAATCGGAAAAACCGGAGCGAGATAGCCGGCGTCCTCGGCTAGATCCTCCAATATCAACGTCGGGTGGTGGACTGGGCGTCGCACACTCTTCCTCGCAGATAAGCCTAGTGCGAGGTCCCGTGAAGCGGATGGAGCAGCAATAGGGCTGGTGGAGTCGGTGTAGTGGTAGCGGCTCGAAGACGCTCTACCTGCCCTCGGCGATCCTCGCTGAACGGCGTCGGCGTGGCAGCCTCACTCTGCGAGGCTGGGCTCGGAGAGTGTCGGAGTGGTCGTGGCTCGACGAAAGCAGCCTTCAAGAAGTCCGATCTCTGCTGAGCTTTGGCGTAAGTCGCCGGCCGCCAGAGTGTCTTGCACCTGGTGAGACAAGCGTGGGTCATCCACCACCAGCTGGAAAAGCTCTGGATGAGTCTGTCCTGCTCTCGTCGTCGGGAAGAAGCAAAAAGGTGATCGTCGTAGCTCCTCCTTGTGCCTCTGCACAACTCCGAGATAGCCAATCGTCTTTGCATCTGGATCGCATCTCGAGCGTAAGGTCCGTGGATACTCAATATGACGCTCAACTGGTCAATCCTCCCGTCTGAGCGTAAATGAACACCTCCATGCTCCAGAGTCCATGCTCATCACTCGCGTGTTCCGCCTCTGAAAATAGGTCATTGGGTGTACTTGGATGCTGCATTAGCTGCCGTAGAAGGGTCGCAAAGCTCCTCGCTCTCACCATGAGAATGGTGATCCCACGGGTGATGACGATGAACACGCCATCTACAAGTTTGAAAAGAGGAGAGATCAGTAAAGATTTTTAAATAGTGAAAAGGGAGGACAGAAACAAGATACTAAGTAAGAGGAGAGTAGAAGCAAAGAAGTTTATATATTTTTAATATATTCTTTTTAAACATAAGTCCTTAAAACTTCCCAAAACCTAGGGTTCGTCCTACAGTCAAGATGGCTCTGATACCACTTCTGTGAGACCCGGAGTAGAAACTTCCGGACCCCCCTGTGCATTACAGTACTAGTCCCAGATCAATGCTAGTACACACAGATAACCAGAAAAAACGGTACATTGTCATCCACGCTTTATTACAATAATAACTGAAGTTTACATTGGTCATTGCCTTACAAAGGTTCACAGAACCTTAAAACGAAAATAAACACAGCGGAAGCAAAAGCAATTAATCGACCCATCAATGCGCCACGGGCACTTGACGGGAAAGCGAGTCCTAAGCATCCGGAAGAATCCACCGTATCCACACTCGCACGTAAGTCGTATTCTCCACTTGAGCTTCTTCATCCTCTGCTAATGTATTTGTAGAGCAACATGTGAGTACAAAATTGTACTCCGCAAGTCTTGGGAAAGATGCATAGATGTAAGGCTTCACAAAGGAAGGCTATATGGTTCTTTTGCAAAAATCAGCATTTTATTTCAAATCTACATAATTACTTCAAAGGCCATTTGATAAACATCTTGTTTTTCATAAATGAAATTAGATAAATAACTTAGTGAAGGTTAAACCACCAACACTAAAATCTCAGGCTATCTGCCAACTTTCAAAACTCAGGTTAAACCACGATCCGGTTACATCACGATTTAAATCACGAGTTATACCACTCTCAAGTTTGACAAACCATTTTATTTTGAAATCAAAATCAAACTTCTACCATGTGAATGCATTCCTTGCCCCTTGACCGTGGGCACGGCTATTCGAATAGTTTTTACTCGCAGAGTTTGTACACTTTACCCACAAGAGATAAATTATCTTAATAGTCAACATGCTTCCTTTGGCATGAGACCGGATAAAATATCACAAAGCCTTTCACCTACTCCAAGATAGCTAGATACCACCCGCTAAGGTTTCACCACAACTCGAATCCACGAGTGGAGCCCTCTTGCGCCGTATGAGTACAGATGAAACCCCGTCCCACACTATGAGTAACCAGTACACCACGGCACTCAATACACCACTGGTGATATCTAAACTACACCTTTATAGGTTAGTTAGCTAGGTCGTACCCATATAGACTTGTGGTTGCACTGTTTTGCTCAGTTTGGACAAACACAAGCGTCGGTCCTTAAACGACCAGGGTGGTTCATTCACAATTCCAAAAATTCTCGTGCTAACTGCACCAGCCAAACCTTCCATCCACCCTTGTCAACTTTTCCCTTTGAAATTCATTTTACTTTTAAATTAACAAAGTGGTAACATCCATTACCACTTTTCAAACAAATCATTTAACAATGGTAACATCCATTACCAATGTTCAAACAAATCACTCATCAAAACATTTAGCAAACATGCTACTCATTTGAGCATTATTACATTGATTTGCTACGCTAAGCATTTGCTAGTATTTAAAAATTCAACAGATGCAATACTAACTCATTATTGAGTCAAAGGGATATCCTAAGTTGACAATGGTACAAGGTAAACAATTTTCAATGGAAGGTATAACAAATTGGGTATTTAACTAAATTTTCTAAATCAAATTATCACTTGATATAACATAAGCATGCAATAATTTAAAATAACTACCTAATCATTTTATAAATCATTTGAGCAAGTTGATCAAAGAAAACTTGCAAAACATAGGATCAAAATGATCAAAGGAGACTTGCCTTCCTGTGCTGGGTTGAAATTTTCCGGGGCTTGCTCTTGAAGTTCCTCGGACAAATCGGTCTACACGTAAATCAAGAAATCCAAATAAATAAAATAAAATAAAAAAATTCAAAAATTGAAACTAAATATACCAATTGAAAGATTAGAATTTTAGATGAATTTAGAAATTTGAATGGATCAATTTGGAGCTAAAATGGGCAAGATATGGCTGTTGGAAGTTTGAAATCAGAGAAAAATGGAAAAATATAATTTCTGGAATTATCTTTTAACTGAAAATGAATTATGACGTCAGCACGGATTTTCTTGGAATTATTTTACAAAAGTAAATTCTAATTATGACGTCAGCAAGGGAATTAAAATAAAAATACGAAGCCGACATGTGGGCCCGGTCTCACGGTGGGCCGAGTCCACGGACCATTACAAATGCCGGCGTGGCACGCGGAAATGCGACACGTGGCATGACACGTGGCATCCGACGTGGCGCCGACATGGCACCGGATCGGGTTTTGCCGACGTGGCGGTGGCGTGGCTACTCGTGGCATGAAGCGTTCTTTGACACGTCGGCTAGGGCCGACGTGCTCGTGATCGGCGGGGCGGCGTGGCTCGGCGGAGCGGCGGCGCGCGGGATCGGATGGCCTACGCCGGACACGTGGCGCGCATCCGGCCGCGAAACAAATCTGGATGAACAGCCAAGATTGGACAGGCGGTGCGCGGCGATCGTCCGATCTCGGGCGCGTGGCGAGCTTCGCCGCGCGGCGTCGTCTTGACGCCTTGGCCTTGCGGCGACGCGCGCGGCGAAACCGAGGCGGGCGCGGACGCGGGCGGCCGAGATGAGGACGCGAGTGCATCCGAGCCGTCGAGGATGGCCAGGTGAGATCGCGCGCGCGCGAGGCGGAAACCGACCGATCATCGGCGCGTGGTCGGGCTCGCCGCTGGCGTCGCGCGACGCGCAGCGCGTCGGCGGCTGCGGCGCGGCGCGCGCGGCCGAGGACGGCGTGCGGGAGCGTCTCCACGGCGCGCGGACCGAGGCGGCGCGAAATGGAGGGCGCGGCGGAGGACTCACCGGCGGCGACGGTTTGAGCAGCGGCGACACGCACGCGAGAGGAAGAGAGAGAGCGAAGGGTGAGAGTGGTGGCGGGGCTCGTTTATACAGCGGAGATGGAAACGGCGCGCGAACCTCGCCGGCGAGTTAAGACGGCGGTTTCGGCGCTGCACGCGGAGTGGGCGTTAATCGAGGGTAACGGCGGCGGTTGAATGCGCACGACAAGACGGCTCTCGGGGTTCATGAATGGCGAAGTAAACGGACGGGGGCGAAGGTCGGAGCTCGGCAGCGCGCGATAATGGCGGTGACGCCAGAGGAAGAAACGGCCGTGGAGACGACGGCCGACAGTGGGGACCATCGGCGGTGACCTCACGCAGACCGGCGGTCTCGGCGGGTGGGGCCGCTTGTCGGCGCAAAACAAAAGAAACTCAACCTCGCGCGAGCGGGCTCGAACGCGCCAAGGGAGCGGGAGGAAGAGAGCGGCGGTGTAAACGATCGGGCGGGAGGCACCGCCTACCCAATAAGGGTAGGTAATCCCTTTGAGGATTAGGCTGCGGGAAGCCGGCGGATGTACAACACGTGGCGCACGGAGAGGAGAGGAGGCGGGATGGCGCGGACGGCGGGATCGGTCCGGGCGGAGATGGACGGATGGATGGTGACAAGTGTCACCGAGGAAGGGTTTTGATATTTAATTTTTTTATATATTTCAGAAATCAGTAGGAGGCTTTAAAATAGTCGAAAAATACCAAATAAATCTCCAAAAATTGCAGAAAAATTCACATAATTCACTGATAATGTTTTGAACATATGAAAAATATTTCCAACCTATTTTGATATTAAATTTTTATTTTTAAACAGAACTTTATATTCTGAAAAATCCAAATAAATTGAGATAATTAATTTAAAATTATTTCTTCCAAATAAAGCAAAAATTGGGATGTTACACGTGAGGAGTTCATTGCGCTGGTCCGGAACAATACTTGGCATCTTGTTGTTGATAATCAAATTTGGCTTGACAATCATCGTAAAACCACAAGCAGGTTAACAAGGAAACGCTGTGCATATATCATGGTCGTGAGTAGTTACGATCATGGCGAAGCAAGTCGGAAGCCACCGGACGGTTACGACCACGTTGGCGTGGTCGGCGGCGCTTATGATCACGTAGCTTGGTCATGGTCAAGAGCCATTGCGATCACTTTGGTCGTGGTCGAACTCGCCGGTAGTTTCGACCACGTTGCGGCATTTACGACCATGTCACCACTAATCGAAGCCACCGGACCGGTTACGACCGTGTTGGCGTGGTCGGCGATTCACGACCACGTTGGCGTGGCCAAAGGTAGCTCAACCATTTTGAATATGATCGGACGCTGCTCGATCACGGTTGGCCATGATCGAAGCTTTGGTTCATAGTTGATGACATCAAGGTTGATAGTCGGCGATTGAGCTTACGACCACGATGAGAAGTCGGTGGCTTACGACCGGTTATAACGGAAGCGGTAGCGACTCCGACCACGTTGAAGGAAGTGAACGTGGTCGAAAGGGTGTTCGACTACGAAAAATTAGTGACCGCCAATCGCTGCGTGCTCTTTGAAGGTTTCGATCACGGTATTTGAGCGGTGAAGGAAGGACGGCGCAGCAAAGTGATTTGTGTCCCGGCATTATTAATCAACACAAATCTATGTCCCCGAGAGGTTTACAACTTTGGGCATGGTCGAATGTTTCGGAAGGTTTACGACCATTACGCCATGGTCGAAAGGCACCGAAGGAATTACGACTACTTTAGCCGTGGTCGAAAGTCACTATGACCACATTGGTCGTGGTCGGCAGTCGACAGATAGATCTACGACCACGTTGGAAGCTACGACTACGTTGGAGTCTACGACCACATTGGAGGCTACGACCACGGTGGAGTCCACGACCATGTTGCAGTCTACGACCATGGTGGGGTCTACGACTACTTTGGAGGCTACGACCACGTTGGAAGCTACGACCACGTTGGAGTCTACGACCAAGGTGGAGTCTGCGACTACGTTGGAGGCTACGACCACGTTGGAGTCTGCGACCACGTTGAAGGCTACGACCACGTTGGAGGCCACGACCACGTTGGAGGCTACGACCACGTTGGAGGCTACGACCATGGTGGAATCTGCGACTACGTTGGAGGCTACGACCACGTTTGAGTCTGCGACCACGTTGGAGGCTACGACCACGTTGGAGGCTACGACCACGTTGGAGTCTACGACTATGGTGGAGTCTGCGACTACGTTGGAGGCTACGACCACGTTGGAGGCTACGACCACGTTGGAGTCTACGACCATGGTGGAGTCTGCGACTACGTTGGAGGCTACGACCACGTTGGAGGCTATGACCACGTTGGAGGTTGCGACTACGTTGGAGGCTACGACCACGTTGAAGGCTACGACCATACTAAAGGTGGTCGCAAGGAGTTCGACCACGACTGGAAAACTCTGACAGTTATAACGAGAAGCGGTCGGAAAACTTGGAGATGCTGAATCGTTATGGGAAGTTATCTGCAGAGGATTCGACAGTGGAGAAGCAAAGAAGAGAAAGAAATCGGACTCACTAGCGATGCCGATTTTACTTGCCATAGATCTTGATTTGATGCCGATTTTATTTGCCATAGGCGCTGACCGGTCATCGTAAAGGGTTCGACCTTTGGAGAGGTAAATGCGACATCAAGAGCATTCGGGATCGGTCGTAAGCAGCATGCACGCGCGGGCAGCGGTTTGCAAAGGATCAGGAAACGATCTTGAAACGATCTCTACCGCGTGGTAAAATTGCAACCGAATAAACTAAGATAAGTTTTATTCGATGCGGACTCGATTCGATTCGAATCTCATTGTTTCCAAAAGAAGCTAGGACTAGCTTCCCCCTATATATATGTATGTAGGGGTTACGGCCGATTAACAACACACAATCGAAACTCATCTACTATATTATTTTGCAATCTACTATTTTCCTCTGCCTATTTTGCTTCTTGTTCTTCGTCGTCGCTACTCCTTGCGATAACGAATCACAAGGTCCTAGGGCGGTCGGGCCGACCTAGGACAGCCCATCGCCGCCGCTTCATGCACGGGTCCCTCCCGGCGCGTGGGGTGTCGGGTCTCAAGAGCTCGCCGGCGTGTCCTGCGTATCGCGCTCGGCAAGACTCCTCGGCGACGTGTCCCGCGTGTCGCGCCGGCGCCGGGGGCACACGGTGACGTGTTCGTGTGCGAACACACTTTTGGCGACTCCGCTAGGAAAGATCAAGGAAAATTGACGCCGCCAATCACCATGACCGGCAGACAAAATCCCAATGCCGGGAGGTTAACACCGATAATGTCGTCAAGCCCGGTTACGATGAATTATCGGAAGAGCATCGCCAAGCTTTTGAGGCATACAAGAAAAAGCGCGAGGAGGAGGATTCTGGCGTTCCTTGCAAAATTCAAGAAGGATCGTCAAGGCAACATAACCCCACTCGGCGACATCACGTTCCTCCTCCGCATTACTCGGAAAAGGTAGAACCCCTTGTAAGTGCCGCATCAACCCTCTCATCTGTTGCTACCAATTCATCTAGTGTTACAATGGAGTAAGTTCAGCACATGCTTAATGAGAACACTAGAGAGATCTTTGATTATATGCATCGGATGGCAAACATTAAGAAAATAAATAGTGCGCCATGGGTACAAGTCAGTTGGCACTTTTTCTAGCGTAGAACTTTCTAAGTCGACAATACCTATTAATTCATCGGCAAATAGTGGAGTACCAAGTATACAACCCCAATGTGGCATGCCGTTGAGTTTCTTTTACGACAACAAACTAAACACGGAGATGAACTAATGGTAGCGCCCACGTATCCTAATCATATCATGAGCCTACCACCTTTTGGAACATCAACATCAGGCGATATAAGTATGCCAAGGTCCTTGCCGTATTCAGTTATACCGCCGATGCCGCCTCCATCGCCTACCATGGTGACCAACACCCTATAGCTCCTTTGCGGTCACCCATCACGGCCGGCCAATATGGACGAAGCATTGGCAAACATTAGAGATGATGTGCGCAGGATGTTTGTTGAGTCTTTCGGCATTGAGCCGAGAGTTAGAGCCCGCACGTATCAGAAACCATATCCATCTCATTTTGATACTATTGCTTATCCCCAAGGTTATAAGCTTCCTAAGTTTGCTAAATTTGATGGTGGGGACAGCAAAACGACATGGGAGCACGTTAGCCAATACCTCGCCCAGTTGGGAACAGCGGGTAATATAGATGAACTTAAAGTGCGTTTGTTTTCTTTGTCTTTAACTGGCACAGCTTTTTCATGGTTTTCTGCTTTATCCCCTGGTTCTATTACTACATGGTCGCAGCTTGAGCAAAAATTTCATGATCATTTTTATAGCGGTGACACTGAGTTTAAGTTATCACATCTTACATCGGTTAGGCAAAAAAATGATGAATCGGTTTCCGATTATGTTAAAAGGTTTAGAGATGTTAAAAACCGATGCTACAGTCTTGTGATAAGTGAAAGAGACTTGGCTGATCTTGTGCTTAACGGCTTGAGAACTCACATTAAAGAGAAGTTAGAAAGCTATGAATTTTTAACCGTTAACCAAGTGTTGCAATGAGCTTTGGCTAAAGAAAGCCAAAGTAAAGATATCAAAGAAAATCATAAGACTAAAGTGACCCTCCTCGCATGAGCGTTGTTGATTATTCTTCTGATCAGGATGATGAAATTGATGTCTATGCTGCTGAATTTGTTTGGCCCTCAAAGGCCAAACCATATGCATGTAATGCTCTTAAGCCAATTCGCAAAAATCGTGAAGAGGAGATGAAGTTTACTTTTGATATTACAAAATGTGATAGAATTTTTGATGCTTTGCTGAATGATAAGGTCATTAAAATTTCTCATACTTTACCGCCGTTTGAAGAACTGAAGCGACGGGCTTTTTGCAAATATCATAATTCTTTTTCTCATGCCACTAATGATTGTAATGTTTTTCGGCGACAGATCCAATCGGCTATCAATGATGGACGATTGAGTTTTGCCGAAATGCAAGTGGACAAGTCTCCCTTCCCCATGAACACGATGGATATGGGGGGCAGGAAAGTGTTGCTTCGGCCCGAACATGCCGAATCAGCAAAAGGAAAGCCAGGTGTTGTTATCGGCGAGCCTAGAGTGATACATGCCGATGACAAGGTCTCAAGAAGAGAGGTTGTACTGGAGAAGGCCCCAAATGGAAAGGAAACATTGAAGATCACTGTGAGCACTTCTGTACCTGGGGGGCAAGTGCAACATGGGGCTTGCAATAAGTTTATCAAGCCCAAAAATCCAGAGGTTGGCAAGTGGAAGGTAAACAAAGCAAAAGTACAGCGGAAGCGCATCAAGCCAACATTTGATATGCTGCTGTCCAAATAAGCTAACCAAGCGGCCACTTATAGCTCTAATCGACCATCACAATTGAAGCGTCCAAGATCACCTCCGAGGCATCAAATACAACGTCAGTTTCGTCCGTATGAGCCATGGGCGCCTACGCAATGGATGACACCTTTCTCCTACACACCATACAATCAGAATGGAGGATGGGCGCAGCCTCAATGGTGCCATATGCTTTTCATCCTGGGTGGACAGCACCTAGAAGATCAGTTTTGAGAGGATAGCCCACTCTACAAAGGTTGTTTTGGTGGTGGTGCTAATCAACCATCCAATGCCTCTGCAACGAAGAAGATTATGAAGCAAGAGTGGCATGCTAAATCGCCAAGTGCTGAAAATTCAGAACCAAACAAGCAAGAAAGCAGAGCTGCTAGTGCTGCAGAGGTGTCAGCCAAAGATCTTGGTAAAAGGACAATTGTCATTAATAATCCGGCTAAATCCAGTAGTACTATGGTTGCTGTTCAGCTAGGTTCAGCAGCTAATGATCATGAAGCTAGCAACAGTAGAGCCAAGGGAAGAGATCCCAAGTATACCCGACCAAGGTGGTGCCCTTCCGGCTGACCAAAGCTCGAAAAAGAAGGTTGCAGCGCATGCGAAATCAGCAGAAGATCGAGGACGCAGCGGAAGCACGAGAGACGAATTTTTCAATAAAATTCGGCCCATGAAGCATGTATGGAGACCTAAACCAGTGGATGGGACTGCAGATACTACTCCTATCGCAGCAGCGCATACATCACCTAAAGAGCATGATCGGTATGTACATTGGGGATGATGAGGAGATGTTAGATTTTGAGCCCACACCAGCTAGAGAAGGTATGGATATCAATATGGTTTACTATCTACCGCTGAATTTCGTCTTTTGATGAAGAAGGAGAGATAACCCAGCTGAACTTTGGTCCTAAAATGCCATCTTCGAGAAGCCTAAAGAGCCGGTGAAGCATTTGAAGCCATTGTACATCAAGGGCCACATTAACGGGTCACCGATTGCTAGGATGCTTGTTGATGGTGGTGCTGTCGTCAACCTCATGCCTTATTCAGTCTTTAAAAAATTGGGGCTGCAAGATGATGATTTGAAGAAGACGAACATGGTGCTGAATGGTTTTGAAGGGAAAGAAAAGACGGAAGCCAAAGGAGTTATCTATGTCGAGCTCACGGTTGGGAGCAAAACTTTGCCACAGATTCTTTGTTCTTTGAGGTGCAAGGTAACTACAATATGATTTTAGGTCGAGACTGGGTACATGCTAATCAGTGTGTACCATCTACCATGCACCAATTTTTGATTCAATGGGTTGAGGACGAAGTGGAGATCGTCTATGCTGACTAATCGGTTTGTGTCGCTTTGGCCGATGCTATAGTGGATTGGCAGCACTCTGAAGTTACTTGTTTGTCAGGGCGTGGCGACCTTCCAGAGTTTGATTTCCTTAGTGCTACAAGGAATGGTTTTGTACCTGTCATGTTAAAGCCGATTGGTGGTGATCGGCTCCAAAATATGATGTGATTAAATGAATCCTAGCTTAGATTCGTTGCAAAAATGTCTCAAAGATTATCGGTCTCAAGAGAACGATATGTATGAATCTATAGAAGAGCTAGAAAATTTTGATAAGTTGGGACAAGGTTTCATATCAGCCGACCCATTGGAGGAGATAGATATCGGTGATGGGTCAATTCCTAGGCCAACATTTATAAATAAAAATCTGAGAGCCGATTATAAGCTGAAATTAATCGAGCTTTTAAAAGAATACGTCGACATTTTTGCTTGGGAATACCATGAGATGCCTGGTTTGAGCCGAGAGTTGGTAGAACATCAGCTACCCATTAAGAAAGATTTTAGACCTTTCAAACAGCAAGCTAGGAGGTTTAATCCCAAGATGTATGATCGGATTAAGGAGGAAATCGATCGGCTACTTAAAGCTAATTTTATTAGACCTTGCAGGTATGCTGATTGGATTTCAATATTGTGCCGTCGAAAAGAAAGGGTCCGCAAGTTAAGGGTATGTATTGATTTCAGATATTTGAACAGAGCTACACCAAAAGATGAGTACCCTATGCCAATAGCCGACATGCTTATTAATGCTGCTTCTGGACATAAGGTCATTAGTTTTCTTGATGGTAATGCGGGGTATAATTAGATTTTATGGCCGAAGAGGACATTTCCAAAACAGCTTTTCGTTGCCCTGGTTTTCTTGGTTTATTTGAATGAGTAGTAATGGCCTTTGGATTGAAAAATGCTGGTGCAACATACCAAAGAGCTATGAACTTAATTTTTCATGATCTTCTTGGGGTCATGTTAGAAGTTTATATTGATGATATTGTCGTCAAATCGGATGCCATTGAACCACATTTGGCCGATTTGTGCTTGGCTTTTGATAGAATGAGAAAATATGGTTTGAAGATGAATCCTCTAAAATGTGCTTTTGGTGTATCGGCTAGGAAGTTTTTAGGTTTTATTATTCATGAACATGGCATAGAGATAGATCCCAAGAAAATTGAAGCAATCCAGAAGGTACAGGTTCCTGTGTGCAAGAAAGATATACAGAAATTCCTTGGCAAAGTTAATTATTTGAGGAGATTTATTGCTAACTTGTCTGGGAAAGTGGACGCTTTTACGCCTATCCTTCGGTTGAAGAACGATGCTGGTTTTACTTGGGGGGCAAAACAGCTAGAAGCATTTGAAAAGATCAAGCAGTATTTAGTTACTCCACCGGTGTTAAAAGCGCCCAGGCAAGGAGAGCCTTTCAGGCTTTATATTGCAGCGGAAGAAGGAGTAATTGGTGCTGTTTTAACACAAGAAACTGAAGGAAAAGAACATGTTATTACATACTTGAGCGGCGTTTATTGGATCCGAGACAAGGTACACTTTTATTGAAAAATTATGCCTTTCGTTATATTATGCTTGCACAAAATTAAGACATTATTTGTTGTCTAGTGCTTGCATAGTTGCATGTCAAACCGATGTCATTAAATATATGTTGCACAGACCAATTCTCAGTGGTAGGATTGGTAAGTGGGCTTATGCTTTGATTGAATATGATTTGGCTTACGAAGCTTTGAAATCTATGAAGGGCCAAATTGTTGCTGATTTTATTGTTGAACATCGGATTGATGATAGGCATCATATTGATATTGACTTGGTGTCTTTAGTACCATGGAGATTATATTTTGATGGTTCAGTTTGTAACAATGGCCAAGGTGTTGGTGTTGTTTATATTTCTCCATATGGGGTTGTTTTTGAGGCCTCTTGTCGTTTAGAGTTCTTTTGCACAAATAATCAAGCCGAATATGAAGCTTTGATATTCGGGCTGCAGCTTTTACTTGCTATAGGTGCTACACATATTGAGGTTTTCGGTGATTCGTTGCTAGTAGTGCAGCAAGTTTCCAAGGTTTTTCAATGTTTCGACGAATCACTTAATGTTTATCTTGATAAATGTTTAGATATCATTGCTACCTTTGATTTCTTTAGTATTGCTCATATATCTAGACATGAAAATTGGAGAGCAAATGAGTTAGCACAGCAAGCATCCGGCTACCATATTTCTCGTGGTATGTTCCACCTTTCTCACCAGCCGATGTCTTGTCTTGCTAACATAGACGAGACCGAACTGCAACTCACCGATTCGGCCACTAATTTAAAATCTGATGCAAGTGAGGGTACAGATTGGAGAAAATCAATCATTAATTACTTGCAAGACCCTAGCAAGAGGGTAAATAGGACGGTTCGACGGATGGCTTTCAAATATGGTTTAATTGCTAACAATCTTTATCGCCGTACTGTTGATGGTATTCTTCTGAAGTTCTTGGATGAGGATCAAGCAAGAGTTGCTATGGGAGAGGTACATGAAGGTATATGCGGTACACATCAGTCGGCACACAAGATGAAGTGGTTGCTAAGACGTGCTGGTTTCTATTGGCCGACAATGATTAATGATTGCTTCAGATACTACAGAGGGTGTGCAGCATGCCAAAAGTTCGGTAACATTCAGCTAGCTCCTGCTGCTATGTTGCACCCTATTGTCAAACCGTGGCCGTTCAGAGGATGGGGATTAGACTTCATCGGGCAAATACATCCTCTGTCGTCAAAAGGACATCGGTTTGTGCTAGTTGCTACCGATTATTTCACTAAGTGGTGCAAGCGGTACCTCTCAAGAATATGACACATGTGGAAGTGATTCAATTCATAACTGAGCATATTATTCACCGGTTCGGCATTCCTCAAACATTAACTTCAGATCAAGGTTCTTCTTTTATATCGACTCAAGTCCGAGATTTTGCTGAATTATATAAGATAAAGTTGCTCAATTCGTCTCCATATTATGCCTAAGCCAATGGACAAGCGAGTCTACAAATAAAATATTGATCAAGCTCATCAAGAAAAAGATTGAAGATAATCCTAGAAAGTGGCATGAAGTGCTATCCGAGGCTCTTTGGGCGCATCGAATCTCAAGGCATGGAGCAACCAAAGTAACTTCATACGAACTTGTGTATGGACAAGAGGTCATTTACCCAGAGAGGTAAATTTGGATGCCTTGAGATTAGCTAAGCAACATGAGTTATCGGCAGTGGATTATCATAATTTAATGATGGACAACATTGATGAAGTCATCGATAAGAGATTAGAAGCATTAAAAGCCATTGAGAAAGATAAGATGCGGTGGCAAAGGCATACAACAAGAAAGTCAAGTTGAAGAGCTTTCAAGTTGGTGATCTAGTGTGGAAAGTGATTCTACCAATTGGCTCGAAAGATAATAAGTTCGGAAAGTGGTCTCCAAGTTGGGAAGGTCCTTTTAAGATTGCAAGAGTGGTTCCGGGTAACTCATATTTGGTCGAATCATTGCAAGGTACGTTGCTGCCCCATGCTCTCAATGGAAAATATTTGAAGAAGTTTTATCCAAGCATGTGGCAGGAAGCTTGAACATGTATGGCTGATACTTGGTTATCGCCCTTAGACTTTATAACATGGCCGATACTAGGTTATCGCCCTTAGACATATAAACATGGCCAATGGATATGTTGACATTGTCCTTGATTGTTGAGCAAGTGATTCTTATTTTTTGGCACACAAGTGTTGCCAAAAAACAGGGGGCATGTGTTGATAATCAAATTTGGCTTGACAATCATCGTAAAACCACAAGCAGGTTAACAAGGAAACGCTATGCATATATCATGGTCGTGAGTAGTTACGATCATGGCGAAGCAAGTCGGAGCTTGACTGGACCGATTACGACCACGTTGGCGTGGTCGGCGCGCTTATGATCACGTAGCTTGGTCATGGTCAAGAGCCATTGCGATCACTTTGGTCGTGGTCGGAACTCGCCAGGTAGTTTTACGACCACGTTGCAGCATGTACGACCATGTCACCACTAATCAGAAGCCAGCTGGACCGGTTACGACCGTGTTGGCCGTGGTCGAAGGCAGTTACGACCACGTTGGCGTGGCCAAAGGTAGCTCAACCATTTTGAATATGATCGGACGCTGCTACGATCACGGTTGGCCATGATCAGAAGCCTGGTTCATAGTTGATGACATCAAGGTTGATAGTCGGCAGTTGAGCTTACGACCACGATGAGAAGTCGGTGGCTTACGACCGTGTTATAACGAAGCGGTAGCGACTCGACCACGTTGAAGGAAGTGAACGTGGTCGAAAGGGTGTTCGACTACAGAAAATTAGTGACCGCCAGGCATCGCTGCGTGCTCTTTGAAGGTTTCGATCACGGTATTTGAGCGGTTGAAGGAAGGACAACAGCAGCAAAGTGATTTGTGTCCCGGCATTATTAATCAACACAAATCTATGTCCCCAAGAGGTTTACGACTTTGGGCATGGTCGAATGTTTCCCGGAAGGTTTACGACCATTCTGGCCATGGTCGAAAGGCACCAGAAGGAATTACGACTACTTTAGCCGTGGTCGAAAGTCACTATGACCACATTGGTCGTGGTCGGCGATCGGCGATAGATCTACAACCACGTTGGAAGCTACGACTACGTTGGAGTCTACGACCACGTTGGAGGCTACGACCACGGTGGAGTCCACGACCATGTTGCAGTCTACGACCATGGTGGAGTCTACGACTACTTTGGAGGCTACAACCACGTTGGAAGCTCGACCACGCTGGAGTCACGACCATGGTGGAGTCTGCGACTACGCTTGGAGGCCACGACCACGTTGGAGGCTCGACCACGCTTGGAGGCTACGACCACGCTTGGAGTCTGCGACCACGTTGAAGGCCACGACCACGCTGGAGGCTACGACCACGTTGGAGGCTACGACCATGGTGAAATATGCGACTCGTTGGAGGCTACGACCACGCTGGAGTCTGCGACCACGCTGGAGTCTCGACCACCGTTGGAGGCTACGACCACGCTGGAGTCTCACGACCATGGTGGAGTCTACGACCACGTTGGAGGCTACGACCACGTTGGAGGCTACGACCACGTTGGAGTCTACGACCATGGTGGAGTCTGCGACTACGTTGGAGGCTACGACCACGTTGGAGGCTACGACCACGTTGGAGGTTGCGACTACGTTGGAGGCTACGACCACGTTGAAGGCTACGACCATACTAAAGGTGGTCGCAAGGAGTTCGACCACGACTGGAAAACTCTGACAGTTATAACGAGAAGCGGTCGGAAAACTTGGAGATGCTGAATCGTTATGGGAAGTTATCTGCAGAGGATTTGACAGTGGAGAAGCAAAGAAGAGAAAGAAATCGGACTCACTAGCGATGCCGATTTTACTTGCCATAGATCTTGATTTGATGCCGATTTTATTTGCCATAGACGCTGACCGGTCATCGTAAAGGGTTCGACCTTTGGAGAGGTCGTACGACATCAAGAGCATTCGGGATCGGTCGTAAGCAGCATGCACGCGCGGGCAGCAGTTTGGAAAGGATCAGGAAACGATCTCGGCCGCGTGGTAAAATTGCAACCGAATAAACTAAGATAAGTTTTATTCGGTCTGGACTCTGATTCGATTCGAATACTGTTGTTTCCAAAAGAAGCTAGGACCAGCTTCCCCCTATATATATGTATGTAGGGGTTACGGTCGATTAACAACACACAATCGAAACTCATCTACTATATTATTTTGCAATCTACTATTTTCCTCTGCCCTATTTTGCTTCTTGTTCTTCGTCGTCGCTACTCCCTTGCGATAACGAATCACAAGGTCCTAGGGGCGGTCAGGCCGACCTAGGACAGCCCATCGCCGCCGCTCGCCCTGACGGGGTCCCTCCCGGGCGCGTGGGGTGTCGGGTCTCAAGAGCTCTCGCCGGCGTGTCCTGCGTATCGCGCTCCCGGCAAGACTACTCCGGCGACGTGTCCTGCGTATCGCGCTCGACGCCGGGTGCACACGGTGACGTGTTCGTGTGCGAACACTTGTACCTCAGCTGATTGGCGCAAACGTTGTCATGGGCAAATGGGTGTTCTCTCACAAATTTCACTTAGATGGTTCTCTAGCTAGGTAAAGCGTGATGGGTTGTCCACGGCTACTCAGAGCAACCCGGGATTGATTACAATGAGACGTTCAGTCCAGTCATTAAATCAAGCACCATCTGTGTCGTACTTAGTCTTGTCTCCTCATCATGGCCCATTCACCAACTAGATGTGAAAAATGCCTTTCTCCACGGTGCTTTACAAGGAACCGTCTATTGTCAGCAACCACAAGGTTTCAAGGATTCCATGAATCCAGACTTCGTTGGCTCTATACGGTCTTAAACAAGCTCCCCAGGCTTGGTTCACTTGCTTTGCTTCTTTTCCCTGTTGATCGGATTCATTGCTTCAAGATCTGACACATCTCTTTTCATATATAACTCGGGCAGTCATGTCACTTACCTTCTCCTATATGTGGATGACATAGTTCTTATAGCATCATCCCCTACTTTTCTTACTCACATTATTTCATCTCTCAAAACTGAATTTTCCATGACCGATTTAGGACCTCTTCATCACTTTGTCGGAACCACTATCACACAATCTTCCTCTGGTCTATTCCTCTCCCAATGCCAATATGCTCTTGAGATCCTCTCCAAGGCCGGCATGTTGGACTGCCATTTTGTTTGCACACCATCGGACATAGGCCCTAAGCTTTCCGCTGATGGACCTCCTGTGGCGAACCCGTCTCTCTACCGTAGCTTAACAGGCGCACTTCAATATATCACTATTACCCATCCTGATCTTGCCTATTCGGTCTAACAAGCATGTTTATTCATGCATGATCCAAGAGAACCCATCTTGCTCACATCAAACGTATTCTTTGATATCTCAAAGGCACTGCCAACCTTGTCCTTCACATCTCACCTTGTTCTTCACACCATCTGACAGCATACTCCGATGCTGATTGGGCCAGATGCCTTGACACACGTCGATCTACATCGGGTTATTGCATCTTCATGGGTGACAATTTGGTCTCATGGTCATCCAAACGACAGTTTACTGTGTCCCATTCCTTAGCTGAAGTGGAATACAGATCAGTTGCGGATGCGGTGGCAGAAACATGTTGGCTACGACAGCTACTTGAGGAGCTCCAATGTCCAATCCAACAGGCCACTCTTGTCTATTGTGATAACATTTCAGCAATCTATCTGGCAGCAAACCCTATGCAACATCGACGCACAAAACACATTGAAATTGGCATCCATTTTGTGCGTGAGAAGGTTGCTCTGGGACAAGTAAGAATCCTACATGTACCGACCAGTTCACAGTTTGCCGATATCTTCACTAAGGGACTTCCAACAATGATTTTCAGTGAGTTCCAATCTAGTCTAAGTGTTGGTCCACCATCGGCTGAGACTACTAGGGGGTGTTAGTCAGCTAAACACAATTGCATGGATAATATTCAGGTCCCTAGTCTTACGGCATGCACCAGCAATTCATGTACTTCATGGGCTCGACATGTAACTATCGATCCACTTTCTTCTCTTGTTTCTGTTGCTCAACGTTTCCATGTACTTATCCCTCAATGTACTATTTATACATGAATGCAATGGGAATACATGTGTGTGTTGCCATTATACATTTATCAATGGCCACGATGCTTTAGATCAGTTAGGCATTTTCCTTCCATATATAGCTTAAATTTGAGCTCATACTTTTTATATTAGTATAGATATAAATAATAGTGTTAATTGCATAGGAGTGATTATGGGGTAAAGATCCAACTTTGCATAGCAGCCCTTGGATCAAAAGAGATGGATGGCCACAATGCTCTGGATAATCCATGTAGCTATTGCCTCAAATGTGTACTCTATGCTTTTTATACTTAGTATAGACTAGCTAGCTGCAAGTATTATACAACATGTATAAATGTGTTTCTCCAACTTAATAAATTTGTGAACCAATTTGAGTCCTAGTATTTGCAAACGTAAAAATGAACAACCTAATGATATGCCAAGGATAAAGCCTTTAATACAACCACTAGCGCATTTACTCAAGTGCACGACCAACTCCATGTGGTACGGCCTTCTTCAGCGATGGCATGGTCGGCAATGGTTAGGGTTTGGAATTTCATATTCACCGGGACCAGCCTATTATGGTGGGTGGCTAAGGCAATGGTAACTAGGTCGAGGTGGCAAGGAGGTAAGGGCGCCGATGACCACACGTTAGGCGGCAGGTGATCGACAACAAGGTAAAAGTGCATGTCAGGTTTTGGGGTGATAGGCTAATGGCAGCAGTGAGATGGGGAGCTAGCACTGGAGACGAAAGTTGTAGGGGGAGGCAGGCTAGTGGGACAGGATTCCTTGCACAATTAGTTGCGTCTAAAAGTGGGCATTAGGTTTGGCCGTGCTAGCATGACATAGGCCCATCATGCTTCGGGCCATGTCATACTATGTCAGCTCGTCCTAGTCACCTCACCATGTCGTGCTATGTTGGCCCACCTCGCCTCCGGCCAGACCTAGGCATAGCCCAAAGCCCGCCGTGCCAGCATCCATGCCATGCCAGCCCAAGTCCAACCCGAAGTAATTATAAACGACAAAGGTGGTAGCGTTGATGGTGGCGACAGCCGCCATCTTCATTTCTCTCGTACCCACTCTACTAAAAACTAGTTAAAATTGAATTAGTTGTGTAGAGGCAGATGACCACGCCGAGCCATTACCTGTGGTGCCTCATGCCATTACCGAGGGGTAATAACACTTAGGCAACAAATTATTATTCATTTGCCTGGTAGAACACCACTCCAATGAATAATAAACCTATCAGAATGTTGTAGCAGAATAATAATTAAAGATAGCACTTTCTTATTAAAGTACTTTTTGCCACACAAGGCTAAAGCATATTACAAAGCCATGAGGGCTCGAATAATACAATATTTAGAAAGGAAAGAAATTCAAAACAACAACTACATAAAGGCGACAACTAGATGATAGTTATACTCTATTGTCCTCGAGTTCACAGCACTCCATCCAGTGTAGTGGTAGTCATCCATGTGAAATTCGCTAGGTCGTAGTAAATCTTCACCAGCACTGGATGCTCATAATATAACATTTCTTGGAACATCTATTCTCATTCTTATTCTCTTGCTCATTCTCTTTCTTTTTCTCTTTCTCATTACTTACAGAAAATAGAGGTTTTTAGGTTTTGAAAGAATTTCATATTATTAATTTAAAAATCTACTGAATACTTGTATAAGTGGAAAAGAACATCCACTAGTTCCCATAACCTTTAGTCCAGGAGACAGACATGAATTCATGATTTATATAGCACTATGATTCATGAATTTGAAGGAAATAACATGTGGTAAATAATTGAATAAATTACACTAAAGTGTCCCCACGTGATCGCTAAATTTTATTTCTACCACTAGCAGATTTTTATGGCTCAGTTGCTATTTTAATCGTTATGTTAAAGTTTAATCATTGTATGTAATTTTATTTAACCACATACAAATTCTAAATCTCCGGATGGCAATTAATTTATTCTAAAATCCCAAATAATTCTTAATGGGTTTTTACCATTTACATGTGACTAACAAATTAATTAAGTATTTAAATTTGTATTATAATGATTAGCGGTGTTTTATAATTTAACATGATTAACAAATTTTTATTTAGAAATTTTAGCAATCAATGGAAGGCTCAGGGTTAAATACTAGTGATGAAAAATTTTATCATGCGTTTATTCTCTCTCTTCTTGTTGTAGGTGTGAACCCAAACACAAGTGAGTGGGTGGACATCGGCCGTTTTACAAGCCATCATCCACGAGAATAAAAATGACACAGTGATTTATACAGGTTCGAGGGTCCAAGAGGACTACCCTACTCCTGTCGGCGAGCAACGAGGTGTTACCTCTGGGGAGGGAGCCCTCGAGGGCTCACCAATTTGAATATACTTTCTTGTATTCCTTGTGAACTTGAGTTACAATGAGAGATACATAGGGTATTTATAGGCTCTTGGTCTGCACAAATGACCGAAATACCCCTTAGGGTAGCTATCCTATAAATACAAATAAGGGGTAGAATCGTCCTTTGTGAGCGTAACCATATTTCTTGGACCTATGTGTAAATGTCATCTATGGAGTGGGCCCGCAGCGGATGAGTAAAATTATTCTTCCAACACTAGTCCCCTGTCTCTTGGTGTTTAGGAGAAACTCCCAATGGGGCAGTTCTGAATGGTCATGCTCACCATGCGATGGTTGGCGTCCAACTGAAATTTGATAGACTCGAATTGTAGCTGTCTTGGGCATCAAAAATGTGATGGATACTGGCAAAGGTCGGCAAACTCCTTTTCCTTACTTTATTCCAGATAGGGTGCTGAATTTGCCTCATGATCTTTTCGTCTCATACAATAGCTCATTACCTGGGTGCGTGACTTCCTGGCCATTTGATCACAAGCTGGCATATGTGAATGGGCCATGGGCCGATGAGAGGTTCTGAATCAAGCCACCCGGCCCAACAGTGCCTTCACCCTTTAGGGTTTTCTGTGACCTATACATTCAGTGAGGGGATAAAAAAGGGAGTCCATGCCCTGGCCATTTCCCTTTTCCTCCATAGCCGTCGTCACACAACTGGATTATAGGCAATGGAGAATTGAGCAGCCACCGGTCAAAACCAAGGAAATAGCTTTGGTGCTGAGGTAAGAAAAAGTCCGATGAGGTCAACCTCCAGGGTAGAGGCTTCCTCGGGTGCTACTCCCAGGCATTTCCAGAGCACCAGGCGGTGGAGACTGAAATCCACCAGAGCGCCAAAGCTTGAACCTGCCGGGGAGCCGAGATGCTGGCTGCTAGGGCGCTGAAAGGCGCATTCTCTCAGGCGCCAGGGCGTCAGCCAGATCCAAGAAGGGAGCTGGGTTGAGGCGAGGTGGAGCCCAGTGAAGTTGTCCCTAGGCACGACCGGCACCGACTCGCTACGCCCGATGCCCAGGGCGACGGCATGAGGAACCGCATGGCCGTGGGAGCCATCGAAGGTGAAGAGGGGAGGCCACGGACCGAGCCACCTAGGTTGAAACCCTGGAAGAAGCCTGGCTACCAAGGCACAGGGCGACCACCAGAGCGCTGAGGAGAAGCTCATAGGGCACCAAGGCCCTGCCATGGCGTGGTTGGCCAGCTGCAAGGTGCCGTAGAGCAGCACGCAGGGAACCAAGGCCTGGCTGCCAAGACACAGGGCGACCGGCCACTAGAGCACCGAGGAGTAGCTCGCAGGGCGCCAAGGCCCTGCCATGGCGCGGTCGACTGACTGCAGGGTGCCAAGGCCCGGTTGCTAGGACGCAGGGCGACCGGCCACCAGAGCACTGAGGAGCGGCTCGTAGGGCGCCAAGGCCCTGCCATGGCGCAGTTGGCCGGCTGCAGGGCACCATAGAGCATTATGCAGGGCGACAACAAGGCCCAGCTACTAGGACGTGGACTGTCAGCCGACTAGGGTGCCGGCAGGCAGCCGGCAGCGTGCAAGGCACAGAGGGGAGCTCTTGGTTGTCTGGGCGTTGTGACGGTTTCGCCAGGGCGCTTGTTAGCGGTTCATGTCTGCTTTTGCGAGGGCATTGTGGTAGTTTGGCTGGGGCGCTTGTGAGCAGTTTTGCGAGGGCGTATTGGAGAGTGTTTTGTGTTATTGTGTACATGTGATTGGCAGGGCGTTTGCACCTTTTTGCCAAGGCGCTTCGCTTGGGGCATCTGTGGGATTGCCAGGGCGCTGCAGCACGTGGGATTGCCAGGGCGCTGGCTGGGACTCTTTTTCTTTGCTTTGGCGGCTGGGAATGTGTAGCCACTGTGTAGGCATACATTGCATATACGCATGTAAAGAAGTAATAGTACAACATGATCTGTGTATTGCATGTAAGAAGTGATAATGACAATAATGAAGTTGGAGTCGGATGCAGGGCGCTGGTGACTTGGAGTGCTAGGGCACTGACCCATTTGCCTTGCCAGGGCACCGGCTAGCCAACCCTTGCCAGGGCATTGTTGGCTTGTGTGTGTATGATTGGTACACTACTACAGAAAGTCTAATACTAGACGGTCAATCACAGACGATTTGACAAAACCGTCTGTGACCGACACTAACACAGATGGTTTTAATTTGGACACCGTCTGAGTTGATGGTGTCGGAGAAAACGAGTATCACAGACGGTTCTTACCGATGAACCGTTTATGATACTTTAGTATCACATATGGTCTGTATTAAAAACTGTATGTGATAATTCTAGATGTAGCTCTTATCACTCCGGAATCGAGATCTCGCGAAAGAAACGGATCCATAATCAACGAACTTGTCGGGTGCACAAGCAATACTTGAATGGCAATCATGCACCATCCAAGTATAGCTTGTTCACTCTGACAAGTTCGTTGATTATAGATCAGTTCCTTTTGCGAGACCTGGATTTCCGGAGTGATAGAGCAATAAAAAATGCGATGTTACCATCTAAGTGCAAATGCAGTATAGATCTTTTGTAATTGTGTATTTCTTAATGGATATTTTATTTCATTTCAATTAATTGATTTGCGAAATTGATGCTTTATGTTTTTCAAATGAAGTGCGATGTGAATTGGATGTTTTATGTTTGTGAAATGAATTTAGATGTGAATTGGATATTTTATGTTTCTGAAATGAATTGAGATGTGAATTGTATGTATACATGTACATCTTTATCTGTTTGTTTCAGAGGGCATGGCTAGCATTTCCTGAGGCTAGCCAATAAACAGAAATAGATTTAGGGGTAGAAAAAAACATCACAGACGGTTTTTAGTTACAAACTGTCACATCCCAAAAATTTGCTTTTTGGAAAATTTAAATTCAAGTTAATTATTTTAAAATAATTGGAGCTTATTTGGCTTTTATTGGATTTCCTGAATTTTACTGAATTTAAAACCTATTTTAAAAAGTAAAAGGTAATTCAAACTATGAAAATTAAATATCAACAATAGTTGGGAATAATTTTATTCAGTCCAAAATGTCCCCAGAAGCTTCTGTGAATTTTTCTGGAATTTTGGAGGTATTTTCATATTTTTCGAGGCCTAAACAATTTTCTAGCCTTTTACGAAAATCTAAATCAATTTCTAAAAATAAAAATTCCAACTCTCTCTCCGCCGCCACGTGGGCGGGTGGAATACCGCCCATGCGTCGCCGCTCGGCCCATCCAGCCGCACCCCTCTCTCCTCGTTGCCTAGCGGGCCGGCCGTCGGCCGGCGGCCGCCTTCCTCCTCCTCGCTCGACGCGTGGGCGGCCGGATGAGCTGCGTCCCGCGCGGCCTCAATCCACCGTCCCCTTCCACTTAGGCGCTCGATCGCTCGATTTCCCTTCGGGTTACGTGGCGCCATCCGCACCACGCACCCCGCTCTCGGCCGATCGCGGCCCCGCTGTCGATTCCTCGTCTCGCGCGGACGCCGACTCCTCCTCCTTTCTCTCTCTCTCAAGAAACCGGCGACCAATCCTACCCGAACTCGCCTCAATCTTGATTCGTTCGAGATTTGAATTCCGGGAGATACGCCTTATCCCCTAAAACCGGAGCTCGCGTCGACTCGACGGCTCATCCCCAATTCAAACCGAACCCGCCGCGACTTCGGCGAGGAATTCCCGCCCTCGCCTCCCCGAGCCCTATAAGTAGCCCCTCGACCTCCGCCTCTCCCGCACCACCGTCCAAAGACCTCCATCTCTCCTCCGAGCCTTGAGACGCCCGCAGCCGAGCTTCTCTCTCGCGAGCCCCGCCCAACTCCGACGAGCTCTCCCGCCGCCTCGGACCTCCCGAGCCCGTAGCCGCCACCTCTGACTTCTCCGAGCATCGGGAATCTCTGGCACCTCGGCCACCTCTTCCGTCGCCGGAGCGCCGTGCGTGCCGAGCACCCGAGCTACCTCCGCTGCTCCCTCGCCACGGCCGTCTCAGTTCATCCGGACTTCGCCAACTACTCCAACCGAACCCCTTCGCACGTAGATTACAATCTCGCAGCACCGGCTGCACGCCCGCCTTCCCTCGCCGCGCGCCGTCGCCTCCGACCATCGCCGCCGGGCCACCGAAGGTACCCCTCAAAGGGATTTGTTACCCCATATGGGTAGGCAAAGCCTCCCCTCCCCAGTTAACGGCGTGCGCTCTCAACTCCCGGTGCGCGCTCGAGCCTCGGCTCCGCTGGCCGGGTTGAGTTTTCGTTTATTTTCATGGCCGACAAGTGGGTCCCACCCGTCGGCAGCGGCCGTCTGTGCGCGGGCCACTCGTCATCGGGCCCCACCGTCTGCGTCGTCGACAAGTGGGTCCGGATCCCATGGGTCCCACTGTCGCTGACCAGCGGATGAGGTCAGCGGCAGAGGGGTCCCACATGTCGGCGACCGCAGAGGGTCTCTGTTCAGTGGGTCCCACCTGTCGAGATTCTCGGAATTAAAATAAAAGATTAAATTTGAATATTCGATGGGCCCCACCTGTCAGAAATTTCTTAATTTCTGGATTTATTCAAACTGAAAACTTCAAACAAGCATAACTTTCTCATTTTAACTCCAAATTCAGCCATTCAAATTTCTAAATTCATCTAAAATCCTGATCTATCCAACCATGGCCTCTATTTGAATTTTTGAGTTTTTGAATTTTTATTTGAATTTATTTGTTTTGTTGCTTTTCCTCGTGCGTAGAATCCAACGTTGAAGAAGACCTCCCACTCCTCAACAAGAAGACCCAGAGCCCTGCAAGAAGGCAAGTCTCCTTTGATCATCTTGAACCCATGATTTTGAAATATTTTTAAATAATTTAAATTATGTGCATTGCTATTTACATTAAACCTTAGTTCAAATCTTAAGGTGTTAGCTAATCCAACTTTGTTATACCCTCCTTTGAGATTGAATGCCATGTACCATTGTAACCCTAGAAGTTTCCTTTGTCTCATTAATGAGATTATTATAACCACTTGTGAATAGTAGTGCAGTAGTATAATGCTTAGTCATGCTATCTAATACATTGGAAATTCTTGAAAATGGGAAATTATGGTTTATGAAACCTTTGTGTTTATAAATGTAGTGGTAATTGGAGTTGCCACTGATCTTTTAAAATAAAATAAAATGTGAAAGTTGGTTTAGATTAGGGTGGATGGTTGGTTTAGCTTGGTGCGATTCGCACGAGATCTTGTTAAGTGTATGTTCCACCCTAGTCAATTAAGGACCGACGCTTGTGTTTGTCCGGTCGAGCATTAACCGTACAACCACAAGTCTATATGGAGTGCGACCTAGTGACTAACTTATGATAGTCTAGTTTAGGTGCCACCGATGGAAAGTGGGTGCCGTGGATGGGTAGTTATTCACAAGTGAGGGACGAGGATTTATCGTACTCATATGGCGCAAGAGGGGCTTCGGTTGGGCGGTTAGCCTACTGCGGTGAAACCTCAGCGGTGGTATCTAGCTAGATTAGAGTAAGGTAAAGGCTTTGTGATATTTTATCTGGGTCTCATGCCAAAGGAAGCGTGTTGACTTTTAGGATAATTTATCTCTTGTGGGTAAAGTTGTACAACCTCTGCGAGTGTAAAACTATTCGAATAGCCGTGCCCACGGTCAAGGGCGAACAAGGAATGCATTCACATGGTAGATTTCTGGTATTGGTTTTAAAATCAAAGTTTTGTACTCAGAGAGTGGAGGAACTCTCGGAAGGGTATCTGGCGGATGGAGCAGAGAGGGTGGAAGTAACCCGCAGATTAACTGGTCCAAGTTGTTAGCTAGTCTTTGGTAGTTGGAACCTTCACTAGAGAATTAATGATAGTTTTGTTAGAACAATTATTTGGTTAAAATATTGCCTTCTAAAATATTTAGTAGTAATTGAATTTTAAAATGTTGCTTTGTGCAAAAGAACCATATAGCCTTCCTTTGTTAAGCCTTGCATCTATGCATTTTTCCCAAGACTTGCGGAGTACTTTATGTACTCACATGCTACACTTAAAATAAATCTCGAAAGATCATGAAGCTCAAGAAGGTGATTACAACTACTTTGCCTGCGTGGTGTGACGGATTCTTCCCGGAGGACTAGGTCGCGCTTCCCGATCAATCGCTGTGGCATATTGATGGAGTGCGCTTTGAGTTTTCTTTGCTTCATTGTGTTTGGATTGTGCGAGGTCTTGAAACCTCCAATGTAATAATGAGACCTTTTGGTCGATACTCTAATTATTGTAATAAATCGTTGATGGTGATGTTTTCCATTCATTTAATCGTGCACTAGCTTTGATCCGGGACTAGTGCGAGAAATACACTGAGGGTCCGGGTTTGATAATCAGGGGCCCGGCAGAGATGGTATCGAGCCTATTTGATATGGGACGTGACTTAGTTTAGGAATGGCAAACCATAAGGACTTATATTTATAAAAAGAGTATATTAAAATATATAAGTCTCTTTGCTTCTACTCTCTTCTTACTTAGGATCTCGTTCGGTCTCCAACTCTATTTTATCAAAACTTTTACTAAACTTCTCTTTTATTCAACTTTGTAGATGGTGGTTCATCCTCCGCTGCCCGTGGGACTACTATTCACATGGAGAGGATCTTTGGAGCATTCGCTAGCCTTCTCCGACGCTTGATGCGATGTCTGAGTACCGTCAACCGCCCATTTTCGGGGACGGAAGACGCGGATTCTGATCGAGACTCTGGATGATGGAAGTATTCTGTATGCACGGAAGGGGAATTCAACTCCCACACATACCCCATCACCCATCCTCGGTCCCATTGTTTCGACGCTGTGTCAGACGCAAACGCCTCGCCATTGACGAGTGTGCCATCTGCACAAGGATGCTTGTACATCAGTCCCCTTTTGCTTCTTCATCAACCTCGCCGGGGACGAGGTATCGAGATCCTTTTGATATATCGGTGACGATCCTCGATCGTCACATCAGTGCAGCTCACCCGGCAATGGACATCACTTACGCTAGAGCTCGGAGGAGATTGGACAACTCCGGATGCTTCTCACTTCCAGCTACCAAAGATTCGGACACACCGCGCGCACGGCTTCTCGAGCGAGCGGTGAGTTTGAGTGGGGCGTCTGAGCGCAGACTAACTACACGCCGTCTTCACCCACCGCCGACTACGCCGTCTTCACGATGCACGTTGCCGCTCCCAACAACCCGGCACGGCTCGACTCGGGACTCGCGTCGGGATGACGGCACGCAAGAAGGTGCGGCGCCCCATCCGCCACCGTCATCACGCTCAAGAAGCGCAAGCCTTCTCCTTCGCTCGCGTTCGATCGCCTCGATCGTAACCATCCCGTGCTTCACCACTTGTGATTGTTCGCGACATCATGTAAAGGAGCAAGAAGAACGAGGAAGAACACGAAGAAGAACTCGAAGAGGAACGGAGGAGGACCACGAAGAACGCATCTTTCGGAGGATTAGTAGCCTTTAGAGTCGGTAGTACCCAAATAAATGTCCACGTTATCGTAACGCGTATTTATGTTTGGTGTGCTAGATGGATGTATCAAGCCTAAGTGCACTTGTGGTACAGCCATTCCTAAGCCTAGTTTGATTTTAATAAAAGACTCAGTTCTTTGAGTTATTTGCGTGATTTTAAAAGTGTTGGTTTGGGATGTGGTTTAGTCTCCCGGATCTCTTATCTTTGCTATTTCCCTCTTACCTTCGCTAACCTCGAACCCCTTGGATGGTGAACACAAGGAGCAACCACGACAACAACCGTGAGGCCAATGCTCGGCCAGAGAACAACATTCCACCACCCCTTCTCAAGCCCCACTTGGAGCAAATGATGGCCATGCAATCGCAACTTCTTCAAGCCTTAGCTCAAAATCAAGTGCAGCAAACACCTCGGGCATCCAACCAAGCTCCTCGCCTAAGATGGGAGAGTTTATGAGGACAAGGCCTCCTACTTTTCTGGGTCCGTAGACCCCATGGAGGCGTATGATTGGATTAAGGATGTGGAGAGGAAGTTGGTTCTAGCTCGAGTGCAATGACAATGAAAAAGTGTTATATGCTGCCCACCAACTCAAGGGAATCGCTAATTGGTGGGAAAATTACCGCTCCGCTCATCGAAATGCACAAGCTATCACGTGGAATGAGTTTCTTTGAGGCTTTTCGCATCGCGCATATTCCTACGGGAATCATGGATATGAAGAAAAGAGAGTTCTACCAACTGCAGCAAGGGAACCTTAGTGTTTGAGTACTGAACAAGTTCACCCAGTATGCATGGTATGTATCTGAAGAGATCACATCGAGGCAACCAAGATCCGGAGGTTCATGCGGGACTTGACCTAATCTCAAGGTGCAGCTAGTGTCCAATGATTATTCAACTTTCCAACAAATGGTGAACAAGGCCTTTGTCCAAGAAGATGCTCGCGTCGGCTATATGAGAGCCGGAAGAGGAAGTTTCAAGCACAAGCAGGCGCGAGCGGCGATTCTCGATTCGCCCGACCCACCTCGCCCACGAACCCCGTAACCAAGTGCGCCACGGACTCCATTCACTGGACCTCGCCCAAATAACCAAGTTCCACTGGACGAGCGGTGGTGGCCAACCACGCAGAACCGAACTTCAGCGGCGAGGAGTGCGAGTGTTTCAACTGCAAGAATATGGGGCACTATGCGATGCGCCCCGAAGCGTTCACCGTGACCCCGATTCGTTTCAATTTGGGGACCACTCCAACACGAGCTCCAACCACGTGACAAGGCCGTGGGACTCCTCAAACTCCAAAGACTCCGCAGCAATGAGCGAGGACATCTCAACCATGTGACCGCGAGCGACCGAGATGCAACCGACGTAGTTTTGGGTAAGTTTCTTGTCAACTCGATTACTGCATCAGCGTTATTTGATTCTCGAGCTTCGCATTCTTTTGTGTCAAGAGATGTTGTGGGAAAATATAATTGGGATGTGCGTGATTACAGAATCCCATGCTAGTCCAATCTCTGGAAGGAAATGAGGACTAACACGGTTTGCCCTAACGCATAGCTGTGGATATTAATGGAGTTAAGTTCCTAGCGAATCTTATTATAATAGACTCCAAGGGTTTAGATGTAATACTTGGTATGGATTGGTTAGCCAAGTATAAAGGAAAGATAGATTGTCTTGACCGTCTTTGTTACTCTTACCAACACGGAAGGGATTCAAGTAAGGTTTCATCAAATTCACATTCTCGGAAGGAGGGTAAGTTAAATAGTTTGAAAGGAATAACCTTGGAGAAGGTGCCTATAGCATGTGAATACCTGGATGTATTCCCAAGATTTGCCAGAATGCCACGGATAGAGAGATTGAATTTGTTATAAATGCAGTACACTGAACAGCCCCAATTTCAAGAGACCTTATCGCATGTCCGCAAATGACTTAGCAGAGGTTAAGAAACAGATTGAGGAGTTACTAAGCAAAGGTTTTGTAAGACCAAGCTCGTCACCACGGGAGCACCGATCTCGTTAGTAAAGAAGAAGGACGGTAGTCTTCGTATGTGTGTGGATTATCGATCCTAAATGATGTGACTATTAAGAACAAGTACCCTTTACCCGAATAGATGATCTGTTTGATCGGTTGAAAGGGTCATGTGTCTTCTCTAAGATTGATCTTCGATCGGGCTATCACCAATTGAAGATAAGGCCTAAGACATACCAAGACGACATTTGCTACCGTTATGGATTGTATGAGTATACGATGATGTCTTTTGGTCTAACCAATGCACTGCATACTTCATGAATCGATGAATAAGGTGTTCATGGAATATTTGGATAAGTTTGTGGTTGTATTTATCGATGATATTCGATATACTCCAAGAATGAGGAAGAACACGCAGAACATTTGAGGATAGTTTTGGAAAAGCTCAGAGAAAACCAGCTGTATGCCAAGTTTAGTAAGTGTGAGTTTTGGTTGAAGAAAGTGGCTTTCTTAGGTCACGTGATTTCTGCCGGGAGTGTCGATGAGACCCGATAAAGTAAATGATGTGCTCGAATGGACACAACCTAAGTCAGTATCTGAGATCAGAAGTTTCTTGGGTTTGGCTGGTTACTACCGTCGCTTTATTGAAGGATTCTCCAAGCTCGCAAGACCTCTCACTCGGTTGCTAAAGAAGGAGAAGAAGTTTGAATGGAGTAAAGCTGTGAGGATAGTTTTCAAGAACTAAAGAAAAGGTTGACTTCTGCGCGGTGTTAACACTTCCTGATATTAGAAGGGACTTGAAGTTTTACGTGATGCGTCTAGGCGGGGACTAGGATGTGTGCTGATGCAAGAAGGGAAGGTAGTAGCATATGCTTCCAGGCAGCTACGACCCCATGAAGGAAATTACCCAACCCACGATTTAGAACTAGCTGCCGTTGTACATGCTCTAAAAATATGGAGGCATTATTTGATTGGTAACCGTTGTGAAATCTATACCGATCACAAAAGTCTGAAGTATATATTTACCCAGCCCGATCTTAACATGAGGCAAAGGAGATGGCTTGAGTTAATAAAGGATTATGATGTGGGAATACATTACCATCCGGGAAAGGCCAACGTAGTAGCAGATGCATTGAGCAGAAAGAGTTACTGCAGTAAGCTGTGGATCAAGGACAGTATGCCTGCACTTCAAGCAGAATTTCAGCAACTCAACTTAGAGGTAGTAGAGGAAGGATTCCTGGCTACTCTGGAGGTTCAACCAACTCTAGAGGAGATGATCAAGGCAGCTCAAGGAGAAGATAAGTATGTCAAGGAGATTCAAGAAAATATGAAGAAAGGGAAGGCACCAGGATTTACGGAAGATGAGGAGGGTATCATCTGGTTTGGTAAAAGAATTATCGTACCCGAGAAGAAAGAAATAAAGGACTTAATTCTGAAAGAAGCCCATGAGTCTGGATATTCAATTCACCCTGGGAGTACAAAGATGTACCAAGATCTCAAGGAAAGGTATTGGTGGTCAAGTATGAAGAGAGAAATTGCAGAGTATGTAGCTTTATGTGATGTTTGCCAGCGAATTAAAGCGGAGCATCAGAGACCTGCCGGGCTTCTACAACCTTTGCAGATACCCGAGTGGAAATGGGAAGAAATTGGAATGGACTTCATAACAGGATTACCAAGAACAAGATCAGGGTATGATTCGATTTGGGTTGTTGTAGATCGTTTGTCGAAAGTCGCCCATTTCATTCCCGTAAAGACTACCTACTCTGGAGACAGACTCGCTGAGTTGTATATGTCCAGAATCGTGTGTTTGCGGAGTTCCAAAGAAGATTGTGTCGGATCGAGGACTCAATTCACCTCGAGATTTTGGCATAAGTTACATGGACTTTGGGCACCAATCTAAACTTTAGCACAACATATCATCCCAGACGGATGGTCGATCGAAAGAGTAAATCAAATTTTGGAAGATATGTTGAGGGCTTGTGTACTGCAAACAAGGCTAATTGGGATCGAGTTTGCCCTATGCAGAATTCTCCTATAATAATAGTTACCAATCTAGCTTGCAAATGTCTCCGTTCGAAGCCTGTATGGCGAAAATGTAGGACCCCATTGTATTGGAAGGAGGCGGAGAAGGACAAGTATTTGGACCAGATGTGTTGAAGCAAGCGGAGGAACAAGTTCGTCTAATCCAGATGATTAAAAACAGCTCAAACCGGACAAAGAGTTATGCGGACAATCGTCGAAGAACATTAGAGTTTGTACACAGGGATCACGTTTATCTGAAAGTTTCACCTCTCAAGGGTATGCGGCGTTTTGGAGTTAGTGGAAAACTTTCCCTAGATTCATTGGACCCTTCCTATTACGGCAAAAGGGGAGAAGTTGCCTACCGCTTGAACTTCCACCTCAATTGTCCAAAGTGCATGATGTGTTCCATGTGTCCCAACGAGGAAATGTCTCCGGGTACGGAGGAGCAGATGTCACTAGAAGAAGTAAATGTGAATGAGGACCTAACCTATCCGAGTATCCGTGAGGATATTGGAAGAAGCGAGCGTCGAACCCGAAGCAAGGTCATAAAATTTTGTAAAGTGCAATGGAGCAATCACTCGGGTCAAGCGACTTGGGAGCGTGAAGATGATTTAAGAGAAGAGTTCCCGATCTTTTTCTCAGCCCATCCGAATCTCGGGTCGAGATTCTTTCTAAGGGGGTAGGTTTGTCACATCCCAAAATTTGCTTTTGGAAAATTTAAATTCAAGTTAATTATTTTAAAATAATTGGAGCTTATTTGGCTTTTATTGGATTTCTGAATTTTACGGAATTTAAAACCTATTTTAAAAAGTAAAAGGTAATTCAAACTATGAAAATTAAATATCAACAATAGTTGGGAATAATTTTATTCAGTCCAAAATGTCCCCGAAGCTTCTCACGTGAATTTTTCTGGAATTTTTGGAGGTATTTTCATATTTTTAGAGGCCTAAACAATTTTCTAGCCTTTTACAAAATCTAAATCAATTTCTAAAAATAAAAATTCCAACTCTCTCCTCCCGCCCACGTGGGCGGGTGGAATACCGCCACGTCGCCGCTCGGCCCATCCAGCCGCACCCTCTCCCTCGTTGTCTAGCGGGCCCGGCCCGTCAGCCGGCGGCCCGCCTTCCCCTCCTCCTCGCGTGCGTGGGCGGCCGGATGAGCTGCGTCCCGCGCTGGCCTCAATCCACCGTCCCCTTCCACTTAGGCGGCTCGATCGCCCGATTTCCCTTTCGGGTTACGTGGCCGCCATCCGCACCACGCACCCCGCTCTCGCCGATCGCGGCCCGGCTGGTCGATTCCGTGCGTCTCGCGCGGACGCCGGACTCCTCCTCCTTTCTCTCTCTCCGAAGAAACCGCGACCGAATCCTACCCGAACTCGCCTCAATCTTCGATTCGTTCGAGGATTTGAATTCCCGGGAGATCGCTCCTTATCCCCTAAAACCGGAGCTCGCGTCGACTCAGACGGCTCATCCCAATTCAAACCGAACCCGGGCCGCGACTTCGGCGAGGAATTCCCGCTGCCTCACCCTCCCCGAGCCCTATAAGTAGCCCCTCGACCTCCGCCTCTCCCCGCACCACCGTCCGCACCCTCCATCTCTCCTCCGGAGCCTTGAGACGCCGCGGTAGAGCTTCTCTCGCGAGCCCCGCCCAACTCCGACGAGCTCTCCCGCGCCTCGGACCTCCCGAGCCCGTAGCCGCCACCTCTGACTTCTCAGAGCATCGGGAATCTCTGAGCACCTCGGCCACCTCTTCCGTCGCCGGGCGCCGCCGCACCGAGCACCCGAGCTACCTCCATTGCTCCTCGCCGCCGGCCGTCTCAGTTCATCCGGACTTCGCCAACTACTCCAACCGAACCCCTTCGCACGTAGATTACAATCTCGCGCACCCGGCACGTCCCGCCTTCCCGCGCCGGCGCCGTCGCCTCGACCATCGCCGCCGGCCACCGAAGGTACCCCTCAAAGGGATTTGCTACCCCATATGGGTAGGCAAAGCCTCCCCTCCCCACGGTTAACGGCGTGCGCTCTCAACTCCGGTGCGCGTTCGAGCCCTCGGCTCCGCTACTGGGTTGAGTTTTCGTTTATTTTCATGCCGACAAGTGGGTCCCACCGTCGTGGCGGCCGTCTGCGGGCCCATCGTCATCGGGCCCCACCCGTCTGCGTCGGCGTCGACAAGTGGGTCGGATCGATGGGTCCCACTGTCGATGACCAGCGGATGAGGTCAGCGACGAGAGGGTCCCACATGTCGGCGACCGCAGAGGGTCTCTGTTCAGTGGGTCCCACCTGTCAGATTCTCGGAATTAAAATAAAAGATTAAATTTGAATATTCGATGGGCCCCACCTGTCAGAAATTTCTTAATTTCTGGATTTATTCAAACGAAAACTTCAAACAAGCATAACTTTCTCATTTTAACTCCAAATTCAGCCATTCAAATTTCTAAATTCATCTAAAATCCTGATCTATCCAACCATGGCCTCTATTTGAATTTTTGAGTTTTTTGAATTTTTATTTGAATTTATTTGTTTTGTTGCTTTTCCTCGTGCGTAGAATCCAACGTTGAAGAAGACCTCCCACTCCTCAACAAGAAGACCCAGCCCCTGCAAGAAGGCAAGTCTCCTTTGATCATCTTGAACCCATGATTTTGAAATATTTTTAAATAATTTAAATTATGTGCATTGCTATTTACATTAAACCTTAGTTCAAATCTTAAGGTGTTAGCTAATCCAACTTTGTTATACCCTCCTTTGAGATTGAATGCCATGTACCATTGTAACCTAGAAGTTTCCTTTGTCTCATTAATGAGATTATTATAACCACTTGTGAATAGTAGTGCAGTAGTATAATGCTTAGTCATGCTATCTAATACATTGGAAATTCTTGAAAATGGGAAATTATGGTTTATGAAACCTTTGTGTTTATAAATGTAGTGGTAATTGGAGTTGCCACTGATCTTTTAAAATAAAATAAAATGTGAAAGTTGGTTTAGATTAGGGTGGATGGTTGGTTTAGCTTGGTGCGATTCACGAGATCTTGTTAAGTGTATGTTCCACCCTAGTCAATTAAGGACCGCGCTTGTGTTTGTCGGTGAGCATTAACCGTACAACCACAAGTCTATATGGGTGCGACCTAGTGACTAACTTATGATAGTCTAGTTTAGGTGCCACCGATGGAAAGTGGGTGCCGTGGATGGACCGTTATTCACAGGTGAGGGACAGGATTTCTTGTACTCATATGGCGCAAGAGGGGCTTGGTTGGGCGGTTAGCCTACTGCGGTGAAACCTCGTGGTGGTATCTAGCTAGATTAGAGTAAGGTAAAGGCTTTGTGATATTTTATCTGGGTCTCATGCCAAAGGAAGCGTGTTGACTTTTAGGATAATTTATCTCTTGTGGGTAAAGTTGTACAACCTCTACAGTGTAAAACTATTCGAATAGCCGTGCCCACGGTCAAGGGCGGGCAAGGAATGCATTCACATGGTAGATTTCTGGTATTGGTTTTAAAATCAAAGTTTTGTACTCAGAGTGGAGGGAACTCTCGGAAGGGTATCTGGCGGATGGAGCAGAGAGGGTGGAAGTAACCCGCAGATTAACTGGTCCAAGTTGTTAGCTAGTCTTTGGTAGTTGGAACCTTCACTAGAGAATTAATGATAGTTTTGTTAGAACAATTATTTGGTTAAAATATTGCCTTCTAAAATATTTAGTAGTAATTGAATTTTAAAATGTTGCTTTGTGCAAAAGAACCATATAGCCTTCCTTTGTTAAGCCTTGCATCTATGCATTTTCCCAAGACTTGCGGAGTACTTTATGTACTCACATGCTACACTTAAAATAAATCTCGAGAAGATCATGAAGCTCAAGAAGGTGATTACAACTCTTTGCCGTGCGTGTCGTGTGACGGATTCTTCCCGAGGACTAGGTCGCGCTTCCCATCAATCGCTCGTGGCATATTGATGGGTGCGCTTTGAGTTTTCTTTGCTTCCTTGTGTTTGGATTGTGCGAGGTCTTGAAACCTCCAATGTAATAATGAGACCTTTTGGTCGATACTCTAATTATTGTAATAAATCGTTGATGGTGATGTTTTCCATTACATTTAGCGTGTGCACTAGCTTTGATGCGGGACTAGTGCGAAATACACGAGAGTCCGGGTTTGATAATCCGGGGGCCCGACACAAACCGTCTTTGATAAGTGATAATCACAGACGGTTTGTAAGTAAAAACCGTCTGTGATATATCGATATCACAGACGGTTTTTCACTAAAAACCGTCTGTGATAATCAGCTATCACAGACGGTTTTTAGTTAAAAACCGTTTGTGATATATCAATATCACAGACGGTTAGACAACCGTCTGTGATAACCTTCGATTATCACTGACCCATAAATTCAGATGGTTCAGAAAACCGTCTGTGATGACGTTTCTGAATCGTCTATAATACGGTTTTCTGTAGTAGTGGTAGTACATGCTTGGGTTAGTCCAGCAATGCTTGCAGCCAATAGGGCGTTCTTAAGTGTGGCACCACACACTGCTAGGGTGCAAGATGTAGTTGCATGCTGCTAGGGTGCATGGTGTGTGGGGTGTTGGGCGCCTGGGGCAAGGGGCTCGGTGTGCCCTTTCCGTAGACTTGGTGAAGTATGAAGCATTTCAGACAGAAGGTGGTAGGATTTCTCAACACTATAATCTAGCCTCCTTGTCCTGAGGCCTTGTAGTCTACTGACGAATATGCTCGCTGTGGTACGCTGGGAATATTTTTGATGTGTTCTTAGCGGGGCACTTCTGCAGGTACCCAAGACTTAGCTAAATTTTAGCTTGACGGGAATGCAGACGTCCGAGATTTAGACAAATTCTAACTTGATGTCGCATGAGGCATGAGGGCCGAGGAATACATGCGAGTGCATCTGTGGCTTAGCCAAGATTTTGGCTCGATGGGCACACGGGCGTCCAAAAGTTAGCCAAAATTTTGTTTTGTATCACGCGAGTGCTTCTCACGAGGGATGAGGCCTCATGCGAGGGGTCAGGCCTGAAGGATCCACGCAAGGGGTGAGGCCTAAGGGATCCACGTGAGGGCATCCATGACTTAGCCAAATTTTTGGCTCGATGGGCACACGGGTGCCCAAGACTTAGCCAAAATTTTGCTTCACATCACACGAGTGCTCTTCACGAGGGGCGAGGGCCTCGTGTAAGGGGCGAGGCTTGAGGGATCCATGCGAGGGCATTTATGACTTAGCCAAATTTTTGGCTTGATAGGCATACGGGCGCCCAAAACTTAGCCAAAGTTTTTCTTCATATCACGCGAGTGCTTCGCGTGAGGGGTGAGGCCTGAGGGATCCACGCGAGGGCATCCATGACTTAGCAAAAATTTTAGCTCAATGGGCACACGGGCACCCAAGACTTAGCAAATATTTTTCTTCATATCACATGAGGGGTGAGGGCCTCATGCAAGGGCCGAGGTCTGAGGAATTCACACGAAAGCATCTATGACTTAGCCAAATTTTTGGCTCGAGGGGCACATGGCCACCCAAGACTTAGCCAAAATTTTTCTTCATATCACGCGAGTGCTCCACACGAGGGGCAAGGCCTGAGTGATCCATGGGAGGGCATCCATGACTTAGCCAAATTTTTGGCTCAATAGGCACATGGGCACCCAAGACTTAGCCAAAATTTTGCTTCACATCACGCAAGGGGCGAGGAACTCAAACGAGGGCCGAGGCCTAAGGGATGCACATGAGGGCATCCATGACTTAGCCAAATTTTTGGATTGATGGGCACACGGGTGTCCAAACTTAGAAATAATTTTGCTTCATATCGTGCAAGTGCTCCGCACGAGGGTTGAGGCCTTGCGCGAGAGGCAAGGCCTAAGAGATCCACGCAAGGGAACCCATGACTTAGCCACGATTTTGGCTCAATAGGCACACGAGCACTCAAGATTTAGCCAAAATTTTGCTTCACATCATACGAGTGCTACGCGCGAGGAGCGAGGACCTCGCGTGAGAGGCAAGGCCTGAGGGATCCATGCGAGGACACCCATGAATTAGGCAAGATTTTGCCTCGATGGGCACACGAGCGCCAAAAACATAGCCAAATTTTGCTTCATATCACTCTAGGGCCGAGGGACTCACACGAGGGCCGAGGCCTAAGGAATCGACGCGAGGGCATCCATGACTTAGCCAAATTTTTGGCTCAATGGGCACACCGCGCCCAAGACTTAGCCAAAATTTTGCTTCATATTGTGCAAGTGCTCCACGCGAGGGTTAAGGACCTCGCGCGAGGGGTGAGGCCTAAGGAATCTACGCGAGGGCACCCATGACTTAGCCAAGATTTTGGCTTGATGGGCACATGGGTGCCCAAGACTTGGCCAAAATTTTGCTTTATATCACACAAGTGCTTCACGCAAGGGGGGAGGGCTGAGGGATCCATGTGAAAACACCCATAACATAACCAAGATTTTGGCTCAATGGGCACCCAAGACTTAGCTAAAATTTTGCTTAATATCACACGAGTACTCCGGGCGAGAGGGCGATGCCTGAGGGATCCACACGAGGGCATCTATGACTTAGCTAAATTTTTGGCTAGATGGGCAAATGGGTGCCCAAGACTTAGCCAAAAATTTTTCTTCACATCATGCGAGTGCTCCATGCAAGGGGCAAGGTCCTTGCGCGAGGGGCAAGGCCTGAGGGATCCACATGAGGGCATCCATGATTTAACCAAATTTTTGGCTTAATGAGCACACGGGCATCTAAGACTTAGCCAAAATTTTACTTCATATCACGCAAGTGCTCCACGTGAGGGGTGAGGGCCTTGCACAAGGCCCGAGGGATCCACGCGAGGGCATCCATGACTTAGCTAGCCAAGATTTTGGCTCGATGGGCACACGGGCGCCCAAGACTTAGCCAAAATTTTGCTTTATATCACACGAGTGCTTCGTGCAAGGGCCTCGCACAAGGGGCGAGGCCTGAGGGATCCACATGAGAGCACCCATGACTTAGCGAAGATTTTGGCCCAATGTGCACACGGGCACCCAAGACTTAGCCAAAATTTTGCTTCATATCTGTCAGAACCCGGAGTAACGACTCCTGGATCCTCTGTGTAAATCGCACTAGTCCAGGATCAGCTAGTGCACACAGTTCCACAAAGATAAATACCAAGCACAAATGACTGATTATATTAAATAAAAGAGTAAGGCCTTGTGGCTAAGTTTTACATCAACGCCCATTGGCAAAATAAATAAAGGAAAGAACTGCGGAAGCAAACTGATAAATAGCGAAGCCCAAGCCTGCCCACAGGCAAACGACAGTAAGACGCGGCCTACTCGTCCAGATCTTCACCGTAGTTGACGTCTTCCTTTTTCTGTGTGGAAAAAGCAAGGTGAGTACAAACTTGTACTCCGCAAGTCACACAGAAATTGCACCATAATGATAAAAGGCTTCAAAGGAAGGCTTATAGGGTTAGTTTGCATAAAACAGCATTTAAGAAATATAATAATAGATTGAAATTGCTGAATTTAATACCGTAAGTAAAAAACAATACTTATAGTAGAAAATAATACCGTCAGTGCTGACTCCGACCAAACACAAACCTATCCACTGGCATCCCACCCGGACCATCTTTTCCAAAAGACCACGTATGGATTCCATCCATCCACACGTTTCCAAACACTCGTGGATTCCATCCATCCACAAGCTTTCAATCTCTCTCATGGGTTCCATCCACCCACAAGGTTTTCATCTCTCGTGGATTCCATCCATCCACAAGGTTTTCAAAAATAGCAAAATCTAATCCATGAAAAACTTTTACTCAGCATGCCCATGACCGTGGGCACGGCTATCCAGGATAGATTATACACTCTGCAGAGGTTGTACAGCTTTACCCACAAGACATGATCATCCCTTTGTACCACTAGATTACGCACTTCCTTAGGTGTGCGGTGGGGAGTCGTGACAAGGCTTTTACAATGCAAAGCCTTCAACCTAGTCGAGCCAACTCTAAGGTTTCACCCCAGTAAGGAATCCACCAGATTGGGACCCCCTCTTGAGCCTAGACGAGACTTCTCATGGCTTAACCACGCTCGCCCAAGTGAGACTTCACATGGCACCAACCACGCTCACTTTCAACCTACGACTTGACTCAGGTTGGGACTTCACAAATTATTCAGCCAGAACTGTCCCATACCAGCCATGTGGTAGTACGATTAGGGCTTTGCAACAGTAGCTTACAGACCGGTCCTTAATCTGACTTAGGTCCAACCACATACCCCTATGCACGACAATCAACCACTGCGACTCCAACCAACAAGGCATGCCTGCACCCACCACTCTAACCAATTACCTAAGTCTAAACCAGGTTTTATATTTTGTTTTCAAAATATTTCATAACACTCCTTGACTCACCAAAGTCAAGAGTTCAGTTGAAAAGCTTATCATTTCATGTGAAAAGTTTATCATTTTATGTGAGAAAGGTATCCCAAAACAAAATTATATGACTATGCAGGGCTAAGCATTTGATTAAACTCTCTAGCCAACACTAATGTATTAACTAGAGTTTGATTCTAGGGTGACAAGATATTTAGGAATTCAAATTCAATGGAGGATTAACAAGTAAGCAATAACTAAATTAAAAACTGAATTGAAATACGTCGAATAAAAATATACATGCACTATAATTTAAATCAACATAATTTTATTTTGAAAACTGGGATCAACATGATCAAGGAGTGTGACTTGTCTTGCTCTTCAACTTGGTTTGAATCTTCGTCGAAGAATTTTCCCGAATCGTCGAAGTGTACACGTCAAAATAACCTACCAAATTCAAATAAATTCAAAAAAATTTAAATAAACTTCAAAAATTTGAATTGAGGCTAGAAATGGATAGAAGAGAATTTTTGATGAATTTAGAAATTTGAATGGGCCAAATCGGAGTTAGGACGAAGAAGAACGGGCTCCGGGAAGTTTGAAAAGAAAGAAAATGGAAAATCGGGATTTTTGGAATTATTTTTCTGCTCAAAAACCTGAATTATTGCGTCAGCAGGGAATTTCTTTTTGGCCAAAATTATTTTTCAATGGAAAAATCAAATTAATGCGCCATGCTGGCGTCAGCATGGGGAGAGGTCGGACCGACCGGTAGACCCCGGGTCTATAGACCGGATCCACGGGCGACAGAGGCGGTTGAGGTGGCGGGTTGGGGGGTGTGGCGCTTGCGTGGCCAAGGGGAGCCGAGGTGGCGACCACCGGGTGCCAGGTGGCAGCCACGTGGGCATGGAGGCCGGTCGGCGGGGGCGGCGCTCGGGCACTAGGGCGGCGGAGAGGAGAAATTAAAGGGCGGAGGGAGATGGGCGAGAGGAGGCGGAGCTCGGGTGCTTTTTATAGGGGCCGGAGAGGGGCGGGGGCGCACGGATTTCTCGCCGGAGTGGGGGCGCGGGCGCGCGGTTGCAAGAAATGGGGAGGAGGTGGGGCGGGGAGCGGTCGTGGGGAGGCGGCGTGCGCGCGCGAAGGGGCCGGGCGACGTGCGCGGGAGAAGAGGGGGCGCCGGGTAGGGTGGAGCGGCCGGTTGCGGGCGGCGGCGGCCCGAGGAAGGAGGAGGCGCGAGGTAGGGGACGGCCTGACACGCGGGCCTGGGCGGTAGAGAGAGAGGAGGGGCGAGTGGCCGACGGGCGGGGCCCGCGGGCAGAAGGACAGAGGCAGAGGGAGGCGTGCCGACAGGTGGGGCCGGGGTGAGGAGAGAGAGGAGCGGGGGCTCGGGTGGCACGGATGGCTCCGCGTGGCAGGGGCGCGCATCGGGCGGCCGAGAGAGGGGCAAGGTGGGGACGGCCAGATGGGCCAAGGCGCGGGGGCGGGTGGATCAAGGACGAACACGTGGCGAGCGGGGAAAAGGGGGAGGCGGGATCGGCAGGCGACGTGGGCGCAATCCGGCCGTCCACGTGGCGGCCGGAGGGGAGGGAGGGGATTTTGATTTTTGATTTTCAGAAATTGTCAGGAAATTCATTTAGCCTCAGAAAAATACCAAATGACCTCCAAAAATTCTTAGAACCTCCTGGAGACATTTTGGACTTAGCAAAAATATTTCCAACTAATGTTGGTATTTAATTTTCATATTTTAAAATATTTTTTAGTTTCAAAAATACATTTTAAACTTCTGAAAACTCAGAAAAAACAAACAAGAGCCAAATAAATCCAAATGATTAATTTGACATAAGATTTTTATAGAAAATCAATATATCATTTTATTTAATATTAATTTTAGGTTTTTCTGAAAATGCTTTTCAAATCCAGCTTTTTCAAAAATAGAAATTCAAGGCAAATCCAAATTTAAAATTTAGGCACAAAAATACTTATTTTAATTTTAATTTTATTTTTAATTAATTTTTATTTACTTATTTTTATTTTACTAAAAATCTGGGCTGTTACAAAATCACAAGAGTGCTCAGCGCGAGGACGGTGCCAAATTCATGTTTCTTGTTAGTCGTCCGTGTAGTGAGGTTTTCGTTGTCCCATTCCTTGCGGCGACCATAGCTTTACCAGCTCGGTAATTGTCATGCCCAAACATGGTTAGCTAAGCATGATGGGCATGCCAAATGTTGGAAGTAAGGCCAAAGTAATTAAAGCACTGGTGCTCGAAGCACTAGCAGGGCAAGGCTTTGGTTGTCACAACATCTTCCTGTTGCATGCACCACTAGCCCCTGTCTCGAGGCGTGGCCTACGAGACAAGTAGTGCGATAGAGCAAAGTTGTGTAGGTGAAGTAGCAGACGCGGGGCCACCTTACCTAGCCTTCGAGGTGGTGGCGTGTCTCGGTGAAGCCTGTGAAGATGAAGTAGTGGACGTAGGGCCGTCCTACTGAGGCATAGCATTCGAGATGGGCGGCGCGTCCTATGAAGGCAAAGTTGCAGACACGGAGCCATCTCACTGAGGCATAGCCTTCGAGGTGGGTGACACATCGTCGTAGAGCTAGTGGGAGCGAAGCATATTAAGGTGGAGCCATGGATGCGGAGCCACCCTACTAAGGCATAGCCTTCGAGACAGGTGGCGCATTGAAGCGAAGCCTATGGAGGCGAAGTAGTCAACATAAGACCGCCCTACCAAGGCACAACCTTCAAGATAGGTGGTGCGTCGAAGCGAAGCCTGTGAAGGTGAAGTAGTCGATGCAAGACTGTCCTACCGAGGAATAGTCTTCGAGACAGACGACGCGTCAGAGTGAAGCCTGTGGTAGTGAAGTAGTGTATGCGGGACTGTTCTGCTGAGACATAGCCTTCGAGACGGGTAGCACATCGAAGTAGCGCCTTTTGCGGCAAGGTTGGAGATGCGGAGCCGCCCTACCAAGGCGTAGCCTTTGAGGCGGGCAGTGGGTCAAAGCGGCACATGTGGAGGCGATGAGAGATTGAGGGCTACCAAAAAAAGCTAAGTGACATAAAAAATAAGTTGCAAGCCACCAGAAAGAAATTAAGAGCCACTAAGGAAAAGTCGAATGTTCCCGAGGAGAAGGCAGGGTTAATCTGCCAAGTGAACATGAGCCCAAAAATATTATTGGATAATGATCAACACTTGAGCTAGGAATGTTGTGGAGACAGATAACAAGAGATTGGAGCATGAGATTGGAAGTTAGAGAGAAAATGATCAACACTCATTTCTCATATCAAGATAGCATTTGCTCAACACGATAGATGATCGAAGTCATTGCTACGAAACAGGCATAGTCCCATTATTTTAGATACCGAGATCTCCGAGGTGATACTCTTATGTAGGCCCTATGCACCGTAGGGGTGAAATCCCATGGGCGGAAAATGTCTCAAGAGCCCAAGTGAGGGCAATGAGATTTATAGGTTAGAATTATCCCCTAATAGTAACGTGTTAGGGGGTAGCTCTCGTAGTTGGCCATCATTGCCTTATAGTTTGTGACATCATGCATTTCGAGGGTGATGGTTGGCCCTAGAACCCATAGCCCTCTGGTTGTGAGTGTGCCTTGAGCTTCCCGCTCTTGGCTGGACCTTGCATCGCCCAACGCAAAGGAGGAGGACATGCTTGGGAGCCTCGGGGCACATAGGACGTTGTCCATCCTGGGGTTTATGGGCCCAATCTCCGATGAGGGGCACGACTAGAGCTCCTCTAGAGAGCATACATGTCATCCATGAGCTCATTGCACTCCAGAGCTGGAGGAGGCTTCGTGGACTTAGAGTATTTCTTGGTAGGAGCCATAGCCTTTCATCAATTAGCTACGATTCCCCATGGATGGCACCAATGTTATACATGTGAACCCAAACACAAGTGAGAGACTGAACGTTAGCCGTTTTATGGGCCGTCGTCCACGAGAGTAAAAATGACACGATGATTTATACAGGTTCGGGGGTCCGAAAAGACCACCCTACTCCTGTCGGTGAGCCAATGGGGGGTTACCTTCGGGGAGGGAGCCCCCGAGGGCTCACCAATTTGAATATACATTCTTTGTATTTCTTGTGAGCTTGAGTTACAATGAGAGATGCATAGGATATTTATAGGCTTGGGCCTGCACAAATGACCGAAATACCAAACAAATCTGCTGCACTTCCATGCTTCTTTCCCTGCTTCCTCTTCTTAGCCTTCCCCATTTCTTCTTGCTCTTGTTTCCTCTCTTTCTGCAGGCGCTCTAGTGTGACCACAGCTCCTCCTAGCTTCGGCTAGCTTGCTGCAGCCTGACTATGGCCCTAACCACCACTAGCCTCCGCCGGTCAACTACCTCCCAGCGACCTGCGTGGCTCCTCCAGCCCGTCCACAGCCCGGCTTGCCTCCTCCCTTTTCTAGCCTATGGTGGAGTTGAGGCAAACACCACCGTGCTAGGCTAGCTCAGGCACGACATGCTACACCGGGCCGTATCGTGGACTGGATTACTAGGCTCGACATGATCCACGATTTGTACCGTGATAGCACGAGCCGCTACGTGGCGTGCCCATGCCGTGCTTGGACCATGCTAGGCCTTGGGGTGGCACGTAAAAGCCCAGCCCGACTCCCACCTCTAGTCGCGCCCAAGTGCATGCTAATCACTAAGGTATCTCATAATTCCTTGCACAATTAGTGATCAGCTCTGCCTCTACTTTCCTCGGTTGCCCTACACCTTCTCTGCGAGTGATCAGTTACCCAATTTTGTCGCTTCTCAGGACTCTTGCTGGGATCAATCACACGGCCAAAAACATAGGGTGATTCTTTTTTTTGCTACAGTCGATAGTTTATAGCTATGGTTGATAGTTTTTAATTCTACCATAAACGTTTGCACGAATGAACCGAATACCGATAAGCTAATAAGTAGTTTTGAAAAGATTGTTCCGTTAAATCGTTTTTTACGAAAAAATCATCCTATTTATTTATTTGTGAAAAGTCATAATGCACAGGTCGTTCCGTTTATTACACTTTGGGTCACATGGTCCAAAAGGAAGGACATAGGCTAGGTTTGCAGAGCTTTTGCTTTGGCTTTTTATTTTATTTTTTGTTACAGTAATTAGCTTTAAAATTGTGTGTTTTTTAGGTGAGATCTACTAATCGAGTGTAGCAAACATTGTACTAACTTCAGCTATACCGGTTACAATCACATACAACTCTCCTTCGTAATATTTCTTGCGAACAATGAAAATTCAAAATTTTAATACATGAACCACGACAAGAAAAAAAAACCGCCCATAATCATCAGTCGCAGGCATTCCGTTGTGTTTCTTTTCTGCAATCGGTCTGTGACGGTGGACCCTATTGTGTAGGAAGAAGTGCTAGTGTCAGCGCGTAGATTGCTTTCGTACTGTCGCGTGAACAAGTGCAAAACACTGATCGCCCAAGGCCCATCCACTAACAGGCCTACTTAACTCCGAACCTCAGCTTAGGCCAACAGACCATCAACGTACTTAACTCCACAGCCCAATTCAGGGTTCTCGTATAGTAAATTCAGATATTACATGCACGGGGATGTACCATGTGTGTCGATTTGCTTGTGTTGCAAACGTACACATGTACATACGGCGATGAAAAGCATGAAAAAATATTTTGTAAAAACAAAAGGTATTTATTTGTTTTCATAAAAAAAGTTGCGACATACGGAATTTTTCTGCTACCTCAGGGCATGTTTCGAGCGCAGAGATCTCATATGAATATACAAAACTTGAAGCAAAATTTTCCAACACCGGTTTCTAATCAAATGAGTCCACGGGTATTTACATTGATGTCATCTGAACTGAACAGTTGTCCTCATGCACCTTAACACCATCTAATAATTTCAATTCAGATAGAGGCTAGCATTTTTATTCAGGCCTGCCTTTTTTTTTTTTGAGATCATGAATACAGCAAGAACGTATTCACACACGCACATATAACCCTACACACATTCATGTACATATGTGGATATGCTCAATATACATGCTTAAGATGAGATAAAAATCAAAGAATCTTTAGAATATAGAGACACACTTTGATCATTAAATACACTGTATACATATACTTAGATAGTATTGTTTACATAAATAGTATCAGAGCAGCCCACTGGCTGTCTTGGCAAGCGAGCAGGCGCTCGTTCATAACATTTTGCATGTAGTTTTCTATTGCTTTTGTCTTGAGAGGACAGAAAATTCCCTGCTTCAAGGGGCGACAAATTTGGGCAGCTAGCGTATGGAACTGCAAAAATTAAAGGTTGCAGTGCAAGCAATAAAGGCACTTGCATTCCCTGTACCGTAAGTGTTCCCGTGCCTCCAAGGTTGTACAACAGAAGGGACACAGTGCAAAGTATGTACGTAATTAGTACGTACAACTATCACTCTACATGACATGAAATAAATTAAACATGTGAGTTATGAGCCGAAAAGCTTGAAAGAAGTATGAGGGTGTTTTCTAGGACGTGGTTTTATAGTTTATTAGTCTAATAAATAATAATTGTTAAAAAATCTAAAATTAAAAACTAGCTAAAAAACAAAAAAAACATAGTCGTATATTATTCCAGATCTTGTATGGCCATATCATCAATTTGAGTCTAGGCATTGCAAACGTAGAAACGTACAAAAATGAACATAAGAAATTTTATTTTATAAAAAACAATAAAAATGGTGTACATCTTTTTTCGTCGACAAAAGGATTTTCCCACATGAATAATACATCAGAGCGGGTTTCAAATGCATAATTCGCACATGAATTTGGTAGGAATTTCAACAAGAATAGTGCAATTTCCGCTGCGGAATTTTTTTGTTTCAAACAGAACTTCAAAATTCTACACCTGGTTTCTGATCATTTGGTCCCATGAGAATGTGGTCCTGTTCGTATTACTTCCGACTTTTGCTTAGGAAAGTCAAAAACTAATACGAACATCTGGTTTTTCAAAACGGCTTCCGTCACGAGTGTATCACGCTTCCGTCACGTGCATGCATCTCTTTCTCGTTTTTTCACCGTTCGCCCGCTTCTTCTAAAAGCCATTTCTTTTAACCATTACTATTTATTTTTAGCCATAAGACACAGTCAAAAATCATTAGTAAAATCCAATACAAACACCCCGTATCATTCATGCCATGTGAACTGACCAGTAGAGTCCTGATGCACATTGACAATCGCCTAATAATTTCCATGCACAAAGAAGCCTTTTTTATCGCTAGGCCTAACTTGTTCTGAAAAAGAATCATAATTTGCTCTGTTTTTGTTGAGAGCAAAAGAGCTAATCATATGTTTAGCCTATTACCCAGGTTGATGGTCCTGGCAAAGATCATTGTAATCATGGTTAGTGGATGCCACTTACAGAGATAAGATAATTCCTCGTGAGAGGAATCGATTCAGTTGCTCCTGCAAAGTTGATGGTCCAAAAAGGGGATATGAAAAGAGGAATCGAATTGTGGCTTATGAGGACGTAACATACCAATCACAGAACTACAGAAAGTGAAAGGTAAGGAGGAAGAGCATGATTACATCAGCATCATGCTACCAAGGGAAGCTTTTCATCAATGCTAAGGACAAAGCGCCCTTAATTAGAATAGTTAATGTCAGTAAACTTAAGACAAGCCGTACGTCTCAGTTAGAACAATTGATTAGCCACTGTTTGGAAATACATCGAAACAAAGTAGAGAAAGGAAGAGAGGACAAAGATTCACCGGCTCAATAGCCAAGAAATTCTCCATGTCCAACCGCAAATCACTAGGTACACCAAAGATACATGAGAGTCCTTTTATCCTTCTTTTCTCTCTCTCTTCCTATGGAGGAGTGGCAACCATGTAGTTGAGGTCTGGCTATTTTTGTTTAAATTTCTGAATTTTGGTTTATTTTTTATTATTTCTAAATTTTATTCTTTTGGATTTTTGTTTTTTTGTTGATTTTTTCCCGTATTCATTTGCATTGTCCGTGATGCGCTAACTTGTTTTTTCTATTTTTAAATTTAATTATTTTTAAATTTTAAATTTAACTACTTTAAATAAGCCATCATCAGTTATAGTGTAATTTTACCCAGCTAGAGTGTAATTTTAGCCATAAGCCACTTTTTCACCTTAGAAAACTGTTCACATAGCAACGTAGCATTAGCACTTGAGCCGGCAGGGCTGCAGGATTGCCATTGCCATTTTGCAGACGCTGGCTGTTCTTTCACTTGAGCCGGCAGGGCTGCAGGATTGCCATTGCCATTTTGCAGACGCTGGCTGTTCTTTTCAGTTTTTAAAAGCTGTTTTTCATCTCTTCTATAGTAACAACTTTTAAATGAAGTATTTTTTGAAATAGGGTCTACTAGTTAATTGTAGTATATACTTTACTGGCTTCATTTATATCACCAAAAATCGCACATAAGTTTCTGTTACTCTGTAATCTTTTTACAAACAGCTTAAAAACCAAAAATCACAACTAAAAATCATAAGCCGCTGCAAAAAAAAAAAAGAACAGGCCTCTTTTTGCACAACACCCTCTTGTGCTCCGTCCAACCACCTTTCCCCTTTCCTCTCTCTGAAAACACCCCACTCATGGAGTGAGCAAGAGAGGCAGCTGCCACGGCCCCTGTCGCTGTGCTCCCCTCCCTCCTCTCGTGCGCTCTCTCTCTCTCTCTCCCCCCCTAAGCCACACAAGAAAAGCAAGGCGAAGGCTTGGCGACCACCACCTCATCACACGGGCCAGCCAAGAACCTCCATCCCAAATGCCTCCTGCCTGCTACCGCTGCCTTTTCTGCTCCCTTGTCTGGGCCGCCTTCGTCGTGCTCGGGGCGGATGGCGCAGGCGGCGGCGGCGGCGGGGAGGGAGACGGGGCCGCAATGCAGGAGCTGCGGCGGGAGCTGGCGCCGCCGGACTGGGTGGCCGCGGCGGCGGGCCACTGCTCGTGGCGGGGCGTCACGTGCGCCGCGGGGGGTGCGGTCACCGCGATCGAGCTGCCGCGCCGGGGGCTCCGCGGCGACTTCTCGGCCGCCGGCGGGCTCCGCGCGCTGGCCCGGCTCGACCTTTCCTTCAACGCGCTCCGTGGTGGCGTCCCCGCGGCGCTCGGCGGGCTAGGCCGCCTCGAGTTCCTCGACCTCTCCATGAACAGGCTCTCCGGCCCCATCACGGCCTCCCTCGGCGGCGCCGTCGGGCTCAGGTTCTTGAACCTCTCCAACAATGCGCTCTCCGGCGCCATCCCCGACGAGCTCAGGGGCCTCAGGGACCTCCAAGAACTGCAGATTTCCGGGAACAACCTCACCGGCTCAATACCCGGCTGGCTCGCCGGGCTCCCCGGCCTCCGCGTGCTGTCTGCCTACGAGAACGCGCTCTCCGGCCCGATCCCGCCGGGGCTCGGGCTCTCGTCGAAGCTCCAAGTGCTCAACCTCCACTCCAATGCCCTCGAGGGAAGCATACCGAGCAGCCTCTTCGATCTTGGCAACCTGCAGGTTCTGGTCCTCACCGTGAACAGGTTCAACGGCACCATCCCGGACACCATAGGCCGCTGCCTCGGCCTCTCCAACGTGCGCATCGGCAACAACCGCCTCGCCGGCGCCATCCCGGCGTCGATTGGGGACGCGACCAGCCTGACCTACTTCGAGGCCGACAGCAACGAGCTGTCCGGCGGGATCCCCGCGCAGTTCGCGCGCTGCGCCAACCTGACCCTGCTCGATTTGGCGTACAACCGCCTCGCCGGCGAGGTGCCGGACGTGCTCGGGGAGCTGAGGAACCTGCAGGAGCTTATCGTGTCCGGCAACGGACTCGGTGGTGAGTTCCCCAGGTCGATTCTGCGGTGCCGGAACCTGAGCAAGCTGGACCTGAGCTACAATGCGTTCCGCGGTGGCTTGCCCGAGACTATCTGCAACGGATCGAGGATGCAGTTTCTTGTGCTCGATCACAATGAGTTCTCCGGTGGCATTCCGCCGGGCATCAGTAGCTGCAGCCGACTACTTGAGCTGCAGCTTGGCAACAACAATCTGAGTGGTGAGATACCAGCTGAAATTGGCAAGATCAAGAGCTTGCAGATTGCGCTGAACCTTAGCTTCAATCACCTTGTCGGGCCGCTGCCACGTGAACTCGGGCGACTTGATAAGCTTGTCGCGCTGGACTTGTCAAGCAATGAGATATCCGGTGAGATCCCTGGTGATATGCAAGGGATGCTGAGCTTGATTGAGGTCAATTTGTCAAACAACCGGCTAAGCGGTGTCATACCGGCGTTCGGGCCATTTCAGAAGAGTGCAGCGTCCAGCTTCTCTGGCAATGCTAAGCTGTGTGGCGACCCGCTGGATGTGGACTGTGGACCAATTTATGGATCCAATTATGGAATAAACCACAGGAAGATATCTTACAGGGTGGCTTTGGCAGTTGTGGGGTCATGTGTGCTCATCTTCTCAGTTGTGTCATTGGTGGTGGCATTGTTCATGTGGCGTGAGAGGCAGGAGAAGGAGGCTGAGGCTAAGAAGGTCGAAGCAGGGGAGGTGGTGGCAGCAGCACCACAGGTCATGGCCTCAAGTGTGTTCATCGAGAGCTTGCAGCAGGCCATCGATTTCCAGAGTTGCGTGAAGGAGACATTCAAGGATGCCAATGCACTGAGCAATGGGACATTCAGCACAACCTACAAGGCTGTCATGCCATCCGGCATGGTGGTGTGTGTCAAAAAGCTGAAATCGGTTGACCGTGCGGTCATCCACCACCAGACCAAGATGATCCGAGAGCTCGAGCGGCTTGCACACATCAACCACCCAAACCTTGTGCGCCCCATCGGGTATGTCATTTACGAGGATGTTGCGCTGCTGCTGCACCATCACATGCCGAATGGCACCCTGCTTCAGCTGCTGCACAATGCCGGCAACCCTGATGGTGACAACCCAAAACCTGACTGGCCAAGGCTGTTGTCAATCGCCATTGATGTCGCCGAAGGGCTGGCATTCCTCCACCAGGTTGCCACCATTCACCTTGACATCTCTTCAGGGAATGTCTTCCTTGACTCACACTACAATGCGCTTCTCGGCGAGGTCGAGATCTCCAAGCTGCTGGACCCTTCGAAGGGCACTGCTAGCATCAGCACGGTTGCTGGCTCATTTGGCTACATACCTCCAGGTCTGAACTTTGTTCCGCATTGTCGCTAAACTACAAGTTCTTTATGCTTAAAAACTTAACAATGTGTTTCTGTTGCAACTGATTTCTTGCAGAGTATGCCTACACAATGCAGGTGACAGTGCCAGGCAATGTGTACAGCTTCGGGGTGGTGCTGCTGGAGATCCTGACATCCAAGCTGCCGGTGGATGAAGAGTTTGGGGAGGGTGTGGACCTTGTAAAATGGGTGCACTCCGCACCGGCGAGGGGGGAGACGCCAGAGCAGATCATGGACCCGAGGCTGAGCACCGTTTCGTTCGCGTGGCGCAAGCAGATGCTTGCCGTACTCAAGGTTGCGATGCTATGCACTGAGCGTGCCCCGGCGAAGCGGCCCAAGATGAAGAAGGTGTTGGAGATGCTGCAGGAGGCCAAGAACAGCTGAGAATAACTGGGACTGCACCGTCTTGCTGAATGCTGAGATTGCTCCTTCAGAGATGACATGAGCAGCATAAAGTGCAAATGCATGCCACAAATTTTCGGTAATTAATTGGTCGGGTATAACATCCAGTGGTGTTCTCTTCTGTGTATATAATTTTCATTGCTCTCAAGCCAGCAGTATGTATTGCCAGATGTTATCAATCCAAAAGAATCAAACTATTGGGCTTTGTTGATAGTTTTGAGCACAGTGTTGTAGTACTGCTTGCATCTTGCAGGGGGAGAATATTTGGTACATATCTGGTTGGATCCTTAATTAGGCAACATGTTCTTCTGTCCTGAACCTGAAGGGGTGGTTGTGCTTGTGCACTTAAGGCCTACTGTTTCTTGCATATTGGGTGGTCTTCTGTAATGTTTTCACTGACAATGTTTGTGAAAAGCCCCAAAATTTCAACCCAAAAATTTTATTTGTTTTTTTTTTCTGAATTTTGGGTGAATTTCTGAGAACTTTCCCTTTTTGGAAAGTCCCCCTCGCTGCCGCTTTTCTTTTTCGGCCGGACGCCATCTCCACCCCGTGGGCGCCGCTCTCCTCCCCGTCTCTCTCCCTTCCCAGGCGCCCGCGCCATCCCCCTTGATAGGACTAGGGGTCCCGATCTTTCGATGAGAGTGGTAGATTCGATTGGGGAAGGAGGTGACGTTGACGACCCGACTACAACCATCCAAGGACGTTGCGCCTTAGCGATCGATACACCAACTCCAGAGATTGTTCGTGACCTTGTCGGCGCACGATCAACCTAACCACGAGGGTTCTCGTTCCTGCAAGCAATCGAAGAACAAGCAAGAACAAGATGAACAGCAACTCAATTGCAAATAACGAAGCAAGATTCAATCGAAAACAGAAACGATGGGGTTCGAAGACAAGTATTGGGCGGTCTAGCCGACACGCCACGAGTAAAAGGCAAAGCAGCAAAAGCTAACTTAGTCTAAACAAAACCCCAAACCCTAGAAGAGGTGCGGCTGCCTATTTAAGGGTCACGGAAGGTGGAGGGTCGGCCAAAACACAAGGAAGCCGAATAGGACTCGAATTACAAGGCCCAAGGCCCACTTTGACTCGGACTGGAAAAGCGACGTGAATTGTTTTGCAGTTTCTGGTCGTCTCGGATGGAATTTGGAGGTGAGGCCGGATCCATCTGAAAGTAGACTTCAAGAGCTTTCCAACAAGTACTCATGGGCCCCGAGAAACCTTCTGGATCAAAAGTTACGGCCGTTTCAAGTAGGCGCTGTCAACAAGGCCGAATCCGAGTCAAACTCGTGAACAGGACTTGGTTTGCGCTTGACGGTTCCACTTCTATACTTGAGCTCATGTGGTTCTTCCCCATGGTTCCTAAGGACAATTAAATCATCACAAGAATTAAGTAGTATTCCATTCTTTGAAACATTTGTATGCAAACTTAGGAATGCATTCACCTGATGGTTAAGCTGACGTGCTCGCGCTCTAGTCATTGGTCCTTGTATCATAGTTTCAGTTTGATATGGAGTCGGCATGGTTGTATGCATGGAAAGGATGTCCTCATCACCCCTCCTCTTCGGCGCTCCGCCCCTCTCCCGTTTTCCCTCCCTCCTTGGCGCCACCCTGCTCCCCTTCTCCCGCTGGCGCTCTGCTCTTCCCCGCCTCCTCGCCCGCACCCGAGCTGCGCCGCTCCCGCACCGCCTCTGCGCTCCCTCCGCGCCCGCACCGTCCCGACACCCCGGTTTTGGACCATCCCCGCCTTTTCCCTCGGTCCGAAGCCAGCAGAACTCTCGCGCCACGCGTTGCCGCTCTTCTGCCCCGACCCCACCTGCCAGCGGCCGTCTCCTCCCTCCCCGCGCGCGGACGCACTCCTCCGCCCATGCCCGAGCTCACCTGCCCTGTGCCGTCGCCTCACCATTACATGCCTGGCAGCGCCCTGTCACCGCCCATCGCGCGGAGGAGACTCGCCACCAGCTCCCCATCCCTTTGTTGACTGCCGTAGCCACGCCCGTTCCTTCTCCCCGAAGGTTTCCTCTCCCCCGCCCGGGTATAAAACCCCCTTTCCCTCTCCCGCACGCTCCCTTGTTTCCCCGTTCCCCCTACCACCCTCAGTCACTCCCCACCACTCTAGAGAAGCTCCCCGTGCAACCGATTGGAGTCCCACCGCCCGTAGCGCCGCCGTGGTCCTCCCCTGCGCTGGCGACCCCGTAAAACGGATCTCCTCTGCCCGCCCCCATTCTCCGATTGCTTTCGCCCATAGCTTCTCCTCGGTGTACTAATCATTGTGGTGCATCCCCCTGGACAGGTGATCGCCCGTGCACCCTCGCCGCCGAAGCTTCCTCCCGGCCGCCGCACCCTCCTCGTGGCCAGCTTGTCTGGAAACTCCCCGGCCGCACCCACCGCCACCAATGTGAGCGTCACGTTTCCGAGATCGTGAAACCACCCCCGATTCGACCTCTTTCGGCTCCGGTGATCCCCTCCACCGCCGGGGAACCATCCCCTCCCCTTCGGTCTCCTGCCCTCCCCGATGACCCTCTCACCTCACCAACCCCAAAAACGAGATCCCCTTGCACTCTATCCGATGGAACCTTTCCCGACCCCCAGAGGCCTTTGCCCTCGCCGGAGAGCGGAGGCGCCGCCCTCTCCGTCCCTCTGGCGCGCGAGCACGGCGAGAGGAGGAAGACGAAGACGTGGCCCCATCGCATCCGCCCGTTCCTCCCGTTGCCGTTTAGCGTCGACCATTGGATGAAGTTTCGCCGCAGCCGTCCGATCTTCATAATCGCACCCCTCCACCTCTGTCCGATCCCTCCCATACCGCTTCGCCCCGCCTCATCCTGGCCACACCACCGGGACGCGCGTCGTCCATCCGGACTGCGTAGGCGCGTGGGAGTGGGCCGCGCCCCCCCGGCCTGCTTCGTTCCCCCGCGCGCGCGCATTTGGGCCGCGCAAGCCGTCTCTCGGGCCGAGCCACGCTGTAGCCATGGGGCCGGCCCACTACTGTTCACAGCAATTTCCCCGATTTATTAATTTCCAGAAATCAGAAAAATCCAAATAAATCCTAGAAAATCACATAAAATCCCAAAAATTTCCAAATTTCACCACCTTGCTCCATTTGATGTCCTGAACCCATTTTTGACCTCCACTCCACCAAATTCCTCCCAGATAAATTCCTAAAATTCCCCATTTGAGGATTTATGCATTTTACTCCTTTTTGAATAGTTTATTTTCCCTCGCTTGATTAGGCTCAAGCTGGATTTAATTATTTTATGTGTTTGCGTTAGTTTCGAAGATCCCGGAAGTTCAAGTGCAGTCTCAGGATCCAGGTGCTTCTACGTTCGAGCTAACTGAGATCATCCGGATTATCGGCAAGTCCCAAATCCTTTGATCATGTTGCAACCCATGTTATTTAATTATGTTATTATGTTATTATGTTATTTGCATTAAGCTAGTTCTGAAATGTTAGTTCAAAATTAAAATAAAATGTTTAGAATGACATGATATGTAGTTAAACCCACCACCGACAAATGCTATGTTAAACTTGTAGCCATGCATTTGTAACCTTAGAAATAATTACCTGTTAATCTAGATAACTGTAGGTTATTATTATCATGCAAAGTCTTATACTAATAAGGCTGTGGCTGCGGGCCAATAGGATTTGCAAACCCGACTCTAGGGTAGGGTGGTATGGGACACCGTGCCCTAGAGCGGAGAGTGCCGGCGTGCACAAGGTAGAGTAAGGGTTGGGGAAGAGCTGGCGAGTTAGTCTTCGCCCATCTCTTACTCTAGGATTGAAGTTAGGGTAAGGGTGTTGTGGGGCGCCGCGAGACGGCTTTCGCCCACCGCTTACCCTAGGTTGGAGGTCGCGGGCCTGGCGAGGTTGCGGACCCCGGAAAAATATAAGGACTAGACCCTTACGCTGAGCAAATGACATGGTGATCGCTCAACCACAGGAGTTGACTTGTCAACACTGGTTTAGTAGCTGCTCAACTCGATTGAAACTCTACAGGTGTTGAGAAAGCTTGGTGTTGAGACAAGCGAGGTTAGGTAGGCCGTGCTGCGCGTGTCTAACAACGGTAGAGTTCACTCGAAGCGGACGGGAGTTTTATTGTGCCAGACCCGAGTGAATTCTACCGGGTACAGCCTATATAAAGAGTTGAGCAGTGAAACGACCTGGCTTTCTTAACCTGGACGCGGAAGTTAAAAAATCGTGTGGGTAAAGCTGAGCAAACTCTGCAGAGTCAAATAAATGGTATTCGAATACGCCGTGCTCCCGGTTAATGGAGCTGTGTCACTTGGGTGATTCCAGCAGCGAAGCTTAAGTAGTTTTGTACATGCTTTAACTTGATGAGTTGGATAATTAAACTTTCGTGAAAACCCCTGAGATCTTAAGGAGTAATTTTGGGTCCGTTTTATCAAAATGTTTGCAAATAAAACTGCATCCACTCAAAGTTAATAAACCAAATATACTCCCTTCCTTTGTTAATCCGTGCATGTAGTAAGATAGAGTCCCTTTGGGGCTTGCTGAGCCGGTTGTTTGGCTCACGGCTTGCTTAATCCACTCTTTAGAGGATCAAGACGAAGGTGAAGGTCTCCCCGTTGAGGAAGTCCCGGAGGATCGCTTCTTCAACGAGGACCCGTGGCTTTAGGTCTTGGCCGCGCTCAAGCGGATCTTGGAGCTTTGGTAATGTAAAATACTTTGGGCTTGCACGCCCCGCTGTTAAAAACTGGATGTTAATCCTTATGTGAAATATATGCTGGACTTTTGTTGTAAGCATGCAATGGTATACTCTTGCGTGACACTCCATAACTGTTCATGCGTGAATAGTTGCGGAATGCCGTGTCCTCAGGCGCCCCTGGGAATCGGGGGCGTTACAATTTGTGACACCCTGGCCCATTTTGATGTGGCCCAGAGTAATTATGTGCCGAATTTTTTCTATTTTAGCCCTTTTTTTGAAAAAATTTCACATTTAGACCCCTGGTAGTTTTAATTCCGTTTTTGGACCCAGGGGTCGGAGCCGTGACCCACGGCGCCGAGATAACACATCTCGGCGCCGTGGTCCACGGCGCTAAGGTGCGAGCCCGCGCGGCTGGTGGCTGCGTGGCGCCGACGTGGCAAAGACTCGGCGCCGTGGACCACGGCTCTAAGCTCGGAGCCGTGGATCGTGGCGCCGAGCTCGGAGCCGTAGATCTTGGCACCGAGCCCTGGCCACTTATGCAGCGCCGAGCGCCCGCGTGTTCATTTCGCCGCCCGACTCCTCAACGCCCCGCCTCCCGGCCGCCCTCCTCCCTGCCCACCGCCTCCCGGCGCGCCGCCTCCCGGGCGCGCGGGCTCCCGCCCTCGCCTCGTCGCGCCCTCGCCTCGTCAGACGACCTGCCGCCTCCCCGTCCTCGCCTCGTCCGCCGACCGCCGCCTCGTCGCCGCCTCCCGGCCGCCACCGCCTCCCGGCCCCGCCTCCTCCCGGCCCCAGCCCGTCGCCTCCCGGCCCTCGCCTCGTCGCCGAACTGCGCCTCCCCCCCCCGCCTCGTCCTCGCTAATTTGCTCGACCTCGGGTAAATTAATGCATAGCCGTGGCGGTGGTAGCTAGCCTCGTAAATGAATGCATAGCCGTGGCGGTGGTATAGCTACTGGGAAATTTGAATCCTTGAATTATCCATGGCTGAAGACACAGCAAATTGCCATAGTTTCAGACAGTTGGCGCCACCTCGGTGTAGAATGCTTCCTCGTAGGGTCATTTTTGCCCCTAATCAGACTATGTTAGAATTTGTTTTGAATTATGTCTTGATATTCTGGGTAAAGCATGTGAATTGTAATTAACAATGTCGTAATTCTAATTAACAATGTTTCCAACTTGCAGTTACACAAATGACTTCAGTGTTATTTTAATTAGTAGTATAAAGTGAGTTGCCACATACAACATGTTGTTTGATCAAGTTCCGAAAAACTAAAGCAAAGTAAATCTTTCTCTTTTGCAACCAAAATGATCTATTTATAGTGTATTATGAGTATCTTTTGCTGCAAAATCAAGCTGAAGCATTTACCGAATAAAGTTATGTAATTGTGCTATGTTTTTAACATTCTGAAACAATGTAGAAGTGAGGTTGAAAGGAAGAATGATGCGGGTTCGCATGCTATTATATCATATTATAGCAGACTAATATGGATTTAGATGATTTTACGATTATTAAAGATTTCTATTTTGTTTACATTTCTCTATGTGCATTCCTAGTCCAATGTCCGTGAGTTTTACACAAGGACCTGTTTTCTCTGCAGTTAGCAATATGTTAGGTGGAATTTGCATTGGAACGATACCTGCTTATGAGTTAATGATTAAAATTTTCAATCGTATTGAACTGCCTGGAAACTATGTATGTTCTGATGTGATTAAAATTATCCGTTTTCTGTATGAACTAGATGGACAACCTAGTCACTCTATATCATGGAGGCAGTGCGACAAGTGATGATTATGGAAATGTTCGATTTGTTGAAATGCAAAGGGTGCCTCGATATTCAAAGTGATCGCCGTCGTTTAGTGAGTTGGTTGCTAGGGCCGGGAGGAGCTACATTGTCATGCAAACGAGGAGAGCATCACGCTTGAGGGTTACTTCACTTCGGTTCGAAAGACACAATTCTAAGGCGGTTGATCTTAATTGGTTGTGAGGATCAGTGGGACAAATATGTCAGATTAGTTATGAGGAATGAGTTCCAATGTTTGGACGTTGTTGTGCGGAAGGTGTCCATTGATCCCAATCCTCAGGGTTACTCACCAGAACTAGGTGATCAGGCACCCTTTGACCCTCCGTTACCGGATGTTGCGGTGGATGTGGAAGAAGTGCCTGAGGTGCCCGATGCTCAATCTGCCCCGAACGAGGTTCAGATTTCTCAACCAGTTCGAGTTGAATGTCGGACTGATGATGTCGTGCCGGCCCCTCAGGAGATCCCTTTGACCCAGAATCATCCCAGTAAGTGTCGAGCAACACTTTAGCCTTTTCCCATCATTACATTCTTTTGCCTCAATCCCATCGTTTTCGTGCTTATGATGCAGGAGACATTCCTGATATTGTGGGTGTTCCTCCCGTTGCTCCATCTGGCAACGTTGAACAAGTCTGCAGGGACTCCAACAGTGTGGATGTTCAAATTGTGGATGATCTGCAGCCTTACGAGATCGCAAGGGCCGTTGATTCTGATGATAACCGTCCTTTTGGAGAGCTGACCGAAAGTGATATTGAGCTGATCAGGCGTTATTGCCCTGGCCGGGATCCATCAGTTCATGAATTTAGCGATCTTAGGCATTCCCATGAGGCTTATGCAGAAGGAAGGGATGACGAGCTGCTAGATGCTCCTGAGGCCGGGTCAAGCATGACAGTTGAGAAGGGCATGATGTTTGAGAACTTGTCAGCATTGAAAAGGTGGCTGCAGGAGTATTCAGTGATTTGTAAAAGGCCATTCAAGGTAAGGCATTCTTATGTGGAGCGGAGGTACACAGTTGTGTGCGAGAAGGAAACATGTGAATGGAGGGTTTGTGCTAGGAAATGAAGGACACGGAAAGTTCAAGATCACAAGAATCGTTGGCCCACACACTTGTGCCGGGCGAGCTCAAACGAAGCATCGGCGCTGACCTCTACCATTATTGCCAAGTCACCGTGTCACATAGTAAAGGAGAACCCAATATGAAGGTGAAGACACTTGCCGGGATTGTCAAGTAGAAATTTGGATATGAGATAAGGTATGGAAAAGCATGGAGGGCAAAGCAACGATCCGGAAGATGATATATGGGGACTGGAAGATGGGTACTTGCGCTTGCGGCACTCTTCAATGCAATCAAAGCGTTAATCCAGCATGCATTATGAGTACATCCCAAACCGAACGAATGGACTCAAGATGGGATGCGATATTCTTCCGTGCTTTACGGTGCTTTGCTCGATCCATCGAGGCCTTTCGGCATTGTCGTCCCGTCTTCTCCATTGACGGTACGCTTCTTCTTGGCAAGTACCGTGGCACACCGATAGCCATTTCTGTGACGCATAACGCGTTGGTTCCTTTGGCGCTTGCTTTGGTTGAGAGGAGAACAAAGACACCGGGGTGGTTCTTGCGGCTCGTTCGAGGCACGTGGTCGGCCCCGGTAGGGAGGTTGGTGTCATATCTGATAGACACCAGGGCATACTTGCTGCCGTACAGGAGCAGATACCGGGGTATCCAGCTTTGCACCACCGTTGGTGCACTCGGCATCTTGCCAAGAATCTACTCCGTAAGGATGGTACGAAGGATAGCTTTCATCTGTTCGAGGAGGTCGCTCGAATACTTGAGGTCAAGTTCTTCCAGGAGAAGTTGGAGCAGCTTAATACTGCAACAAACGCAGAAGATAGACAGTGGTTGACTGGATTGATGAGAGATGTCGACAAATGGACAAGGGCTCATGACGATGGTGGCTGGAGGTACGAGTTTCAGACATGGCCGAATCCTTCAATAATTTGCTTAGGGGTATACGTGGTATGCCCGTCAATGCTATCGTATCCTTCCCCTTTTACAAGCTTGTTGCCTGGTTCAACGAAAGACACGCACATGCAATGACGCTACAGAGTAAACAACAGAGATGGGCGCCAAAACCGAAGCGCCACCTTGAAAGGGCAAAGGCGAGGGCTGAGGCACATGAGGTACATTATTTTGACAACGCCACGGGCACTTACGAGGTTGTAGAAAGGGGTGGTACAACGACCGATGGAGAGCTCCGGCCGACGAGGAGGCATAAGGTTGTCCTTATTGCTTTCTCATGCACATGTGGTAAACCGAGACAGTACCACTTTCCGTGTTCTCATTATGTGGCAGCAGCAAGGCATCGAAACTATCACTACGAGAGCAAGATATCTCGGGAGTTCAGTGTTGACAACCTTGTGCTTACGTGGTCTCCCGCTTGAGCCTTACGGGATGAGGGAGAGTGGCCACCATACACCGGGCCCAAATACATTGCGGATCCGGGTAGCCGTTAGAACAAACGTGGAACCAGGAAGAGGACGAGACACAAGATGGTTATAGATCAGCTTCCAGGAAGAACGAGGCGAGGGAGAGCAACCCCCTTTCTTACTGACCCCGAGCAAAACCAATGTAGCAGATGTGGTAGACTTGGCCACAATTCACGCACATGCCATTGGCCACTTAGTCAGGTGCGAGTGCTTGTTGTTCGTTATGTTTCATAGTTCGTCTAGTTGTTTTTCCATATGCAATTTGCTATGTTTCTTGTTTAATTTCTTATTCTTTCCATATTTTATGCATGTTCAATTTTTTTGTTTACTTATATGTTGAACTGAGAAATTAAATTTTTTTGTAGGATGGCACAATTCCACCTGCTAGACCCACACTACGAGGAGAACCGCCGAGGGGAGGGTACTGCATTCATCACTTCCTGTGTAATTTCAGTTTATGTTGATGCATTAACTAACAAAATTGGTGTATTCTATACAGGAGCTGCCCATCCTTCGTTCTCGAACCCATGACGGGTTCCTGGACATACGGTACGATGAGAGGTGCACTCCCTTCCTGGAGAGGGCTGGCCTAGATGCCATCTCTTACCAGGTTCGCCGTGGGTTGCCCACCTTCAACCCCCCGGCCATCACTGCACTGATTGACAGGTATTCTCCTAAACCATTGCTCCACTTGCATGTTCATTGTTTATCGGCTATGTGCGCCTCAAATTCGCTGACATGTAGTTGTCTTTTTTGTATCATGTAGGTGGAGGTCGGAGACTCACAGCTTCCACCTCCCTTTCGGGGAGATGACTATTACGCTACAGGACACTCAGAAGATAATTGGTGTCGCCATTCACGGCCGTCCAGTGATCGGACCGTGCATGCCTGCTGGTTGGAGAGCCCGAGTAGAGGCCTTCCTCGGGAGAGAGCTTCCTCCTGAGGCAGGCCATCGCACTTCTGGAGTTCCGATCACATGGCTCCGGCAGACTTTCGCAGAGTGTCCCGCAGATGCGGACGAGCAGACAGTTGCCTACTACTGTAGGTAAGGGTGGATATCGAGCCAACTCGTCGTCTAATCGAGCTTTTTTCTAAAATTGACATAGTTTGATTTAATATCATTTTACATATAATTGCAGGGCATGGATCCTGCACTTGTTTGGCTGTGTTCTCTTCCCCGACGGAACGGGGGATAGCGCGTCGTGGATGTACATCCACTGCCTCACCGATCGACACGGCGGGCGATGCATGGTGGGCTTCCGGTGTTGGCGTTCCTTTACGCCACCTCTGCGAGGCGTGTCGTCGGAGTTCGCCGAACTCGACAGTAGGTGGTTGCCTCTACCTCCTCCAGCTGTGGATGTGGTGTCGTCTACCAGTTGGTCGTCCCACGGTTTCACCTCCTCGTCCGTGGTTCGCAGAGGTTCCTCTTCGTCGACGTCCGACACTTGCATATCTTTGGGACTAGATCTCAATTCCCTACGCCAGGACGAAGAGGGCCTACCTAGAGTACATGAACGAGCTAGATGCGCTCACGGCCTCCAATGTAAGTTAATTCCATTTGGTATCGTGATTTTCATTTGTTAGTATATGACCTTTAACGTTAAATTGTTGCTATGCAGGTTAAGTGGGAGCCGTACGCCGAGCAAGAGGTGGAGGCCGTTCAGTTCAGCGCCTGTGCAAGGATAGACGAGGCCCTCTACAGGATGAGGTGCCCCCTTATCTGTTTCTATGCTGTTGAGTATCACCTGCCACATAGAGTTGCACGCCAGTTTGGTATGAGGCAGCTGTGGCCAGTAGCGCCGTTCTCCACGTCTGTGGCCTTGCACAAGTAAGTGGCATGCAATTTCAATTCTAACCTTGGATTCCAATTGTACAGAGTTTCTACTAATTTTAACTATTGGTTTACGTGACATGCAGATTTGATCGTCAGCGACAGAAGAAGGTTACAGACTTCGAGCAGCACCACCACGTGTACGTTGAGGAGTGGGGACACTTTCAGGACCACGTGGACCACAATGACGAGCCGCACAACAACGAGCACTTCCGGCAGTACCAAGTTTGGTACCAGCGTGCGACACGGTCCAAGCTTAAAGGACAATGGACTGAAGCTGACTATGCGGACATTGAGTCCTCCGACGACGAGGACACGCCCTACGACCAGTCTACTCGACTTGGGATGCAGGTGGAGATAGCACCAGTAATGGACCGTGTGGTAATGTTCAATCTCATTGCTTATTTTCCAATAGACATAAATACCACTACATATAGCAAATTATCCATTCTTTTGCTTGTTTGCAGGGCAACACTCTGAGGCAGTCTGTACAGGACATAGAGCGTTTCTCCACGACCGTCGGCGACGTCAGGACGCGTAGCTTCCTAGAGGTAAGCTTCGACACAGCCACTCACAAAATTAGTACCTAATATCTTCGTATCTTGTTGGTTAACAAAATGTTGGATGACGAGGTCGCGGTCGGCTCGTCGTGCGGTGGTCGTTGTGGTTGCAGCACAAAGCGGCGAGGACGTGACGCGTGCTGCGACACGACTGCAGACCCGACGCGGCTAGGGTCGTACACGGGGCAGAGCTCGTCCCCCACGAGGAGCGAGAGGGCGGTGAGGACGAGGTGGAGCAGCAGACTTACGATAAGATAGGCCCGTCTCAGCTCGTAGACGCTCCTTCGACTCAGCCTTCACAGCCTGTACCACGCAGACGCCGCCGCGAGTCTAGCCGTTACACTCCAGGCACCGACGCCCTGGGTAAGGGTAAGGGTAAGGGTAAGGCTAGGAGGCAGTGATACTTATGTGTAGGCTTGTGGTTGGGCTTAAAAGTCGTTGTATATATGTTGTAATGAGCTAGGAGGCACTTGGTATGTGGTTGGACAGAGATGTGTTTGTAATGAGCTACTTGTTGTATATATGTGTATATGTTATATTCATGTGATATTTGTGTTCAAATCCGTGGTCTGTACTTTGTGGTTCTATAATTCCTGCAATGAATTTATGTTTCCTGCAAACGACTGAAAAGGCTACGAACTATGAATTTATTACGAGACTACAGGCTCTGAAAAGCCTACATAGGAACATTTATTGCTAAACTGAATCTGAAAAGCCTACGAGCCGTTTCACAAACGATCAAAAGGCTACAAACTATGAATTTATTATGAGACTACAGGCTCTGAAAAGTCTACATTGGAATATTTATTGCTACACTGGAATCCTGAAAAAGCGAAAAAAATCCGTACGACCTCCTCTTCATGGACTATGCCCACTGCACCAGATAACCTGCCTACATAAAGCCCTCCTATGTCTTCCATACCACATCTTCTCCTCAAGCCATCACAATACTACTACACAACAATGTCTTCCTGGAGGTCCGACCCATTTGGAGTGCCGGAGTGGCATGAGCGCCCGAAGTGCCATTGCGGCTTTAGGACGATGTTAGGAGTCTGGACGGATCGAGTACAACGAGCCAAATACGGCCGTAGGTTCTTCAAGTGTCCAGACCTGGATGACGACTTCGTGGTAACGACGACAACTAATTCATTTGTTTCTCATTATCGTTTTTCAACTTGATCCATGACATCTACCACGCCACACATAGGCTTGCACTTTCATCAAATGGGTGGATCGGGTGTCGCCGGTATGGCCAAATAACCGGGCAGTGGAGGTGGAAAACAAAGGGCAATACTTTGTCAAGATGACTCAGGCTCGCGAGGTGGAACGACAGATGCGGCTTGAGCAAGAGCGCCGCGTGAGGGTGGACCAAATCCGTCTAAAGGGTAAGGAGGATGCGCTGCAAAGGAGGCGGGAGCAGTTAAGTCTGCGTGAAGCAGCCATCAAGCGTCAGGAGGAAGAGCTTCAAGCTCGTGAGGCAGCTCTCAAGACCAAGAGTGATAGGAAGAATGATGCAATGAGCCATCCTCGGGGCCCAATAAAAGGGGAAACAACCACGCTACACCCAGAGAATAGACCCACGCTATCTACGGTCTATGTAATCCTATTATTATGCATCAGATTGTGTTTGCCTAGTCAGATCGATCGCACTTGAGACTACCGGTATGACGGTATTGCGTATCGGTGCTTCACAAAACTACAATTTAATAGAGTGCATAATGTTGCCCACCCATGCTTGCTCCAAAAATGTCTGCATAATGGATTAGTTTGCATATAGAAAAGAACAGGGAAATCATGCCTACTCAGTTCAAAATTGTAAATCATTACATGGAAAATTCACATTTTCAAGCATATAAATGTCTGTAAAAGAACAACAAGACATTAAACTATATCCTCAACTTCGCAGATTATACCATGTGATTTGAGGTAGCGACATAATTACTTATGGGCAATATAATGGAAAAGTCTAAGGCACATAGGTTCTTACCTTGCCCCATTTTAGCTCTTTTGAATTCCATAAATAAGCAACACCATTATCCCCTTCTCTAACAATTGGTGTTTGACCATCGGAGTTCCCTGCTTAGGAAACAAGTTACAAACATTATTACATTACTAGCACCCGAAATTTTCAGATTGAACACGACACCATCAAAAAATGTAGCAGGAAACAAAAATTGTGTTTCACACAGTTCATCAATTTTCTGAATGTTTGCAAAAGCTACGGATTATTTTGAAGGCGCCGAGCAGGAGCGCCACTGGTCATGGCGGCTGATCTGAATTTTCACAGCTCGGCGCCACGATCCACGGCTCCGAGCTCGGCGCCACGACCCACGGCGCCGAGCTCGGCGCCACTGACCACGGCGCTGAGGTGCTGCCACGTCGGTGCCACGCAGGCCACCACGCTGGTGCGGGCCTGGCGCCTCGGCGCCGTGGAACACGGCGCCGAGACGTGTTACCTCGGCGCCGTGGGTCACGGCGCCGAGCTCTGGGTCCAAAAACGGAATTAAAACTACCAGGGGTCTAAATGTGAATATTTTTCAAAAAAAGGCTAAAATAGAAAAAATTCGGTAATTATGTGCTTCTTCACACCTCGATTGAAACGCAAGAATTACAAAGGAACTCTATAGGAATTTTATAAGAAACAATTCAATTACTATAGAAGATCTGTACGTCATATATAAATATGATGGTGTTATACATAGCAACACTAAGCTAACTATTTTGGACGAAGCAGAGGACGAATGTCCAAGTAAAAGCCAAACTAATCGGTCCATCCATTTAACTGGTAAGGATTCCCTTGTGGATCCACCCTTGTTTGGAAGAATGTTAGATGCATGGAACATTGTAATAATAAACTCCCTATCTGTACTGTACGATCAAACTTGGTTAGGAAAGCAACCACAGCTTCTGCCTGTCGAAATCACATTGTTCAATGATTAACCCTTTGACGTTTGTTAGTGTTCACATGATAATCAGAAGCTTTCTTCAGTTCTAATCCCATTGGCCGCAACAAAGTGACTCTGAATTTCTGCGGCAGTGATGATTGGGGTCATTCCTTGGATTTGATTCAAGTGCTGGACACCTCTCAAACAACTTGCCTGCTGCCCGTTTAAAGCACAAAAATTTCACATGGATTTGACAGAAAATAAAGTGATGTCACTAAATTTTCTATGGAAGTCCTATGTTGAAAAGGGCGTAAGGTTTTCACTGTGAATATGGGCGTACTTATACAGAGTACATGAGTTTGTTTTCCTCTTTGGAAATTTGTGCTAGACAACCATATGTATTCGCAGACTCATGTGACACCGCTCTGAAGAGCTTCTGGTTCTTGTTTCTAGCTCTTTAATTTCTTGATTTTTTAGCTTTTTTGTATTTTTTTTCTTTTCTCTTATTTTTTATATTGTCCGTGATGATATAACTTTTTTTCATTTCTTAAATTTAATCTCGCTGAAAATGCAAACGATAGCTACAGTGCTAAAATAACCGCTACAGTACAAAAAAAGTCAGAAACCCAAACTTAAAAATCTAAATGAGCACCACTGTAAGAGCCTATCTAGGTGGTGCCTAAATACACCTATGATGGGTGCATTTAAACTTTAAAAAATATTACACCCTCAATTTCCATAAGTCGCTCCTCTTTCAGCCACTACTATTCATTAGTCACTACTTTTCGTTCTCACATATTGTAATGTACTTTGTATTTTATTGTATCATAATTTCGTAAGTCGTATAGCAGTCTGAATGTTGTAGTACCTTTCGTTGCACAGTCTTTCTTATATAATGCACTACTATTCATCGGCCATTTTTATCGACCACTTCTATCAGACAATGTTATTCATCAGCTAAAACTAAAAACTATCAGTAAAAGCCAACATGAACATGCCCTAAAACTTAGGTTGCGCTTGGAACGGAGGAATCGGATAGAAATTTGAAGGAATTATTATGATTCCGCGTTCAAAACAGAGCCTTAAGTTTTTCCCCCTTTCGGCAATACATAGCAACCAACAACGAACCAGCTCTGAACTGCAACGACCACCAATCCCAACTAATTTCCACACCCGGAGCGTGGTGTAGGGCAGCCATCACGTTCGTCGTCTTCATTGTTAGCTCGCTTGTCTCCTACATGATTGGGGACGGACAGCGCGGCGCTACAGCGACGGAGCGCGCGGTGTCGTCACTGGAGAGGTGAGGTGAGCCCGGTCCGCGGCAAGGGGAGCAAGCGGATGGCCTGACTCGTGTCGGCCTCAAGGGTCGTGATCACACAGCCACATGCGTACTGCCGACTGTGTGCTGCTGGCTGCTGCTGGGCATGGGCACGCTTAGCCTGTAAAAAAAGTTTCAGACTCGCGTGCTGTTTCAACGTGCTCAAATAGTTTGTTAGTGTTCGATGCAAGTTTGAATATTCATACATGTTAACTCTTACTGAGATTACCTAATCCAAACTCGAGCTTGAACTTTTTTTATTATTGAAAATTAATGCATGTTGAATTGTTTTGACTATTATCGAGTTTACTCGAGCCGAGCTTGAGCTCGAGTTTTTTCAACGAGCTTTTCTTATTGTTGAAAATTTGTGCATGTTAAATTATTTTGACTATTATCAAATTTAAGCCGAGCCAAACTCGAGTCTAGGTCTAGACGCGGACCCCAAGTCAGACTCGCTACCGAGCTCAAACTTAGGAGGCCAGGGTCGCTTGAGCTGATTCATTTACAGCCCTGGCATGTTGCATTCGGATGTAGCTCTACAGCGCAGGGGGCAATGCTCACGTTCTCACCTGTTGGATCATGTAATCGATGGTTGGATCAAGGCATCTAAAGAAGGGGAACTATGAAGATGTGCCATCAAAGAGAAGAATATGAACTTGGGTTCACATGCACCAACAATCTAAGCCGTCCATTGGTTTATATAGATATGTGCTAAAACTTCTTTTCTTTGCTTTTTTACCTTTTTTAAATAGGTAATTAGAGAGAGAAATGTCAGAAGCACAATACGCATAGGACCGACACACGTTCTCTTATCCTCTCGCACGTCCTCATGCTCTCTCATCTCTCTCTCTCTATCTATCTATCTCATTCTCTCCCGATCTAGATGGTGGAGCAGCCCGCACAAGCGATCTGGCGGTCGCCGAGCGGGTGCAACAGCTTCTTCATCAACTCCGGTGACAGAGTACGCGCTGTGGCGATTAGTAAGGGTTTCGATTAGGTAGCATGGCGGACCTGGGTGGTGAGGCCGCGATGATTTTTCCTCAACACTGGCCAGTGGAGGATGCATCGCTGTGCTTGGTGACCTGCAAATCCGGTCCAGGCACAACGTGCACTGGCGCTACCAAGGTCATTCAACACTGGATTCGACCTTCCTCGCCACTATCGGCAGTGGACCTAGCCCTCTCTAACCTTGCCGCTGCCAGATCCGACCCTACCCGACCTCGCGCTACCATGCTCCTTGTCCCCACCGTTAGTGCGTGTACCACCGTATACCTCCTCTGCTTCTACTTCAATCCTCTTGTAATTATTGCATTAAATCCTTACTTTATTTCCTAGATGTAGCAACAAACATATCATCAGTATTTGCACAAATCTTGATGCTCAATGTGTGGTAATGATAGTGGGAGCACTTGGACGTGAGTGTAGATTGCTCTTTTCGGATGTGCCGCTCCTTAAGTTCGCATTTCAAGATATACCCATCTGTCAGTGAGATAAGGAGAGACATATCCTGAAACAGCCATTTAAGGAGCGGTTTACCGATAAAAATCCCCCCAAGGAAAATTAAAATGTTCTGCCTGAGATGGTTGATTTATAACGTCAATTTTTGATGTTTTATTTTTTAACAATATCTAAATTTATATACTCTCTTTGTTCAAAAGTATATGATGTTTTAGAGTGTGAAGTCAAACTTTTTAAATTTTGAGTAATAATATATAAAAAAACTATTTAGATTGGCTATATGAAAATGGTATCATTAGATGAGTCATGAATAAAATCATAATATAATAATATTATATTTTATGAATATATTTATATAAAAGCAATGATCAAAGTTACATATTAGAGAACGTGTCAGTGTCTAAAACATCATATATGTTTGAACAGAATGAGTATTCAATGCCTAATCTTGACCTTGACTGTAGCAGACAAATGCAAGAGAGCACTCCCTTAATCATAATTTGAGAATTTATTAGGAAGGGAGCAACTTTCAATTGAAACTTTCACTGCAAGAGAAACTTTTTTTTTGAACTTTTAACTCAAATGTGGACTCGAATTAAGAAGTTTCACGCGAGGAATGCCCATCCCTTTGTTTGTTGATGATCACTACAACAAAACATCCGTGGGGAGACATCATATTTGTATGTTAGAGACGTTTTGTTTCGTCTCCCACAGACAACTGAAGCGCTTTTATAAAGCGTCATAGAAACGTCTCTACATGAAGCGTCTCAAAAATATAGAGACGCTCTCTAAGGCGTGCCTATATTATTTGAGACGTTCATTAGAGACATCTGCACTGTATCCCTATAAAGTTAGAGACGCTTTTATAAAAACGGTTGCACCACGTCTCAATTAATATAGGCACGTGCGTTGAGACGTTATGTGCCGTCTCAAGATGTCCTATGTAGTATGTATTTTTATTTTGATTGGTATATATTTTCTTCTATACACACAAATACGTATCCGTATGAGAATATAGTATTCCATATATTTATTATATATACATGTATATATAATAATTTTAGGCAACACCATAATATTGAGTACATATTTTATAAAATATAAGGAATGGGCGTAGCACAACAGATATATCTTGTTATAAGAAAAGCAAACCAACTAAAATCTGGAACCAAGCCACACCCTGCAAACCATTGGCAATTGACAAATTCGTCACCATTGCACCCTCCAAACCCCAAAGAAGTTTACATAAGAGAGGTTTACAAATAATTATAGCATCCATTTAAATCAACAGAGTTCACAACTAAATAAAAATCTAATATGCGATAAACACATGTCGGTAAAACATCCTCCAATTTGACACACATCTTTTTAAAACTGCTATAATAAATCATCAGTCTATTTCTTCAATCGTAAAATTGTGCATCGGTCTTCCACTGCATTTCTTTTCATAGTCCTCCATATCCTGCAAACATAGCAATATTAACAACAAAATATCAGATATGAGCAATCATGAAAAATCTTACGGTACAAGTTCAGTTAATTAAACTAGAAGTGGCATTCCTAGCGAGTAGAACGTTTAGGCTTTTTTACCTAAAGCAATAGATATAAGGAATACATGCTTCATAGCAATACATGTATTTGGTACGTATATAAGGAATAAAGTATAGATCTAGCATGCCAACATTAATACATTTGGAAGAGAACAGAGTGATATTGTGAGGGCAAATAAAAGCAGTTTGCATGTCACATAGAGCTGTGAAATCATAAAATTTCACAAAGCTGAGCCATTGCAGGATATCATGAGCTGCCTCATAAGTTTAAACATTGTTGGTTATTTTCTTGATGTGGAAATATGTAGCAGACAAGCGAAGTTGTACCCAAGATAACCAAGCATGAGTGAAACACCCCAAACAATGCTTTCTGCCTTTATTGAATGGACTAACATCCATTGATGCATGCATCCATGAAGACAAGAAGGAAACAATCACTTGAAGAGATGTTAACACTCAAAGATGCTCTATAAGTAACAAGGGCCATCAAGAAATACAAAGGGGTACTGGTCATATGTGCATTGGCTAAGTACCACCGAAGTAATCGGTTGGAACACCAATACAATATTAATGTTGAGAATCAAAGTCACAAATATGAGAATTGAAGTTCTATGTTGAATTGAACACAAATATGAGAACTTCTATGGTTCTATTGAATCAATTATTGAACACAAATACTATGTTCCAAAACCATGAACATTGCTATGGTACTCTATTACAAATGGAAGAGGTACAAATCGTGTGTGTGTTTTCCAGATCCGCATCCATCGAGGGTAGATGAAGAAAGTAGAGGCACACCGACCTTGGAGGCGATCGCGAGCTTCTCGGCCTCCTTGCGAGCGGCGCCGAGGATGGAGTCGATGAGCTCGGCGCCCTCGGTGTAGTGCCCCTTGGCCCAGTTGTTGCCGACACCGGACTGGCTGAAGACGAAGTTTTCGGGGCGGAAGATGTGGCCGTAGGGGCCGGAGCGCACCGAGTCCATGGTACCGGGCTCGAGGTCCATGAGGACGGCGAGCGGGACGATGTGCAGGATCTCCCTCATCTTCGTCCTCGCGAGCGAGTGGGATTGGGGCGGGCCGGATCCGCCGATGGGGCGAGGCGGGCGCGGATGAAGCGAGAGGGGGCGAGCCGATCGGCCGGGTGGGGCTGGGCGAGGCGCGCATGAAGCGAGAGGGGGCGGGCGGATGAAGCGAGAGGGGCGGAGCCGATCCGCCGGTGGGGCTCGGGCGGGGCGGTGGAGGATGAAGCGAGTGCGCGAGTTGGGGGCGGAGGGGGAGGCGGCGGATCTGGGGGGCGGAGGCGCCGGCGGAATCGACGGATGAAGGAGGAAAGTGCGAGAGGAGGACGGAGATGAGAGGGGGACCGAGGGGGGGCGGCGGGCGAAGAGTATCTGGGCGGGCAGGGGAGTTAGGTTTATTATTTTAGGATGGCCCACATGTCAGTGTATTTCACGGGTAAACAGGTGAGACGGGTACGAGTAGAGCTAACCCATACCCGTACCTGTTTACCCGATGGGCAGAGATTTCTCCCCATTTTTATACCCGTGGGCAAAGAATGCATCCCATACCCGACTCCATTAGGGTATTTACCCACGGGTATACGGGTAAACGGGCACAATTGCCATCCCTAGCTAGGGCTACAGTAAACTGGGTTGCGTCCTTGTCGCTCGGCGTCGCAACTCTGTGTGAGGAGCGAGGCAGTAAACGACCCGGACAAAAAAAATGCGGAATGGGCCAGCACAATGGCGGGCTGGCGACGACCAGCCCAAGTTCTTTCGGGATGGGTTATTTCGGCTGAAAACATTAAATTCAGCCCAACTAAGTGTATATATATGTGTGTTATACCTTGTATATACTAGTTTTTTGTCAAAAAATTTGAGTATTCAGCTGAATACCCTTGATCACTGTAGATCCGCCTCTGCCCCGGGCTAAAGCCCACCTTCCCAGGGGCCCAATTCCGCCCCTGTTAATGCGTGAACATTCTAAACCTTAGGTTGAGAGTTAGAACCCTGGGATTGATATTTTTTTATGTTTTCAGCCACTGGACAAAAGCGAAAGAAAAATCTCAGGCTGTGAGTTCGAAATTTGAGATTAATATTTTTTTTATGTTTTATATATATACCGTTACTTACACCATTTTGCTTTTTTAATATTCTTATATGGAGATAATAGATAAGACGTCTCAAATGATAAATAAGACATCTAAAATTTCGTCTCTATACATGAGACGTACTCCAAAACGTCTCAGCAGCCGTTTTAATAGAATTTAATAGCGTGCAACCCTTTAGAGCGTCTCAAACTGCGTCTCTATTTCAATTGTGGTTCTAAAAAGAGAGACATGATTCAAAGCGTCTTAAACAAAACGTCTTAATATGTTTATTTTGTTGTAGTGGATGGTGATGGCGTGAGCCTCGAAGAGCCAGGGAGGGGGAAAGGCTGGGCGCCATTGTAGTGTTGTTGATGGCCGCCTCCATCAGTACTAAGGCTGAAGTTGCATTGCTTGCCACAACTATTTGTATCAGATATGAAACTGTTTGACGCGAAAAATCGCTCACGAGTTTTTTGCCCTGGGGTATGAGGTGCAGGTGTGCCAGTGTACTAAAGTACACAAAAATAGATAAACACAGCAAAAGATAGGAAAAACATGTATTTTATTTATTCATTTTAGAATAACAAAATTATAAGTTCCCTTTATGTATGTATGTATGTATGTATGTATGTATGTATGTATGTATGTATGTATGTATGTATGTATGTATGTATGTATGTATGTATGTATGTATGTATGTATGTATGTATGTATGTATGTATGTATGTATGTATGTATGTATGTATGTATGTATGTATGTATGTATGTATGTATGTATGTATGTATGTATGTATGTATATGCGCTCCGCAGCCTACTTTGCAGAGCAGATCTGATAAAGATGATGTGGTCTCCTGATTTCCAGGGCCTCGTAAGGCTCCTGGTTAATTACATCTGCGGGGCAAACCCACGGAACACCTCTGATTAAGCTGCGCATTGGATGTCATTTTCAGCCTTCGCTTCATGTTCTCCATACATATGATGAATGGTTGATGTAGACGTGGGTGTTGGAATGATCTATAGCCTCGTCGGTCTATGGAGCCATTGATAATGTAGCCCTTGCATTGGCCACACCCATCTATGCCGCTCGACTTCGTCAGTATCAAACGACGCATAAAACTAATGTGATTAAAGGTGTGCATGATTCACGTCGAGCATGACTGTTCTAATGATATAGTAGTAGAATTAGTGTAGTAGACGTACTTAATTTGGGCAATAAGGCTAGCAAAGCAGAACACCTGGGTCAAATGTTGAAGTGGTCAAATGTGACAAATAGGAAGGACCCCTCTGCAGTGCAGACTTACTTGGCCAAACTTAAGTGTCGCAAGGGCAAACCATCCTTACTTTTAGTAGAGCAGAACACCAGGGCCCAGTATTGACGTGGTCGAAAGTGGCTGCTGGGAAAAACTCCTCAAAAGCCAAAAACCATCGGCATTCGGGAATGGTTGGTAGTCAAAACCCAGAAACCATTAGCATTTGGACATAGACAATAGTCAAAAGCCGGAAACCGTCAGCAATTGGATGTAGTCGATAGTTGAAAGTCAAAAACCATCGGCATTTGGATGTAGTCAGCAATCAAAGCTGAAAACCATCAGCAATCGGATGTAAAAGATAGTCAAAAGCCGAAAACCATCAGCAATCGGATGCAGTTAAAGATTGAAAATCGGAAGTCATCGACAATTGGAAGTAGTCAAAGATCAAAAGCTAGAAGCCATCGGCAATTGGAAGTAGTCAAAGGTCGAAAGCCGGAAACCCTCAGTGATTGAACATAGTCGGCGGTCGAAAGCCGAAAGCCATCCGTAATCGAAAACAGCCGAAGGATGAAAGTCGGAAACCATCGGCAATCGTACGTAATTGGTGGCAGCCAGAAACCATCAGCAATCGGATGTACTTGGTAATTGAAAGCCAAAAACTATCAGCAATCGAATGTAGTTGAAGATTGAAAGCCGGAAGCCATTGGCAATCGAAAATAGTCGGTAGTCAAAAGCCGGAAACCATCGGCAATTGAAAATAGTCGGTAGTCGAAAGCCGGAAGTCAGTAGCAATCGAACATACTTGGTCAGTAGCAATCGAACATACTTGGTGGTTGAAAGCCAGGAACCATCAGCAATCAGAAATAGTCAAAGATCGAAAGCCAGAAGTCATCAGCAATCAAATATAGTTGGTGGTTGAAGGCCGGAAGCCATCGACAATCGAACGTAGTTGTTCGTCAAAGTAGTCGTGGTTGAAAACCATCGGAAGGCATCCATGGTCGAAAGCCATTGGAAGGCGTCTATGGTCGAAAGCCATCGAAACCTACCCATGGTTGAAAGCAATCTGAGGAAGTCAGTGATTGAACGACGTACTTGTAAATGTACTATACCAGCATGGCCGAACAAAGCACTCATTGGAGTATTGTAGCACATGGTCGAACGGAGCACTCGTTGGAGTACTGTAGCATCATAGTCGAATGGAGTACTTGTTGGAGTACCGTAACATTGGCAATAGCCAGCAGTTAGAAGTTACTGGTCATCGGGAACAGCCGGTGGTCGGAAACCATTGGGCGTTGAAGCAGCCGGTAGTCAGAAGCCACCAGACATTGGTAATAGCCGGTAGTCGGAAGCCCTCATTGTCGAAGTCATAGTCGTAGAAGCACTATAGCAAGTCGGTCGAGGGGTCATGCAGCACCATGATTGTAGTCATACTCATACAGAACTGTATCACCATAGTCAAGAAGGCACTGTGGTCGAAGTTGTGCTCGTAACACTGTAGCAAACTGGTCGAAGATCACTGTAGCACAGTGGTCATAGGACGTACTCATAATAGTACTGTATCACAGTGGTCGTAATGAGTACTCGTAAAAATATTGTAGCACATGGGTGAATGGAGTACGCGTTGGGTACTGTACCAGCATGGCCGAATGGAGTACTCATAAAAGTACTAGAGCATGGTGATCGTAGGGAGTACTCGTAAACGTACTGCAACAACGTGGTGGAAGGGGTACTAAAAAAAGTATTGTAGCACCATGGTCATAGGTTACTCATCGGAGTACTATAGCTATCGACCATTACTCGTGATCGTTGGTTGGAAGCCATCAACCATTAGTCATAAACAATGGTCAGAGGCAGTCGTCGACCTTGCTTGTAGTCAGTAGCTAAAGTACCAAATATCAAAGGCGATCAACGATGCTTGACTGCTATGAGCAGTCGAGAACATCTGAGTGTCAAATGCAATCAATGAAACTTGAGTACGATGAGCGATCGGAGGCGTACGAGTGCCAAAGGTGGTCGAGCGCGTCCGAGTGTGAAAGACGTTTGATGATGCCCGAGCACAATGAGCGGTTGTAAGCGATTGAGTATTGAATACGGACGGAGGTGTCTGTTCTTTGACAAACTGTTAGAGGTGTCCGTCTTCAAGATGTGGTCGAGGGTGGCCGTGTACAACAAGTAGTCGTAGGCGCTCCACTTTGACAAGCGGTCGAAGGCGTCCAACTTTGACAAGTAGTCGGAGATGCCCGCCTTCGTGAAGCAGTTGGGGGTGTCCGTCTTCGAGGAGCGGTCAGAGGCACTCGACTTCGACAAGTGGTCGGAGAAGCCCGCCTTCGTGGAGTGATTGGAGGCACTAGGCTTCGACAAGTGGTTGGAGACGCTTGACTTTGACAAATGGTCGGAGGCGTTCGTCTTTGAGAAGCAACCTGAAGCACTCGACTTCGACAAGCGATCGGGGACATCCATCTTCAAGAAGTGGTCGGAGATGCCCATCTTCGAGAAGCAGTCAGAGGCACTCTACTTCGAGAAGTGGTCGGAGGTAGTTGACTTCGAGAAGTGGTCGGAGATGCTCGGCTTTAACAAGAGATCAGAAGCACCCATCTTCGAGAAGCGTGAAGATGTCGGAGATACCATCTTTGAGAAGTGATCAGAGGCACTCGACTTCACCAAGTGGTCAGAGGTACTCAACTTCTACTAGCGGTTAGAGAGGCCCGCCTTCGTGCAGCGGTTAGAGGCACATGACTTCGACATACGCTCGGCTTTTACAAGCGGTCGGAGGCACTCGACTTTGACAGGTGGTCAAAGACGCTCGGCTTCAACAAGCGATCGGAGGTGTCCGTCTTCGAGAAGTGGTGTAAGGCACTCGACTATGACAAGTGGTCGGAAACGCTTGACTTTGACAAGTGGTCGGAGGCGCTCGACTTTGACACACGGTCGGAGACCCTCGGCTTTGACAAACAGTCAGAGGCGTTTGTTTTCAAGAAGCGGTCGAAGGCACTCGACTATGACAAGCAGTCGAAGGCATCCATATACTGATGGCAGTCAATGACGATCGAATATAGCAATCGGTCGTAAGCGATCGGGCATTGAGGACGGTCAGCAATGTTTGAGCACTATGAACAGTCGTAAGCTGCCGAACACGGCAAGCAATCTATAACTTCCAGGTACAGCTGGAGGTCGTAAGTGACCAAGCATAGTAGGCGATCATAAGTAACCAAGTATCAAAGGCGATCGGTGCCGTCCAAGTATAGTGGACGGTCATAAGTGACTGAATATCCACAGCGTTTGTGAGTGACTGAGCACAGAAGGTGGTCGATGACGTCTAAGCACGGCGAGCGATCCAAGGTGTCAGAGTCGACCAAGTACCATGAGAGGTCGTAGATGTCTGAGCACAACAGGTGATCAGGGATGATCAAGCATCAAAGGTGGTCGACAATGCCCAATTATAGCAGGCAGTTGAAAGCGACCGAATGTCATAGACGATCGAAAGCGTTCGAGTATTGGAGGTGGTTGAAAGCGTCCTGGCCCAACAGGTTGTCGATGACGTTTGAGTACTATGGGTGGTCGATGGCACCCGAGCATCGAAAGTGGTCGGCGACGTCCGAGCACAACAGGTAGTCATAGGCGATGGAGCACACAAGGCAGTGGATGACGTCCAGATATAGTCGACGGTCATAAGTGAGCTAGCACGGCAGGTGGTCATAAGCGACCGAGCAAGGTGGGCGGTCGATGACGTCCAAGTACTGTAGGCGGTCGATGACGTCTATGCCAGCGAGTGGCAACACCTAAGTACAATGGGTGATTGATGACGTCCAAGTACTGTAGGCGGTCGATGGCATCTAAGCCAGCGAGTTGCGATGCCTAAGTACAGCGAGCGGTCGATGGCGATCGAGTACTGTGTACGGTTGATGGCACCTGAGTGAAGCGAATGGTCGAGGACATCCAAGTACTATGGACGGTCAATGGCCCCAAGTGTTAAAAGTGATCGTAGACGTCTAGCCCAACGGGTGGTCAATGACGTCTAAGTGCTGTGGGTGGTCGATGGTGCCCGAGTATTGAAAGCGATCGTACATGACCGAGTGTTAGCAGCGGTCGATGACGTCTAGGTACATCAAATGGTCATAAGCAACCAATCATAGAAGGTGGTCGTAAGTAACTGAGCACAGGAGGCGGTCGTAAGCGACGGAATATCAAAACCATCGGTGATGCTTGGGTACAGTAGACGGTCATAGGGGACCGAGCCCAGAAGGCGGTCGAAGAATTCTTGAATATCGAAGGTGGCCAAAAACGTCTGGGTGCTAAAGGCAGTCGAAAGCACTTGAGTATCGCAAGCGGTCGAAAGCACCTTTGTCCCGAAGGTGGTCGAAGAAGTTTTGAGTATCGGAGGCGATCGTAGGCAACCAAGCTCAATGGGCGACTGGGACAATTTCAATGCAGTGAGGGCACACAACAGGAAAGACACCAAGATCACAAGGGCAGACCATCCTCATTAGATTAGAGTGGTGGTTAGCGACGTCATATGTCCTGTGTGACGAGAAGGACTTGTGAGCATTGCCATCTGCCTCACCTTGTGGAGCTATCATCAGATCAAAGGTACAAGCAAGACAAACTTGGTATATAACGGATCATCACAGCCGCACAGCTTGGCCGGGGCACACGCCACCTGCAAGATTTGGAGGACTTCATTCTTCAAGCATAATGAGATGATGGCGATCTTTTTCGCCCGTCATTGCAGCCAAAGGTCACCCAATGACGAGCTCCTGAGCGCTTCCTCAATGATATCACAAGCAGCGACCGCAGGCGTTGGCAGCCGTCCCGCTACTGCCACATTTTATCAGCATGCAAGCTAGCTCCGTTCGTCTGTCCTCCTCTCTTCTCTCCTCCTTCCATCTGATCTCCTCCTCTTATAGACATAAGCAAGGGCCATAGCATCATACGTGACCCTCACGCGGTGCGAATCAATCCCTAGCCTCCAGGATTGAGATCCTGATCCAATTGCTAATTCTTTCCTTCTGAACCTATGCCTTCCAAATTAGACAAGATTTATTGAGAAATACTTCTGTAAATGAAGATACGGTGCAATTGTCTTCCTGTTGCAAATATGGTTTGCTTGAAACCAATCTTTTCTTTCCTTCTTGGTGCGTGAGCCACCATTGCTTAGCTGCGCGCGGTGTTACGCATCGATTATTGGAATTAGTTTTGTTATTAATAGTTCATATGTGTATAGTCATGCGTCGAGTGCTCGTCATGCCCGAGTGTCGTGCAGGGATCGAAGGCCTTGGAGTCAGCGAGTAATCGGCAACTCTGGAGACTCAGCCATTATCAAAAGTCAAATGTGGTGAACCAGTCGTAGCACCATGATCCAATCGATAGTTACGGTGATCCGGTCGGTACTCGTAAGCTATAGCACCATGGTCAAGGATCTGTGATAACTGTTCGAAAAGACCATGGTCGACACAACACGGTCAAAATGACCATGTTCAACACGACGCGATCGAAATGACCATGGTCGAGCAGTCCTGATGATACAAGGTGCGGCACATTGACCACTTAATGGTTTTGTTTCTCATACTGTTTCATAGCCTGATTATACCAAAGTTTTTACCCAGCATATATTTCCCTATTTGCCCTGACTTGACATGTTTGCATAAAAACTCATCATACAGAAACTAGCTCAAACGGAGGCGAGGCAGTGATTGTATAGGACGGAAAATGGAGAGCTAACAGGAGGCGAGGAATGGTTCACAATTTCGGCAAAATTTTGAAAAATTCATCCATTTCGTTACCCCCGAAAGAAGAATGGTTTGGTCAAAGTTTGGCTGAATTTATCTCATTTGAATTTTGTCTAGATTTCATCTAAATTTTGGTGAAATTTCATTAAAATTTTGAACAAAATCTCCTTCTTTCTCGCTTTTTTCCAAAACAAAACTTTGAACCCTGGTCGCGAGCACGAACTAGCCGAAGCGCACGGGGAGGAGCACTGGGTGATCAACGAGAGGGATCACCTCCGTCTGGATTCAACGGCTCGCACGACGTCCTTTGAATAAAGGTCCAGCGGACATCCGTAAATTAGCGTTTTTGATAATCAACCTCTCGTCTTCACACGGAATAACAAGGTTGGATAACGGATAGGGTAGGACCTTCCAAAAGCACGACGTTGGCATTCGGCTGCAAGATGCAAAGCCAACAAAGCGATGCAAAGCAGAGGCACCACCCTGCAGAGCTCCCTGTCCCTTTTAGCACGGGAATATCCCATCCATGGAGGGCACAGTGGACGTCCTTTAGGGCGCTGTCGCATGCGCAAAATTTCATCGGCGCTCCATCTGTCTCGTCCAGTCAAGGTCAAGAGCGTCCGTATTTCTCGTCGTGTATTGAGTCAAAAAGATCTAAAGCTGGAGGCCCTCGATGATACTCAGTTCTGTTACGGTTTGATAACTTTTAGTTATAACTAATAGTTTTTGTCTGTGTTTTGGAAAAGACAACGGACGATAACATATATAACTTTTAGTTCGAAAAACCGTTTAGAGAATTCACCTTATTTATTTTGATTTTAAGAAAAAATCAAAAAGCTCAGAAAAACAAGCCTGAAACTCTTGACTTGGAGGAGTCCGGGCCTACCCATGCAAGATAGGCCGACAACTTAGGCCTGGTTTGGATCAAAGAAAAAAAGGGAGACAAGGTAGAGAAATTGCATGTAAAAGAAATTTCAAAGGAAATAGGTGTTTAGAATGGAGGATTGCCTTATTGCATGTAAAAGAAATTTCAAAGGAAATAGGTGTTTAGAATGGAGGATTGCCTTATTCCTTTTCTTTGGAAAGTTTCCTCTTTCTCATACTTTTCGAGGAAAAGAAAAATGAGGTAAGAACTCATGAGAAATTTTCCTTTGAATGTCTCAAGGCAATCTTCCTCTCCATCTCTCTCTCATTTAAACATATATTGATTTTTAAAGTTTCCGGTGTATGTCCTGCGATTGATTCAAAACACCATATTCCTGTGTTTTTCTATGTTTTGTATTCCAGTGCTTTGCACCTAAATTTTTATCTATTTCCTATATTTTTCCAATTCCTGTATTTTTCATTTCTTGCATTCCAAACAAGGTCTTAGACTTGAGTCCAAGCCTAACATCTCATTTCTATTTCTTTAGAAATATCCTCATTCACACAAGATTAAAGTGCATAATTATCTAATATTTAGATTGAAGATATCTGGGGAACTATCTATATTTTCAAATCTTTGAGCGTGTTGAACTTCTGTTCGTGCCTCGCAAGAGACTCCGGCCGCAGCTCATGTGGGTTTATATAAGAGCATGTACAATGCAGACGCTTAGAGAGGTGCTTAGAGCAACTCCAGCAGTACTACTCAAAACAGGGCCCCTACTTTTCATTTGAGAGCTCCCCCTACTTTTGAGGGCCCAATTTTTTTGCTTCTACTCCAACAAAGACCCCTCAAATTTAAGCCCTCAAATCCATTCCATCGCAATCGACACATGGGACCCACTCTCATTCTCTCCCTCTCCCTCGGTCCAACTCCAACGCCACGTCCCGCATAATCCACGCCGATCTCAAGCCGCCGGCGCCGCCATCGCGTGTCCCACGCCGCCATGTACGGCTCCAACTCCTCGAGGCGAGGCGCGGTGGGAAGCGAGGCGCCGGGAAGGGGCGGCGGGGAGGGGCGGAGGCGAGGCGAGGCGGCGGTGGAGTGGACCAGATCTGCCTAGGGCGCCGCGCGCGCGATCCGAGCGCGCGCGCGATCTGCAGAGGGTCGCCGCCGCGCGGATCTGTAGAGGGCGCGCGCGCGTCCCACTCGCCGCCGCGTTCTCCCTCCACCCCGCCGCCGCCGCCGGCGACCAGCCCCGGCGGCGGCGGCGGCGTGGCGCGAGGTGCGCGCCGCGGCCCCGCCGCTGCGTCGCGCCGACGCCACCGCCGCTTCCTCCCACGCCCGCTCGCTCTCCCAGCCGCCGCTGCCTCCCACGCCCGCTCGCTCTCCCACCGCCGCCGCCTCCCACGCGACGAGGCGCCGGGAAGGGAAGGGGGCGGGAAGGCGCAGGAGGAGGCGGGACGGCGGGAAGGCGCAAGGAGGAAGGCGGGAGTCGGGGCGTCGAGGTGGCGGCGGTGGAGGCGAGGCGCCGGGAAGGGCGGGGGGAGGGGCGGAGGCGAGGCGCCGGGAAGGGGCGGGGAAGCCGGGCGCGGTGGGCGGCGGGAGGAGGCGCTGGCGGGCGTCGGTGCAGCGGAAGAGGAGGAGGCGGGGCGGCGGAAGAGAGGAAGCGGGAGCGGTGAATTTTCACGGAGGCGGGGAAAACGGAAAATGAGAGCGAGTAGGGGCCCACAGAATGAGGGCTTGAAGGCCTCATTTGAGAGGCCTCCTATTTTTGAGAGCCAAGTAGGGGTCTGTGAGTCTTGTTTTGCTCTGCTCTCAAATATGAGGTTTGAGGGCTCAAGTAGGGGGTCTGCTGGAGTTGCTCTTAGCAATGAAAAACTGTTTTTTCTTGCCACATAGGATAGATAAGGTGCTTATTTTGAAGCATCGATGCTTAAATAAGCACCAGTGCTTAGTAGATGCTTATGTATATAACTGATTCTATTAATAGAAAATATAGTATCTAAGCACCCATGGGAGAGATGCTTGCATTGGAGGGAATAACTTTTGCATGGGTGCTTGATGATGTGGCTATATTATCTCTCTTTAAGTATTCATATATAAGCATCTTGCATTGTACATGCTGTAAGTGAACTTTTGCGGACTTTTTAACATGTAACCGCTGACGTACTATGACGGCATTGTTTGATCTTCTCTGTGTTTATCGACTAGAGTATTGGGCCGAGCTTAGAACTAGGCCGTGTGGCCCAAATAAAACAATTAGGCCTAACGCCAGCCCAATTAGACTTTTTTGCGCGGTGCCCAATTATGGAGGCTCGACTTTCCCTAAAAAAACTATAATTATCAAGAGATTTTCTCGGTACTTACTCCACGACGAGGCACGCTCGTACATGCGACTGCAAAGGCGTTCTCTAGCGCACGTAGAATATACGAACTATCCTTTAACGGCTCTTAAAAATGATTTTTGATTTTTATTATATTATCTAATTTTTAAATATAATATTTTTCTCAAGACAGGATCTATAAATTAACTGTAGTACATGTTAAAAATTCAACATCTGTATTAACCAAAATTATAAACAAATATCTCTTTACAATCACTATCACAATCAACTAAAATTCAAAAATTTTAACAAAAACGAAAAACCACAGTCATACAAGATAGTTCCGTAGAATAGCGGAGACCAACATGTTAAAATTTGTGGGCCAAGTCCATATAAGGCAAATCTCAAAGGCCCACTCATGCAAAGGAGGCATGCATGTGAACTTTAGTACCACATTGCTAGTTCTAGGAGAGGAAGACCAACTTAAAAGGAATGGTGCACTCCTAGCCACTTGAGGCATGTGTGGGAGAGAACTAGAGGATCACACGCGCGCGCTCGCTCGCCTCGCCTCGCCGGTTCTGTTACATGTTGAGGCATGTGTGGGAGAGAACTAGAGGAAGACCAACTTACATGTCTAGATCGTTTATGTCTGTGATGGTTCTGTTATTTTGCGTGCATGTTGTCATGATTTATTTATGGAATAAATTGAATCTACATGTGCTTATATTTCCAACAATCCAAAACCTTATTGTAGGCAATCGTGGTTTTACTATGGCTGGATTTGCCGATGCACCGAGGCCGGATAAATTCTCGGTGTGCACTTTACGAGATGGCGATCAAGGTCACTCGTGGCTTCTTGCTATGAATGTATTCAGGTTAGTAATGGCAAGCTGAAGGTGTTCTTGATGCTGAAAAGCGTAAAGAATTCGAGACTGCCACTACTCTCTTTGTTGGATGCATTCTTAGTGTTCTTCTTGACCGTCTGCGGCGAGGTGTATATGCACATGACAGACGCGAAGGAGTTATGGGATGCACTGAATTCCAAATATGGTGCTATCGATGCCAAGAATGACATGTATGTCATGGAGCAATTTCATGACTACAAGATGGTTGATAACCGTTCAGAGTAGATCGGGCTCATGAGATACGCACCATTGCTAAGGAACTCGAACTCCACGAAGTGTGCCTTACCCGACAAGTTTGTGGTTGGATGTATTATTGCGAAATTACCTTCTTCATGGAGGAATTTGAACAAAGACTCAAACACAAGAGACAAGAGTACTGCTGAGAGTCCGATTGGGTCTCTTGAAATTGAGGAGAAAGCTCGGAAAAGGACGCCGTGTCTAAGGGTGATGGAGGCGCCTAGTGCCAATGTGGTACGAAACCCTCAAGCAAGAACAAAGGGAAATTTGTCAAAGCGCAATGACAACCAACTTCAAGAAGAAGAAGAACAACAACAATCGGGATGATAGAACTTGCTTTGTGTGCGGTGAGGTTGGTCACATGGCCAAGAAGTGCCCACAACGCAAAGGAAAGAAGGCACTTGTAGGACGGACTTCTAAGTCATTAACGTGACCATTGGCAAGACGGAGATGAGACGGGTATGGTAATTTACCTCGTTTTTTCGCTTAGTCAATCTACCAATTGGTGGATTGATACAGAGCTAATGTACATGTGTGTGCTGATATTTCATTGTTTTCTTCTTATCAGTCGCCCGATTCCTCCGTCCTAATGGGGAATGGGTCACATGCTACTGTTCATGGTGTTGGCACGGTAGATCTGAAGTTTACTTCGGGGAAGATCGTGCAGCTGAAGAACGTGCAGCATGTCCCTTCTATAGACAAGAATCTCGTTAGTGGCTCCCGTTTATGTAGAGACGGGTTTAAGTTGGTGTTTGAGTCTAATAAAGTAGTCGTGTCTAAACATGGATATTTTATTGGTAAAGGCTATGAGTGCGGAGGCTTGTTCCGTTTTTCCCTTTCAGATTTCTGCAATAAGTCTGTGAACCATATTTATGGCAGTGTGGATGATGAGGCCAATGTTTGGCACTCACGTCTATGTCATATTAATTTTGGTTTGATGTCTCGGCTTTCCAGTATGAATTTAATTCCAAACGTTTCCATCACCAAAGGTTCTAAATGCCATAGCTGTGTGCAATCAAAGCAACCTCGTAAGCCTCACAAGGTCGCCGAGAGAGAAACTTGGCACCACTAAAACTCCTGCATTCAGATCTTTACGAGATGAATGGCATGTTGACAAAGGGTGGAAAACGATATTTCATGACATTGATTGATGATGCAACTAGGTTACATTATGTGTATTTATTGAAAACGAAAGATGAGGCTTTAGACTATTTTAAAATCTATAAGGCAGAAGTTGAAAACCAATTAAATAGAAAGATAAAAAGACTTAGGTCAGATCGTGGTGGAGAGTATTTCTCAAACGAATTTGACTTATTTTGTGAGGAACATGGCATTATACATAAGAGGACGCCTCCTTATTCTCCCGAGTCAAATGGGATTGCCGAAAGGAAAAATCGCACGTTGACTGACTTGGTGAATGCCATGTTAGACACTGCGGGCTTACCTAAGGCATGGTGGGGGGAGGCTCTGCTAACCTCTAATCATGTATTAAATAGAGTTCCTAATAGAAATAAGGACAAAACACCATACGAGGTATGGATTGGGAGAAAACCATCACTTTCTTACTTGCGTACATGGGGGTGCTTGGCGAAAGTCAATGTGCCAATAACTAAGAAACGCAAGCTTGGACCGAAAACTGTGGACTGTGTCTTTCTGGGATATGCTAATCATAGCATTGCCTATAGATTTTTGATAGTTAAAACTGAGGTACCTGACATGCATGTTGGTACAATTATGGAGTCTCGAGATGCAACGTTCTTTGAGAATATTTTTCCAATGAAGGATACACATAACACTACTAGTCAACCTTCTGAAATAATTCCCGCTCAATCACACCACCAACCTTTTGAACATACACATGAACTTGTCAATGAGGAGGATGATAGTGAAGCTCCTAGAAGGAGCAAGAGACAAAGGATATCCAAATCCTTTGGTGATGATTTCACTGTGTACCTTGTGGACGACACTCCCAAGTCTATTTCAGAAGCGTATGCATCTACTAATGCAGACTATTGGAAGGAGGTCAGTCCAGTAGTGAAATGGATTCCATTATCGCTAATGGCACCGGGAGCCGACAGATAGACCTTATGGGTGCAAACTTGTAGGGTGCAAGTGGGTGTTCAAAAGAAGCTTAGGCCCGATGGTACCATTGAAAAGTACAAGGCTCGGCTTGTTGCCAAGGGCTACACTCGAAAGAAGGCGAAGATTTCTTTGACACTTACTCACTGTTGCTAGATGACCACAATTCGAGTACTACTTGCTTTGGCTGCCTCACATGGTCTTCTCGTTCATCAAATGGACGTTAAGACAGCTTTTCTTAACGGAGAGTGGATGAGAAATTTACATGGAACGACTTGATGGATTTGTAGTAGAAGGTCAAGAAGGCAAGGTGTTAAAGCTGTTGAAATCTTTGTATGGTTCAAACAAGCCCCTAAGCGGGGCATGAGAAGTTCGATAGAACACCGACATCTGCAGCTTTGTTGTCAATGAGGCAGATAAATGTGTATACTATCGCTATGGTGGGGGTGAGGAGTTATTCTATGCTTTGTATGTGGATGACATCTTGATTTTTGGGACAAACATCAATGTGATAAATGAGGTCAAATTATTCTTGTCTCAAAATTTTGATATGAAAGATCCGGGAGTGGTGATGTTATTCTAAATATTAAATTGGTTAGAGGTGAGGATGGTATTACATTATTGCAATCTCATTATGTGGAGAAGGTCTTGAGCCGTTTGGCTATTCTGAAAGCAAGCCTTCTCCAACACCTTATGATCCTAGTGTGTTACTTCGTAAGAATAAGAAAATTGCTAGGAATCACCGGAATACTCCTGAGATAATTGGCTCACTTATGTATCTAGCTAGTGCAACAAGGCGGACATCTCCTTTGCTGTGAGCAAGTTGAGTCGGTTTACTTCTAACCCGTGAGATGATCACTGGAAGGCGCTTGAGCGAGTGTTGCGCTATCGAAAGGTACCTTGAACTTGGGACTTCACTATACTTGGTACCCGTCGCATCGGAGGGTTATAGTGATTCCAAGCGGATCTCGATGTTTGATGAAATCAAAGCCACTAGTGGATATGTTTTCACTATTGGTGGTGGTCTTTGTTTCATGGAGGTCTTGCAAGCAGACTATTTTGACGAGGTCAACCATGGAAGCGAGCTCGCGACACTAGACATCGCTCATCGTTGAGGCGAGAATGGTTACGGGATCTATTGATGGATCTCGCCTCGATGGAAAAGCCGATGCTGACTATTCTTATGAATCGTGATAATCAAACCATATCGCTAAGGTGAATAGTTCTAAGGATAATATGAAATCGTCTAGGCATGTCAAGAGACGATTGAAGTCTGTCAGAAAATGAGAAACTCGGAGTTATAACCTTGGACTACATCCAAACAAATAGAAACTCAGCAGATCCTTTACAAAGGGACTATCACGGAATGTGATAGATAGTGCATCGAAGGAGATGGGAATGAGACCCATGTGAGTTATCTATGGTAGTAACTCAACCTATGTGATCGGAGATCCCGTGAATTAGGATCCGGAAAAACAAGCCATTAGTTAATCGGAGGAGAGTAATTTCAACCCTCTCTATGTGAAGATGCAATACTCTCAGAAACTGCAAGGTAGGTTGGTTAAGGTCTTAATGTGTTCCATTGGCTTTCAAAAGCGAAGACATTATCCTGCAGAACGTTCTTGAAAGAACACACCTATATGAGCCCGACTGTTAGTCGCAGTCTATGGAGATCTTGGGAAAATCTCCTACTAAGCTCATGAAGAGACCAAGGAGTATGACTTATACGCTCCAACCGAGGGGTAGCCTACTGGCGGCCTAGTATCAGTTAAGTCTTTAAGTGAAGCTTGCTTGCACCAAACTTGCAATTCAAGGCGTAGTCCATTGTTCAAGTTGTGAGTAAGTGTAGCTTGGAGTTCTAGGTGGATGTTCAACCTTAATCGGTCTCCATCGAAATACTGATATATAAACAGTACATTGGAATTCAGGCAAATCTCTGTGGGACTTTGAGATCTGGTGGGGGATTGTTAAAATTTGTGGGCCAAGTCCATATAAGGCAAATCTCAAAGGCCCACTCATGCAAAGGAGGCATGCATGTGAACTTTAGTACCACATTGCTAGTTCTAGGAGAGGGAGACCAACTTAAAAGGAATGGTGCACTCCTAGCCACTTGTAGGGCTGGAAAAATAGCTCGAGGCTTGCGAGCCAGCTCGAGCTCGTCACGAGCCAAGCCGGCTCGGCTCGAGCTCGTGCGTTTTTGAGCCGAGCCAAGCCCATTATCTAGCTCGCCAAAAAAACGAGCCGAGCTCGAGCCGCTCGCGAGCCGCTCGAGCGGCTCGTTGGGCTCGCGGTCGTGCTGTCCCGATGGGACCCAAAGGCGCCGCCCCCAAGCCCCAAGCCTATTACCTTCTTTCGTTCCGACTCCTCCCGTGACTCCCGTCCCGAACGATCCCCATTCCCCAATCAATTCCCGATCCCTAATCCTCTCTCCGCTCATCCTCTCACGGACATCTATCGCGCCGCCGCGCGCCGTCCTCCCTTGGTCTGCCCCTCCGCTCGCCCGTCCACCCCTTCTCTTCGGAGCTGGCCGTCATACTTGTCTCCATCAAGGACTCCTCTCCACCTACCCCCGGTCAATGGAGACCCTGCCGACCCACTCCCGGACACCGACCTCCCAGCCTCCCAACCCAAGCCTCCTACACCTTGACCAGTTGACCTTGGCGGCAACTTCTTCTCCGGCAACATCCCGCCTAGCTTTGGGTGCTTCGGGGCCATCGAGTTCCACTCCGTCGTCGGCAACAACCATCGAGTTTATCAACCGCTTCCGTGGCGGCATCCTAGAGTTCGTCGCCGAGCTTGAGTGATGAGTCCCTCCAGGACCTCAAGGCTCAAGTTGTGGCGGAACAACTTCACCGACGCAGAACCAGCTTACAGGCGACATCCTCAAGCTATGCAAGAGAGGTATTCTACTCTAAGTTAGCACATTGATCTTCTTTGACGATTACTAGTGCGAAAGATTCCAGATAACACATAGTGCGAAAGATTCCGCCATGACCCCCACTTCAAGCCATTTTGGCTTGAACTGGCTCGTTCAAGCCATTTTGGCTTGAACTGGCTCATTCAAGCCATTTTGGCTCGTTCATGCCATTTTGGCTTATGTTATGTGTATCTACTCTTATGTGTTATGTGTATTGGCTTATGTGTTATGCTGCAAAAGTATTGGCTTATGTGTAACAATGTGTTATGCAGTTAAATCTGATATGCTATTAGTATTACATCTGAAATGCACTATTAAATCTGATATACATCATAAATCTGAAATGCTATACTGATAATTGACATACAGATCGCTTATCTCTGTTGTCTTTGCTCTGTTATGCTATACCGATAATTGACATACTGATCAGATCAGATTCGCTTTTTGGCTCGGTCGGGCTCGCGAGCTGGCTCGAGCCGCCAGTCGAGCCGAGCCAAGCCTCCCGCGTAGCTCGTTTCCAAAATGAGCCGAGCCGAGCCGAGCCGCATCTTTGACCGAGCTCGGCCGAGCCTGGCTCGAGCCGGCTCGGCTCGGCTCGTTTCCAGCCCTAGCCACTTGAGGCATGTGTGGGAGAGAACTAGAGGATCACACGTGCGCGCTCGCTCGCCTCGCCTCGCCGGGCGGGCGGCGCGCGGCGGGCGGGGCGGCGGCGCGCGAGCGCACGGCACTGCGTGAATGGTCCGCCAAAATCGGCGCCAGTGCTTGCGCAGACGCAGCTTCCTTTGCGCTTTTATTTTTGCGGTTTGAGTGGCGGTGAATCCGGATCGGTTCGCGTGACTAATCCGTTTGATTACGAGTTATGGAGAACGTGCGGCGTCTTGATCACGCGTCCGATTCCTCTATAAATACCGAGTCGCCGCTTCCATACAAAGATATGCGAAAATCAATCTAGGTTTTGCCTCTTCCATTGTGCTTTGCTACTGTCCCACGTAGTCTACTCCGTCCCGTTCGCGGCGTGCAGCACCGCCGGGAGAGCAAGTCTCGGAACCGCCGCCACGAAGTCCTGCACCGGAGAGGGCGAATAAGGTTTTGGGAAGCGCTGCGTGCGCATCGCTGTCTGTAGATCCGCTCGTCTTCCTCGTCGTTCGGCCGACGAGTCGTCATCGACACCGCGTCATCCACACCATTCCTGCAGCGTCAACATCTGCAAATCGATCGTAAACAGAACCATCGATGCATGCGATCATGTTCTCCGATTAGATCTGTTCATATACGCTTTCTAGTTTACATGTCTAGATCGTTTATGTCTGTGATGGTTCTGTTATTTTGCGTGCATGTTGTCATGATTTATTTATGGAATAAATTGAATCTACATGTGCTTATATTTCCAACACAACATACATGTCCGCAACCTCATGGAGCGCGGAGACGTGCTTTCTCGCTGACTCACGTTTACGTAACAACAGAAATCCAAATTTTAAGACCTGGCGAGTAGAATCGTGCTTCATCGTCAGAACCAACCAACCGCCCAACGGCTGGCTCCCTGACATTGCTCCCTTCCATTTCACAATCCATGCATCCAGTAAAACAAACTTCCACACTTGAGGCACATCATCAACGAAGAACAGCTTTTGATTGCCCTGCATGGTTGCGTGCATCGCATGGATCCACACTACGTGCTACATCGATCGCAATCACTTCCATCACAAGTTCACAACAACCGTAAGAACAGGAGATAGTCAAATGGTCACACCACCACAGCCTCCATGGATGCAAGATTGCAAGCTACCAACAGTACAACACGTACTACTCAGTGGCTGCACCTTGACCTGATCGAGCACAGGGCTGAAATAACCTTGGGCGAAGAAGACACCGACGCCGCCTTTGCACACGGCACCGTCGTCATCAGCTCCGTAGGCGTCACCGTTCGCCTCCCCGAGGCATGCCTCCGCATCGGCCAGCCCCGAACGGCCACCACCCTGGGCACCGATCCCCGAGCGCCTGGACGTGCTCCGGCCACAGCCGCTCCTGCACGAGCCCCGGCCACCACCAGCCGCATGTGCTCCGCCGAGCTCCTACCACCGGCCGCATGTGCTCCACCGACTCCCGGCTACAACCACTCCCGCACGAGTGCCGCCGCTGCCCCGGGGAAGCCGACACTGCCGATGGCGCTCCCGCACGAAGTGCTGCCGGCCCACACGCCGCCATCCCCACCACCGCTCCTTGCCCATGCTGCTCCTGCACGAAGTGCCGCCGGCCCACACGCAGCTCAGGCCATCGTCGCCGGGTGGGGATGGGGCAGGGGAAACCCTACCCCCATGCGTTGAATGGGTCGGGATGGGCCAAAGAAAAAGAGGAAGGAGGCAAGCACCGGCAATGTTGCAAAAAGGCCTTTCGAATTCTGGAAATTATGGAAGGGTCCCTAGAATTTTTAGACAGGTCCCGGTTTTTGCAAAAGGGACCTTGGGAAATTAGAAAATTATGCTAAATATTTTCTCAGAATTGAAAATTTGCGGATAACCCTCGGAAATTGCAAAATTCATTGAAAATCATATTCCAGCTTAAATGGGCCTCGAGAATTCAAATTTTAAATTATTTTTCGTATTTGAAGCATGTTTAGCATTGTCATCATTATTTTCTATGTTTTCTGTATTTATTTACTGTTTTGATTAATCATAATTATTTAAATTACCTTTAATCACTGAAATTAAAAGTAAAATTTATAGAAAATGCATAGAAAATTCTAGAACATTACAAAAATCTTTTGTACCATTGTCCAATTTATTTACCTGCAGTAAATGTATTTATGCATGTTTACCGACAGTAAATTTATATATTCCCTTCATGCACATGTAGATGATAGGCATCATGAACCGGGAGTTCGAGGAGCTGGCCCAGCGTGACCAAAATTATTTGACTTAGGCTTCCGATGTCGTGATAATACTTGGAGTCAAGAAGCTCCGCACTGCCATTGAGATTGGTGCACCACAGGATGTTAAACCCACCCCTGAGGAAAATGATCAGGCACTTCACTTTCTCAGACACCACCTCTGTCTCACTCTTAAGAATGAGTATATGACAAAGAAGAGTACGATAGCGTTGTGGACTACACTCAAGAAGCAATTCGAGGAGCTAAAGTACACCATCCTTCCTCAGGCAGAGTAAGAGTGGATCCGACTGAAGTTTGCCGACTTTCAAAACTATCAGGGAGTACAATTCTGCTTTGCACAGAATTTGTACCAATCTTCAACTTTGTGGCAAATAGATTACAGATGAGCAGAAGATTGAGAAAACCCTATCCACCTTCCACCCCAATGCAGTGCAGTCTGCGCGCAACTATTGTTAAAACGGCTACAAAGAGTATATTGAATTGATTGATATGATGCAGGTTGCAGAGGCACAGGATGAAGTTCTCTGCAAAAACTTTGTAGCACAGCCACTTGGGTGCTCCGCTGGCCGTGAAGCCAACGCTGGGAGCTACAAGGTGCGAAAGCCCATAATAAAGAAAAGGGGAAGGCAAATTGCACTAGACCAGACATTGCATTTGTCGTAAACCTGTTAGCAAGGCATAGTGCAGAACCTACGAAAAGGCATTAGTAGAGAATAAAGGACATCTTCCGATACCTCCAAGGAAGTAAGGACCTTGGGTTATTCTACAGAAAGAATTAAGACTTGAATATAACTGGCTATGTAGATGCAGGGTACCTATCGGACCTGCATACCGCAAGGTCACAAACAGGCTATGTATTCCTGTGTGGTGCAACTGCATTTTCATAGAAATCGTCTAAACAAAGTCTTGTAGTGACTTCGACGAACCAATCGAAAATAATAGCACTGTGCGAAGCCGCATGAGAATGTGCTTTGCTCCGACGAATGATTCACCACATCCAGCAGTTATGTGGGTTGAATATCAAGCAAACTCCCATAATTATATATGAAGATAATACAGCTTGTGTTGCATAAGTGTAGATGGGCTACGTGAAGAGTCATCTCACAAAAGCATATCAACCCCAAATTCTTCTATGTTTATGAATTGTAAAAGATAGAAGAAATTAAGGTACTATATACTAAATCACGTGAAAATCTTGCAAATTTATTCACTAAATCACTTCCAGCATCTAGTTTTAAAAAATATGTACGAGGAATTGGAATGATGAGACTTAGAGAGATGTAGAATTCAGGAGGAAATTTTTCTCAAGCTCGTTATTAAAACTTGATTACGAAGATGGAGTACCTAAAGAATACATCCTGTAGATTAAATAAATTGGGTGGATTGTACTCTTTTTCCCTTAACGAGTTTTCCTGAAAGTTTCTCAGCCAAGGTTTTTAATGAGGCAATTCATGCAACAAAGCATAACGTGTATCATGTACTCTGTCTCTAAATTTTTTCCACTGGGTTTTTATGGAGTTTTGATGATGCATGAACGTGTCGGATGAGTACCCAAGGGGAGTATTGGGAAACCTGGGCCTAGGCTTGAAGCCTTGGCCCATGGTGGGCATCTCACCACTAAGCTACATATAGGGAGTCCCATTGGCTATTTTGTACACACGTGAAAGAGAAAACAATAAAGAAAGAACATGAGTTCCCCCTATCTTTGTGTTTTCAATTTACTATTTGCATTACTCCGTGATTGATCCGCCTCTTTGCATAGAGAAGGATCGACCGGACTGGACTCGCCAGCGACGATTCCTCAACAAACAAAAACCAACCTAGGGTCCTGTATGCGAATACATCCAAAGAAATGCTATTATTATTTCCCCTATCCTAAGGAAGGAGTCTTCTGTAACAAAGTAGACAGAGCGGGGCCCAGATTCTCACAGCAAGACTCGATCTTTGTTATCCATTCATGTAAACTTTGGCCATCAGGCCCATATTCAGTTAAATAAAGTTTGTCATTATGCATGATATTTGTCTTTGTTATCCATTGTGTGCACTAGCTGATCCTGGACTAGTGCAATTAACACAGAGGGTTTCGGAGTTGTTGCTCCGGTATCCGACATAGATGGTATCAAAGCTATGACGACTCTAAGATATGACCATCGATAGAATAGAATGGTTGCACTTTAAGGATTTATTTTAAATAACTAGTAATTTAGAAAAAAAAAAGGTTTTGCTTATCCTTAGCTTTCAATCTTTGCTTACTCTTATCTCTCAATTCTCCCTCATCTTTACGTCATTTTTGGAAAAGAAACATATTTCTGTCTCTTCCCTTGTTCCAAAGCAACTATAGATGGCAACAACTGGAATTCTTCGATTTTGCCGCAACTTCAATCTACGCCTTAAAGGATCATGCTTTGAGAGCCATGAAGGATGACACCAATACAACCCTTGTCTCTTTACGTTAAGTTGTTAAGCTAGAAAGTAGACGAAGTTATGAGCTGTCAATTTCTCTTTTGTCGGTAGCCGTAACTATTGCTTGATATTTGCTTAATAAAGGTTTTGCTCGGTTGGCGTTTTGTTTTGGGTTGCGCAAAACGTCCACTGTTCCCGCTTTGCTTTGAGTCTGCTCTCTCCTAATCTTTGGAAGCATCAAGTTGGAGCACCAACTGCCAACAACCTTTGCGAAGGGATGTTTGAACCAGATCTCAGCTCAAGCCACACAGAGTAAAATCCAAACCTATATCTATGCTAGCCCGTGCGAATCTCAGGGACGAGATTCTTTTTAAGGGGGTAGTTTGTAACATCCCAGCTATTTATTTCAAAATTTTCAGTAAAAATGAAAACTCGTATTAATTTAAAATAAAACCAAGTGTTTTTGCTTGCCTAAATTTTAGAGATTTTATTTAACTAAAAATATTAATTAAAGTATATAAAATTATTATTAAATAAAGAGTACTTTGAATTTTATATAAAATTCTATTTTAAATTAATTATTTGAAAGCATTTGGCTTTTATCTGGATTTGTTGTGCCTTTCTAGATTTTAAAAATCAATTTCAAAGCTAAAAAGTACTTTCTTAAAAATTAAAAGACTAACTTTAAGTTGGAAATATTTTTCCTATGTCTAAAAGAGCTCCAGGAATTTTTATTAAATATAATGGATTTTTAGACTTTATTTGCTATTTTCTAAGTATTTTCAAAGTTTCCTAGTATTTCTGAAAACCAAAAACAAATTTTAAATCTCGCTCTCTCTCAGGCCGATGCGTGTCGCTCTCATATTCAATCCATCCTCGTCTGGTTTAATCTCAGCCACCCGCCTTCACTTACCCCTTTGTTCCTTGGCCGACGGTCTAGATTTAATCTACCGCCGCCGATCTAATCTCGGCTATCCGATGTCACTTAACCCCTTACCTCTCCATCTGACAGCCTCGATCAGTTCCTTGCACCACGTGGCAACCATCTGTCTGTCCGCCTTTGTCCCTCTCTCTTCTCTCTCGCCGACATGCAGGACTTGCCTGTTAGGTTCTCCTTCCTCCTCTCTTCTTCTTCATTTGTCCGTCGCCATGGCCGCTCTTCGTCGAGCTTTTAATTAGCGCCATTAATGTGGGCATTCAATGCCATTGTTAATCCCCGTCTCTCCCCTCTTCATTCCGCATTCATCTCTTCCGTTTCCGCTCCTTTAATCCCCGCTAACCGCTGCACTACACCACCGCCTCGGCCTTCAACTCCAGCGAGTTATTCCGCCGACCGTTACTACTCCTTCACCCTATATAAGGCCCTCCCTTCCACCCTCGTTCTTCACTCCACCTCTCCTGCCTCGGCCTTCAACTCCGGCTGTGTGGATGCCACCTCAGCGCCGAGTGCCAGCTAGCCAAGTGTGCCACCTCAGCCTTCTCCCCAGTCCATGAACCCAGTCCACCATAAACCCGGTCCCACCTGTCAGTGACTAAAACCCTTTTTCTATTGAAAATAATTCAGTCGAAAAATCAAAATCCTTGCTGACATCACCCTAACGTCATAAATTCCTTTTTCCATAGAAAACTAATTCCACCAAAAATCATTTCCTCTACTGACGTCATAAATTGATTTTTCAATACAAAAATAATTCCAAAAATCAGATTTATTCTTTTTCTCTCTTTTCAAACTTCCAGAAGGCCGTATTTTTTCATTTTAACTCTGATTGAGCCCATTCAAATTTCTAAATCATCAAAAATTTCAATCTATCTATTTCTATCCACTTTTCAACTTTTTAGAGTCTATTTGAATTTATTTCAATTAAAATTAAAGCTTAGAAAATAAAAATATTTTAATGGTTAAATTAAACTTCAATTAAATCTGAAATTAGTTTATTTGACATTTTCATTTTACAAGGATTTCTGTGGAATTTTCTTTAATTTTCGTATTTATTTTATTATTTAGAATTTTTTCTTATTTTTCTCTCTCCTCTCTTTCTTCTCTGTTCCTTCTGTGTCCCAAGCGAGTTGCCACCATGGCCGTTACATTGAAGCTTTCAATCCCCATGTTTTCCTCCATGATTCTTCGTGCAATCAAGAGCATTCAATCCCTCTCTTCAAAACTCCTCTACTCCCAGCCGTTTCCCCCCTCCTTCATGTGTATTTACGCGAAATTGAACCGTTGCCCCGAATTAAGGTCGTCGCTTGATCTCCCTCTCCCGTCCTCCTCAGCCCCTATAAAAGAGAGGCCCATGAGCCCCTTCTCATCCTCATCCATCCCCGAAAATTTCACGTCTTCTCTCCCTTCCTCCTTGCCATAATCGACATTTTTCTCTCGCAAACCGAATGCCATTCCTCGGCCATTTGCGCTGCGTACAGTGGAGTCCCGCCACCATTGACCACATCACCAGCTTTGCCTTCGCGTGTTCTACACAGTGCTTCTTTCGCCTTCGCCGGAGCATCGACGCTACAGTGGGCCAAATCACGCCGCACTTCTCTCGTCGTCGTCGGCCGATTGTGCACGTTCCACTACTACCGAGGTGAGCATTGAGTTTCCTGTGTTCCCCTCTTTGTTTTTCCGCAAACCCCACCCACTATCTCCTTTCCATTTGCCCGAAATACCGACATCAACCTGCCAATCGCCGAAGGTCTTTTCTACCGTGTTTCGCCACCATCCGATGTTCTTTGGCCGAGCCATCTATACCATTGAGTTCACCTCGATGCATTCTACATTGTGTTTCTATCGCTATCACCTAGGGGTGCAAATGGAGCGAATATTTCCTGACCGTTCGTCCGTCCATTTTAATTCGGATACAGTTCAGAGGAAATTTTTGGATATCCAAAGGTTTTGTCGGATATGGAAACGGATTCGGATATTTTTTTGTCGGATACGGAAACGGATTCGGAAAAAGCATTATCCGATGGATACGGAACTATCTAGATATTTTTCTGGATAGTTACCCGGATAGTTACCAGATAGTTACCGAATACGGAAACGAAGTCGGATACCTGGCCTCTTCGTTGGCCAGGTGGGATCTCCGACTCTTCTTGAAATGTAGCATCATTTATTTATATAAGATTGCTTGTTTCAGTGGCTGTTGCAACGTCGGTACACTCGTATTAGATCTCAGTTTGCATAATTTGTCTCTGTCACCATGTGAAATTTACTTTCGTGTATTATCCGTTAAATATTCGTGACCGAAACTAACTGTATTCGGAGCGGTGTGTATTCGCTCCGTATTCGTGAACGAGAATATCCTTATTCGTATTTGTATCCGGCGCTATCCGTGTTCGACTCCGACTCCAACAAAAAATATGAAAAAAGATACAGAATAAGCAATATCCGTTCGTATCCGCTCTGTTTGCACCCCTACTATCACCTGAAGATTCCCGAGTCCTCGCCGACCTTGTCGAGCCACGACACTAAAATCGCTTCTTCGTGTACACTGCTTTTTCGATGAGTTATTTGATTTTTGTTCATGTCATATCGTGTCCTAGCCTCTAAGCAACTTATCTACCATTTTTATTTAATTTTTTATGGAGCCAATTGACAAAAATTGAGCTTTCCGCGGAAATGGCTGTTTTCGACTTCCGCCGTCGATGGTGCCATCTCCAATGGATTTCTGGCTTAGCCAATAATTTTCCTAACTTCACCATATCGTGTTCTACCTATGCTCACCTTACATCTCTATGTTCCACACTTGGATACTATCTCTCTCCAACCTGTCGTTGTCGCTACCACGCCGTCACACTCGCTTTTCTCTCACCGCCGATGATTTCTGTCGTTCCTCACCGCCGTACTCACGCCACCACCTTCACCTCATCGCTGGGATTCCATTTTGCCTGTTCGCCGGCCACCTCACAGCCTATCGGCACTGCGCTATTCAAAAAGTAATTCTTGGATTTTTATCATTTCATGTGATACCCAAAACTTCCAGATATTCGTTCCTCCTCATATACGAACTCCGAATCCGTTGATTCTTTCTCCTAAATTCATCTAAAATCATAATCTATCCCTCAATATATATTTTATAATTTTTGAATTTTATTTGAATTTATTCGCTTTGGTTCTTCGCATGTAGATTATGACAAATCCGGAGAGTTCGATTTCGACGATTCGTAGCATCAAGACTTCGAGTAAGGCAAATTACACCTTTGATCATTTTGCTCTCAGTAATTTTAAATTAATTATGTTGTTTTTAAAATTATTATGCATGCGTACTTTGATTCAATCTAGTTTACATTCAATTTAAATTCTAGTTATGCCCAATTCCTTTGCATATGGCCAAATTTGATATTGAACATCTTATGCCTTGTCACCCTAGATAAAAACCTAGTTAGTACATTAGTATTAACTGAAAATTTTATAGCAAAGCTTAGCCATGTTAAAAATAATTATAGGTTGGGATACCTTTTCACATAAAATGATGATTTATAAAACCTACTCTTGGCTTCGGTGAGTCAAAAAAGACTATGAGTTATTTCAAAACAAAATATGAAAATTTGGTTTAGATTTAGACAAATGTTTAGGCCTTAGCCTTATTATTTAACCTTATATAAAAACAAAATAAATATTTACTTCAACTCTGTTTTTTCACTCAATTGACCTTATTATGTCTTTCTTTGTCAATCCTTATTTATGCATTAACTCTGTTAAACCTCCTGGTGTAACTTGTGTAGTACTTTATGTGCTCGTGTTGCTCAATTCGTCATTTTCATAGGACTTCGTTGATTTCAGTGAGGATCAGAACGTATAGGCCACATCTTACTGTCGTTTGCCTGTGAGCAGCCTCGGTGGGCTTCTTCCGCTTCGGTTTTTTCCTTTCGCTGCTTATATTTAATTTTGGCTTATGTGTCATTGATGTAAACTTTGACCATCAGGCCCATATTCAGTTAAATAAAATTTATCATTATGCATTATATTTATCTTTGTTATCTACTGTGTGCACTAGGGGTGAAAAACGGTAACGGATAATTCATTTTATCCGATATTCGTATCCGAGAGAAATCCGAATATGGTAAGCAAAATCCGTATTCGAAAATATTCGTATTCGTATTCGAGAATATTCGTATTCGTATTTGAGAGTATTCGTATTCGCATTCGTATTCGAGAATATTCGTATCCGTATCCGTATTCGAGACTATTCGATTCGTATTCGATCCGCTTCTAGAACCCATGAAAATCCGCACAAATTTTGTGATTCAAAACTTGAATTTAGGCGGTTTAAAACGTAACCGGTCAAAAACCAATGAAAAATCGGCAAAACCGTTAGGAATCCGTTTTATCCGATATTCGTATCCGAGAAAATCCGTATTCGAAAATATCCGTATTCGTATTCGAGAATATTCGTATCCGTATTTGAAAATATTCGAATTCGTATTCGTTTTAAAAATATAGATTCGTATTCGTATTTGAGACTATTCGACCGTATCCGATCCGTTTCCACCCCTAGTGTGCACTAGTTGATCCTGGACTAGTATGATTAACATAGAGGGTTTTAAAGTTATTGCTTCAGGATCTGACAAGAGCTCACAAGGAGGAGGAAGGTAGGAGCCATCGCCGTTGTGCGGCCACGCTGGAAAGCGTCACCGCTGGCTGGCGCGAGCATCGTGCGGCGGTAGAGAGCACCTCGGGAGTGGCCGAGCGAGCCTGGGTTAGGGAGTGATGGAGAATGGAAGGAGGCAGCTTAATGGGTCCAACAAGTATGGGCTAATGGGCGTAAACCCGGCCCATCCAGTGGAGTTTTTTTGCTATTATAGTACTCCTTAAGTATGGTTTCGACAAAACAGTATCTACGTCGTGGGCTTCTCCAAAACGATATCTATTTCGTGTACTCTTCTCTATAATAGTATTCTCAGGGATTTGAACTCAAATTATTTTGATTTTTGAATTTTATCTCCTCCATATGACTAAACAGCCCCTCAGTTCTTTGATTAGACCCAACCGTACGAACTCTGGTCTATTTCCTTTTCGAGCTCTTCTTTTTCCTCCCTGGTGAATAAAGCAATAATTTGAATAAAGCAATCCCTGGTGACCAAAGATACCGTGATCAGCAGAGCACGCAATTACCAAGCACGTGATCACCCTGCCGCGAGGCCGCCGCAAGATCGCTACGCCGGTGTGGGCGTGCGCAATGCAGCGCGTCGCTGCGTCGCGTGAGTTCGTCGCGCCGCCGCCGCCAGAGGAAAAGTGATGCGCCTGTACTGTGTCGTGTGGGAAGAAAAGAAAAAGGATTAGGTCTAAACAAATTTAGGAAGGGTAGTTTAGTTATTTGGAGGAGATAAAATTCGAAAATCAAAATAATTTGAGTTCAAATACCTGGGAATACCATTATAGAGAGGAGTACATAAAATAGGTATCATTTTAGAAAAGCTCACAACGTGAATACCGTTTTGTCGAAGCCATACTTAAGGAGTACTGTAATAGAAAAAAAACTCCATCGAGTGTCACAAAGGAAACCTCACTCCGACGGTACCACGTGGCGGCTTCCCATTGGATCCCAGGAGCCTCAAGCGGGGAAGTTACCACCACTACGAATCGCGTTGGAAGTTACCACCACTACGAATCGCGTTGCCCACCTCAATTCCCAACCGCAACCACGGTGTCGGCGATGGCATCCGCGGCGGCGGACGGCGAGAAACCCTCGGCCCACCTCGCCCACCCCCTCCTCGCGCCGCCCCAGCCCCCGCAGCCCTACTACGCCTACTCAGCCGCTCCCTACGCCTCGCCTCCGGCGCCGCCTCCCCCGACGCTCGTACTCGTCCACGCCTCCCCCGTCCTCGTACGCCTCCGCCGCCTCCGCTCGCGCCGCATCCCCTGCCTCCGCCGCTTCTCCACCTGCACGCTCCCACTCCTCCTCCTCCTCGCGCTTCTCGCCGGCCTCGCCTTCCTCCTCTACCCCTCCGCGCCCGCCGCGCGCGTCGCCGACCTCCGCCTCGACCGCTTCCGCGTCAATCCGCCCCCCTTCCCCGTGCTCGACCTCGACCTCGCACTCCGCCTCCGCGTCCGCAACCCCGGCCTCCTCCTCCCGATCCGCTACCGCGCGGTATCCGCCGCCGTCTCCTACCGCGGCCACCTGCTCGGCTCCGCCGCCGCGCGCCCCGGATCCGGCGAGCTTGCGGCCAGAGGGGTGACGTATGCCGACGCTGAGGTGTGGGTGGACGCCGGGAGGGTGCTGGATGACGTGATCGAGCTGATCGGGGACCTCGCCGCGGGGTCTGTGCCGCTGGAGATCGTGACCGAGGTGGTCGGCGCGGTCAGGGCATTCCGTTACGACATCCCTGTGAAGGTAATTGCAACTTTTTGTGATAGATTGTTACGAGTTACATGACACCATTAGTGCTGATTTCCCCAGGATGGATGGGTATTATCGATACTGGTTGCAAAGATTGGGTTAGACAATTTGTAAGACTTACTAAAAGCTGTATCAGGGGCTGGGTTAAACTGTTCCTAGTTCTTACAGCATTCTAACTCTTGTGATTGAGTGGATAGTGAGATTTCCGAATTGTTGAACGGCCTCGTAAGACTATAGGAGCCTTGCTGCCTTAAGATGATAATTGTGAAATTGCTGAAGTTTTATGCTGCTTCTTAGTTTTTAGTGAGTGAATATTTGTTGTGGTAGAATTTCGATTGAAAAGGAATTTGGATGATTAGTGATGTGAGAACTTTACTCCCATGTCTAAAAGTGATAGTTTGGATGTGGGAGGGATAATTAGAGAATAATTTCTTTATTCATTAGGATGTGCTATAGCATTTGATGGACGGCACTATCATACTTGGTGGTATGCGAATATGGAATAGGGTTTTGCTTGCAGCTGTTATGGTACAAGGGTTTTTTCCAATTTCCCATTTCTATGTTACTGTAGTAAATTTAGGAGCTTTTATTTTTTCACCTTTTTTTGTGTTGGTAATCCATATTAGTGAAAAAAGGTATCTGTGTGCAACATTGGGTGGGGGTTCTTCCGTAACCCCCTAACGAAAATACATATTTTGTTGTCAGCAGACCAGTAATTATAGTCAAAGGGAACTGTGAAAAAAGAATTATGTACTAGTACAATAATTGTGCTAATCAACTCCATAGACCATCAATGGCAAAGCATGGATAGGTTGCATGACTTTGTTAATTATAAGTTTGTCTCCATAATGGGAGTACCATTATTGCTTAGTGGGGTCAGGCAGTGTAGGTTTGGGCATTTAACTCAAAAGCATTAGCCTAGAAATTAGGTTGATCTCTACTTGGATCTGACTTCGAGCTAGGTTGGTCCAATTTGTAAGCTCATTCCAAAAAGAGGGTGAGTAAATAGATAAATTCAATTGAAAGAGTACTAGGTGGGCAAAATTATTAATGATGTTAATTGTAAGCAATGGTGTCCGAAACTTGCTATAGAAAAATTATTGATACAAGTTTACAAGCAGAGGGAAAGTAAACTGGAAAAAGAATGGGTCATGGAAACAGAAGATGGTAGTTAGTTGAGTGCATGAATGACTTGGTCACTAAAGTTTGAGGACAGTGGAAGAGGGATTAAAGTGGTTGATGAATGGGATCAGGAGTGGCCAAAGGGTTGAATTGGACACAGGCATCAAGTGCATCAGATGGCCCGTCATTGGAGGAGTGGAGTGGTACAGTGGATAAAGGGAGGGCTCAAGGTGTTTTGGTGGTCAAGGGGTTTTACGGATTGGAGATACACAATTTGAGAATGAGACACACACACACACACACACGCAAATTTACGTAGTGGATAAAGCGACCGTAGGGGTCTCCCCTACTGTTTCCCGTAAAAAAAGGATAAAGAATTACGATGGGACAAAAAACTTAAGAGCTTTGGAAATGTGCTCCGAAACGAATGTTGCTACGGCAGTATTTGTCTTTTTCTTTCTGACGAATACCAAACAAATTAGGTAAATCATGTTATTTGATTGTTCACTTGTGCATTTCCTGAAATGACTTGTTTTATTTTGCAACTTTAAGAGCTAATTAGTGAACCCCAACGAACCAAAGGTCAGGAGTTTCTTTAATTGTAAATGTCCTCTTGTCTGGAAAGTTATTTATAAGCTAACTCTAGAACTCTAGATGGTTTGCCCTATTTATTTGATCTCTCTGAACCTTGTCGATTTGTCAATGGGATAGATAAGTGGGAACAAAAACCTGAATACCAAAGCTGTACTATAGAGCAAAATGAGCTATCCCTTTTTTTTAATGGGAAAACATGTCAATTAGTCATTTTTAAAAGAGTGTTTTGCCTTACAACAAATTTTTAATTCAGAAGTAAATTTCTCATTGCAACTCAGTGCATGAGCTAGTGTTTGCTGGTATTTGCAACATGCTTGCATTTTAGTTTAACATGTTTCAGCAAATGAGGTTGATGCTGAATTTTGTGTTCTATTGCACTAGATTCAGCAATTCTTGTGTGTCAAACCCCTAACAATTCCACTGGTTCAGGGGCTCATATCATGCTCCGTGAATATCAGCCCGGATACTCAGAGAATCATAAGTCAGGATTGTTATTAAGGTAAAGCTCTGATGTTCTCTTATAGATTGTCCCGCATTGGTTTTGGAAGTTATACTATTGTGATTATATTACCACTTTTCTACCTTTTGTGTCTCCAGTAGTGATGCTTTTGGGGCTCTGGATGGAATATGCTCGTACGATTCATACCTGTAGATATTATCAATCTGCATTGTTGCAGAGCCGGGTCAATGAAACCGATGGTGCGTATATTTGTATATAGTTTGGAATATTGTATTGTATAGGCTGGAATAAGAACTATAACATACCACCAAACTTGACCACTGGGTGTTTAACCTATTCCACCACTGCAGAACGTATACAAATGCTCGTGTCTGCACTGGTGAAGATCGCTTCATTGAGCTGTATCACAGCCAATCGGAATTAACCATGGTGTGTTATTTGAATTGAATATGTGTGGTATTGCTGTAACTTACAATTTGGGATATTTGAATTTAAGCATGATAACTGGTAAACTACCATAGTGGATGTGTTTGTAACTTTAAAGCCCTACTCCTAAACTGGCTTTGCATCCAACAACTTTTCGGTGCTTTGCTTTCAACATCAGGTCCGGTTCAACGGTCTGTATCAGAAGTCCATTTTATGCAATCTTAGTGCTTGCAGTGCTGAAGCTGCCGAAGTTGGTACTGGCCCTGTGATGATCAAGTCAGTATCAATCAAACAAAGTGGGAGCTGACAATTGATGGGATTAGCCCCTTTTTTTTTTTGTAGGTTTTCAGACCCACTACACTAAATACAGCAGCAACAATTATCTTCTGTCCTCCACAAGAATACATACTGTTGGTGGGATCCGACAGTGTTTGGGATTAGCTTGATGTGATGTGAAACTTGTTCAGTTGTTCTTGGAAGGCAATGGCATGGATGTGTACTAGACTACTAGTACTATAATGGAACCGGCCAACATGGAGGGACCTTGACATGCATGCATGCTGTGGAGCAAGTTAAGAGCTGTGTTCAGGCTGTGCGACTCTAAATTATGGCTTGCATGGAAACTCTCTGAACAAAGAAACAACGACTGACACTACCTTCCTGGCATTGTTTGATTCACATTTCCTGGCTATCCTGCTGCAAGAGTTGGATCCTGGCTACTGTGCTAGCAGCCAAGCACCAACACAGTGGTTGTCCTATCATTGACACAATGCACATGCACGTGCCCCCTGCATCCTAGGTAGGGCCAAAAACCTTCAGTAATCGGTGAAGGTCTGACGGACGCTACTAACATGGCATCTCCTACGTACGCATGTGAGCTGCTCTCCAAGCCCGATCCAGCCCTCGCAGAGACATGGATGGCATGTGCCTTGATCCTACACATGCAATTGCAAGGCTTTATGTGCCATGCACGTGCATGCACAACACAGGGCTAATCTTGGTTTATGCCGATCTATCTTTGTTTCGGTGTCTCTTTCTTGACTAGGTATGGCTTGCCTCCTCCCTGGTCGTGGATCCTAATACAATTGAACTCTGTGATATGTCGAATCCGTACTTGCAACCTCGTACGACAAATAAGTGGTATTGCCTTAGCCAACGTGCCATACTGATATCACATATTGGTGTAGCCGTGTAGGCATGCTGCCAGCGATTGCTTGGGCTCATCATAGGTTTTTACAAAATAGTTATGTTTTATCATTATTTGTAGGGTTGTCTATTTATCAAGTAACTGAAATTTCAGTCACTTGGCATGCTGCCATCGATTGCTTGGGTTCACCATAGGTTTTTACAAAATAATCGTGTTTTATCGTTATTTGTAGGGGTCTTTATTTATCAAGTAACTGAAATTTTAGTCACTTTTTTAACTCTTGGACGGAGATCTAGTAACCACTACCATAGAAAAAAATCATCATAGACAGTTCAAAACTGTCATCATAGAGAGCCACCGCTGCGCCGGCGCTCTCTGTGGGTCTTTCCAATGGAGCACGCACAATGAGAGGTCCGGTCGTTTGGGTTTATAAGCCCGTTACCGACCGGAGAAACAAACAAACAAACAAACAAAATGAAAAAATGAAAAAAAAACCCAAAAAATTCAAAAAAATCAAAAAATATGTAAAAATTTTTTTTAAAAAACTTCAAAGAAAATAATTTATTTTGCAAGCATCACTTAGCCTTGTTCCGCTTGGATTTGGCCGGCCATCTCCATCCACTATAGGACCCCACCACCGTTCATCTTCTACATCGGCGTCAGAGGTCTTCCATTGGCACCATGAATTGACCGCCGCCTAGCAGCTCGAGGACGAGCTGCGTGTCCGGGAGGGGTGTAATGTCATAGGGGTGGGCCTTGGGCCTAGTCGGTGAATGATTAGGAAATAGAGATTGGTTTCTATTTGAGTTAGAGATTAGATTCCTTGTGTTAGAGATATAATTAGAAATATAGTAGTAGTTTCTATATTTGTTAGAGATATAATTGGAGTTAGATTCTATCTGTTAGGGGGAGCCCATCTATATAAGAGGGCTACCGCATGCTATTGCAATCAATCAGAGAAATATCAAGTCTTCCTCGTCTAAATCTCTAGTCTCTCTCCCTCTCGTTCTACGCCGACGCCATCCGGCCATCTCCTTGGCGGTGTTTATCCCGGTTCATGACAATCAGATATCACAGATGGCTCTTAAACATAGCCATATGTGATATCTAACATATCACAAATGGCTAAAACCAAAAATCGTCTGTGATAAGTGAAATATTATAGACGGTACTTAGACATAGTCGTCTGTGATATCTTATATATCACAGACAGCTAATACCATAACCATCTATGATATCTGACATATCACAGACGGTTTGGTGTTACAAACCGTCTGTGATAGCTATTTGAATAGCTAAATTATTTTCTATCCTTTGGCTAGCCTCAGAAAATGTTAGTCGCACTTTGCTGTTGAAATTCGGTCATCGTCTTCATCTGCACAAAGTTCTTCCATGTTTCCGGTGACAACAAATGATACCTCATGAAGAGCGTTCGTCCCTTGTTCATGTACTGCGTGACAAGCGTGCTCTTGAATGTCTTCCATGTTTTCCCATTGCGAGGAACGCCTACCATTGCATGAGTCCCTGGACTTCTACTGGGATCTCGAACGAGTTTAAAATTTCCACCCACAGCTGCTTTTTCTCTACATCTATCAAAGACTTCCAGTTTGCTGTGGTGATGGGGACATGTTGCCTTCTAAGTATGCCGCAGGTAGTCCGAAATGCAACCACTGCTTTCTTCGGTTGCTGAGGGACCCCATCCGAAGAGACTTCTATGATGGTCATTCTGCCCTCTGGCCTTTTCGATATTCCTCTACCACGCTTAGTTACCCCGATTTTCGGAGCATCAAACCTATTCAGTGACGTTGATGATGACAATGGCGACTGTGTGGACGTCATCTCTCTTACAAGAAAAAATAATTACAATGAGTTGTGAGCATAAGCATTGGTACATAGTTGATTTTATGTACTTTAATATTCTTAATGTAATTATTAAGAAATAATAACGTTCTGTGACATATATTATTGTTACAAGGTCTCTTTGCAATACTAACATGCCAAATCACATAGTCCAATGTCTCAGGTTCTACTAAGCAAGTTATGGTTGGAGTCTTTTTCTCCTCATTATACTGTGTGTTGGGCTTAGTTCCTATCTTAGGCGTAAAAAAAATCTTTGGGCTACTGTGTCCTTCATTTACAAATGAATGGCGTGGTAGCTCAAAGTTCTTTTTATGCCTAAGACAGCAACCAAGTCCAACACACAGCATGATGAGGAGAAAGAAATAACAATCATAACTTATTTCATAGAACCTGACACATTAGAGTGTGTGATTTGCTTTATGCTTTTTTAAGGTCACTTTGGCATATATTATTGCTACAAGATTTCTTTGGATTACTAACATGCCATTCCAAATAAATCTTGTAACAATTGTGCACAAATTCTTCTAGAAAGTACTACTCCGACTCATCCCAAAACAAGCAGCCCATCCATAGAAGGAAAGAGAGGAGAGTCGAAGGAGGGGAGACAAGAATGTATAAGAACATTCGTTGACGTATATTATTATTACTATAAGGTCTCTTTGGAACAATAACATACTATTTCAAATAGATCTTGAAGCAATAACACAAACCTCCCTTAAGATTATCTCTAAGAACTCCAACTCACTTAGAAAGAATAGCTCCAATAATTTATCTCTAATTTCATTCCCTAGCTATTTATTATTATTATTTTCACCACAACTTCCATCCTCATACACCCTCACCAAAACCAGTAGCCCACTCATAGAAGTAAGGAGAGGAGAGTCGGAGGAGGGGAGACAAGAATGTAGCGTGGACCACCGGGGACCCAGAAGGCCTACCGTGAGGACCACAAGGCGACATCTTCGGTAATGACAAGGGAACACCACCCACATCTTCATCCGTGTGAGGACCATACCGAGACCACCCCCAACAACCTTACTACTTCCAACCCGACACAAGTAGGCCATCTACCCTCCCACATCCATTTCTCTATTCCTTTTTGGGTTCCACGTCAAAAGACATTAACATATATGGATGGATGTAACACACATAATGTAAAAAAAAAGTAGGATTGGGGGGGGGAGAACTCATGAACACATTGAACTTTGGTTTCAACACGCATTAACATATATGGACAGATCTATCACACATGAGATAACGAAATGAGATTTGAGATCCATACCTTCAGGAGGAGAGGCGACGAGAAGGAGAGGTGGCATCAGGAGGAGAGGTAGCATCGGGAAGGAGAGGCGGCGTTGGGAGGAGAGGTGATGGGGCCACCACGTCAGGTGAGGAAGGAGAGGACGGAGACATCGGGTTCTACGACGGCGGTGATGGCGGAGGGGGGACGAGAAGACGGAGGGGTGCGCGAGTGAGGAGTAAGGGTGCAAATAGTTTCCAAATAGATGTTCACCGTGTGGGATCATTCCACTTGGCTATTTTCTTTTAAATAAATCTTTTCCAATGATCGACACACATATATCTTGCTTCATCGGTTGGTTCTTCCTCGAGTCTGATGCCATCTCCGAATAGAGGTAACTCATCAAATTGATTGTAGTCTTCCTTATCCACGATATTCTCAACTCTAACAATCCTTTTTTTTCCATGAATAACTACATGGTGCTTCTTATTTGTCGGGTCGGTTACATAAAAAACTTGAACAACTTATCTCGCGAGTATGAATGGTTCATCTTTATATCCTACATGTTTGAGGACTATAGTAGTGACGTTGTACTTGTCGACCTTCACACCTTGTGGAGTTGGACCCAACGACACCAAAATAGGGGGATCTTGAAAATTACGTAGTTGAGCTCCCAAATCTCCTCTACAAGCTCGTAGTAGGAGCTTGGGCCAGCGGTACTGAATTGCTCATGAAATGCATCTATGCGGACACCTGAGTTTTGGATTATCCTCTTTCTATCTTGATTAGTTGTATAAAATATGTATCCATTAATATCGTATCCTTGCCATGTCACAATTGTAAATTTTAGCCCTTTTGCTAATTATTACAGCATTTCACTTCATGACCTCTCAGTGAATCGCACCTTCAACCATTTGTTAAATCAACAATTCTGCTATCTCATGATCAAACCTCCGACCGGTCTGGATTCTCTTGACGTAGCACGTCCTTGTGCTTATTAATATACGGGGACACTTCAGTCATTTGTTGCAAGATCGTGAAATGGGCTTGAGCGTACATATCCACATCATGAATTATTGTTTTTCTTCCGATGGTCTTGATACCCTCTAGCCTCCCCTCATGCCGAGATAGAGATACACCTATCGGTTCAACCTAAGCTATGTAATCGACGCAAAATACAATGACATGTTCGGTTGTATAACCTTTGATGATGCTACCCTTTGGTTGAGATTGATTCCATACATAGGACTCGAGAATTCCCATATACCTCTTGAATGGGTACATGTGACGTAGAAACACAAGGCCACATAACTTTATCTCTTTCACAAGGTGGACCATGATATTGAAAAATGATGGAGGAAAATACATCTCAAGATGACATAGTGTTATTACCACCTCGGCCTACAGAGCATCTAGTCCATCGAGATCGATGACTTTTTGAGCAATTGCGTTAAAGAAATAACATAGTATCATGATTGTCACTCAAATCGTGTTCGGCAAAATACTTCTAATTACAACAGAAAGCATTTGTGTCATTAGCACATGATAGTCATGAGACTCCATGCCAATTAATTTCAAATCTTCTATGGAAACAAGTTTCTTCATGCTAACGGAGTAACCAGATAGAACTTTCACACCATGCAAGCACTGGCACAGTTCAGTTCTATCGGCCTTAGATAGAGTGTAGTAAGCTGGGGGAAGGTACGTCTGACCTTTATCGGTCTCTATCAATGCTAACTCGGTCTTGATATTCATAGCAATCAAATCACGCCGTGCGTTGATACCATTCTTTGTTTTGTGACGAATGTTCGGTAAGAGACCAATCAAGCTATCACATATATTCTTTTCTATGTGCATGACATCGATATAATTACAAACTTCTAAGTGCTCCCAATATAGCAAGTTCCAAAATATTGATGTCTTCTTCTACATGTTCTTCTAACGGGTCCTCAACTTACGTCCCTTTCCAAGCACAATATTGATATGCTTAATTATATTGTACACCTCTTTCCTGCTAAAAGACCTTGGTGCTGAGTTGGTGCAGAACCAAGGCTTTTTAGCAGGAAAGAGGTGTACAATATGATTAAGCATATCAATATTGTGCTTAATCATATTGTTCCATGTCATATCAATACCCTGACAGGTTATCAAGAGCAGAAAAATCATTGATGGTGCAGAACAACATGACGCATAGAGTGAAATTCTCGCATTTGTCTGAATCCCATACGTGTACCCCTTCGTTCCATAGTGTCACAAGATCTTCTAGCGATAGTGTTAGGTACACATCAATACCGTTCCCAGGTTGTTTCAGCCCTTGGATAAGTAGTGACATCAAAATATACTTCTGCTTCATACGTAGCCAAGGATAAAGGTTGCACATGCATCCATTCATGGGACATGTGCTATGTCGGCTACTCATGTTACCGAAAGGATTCATTTCATCTGTACTCAACTCAAACCTTATATTCCTCAGTTCCGTATCGAAGTCTACAAACATCATATCGATGTTCCTCCTCTGGGCAGAATCAGCAGTGTGTCTTATCATTCTATCTTTCTTACACTCATCCGAGTGCCAACTCAGCAATCTTGCATCCTCTCAGTTCGCAAATAAATGCTTCAAATAGGGAATTACAGGCATATACCACAATATTTTAGCAAGAGGTCTTTGCTTCATCACCTCGATGCCATCGCCGTCATCGGAGTTATTTTTACACTTGTATCGGGATGCTTTGCACACGGATAAACATGTAAGTTTGAATACCCTTTACGGTAGAGGATACAATCGTTCAGACATGCATATTTTCTTTCTACTTCCATTCTCAATGGACAAAGAATCTTCTTGGTTTGGTAGGTGGTTCTCGACAATACATTTCCCTCTAGAATGATGTTTGCTAGGACACCTAACAGTGCCATGAAACTCTTGTCGAACAACCATTGCTTGCCTTCAATTTTAGTAGTTCAAAAATAGATGACAACTTTGTGTACTGCGGCTTGCAGCTCAAGAACAAAGGATTCTCTGAGTCCTCCATCAAGAATTTATCAAACTCTCTCTCTCTCTCTCTCACTATAGTTCCCTTTGCATCGTGTAGCACCTAATTCGTTTGTTATCGTGAGACTTATCCTCAATGAAAGCATAGTCCACAACCGGCATATCGTTGTCTCCCTCACCGATGTTATAATTACCTTCCTGTATAATCTTCTCGTCACCGTGACTGGTCCAACATGTATAACCCTTTTTGAAACCCCTTCGAATCAAGTGAGATTTGATCTGTGCTGTGTTGGTAAACATTTTTAAATTATCGCAATCAATACATGGACAATATATATTCTATCCCTTTTTTAACATATCCTACTCGGCCACTCTTCTAAAAGTACACACGCCATTAATATACTCTTCACTCATGCGGTTCTCAATGTACATCCAGCTTCGGTCCATCTATGCTACGCGTGTAACAAATTAATATCAAAATAGATTATTAATACTATTATAGCTAGCCTAAGACTTACACATAATTGCCATTCACCTTAATAAATTATCTACATCTAAATTAAGTACATAGCTATGTACTATTTACTTAAGCAATATATATATATATATATATATATATATATATATATATATATATATATATATATCAAGTAAGAATATATTGAAGTAAACTAGGTGTAGTGACCCATTCTTAAATTGAAGCAAACTACCAAGCTAGATCTAAACCTAACTATCATCTCTCTTTATTACAGAGCATATAATTAGAAGTAAATACTAACCTCAAATCGCCAAGAACAAATCGATCTACACGCTAGATCTAGAAGCGGTTTGCTTTCACCAAATTCCCCAAAGCCGACCGCCTCCTTCAATGTAGCGCAATGAAAGCAGATCTGCCGGGACCAGTCTGGCTATTTAATAACACAACGTATCCCAGATATGTCCAACCATATACCATCTGTAAGGCCTTATTATCACAGATGGTTCTTATTAAGAACCGTCTGTGATAATGGAAGATTTCACAGACGGTTATTATTACAAACCGTATATGATAATTACTTATTACAAACAATTCGTATTAATAACTGTCTATAAATACACATCATAGACGATTCTAAAGTAGAACCGTCTGTGATAAATACACTAGTTCTAAATGCATTCTCATATACATAAATACAAATTCATATATATATATATATATATATATATATATATATATATATATATATATATATATATATATATATATATATATATATATATATATATATATATATATATATATATATATATATATATATATATATATATATATATATATATATATATATATATATATATATATATATATATATATGTGTGTGTGTGTGTAAAATACATTCTCATATACATAAATACAAATTCACACACACACACATATATATATATATGATATATATATATATATATATATATATATATAGAAAAATACTTTTTACTCCGGGGTGTAATTACACCTACCTCTAATATACCACCTAAACAAACTTGAAATACTCCTTTATCACTTTAGGTATAGTCATATACTAATTATAAGATACTCCAATATGAACCATACGAAAAAATTGCAAGGGAGTCCATAGTTTTTAGCATATTTTATAAATACCTTCATATACGTACATAAAAAGGAGTATGTCAAAAAAATATACATACCACCTCTGAAAAATTGTTCATACTACCTATATGGTCTTAAATACTGTGATACTACATGTACATACCCTCGCTATACGAAATACTCCTACATTGTGAGATACTTACATAGGGTGTAATTACACCTTGGAGTAGAAAAGAGGCTTCCTATATATATATATATATATATATATATATATATATATATATATATATATATATATATATATATATATATATATATATATATATATATATATATATATATATATATATATATATATATATATATATATATATATATATATATATATATATATATATATATATATATATATATATATATATATATATATATATATATATATATATATATATATATATATATATATATATATATATATATATATATATATATATATATATATATATATATATGCAAATTCAATTATGCCTCAAAAGTAAATATGTATTACTTAGTTGTTTTTTACCAGTCAGCAATGCCATCATGTCTTTCGAGACCATTCGCATATATAAAGACAGTAAATACAAATTCAACTGTTTGTATTTACATATGGACAAACAATGTGGCTAGTCGTTTCTTAAAAAAATAGAAAAAAAATAGTAGAAACCTAACTGCTGTGAAGTGTTTCTAGTGGCGAAGGTAGCATGCTATCTCCGTCTTCAAATCTTCGTAGGCGATGTGGTCGACATCGGACGCTTCAGGATCATCAGCGAACAAAGTCCAAAATGCCTCCACCCGCTAACACGCTCATTCGAGTGTCTCCTGAAACCCTTCGACTAAACAATCAAGTCGAATTGAGCCTATAGGCTCTCTTTCCTTTCCTGAGGGGTCTTAGTAAGGTTGACTCGATCGCCTGCTGTCTCGACAAAGCACTCCAAGCGATGGCAAGCCTCCTGGAGACATGCAACGTCATTGTGGAGAACAACGTCGATGGCAAGATTAGCTCGCCGGAAGTAGGAGACCAACTGAAAGACGTGGCAGAGGAGGATGTCAAGACGGCAGAAGTTGGCCTTCAATTGCTTTGGCAAATCCTCGAAAATAGGAGGGAGGACACTATTGGCATAGTGTCTGTTGTGGTTACAGACCAAACAAAGAGAGATGTGGTAGTGGAGAGTTGGGAGAGAGTGATGACCTCTGGTCCCCCTCCTAGCTTTCCCTTGGTATATATATTCATATGGGCCTTTTACAATTGTGTCTTACATCGGTACCTCCACTGCTGGGGATATTTAAGTCATTATATATGTCCCATTTTGGGCCCTATAACCTTCTAACAGCTCGCTGGTTTAGGTGGGGTACCCCTACAACAGAGCCTCTCATGGTGAAGGGCTTCACAGGCCAAGCCATATTGCCGAAGTCCTTTGGCCCCTCTCGTCCTCGCGCTCGGAACTTCTCCGAACTTGCGAGCCTTGGTGTGCGCTGGTCCTGTGGTCCGAGGCCGTAGCCAAAACGGATGCTCGGATTGGCACTGAGGTAGACGCGCAAGCGCCCGCCCCGAGCCGGGCGCCTAGTCGGCGTAGGGCGCGCGCCCCCCCTACCCTTCGAACGGTGGCGCGAGCCGCGCGTGGTCGGTAGGCGCGCGCGTTCGCCCCTACCCTTCGAACGGTGGCACGAGCCGCGCGCGTGGTCGGCGTAGGCGCGCGCGTTCGCCCCTACCCTTCGAACGGTGGCGCGAGCCGGGCGCGTGGTCGGCGAAGATGCGCGCGCTCCATCCCCAGCCTTCAACGGTGGCGCCGAGCCGCGCGTGGTCGGCGCAGGCGCGCGCGTTCGCCCCTCAGCTAACGGTGGCACGCGAGCCGGGCGCGTGGTCGGCAGCGCGCGCGCGCCCGCCCCTAGCTTTCAACGGGTGGCGCGAGCCGCGCGTGGTCGGGCGAGATGCGCGCTCTGCGCCCTACCCTTCAACGGGTGGCGCGAGCCGGCGCCGTCGGCGGCGCAGCGGTGAGGCGGTCTCGCGCGCCGCCGCGCTGCGCTTGCCGCGGCGACCTCGCGGCCGTAGTGCGCTTAATGGTGCTCGAATCGCGCCGACGCCGCTCGCCGTGGCGCAGTCGCCCGCTGCGCCGCCCGCTTTCCCGTGGGGGGCACGTGGCGCTTGTGATTGGTGCGCCGTGGGATGTGAGCGGTTGTGTGACCGCGGCGTCACCTCTTCCTAGGGAAGCGGACGCGTGGCGGGCGCCATTGGCATTGCGCCGCTCGCCACCTACCGCACGCCTCGGCGCCGATGCTTCTCCTTTCCACGCCGTGGTAGCTGAACCTGGGTTAATCTGCGCTTGTATCCGGGGAAGGCGAGCGGCCTTATAAGGTGCCATCAGTAGCGGGACATTCTCGCCCCGCCGACTTAGTTCGCTTTGTTCGATAGTAGCGCAACTTACTCCCGCCTTGATTCTTTTTGCCCTGATCGCAGAGAACAATGGCCGGCCATGACGATGTCTCCCACCATCTCGGCGGCGGCTCCTTGTCTAGCCGGGACGAGTTCTGGGGAGTACAAGCTGGTGCTGTGGGGGTGTTCACGTGCCGACAGGCGGTGGGACGCCATGGAACACTCGGGGGGCCGCTGCTCCCATGTGCTGGGGAGGAGTCGCGTAACCGAAGAAATGCTGCAGCGGCTTGTACGGGAAGGGAAGGTCGAGGAGCGTGATGGGGCTCGCCTACCCCATCGCGACGAGATAGAGCCGAGGCCCCGGGAAATGGAGGCGATCGTTTTCGTCGCGTACTTCGACGCCGGCCTTCAAATGCCCTCAACGATGTTTGTGGGCGAAGTCTTGCGGGCCTACGAGTTGGAGTTGGCACAGCTGACGCCAAACGCCATAGTCCGCCTAGTCAGCTTTTCGTGGGTGGCATGCATGAAGGCCGGCCCCAGTTATGAGCTCTGTTCGCCACCCCGCACGACGCATGCCGCCACCCAAGAAAGTCGTGGAGGGGTTGTATCCAACTTTGGCGGTGTGGATTTCATGCTACGAGCGCCCCGCACGACGCTATTCTCGCGCCACCCCGGGAGGGGAGTCCACCGACGCGGCGGTGCTTTTATTACATCGCGACCAAGACGAGTGGCCCGCTATGCCGAGGTGGGCCAATCTCGCTCGATAGCTCGCCAAGTGTGAAGCCGAGGTCGATGACGACAGAGGCTATGGAGGCTTGTCGGGCGTTACGTGTCGCCAAGTATGCGCGACTTGGCCAAGAGTTTACGATGTACGGTGGCGCCACTCTCCGCCGGTGGAAGTACGCGCGACGGGCGACGACCGAGAGGACGGGTTCGCCCGCCATTGTCTTGCTCGCCGCCCTCCGCTTCCTTGTAAGTCGTGGGCAAGGCGTTGGTACACATCCTTTGCGTCACGTAGTCCCCGCCGATAAAACTTGTTGTCTTTATGCAAAGGTCTGGCTAGAAGATGTGAGCGCGCGTTGTAGCGCTCGGTCCGTACACGCCAAGGAGCACAAGTTGCGTGAGGCCGCACCAAAACGCGGCGGCAGGCGTATAAACCGCGACGTGCGAGGTTCGGGCATTGCTGTGCCGAGCGCACGGTGCCGACGAGGCTCCCGCAGGACTCGCCATCGCAGCGGTGGTAGCTGCCGGGTATTGACTTCACGACGCCGCCTGCCCGAGGTTGTCAGCACCGCCACCCCACCTCGCGATCGCACCGCTGGAGAGGACGGCGATCGGGCGATGAGTCCGCCGACCGGGGCAGGCGGTTGGCTGCCTCGATCCCTTGGCGGCACCATCCGCTTGCGCCGCCGAGCCCATGCGCGACGGCATTCGCTGGGCCGAACCGCCAACCCGAGGGGACGCCGCCCCGGCAAGGGTGCCGCGGCCGGCGGTGCTTTGCCACCCACGGTGGTCGCAAGGACGCGCCGGCGGTAGGGACCGGCGCGCGAGAGAGCGCGCTACTAGCGCCGCGAAAGAATCGCCGCGTGCCACAGCGAACGCCCCGAGTCCGGGCTCCCTTGCCTCCGAGGGGTCGGCACGCGCCGCCCCGTGCTTGAGTTGTGGTGCCCGACGCGCCGGCGGTCTTCTCGATCGCCCGAGGCACTCGCCGCCGACCGGCGGTTGAACGAGCACCCTTCCGTCGCGCGCGAGGGTGCAAGAGGTAGGCGAGTTCCTTCCTCGCACAATTTCGCGAAACTCTCTCCGATTTGCTCGCCATTCCGTCGACATCAGCGAGACGGTTCCTGACGTGGTGAAGGATCGAGCAACGGGTATCGCGCGACGCCCCGACCGCAGTGGGTGCCCGCAGCATCCGCCACCGCTGAAGTGGTCGGCTTCCACACCCCGACGCGCGAGGCGAGCTTGTCCTCTCCGACTTCCTCCCGCGCCGAGACACTTCGCGCTTTAATGAAGCCACGGAGCGCTTCGCGCGCGCTTGGATCGGCAGATGTTGTCGCTGCGGCGAGGAGACCTCCCGGCGCCGCGACCGCAGCCCTGAGATAAGGGTAAGTATGTGCACTCGCGTTGCTAGAGGACTACCGGCACCGCCGACTCTTATTGCTACGCCCGACGCTTGTCATCGCCAACCGCTAGATGAGGCCCGATCCGGAGCGAGAGCCCTAGAGGTCGGCTCTTCGTGCCGCGGATGACGCCACGCCACGGCGACAACAGCTTCACGCTACCGAGGGCGCTCGACGATCGCGCGACACGAGACCGAGGAAGTCCAGCGCGCCGCGCGCGAGGAACATACTCTCCTGTGCAGCAGATCACCGCTTCAGAGGAGGAGAAGGCCCACCGTGGAGTCTCTTGCGGAGAAGGACCGCGCTTTGACAATGCGCCCATGTCTGCGTGGAGGGCAATGGAGTTCGAACCGGCTCTCCGGATCTGTGTGTCGACGTGTCGACGCTACTCACGGCCGAGGACTTGGTGGGGATGCTCGCCGGTCGAGGAGGGGGCTGGCAGGCCCGCAGCGCACAACCTTCGCGAGCATTGCGCTTCTCGCCGCATGCCTCGCCTCGCCATGCTTCACACTCGTGGTGTAGACATGTTCATGAGCCGGCGAACCCTCATCCGATCTCCCGCCACGGAGGCGGCGTCGACGCTATTCGCCATCGAGCTCGCCTCAAACTTCCACCGACGGATCGAGGGCTATGTCGGGAGGACGCGTTGGGTTGCGCAGCAAACGCCGCATGGGGTGGGACCTCCTCCGCTGGCTCGGCGGAGTTCTCGCACCACATCGGCAACAAGGCCCATCGCACCGCGCGAGGGATGAGTGGTTGGTTAGGGAGTGGTGTACTGGGCGCTCCGCTTGTGGTCATGTAAACCTGATATTTTTGCAAAGGAACCGGCGCAGCACTGCTTCTACGTCAGATGTCGCGAGTATACTCGAGCACGCACAGAGCAACGCTCAGCGCGTACGGATTCGCATGTTGTTTGTACTCCGAGAGGCGCAAGAAGGGCGCCCCCGCCGCGTCTTATCAATACGGGTGACCTTCGCATATTGTGGCTGCATAACATGGTACTTTCGCGAACAAATTAGTTTTATTTAATTCGCTTGCGCGGGTGAGCACTGCATAAACGAGGGGTCGATGCCATTATAATTTTCGCCCCGCTTAGGCGTAATATCGCCGCAACTTATCCGCGCTCCATGTGTGGCGAGAGTTTGTCCGTCGAGTGTGGCGAGGCGTATGCTCCTTCGTAATGCTTCGCCACGATGTATGGACCTTCCCACTGGACTCCGCCTGCCAACGGTCTCCGCATGGAGCGCCGCTCGAGGACGAGATCCCTGTGCTTGAACCTCGCGATATACGGACCGGTCCCGAGCACGCACCGCCGCCGCGCGTATTTTTCGACATGTTGGGCTGCGCTCGCCCGCGCCCCGTCGAGGAGGTCCAAGGACACGCGACGCTCCTAGAGATGGCAACGGTAAATACCCATCGTATTGCCATTTCATACCCGCACTCGCTAAGTGTAAATTTACCCGCCGTTACCCGATCCACACGCGGTAGGAAAATTTACCCATACCGCATTCGCGCGGTATTATTACCCGACGGTAATCCGACCGCAAGCATACCCGGTTCAACACATAAAAATATCATCAATTTAGACATTCATTAATCATGCATGCCAAGCACAAAAGCGTCTAATGATCAAAATTAGTACATTACATAAACATACTTGACATGACCGTATCAACATATGACAAACAAATAAACAATCAACAAGAAGTAGATAATAAAATTAACATTTGAGTGGGATGTCTAGTTGTCTAATGCGGGTATTCATTACTCATGGTAGGCGAGTATGGGTAGTATATACCACACTCGCACTCCGCCTACCCGCGGTAGAGGATTTCGCCAATAATGTACCCATGGGTACATAAAATTTTCTATACCCATCTCTTTATCGGTAAAACCCGCTGGTATTCGGGTATCGGTACCCATTGCCATCTCTAGACGCCCTCGTCGGGCGCTGACGAGGACCTCCGCGAGCCGCCTTGATTTCTCAAAGCGCCACTACCTCATCGCCAAAATGGAGCTTGAAAGGCGGAACCCGCCGCGCGTGTTACCATGCAGCGGCGGGACCAGAGGACGATGTGAAGCTCGCCGCCACTTGCCCTTCGCAACCGCACTCAGCGCTTTTTGACGGCGATAGAGATGGTGCCGCTCGCCTCTCGATCGCTTCCATTGACCGGGGTGCTCGACCGAGGCGAATCGAACCGTGATGCCCATGCCGCCACGTAACTCTTTGAATAGGTGGCGCCGACTGCGTGCCGTTGTCAACGGTGAGCTCCTCGGCACGCCGAGCGACATATAATGTTCTCGCCGAGGAAGCGCCGCATGGCCGCCGAGGTTATTTTGGCTGCTACCGCTCGCCACTGGAAAATATTCCAAAGACAACCACTACGAACCGCAGTCCCACGGGCTCGGAAGTGGTCCCACTATGTCGACGCCCCGCGCGCGCGCCACACCGGGGAATAGGGTTGAGGTTCGCTCGGGCTCGCGGATGATGCGCCCCATCCACCGGCACCCGACACCGACGCACGAGGTCCTCGGCGCCGCTGATGGCGCCGCCAAGAAAGCCTTGCTCAATGCCTTGCCGACCAACGAGCTTTTTCCCCGCGTGGATCTCCGCAAGGAGCTTTTTCCTCTTCGCGCGAGGCAACGTAGGGAGCGCGCGCAGACTCCTTTTGTAGAGTGTCCTTCAAACACCGGAAGGATCCGCACGGTGTTGCAAACGCCGAGCTCGGCGGGTCCTCCGGCCGGCAATGCCCTCGCAGAAATTGAAGATAGGCTCGCCGACGCCTCGCTGATGATGTGGTGAACGAGGGCGCGTCCCCGCTTGTCCTACACGATGGCCGCCTGTGGTAGCACTTCGTAAAACGCCCCGTCGGGGTGGCGCTTGTTGGTCGCCGCTTTGCGAGGGCGCCACCGCTCATTTTCCGCGCGAGGGATGGCCTTGACTGTGAAGCCCAAGAAATGCCTTTCCCTCGCTCTTACAACCGCGAGGTATTTGGCCAGCTCAGGGTCCTTGGCTTGATATGACTTGTCTACATGGCCTGCCACCAAACGCGAGTCCATGCGGACGAGCACTTGCCGTGCACCAATTGCCTTGAGCTTTGTCAGGCCGAAGAGCAGCGCTTCATACTCAGCTGTGTTATTGGTGGCCGGAAACGCGACGCGCCGAATATAGCAGGCGCTGCCCCTCGAGCGTAACAATCACTGCGCCTACGCCTACGCCCGCGCCTGCGACGCCGTAGGCTCCGTCGATGGTGAGCGTCCACACCGGGTCGTCATGCTTCTGGGCAGGCTGAGCCGGCGCAGTCCATTCTGCGAGGAAGTCACGAGAACTTGAGATTTGATTGCCGTCCGTGAGGCATATGTCGTGAGAACGGGCGAGCTCTGGCAGCCCACTTGCCGATGCGCCCGTGGATTCCTTTATTGTGTAACATCTCCGCCAGGGGAACGAGGAAGGCACCGTGATTGGGTAGGCCAAAAATAATGTCGGGCTTTAGGCCATGACCAACGCAGAAGCGAAGTTAAAGCTCAGTATATCTCGCCTTGGCGCTTTAGAGGGCTTCGAGACGGCATACGGCCGCCAGACGGCGCCTTCCTCTAGGACGAGGACGGCATCGACCGCCAGAACCGACGCGCCGATAGAGCAAGAGGAGCCTCCGCATCGGGCGACCAGAGCGGGAGGCTCGCCGTGTTTCTTGAGCTCGTTGAAGGCCTCCGCACGCTTGCTATCCCAACGAAACCGCCGCACCCGCGAGTGTCTTAAAGAATGGCAGACCCGCCGCGCTCTAGATAGGAAGCGACTTAGGGCGCCATGCGCCCGCCACCTCTGACCTCCTCGCCGCCTTGGGCGCTCCATACCCGTGATGGCCTCAACCTTGCCTGATTCGCCGATGCCCCGTCCGGATATGAGGAAGCCCAGAGTTTGCCCGCCGCACGCCAAGACGCATTTGTCGGGTTGAGCTTGATGCCGCCTTCCCGAGGTTGTCGGGTCTCTGAGGTCCCGCCGCGGCGAGGCGCCGGGCGGTTTGACTACCACGCCGCCGACGAGGCTTCCACATTCCTCCCGAGTTGGCGGCGCAAGCGCGACGAGGCGGGTAAAGGTAGCGCCGCGTTCTTCAAGCCGGCGGGCATCCCGACGGCGTAAAGTCCTAATCGGTGTGATGAAACCGTCTTGTCCTCGCTGCCTTCGCCATGTATACCGTGGTAGCGAGTAGGCATCCAGAAACTCATTAACTCGCACCCGCAGTAGCGCCGACCGCTTGATCGATGCGCGGCAAGGGTAATTGTCTTTGGGCACGCCTTGTTGAGTGCCGTGAAATCAATGCACATACGCCGTGCCCCGCCGCCTTTTTGACCAATACAGGTTGGCGAGCCACTCGGGTGGTGGACCTCGCGACGACCCCGCCCGAGAAGCTTCGCCACCTCCACCTTGGCCGCTGCTGCGATCCATGGACATGCGACGGCTTTGCTTGACCGGCTTGGCGCCGTATGACCGCCAAGCGATGCTCGACATCGCACGGCCCACGCCTTAATGTCCTCCTGTGAGCATGCAAAATGTCGGCATGTTTCAAGCACTTGGAGTAGGTCTCACTCGACCTCGTAGGGAGCCCTCGCCAATGGACACAAATCGCCTCCGCTGAGCGCACCTTTGACTCTACCTTCGGCCGAGGCTTAGGTGTCCATCCCGAGCGAGGGCGACGCCGAGCGTGCTCGAGAGGACGTGCACCGGCGGTAAATCCCGCCGACTTCGATGCGCTCGCGCAGGTCCTCGTCGCCGAAGACAAGATCACGCCCGGCCCGGAGCTTCATACATAAGAAGGCGTGGCGCGGATCGCCGAGGGAGTTGATGGCGGCCATCCCAATTTGACATTGTAGGTGCGGGATGTCTACGACATCAAGATGACGCGGCACGCCGGTGTTACCCTCCGCGAATGTAATCGAAGGGACACGTGTCCTATGGCCTCCAGCCGTTGGCCTCCGCCTTGAAGTGGAGCTCCCGATCGCTCTAAGCGGCCGGGATTCCCATACGATCGAGGGCCCCGCGAATGAATGTTCAGAGAGCTCCCGCCGACGAGGATGCGCTCGACGCCATGGCTCGCGATGTGAGCTCAATGACCAAAGGGTCTTGGTGAGGGAACTCCACACCTGGCGCTCATTCGTGGTGAAGGTGATGTCGCGGGGGCACCCACGGTTGCGGCCGCCTCAAGGGGCCCCAATAGGGACCCCTGATGACGCTGATGGAGCGCACCACGTGCCTTCCCGATGAGGCCCGAGCTCCGCCGTCATCCGTCGCAACTCCATGACCTCGATGCACGCTTCGTGTGGTGATCACCGAACTGCACCTCACACCACTTGCCGTAATCTAGAATTTCTTGTCCAACGTGGTCGCCTGTCGCGATCCGTCCGCCTTCCATCCCCGCCCCTCCGCGAGGTGGGGCAGTCCGAGGAGTGTTCTCGACGCCGAGGACATGGCGACCTTTGTGGCCTCGCGCAGTGACGCCGGGCTTGCGCCGCCTTGAAGAGCCTTCCTGTTCCCAGACGCTACCGCCGGAGTGTCTCCCGGGTTCTCGTCATGCCTCGCCGGGCAATCCCCCGCCCCCGTGTGGCCTCTTCCTCCGCCTCACATACTCTCTATTTTGTCGAAGAGCTTGGCGATCGCCTTGATAGGCTTCGCGCTGTATTCGCCATGGGGCCCTTGACGAAGGCCTCAGATGGCCGCGTTGATGACGGTTGTCTCATTAACGCCCTGACTTGGCAGCGCACCTTCGCGGCGCTGAGTAGTCTTGGAGCTTCTCAAGGTTTTCGCTCACTACGAAGAGCTGGTCCATACGACCGCCGATATAGTTCCCTTGAAAGTTGTTGTAAAGGAGGTCGCGGATCTGCTCCCACGCCAGATGGAGTTTGGCTTTATGGTAAAAACCGTGAAAGCGCCACTCCTTGCAACGCGAGGGGGAGTCCTTCGCTTTGTGGTGTCGTCTCCACCCGCGCCTCGACAGGGTTTCGTACACGCCGCACGAACTCGCGGGGTCCGTGACGCTTTGTATGGCTCGGCGACACTTGGGAATTTGAAGTCTTCGCCACGCCACCGCCGTAGTCCCGCCAAAGCGGGACTCGATCGACGCGCCGCAGCGGCACGCGGCCGATGTGGGGCGCCGCGCCGCCCGCCTCTTTTCGACGAGGCTCGGGCGTGACCACCGGCGTGGCTTCGCCGCCCGAGCCTCTTGCATGTCTCGGACAGCCCGCGAAGATCCCCAGCTCCCGCCGAACGCGTTGAGGGCGGCATGCAGGCGCTTCCACCGCCGGTGCGGCGGGGCCGCGCGCGCCCGGCGGACGGGTCGGCACGGTACGATCGCCTCGCGAGCTCCCGAGCCGATCCGCTCCGCTGTGGCTATCTCAATCGCCCGGCCCGCGCGACCGAAGGCGCGGCGCGAGGGTGGCGCTGGTGGCTGCGCGCCGGTGGGGTTGGTCGCAGCGCGCGGTGGCGGGTCGGTCCGTCGCCGCCGCCGCGCATGGCGGTCGATCGTCGCCGCCGCAGTCGCTGGCGGGTCGGCCGTCGCAGCGCGAGCGCCGACGTCCGCGACCACCGATGCCGGCTCGTACCCACGCCGACGCCCGACCCACCGCTTTCTTTCCTTCGCCGCCATCGACGGCTTTTCGTGCCATCCTTCTTCGGATTTCAGGCTTCTCCTGTCCTCCCCACGGATGGCGCCAACTGTTGTGGTTACAGACCAAACAGAGAGAGATGTGGTAGTGGAGAGTTGGGAGAGAGTGATGACCTTTGGTCCCCCTCCTAGCTTTCCCTTGGTATATATATATTCATATGGGCTGTGCTTTTACAATTGTGTCCTTACATCGGTACCTCCCTGTCGGGGGTATTTAAGTCATTACATATGTCCCATTTTGGGCCCTATAACCTTCTAACAGGCCTGCTGGGTTTAGGTGGGGGCCACCCCTACAACAGTGTCCATCCGCAGTATCCGCTAGCATACGATCGGCGAGGTGCTCGTACATGATGACTAGGTTAGCCATCAATGCTGGTGATAAGGAAGAGTAGGGAGCTATTTATTTGTGCGTGAGACAAGGAAGATAGGTGGCCGGCGAGGTACTCATATTGGATCAGCGATGTGGGGGATTAATCTCTGGTGGTGGACGATCATTTTTATATAACAAGAAATAAATTCGGCATGTGAAACGAAGAGATGCATCGGGTAGCCGAAACGATCGAAGAGACACATGCATCGGGGAGACGAAGCACCATTCATGTGGATAGATACATATCACATATGATTCCAACAACAAATCATTTATGATACATAATTATCACAGACAATTCGTATTAATAACCATATGTGACCTATCACATACGGTTCTAATTAAAAGTCATTTATCACAAATGGTTCGTATTAATAACCGTCTGTGAACTGTCATAGACGGTTATTAACAAGAACCATCTATAACGTATACAATTATCATAGACAGTTCGTATTAATAACCATCTATGAACTATGATAATTGCGTATCACAGATAGTACACGTCACACTTATAAAATCGTCTATGAAAATTACAACACCGACGGTTTCCCATCAATCATCTGTGATGAGGTGTTCAACATAACTTATTTTGTAGTAGTGAACTCTCGTTGCCTCTCACTTCCTATATATAACCCACCCCCTCACCACTATAACAAAGAATTATTCTAACGTAGACAAAAAAAGTAAATTTAAATTTGGTGAACCTCTACAAAATACGATGGCAAAAATGTAAAGAAAAAATATAGTTTAGACAAAAAAAACCTAGATGAACCCTACAAATACAAATTAAACAAATAGAACTAAAAGTTGCATCAAAACTATGCTAACATTAGCAAAGCAAAATCTTAATTGGTTGTCTTATTAGCTGGCTGCTGATCAACGAGTGGTGAATGATGTTAGCATCTTTGTTAAAGTGTGCCACACTAGTTTGCTGTTTTTCAAGTGCTCGACCCTACGTGCAAGGTAAAATAGTATTTTTATCTTCTGATCTACTTCTCAATTATATATGTGGGACACTTTGTTGCTTGTCGCCATGCGTTTTGGTTTTGTTTAAGCAACTACATATAGCAAAGATGCCGATCGATCTGCCATTTGCCTGCGCATTTTATATCTATGGTCCCGTTTTCCATCAGAGATCAGACGCCACCAGCTCCAGCCAGTTTGGCAACTTCTGATGTCCCAATTGCTACGTGCAAAGATGCAAACCGGCCAAGGGCGACTACTAAGTGCAACATCCACACGCCTCGTCTCTCGCAGCAATTAAAAGTCTAATCTGTTTTTCTATTTTTAAATTTTTAAAATTTAATTACGCCAAATAAACCATTATCAGATACAATATAATTTTAACTAGCTACAATATAATTTTAACTACAAATCAAATTATTTCAGTCTAACCCGAGCAACATCTTTAACTTGATCCCAAACCTAATAACACTGTAACATATCCCACCCTATACAAAGCCGGAAGGTTTCGCGGCCGGCGAGAGCAGCCACGTCGCCCTTGCGCACGCTCCGCCCGCCGCGTGGCCAGAGGAATTTCGGTACGGTCTGGTGAGCTGTTTTGCGAAAAAGTCCCCGCGTTTTTCTGAAATTACGTAAAGGTCCTTGGTTCTCGCGAAAAGGTCCCTACCAGTTTTTTCAAGTCCCTCCACTTTGCAGGATAGCGCCCGCGTTTCTAAATTACGACGGTCCTCGTTTATTACGCATGTGCCCTCGGTTTTTAAGTAAAAGACCTTTAACTTTTTGAAAATACATATGTGCCCTCGATTTTTTTAAAATTTTTTTTAAAACTCCTCACGAATTATCGCCTCTTTCACTTCGGTACACATGGTGGCTGACGCGGCGTGGCGCCGCACCTATGAGTAGGGATGAAAACGGTCGGAAACGGTCGGAAAACTCCTCAACCGTTTTCTACTTCTACATTTGAATACGAAACGAAAGCGTAAAGCGGTAAAGCGGATTAACAAAACGAACGCGAACTTACGGAATATCGAGAATTTCAAAACGAACCAATTCGAGCGAATTATGTCGAACACGGTCGGTATAATAAAATTCAATACGAATACCGACTGTAGGGACCAAGTGCATAACAATTAACAAGTGACTAAGTACATAATAATTACCAAGTGCATGATCAAGTTCAAGTGCATATAATAATTAACAAGTGCATGACCCTTGGTCTTAAGTATTAACACAATAGCCGACACAAATACAAATACAATACAAGTCTAGAACAAGCAATTAACACTAGCGTAACATCTACAGCTCATCAAAGATCATCTATTAGCCTAAATAATTGTACTATTGAGTCCAACAATTGTATTACTCGCTTAAGCTTTCCACGGTATTAAATGCCATGACAAAATTACTAAATTGTATGAACTAGAGCTCAAGAATTGCAAGGAAGGAAGATCCTATCATCCGCAATAACTATTGGTCATTACCATCTACAATGCGGAACTAACCATTGTATCCAACCTTATGACCAAGTTCCATAGGAGTCATTATCATCATGATGATCAAACGAAGGGCCCCAAGAATGCCCACCATAGGCTTTATCTCCATGCGTAGGGGAATCAGCTGCTCCATGGTTACTGTACAATTTACCATGCAATAAGAAAATAGTTTTGTAATAACAAACAACAAAAGGCGCCCACAAAGCACTATCCAATAGAGGGAATGCCAATTTCTCAGCAAAAACAAGTCTCATGTATGTCGGTACTCGGTAATCATTTATATGTTCCATCATGCACCAAGCATGTTTTGCCTAGCAAGTTCAGGACTTAAATCGTCCTATTCCAGTTAAATTAACAATATATGTTATGGAGTGATCAATGCACCGCAAGATTGAATTTATAGGAGCTGCCATCGTCCAAATAATTTAAGATCCGGCTCAAACATGTGACCTTTACTGCCAACAAAATTGAAACAAGAGCTTACGCTGTCGTGTTTCAAATAGATGACATGGGGAAAAGGTACATGCTTCGCTTTTCTAGCAAAGACAATCAGTGTATATTTCATATAAATTGCCAAAAATTCTATACCGATACTCTCAAGAGTACGTGGAGAGACGCCATTAGTTCCGCATTGCCTTTTAACAAAGTTCATCAAGATGGCCATCCTTTGTGTTCTTTACAGACTAATCGAGGACTTTTAGCCGACTCGCTTTCTTTGTTGGAAGTTGTCGCCTGTTCTCTACACCGTCAAAGCAGCAGCTTTATCACTCTTGTAATCTTCTTTCTCTCACGATGTAGCCGTTGATGCCCCATTGGTAGACACTTTACCATCTTCAACAAGAGGATGACTCTCTTGTACAACAGAGGCTCCATCGCGATCGTGAGTTCCTTTATTATGGAGAACCCCGGAGAAAGACAAATAGAGTAAGATAGTTCAAACTTGTAATGTCCTACAAGATCACATTCAATACGGAGATGGTCACAGAGTTGAGATTCAAGTTAGCATACCGTCATCTCCAAATCTGTCCCATTCTTCATCCCATACAAGCAGCTCTCTCTTGAATTCCAGATTGCCAACCTAAAAATTAGATAGTAAAGTAAACCATTCAATATTCATTATTGTGTAAGACCAAGAAATAACAAAAACAAAGAGGAACCAAGAAATAACAAAAACAGAGGACCCCATTAACAATGAAGAGCAAATGAAGTTAGAAACAAATTTGGTTTTATGATGAATAGCACATTGCCTATCTGATGCAACAAAACTAACTAGAGCCAGTTAAGATTGCTTTGGTGATCATAAATATTATTGATACTCGGTACAATGAACTACATTTTGGCTTAGTTCGCACTGCATAAACTGAAAAATCAGAGTACAGATTAATTTACACAAGAGATGGAAACCAGTTCAAGAAAGTTCGCTCACTAAACAAGCAAATGTTGGATAAAATTCAATAAACAAACAGGATAGTAGCAAGTACCAAAAGGAAGCTCCACTAAAGTAGTTGGCTTAGCTCTCAACCCATATCTCTTGCATTGTTCATTCAAAGATTTCACAAGCTCCTCAAGATTGGATTGTATCCGATTAGCCCGCTCCTATAAACAGGGGGAATATGGTTAGACAAATGATGCACATCTACATCATGACACAAGAAAGATACTAGAAGAACGAAAATGCCAACCTGAAGTTTTTCATCATTTCCATCTCCTTTCTGCAATTTAACTATAGCATTATAATTTCCAATTTCTTCTCCTCGTAAACAAAAGAAGAAATAATAAGGTCACATCCGAGATCTCGAATGATTTTTACAATTTCTCGGACGGCAGATCTCGAATGATTGTTACAATGTTGATCTCGAATGATTTCAACGCAGATCTCGAATCATGGACGGTGAGAGACAAGACTCATGGATCGCAGCGACGCAGACGCTTCTCCATGCGCCGTTGTGCCTCAAGCGAGCGTAGGTCATGGCCGAGACGCCGCAGACGGAGTCGGGGACGATAGGGAGGCGCCGCCACTTCCAAACCGCAATGCGGAAGTACTTGCCGATCTTAAAGCCCGTGGAAGCGGATGGGAACGCGGGCGAGCGCCCTCTCGCCGGAGTCGGGGCGTGCTCGCGGTAGTGGCGCTCCCGAGCGCTGACGGCGGCGACGGTGAGGTCGTGGGTCGAGGGGAGGGCAGGAACTCGACGAACCGGTCTGGGGTGAGGCGGAAGAGGCGGGGTGGATAGGATGACGGAGTCGCGAAATCGCTGGGAGGCCGAGGTCGCGCGAGGAGGTGGATGTGCTCGAGGCGAGGCGGTGGTGCGGGGCGCGAGGAGGAGGAGCTGCGGATGCGGAGGACGGAGGCGGGAGCGAGAGGCCACGGCGCCGGCCTCGGCGAGGCGGGCGAGGCGCGCGCGGCGAGGCGTGGAGGACGCGGCGGAGCAAATGGGGCGCGCCGCGGTGCGGGTGCAGTGCAGCCGCGCCGATATGAAGGGAAGGAGAGAGTAGGGTGGGCGCTGGGAGTGGGGGGCCAAATTCGTTTAAACCGTATTTACAATACGGTATATTCGAATAAAATGTAGAAAAGTAGAAAACGGCCGGAAAATGTCTAAACCGTTTCCGCTCCGTTTTCGAATTTGGTATTCCGTATTTCGAACTGAATTCGAATTTGTCCGAAAATACAAATTCGATCGGATCAAATATAGAAAACGATGCGGTTCGGTACAGGATATTTCTGTTCCGTTTTCATCCCTACCTATGAGGCTAGTATATAACAAACCAGAGCCGGAGGCGGCATGGGCAACGCTTCTCCTCAGCCGCCGCCTCCTTCCCCCGAAACCTTTCCTACGAAACCTTTCCTATAAACAGCAGGGGCGACTGCTCACTCCCATTCTCTACTCCTCGGCCAGAGAGATCGCTCGCGCACTCTCTCTCCCTATCTCGTAAGCCCCCGCTCTCTCTCTCTCTCTCTCTCTCTCTCTCTCTCTCTAGTGCATTCATGTTTTTTTAGCTATATTATGTTCTATCCTGTTCTTGTTCTTGGGTCTGCCATGATTGGCAAGAATCAGAAACACGGGGTAATTGGAGATCTCTGATCTGTGCTAGGAACATTGCAGGGCAGCGGCGGACTCCGCGATGTCGAAGTCGGGAGCCCTGGATCTTGCATGTGGCCTTGGAGGGAATATCACCAAGGAAGAAGTCAAGTCGGCGGTCGATGAGTATGTATCCGAGGATCTCGATGATGTCTGCGAATAAATAAGACGGACAAGTTGACCCTATGCAAATTTTCTCATATATAATAGCTGTTGTTTTTCTGCTCTGTAGATTTAGAGTTCCAACCATCCTTTGTGTACCTCACATCATATTTGTAGTTGTTGGTCTAAAATCAAAGAACGAAAAGATTAGGCTCGCATTTCCTTCGTTTGTTTGTAGGATCACGATGAGCTGATCTGAGAAAAAAAACTGTCTTCTATCTTTTGCTTTCTCTAACATATCCTTTGCATCTGGCATCTATTGTTATTTGTTAATTTATCTTTTCAATCTGCACCCAGAAATTAATTCTTTTGGCCCTCCTCAGATCCTCCCCCCCCCCCCCCCCTTTCGTTAAGAATCTTATTCTTTTGAGTTACCGGTGCCAGACATGTCTAAGTTCTTGATGTGTGTGGGCTTGTTTGCTTATGTTGCAGTATTTAGTTGTTTGGTGGATTAAATGCACATCTGATTTTGATGCCAACTGGTCCTTGCATATTGTACATAGTGCTATTGTATTAAGGAACCGTGAGATATTCACTTTCAATTTTGCACGAATGTATTGTAGAACCTGCTGAATGTAATATTAATTAGCTTCCATGCCATGTGAACTGTCGGCATCATAAAGACTTCTACGATCTGTACGCGGCTCAGAGAATAGAGCGGCGGCTGCTGCCATGCAAAAGAAAATTCCTACACTTATATGACCGACAATAAATTTGTGGACTCGCACGGCTTTGACCAACTAAAAATCAGAAACTACGGACTTGGATGGACGCAACGGAAGACTCACGAAAAAAAACTGACTTAGAATATATAATCCCTAAAAATCCCCTTCCCCTCTCTGTCTCTCTTCACACCCCTCCTCACTCCCCTGTCGCCTCACTCTTCACACCTCGCACCCGTCGCGCACTCCCTCGCCACTCTCTCTCTCTCCCACACAGATCCGGCGAAGATGCGGAGGCGGAGACGCGGGCGTGGCGGCCGGGAGGCGGCGGCGTCCAAAGGCGGCTGTGCGGGCACGGAGGCACAGGCACAGCGGCCGAAGATGATCGAATCCGGCGATGGGGAGCCCGGATCCGGGCGGGGCGGCGGTCGGTGCAGAGGTGGGCGTGGATCGCCGGATTCGCGCGGCGGCCGGGAGGAAGAGCCGATGACCGGAGCGACGGTCCACGTGAGGCGGCGGTGGTCTCGGGAGGAAGACGGCGACCACAACGATCACGAGCGGCCGGATCGAGCTCGGTCGCGGTTCCTCGAGATACGGCGCCCAATCCAGACGGATCCGCCCGAGGCGCGGATCCGTCGCGAGGCGGCCGATCCCGCGACGCAGGCGACGAGCGCGACCGCGACCGCGACGACGCTTTGGCTTCCGGTCGTGGACATATTCACGGCGGCGAACGCGCAAGAAGAGGCGGGGAGCCGGATCCAAGACAGGGACAAAGGCAGCGACGGCCGGATCTGGTGCGGCGACGACGGCCTGACGTGGAGGCTGGTGGATCCGGCGGTGAGTCATCATTGTTGAGCAGCCCATCAAGATGGCCACCCCCGGGAGAGGAGATCGATCCTCCCGGGGGCAGCAACAGCGGAAGTAGTACGGTTAGGGTTTTAACCTAAGCTCTGATACCATATTATGAATATTGTGTATATTGATATGAGACCCAAAGGGCCATATATATAGGAGAGTACAAGAGGATATGCCACATAGAGATAAGGCATATATGGAATAGAATACAAACTCTATATCCTAATGCAACTCTATCTCCTTAACACCACAGTCCTTTCACATATACACACTATTAAGGAGCCATCAAGATGTTCACTTTCGCGTTTACATGAACACACTGTAGAAGCTGCTAAATGGAATCTTGTTGACTAGCATCCTGACTCTTAAGAATGTTTATGCTCTCGCTTTTTGAGTAAAATTTATGTTCATTACTTGTCTTTATTTTCCTTGTTTTACTCTAATTTTTGGAATGAAATATTTTCAAAAGGTATGAGAAGTATCATGGATGTTATGGAGGGAAGGAGGAAGCAAGGAAGTCCAACTACACTGATATGGTAATAATCATCTTATTTCGAAGACAGATGTGCTGCATGTAGTATTTTGGTAAATTTGATGCCTACCTACAAGTTATTTGTCTGTAATGTTTTTTCTTTGGTGAAAATCTGTCTGCAATGTTTTTTTGGTGAAAATCTGTCTGCAATGTTTAGTTGTACAATGAAAGGACTATAACTATGTAGTTAGCTTCAGACTTCAGTGCATGCAAACCAAATGCTGTTAGCTCGCAATTCTGCTTTACTAAATATCCTTGAGGATGATGTTCTTCAAAAGATTATTAAAAGTGGGGATGATGGTTGAAGCTAGAAATATATATGCAAGCTCTACATTCTGCTGTTCACAATATTTGTGGCTATATATATAGTGTTTCATTAAATATCCTAAACATATGTTTTCAAATGGTACCCCTTTCTTGTCTGTTTGGAAGAATGAAATCTTCAATGTTACAAATTGAGAGTACTTGCATATGTTCGCTGTGTTGCATGATAGTGGGAGACTGTTTCTGGCCCATTAGGTTTTGAATATCAGTAGCTCATGCTATGATTCATTATCAGGTCAATAAATACTATGATCTTGCTACTAGCTTCTATGAGTATGGCTGGGGTGAATCCTTCCACTTTGCTCACAGGTGAGGACTCTCTTGTGGAAACAAAAAAATAATTGATCTTTCATTTTTCAGAAAAAATATCATGTTGTGCTTATTCTAAGGAAACATGAAAAAAAGTAATATTGGTTTTGTTTGATTGAACTATCCTTGCCATGTGCCTCGATATTTTAGATGGAATGGAGAATCTTTACGGGAAAGCATCAAACGACATGAGCACTTTCTGGCCCTACAGCTTGGGTTGAAACCAGGAATGAAGGTCAATTTTCTTATTGAAACCTAATAACCTATGTCAGAATAGTTTTCGTTGCTCTTGCTACAGCATAACGTGAATATGAAACATTTATAACTAGAGATTGTTTGCTTCATTTGTTGGGTGTAGGTTTTGGATGTGGGCTGTGGAATAGGCGGACCATTAAGAGAAATTGCCAGATTTAGGTTTGATTACTGGGTGACAGCCCTTCCTTCATGTTTGTGATGCATTCAGTTCAAACGTTTCATATGCATGACTAATGTATCGGAATTTATCAATCTTTATCACTTAAAACTGTAAACCTGTCGTGATTTGATTTTGGAGAGATGGTCCCAGGAAAGCTTCATCTACTATTGCCCTTTTCAAGTTCACCTATCATGTGCTTTTTTTTGGAAGTAACATGTGCCTTTTCTTTGGGAAGAGAAAAACTGAGCTCACAGTTTACTTGGAACACTATTTTCATTTTTTTTTAATATCAGCATCGAACCGATCCATGCTAAAACACTGTAGCGAATCATATAAATATTAAAACTTTTCTTTTTTTCCTCCTGAAGGAAGATGCATAACAGAATGTTCATGTTAGTTCAATAAGGGATTATTGATCATAACAGAATGCTCTTGTTAGTTCGATAAGGGATTATTGATTCTGTCATCTTTCGTTATCATTATATTACTTGGAGCTAGAAAAAACTGATCTGGCAATGGTTCGCTGCAGCTCCACTTCAGTTACTGGATTAAACAACAATGAATACCAGATATCTAGGGGAAAGGTTATTTGACGTCACACTCCCATATCTGATTTGGTTAATTCAGCTGCTGATTTTGATTCAGAACTTTAGTTAAATATGCAGCTTTTAATGTCACACTGGTTTTCACAATATTCTTCTGTTAACATGAGATTTTGATATTCAGGAGCTCAATCGGTTGGCAGGAATTAGTGCAACCTGCAATTTCGTCAAGGTATGTTGGCTTACCTACTGTAGTACATTTCCTTCTTGGTTTAGCTCGTTTGTTTGCTTTGCTGTTCTTTCATCCCTCCTTTTTGTAGGCATACATGTCTTTGCAGTTGCTTTGCTGCATAAAAATGTTTATCAGCCCTCTGTTTAGTAAAGCAATATATAATGGATAAAGACAAATGTCCTTACACAAACAAGTCTCTGCAATTGCTTGGCTGTATAAAAATGTTATAAGAATGTTGCTTGTACTTGGACTTGGAGTTTTTTTTAATTTTAAATAAGGTAAATGATATTATGATAATACTTGCATTACCTACATATTGGTCTGTACTACAGGCAGACTTCATGAACATGCCGTTCTCTGATAACACTTTCGACGCTGTTTATGCCATCGAAGCAACATGCCATGCACCTGATCCGGTATGACTTCAAATTGTCACTTATGTAGAGAGATTTATCATCACTTTTAATACCTTCTAGCAGCGCAAAACTGAATGCATCTTTTTGTTGCAAAGGTTGGCTGCTATAAGGAGATCTACCGTGTATTGAAGCCTGGTCAGTGTTTTGCTGTATACGAGTGGTGCATTACTGATCACTATGATCCAAACAATGCAACCCATAAGAGGATTAAGGATGAAATCGAGCTCGGCAATGGCCTGCCAGATATCCGAAGCACTCGGCAATGTCTTCAAGCTGTTAAAGATGCTGGCTTTGAGGTAAGTTATTATACTTCCCCCTTTTTTGTTTAATTATGTGCTGCTAGGATTTGCCTGGGGGCAAATCCACTGCTGAAAAAGGGAATATACTATAAGTACTTGTTTCTTCTCAATATCATGGAGTTTCATTGGGTCTCCAATGGATATAATATTTTTTTCTTCATGAAGGTTATTTGGGATAAGGATCTTGCTGAAGATTCTCCAGTGCCCTGGTACTTGCCCTTGGACCCAAGCCGATTTTCCTTGAGTAGCTTCCGTTTGACTTCTGTGGGGCGAATGATTACTCGCAATATGGTGAGGAAATAAAACACTTCATTTGTTATTCTTGCTATCATTTTCATTCTGCACAATCAAATAAAATTATTATTCTCTCCTAGGAAGCAGTAATATGCACTAGGTCAACATATTGTTTTAGCAGTTCTACAGATTCCTACCTGTGATTTGAATCTCTGTAAGTTGCGCACATGGTTTTAAGATTTTGTCATGAGAGGTACCATGGCAGTAATTTTATATTGAATTTAGATAAGAATAAGAAAATATTTAGTTTCAATTCTTGCAATTAGAGCAAAAATAGACTATTTACTATAATTAAGATGGTCTCAAATGATAATTCGGATGCCCTGCATAGCTTAAAGCTTGTCTGCAAGGGGTAAAAAAACCATGCAACAGTTTATGTAGCATTAGAAACCATCCAAATTATATCAGGACCAGTTACCAACACTGTCATGTCAAGAACTACTTTTTCATGTAATATATAAAATGATGTACTATTGGCATCTCATGCATCAAGATTTAAAAACTCGACCTGCGGGGGGGAAGAATCCCCCCGGGCATTGCTTAAGAAGAAGGTCTTCTCACGCAGACCGAGAAAGCCCCCGAACCCCTGCTCCACCCTTACACAGCGGCACCATCGCCCGACCTTGTGAGACTACCGGCGGATCCTTTGGATCAACGCCTTGGGGGCCTTAGACCGTGCTTTGGTGTGGTAGCAAAGCGGGGATTTTTTCCCCAAGCCTGAAATTTGCTCCCACTGGGAGTCGAACCCAGGACCTGGGGGGTGCTACTCAAGCCTCTAACCATTGGGCTAGAGACCTTTTCGCTGCATCAAGATTTAGATATTTGATAATATTGATATGTCTAGTGCACAATTTAAACGGTAATATCGTTTGTGGAAAATATTAAACTGCGGAAAGATTTGATGTGATTTCCTGTCCATCAAATGTTGCTTGACTAGTGAATTCAATCAAATTTTGTTCCTAATCCATGACAATATGTAGGTAATAACTAGGGGTAGACTTAAAGCTTTATGGATCATGTTGTATTGTGCAGTGTAGTAAACGGGCCATGATATGCGAAGTGGATTCCATCATGTATTCATGCTTGGTTCACATGAAGTCATGAACATGGCATTGAGATTCTTGTTGAAATTGTTCAGGTCAAGGCATTGGAATACATTGGCCTTGCCCCCCAAGGCAGTGAGAGGGTCTCTGATTTCTTAGAGAAGGCTGCCGAAGGTCTTGTAGAAGGTGGCAAGTAAGTTTATCTCTGAACCACATTTCTGAACCAGAAAGCAGAGTTGCACATATTTACGATCAGAACTGCAAATTTCAGGAGCTCCAATACCACCACCTCTGTTTTTCCTTTATTTTCCTTCGTTTAATACTGTATGTGTCAGTTCTAATGCGGGTAATAACTACAGGAAGGAAATCTTCACGCCGATGTACTTCTTCGTGGTTCGAAAGCCTCTTTCAGAATGAGCACCTTTCAGGTACAAGATTTTTTTTGGCAGGCCCTTAAAATTATGGAAAGTTTTCTGTGATGTATTTCTAAGTTCTTATCATGTGTTGATTTGAAGAAGTGATAAGGCATGGAGGCACTTCGAAGCAGGTTTGGGAACATGATGAAATCAAGAACCCTCGAGTTCTTATCTGTAGGAAGAGAAATAGTGAAATGTGTGGACTGTTAAGCTTCTGTTTGTTCTGGTGTTTTGCCGTGTGAACTTTTGATCCAAGCATTTGTCTGTAGTGTGCTTGTTAATGTGCTAGTCTTACGATGAACTGACAATTTGAGATGCTTATCTTGTTCTAAGCTATATATTAGTAACATAAATAAGTTGGTTACAGGTCCTTGCCCGTCATGCTTTGTATAAGGCTGCTTCGATACGGTAATTGTTGATATTGTTGTGCAGACATTTTTTTTGTGATGATTCGAAGATGCCTACGCTGGAATTTTACAGGAAAAAGTATAATTTCTGCAGGAATTCACTGGAACTCCCTTGTTCCATTTTATAAGACGGGAACAAAGAGAGGAAGTGGAGTGGCCTATCCTGCTGGAAGTATCATAGGAAAAATAAATTAGGTGAAATCAGGGGAAGGATGAATACATTTGCATCCACACCTCACATTTTAAAATTAGATTAAAAATAAATGGAGTGGCCCTAATATCCTTATATTTTTACAATTTGAAACGGAGAATCCTCTGTAGTTGCCTGACAAACATTTGAGTTTGGTCTAAGCAAGGTTGCCTACGTGGTACAAGTTATGAGGCCTAGGACTATGTTGGTTTGTTTATGGATTTTATGGAATTCGTCCACGCAACCTCTCAGGGGAATCGGTTCCTCTGACGTTTGGAAGGGAATGGCAGAGTGACATAGGTGAATCTGAGCAGTCCGATGAAAAAACAACGATCTAGATTTATCACTGTAGCGTTACAGTATGTTTTGTACAGTAAGCTACAATAATTTTACTGTAGTTTACTGCACAAAAATACTGTAGTTACAGTGATCGATCTGGACTATTGTTTTTTCATCCAACGGTTCAGATTCACCCAATATCACTCTGCCTTCCCTTTGTCAACGTGAGAGGATCCAAAATCCCTCTTAGGGGCTAGCTAAGGCTCCGAATCACTATAGCAAAAAAAAAAGCATATGTGAACCAAGCGCTTGGAGATCTGTGCAGGAAATTGATTATTTTTAAGTACAAGAAGTGCAAGGACATACACGTACTTACCCACGCACCTCATATGCATGTCCACACAAAGGCATATGTGGATGCGTCGCACATGCTTTGACGAGTGAACATATCCACATGTGCATGTACTCTCAGCTTAGGACTTCAGGGAAAAGTGAGCAGCAACATTGAACCTAGGGCCGATGGATAGCTCGTACAACGGCAGAACTTCCAAGCGAGCTACCCTCGCTCCTCGATTATTTTTTTTATCTGGATCTTCAAAAGATTGATGATGAAATCGGCCTGCCTGTATTCGTGTTTAGAGTTGGGACAGCTCAAAAAAATGTTGTGAGCTGCCTTCCAGGGCCAGCTAGCTGACAAATTTCTCCTACGGCCCAAAATGGGCATAAACTATGTTGCCCAGATACCTCAATAGAGTTATGGATACGTGATACGGCGATTTGCCATTTTCCTAAAAGCATCGATACGGCGATACGTGTGTGTGTGTGTGTGTGTATATATATATATATATATACGCACAGCCGTGGCGCCCGGGCGCTGAGGAGGTGGAGCTTCCGGCCGACGCCGAGCCGTCTGCGCAACGTGTCATCCTTCACCTCCTCGCCGTCCCCTTGATTTCCTCTACATGCGGTGGTTCCGGTCGGATTGGTAGGCAGAACGGCGCGGGGAGAAGAAAAAAAGATTGGGAGGCGGAACGGCACGGGGAGAAAAAAAGATTGGGAGGGGGTTTTCATAAAATTGTATAAGTGGATTGGGTGCTTCCACCTTCAAGGATCTAGGCCGTAGGGGGTAGATCTAACGATCCTGCACGGTATTAGCATGTTAGCACCCAAATGTGCATTAGCATATATATATATATATATATATATATATATATATATATATATATATATATATATATATATATATATATATATATATATCAAATATGTAATAAATATAAAATTAATAAGAAATTAATGAATTCTTATAACTTTATATCTAGTAGTTGGAATGCTACAGATAGCACATTTATCACAAGAAAAAGAGTTTTACCTGTTCACTTGCTTTCTTTCTTGAATGTTCCATAAGAGGAAGAGACAATTTTGCAAGATTCTGCAATGTGTGCCAGGAAATCCATGTTTTGTGAGCATAGGTTTCCATAGTGATCTGCCCGATTGGATTTCATCTACTTCCGTGCATGTGATGCATTAATAAAATGAAGGAAAACATGAGCTTGTACAACAGAACACCATGTCAGAATATCTCTATCTGTACTCCTTAAAAGTTTAAGTTGGTGGTGGTAGGTATATTCTCCCTTAACTCTTAATAGCCATCCGATCTTCCTCAACTCTCCTTAGCCGTTGGATCTTACGATCTCCCTCCTCAACAGCTCCCCACGTTGTCGGGGCATGCGTACCGTGTGGCCTCCGCTCGGGCGCCGCGCCAGCAGCGGATGGCAGTGGTGAGGGTGAAGGTGCGGGAGATTTTCATGCCGGCATTGAGCTCAACGATGACAGAGGGAAAGATCGTCTCCTGGACGGCCACCGAGGGAGACCGCGTCGCCAAGGGCGACCCCGTGGTGGTCGTCGAGTCCGACATGGATGTCGAGACCTTCTACGACGGAATCATTGCCGCCATCATGTAGAGACCCAGATTTTACAATCCGGAATCTACTGTGTTTAGCTGCACTATTCCCTGGATCAGTAGATAGTGCACACAGTTACAGAAATGGACATCAAATTACATATCATGCGGAAGCATAAATAAAATAGTAGACTTACTCATGGGCCGATTAGGCCGAAATCCATAAAATGCAGCAGCGGAAGAACGAAGCACACAGGTGGGACCTTCAGGACATGCCAACTGGCAGCCAACTGGAGGTTCGCGACCTAGCCCTTGACATCTTCATCTTCTCGGCTAGCTGGTCCAATCTTGTTGCTGAGGCGAGGTGATTTGACTCCTGATTCTGTATTTTGTCGCAAAAGCGAGCGTGAGCACTCCGACCCCGTGCTCCGCGAGCCAATACACAGAATGCAATTAAATAGTATGCATGGCTTGTCAAAGGAGAGGCTCGGGTTATTTTATTTGCCATAAATCGCTTTTTAGTAGCATTTCTGTTATTAAATCATATTGTTGTTTTTGCGACCTAAAAACTCCTCACCGCGATTGACATCATTGACTTAATCCACCAAAGATTCACTCTCATTATTAGCTGCTGTCTACGACTCCCAACAGCGATCGCCATAATTGACTTAATCCACCGAAATTACACTTTCTTTATTGAGTGTTGTCTAAACTCCAAACAGAATGTGACATTATTTAGATATCCCACCAAACATACTCTTTCCAAATTGATTGCTGTCTAATCTCCAAACAGCGAGTGACATCACCTAATTAATCCACCGAACATTCTCATCAAGATTTTCTAACAATCCAATCCTTTTTATTATTGATTCAAATTCACCAAGAATATCATTGATCAAGTCTACGATTCAATATTATACATCCACCAAGAATTTCAGTGATTAATTCTACAATCCACTAGTGTCCTCCCACCAAGTAAATCACTAATCAGGAACTATAATCCAATACTTGTATTACTCCTCCAAATTCCCGAATATTCAATTGACTCATCTGGTAACCAAATCTATTAATTCCAAAATTGCCATCTCCCAAGAATTTATTTATCAGTGTCGTAATCCAATAAATTATCTGTTCAATCCCTAAATCTCCAAAAATCATTTAAATCATCTATCTAGCCTATCTATTCAGCTAGACTCCACTAATTTACTTCTCCCAGAACCCACACTATCATTTCCTATTTATGATTGACATGAATCCACCAATACCTTTATGTGTACACTACAAACATCTATTACCTTTACTCACGACTCTGTTTATTCCACCCATATTTTATTTTGTAAGAATAGAAATGCCATTATTTGAAATACCATACATAAAATTTTCCTGAGACCTAGCAGCTTTGGAACAAAACATAATGTTCAAGGAATATTAACATGATTTTCCATACATATGGCATCACATCATATGCCTAATATCACCATAATTCTTCCATACATATGGCATCACACCATATAGCATCTTTCAAATAATATAGCCGCTTAACTTACCACTGGGACGACACCGGGACAACTCAAATCGGGCTTTCCGCTGCCCTCCACTTTTCCATCCCACCCACAAAACATTTTGAAATAGAACTATATCCGGTTAAGTTCCCATGTCCGCCTTGACCGTGGGCACGGCTATTCGAATAGTTTTTGACCTGCAGAGTTTGCACACTTTACCCACAAGAGATAAATCCACTCGTTGCCCCACATGATTCCTTAGCCATGCGGTTGAGTAGACTATCACAGACCTTTACAATGCATTTTTCCTAGCGAGTTACGTCCGCTAAGGTTTCCACTTCCTTCGGTACGACCACCCTTCCGAAGCCCCTCTTGCGCTGTCACGTCGGAGGATGTGGCCATCCTCTACCCGCCCGTGGTCACACCCCGCAACTCTTACTAAGTCGATGCAAATTAGTTGGCCCCGCCTACACTTTACCAAATTGTGGTTGTACTTGTTTTACACAGAGGTCATGACAAGATTCGGTCCTTAGGGTTATCCAAGCGGTTCTACCACAAACCACACTCGTGCACACTGCACCATACCCCCGAACCATCCGCCCAGATAAATAAGCAATTCGAGGTTTTTGGGAATATAAAATAACCATATCCAATATACACCAGTCATTACCACCATGACTGCCTAACCAATTTTTCTCAGGATTAAAAGTGATGCTTGGGCGCGACGCCCATGATTATCTAAACAACATTAAGCATGGCATATATTTAGAGACTTATTTTCGAAAGGTTACTATTATAATTCTGCTAGGGCGACAAGGTTCACACATTCAAATATTCCAAAGGAGGTGTAATATTATTCAAGGTAAACCATAGGCATATAACTAGAATCTTAAATTAACATGTATTTGCATATAACATAGCAGATGCAATTTGATAATTTAAATCAAAGTAATTTGCAGAAAATGTAGGTTCAACATGATCAAAGTATTGACTACTTTGGCGCGGTTTTCCATGGACTTGAGCTCACACGAGGCTTTCTTGAGCTTCTATTCTTTATCTTCTCTTGCTCAACACGCTTGATCCGTGGAATCTTCAGAATTTCCAGTCTCTAATCACGTGTCTAACGACTGAATCCAAATAAAAGCAAATAACTCAAAAGATCCAAATAACTCTGAATAAACTCAATTTAGATTTATTATAAGTTAATGGGTGGTTAGAGTGATTTGAGGCAAGGCCGGGGTGGAATACGATAACTTGGCTCTTTATAATCTCTTTTATTATTTTTGTATTTGTCAACGAAGTTCCAGGAGTTAGGTTAGATTTAGGATTCAGTGTACAGGATTAGTGGTGCATTATCTTGTCGAGCGTCCATTCTTTTCAGGGTTTATGCTATATTTTAGTATCTGTTTACGGCTATGACCCTTTTTATTCGAGTGCTCTCTGAAAGTTATTGTTACTGATATTTTATCCCTTTGTAACTCGAGTTTGCTATACATGACGATATTTTGTTATCGTTATTTACTACAGCTACCATTAGGCTTAGCTTTATTTTCAAATTTTAGTGTATCCTAGCTATCTAGGCACAGATGGGTATTTAAAGTCATATTCCAATACCTACTAATTAGCAAGACCTACTATAAAGGTATATTTATTGGAGGCATGCTAAATATTGGGCATAGGTTTTAATTGTAATTAAGGGTCGTCCTTAATTTAGAACCTTAGTTTTATATCTAAACATACCATCCAAACCTTTAACTTTATTCAGATTTCTTTTCAATCAAGATCTTCACTAATTTGAATATTTAACTCCAAGCCACTTTTCCTTTATTGCTGCCCTTAATTTATTTGGCAACACATTCTTAGTTTAATTTTCTATTTGCATTTTTGATCTACAATTAATTGGAAGGAATTCGAGTCTTCAAGAAATATGCCATTTAATTAAGTCATGAGAGCTCACTTAGCATGACTTACTATTACTATTATTACTATTACTATTATTATTATTATTATTATTATTATTATTATTATTATTATTATTATTATTATTATTATTATTATTATTATGCAAGTTCCCATTATGCCTTTAATAATTAATTCCTAATTAAGTCTTTTAGTCAATTATTCAGATAGTACTAACTATTCAAACATATTTAACTAATCCACATTTATATGTTAATCAACCTAGCTTTACGACCTAACTAAATTTTATCAGCTTTTCTAAATTATTCTTTAATTTACCACAATTTTTACTAATTACATGAGATACAAAAATAGAAATAAAATAAAGTGAAAAAAAGGGTGTCGTCGGTGGGATCGAACCCGGGACTTAGGGTCAAGGGGATTTAACACGCAGCCATGCTAGCCAGTGGACCGATCAGTTTTCCTTGACCCTCTAGGGAAATGTAAATTCATAAGGCGATGGGGCTGAGGGTCCTCAGGGAAACGACCGGCCAAAAACAGAGGAGACTGGCGCGCGGAGGGGATGGCGGCGCTGCCGGCGGGGAGCGGCCAGGGAGGCGTTGGAAACCATCGAAACGGGATGTGGGGTGGACAAGGAAGCCGATGAGGTGGTGGCATGGCCCGAGATAGCATCGGCTAGATGGGGCAGTGGTTTGGGCGGCCGATGGCAGGGTGGGAAAGGGGCGCCGGCGGTCGGGAAGGAGAGGGGAGGAGGCGGTGCGCGCATGAGCAGGAGAGCGGCGGAGGGAGACTTACCGAGCAACTATTTGAGTCGGGGTGGTGCCGGAGAGGGCCGGCGGCGATGGCCATGGGTGGCGAGAGGTGGGCGTCGTGGAGGAGGAGCACGGGCGGCGGAGGGCGTTGGCCGGCGATTGGAGAAGGTTCGGGGCACCGAGGAGCCTCTCCCACTACAATTAATCGGAGTGAAATTAACCGAGGTGGTGGCGGTGGTGGGAATGGCGGCGGCGGCCGTTTTCGGGGAAGAAGTGGCGGCAGTGAGCTTTCGCGCGGGGGAGTCCAATTGGTTCGGAGGGATGTTTGAGGAGGCTTAGGGACGCATTTTGGCGCGATGGATTGTGGGCTATGCCACCGGACAGGCGGAATTTGGCTCAGAAGCGCGGGCGGCTGGCAATGGTGAAGGAGGCGCGGTGTTGGAGCCAAGCACAGGGCAAAGAGGAATGAGAGGGGGGTGCTTAGGGCTGTTTTGTAAGCGCAGAGGCGGAGAGGTGCGGAGGACCGGGCGGAACTGAGCGGCTACAGAGGACCGGGCGGCGGGGAAGGATCCACCGGGCAGAGACCGGCGCGGGGCTCGGTGGCGACGCGACTGAGCGAGCGGCGCGTGCAGAGCAGGGAGGGGGCAGCACGGCAAGGATTTGGGCAGGATTCGGCGCAAAGCAGAGAGAAGGAAGGGCGATGCGGAAGGAGCTCGGCCACAAGAAAAAGAAGGGAGGAGGGGGAAGGAAAATAAAGAAAGGAGGAGTCATGGGCGCTCGGGCCTAGGGGCGAGAAGAAACGGAGGAGGAGAGAAAGGAAAAAGGAAAGGGAGAAAAAGAGAGAAAAGGTGGGGCCCACCTGAAATAGGGGGAAAATTGGAAAAGAGAAAAATGAGAAGCTTTTGGATTTTTAAAATTTTAATTTTGAACTTCTATTTTCTATTTAAGATTATTGATTCCAATTTTTGGAAATTTTAATTCAGGTCTTGTTCATTTATCTAGATACAAAATATAATAGCCCTCTATTTTCGATTTTATTTATCTTGACTCTTGAATTCAAGATTTTAGCATTTGAATTCATGATCTGCAATGTCATTTTCCATCTTTGTTATTTACATTATCATTATTTGTATTTGAGATTATCTTTGATTGCTAATTTTTCATAGTGCAAAACTCAGAAAAGCTCAAATAGACATTCCGAAGAAAATCAAGTGCCAGCAAAATGTAAGAAAAATTTTAAAATGCCCTATTTTTTTGAATATCCAAATTTTGGGATGTTACAAACCTACCCCCCTTAAATGAATCTCGACCCCGAGATTCCGATAGAGTAGAAAGAAGTAAGCAGGGGTTATATTGGCTAGCAATGGGTTTCTGGGTATTGCTCGACGTAGAGTTCTTTAGCTTCACGGAGAGGTGAACATCTGCATAATAGGGGTTAGCGCTTGGAGAAGTCAAAAGAGAAGAGGGAAACCTTGTTCTTCTGGATAGGCCGTAGACTTCCAAATCCTTAGTCTTTGACATTGTTGTCTTCTCACCTTCATAGAGTGGAGTGGTCGCATTGTCTTTTGGGCGTATGATGGTCATGAAATTCATACTTATGGATGGGTAGTATTGGCCTATGCCCTAAGGAGTAGATGGTCTAAGGAATGTCGATACGAGGACGGATACATCTATATGGTGATCTTTTGTCCTTGTCACTGTAAGGCTCCTGGTCTTGCAAGTCTTCTTGTACTGGTTCGATTAGCTCTGAGTCCAGGTTGTTGCACCTCCAACACATACATCATGGTAGTTCTTCGACATTTTGTCTCTTAGTGCTACCCCCCTTAAGTAAATGACGATTGTCATTATGGTTGGCAGCAATTTGATCAATAGGTCCTCTGGGTAGGTAAGGAGAGGGTGCTAGTAAGGCAGAGTCTCGAGTCTTGGTCCTTGGCGATCCATCACTTTGCTCCAGTAGATCTGACTGGGTTTGTAGCAAATGGGGCGAGAGGGAATAGCAGGAGGTAAGGATAGTTCGCGGGAATACAGAAATCTACCTATTATAACAGTAAAAGGGTACACCCCGTGAAACTGGGGTGGCACATGAATTGCATAAGTTTTTTTTAAAAAAAACACTATATTCCTGTGACTGCGAAATGCAACGCTCGAGGGCAAGAAAGCAGTGCACAGGGACCAACGAAAACCTTGCGACAATACCACGTCTACTTGAGAAAACATACATAAGAGGCCAATGGTTTATTTGCATAGTTCATTTAAAACGAAACCACCTTATCTTCATGAATATCTTCAACGTTCCTATCCTTAAATTTTTGGAGTAAGGTACGATAAGATAAGCAAAAAAAAATCTTTCTTTTTAAATCAAAATAGAAAGAAGGGGAAGTATTTGGGGGTAATTTGATTGATATCCGCACTCACTCTTGTGTTATCGTTTTGAATGCGAGGTAAGAGAGCTTTAGAACTAAAATGGCTAAGGCAACATTTAGATGAGAGAGAACCATCTAAGAGAGATAAGAATGAGCAGTATAGCTTATATTTTTGGATATAGTATTTTAAAGAAATATTTTTAGTCATGAAACTAATAGCCAGGCTAACTAGGTCACGACCTGCAGTCGATATGCTCTGATACCATCCCTGTAGAGACCCAGATTTTACAATCCGGAATCTACTGTGTTTAGCTGCACTATTCCCTGGATCAGTAGATAGTGCACACAGTTACAGAAATGGACATCAAATTACATATCATGCGGAAGCATAAATAAAATAGTAGACTTACTCATGGGCCGATTAGGCCGAAATCCATAAAATGCAGCAGCGGAAGAACGAAGCACACAGGTGGGACCTTCAGGACATGCCCACAGGCAGCCAACTGGAGGTTCGCGACCTAGCCCTTGACATCTTCATCTTCTCGGCTAGCTGGTCCAATCTTGTTGCTGAGGCGAGGTGATTTGACTCCTGATTCTGTATTTTGTCGCAAAAGCGAGCGTGAGCACTCCGACCCCGTGCTCCGCGAGCCAATACACAGAATGCAATTAAATAGTATGCATGGCTTGTCAAAGGAGAGGCTCGGGTTATTTTATTTGCCATAAATCGCTTTTTAGTAGCATTTCGTTATTAAATCATATTGTTGTTTTTGCGACCTAAAACTCCTCACCGCGATTGACATCATTGACTTAATCCACCAAAGATTCACTCATTATTAGTCTGCTGTCTCGACTCCCAACAAATGATCGCCATAATTGACTTAATCCACCGAAATTACACTTTCTTTATTGAGTGTTGTCTAAACTCCAAACAGAATGTGACATTATTTAGATATCCCACCAAACATACTCTTTCCAAATTGATTGTTTGTCTAATCTCCAAACAATGAGTGACATCACCTAATTAATCCACCGAACATTCTCATCAAGATTTTCTAACAATCCAATCCTTTTTATTATTGATTCAAATTCACCAAGAATATCATTGATCAAGTCTACGATTCAATATTATACATCCACCAAGAATTTCAGTGATTAATTCTACAATCCACTAGTGTCCTCCCACCAAGTAAATCACTAATCAGGAACTATAATCCAATACTTGTATTACTCCTCCAAATTCCCGAATATTCAATTGACTCATCTGGTAACCAAATCTATTAATTCCAAAATTGCCATCTCCCAAGAATTTATTTATCAGTGTCGTAATCCAATAAATTATCTGTTCAATCCCTAAATCTCCAAAAATCATTTAAATCATCTATCTAGCCTATCTATTCAGCTAGACTCCACTAATTTACTTCTCCCAGAACCCACACTATCATTTCCTATTTATGATTGACATGAATCCACCAATACCTTTATGTGTACACTACAAACATCTATTACCTTTACTCACAACTCTGTTTATTCCACCCATATTTTATTTTGTAAGAATAGAAATGTCATTATTTGAAATACCATACATAAAATTTTCCTGAGACCTAGCAGCTTTGGAACAAAACATAATGTTCAAGGAATATTAACATGATTTTCCATACATATGGCATCACACCATATGCCTAATATCACCATAATTCTTCCATACATATGGCATCACACCATATAGCATCTTTCAGCGTTATAGCCGCTTAACTTACCACTGGGACGACACCCGGGACAACTCAAATCAGGGCTTTCCGCTGCCCTCCACTTTTCCATCCCACCCACAAAACATTTTGAAATAGAACTATATCTGGTTAAGTTCCCATGTCCGCCCTTGACCGTGGGCACGGCTATTCGAATAGTTTTTGACCCTGCAGAGTTTGCACACTTTACCCACAAGAGATAAATCCACTCGTTGCCCCCACATGATTCCTTAGCCATGCGGTTGAGTAGACTATCACAGGACCTTTACAATGCATTTTTCCTAGCAGAGTTACGTCCGCTAAGGTTTCCACTTCCTTCGGGGTACGACCACCCTTCCAGAAGCCCCCTCTTGCGCCGTCACGTCGGAGGATGTGGCCATCCTCTACCCGCCCGTGGTCACACCGGCGCAACTCTTACTAAGTCGATGCAAATTAGTTGGCCCTGCCTACACTTTACCAGCTTGTGGTTGTACTTGTTTTACACAGGAGGTCATGACAAGATTCGGTCCTTAGGGTTATCTGGGCGGTTCTACCACAAACCACACTCTCGTGCACACCTGCACCATACCCCCGAACCATCCGCCCAGATAAATAAGCAATTCGAGGTTTTTGGGAATATAAAATAACCATATCCAATATACACCAGTCATTACCACCATGACTGCCTAACCAATTTTTCTCAGGATTAAAAGTGATGCTTGGGCGCGACGCCCATGATTATCTAAACAACATTAAGCATGGCATATATTTAGAGACTTATTTTCGAAAGGTTACTATTATAATTCTGCTAGGGCGACAAGGTTCACACATTCAAATATTCCAAAGGAGGTGTAATATTATTCAAGGTAAACCATAGGCATATAACTAGAATCTTAAATTAACATGTATTTGCATATAACATAGCAGCATGCAATTTGATAATTTAAATCAAAGTAATTTGCAGAAAATGTAGGTTCAACATGATCAAAGTATTGACTCGCCTGGCGCGGTTTTCCGCGGACTTGAGCTCACACGAGGCTTTCTCTTGAGCTTCTATTCTTTATCTTCTCTTGCTCTGAACACGCTTGATCCGTGGAATCTTCAGAATTTCCAGTCTCTAATCACGTGTCTAACGACTGAATCCAAATAAAAGCAAATAACTCAAAAGATCCAAATAACTCTGAATAAACTCAATTTAGATTTATTATAAGTTAATGGGTGGTTAGAGTGATTTGAGGCAAGGCCGGGGTGGAATACGATAACTTGGCTCTTTATAATCTCTTTTATTATTTTTGTATTTGTCAACGAAGTTCCAGGAGTTAGGTTAGATTTAGGATTCAGATGTCACAGAGATTAGTGGTGCATTATCTTGTCGAGCGCCCATTCTTTTGGGGTTTATGCTATATTTTAGTATCTGTTTACGGCTATGACCCTTTTTATTCGAGTGCTCTCTGAAAGTTATTGTTACTGATATTTTATCCCTTTGTAACTCGAGTTTGCTATACATGACGATATTTTGTTATCGTTATTTACTACAGCTACCATTAGGCTTAGCTTTATTTTCAAATTTTAGTGTATCCTAGCTATCTAGGCACGGATGGGTATTTAAAGTCATATTCCAATACCTACTAATTAGCAAGACCTACTATAAAGGTATATTTATTGGAGGCATGCTAAATATTGGGCATAGGTTTTAATTGTAATTAAGGGTCGTCCTTAATTTAGAACCTTAGTTTTATATCTAAACATACCATCCAAACCTTTAACTTTATTCAGATTTCTTTTCAATCAAGATCTTCACTAATTTGAATATTTAACTCCAAGCCACTTTTCCTTTATTGCTGCCCTTAATTTATTTGGCAACACATTCTTAGTTTAATTTTCTATTTGCATTTTTGATCTACAATTAATTGGAAGGAATTCGAGTCTTCAAGAAATATGCCATTTAATTAAGTCATGAGAGCTCAGTCTTAGCATGACTTACTATTACTATTATTACTATTACTATTATTATTATTATTATTATTATTATTATTATTATTATTATTATTATTATTATTATTATTATTATTATTATTATTATTATGCAAGTTCCCATTATGCCTTTAATAATTAATTCCTAATTAAGTCTTTTAGTCAATTATTCAGATAGTACTAACTATTCAAACATATTTAACTAATCCACATTTATATGTTAATCAACCGGGCTTTACGACCTAACTAAATTTTATCAGCTTTTCTAAATTATTCTTTAATTTACCACAATTTTTACTAATTACATGAGATACAAAAATAGAAATAAAATAAAGTGAAAAAAAGGGTGTCGTCGGTGGGATCAAACCCGGGACTTAGGGTCAAGGGGATTTAACACGCAGCCATGCTAGCCAGTGGACCGATCAGTTTTCCTTGACCCTCTAGGGAAATGTAAATTCATAAGGCGATGGGGCTGAGGGTCCTCAGGGAAACGACCGGCCAAAAACAGAGGAGACTGGCGCGCGGAGGGGATGGCGGCGCTGCCGGCGGGGAGCGGCCGGGGAGGCGTCGGAAACCATCGAAACAGGATGTGGGGTGGACAAGGAAGCCGATGAGGTGGTGGCATGGCCCGAGATAGCATCGGCTAGATGGGGCAGTGGTTTGGGCGGCCGGTGGCAGGGTGGGAAAGGGGCGCCGGCGGTCGGGAAGGAGAGGGGAGGAGGCGGTGCGCGCATGAGCAGGAGAGCGGCGGAGGGAGACTTACCGAGCAACTATTTGAGTCGGGGTGGTGCCGGAGAGGGCCGGCGGCGATGGCCATGGGTGGCGAGAGGTGGGCGTCGTGGAGGAGGAGCACGGGCGGCGGAGGGCGTTGGCCGGCGATTGGAGAAGATTCGGGGCACCGAGGAGCCTCTCCCACTGCAATTAATCGGAGTGAAATTAACCGAGGTGGTGGCGGTGGTGGGAATGGTGGCGGCGGCCGTTTTCGGGGAAGAAGTGGCGGCAGTGAGCTTTCGCACGCGGGAGTCCAATTGGTTCGGAGGGATGTTTGAGGAGGCTTAGGGATGCATTTTGGCGCGATGGATTGTGGGCTATGCCACCGGACCGGCGGAATTTGGCTCAGAAGCGCGGGCGGCTGGCAATGGTGAAGGAGGCGCGGTGTTGGAGCCAAGCACAGGGCAAAGGGGAATGAGAGGGGGTGCTTAGGGCTGTTTTGTAAGCGCAGAGGCGGAGAGGTGCGGAGGACCGGGCGGAACTGAGCGGCTACAGAGGACCGGGCGGCGGGGAAGGATCCACCGGGCAGAGACCGGCGCGGGGCTCGGTGGCGACGCGACTGAGCGAGCGGCGCGTGCAGAGCAGGGAGGGGGCAGCACGGCAAGGATTTGGGCAGGATTCGGCGCAAAGCAGAGAGAAGGAAGGGCGATGCGGAAGGAGCTCGGCCACAAGAAAAAGAAGGGAGGAGGGGGAAGGAAAATAAAGAAAGGAGGAGCTGCGGGGCGCTCAGGCCTAGGGGCCAGAGAAGAAACGGGAGGGAGGAGAGAAAGGAAAAAGAAAAGGGAGAAAAAGAGAGAAAAGGTGGGGCCCACCTGAAATAGGGGGAAAATTGGAAAAGAGAAAAATGAGAAGCTTTTGGATTTTTAAATTTTTAATTTTGAACTTCTATTTTCTATTTAAGATTATTGATTCCAATTTTTGGAAATTTTAATTCAGGTCTTGTTCATTTATCTAGATACAAAATATAATAGCCCTCTATTTTCGATTTTATTTATCTTGACTCTTGAATTCAAGATTTTAGCATTTGAATTCATGATCTGCAATGTCATTTTCCATCTTTGTTATTTACATGATCATTATTTGTATTTGAGATTATCTTTGATTGCTAATTTTTCATAGTGCAAAACTCAGAAAATCTCAAATAGACATTCCGAAGAAAATCAAGTGCCAGCAAAATGTAAGAAAAATTTTAAAATACCCTATTTTTTTGAATATCCAAATTTTGGGATGTTACACATCATCGTCTCGGCCAGTGGGACAGCCCCTGTCGGCGCCCCATCGCCCTCCTCACCGAATCCGAGGAGGAGGTCGCCCTCGCACAGGCGTGTGCCCAGGCCCTCTTCAAAGCTCCAGGCCAAGAAGCTTCTCCTCCCCATGCCGCCGCCGCGGTGCCACCTACCCATGCTCCTGCTCTGGCGCCAGTGACCGCGCCGACGAAGGGCCTCCCCACGCCTCACACCAAGAAGCTCGCGAAGCAGCACAGGGTGGACATCGCAAAGGTTGTCGACAGCGGGCCACACGGCGGCTAACGTTGAGGCAACCGCTAGCATCAAGCCAAAGCTAAATGTGGCTCCACCTCCACCCCTTGCGCCTCCGGCGGCCTTGCCGGCGGCGGGTGCAGTCCGGCAATCAGCAGTTCTGCCACCGGTACCTGGTGGGATATGGTGCCATTCACGACGATGCAAGCGGCAGTGAGCAGGGACATGGTGGAGAGCTTGTCGATGCCAACGTTCAGGGTCGGATATGCCATGATGACTGACAAGCTCGACGCACTCTATGAAAAGGTGTCATTTCTATAAATCTTCAGCACAATGTTGATTTGCTTAGATACTGCTCAGATTTTCATGTGTTTAGTGATAGTTTCGATTGAAATGAATTGGATAGGTTAAGTTGAAGGGGGTTACAAAGGCACTGTTGCTGGTGAAGGCAGCAGCCATGGCGCTCACTCAGCACCTTGTTGTGAATGCCAGCTGCAGGGATGGAAAGAGCTTCAGTTACAACCGTAGTAGTAACATTGCAATGGCTGTTGCAATTGAGGGTGGCCTTCTTACGCCGGTCTTGGAGGATGTTGATCAAGTACATTCTTATGGCAATAGTTGTGTTATCTATTAAGAAATGTAGCAGTTTAGCATGTGAGTTCATGTACTAAATTGCTATAAAAAAATTAACATGGCAGTTGGATATATATCTTCTTGCCCAAAGGTGGACAGGCCTACTCAAGAAGGCACGCATGAAGCAACTCCAACCAAATGAATACAGCTCTGGTACAGAACATGTTGTGTGTTAACATTTGCTGTTCATGGAAACTGTGCTTACCTGAAGACCTGATGATGTGTAGGGACATTTACACTGTCCAATTTGTGTACGTTTGGGGTGGATGGATTCAATGCAATCCTTCCACTTGGTCAGGTGAGTTTTGCCCTGGTGTCTACCCAGTCAGTATGAAATGCTAATAGAATTGCATTAGTGCAACATGAGAACTAAGAACAATTGTATGTAAATGGCTCAATGCAGGGGGCTATCATGGCTGTTGGAGCGTCGCGACCTACTGTGGTCGCCGACGATGGCATGTCAATGGCCATCTCCATCTTTTTTTTCCCCTCTTGTTGGGTCTCACACAGAAGAGAGAGAGAGAGAGAGGAGTTGTGTGGATTGTTTCAGAAAAAAAGGGAAGACAAGAAGTTGAGAGGAGGTTTTGTGTGCTTACTCTGGGCCTGTTTGTTTTGGATTCTAGGCAAGCTAGCTACTTCTAGTAGCCAAAAGCTCTCCCAAACAGTCCAGCTTTTGGGCCAGCTATTGAGAATCTGAAAATCTGGGAAGACACAATTGTACTGGGACCGAGTAGCTGCAATAGCCGAGCTTCTCACAGATTCTGCGGGCTAATGCCACTTAAAGTTGAAGTTATTTACCCGCAAATGCCACTGGATAAAACTCCCCCCGGCCCCCCTCCATTCTCTTTCATAATTTCATTCGAGACAGTGCTTTGAGTGACCATATCTTTGAGAGGTGTGATGATGATGATGATGAAGAGTACATGCCACATGTTGATTCAAACACAGGAGGTGGTTACATTGGCATGGCACAAGATGATGGTGATATGTGTGCCTTTCGTGATTCCATAGCTAACGGCTTGATAGCTTCAAGAATATAGATAGTACCATAGAAGTTCCTTTTGATGGTGATATGTGCGCCTTATATGCCTATGAACACCTTTTGTACATTCCTTTTGTATGGAGACATGGTAATTATCCATATTAATATTTAAAATTATGATTTGGAGTCAAATTTATTGTCATGAAATTTTCATATTAGTTTTTCAATGTTTGAACTAAGTACTACAAATTTACAGCATGGATATCTCTTCTATCAATACATAATCAGGACATCAACTCACCTGAGGGCATTTCGGTCAATACGTCTATCAGGATACTAGCTGCATAACTAGAATCCAGGATGCCAAACATGCTAGCTACTCAAACCAGCTGCTACTCAGACCAGCTAGCTAGCTACTCAGAATCTCCAGCTCCCCCAAACAGGCCCTCTATTTTGCTGTCTGGAACCTAGATAGAGATGTGGCTTTGTTTTGGCCATAATTATTGCAGGTCTAGCACTTGTACTCCCATTTTTTTCTCATAAATAAAGCAAAAAAAATTATTTTATGAACTCATATTAAGTAAAATAAATTCTGGCATGGTATATGCTGTAACTGTAGACACAAGAATATGACTGCACGTCTATAGACTATAGGATTGGTCAGATTTGCACTTTGGTTGTTTCATGTTTGGAAAATGAGATTGGGAAAGCTTATGGTACACATTGGTGTTGCTTAAAGGCTAAAATATTATCTCCACATGTTGAAGGCATAGAATTAGAATTAGAGAGAACTAAAAAAAGCAAATCATTCCGAATTGGAAATAAAGTCCATATAACATCTCGAATTTTGCTTGAAAGTCCGTCAAGCACTTTGCACTATCTCTATTCCTTAAAAGTTTGAGTTGGTGGTAGTAGGTCCATTCTCCCTTAACTCTCAATAGTCGTCCGTTCTTCCTCGACTCTCCATAGTCGTTGGATCTCACGATCTCCCTTTCCACACATATGCAGCTCCCCAATTGCTCCCCACGACTGGTAACCTCTTCCATCTCAACTCCCCTCCCTCTTAGACACGCTCCTCTTTTCTCCAAAATCCCAAACCCCCCCCTCTTTCTCTCTGACACGACCACTCCCCACCGAGTGATGCTTCCACGATGGCGCCGCATCACCGCAAGAAGCGCAATGTAATTAGATTACTTTAGAGATCATGAACGATAATCTCTACTACTTAAAAGTTTGAGTTGGTGGTAGTAGGTTCATTCTCCTTCCTCTCTCTACAGATGTCTGATCTGAACAATGAGATCTTCACCATCTGTCTCGTGCTCCTCCCCTCCCCTCTCTCTTTGGCGATCAACTGCCCCTCTCCTCCACTTCTATCATCAGTTACAGCATCAGTTACGATCTCCCACCCCTCTTCATCTCTTGACCGCACCTAGGCACCGCACCCCGCGATTCCCTGACCTCGGCGGCGGTTTCTCGAGCTCCGAAGGAGCGCGTTGTGGTGGTGCCTGAGGCAGGCTCGGTGCACTATAGACCAGCATTGCCTTTCCACCACCTCCTCCTCCGGCGGCGGGTCTTCTAGACTCCTCTTGTCTCCCTCCACTCCCTGTGCGTGCCACAGACCACCTCCACCTCTCCACCACCATGGCATCCTCCTCCTCAGGCGGTAGCGACGGGAACCCGAGCACACCACCATGGAGGGCAGCAAGATCCAAAAGAAGCGGCACAGAGGAGGCGATACGCGGCTGTGGGGCGGGATCCAGTTCGAGAACTCCAAGGGTCAATACATCCTATGAAACTCAAAGCTGGTGGACTCCATCATCACCAAGGCTGGCCTAAAGCCCACCGACACTATCCTCGAGATAGCGCCCGGCATGGGGAACCTCACCAAGCGACTGCTTGAGGCCGGCATCAAGGCCATCAAACTCGACCCACGCATGGTGCTTGAGCTCAGCCATCACTTCCAGGGGCACCCCCTCTCCTGTGGTCGAAGCTAGTGGTCGTAGATGGTGGTCGTAGTTCGTGGTCATAGCTCATGGTCGTAGCCTGTGGTTGTAGCCCATTGTCATAGTCGCACACGGGAACTGGAGGCTGCTATAATGGTTCTATCAAATCTGAGTACTTTTATAAGGACTAGTCATAAGCCATTGTCGTAAGCATGGTCGTGGTCGTCAGCATGGTCCGTGGTCGTGAGCGTAGTTGTAAACCATGGCTTATGATCATGCCTTACGACCTATACGACCACGCTCATGACCACGCTCACGACCACGGCTTACGACCACGCTCAAGACCATGCTTTACGACCACGACCACGCCTTATGACCACGACTATGCCTTACAACCATGACCACGGCTTATACGACCACGCTCACGACCAGACAAGTGCACAGTTTGAGTCATACGCTCCCCGACCGCACCACTGCACATGTCGCACTTGCGTAGTCCCGTGCTCGGGGAGGAGGCTATAAATAGAATTACGGTGATTCGGGGGCTAAATTTGGTATTCGCGTGACAAACTGTGCTAAATCCTATGTGTCCATATCTGTTGAATGTTTTTGTTCCGTAGCAACGCATGGGCACTGTGTGTCTGCATGCATGCATGTGCATGCATGCATGTATGTATGTATGTATGTATGTATGTATGTATGTATGTATGTATGTATGTATGTATGTATGTAAGTCGACATTCGATTTATTCGGTAAAAAATATTTTGGTTTTTAAAAGTTGACAACCGAATTAACTAAACTAAAATATAAAACCGAACCTAATTAACCGAATTATTTTCGGTTTGGTTAATTTGATTTTTCGGTTAACCAAAATATGCACAATGCTTTAACGTATAATAATATTCTTTAATTTAGTGTTATCATACCGGATTTATTTTTGAGTGAATAATATCTCTAGAAGCTACTAATGTTCTTCCTTTTGAGATGTTGAAAAATACCTAAAAAATTAAATGACAATAGTCTTTGTTTACTACAAATTCACATAAGGGAAAAATAACATTTCGGTTAATTTAATTTTCATGACTTAAAAACCACACCAAAAACCAAAGATTGAATAGCATGAAAATATAAACCACACTGAATACCATACATTGAATAAACCACAATTTTCGGTTTTTTGGTTCGGTTCGGTATTTCCGTTTCGGTGTAAAATGCCCGCCCCTAGTGGTAATGATATATAATCTCTTACTAATATGACTTTCTAATTTACGTGGTAGAAATTTATATTGTATACTAGTATAGCCTACTTGTATCTCTACGGTAGGCTGCTACTAGTTGTTTACTTACTGTAGCTTCTACTCCTGTTACACCCCTAATCTTCAAGGAAAATGACATCCTGATTCCTGAACCTTTGGAATTGATTCCCATTGGAAAAAAGAGCTTCACGCGTTCTTCCTAGAGTCAAAAACAGGGGCAAGCTTCGCGCGTGCGATTATCGTGCCATTGGACGCTTATTGAAATCTGGTCATGGTGAGTCCATTTATTAATGGGCCTGTTTTTTCCTTCGAATACGATGGTTTTTGGTTTTTTTGCTACAGTACCTAACTTTCAAACATAATATTTTCTCAAGATGGAATCTACAAGTTAAACGATGTACAAGTTAAAAGCCCAACATCTGTACTAGTTAAAATCGCAAGTAAGCATCTCTCTCTTTATAATATGTACCATAAACAGACAAAATTCAAAAATTTTAACAAAAAAATCATAAATCGCAGTCGTAGCCAAACAGACCCATTGACACATGAACCGAGCTCGGAAGGATTTCAAGCACTACGCGGCAATCCGGCCCCACAGCAGCTGCCTTCTCTCATGTGTGCAAGCGAGTGCTGGTTCTTCCAAGGTAGTGTGATCGCATTAGTTGTGCTCTAGTCGATGTTCTCTTATGCGTTGGTTCTCGTAGCTATTCCCGATACAAATGTTCTGAAAATTGGTTATGTATGCATGCATGCATGTATGTATGTATGTGACGCTGAAATGGGGCACCATGGTGCCTAGACACTAAGCCTCTCTGTCTTTGGATTACTTTTAGATGTGTGCAAGTGTAATATATCAGGCAATCCGTTAACATTCATTAATTCGAAAAGGCGTCAATTTGGAAAGGAAGTTATTGGTTTAGCACGTTGAATTAATCATGGATAGAAAGTCTTAATCATGGATGAAAAGTATCAATCATAAATGGAGCACCATGGTGTCTAGCATCAAGCCTCACTATCTTTGAATTGCTTTTAGATGCGTGCAAGTGCAATGATATATAATATATCAAGCAAACCCTTTAACATTCATTAATTCAAAAAAGCATCGATTGAAAAGGAAGTCATTGATTTAACATGCTGAATCAATCATGGATGGAAAGTCTTAATCATGGACAAAAAGTTTCAATCATAGAGCAGGGCACCATATATATATATATATATATATATATATATATATATATATATATATATATATATATATATATATATATATATATATATATATATATATATATATATTGATAATCACAAAACAATTATTGCAGATTGATAAATCTCTGGATCATGCATCTTAGCACCTATGATTTTCTGCGTATGGCAGCAAACGTAGAATGCACATACATTGCCCTGTAGTTGCTGGTGGCTCTACAAAAATATAATTACATACATAGGTATAGTCAGTTCTAAAGGCATTATTACAAAGTGTGATATAGGATTGTTGTGTTGTAGCTAGTATCAGAAATCACGTTTTGTGTCGCAGTGTGGCGCTAGATTCTTTGTGTTTCTCTTCCTTAACAACGTAAGCGTTAAATGACCTAGTGATTCCAAAATGTTAGCCTCGGCCATTGCAAGCGAAGGGAAAACTACAATAAAGTTATGAATGGAGAAAATGAATTTACTTGTCAATTGTTTGTTGCACACGGGTGAAGTTATGGTCTTTCTCATGAATCAAAGTATATTACCTTACTCCGTTTTGGTACACAATCAAAATCCAGTGCCACCTACTCATGTATATCGCTATAACATACACATAGCTAGTGGGAGTTTAACATTGACGCAAAAAATATATGTGACTTGTGAGAGATGCATGGTGTTGGGTACAACCCCTTGCATTGTTATGCAAAAACACGAAGGGGAAAGAGGGAAAAAACATGCTGCGAGTGGTTCAACCTTGATGAATGTTACAATATGAGTGCTAAATTGACGTCCCTGAAAAGAAATAGGCAAAGAGGCCCAGATTACCTCAACGCTTTTGGGCCTCGGTTGCTAGAACCAACACAAAGGCCAGTTTTTTCCTTTCGAATTTGGCTTCTCCGGAAACCAAAATAAACGGCGCGACTTCTCAAATGGCTTCTCCAACGCTTCTTTAAATGGTTTCCCAAATCCACCGACGCATACACCATTTGCATCAATGTTTTTACCGTCTGTAACTGTCTCAAAAATACAATAAAAAACTATAAGTCACTCTTCAAAAGAACACGGCCAAAAGGTGACAGGAGGGTATTCTGTTGATTGAAGCTACTCTGGGGTCGTACACGGTAGCTGCAAAACGATGCACACAACCATCGAGTCCAAGAAATCCGAAGTAGTTGCACCAGTGGCTGCAGACCGTGGCTGCTAAAGACGCCTTCCACGATTCCTTGCTAGCCTCATCTCCTTTCCTAATGTATCCTATTCCTACATCACAACCACGTCAATATTTATATATTTGCATTTCATTAACTGTCAGGCCTAAATTTAGCTAATATAGAAATCTCTATGAAACAATTGTACTATTCTGTGAATCAGTAGATAGTGCTAACAGAATACATTACTGAATTATTTTATACATGATGTAAATCATACCATATATTAATATTACATTCATTAGAATTTAAATAGACCGTATCAGGTCAAGTTTACAATAAGGCTGATCATGCCAAATTGATATGTTACATAAAGTGGAAGCGAAAGCAAAAGAGGTGGGCACATCTTGCCATAGGCAAACGATTAGGGTAAATTATGTGTGACTGATATTAACCAAATATTTGGATAATATTAGTGCACACAAACACCATCTTAGTCAGCCAGACTAGGGTGACACCCTAACTACTTGAGACTAATCTAATATTTGTCATATTCTTCACCATCAACTCCTGGAACATCATAGTACGCATAATGTTCTTGATCCACGGGCTCTGAGGTATTTTGTGAGTAAAAGTGAGCACAAGCAACTATGCTCCGCAAGCCAATACACATAATGCAATGTTTATTAGCTTGTTTTTATGAATGAGATATATTGGATCATCATTTGGCTTGATGTCTTCAATTTGCATGTTCTCCATTACTCGCCTTAGTCCTTAATTAACATCATCCCAATTCTCTTACTCTTCTTAAGAGCCATTAGTTTCATTAAATTGAACATCGCATGATTCTTCAACTAAACTGGAATTTTTGTTGAAGACTATAAGCTTTAATATTAGAAGAATAACCAAGAAAAAATCCTTCATCACATCGACTTTGAAATTTAGAAAGCTGAACACCATTTCTCAAGATATAGCATTTACATCCAAATACTCTAAAAATAGGAATGTTCGGTCTTCTTCCACTGAGAAGATCATAGGAAGTTTTTTCAAAACTCGATGCAAATAAAGGTGATTTATGGCATGACAAGCGGTGTTAATAGCTTCCGCCCAAAATTTATCATAAGTATTATATTCATCAAGCATTGTCTAACCATTTCAATTAATGTTCAATTTTTTCTCTCTACAACTCCATTTTGCTCAGGAGTGTATGTCGTAGAAAGCTCATGCTTTATTCCATGTTCATCTAAAAAATCTTCAATTTTGTTGTTTTTGAACTCGGAACCATTGTCACTTCTTTTTTTCTTTATTTTGAAATCAACTTCATTTTAGACCCTTTTTGAATTGATTTTGAAAATACCGGAGGCTTCGCTCTTGTCATTTAAAAAGAATACCCATGTCTATTTAGAGTAATCATCTACAATAACCAAACAATAGCTATTGTCCCCGATGCTCTTATAGGTTGTTGGCCCAAACAAATCCATATGCAAGAGCTCCAATGACCTAGAAGTTGACATGATATTTTTGGAAGAATGAGAATTTACAACTTGCTTCCCAACTTAGTAAGCGCTACATAATCTATTTTTCTCAAATTTCACATCTTTCAAGCCAACTACAAGTCGTGTTTAAAAAGCTTTTTATGTTGAATTATACCCACATGATCTATCCTTCTATACCATAACTAAACTAAAGAAGTTTTCGCCATTAAACAAGTTTTCAAGCATAAATCATAAGAGGAGAAATCAACCAAATAAAGATTTCCAAACCTAAAATCTTTGAAAACAAGTTCATTTCCCTTTTCTTTTGAAATAGTTACTTCTTTTTTAGAAAAAGAGCAAACTAAGCGTAGATCACACAATTAAGCAACCGATAGCAAATTGAAATTTAATGTTTCTATTAGAGATACATTTGACATGAAAAGGTCATTAGAAATAGCAATTTTACCCAATCCAAGTATCTTTCTTTTGCTATTGCCCCCAAATGTGATTATCTCATTGCTCCCATTTCAAATGTAGTAAACATCTTTCAGTTTCCGGTCATATGTTGTGTGCACCCACTATTAAGCACCCAATGCCGTTCACCGGTCTTGTAGTTCACCTACAAAAAGCAATCAAGTTATTTGAAGTACCCAAATTTGTTTAGATCCTTGGAGGTTAATAACCAAGGCTTTGGGCATCTAAATGGCATCTTTTTAGCGCCTAAAATTGAAGTGCCAATAAATCTAGTAATAACACTATCATTTTTGGATTTCTGGAGCATATAGCAAGAGTCAAATAGTCCAATAGAAGGAGTCTTACCTATAGGACAGTTTTGTTGCACATGTTCTAATTTTCAGCACTTTTGATAATACTTACCATTTTGCCTCACAAATCTTGTGAGCTTATTTGCCGATTTTTTACCTTTCTTGGGCATATACCCAAGACCTTCCATACTGAATGAGCACCTTTGCTCACTCAACAACTTGTCAAGGGTAGCCTTACCCTTGAAGCACCTTTCCAAGCTTTTATTTAGCTTGGTCACTTGTTCCTTTAACTCGTTATTCTCACTAATGAGCTTAATATCATATGACTTAGCCATTGCATTATTAGAATCAATATTAGAGGAACATGGCATTGCAAGCAAGCCATCACATGAAGTAGATATGCTAGCTCTAGTAATTTTTACACTAGGCATTTCATTTGAAATATCACAAGTAATACCGATGTTAGTGCAAGATTTGCTTGAGTTTTCTTGGACAAGCAAGTCATGAGCTTCCTTTAGCTCCTCGTAAGATTCTTTAAGGGAGATATGTTCTCTCTTTAAAACTTTAAATTTTGACTTTTCTTTTTCAAGAAATTCATTCAATTCAATTAGCATATCCATAAATTCATCATAAGAAAGCTCATCATCATTGAGAAATTTTACCTTTTCTCCTTTTCCCATAAGACATGTTGGAGATGAGAAGAGTGATTGTGCTTCTTTGATGGCAATACTGACAAGTTCCTTCTTCTTATGAGACTCATCCTCACTTGAGTCGGAGTCAGTGTACTCCTTATCGGAATCCCACTATCCAATGTGGGCTTCATTTTTGCCATCCTTTTGAAGCTTCTTGAAAAGCTTCTTTTTGCCATTGAAGTTCTTTTTCTTGGATGACTTATCCTTGTCATCCTTCTTTGTAAGACATTGGGAAGCAATATGCCCATTCTCATCGCACTCATAACAACAGATGTTGCTATAGCTCTTATTGTTGTTGTAGAAGCGCTCCTTCTGCACCTTTTATGACTAGCACTTCGAGATTAGCGCCTTTTCATGAATTTGTTCATTCTCCTCGCAAGGAGAGCTAACTCCTCCTTAGAGTCCACCTCATCATCCGCGGACTATTCACTTGACACCGCTTGAGCCTTGAAAGCGGTGATCTTCTTGTCTTTGGAGGAGGATTGCTCCAAGAGCCCTTCCTTGTCCTTCTTGTACAACTCATTGGTTATGAGGTTGCCCAAGAGTTATGTTGGCGTCATTCTTGTCAACTCGGGCGAGCGGAGAAAGAGTGTCACCAATGTCTCATATTTCTTCAGCAAGGTCCTAAGCATCTTCCTCACAATATCTACATCGGTTAGTGTAGTGTCTAGGCCTTTGAACTCACTTACAATGTTGTTGAGGTGAGAATACATTTCATGTATGTCCTCATGCGGTAACATTGTAAATGTCTTATATTTGATCCGAAGCCTATACAATTTGGCTTTTTTGACCGTGAATGTTCCCTCATGGATTTACGAAAGGGTAGTCCAAATAGCATGAGCGGTTTCTAAATTGCTCACTCTATTGAACTCATCCACATTCAAAGCTATAAATAAAACATTCATAGCTTGAGCATCTAAATGAGTATTATGTCCGTCTTGTTCCGTGGGATATAGTGGATCAAGAGGTATGACATAACCCTCATTTACAATTTTCCATACGCTTGGATTCATAGCCTTAAGATAAATAGATATTCTAATTTTCCAATATGAATAGTTTAAGCCATCAAAAAGAGGTGCCTTTCCTATAGCGATCCCCTCACTAGTCATCCTTTCTCTCTAGACGGTTAAGTCTAAAAAATGTCTTGTCCGGATTTTCGGAGCTTCTGTGCTCCAAAAATACCGTTTAAGGTTGCGGTATTACCTCTCTACGGTAGTTCCGCCGTTGAAACTCTGGTACTTCTGTTTTCTATAGAGACAGTGACTCCGAGGGTGCTCTCTGGAAAAAATGTTTCTCTCGATTTGACAGAACTTCCAGAAAGCAGAAGTACTGCCGTTTGCACTCCGATACTTTCAATTGTCTAGACAGAACACAGATTGGCTATCAATTTTAGTTTTAAGAGAATGCATGATCCTAAATTGATCCAATGGCACAAAAATATGCTATCAAGTTACTAGCCATGATCCCTCTTAATAGTACGATATTTATCTTACAATCTGGTTTTCCACCCTTTCTTCTAAGACCGGCAAAAATGAAAAAGGATACTAGTCTACATATACCTTTGTCTTGAGCCACTTTGATCTTCATATTGATCCTTAGCATGCGTCTCATTATCATTTTAGAGACTAAACCTTTTAAATACTCAATAAACATGTTAGTCCCATACTCACATAAATTCATTAATTACCAAAGTCATTTTTAGGGGCCTAAATGCTTTCACTCATCCACCTTCTCGTGATCTAAATCGTTGTGCAAACCATGCGCACCTGGCTCCGATTTGACCATCTTAACAAGCCACAAGAAATTAGTCACACCAAATCAACAAAATTAGCAAACATGTACAATAATCAACCGCTTTCTGATACCAAAATGGCACAAATCAACTAGCACCTAGATGATGTGCGTAGTAATCCCTGTCTTTCATGGTAATCCACTAGATATAGCAGCAGTGGCACCCTTGGTTAGCTTCAAGAATCTAGCTCTACATAGTATAATTAGGGTAGTTGCACGTCCACTAATCCCTAATATTCTATACGGCCAGCAATCACAGCTTCCAAACTCTTCTTTTCCAACTAAGCTAAACAGCAAAACTAGAATCGATCTACTCAGGAAACGGCAAAAAACTCAGCAGCAATGAAGATGATAAGATAATCTTGGTTTACACTTAATCCACGATGAACAGATGCAAACCAGAGTAAAGGAACTTTGCAAACCAATTCACTGAACTGAATCACAAAGATGAGCCACAAGGATTCCAGCAGAAATTAGGAATAGCAGCCCAAATTTGTGTGCCGCCAACCAAACCCTAGATGAGTTCTCGAACTCACGAACACACACACCGTGCACCAGGAAAAGCCCTCGGCATTTTCTATTTTTCTCAAAGACAAAACGTCCCCATTACATGGTGCTGGCCTCAGCCTTTTATACAACTACAACTCGACTCAGGGTTACAACTTGGACTCAACTTCTCTAATAAACCGAACTGGTTTTCCTGAGAAACAAAAAAAAACTGAAATAGTTTTTTTTCTAAGAAACAAAACTGGACTCGGTAACAGGTATTGGGACTCAAAATAAAATAGGCCTAGTAATAAAGTCCTATCCGCACTGAACAAAAAAAGGAAAGCAAATAGCTAGGTAATCAAAGGAGAACTCGTATTGAACCTATGTAAATATACTCCTGGCTCAATCCTTTCTTTTTCTGGCTCCAAGCTGCATGCATTGTTGGCTCATGCAAGCTCTATTGTATGTTCTCATTCACTCATGCATGCGTGCTACCCCAAAGTTCCCTCCTTGGCCTGCTACCTAACCAGATAGATTTTGATGCACCGTTTGCAACGGCAGACGAGTATTTGTAGCTAGCTTTATTCCCATAGCACCACAGCCGGCCTTCCACATCTCCCTCTCGGCCCCTCTCTTTTATTTTCTCTTTCTTCATGTAAAACAACATTAACTAGAGAATTAGAAGTAGAATGCAATCCAACAGCACTATCCATTGATGTAGTAGCCCTTGGGGCCATATCATTACGTGTACTATATATGTAGAATCAAGATGTGTTATTTGGATGTGGTTGGTAATTGAGTTTGAGCCCGTAGATGTTGGACCCTGGATTTGCAATTCGAAACCTTCTATGAATCCATCGTATTATTCCCTAATCAGTAGATAGTACATATAGATATATTGATGAACCATATATATACATCGTATGAATCATATCAGACATGGTTATTACAAATAGATTTCAAATAACCCATACAGGTAGAGTTTTACAATACGGCTGACCAGGCCAAATACTACAATACAGAAAGCAAAAGCGAAAATTAAAAGGTGAGGTCACACCTTACCACAGATAAGCGACTAAGGATAAAAGATGTCATACTACTTTCCAAGAGTTTGGATAATATAAATGACACAATCACCATCAAAGTCTTCCTATCTGAGGTGACGTCATAATCTCCACCATCTCCTTCTCCGTCTGGTCCCGGAGCTACGTAGTATGTGTAATAGTCATGATCCGCGGCCTTTGAGTTGATTTAGAGACCGAGGGTGAGAATAAACAACTGTGCTCTATGAGCCAACACATAGAATGCAATAGTATAAATGCAAGGCTTAACAAGGAAAGCTCAGGTTCTTTTATTTGCGAAATATCATAGTTAAAATTTTAGGTAAGTAAAAGTTCCTAAAACAGCATTTTTAACTAAACCATATTTTTCTGAAGAGTGTAAGAAAATGCAATAATAGTAGTAGTGTAGATTTCATCCATCTATTACATGGTTCCATACACCACATACTAGTTTATTACTAGAGTTACATACACCCATTATCACCACTAGATTACGTTCACCTAGGGAAAATCAATTAATTAATTGATCAAGTCGCACCCATTATAGACTATGGTTGCACTATTTTGCATTAGAAAGGTGTTACAAGATTAAGTCCATAGAGTTATCTACGCGGTTCTACCATAAACCACACTCTCGTGCTACATCCGCACCAACCCCTCTTACCATCCGATTGGATATTTAATTATGTTTAGAGTTTTAGAATTCCAAAACATTCTTTCTAGTTAAAATGTCAGCCACTTACCTCCAGTGACCACCTAAACCAAGCTTTCATGTTTTAAATGATGTCAGGGCAAATTAATGCCCTTGGGTATCTAAGTAAGACTAAGCATGGCGCTTAGATATGGACTTATATCTAGTATATTTATCATGTCTACGATGACAAGGATTTATGTCTAAAGATAAGGAGTAGGGTGTAATAGCACAATTATTAATTAGGACTTAACTATAGGCCTAACATGAATAGAATTTACACAGTAAAATTTAAAGCATGTAATTTAATAATTTAAATCAACATATCTTTCATTCAAATTGTTGGTGCAAAATGATCAAAGTATTGATTCATCTTGCTCACAAGCTTGTTTGTCTTGAGGGTCCTGGTTGGGCTCGAATTGCTGCTATTCCTAGTCTTCGTACTCTAAACGAGCGATTACAGTTAACCATCCAATCCTTGCAATGGAAGCCAAGTATTCTAGGGTTAGGGTTTGAGAAGTGTGAGTGATATAGTGTACTCTCTTATTTTTTAGGTGGAGTGACTGTAAAATGTTTATCCTCAAATAGCAATATATCAACTTTGTTCATCTTTCATGAATCTTCCTTGTTTGGTTGATTTGCCCTTAATCTTGTTGATTTTAATATCTTCTCTTTCCTTCTTGATCTTGCTCTATGCCAAGAATGTGTAAATGAGGGAGATGATTCATAGTGATCAATCTCCATCCATCTAGATGTCAGATTTTGCAAGTTCTTAAAGTTACTTGTTTTTGATTAATTTAGCCTCTCCGAGTGATTTCTTGATCCGGTTATTTTTTCCTCGATTCCTTACTTTTCTAGTTTGTTGTGATATGTAAAAATATATCTAAAACCATCTTGCCCACCATTCATCTACAAGCAAGTCATATTTACCTTTTTTTGGATTTTTGATCGGTTTTGGTGTAATCTTCCTTCAAAAGAAAAAATGTTAGAATTTTGGCAACGATTTTCCTAACATATTAGAGAAAGTGCATATCAAATTTCAAGTGATTTGAAAATTTAGTTTGAGAATTAGCTCAATTTTATGTTTTTACCTAGTTTTAATGCAGCAAAACTTTCATGAACTAAAAGATTATTCTAGGTTCTTTCAAGATATTTGGTTGGAATATGTACTTAAGGCCATGATCTAGCATTGGTCTAAGTTTCAAGTCTTTTAGTTGTACGGAACAAAAGTTTTTTGAATTTTTTAATTTAAAATAGTGCTTTTTCACTATTCACATGCTGAAATTATTGCAGCACAAGGATTTTCGGAATTTTTTTATTCTTAACCATAGCTATTAGAGTAAAAGATTGATGAATATTTAGAGAAAAATTTAAAGACAATGTCACCTTCCTCTTTTGCTATTCCGGTGCTACACTCCCCCAGCCAACCAATGCGAAAACGAAACGGTGAAAACCTCAACACCACCGACGAATAAGCTATAACACCAGCACACCTTCGACTTGCAAAATCCCTAGAGGGGACCACCAGCCCAACAGCACCACCTCACGCCACGCTTCCCTTCAGAAACTTTACATGGCGCATAAAAAAAAAAAGAGGAGAGAAGAGAGAGCGGGAAATAATGAAGAAAAAAATAAGAACACTAGGGCACATGTTACACACTACCGAGGGCTAAAGGAGAGATGCAGAAGCTATATTGCACACATGAATGGTTGGTTACATTTGCTCATGGTGACAGATACCACTTTCACTACTCATGGACAGTTTGAGTTCTTGCCAGGGCCACCATAGTAGAAGTACGTGCCCCAGTCGCCATTGTTGCCATTCTGCACATCATAGCAGTTGGATTGCTCAGTAAATGTGCCCACCCCCTTTGGGGCCTTGAGCTGGTTGGTGCTGTCCACCACCTGGACGTTCTTGAAGTAGCTCGCCTTGCCGAATCCTTCCTCCGGGAAGTGCCCGCTGCCCATCTGCGTCGACGTGTGCGCGCCGCCGGGCTCCGAGTTCACCACCTCCCCGCCCCACTCGATCATCGACGCGCTGTCGGCGAGGTAGGAGAAGAGGAAGGATGGCCAGTAGCCAAGAACATATTCCTTCCCAAACTGCATCCACCAGTTGCCTTCCTTTGGGTCCTGCTCACAAATTAAGCGCACAAAACAGCATCATTAGAAATGTCATAAAAGTATTAACCGTGTAGTACTCGTGGTTTGGAGGAAATAATTTCCAAAGAACCAGGTGTGAGTCAGGAGGAGCATAGGTAAGAGCACTACAGCATGTGGGCAAAGATTCTCTAGCACTGTGTCTTGTCCTAATTCTTTTTTTACTAAGAATGGCATGTGGTGATGTTTTGATAGTTTAAAATTGCTCACCTTCCAGATCAGTATACTGATATCATACTGGGAACCAGCGTAGTTCGATATGGGGAAGATGCTCGCTCCCATGGCAATCTCGCTGTTGATCTGAATGAACCCTGAGCACAATATGTTGTAGCACCCTGTAGCTTGGTATGCATCACTCTACGAATTGCCCAATAGCAAAGCAATGTAAGAAACATTGAAGTTAATGTGTCAACGACAGAATGTTTGCTTCCAAGTACAGAATCCATTAATAATGTAAGCATGAGCAACTGAGTTTGCGACACTTACGGTCCAGTATGTGAATAGCCTAGTGTTGTTGTCTCCATAGAGGTCCGGGCTAACCTGATGAATCAAACAGTACACATAAATGATCGCCAGACATACACCCCAGGTTGCATGAGGCAGGCGCAATGACCGCGAAAACGGTCAGCATTTACTCGGCAAAAGTATGAATCAATGAATGTGACGAAGCTCATGAGTTCAGGTTCTTTCAGTACCTGCCATCCGGCCTCGATGCTGTTGAGATCCTCCCCAAATGATCCCCCCAAGATCCATAGCTGGGACAGGCTGAACTCATTCGGCTGCTGGATCTTGGGCTCCCACACATTAATGGTGGCCTTCGCACCGTAGTACTTATCCCCCTCGACGTACGCTATCGCATGCTGAATTCAACAATTGTTCAATAAGTACAACATGCCAATGCCATTACCATGTTCTTCAATCTCAACAGGATATGCGGACATACTTGGTGACCACCCTCATTGAGCATGTTAGGATCAATGGACAGCGGGTTCGGGGTGGTATGCCGTTTCCTGCCATACCGCCGCATGGAGCTCGCTCGGAGCAGGTCATCCTTCTTCGTTCTCCTGATTGGGACAGTGCCCTCAGGGCACCTCCCATTTTGATGCCACTGCTGGAGCATCGGTTTCTCGCCGGCATTGTTGGAAGCCACGCTGCTCTTGGCATCATCATACAAGCCTTCCGGGTGGTAGGCCGGCCTCAACTGCAACGGTGAAAGATTTTTGCAGAGTCAATGATGAGAGCAACAAATTAATAATGGACCTTTGTAAAAGTTCTTGGAAAGGATTGAAATGTGAATGATTGTTCGTACCTGGAGAGTGTGGTTCTTGAGGAGAGGGTGATCGAAGGCTGGTTGGTGGGAGATGCGCACGCAGTCGATGATGTCCCCATCTGGGCTCTGCACGGTTTGCAAACAACGAAGGAAAAAAGTTATAAATCAGTCAGAAATGCTCATGTTAAGTTCTTTCAAAATTCCTCTCGAAAGCACTTCTTTCTGGAAAAAATAAAGCTTTACTCTGCAACTTTTAAGAAAATGCAGTGAAAGATAGAATGTTAACATGACATCCTCGAACTCAGCATTCGTTGAGTTAAAAAAGAACTGCTCCTCGCAAGACTACTTTCCCAGGGCCAGCCTGGAAGCATAACGCATCTTTCCTGCTCTACGCTGCTTGAATTTTCCAAATCTACCTCCAAAAGATAAGAACTTTCTGAAAAAAAATCTGTAAAGTAAACAAAGGAAATCACCACCAAGAACAACCCAAAAGAAGCAGAGAAAAGCAAGCTTTTCTGAATAAGAGAATACAACTTCTCACTGAAGCTTACTCAAAACCTACCAAATGCAGCTAAACTACTATACGAAATTCCACAGGAACAAAGCTATAATCCCAAGAACACCACCACAAAACCATTTCACATCAAAGAAACCATCATTTTGAGTTCCCATTTCCTCCGATGCATCGACACAAAGTTCACTTACGACCCCGAAAGAAATCATCATTTCCAAACAAAGAAATAAAAGAAGCCCATTTGTGAAAAATCAAGAACTGCAACCACCTCGATGCTCTTGACGGCCGGTTTGTTGAGCCGCTTCAGGTGCCGGTGCATCCTCGCCGCCGGCGACCTGGCCTCCACCGCGGCCGCCCAGAACACGCAGACCGCCGCCGCGGCCAGCACCCATGCCGTTCCACCGCGCGATGCCCCCATGCACGCTACAAGGCCGAAGCTTCCACTTCCCCTGCTCAGCTCAGCCTCCCCCTTCTTTTCCTCTTACCCTCTCCTGTATCCAAATTGCAAGAAGTCCCTTCTGCCTCACAGAAAGGCCCCTCGCCGCTGCGTACGCCGAGGACTGATCCGAGAATATCAAAGCAATGCAGGGGCGTGGGTGCTTACTGAGCGGCTTCGTCTTCCTTGGAATTGGCTGCTGCTGCTGCTGGTAATGGGGCGTGTACACTGAGCTCACTGGGAGGTGGGAAGAGACTGGTCGCAGCTAGTCGCCACAGCTTTTGCCGTTTCCGAGCTTTAATTTTGGATTTCTGGACCAGACTGCCCCTGCCTGCTCCAAGACTCGTGAATTATTAGGCGCACACGGTGGCAACGTGCGAGTGCCAACCAGTGTCACGCTGATCGATGGACCTGATGTGAAAATTTGGAGAAATAAAATATTGGAAAGGTGCCTCCATGACATGATGTATTTGGAGATTTTCCATGTCATCAGAATACCGAAGCAACCGGTTTATAGAGAAAATCGAAATGGCTTAATTTGATCATTCCAGAGATTAAATTAGAGCAAGTATATAGTATAGCTAACTAGTAGCTATAACACTTGTCCATTTCATCTATAGTTTTCAAAAAAAATAGTTCATACAATAAGGTAGCTATTACTATAACTATTTGGCCCTACGTGTAAGAGAGTGAAATACATATTTTTACGTGCTATAGCTAGTTGTAATTTAGTAGCCAGCTTCCTTCTCTCTCTTCCTTTCTCTCTCTGTCACGTAAGATTTGGTTGATATTATATTTGTTATAGTCTGCTGACTAAGCCTTATTGTACCTGCTCTTAGATATTACATGGAAAATATGTTTTCTATGTTAAAATCGAAACCTTAAATAGATTATTTGAGTTATATAATTCAAATTTATGTTTAGTGTGAGTGTAAACAATTGATGCAAAACATGTTTATGTTGTATTATTGTGTCATTTTTTTAAAAAAATACATGATTTTGTATGCCATATGGTTTTTCAAGGTTAATGATCTACCTTGCATTGCTGGGCCTGTTCTTTTTAAGACTTATGATTGCGGTTTATGATTTTTGAATCTAATACGAGCGCCCATGCAAATGAATTAAAAGCTGATAAGTTACTTTTAAAATAATATCTCAATAAGCTGCTTCAAAATGGCGACGGAGAAACCATCCTATTTATTTATTTATTTGAGAGAAGTTATAAACCATAAACTAAAATAAGTTGAAAAGAATAAGTTCATTATAGGTGATACCAAAATTAGCTGATCGAGATTAGAAACTTAGGTATAGCACAGTTTGTTTCGTTGTACACAAAGCGAACGATATTCTTTACTTAGATACGTGTATAATTGACATGTGTCATAGGATTAAAGTGTAGATTAAATTTTACTTACATCTATTTACACAATCAAAGTGACATTCAAGTTTATGCAACAAACGAGATACATTTTCTAGTGTATTACTGGTTTATTTTGGGCTGAACGTAACGTTTTGGGTGAACCACGTTGTGCCCCTAGCAGCTCTCCGTCTGTAGTGGTGCGCGGGCCCCATCTCCTGCCCACCGTGGCGCCACCTTGGGCCCTGCGACACGTGCCCGTCGACCTGCGACACGTGCGTCCTGCCCCGCGCCCGTGCCCACCTAGAATACCTTCGTTAGTTTATCGGAGCCCGCGGTGACTGATCAATGGGACCCACCTGTCACTGGCGCAAGACACCTGAACCGTGAAAAATATACTTTTCTTACCGCGCGCTGCAGCAAGCGAGTGCCACTGAGCGCGCGTAGAGGATGACAGGTGGGCCCTCGTGTCTTACTGGTGCTCTGCTCAGTCCAGTGCCAACCATTTCATGGACTGTTCGTTGCTTTAGATTTATTTTTTTGTCTGCTCACTTATGTAATCGACTCAGGACATGATTTTTAGCTAGAAAAATAATTTTGTAATCGCACAGCAACTGATTGGTTGAGACGATTTGTATAATGTATGAGTTTGTAGAATACTACTAGAGCCCAATAAAGACGGGTTTGAAATGTGGAGGTCGACAGGGTTGGTTCCGGCGTTTTTCAAGCAATGTGGCTTTTCTGCTCCATTTCTAAACCTCTAATTCTCAGTGACAAGTGTGGACGGGGTAGCGCATATCTTCATGCGAGATGCAGTACCATCTCCAGATAAAACAGTCTTCTCGGAAACATCACCAAGCAGAGACTATCAATTGTTTCAGCCATTAACTATGGGTCTGTTTGGTTGCCTGTATGGGGTGGCTCGCACCAGCATATGCAGGGAGATGGTGTTTGGTTGCCTGTATGGAGGAGAGAGCCTGCATGAGTAGATGCAAAAAATCAACTAGAGCCAGGCTGAGGAGAAACGTGGCTGAGGAGCTTCCCTCCTCAGCCTGACCACGCTCATGCAGCTGCATGAGCACATGCAGGCAACCAAACAGCCCTATATGAATGAAGCTATTATTGTGCATTTCCAGGTTGGTACAATATCACTTGGTAACTGGGGTAGGTACGGAGGGTTAGAAGAACCATGGGTGCAAACCTGCAAGCAGTAACTATGGTGTTCTCTGCTTCTCTCTGCCTGACCTTGGGTTAGTTTTGCATTGGAACCTCACCGGTCATACTTCACAAACACATCTGGTCAAGGCGACCCCTGCGCTGGCCTCTACCATGATTGGTTTTGGATTGGGCCCATGACCAGACATTAATCACCGTGCCCTTCCACTCACTAGGGTAAAAAAACATGTTCAGGAATCCGAAGGTAATCTCTGACTCTGTGACTCAAACTTAACTAGATTTAATGTTTTTTTACATACTTCAAGCTTGCCGTTTGTCCTGAATGACATCTTCTGCTCTCTCTCTCTCTCTCTCTCTCTCTCTCTCTCTCTCTCATCATTATGCTTCTTTATTTGAGAAACTACCTTTTCTAAATCATATTTGAGAAATAGTCTGCTGTCTACATGGATGAATAATTTCTTTGATGGTTTATAGTTATGTAGTAGCATATGACAAGCCAACTTTCTGGTGAAGATGTCACAGATTCTTGTTCGTCTATGGAAACACACTGGGGTTTGTTGAGCGGCAACTTCCCTGAACTTCCCTGATGCTTGCTTCATTTGCTTGTTCCGGAAGCTGGATCTTTTGGAAGCGTTTATATTGGATTTTACTGATAGTTTTGGGTTTTAACTGATGAATAGCAATAATTTATAGAGAAATTTGTAGAGAGACACTTACGTGTGATTTTGGCCGATATAAATGAATTCACTATAGTGTCTACTACAATCGACTAGTAGACCCCGTCTTAAAAAGATATTCCATTTGAAAACTATATATTGTAGAAAAATGATTTATTATAGAAAAATGGTTTTTAGAAGCCAACACAAAAGCGGTGCAATAACAAGGAACAGATGGAATCCATTCTCCCAAGAAAGAATGCAATCTTCTCACTTTTCATGGAATAATAAGAACTTGAAACTTGAATGGCATCTTTCTTATTTCTCTTTATCTTTTTCTTTAAACAATTCTTCAGTGGTGCTCATTTGGGCTTTTTTTGAGTGGCTTATGGCTGAAAAGCACTGTAGCTGATAGAGACTTATTTAGCATAATTAAATTTAAAAAAAGTATAAAGAATATGTTAGCCCATTACGTATAATACAAACAAATACGGGAAAAAAGAACCGGCAAAAAAGCTCAACAAAAAGCCAAAGTTCAGAAAAAGACGAAATTTATGAATAGTGAAAAATAAGCCGGAAGCTAGAAGCTGAAGCCAAAACGATCACAGATTTAAGAAAATTAAAAAGGGTAATATTATGTGGTTGCCACACCTCAATTTACAAAACCATATGATTCCACTAAGTCACCAACGACTTGAATTATTGTACTAGCATACAGATTGCATTGATGCACATAGAGAGGCCACTGCATGCTCATCTGCACTGAAACAGCAACAATTATCAAAAGGATACTCCCCAATTAAAGCTAGCCATCTATGGTTCTATAACGCAGGCACTCATGAAAATCACCGATATCTCAAAGGCTCTGTTTTTTTAGTCTATGTCTGGTAGATCTGGATTTTTTAAAATCACGGATATGTTGACGCAGACGGTATACACAGTTTTAGTCTCAGAAAACCATTTTTAAAAACGACTTTGAGAAACCGTTTAAAGAAACTAACCTGTTTGTTCCGACTTCTTGAGAAACCAAAGAAAAAAAAAGGCAAAAAGAATATGGCCAAAGACTCTAATTTATGCCCTTGCAGTTTGCACAAAGCCACCTTCTTCTTGCATTTTCAGCAAGGGGCACTTTGCTGCTAAAAATTTACCTTTTCTCCCATGCAGCATCACATGAGCGGATGAGCCCATGTCACTTTGCCACGCAAGAAAAAGATGGCAAGGAAGAATGGCATGCATGATCCAATTGCATTTGCACCCCCGTCATCATCACATGGGCTGCTCCCACTAGTCTAGCCGGTAGAGTTGTCCACTCATGTCTGTTGAATTATAAGCAAACCGCGTAACTTTTCTCATCAATTTAGACTTTCAGGTAAACTGATTGATATATAAAATTTAATATGGTATCAGAGCCAAGAGATATTAAGTTTAAGACTCGGTTAATGTAATTAAAAAATAATTACATCATATTTCTATTTTATGTCTTAGTCATGAAAGAGCCTACATATGAGAGGATGTTGAATTATAAATGAATTATCTGTCTTTTTTATTTGCTTAGGCTTTAGATAAACTGGTATGAAACTTAATAATTTCAAGCCCAAAAAGTGTACCCTCTGATCTTCCTACCATCTTCTGTTTGAGAGAGAGAGAGGTGCTCCTGCAACTCACTTGGAATGAAAATATGAATGATATTTAGGTCACCATGCTCGTACTCTACAGGGATGTCAGGAAGGTACAATAAGATTCCCATAGTATAATATACTTTGCTGATAGAAATTGTTACTAACTCAATAGTACAATATACTTGCTGATAAAAAATTGTTACTAACTCAATATTTCAATACACTTGCTGACAAAAAAATGTTACTAACTCAATAGTTCAACATACTTGCTGATAAAATTGTTACTAATTCAATGAGTAGAGAGTGATCCATTACCTTGAAATTTGTTGACAGGTGAGTTACAGTATTTGGTTCACACACTCAATGCCTGCTGCTTGCTAGTGCTAATGTGATATCCCAATCATTCTCCAACATCCTTCTAAGAAAACAAAACCCCCATCATGCATTGCTCAAGAACCAGGCAGTTTTAAAGGAGCATCTTTCCTCTGAGCACCCAAGGGAATATAGAGACCTAATTAAGCACCATGATCTATAAAGTCCTTAGTGTGATCAAAGTTGCCAAATCACTTGTATCCACAAATGATAACACATGTCCTACCACCGATGGATTGGGCGGTAGGGGATGGGCATAGACCAGCTTTATCACAAGATTAGCTTAAAGCGTTTATTTTTCTTAATGTGGAGCACTTACGAAGATTGCGCATTGGACACAGATAGACGTATCCAGGGGTTGTTTAGTTCGTGACCAGTGACCACCAGGCCACTCACACTTAGTTGCAACTAACACTTAGTTGCATGTCCTCAAATGTCGTAGTTTGGTGTAAAATTTGCACTGTTGTTATCTTTAAATCAATCGCAGTACTCACTGTGGCATCCAGTGGACCAAAAATGCTGGCTACAATACCATCGGCTGATTTGGCCCTGCTTTTTTTTTATCTTATAGCTTTTCTTGAACAACTAAATCAGACGGCTTCTCTGTTACTGTTTCGAAGTGGTTTATCAGATATCTTTTTAGACACGGCTTATCGGCTTTCGGTTTATTCGCACAAGCGCTTGCACAGCTGATTCGACCCTATTCTTTTCAGTTTATAATTTATGATTTCTCTCGAACAAACAAATGGGCCGGTTTCTCTGCCACCATTTCAAAGCGGCTTATAAGGATAGCCTTTTAGAAGCAACTTATCAACTTTCGATTCGTTCACATGAGCGCTCATAAGCCACATCAACATGTGAGTTTGAGACAAGAGGTTCATGGCAATTGTCCACAAGTGCTAGAAGAGGCCAAAGGCCTAGGAGACACAATAAAGGAGCAATGTTTGGGCTCCAAAAAGGTTGCTGGTACTGTACATGATACATGGTGACCGGAGAGACATTTTCAGTCTGTGAGGCTGCTGGCTGATCATTTCCTGTGCCAAGGTAGGCTGGTCACTGTTTGGGGATGACCCTGCTCTCTAATCCATTCGAGTAGGCAATCCAGGTATGTGAAAGCTTCATCTCATCCACATAATAAAGCTAATCATTTAGGAGATGGATAAAAGGATGAGCTTGCAAATCATATTGATCGACTAATTAACTCTCAAAAGAAGATGTAGGTAGCAAGATGGGTTGTGGATTGGGGAGAGATTAACAATGTTGCATGAGGCCAATCTGTAACAATCTGGTAATATGATGTTTTTGTGACACTCCTTGGTGAGTATTCAGTTCAGTGTGTTTCAAAAATAATATTTAGTCCAGAGATTCTCCGAGACTGTCCGGCCATATGCACTAGGCAGTCACATGCATTGCAGTATCCACAGTGGAAGGAATCCAAAACAAAATGATAGTTAATACTCACTCACATACTTTGCAGATGGGTACAAATTTACCTTCTATGAGGTTTGGAGTGTCAGAAGTCTTTTGCCGCGCCAGGCCAACACAAGACTTGTTGGATATATGCCAGACGCATTTCAGCATCCGGTTGAAAACTTAGCTGTGTAAAGGGAAGTGGGTAAGGTTTCAGGTTCAGCAAAGAGAGAGAGAGAGAGATCATGAGACACGGCATAACGATTTTAGATTCGGTTCATCCACATTTGAAATGGACCAAAAACTTAGAGAAAACTTCTTATTTACCACATAAACTTACCATTTTCCTTGATATATCATCGAAAAACTTGTGTTTCCTTCGATGACACTGTGATTTTTTTTTTTGCATCTCTTTCGTACAACCTCTTGAAAAGGTTTTATTTCTAGCCTACCTTAATTTGTTTGGGATAAAAGACATTGTTGTTATTGTTTTTACCACTTCCGTTAGCTGTGTTCGGCAACTAGCCGTTATCGCATGAAAACCTGTCAGATTTTTCAGAAATACCCATCTTGCCCCCTCCTCTTCTCCTTCGCTCCTGTCTCCTCCACACAAGCGTAGCTCCCCACCCCTCGTGTCATGGCCGCCCCACCCCTCCCACCACCAGCCGCTACTGATCCTCCACACCTCTTTGCCTGATCGAGATGAGATGAGAGACAAGATTCTTGCCGGGTCCGCCAACTCCTCCCCGCCCCTCCTCGCCGGATCTGCCTTCCCCAAGCCTCTCTCTCCCACCACTAGCCGCTGCAGATTTCGCTCGATTCCGCCGTTGGGCTGCTCGATTTCTTCGTCGCAATGCTTGATTCCGCCGCCGCATCGCCGTTTCCACCGCCTCCATGGCCGCCGCGCCGCGCTGATTCAGCGGGGTTGGATACGGCCGGAAGCGAAGGATCCCCTGAGGTCGCGGTCGGCGTGACCCGCGGCCAGCGTGTCTCCAGCGAAGAAGTAACAATAGGAGGGGTTGGATGGGAGCGCAAGGTGGCCACATAGGTGGTGGAGGTTTCGATTTGAGGGTTAGGACGAGGGTGCCAACGAATTTTGCAGATTTGCAGAACTCGAGCTCCATGGACACGCCACCGCAAGGGGAAAGATGGAAGAGACAGGGAAGAAGAAGGGCATAAACGTCTTTTTCCGTCCAACTTAAAGCCAGCCCAGGGTCAAATTGACAGAAGTGGCATGAGAGGGCAACGAAATCTCATCCGGGGACACCGGAAAAAGAGCAAATTTTCAACGATACTAGTTAGAGACTTGTGTTATAACAAAGTCATAAAAATAATAAGACAAAATTTACTGTTTGGCTAACTTCACATATCAAACATTAGAAAGCAAGCGATAGATAGATAAGGATAGTCAGAATACACGATGAGATAAGAAAAGTGGAGGGGTAGACGGTTGTATCTTGAGAGAGAGAAGGAGAGAGACGAATGGTCTAGATCAAATCAGATGGCTGAGAAGAGAGAATAGAGAATGGACCAACCACCAACTCGCACTTTTATAATAGTAAAAATATCAGAACAAATGATAACTTTTCATGATAAATAACAAATTTTCTCGAAAACTTATCATCAAGAGATCACAAAAGTAGGGGTATGATGGAGAAAGCGTCCACCGTAAGATGTTCACGGCAGTGTGTGAAATGTCAAGCTGATAGATCCATTTCCTCGTACATGCACAGAGAGAGAGAGAGAGAGAGAGAGAGAGATGGATGCGGTACTAGCAAGGAGTGTGCTTACTTGGACAAGTGCCTTGTACAATTGATCGTCCTGGTACACTAGGGAGACCACGCCATTTGCACATTGAAAATTGAAAGCCACCGTCTTCAATTCTACCGAAATCTGACATTGTAGTACATAGATAGATATACCTTTGAATTTGATTAGCACATGCTGATGATGCACTCCACTATAGTGCCGCATGATGATTCACATTTAGGTTGCCTCACCCTGAAAATGCTATTTTTGACAGTAGAGACCCAGAACGACTCAATAAACACTCAAACCACCCAAAAGGTTAGAATTTTTTTTTCAGGCGAAGTTCATATTTTTTAAGGAAGGAGTGCTTAGCTGAAAGCCTGAATCAGTAGGGGCCATGTAGAGATAAGTTAGATACCCGATGGATAGCTTCTTTTGGACATATAGTTTGACTATGTATTGTAACTAGCTTTTAAACGAAATATCTCTTTAAGACGAAGTCTACAAATTAATTATAGTAGATACTATTCAGACTTCATCTATATCAGCCAAAATCGCACGTATCTCTCTCCGTACTCTCTCTCTCGCGAACAGCCAGAATTCCAAAATTTAAACCAAAAACCATAGCCCAAAAAACCCACCCCATTGTCATACCAAAAATTATCCACTGAAAAACGGAGGGTTTTTTAGCATAATACATGGTACAGTAGGGCTGCTGGCCAATCCCACATAAGCATAAAAAGTAGGGCTTTTAGCATAATACATGGTACAGTATCATCCATGCATTTTATTGCATGCACTGCGATATATTAAGAAAATAAAAACAGGGCTACGAAGTAGGCACTTCATGGAATGGTTCTCTGGTAGAGGGGAAGGGCTCCCAATGCTTCACGCTCTGCTCTCTCCTTTTTCACCTGAAAAACATGACGCATCAAACAGTAGCCAACTAAGGATGGATTTGAACAAAATGTAACTTGAAAAGTGCTACTAAGGCCCATGCATCGGGATAAAGTCCAAGAATTTTGTTGGTAGCAACATCAATTACATATATTATAACATTCCACTGCCAACAGGAGAGGAAACAAGTGAAACAAAAAAGAGAACTACACAAACCGTATCCACCATATTGTCAGACAGGTACTACACAAACCATATCCACCATATTGTCAGACAGGTTCTCCTTTGGACAATCACCAACATCAATACTAGACTTCGACGTGGTCCTACAATTGATGACATGCTAATACTGGAAAGTAATGAACTGATAATAAATAACTTCAATTGCAAGGTGGCTAGGGTGGAAAGCGTCTTTGCACTTTGTGCACACAATTTTTCGGTGAGGAAGATACTATGCACGAATAGAGAACTACATCCATGATTTCATAGATTGGAAGAAAATATTAAAACTACCAAATCTAATAACAGTTACCTCCATGAAAAAAGTAACAAAAACAACCTGTAGGATATTGGTAAATGGTAAAAAAAAAGGGACAAGAGATTCAAATAGTTCCATCAATTGGGGGTTGTTCTCAGAGAATGGAGAGATGCTGTACATGCCAGTAAATTTAGGATCTATGATGACAGTAGGAGGAACTTGATTACTACATATTCATGAAACAAAATTGCACTGCAGAGTTGTATGTACTGTGTACTGATGGATTGACGTGGTTGGCTGATCTAATTTGACATAGAGAAATGGATACACACTACAAAAAGCTAAGACATAAGAAAAGAAACTACCACGAACCTATACAATTAGGAACAATTGGTCAAGCAAATGATGATAGTTAAAAAGCATCATGTGAACTGCAGATTAGTTAAGCCCAAAATGTCTAGTGGATAAGATGCGTGATTCATGTCTGAAGTAACCAAAAAGGCACTTACCAGAGCCAGCATGTCAGCTAGATAGCCTCTGAAAGGTGTCTGCAATGCCTGTCAAAAAGAAAATTGATAGTGTCAAAATATCTGAGGCGTGTACAGGTCTCACTGGGGTTCAGGAAAGTAAGAAATAATTTAATGGTGATTTATAGAAGAATGCCCATAATAAATTCTGTTTCTTGGAGTCAAAATAGAACCTGATGGCCATACATAACTGATATTTAATTTCTTACACAATATACCAATTCATTGAGTTAGAGATCTTATGGTTTCAAATGGAAACAAACTATACCCACAACGCGAAAAAGAAAGAAAAAGTGACCAATTTCGTTGAGTATTCAAGCAAACATCCGTAGCAAAACAGACCTCGCAGGGAGGGAGGTGAGCAGCCTCACATCACAGACAACTAATCAAACAACTCCATCGCAGCTACCAAGCCCACAGTGGCATTCTGTAACAGCACCCTTCTTCTCCTTTCACAAGCATCTAAAATGGTGTTTATTACCCATTTCTAGCCACCGACCAGCATCCATTTGTTCTACCTCTAATTCCTAACTCTCATAACGCAAACTCCCCACCTTGCCACGTCGAAACTAGCCAACTCCGCAAACTACATCCACCTAAAGCTCGGTAATCGACCATATTCACCACCACAGATGGAACAAAAAAACTTTTTTCTTTCTCAGTTGCATACATACATATTGTTAATCAAGGATGTGAATTTTCACCTTGACGTCGTCGGGGAGGTACTTGTGCTTCAGGGAGAGGTCCATGGCGCGCTTGAGGCGCAGGTTGCGGGCGTCCGCCACCTCTCGCGGCAGCCGTGCCAGCGCCTCCTTGATGTCCAGGTCGTGGTACGGATCGTACAGGTCGTCGTACCGGAGCCCTACGGGAAAAAAAAGAACCGGTCAGATCTCAGAGAACGCCATCGAATCCACCGAACCCTAACCCTAGATTCCAGAAGCGGGGCAGGTGGACACCGACCGTATTTGCGGAGGCGGGCGGAGACGGCCTTCATGTGGAGGCGGGCGAGGGGGTTCCGGCGCGGGTTCACCAGCCACGCCGACAGCGAGGACAGCATCTTCGAGAGGCTTCCAGAAGCTTCCGCTCCTGCGGCCTCGTCTTCCTCCGATGCGGTGGTGTTCGGTTTGGTCGGGAGGGAGAGAGAGAGGAGAAGATTGCCTGCGCTTGCGTTGTTTTGGAAGTTGGGGGGTTTGGGCCTCAAAAGGGCGGAAACTTCCGGACGCTTGGACGGAGATGGGCTGGCCCATCTTAAAATAAAAACAAAATCGAAACAGGAGTTCCATAGATAAAAGAAAATCACCGCTCCAAAAAAAAAGATACATGTGTCGTGTTTTTTCCTTAGCTGTTGTGCTTAGAATTCCTTTTATAGATAAAGGGTTAAAATACTCTTAGCATAAAAAATTACGAATTTAGGCAGTGATTAAACCTACCGTCCCGTGGGCGTAATGTGCGTCTGCTGCGGTGAGCTGGCGACAGCGCGTCGCCATTTGCGCTCACGGGATGACAAATGCCGTGTGTCGCCTTGCCGACGCTGCCGTCCGTCTACCTGATGACAGAAATATTATTTTTACAAATACAATATATATATATATAACTAATTTTGTAAATATCGTATGTAATTATGTCAAATCTGACTTTATCTCCATCAATCGAAGGGTGCCGAATTTCTGGCACATACGACGACTCTTAGTCGACGAGAGTTTTTTTTTTTCTGTCGATCAGTCAACACTTTTGAAGGGCCGGGCTGCTAAAAAACCTAGTACTCTGTACCGACATGCCATTGCCGGGCCCAGAGTACTCCTAGCCGGCCGGGGCCAGGAAAGCTAAGGTAGGTCGTTCAACGATTCAACCACTTTAACGATTCCACGAGTTTTCCAGATACATGATTTGAAAGGGCGAATATTTAAAGTTGTGCAATTGGAGCCGGATTCCACAACTAAACACCGCGCATATATTCTTGCTTAAAAAGACGTAATAGAATTTGAGAAAATCTCGTGCAAATGTGCAGTCTTACGATCATGCACTAGGTATGGAGGGTGTGGCCAAAGGTTGCGGGATATTGGGGTGGATTTTTTTTTGTTATGATTGTTGTTTTTGGCTAATAATTTTTGAATTCAAGATAAAACAAGAAAAGAGAAACAGTTGTATGCAATTTTGATCGGTATTTGAATTCAGTATAGTGTGTACTACAATCAACTTGTAGAACCTACTACAATCAACTTGTAGAATTTAAAAAAGACATACTATTTGAAAGCTAATTACTGTAGTAGGAAATGATAAGTCAAAACCAAAGTACAACTGTACCAGCCTTGATTTCTAAATTTGGACACATAATTGCTCAAAATTGGCCCACATTTGATCCTGGTAAAGAATTATGCTAACGTGCAGTCTACATCACCGGTTATACTTTATAATTAATTTTTGACTAAAATTAGACCGTCTGAAACAATCTTATACTGACATCTCAGCTTTTGGACAGACCAAACATGCATGTACATCTCAGCTTTGGTCATCGTAAGCGAGGGGTAAAATTGGTCACAGACCAAACATGCATCTCCAATCTCAGCTTTGGTCATCGAAAGTGGGGGTAAAATCGGTCACGGACCAGACATACATGTACATCAAGGCTATGGTCGTGTTTTAAAGTTACGCGGATTTTTGTTTCTTAAATGATTCTATAGTAATCATTAGCTTTTTCTAATATATTTAATTAAAATAGGGAATAGAGAAATAAAAAAGACTAGTATATTTTTATAGATAATACAAAAGAAGAAGAAGAAAACTTGTTAGAAATCAACCTTTTTTAAACGGTTTTTGGTATACAAAAGTCAACGACCGAAAACTATTGCTGTTTAAAACGTCTGTATAGCCAGTAGTCCGAGACGAAAAGAGGCACACGTTTCTTGGAAGTTTCTCCACCGGAGGTAAGAGGAACGTCTGCCTACGTGTCCTTCGCGTGAGGCAGAGTTCACCTGCTTCATTGCTTATCGTCATTTTCCTGTCATGTTTCCTGCTCCCGTAGTTATTTTTTATAAGGCTTATTTCGACTTTTGCCAGGTGATCAAGGAGACGATGAAATTAAGACCCCGTTTGGCAGAGTTCTAGGAAATCTGTAGATTTCCTAGAGCTGGTCATCTATAGCTCTAGGAAATTCTGGATCTAAAGTTGCAGGCATGTTAAGTGCATTTACATGATTCATTTCATTTATATTATATATTAAATAAAAATATTTAAATCACTTTAATTTAGTCAACAAACTACAGATCCAGCATAGATCTTGGAGCTAGAGCTGTGCCAAACGGAGCCTAAGGCCCTGCTAAAAGGGTTTATTTTAAGTGGCTTATGGTTGAAAAGCACTATAGTTGGCTAAAAAACACTGTAGCTGACGGTGGCTTATTTGATATAATTAAATTTAAAAAACTTTGAAAATAGAAAAAAAATAGGTTAGCCCGTCACGAACAGTACAAACGAATACGGAAAAAAAGAACCGACAAAAAAGTCAAAAAACTAGAAAAAGACGAAATTGTTGAATAGTGAAAAATAAATCAGAAGTTCAAACCGAAATGAGCGGGGCCTAAGCCATGTTAGAGTTCTTGTTCCTGACTTCGAACTTTTAGTTTTTTATTTTTATTTTTTTCTAGTGATATTTTTAGCCTTTTTATTTTTTCTTTTTTCCTCTTATTTTTTATTGTCCGTGATAATATTATTTTTTAAATTTAATTACACTAAAAACTACCGTAGCTACAATATGTTTTTAACTGCTACAGTATAAAATAAACCATAAACCAGAACTTACGAACCCAAATGAGCTCCACCTAAAAACACTACACACTCCAGTAGTTTTTTTTTTCAAGTGACAATTGTGACCAAGGTTCGTTTGCATTTGTCGTCAACATCATTAGTACTTAACATCAAGTTGCTAGTTCAACTTGTATAGTGTGAGAACATCCAGACTTATCAGTAATCTCCGTACTCATACAACTATTTAGAATTTTAGTTATGCATAGATTGATAAATAGTCTACTTATGATTACAATACCATAATAGAAGTCTTATATAAAATATGACATAGCTATCGATTACAAAATTTTAAGGCTTCCATGCTAAATTTACTTATATTACAAACAAAATACGACAAAAAGTCGACCACACCACATACTACATTTGAGTGTAGGCTCGATCTAGAATGTATGATCGTCATCATCGTAATAATCATCATCTGCTGACATATTCTCTTCATGTTGATCATTGTTTGAACCAAAATATGAAAGAATAAGTACATTCATACTCAACAAGCAACGGTGTTAAAGTTTTGTAATACAATTGAGGATTTCAAGAGAAATGTCTATCAAGGATGATTGCCTTGAACCTATTATCACTAGTACCCATGTAATTTTATTTATAAATATTTTATTTAAATCAAAACAAGTTCATAAAGAATATTTTTGTTACGGGGATTATATATCAACAAATTATCTCACTTCTAAGTTACCATAATTTTAATTAATAATATTCTTTATGTCTTGATTTAAGAACAACCCTTTTGACATAGCTTTATTAACCGAAAGCATAGTATATTCAATATACTCATCGGCATAGAGCTTCTGCAGTCTCCGATGTAAACGACGGGTGCATGAGCACGACGTGGACATGGGGAGTCCTTTGGTGGTGATGGCTTAATGTGAGGTGCAACAAGGAAGGTTGACAGTGGTGGCGGCCATGGAGGTGAGGCAAAGTTCAACGATGGCTGCGCACGGCGGACGCGGTGGTCAACGGAGGTGGGATTCAGCAATGGCGTGTTGAGGTGCAGCTCATGACATGTATGATGAGGGAAGGGAGTGATAGAGGTGGTGGATCGATGATGATGGTAGCAGCACGACTAATGACTCCAATGGCTCCGACGATGATGCAATTGCACAAAGGCATAAGTAGGGTCGCAATGTAGCGAGAGGGATAATGAGATGATCAATTAAGGAAAGCTCAAAGGCGGGGATGGATTTGGGCAATTTACCTGAGATGGGTTTTGGGATTGGACGATGCTTCGTGCGGACTTATGGATGACGACATGGCTCAGCAGTTGTGCGGTTAGCTTTGAGGAGTGAAGAGGGTGTAAGAGAGCTAACTACTATTGTTGCTTTGGTTTTTTGGAGGCCCTCGAAGGCGGTGGCGTACAGGGCATGACAACCATAGAGGCAGTGTGTGGACATCGATGAGGATGAGCGCATACGTCTCGCGGGCGAGCTGGCATGCGGTGGTGCAGAAGTTGTCATGCAGAATTATGACGGCACTGGCATAGGGGCGAGGATGCGGTGGTGACGATGTGTGACTAGTGAGGTGGCAAATCAATGAAGCAATTACGACATCAGCGCTGACCGAGCGAGCTGGCAACTGGGTCGGGAAGAGATGGGCCGGCCGTATAAAAAATTGCACGGCAGCCTCGCGCTCCGACATGCTTTACGGAGTATCAAGCGCTGGGAACCTAGCCGTCCTAGGCAACTCTACGGAGTATAAAAAATCATACGGTGGCCTCGCGCCCTAGCATACTCTACGGAATATAAAGCGTTAGGAACTCAGCCATTCCCGACAACTCTACGAAGTATAAAAAAATAGCACGATGGCCTCATGCCCTGATATACTCTGTGGAGTATAAAGTGCCAGGAACTCATCCATCCCGGACAACTCTATGGAATATAAAAAATCACATAGCGGCCTCACGCCCTGGTGTACTCTGTGGAGTATAAAGCGCCAAGAAATCAGTCGTTCTGGGTAACTCTACGGAGTATAAAAGACCACGTAGAGTCCACAGCCTCCGCGCAATCTCTACAGAGTATAGATGGTAGCGTGGGACAACTTGTGCAGCCGCGCATGCATCAAGGGCTTCACCCATCCCACCAGGGGGTCCTTGCCATGCGTCTCACCAGGGAGCCCGTCACGCTATTTCATCTGACCATCTCACGGTCGAGACTTTGTCTGACCACTACGTGGTCGTTGATGCCTCGTCTGATCACCTCGTGGTCGTTGACGTTTTGTCCGACAACCCCATGGTCCTGACTTCATCCGACCATAGTGGTCGTAGATTCTTCGTCCAACCACCTTACGGTCGAGACTTTGTCCGATCACCTCGTGGTCGTAGACGCCCTCGCCCGACCACCTCGTGGTCATAGATGCCTCATTCGACCACCTCGTGGTAATCGACGTTTTGTCCGACTGCCTGGCGATCATTACCTTATCCAACCGCTCGTGGTCATTGTTTTGTCCGACCACACAGTAGTCGTACACGCTTCATCCAACCGCCTTACGGTCACAATTTCGTCTAACCCCATCGTGGTCATAGACGCTTCATCCGGCCACCTCGCGGTCGAGGCTTTGTCCAACCACTACGTGGTCGTTGACGCCTCATTCGACTACCTCACGGTTATTGATATTTTGTTCGACTACCCCGCAGTTGAGACTTCGTCCGACCATGCCATTTTTGTAGATGCCTCGTCCGATCATCTTGTGGTTGTTGACATTTTGTTCGACCACCTCGCGTTCGTTACCTTATCCGACTGCCCATGGTCGCTGCTTCGTTTGACCACATCGTGGTTGTAGACGCTTCGTCCGACCGTCTCATGGTTGAGACTTTGTTCGACCATCTCGTGGTCATTGATGTTTTGTCTGACTGCCCTGTGGTCGTGACTTCGTTCGACCACATGGTGGTCATTGATGTTTTTTCTGACTGCCCTGCAGTTGAGACTTCATTCGACCACCTCGTGATTGTAGACGCCTCGTCGACCACCTTGTGTTCGTTGACGTTTTGTCCAACCACCTCGCGGTCGTTACCTTATCCGACCGCTCGCTGTCATTGCTTCGTTTGACCACCTCGCAGTCGAGACTTTGACCACGCTGGTCGTAGATGCTTCATCTGACCTCCTTATGGTCATAGATGCTTGCACGTGAAAGTCTTTGGCTCGTTGCCAACTTTGCCCACACCCAGATTGAAGGGTGGGGATGGTGGGCCGCGTGCACACGAGTTTCGTCTTGCTGCCGATTTCATTAACGTTGAGTCTGAAGGGTTTGGGATGGCCCGCACACGTGTCAGTTTCGTCTCACCGTCGACTTTGTCGACTCTGAGTCCGAACGGCGGGGGATGGACCGTGCATGTTAGCTTCATCTTGCTGCCGACTTTGTCGACGAATAGTGTAAAGGGTGGGGACGAGCCATTCACGTGTCAGTTTTGTCTCGCCGCCGACTTCGTCGACACCAAATCTGAAGGGTGGGGGATGGCCCGCGCGTGCATCAGTTCCATTTCACGGCCGACTTCATCGACCCTGAGTCTGAAGGACAAGGGATGGACACACTCATAGCGTCGTCTCACCGCTGACTTTGTCAACAAGTGGTCCGAATGGTGGGGGACGGCTCGTGCGTGCATTAGTTCCGTCTCGCCGCTGACTTCATCAATGAGTGGTCCGAAGGGTGGGTGATGGCTCGTGCGTGCATCAGTTCCGTCTCGCCGCTGATTTCATTGACTTCAAGTCTGAAAGTTGTGTGGAAAGGAGCGTATCTTCGTCGTGCTATTTCGTCCGACCGCCTCATTGACACCTCGTCTGACCACCTTGTGGTCATTGATGTTTTATCCGATCGCCCTGTGGTCGTGACTTCGTCTGACTACATGTGGTCGTAGACACGTCGTCCGACCACTTGTGGTCGTAGATGCCTCATCTGACCACCTCATGGTCATTGACATTTTATCCGACCACCTCGCGTTCGTTACCTTATCCGGCTGCCCACGGTCATTGCTTCGTCCGACCATATTGTGGTTGTAGATGCTTCGTCTAACCGTCTCGCAGTTGAGACTTCGACCGACCATCGCGTGGTTGTAGAAGCTTCGTTCGACCATCTTGTGGTCGTAGACGCTTACGCGCGGAAGTCTTCGGCTTGCCACCAACTTCGTCCATGCCTAGACCGAAGTGTGGGGACAACGGGCCGCATGCACATGAGTTTCGTCTCGCCGCTGACTTCGTCGATGTCATGTTTGAAGGGTTGGGGACGGCCCATGTGCATGTCAGTTCTATCTCACCGCTGACTTTGTAGACCCCGAGTCCAAAGGGTGAGGGATGGACCATGCACGTCAGCTTTGTCTCGCCGCCAACTTTGTCGACGAGTGGTCCGAAGGGTGGGGATAGGCCGCGAGCATGTCAGTTCTGTCTCGCTGCCAACTTTGTCAACCCCGTGTCCAAGGGATGGGGAACGGACCACGCGAGTTAGCTTCATCTCGCCGCTGACTTCGTCGACGAGTGGTCCAAAATGTGGGGGATGGCCTGTGCACGCATCAGTTCTGTCTTGTCGCTAACTTCGTCGATGAGTGATTTGAAGCCTGGGGACGGCCTGTGCGCATGTTAGTTCCATCTCGCTGCTGACTTTGTCAACAAGTGGTTTGAAGGGTAGGGGATGGCCCGTGCACATGTCAGTTCTATCTCACCGCCGACTTCATCGACTCCGTGTCCGAAGGCTGTGCGGGAAGGAGTGCATCTTCGCTGTGCTACTTCGTCCGACCGCCTTGCGGTCAGAACTTCGTCTGACCACATAATGGTTGTAGACACTTCGTATGACCACCTCGCGGTTGAGACTTCGTCCAACTACCTCATGGTCATAGACTCCACGTTTGACCACCTCATGGTCGTTGACATTTTGTCCGACTAACTCGTGGTCGTTACCTTATCCAATCGACCACGGTCATTGCTTCGTCTGACTACTACGTGGTCCTTGACGCCTTGTCCCACTACCTCGTGGTCATTGATATTTTGTCTAACCACCCCGCGGTCTTGACTTCGTCCGACTGCCTCGCGGTCAAGATATCGTCTGACTGCCTCGCGGTCGAGACATTTCGTCCGACTGCCTCGCGGTCGAGACATCGTCTGACCACATAGTGGTCTTAGACACTTCGTCCGACCACCTCATAGTTGTAGACACCTTGTCTGACCACCTTGTGGTTGTTGACATTTTGTTCGACCGCCTCGTGGTCAATACCTTATCCGATTGCCCGCGGTCATTGCTTCATCTGACCACATTATGGTCATAGATGGCTCATCCGACCACCTCATAGTCGTTGACATTTTGTCTAACCACCTCGTGGTCGTTACTTCGTCCGACAGCATCGTGGTCTTAGACATTTTGTCCAATTGCCCCGCGGTTGTGACTTCGTCCGACCACATAGTGGTCATACATGCTTCGTCCAACCATATCGTGGTCATAGACACTTCATCCGACCACCTCGTAGTCAAGACTTCGACTGACCATCATGTCATCGTAGACACTTCGTCTAACCACCTCGCGGTCGGGACTTCATCCGGTGCGCGTGTTAGCTTTGTCTCGCCACCGACTTCATCGACCCCGAGTCCGAAGGGCGAGGGATGGACCGCGTGCGTCGGCTTCATCTCGTTGTCGACTTTGTCAACCACTAGTCCGAAGGGTGAACGGGCCACGTGTGTTAAGGTTTCGTCCCACCGCCTCCTTCATCGATGCCAAGTCCAAAGGGTGAGGAACAAGCTGCGTGCATCAAGGCTTTGTCTCGCCGCCGCCTTCGTCGACCGCAAGTCCGAAGGGTGGGTGACAAGCCATGTTCGTCAAGGCTGTCTCATCGCTTCCTTTGTCGATGCTAAGTCTGAAGGGAGAGGGACATGCCACGCGTGTCAAGGCTTCGTCTCACCACCACCTTCATCAACTGTGAGTCCAAAGGGTGGGGGACAGGGTGCGCTCGTCAAGGCTTTGTCTCGCCGCCAACTTTGTCGATGCCAAGTCCCAAGGGTGGGGGACACCCCGCACGTGTCAAGGTCTTCGTCTCACCACCGACTCTGAAGGGTGGGGACGACTATGCGCTTCCATGCTTCATTGACTTCCTCGACTCCGTCAGACCACTATGTGGTTGCACCTTCATCTGTCGACTGTCTCGTGGTCGTAGACGCTTCGTCTAACCACCTCACGGTTAGGACTTCGTTCGATGCGCGTGTCAGCTTCGTCTCGCTGCTGACTTCATCGACCCCAAGTCCAAAGGGCAGGGGACGGACCACGCATGTCAGCTTTGTCTTGCCGCTGACTTCATTGACCCCGAATCTAAAGAGCGGGGGATGGACCACACGCGTTGCTTCGTCTCATCGCCACCTTTCATCGACCTCGAGTCCGAAGGGAAGTGTTGCTGACTTCGTCCACGTCAAGTCTTCCGTGCGCGTCAGAGCTTCGTCTTCCTCCTCGTGTTTGAGACTTTGTCTAACCATATCATGGCTGCACACGCTTCGTTCGACTGCCCCGTGGTCATAGACACCTCGTTTGACCACCCAGCGGTCGTGACTTCGTCCAACCACCTCGTGATCGCAGATACTTCGACCAACCTTTTAGTGGGCGAGACTCCAATGACTCTGCATCAAAAGCTTGACCTCGACAGGGCGCTTTCGGCTGCGTCGTGGGACTTTGTCGCCTTCCTCGTAGGTATCGCTTCGAAGGGGTGGCCCGACCCACGACCCCGCTTTTATGTACCGTCCATGCCGGAATATGACCCTGACAGCATGGCCACAGCCTCGGCATCTGCCCACGTTGGAATAGGACCTCAATGACACGGCCGCAGCCTCGGCATCGGAAGGGCTGGAGCTACCAATTACATTAGCTCGCTTATCAGGACCTTCGTGCTTGCTGACGGGGGACGGGGGTCTAGGATAGTTGGTCACATCAGCTCGCCCATCGGGACCTCCATGCTTGCTGTCGAGGGAGTACTGTTGTAGGGATGGCCCAACCGCTCGTGACTGAGTCTTGCAACTAGCCTAGTATGTAATAGGCCCAACATTATAAATGAATGTACCAATGTACCCTTACCTTTTTATAATTATTAAGGGGGTAGGATATGAGTCCCAACCTACATCACTTAGAGCAAGTCCAATAATAGAGCCAAATGCTTGACTATAAGTCAAGTTATACAATAATCTGTCTTTTATTTGTCTACAAAAGATTTTTTTTATTATTATGTGGTACCATGTCTCACATTCTCTTTCCTACCTCTCCTCACATACATTTATTATCTGGACCCATCACTGCATAGGCTCCCGTGTGCAGCTTGTTGCTTGCATGAGAGCCAAGCTCTCCTCTCTCTCCTCTCTTCTCTCCTCCACATCAGCAAAAATGCTGACTAGCTTGGCTATAAGACCATTGTTGTACTTGCTCTTATGTGTATAAACCCAAGAGGGTGTGGAGACAGAGGAATCAACTTATTTCATATACGAGCACTCTCTTATATTATTGGCTCTCTTTAGATAGTCGCCTTCTTTATTATTTAATCCGTAGCAAATAGATGGGAATCCTCATATTTGTACGCTAAAAAGAAAAATTCAACAAACAAAATAATAATCAAAGGATATGTGCTAATCAAGAGGCATAGAACAATATCAGAATATACTTTCGCCGATTATGATGCTGATGCAACCTGCGTGACGCAAGTAGGCGATCGAATCGTCGTGAAATCAAGCTTTGTTTTGGTGCGGTGTATCTTGACCCGTAAGCTTGGTCGAACAAACAAGGGTCTCTGTTTTTTAAGAAAATGTCCTTTATTTACTTCAAGAGTCTTTTGCTCCCCCGTCCCATAATATAAGAGCAAGTTTAATAAGACTGACTGTGTTAGCTACAAAAGAATCCATGTTAGAGCATCTCCAACAGTATGAGCTAGTTACTAGCTCTAAGACAACTTCTCCAATAGTACTAACTTTTAGCACATAACTCATAACATAAATAGCCTCACATGACACTCTCACATAATCTTGTAATATGTGTATGAGTCTAGCTCTTGATCAAGAGCTAGCTTTTCTCTCTCTTCTATTAAAATATGAAATAATATGCTTAGAGATAGCTCATAAGTCACTATTGGAGATGCTCTTAGCATAGTCCTATGTGGAGGGGAGAGAAAAGGAGAAAGAGAGCCAAGCCGACTCCCATGCAAGAGTCAGGCTATAGCACAGAAAAAGATGCATTATTCATGCATGTACCCATAGAACTAATTGCTATACCCATGCTGATATTAAATTATCAATACCCATATATGTATTAAATGATTGAGAGCTCTTGTGGAGACAACTTATAGCCAGCTTATTGTATGAGTTGACTGCATCATTATCTTTTGATGACATGTAAATGTATTGGAGGTAGCAGCTATCTGTACTATTAAACTTGCTCTAAGTATCTCCTTTTAGAAAATAGCGTCCCATAGTATAATTACATTGAGAGAATTAAAGTGTAGTTATTACAATATCACTGCTTTATACTCTTACTTTAATGTAAAAAAAAGTTGAATAGTTATAGGATACCCTTTAGTGAAGGTATGGAGCGTCTTCTTTACCGTTTTTAAAAGCCGCTTTTCTACTGAACTAATTTTTAAACGGAGTGTCTTTTTAAAACGGAGTCTACAGATTAATTGTAGTAGATACTACAACAACTTCATTTATGTTGACCAAAATTACATATGAGTCTCTCTCTCTACCCTCTCTCGTGAACAGCTAAAAACATAAGTCACAACCAAAAGCTGAAGCCAAAAAAGAACATACCCATACATAATCTAATGGCATTCTTGGTCTATACGTATAATAGATTTGGACTTATATTACGAGACAGAGAGACAGCTCGCCTCTCGTGGTGTGGAATGAGTCGAAAGTTCATCTCTGTAACGTGGAAAAGATATTACATAGGAATCATATTTGTTTCGTGTGAATTAGTTTTGAAACTCTTAACCACTAAATATGCCTAAATCATTTACTAACAATTTTTTAGTGTTTTTGAAAACATAGAACATGTAACGATATTTGATTCATTACTTCATTACACTAGTTAGGATATTAGGGTATGTACAGTGCAAGATGCTTGTACATAGGTGATTAAATAGAGAGAATATATCTACATCATTAAGCATCTATGTAAAAGTTATTTTCTCTTATGCAAACATTTTTTAGGTGCTTAGATGGTTATATTATTTATTTATTAGATATAATTATATACGCAAGCACCTATTAAGCACTGACATCTAATTAAACATCGATGCTACAAAATAAACATTTTATTTATCCTATGTGGCAAGAAGAATAATTTTTATTTGCTAAACACCTTTCTAAACACATTTATGAAACATCGATAAAAACAAGTAAGTTAAATGCTCTAGAACTTGCGTGGAAATCACTCAACCATAAATAAAAACAGGTAATATTCATCATCGAAGCAGAAACAAAAAAGCCCATCTTAGCACATGGCAATCAAAGCGCACAATAAACTTTTCTAAAAGAAGCACGGAATATTTCTCCCTATGTGGAACATTTGCCAATTGCTCAAGAATATGTGTAGAAATTATTTTAGCAAATAAACAAGGACCACCTGAATGGCGAGAAACCCCATCACTGTATCGTCCAACCAAATCTATTTTGAAAACCATACAATTTCACTTTCTGGCAAACGCTAAAATATTTGTATGGACTTCCTCGCGGTTAAACATTTGTAAAACACGGAAATAATGGTAGATTATTTTTAGACTTATGACTTAGTTTTCTATAGTAACTAACTTTCAAACAAAATATTTTTTAAGGTAGAGTTTATAAATCGATTGCAGTAGATAATGTACTGACTTTATCTATATGTAACAAAATCACAGGCGAGTATCTTTATCCATATTCTCTCATGAATAATCAGAATTCAAAATTTCAAACCAAAATCTATAAGTCACAGTTTAAAAGAACTTGCCCATTATCCCAATAAATTGCATGGAAATAGCTTCAAAGCGCAGAATCCAGCAGTATAAAAACCCCGTAGGGTAGCAAGACAGAGGGCCAACAAGAAACCCAGGCGCACCCGGAAACGTAAGCATCCCCGTGCTGCCTGCGCCCGTACGGACTTCGCCTCGATGGACTCCGCCGCGGCTGCGGCCCCGCCGGTGGTGATGGTGACGAACGACGACGGGGTCGATGCGCCGGGGCTCCGCTTCCTCGTCGACCAGCTCGTCGCCGCGGAGCGCTTCCGCGTCCTCGTCTGCGCGCCCGACACGTCAGTCCCTCTCCCTCCCCACGTTATCCCGCCCTTCCCTGCTAGCGTCCGTCCAGTTTCTTGCTTGCCTTGTTAGTTGTTGCTTTGCGAAGATCCTGTGGAAGGAACACGTGATGGTGCGCTGTTTATGAATGGGGATTGGTTTGGGAGGGAAGAGTTGGAGAGAAAAGACAAGAATTTTGGACAAGTGTTCTTTCCCTTCTCTCTTCGGCGTTCCCAATTCCACCTAATCAGAGAAGGGAGAGCACACGAATGGGGGAGAGGGATTTTTTCTTCTTTTCGTAAATTCCTGTGTATGCAGCAGATGATTCAGTTTTCTTTCGTTTATTTTCTCCTTGATGATCATTGAAGAAGCAGGAGAATCTTGATCTTAGAAAGTGAAACTCGTGATTAAACCTTGTTATTCCTGGATGTTTAGCGGTGTTTTTGGTATGGTTAAGTTTACGAAATGAATGAAAGATAGGAAGAAATGAACTGGTACCTGAACTTGATTGTTCACACGATGAAATCACAAAAACAGTTTAGAATAAAACAAAAAATACCTTTAAGCGCTGCGTTGTATATGGGGCTATCCAGTTTTGCAAGATGCTGTGTGCAGAGCCTGGAATATGTCCTGTTGCAGAATATTCTTGACTCATTAGCTCCAAATACATTATTGAGGTCGCCAAGTTGTGTTCAGTGAAAATGCCTTTGTGGGGGCAACTGTGATCCAAAACTTATGATATGGGTGTGCCTAAGTCAGAAAACAAAAATGCAGCTATGGTTCATTTAGTGAATGGTTTTCTCGCAAAATAATGATTATGTCACCAACCTGATAAAACATGTTGCTGTTGAGACGAAAACTGATATAATATGGGTGCTGTTATGTCTTCACGTGAAGAAAAGAAAGGTTTTCATATAGTCTTTAATTAATTGCAATCGGTTGTGTCCATCTTATGGCAGTATGGCACCAATCTTGTTCTTAACCCTCTTCTGTTTAATTTGCTTGTAAAATGCAGAGATAGGTCGGGTGTTAGCCACTGCATCACGTGGCGTCCTGCACTCCGCTGTAAACGTGTCGATATAAGCGGTGCTACAGTATTTGGAGTTTCAGGTTTGTCTTTTTTTATTGATTCCATCTGCATATTACATAAAAACTTCTTATAAACATATTTGGAAATTGGAATTTGTACTCAAATTTTAAAGACGTTCATGTTGGATGTGAACTTCTTATTAATGTTAGGAACTCCTGCTGACTGCGCCTCTTTAGGCATCTCTGGGAAGCTCTTTGATGGTTTGATTCCTGATCTGGTAGGTTTTGGAGTTTCTTCATAGATATATTACAATGTTCTTTCATGGTTTTATGTAAGCTTTAACTACGAATAGGGCTCTCTATCTTACATTTAATCTTGTCATAAACAATGCTTGGGCTCCAGTTTGTTTCATTTTTATCTTTAATGCAGGTACTTAGCGGAATAAACATTGGCAGCAATTGTGGATACCATGCGTAAGTATCTTTATCTATCAATATGTATTCATAATCTCAAACATATTGCTGCTACCTCTGGATTAAAATACATGTTTCTTTGGTACATGTGCAGTCAAACTTCGACTTTGGCCAATAAAGTATTTAGATCAGTGTTACCGGAACTCGGACACGGGTGTCGAAGTCCGATTCAAATTTGGATATCTGATTCGGCAGATTTTAGAAAATAAGATCTAGAATTCATCTAATATAAATATATGTTATCATAAAAACGATAGGAAAATAAAAACAGTAGGTAAGAATCAGGAGACGGGAGTCAAATAGAAGAAGGAAGTGGAGAGGAAAAGGGTAAATGAAAGAAAAAAAGTGGAACTTTTCTGACCAGTCCGGCCCATAACTGCTGCAGGCAGCTACGATGCCCTTCCTTCACCTCGGGCCTGTTCTTTACCTTAAAGTTGATAGTTTTTGACTTTTGTGACAATACCTAACTTTTAAATGAAGTATTTTCTCAAGACAGGGTCTACAAGTTAAACGATTTATACGTTAAAAGTCTAACATCTGTACCAGCCAAAATCGTAAAAGAATATCTGTCTCTCCGTAATCTGTACTGTAAATAGTTAAATTTTAAAATTTTCAGTTAAAAATCATAAACCGCACCCGAAAAGAACAGGCCCGCCCGGCTCACCCTGCCCTCCTCTGCTGTTGCCTCTCTCTGCTGCCGCCGCCACCTTTCTCTCAGCAAGGCTGCCCTGCCCTGCTCTCCTCGCTCTCGCTCTCGCTCTCGTTCTCTTCTTCTCTCCCCTCTCCCATCCCGCCGCTGTTTCATCTCCTCCCCAGCGTCGCCCCCTCCCATCAGCACGGAGCGCGGCAGGGAGACAATCCGGTGGCGGGAGGCTATAATCCGGCGACGGGGAAGCATAATTAACAGAGGGGAAGCGGCAGCGACGTCAATCCAGCCGGCGGCACGGTGGATTCGACAGGGGCGACGCGGAAATGGCGGCGGCGATGTCGATTTGGCCAGGGGCGATCCAGCCGGCGTCAACTCCCGCAGCCAGCGCCTCAGCGCCGCCCCCGCCTCTTCCACCATCGCCTCTTTGGACACGGGCAGAGGTGTCGGAGACGCATCCCGCCGTGTCAGACGCGAGTCGACGCGCCGAAATTTTTTTGGACACGCGAGTCCCGGTAACACTGATTTAGATTGGCCAATGACCTTGTGAAAATGGCATGGTTATATTTTTCATCAAAATTACTTTCTTTTAGCTGTTTTTAGTAAAAAAAATACAATGATAAAAACGATAGAAAATCAAAAGCGACAAGTATTTTGAACCAGAGGCAGTGTTTAAGCACTCCTGTTAAGTATGTCTTGGAGCTACTACCTTAATTGGGTTTCTTTATTTTATGGGTAGAAAGAAATATGTCTATAGCAGTGGATCATGAGCGCTTGTGCTTTTTAATGTGCAGTGTGTATTCTGGAACAGTTGCTGGTGCTAGGGAGGCATTCATATATGGGATTCCTGCATTAGCTATGTCATACGATTGGTATGCCAAGATTTTTCCTGTTTTCGATTATTTTACTGCATTTGTTGCTTCTTTTGTTGTTCAAATAGCACCATCGAATCTTTACTGAACTTTTCCTTTAAGCATCTGCACATTCAGCAGGTACTAGTTATTTCATAAGTAATAACAATATGTTAAGACTTTTATATGGAGTTGTGCATTTCATGCAAAATGATTTAAATGTCGATAGGCTTTTACAGTTTTACTGCTGATCAAACTTTCAGAAGAATCAGAACTATGGATTTCACTACATCTTGCATATTGTCATTGTGTAGCATGTCCAAACTAAAATCCCTTTTAACAAAATGAACTGCGAAGTAACAGACTGCTTGTAGTATACTTTCAGTTTTATTTGAAACCCTTTAAAATGTTTAGCTTAACAAAGGGTATGAATGTATGATGCATGGCTACTCCAACTGCATAACTTTCTTTCGCTTTTCGGGAAGCAAGCTGTCCAGGCACTGACTGAGCTAGATAATGTATGCACTAATGCACCAATGACTCTCATAAGCAAGAATTTTTTTTTGTAATATTCCTCATTTCCTCTTTGGAAAATTTAAGAAATTCTAGTTATGTATAGAACTTTTTCTTAAATTCAGATTATTGGAATTTAGGAGGTGTTATTTGAATTCTAGTTATGTATAGAACTCTTCTAGTTATGTATAGAACTCTTTGGAAAATCACAAGGCTCTCGATTCTTTGACCTTGAGGAGGTTTCATTCTTAGTGTACCCTAACTTGTTTGGGACAAAAGGCTTTGTTGTTATTGTAAATTATTTGAATTTTTAACATCACATGCTTTCCCTGCAAAACTACAGTAGGATCCCAGGACCCCAGTGGACTCCATACAAATCCACTAGTGTTCAGCTGTAAAAATTTAAACATTTGCATATTTCACCTTTCAATTGTCACCTTCCATGTGCTCAAATCTATTCAAGTGACTAATTAAATGATAACTAGAGTGTACTGTTTGACCTCTCAATTGTAACTTTCAGGGTTGCAAGTCAAAGCAGTGTTAATGACCTCAAGGTGGCTGCAGAGGTTTGTATGCCTCTGATAAATGCTGTCATGGCTGAGATCAAGAATGGGACGTACCCTAAAGGATCATTCTTGAATATAGATGTGCCAACTGATGCTGCACACCACAAGGTAAATCTGCGACAGTGATTTTGTAGTAACATTATGCACCACTGTACTATTTACAGTTTTACACTTATAAAGGGAAAGCAAAGTGAACTGTATTGATCTATACAATTGTGTGTGGACAAACTACGGGGACACAATTTGGTTATTGGTAGACATTGCCTTATCAGATTACGAGTTCTTTATCCTGACTCCTAACTGCTAGGATTTGTCTATTTCTGCTGATTTTCATTTAATTTTAAATATTATGGATTTCTACCACTTTAAGTTTTTTTAAAAAAAGTTATGGCATTAAGTTTTTGTTTGAGAACAGATTTAAGTATTTGTCTATTTCTGCTGATTTTCATTTAATTTTAAATATTATGGATTTCTACCACTAAGTTTTTTTTAAAAAAATAGTTATGGCATTAAGTTTTTGTTTGAGAACAGATTTAAGTTTAGTATTCTATGTTTCTGTGCTGTTCTTGTCAGTAGGGATACAAAATTACAAAACAAGGAAAATATATGGCCAGAATTGGTTGGGAGCAAACAGTTTACAAGAAGCCTGCAGTAGAAAGTTACCAGACAGCAAACATGGATGTTGACAGTGACAAGGACAGTGAACTAGATACTTCATCAGAAAATGACCTTTTGTTTAAGAGAGTGGTAACTTCACATTGCTCTGAGCAACTTCTCATTTTCAAATTTCATGCTAATTCCGTCAATCACATTTGAAGTATTCTAGCAAAATAGTTTTCTAAGATATGCAACATAAATTGTTTATCAGAAAATTGTGGAATTGAATCTCCTGTTCTGAAGTCCTACTTATTCCACTTTTCTAATGTTTAATACTATAGGTCTATTACAGACTGATTATAGCAAATTTAAATGAGAACACTTGCCTTGTTGGTAGTCCACACTTATAAAAATGTGGAGCACACTAGCATAAATGATAATAGCTGTTCCTGTCATTGAGGATATTGGAGACTTTGTCGTTATTTACTTTTTTTTGGTGCTTTTTTATGCTAGCTAAAATAAAACAGATCATTCTTGAAATGAAAATGGTGGAGTTAATATTTATTCATTAATTGGGCCGATTAAATTCTGAACAGTTAGTGAAGAGAAGTTATGATGAAGAGGAAGGAGAGGACATGGACCACAAGTCCCTTGTAGATGGATATGTAAGAATGACCTAACTACCATACAGCTTCCATTTTTCTTATAAAAGGCATCCTCTGATAAGTATATGTTGTTTCTTTCAGATTACTGTTACTCCTTTGGGTGCTCTTTCCCGCGCAGAAGCTGATGTCGTACCCTACTACAAAGCTTGCTTGTCACATCTGGCTGACAATTCATATGCCTCATCCCTCTAGGTGGTTGATGTGCTTCTTCATTTGAGGTTGTTTTCATATGTCATTTCTCTTTATTCTACCCATTTGCTGCTCTTGATCCTTCATTCTTCTAGAAGCAGGAACATAAGTCTACAAAAATATTTTGGATTTTGGGATATAATATAGCATCATTCCCCCATAGGAGAAACGATTTTTCACTACAACATATCAATGTTATTGAACTAGCTTGGCATACGGTCACACGCTGGCCTATGTTGGCTCTTATCCTCCTATCCTCCTAACATGTTAGAAGTTAATTGTATAAGAAGCGAGATGCACATCAGCAATAATGCTGCGATTTCCCTAAAAAATAGAAATGCCGTGTTGTTGAGTTGCACATGCCAAACTAATTTTCTAAAGCTGTTTATTCATCACCATGACCAAAATGTGTATTGCTTTTCGCCTTTTCCAAATCTGTTTTACCTCGTTTCCTGGCATCACAATTTTTCCTTCTTTGCTGTTTCACATAATGACACAATTACCATCTGCATATATTTTGCTCAAAGCTTTCATAAGTTGCTTCTGAACCATAAATTCACAAAAGACGCTCTGTTTCTTCATTATGCGACTGATTCTTCTTTCATGTGATCCTTTTCAGGTGTGCAGGATACTTAGGAGGCCGGCTAAACTGAACCTATTGATGTCATGGCCTGCAAGTTGCAAAATAAAGCTACATCAATTTCTGGCATTCTAGCTGATGCTACTGATGCATTGCAACGTTACGTATTTCCATGATTCATTATTTCGCGGCATATGTATCGCATAACGCTGACTCTTCGTAACTATGATTCTTCAATAATTCATAAGTTTTATATTTCTCCAGTTTAACCTTTTTCTTTTCCCTTTTAAGATGGCATCTTCATGATCATTTTGATAGCACTCTGTTTTGTATCCGACCGTCTAGTTCTCAGATTTTAGCATATTATATTTGGTTTGAAACTATTATACCAAACACATATAAACTCGCGTGTGACCTATTTTTCTATAGATCAGATTTAGAGACTTGATGCAACATATTTATCCACGTGGGCCAGGGGTTTGAAAGCCTCAGCTCGAGCTCAGAACTATCGAAGCTCAAACAGGTAATGCTTGGCTTAATTGGGGTAGCCGGGTAGGTTGCATACTTGCATGTATATGGGTATATGGTTGAATAAGCTCGAGCTCGATTCAAATAGGCTTGAGAATAGTATATACTTGTATATGATAGTACATACGATTCAAATAGACTTGAGAATAGTATATACTTGTATATGATAGTACATACGTTTGTTTTTTTTTCTTGAGCTAAGCTTGAATCAAGCCTAACTCAAGCCGAACTCATATAGTTTGTGGAGCCTAAGAGATTTTTACAAGTGAAGCAACCCGGATATCTTGTTTTAGAAAAAAAAAGCACATGCTATATGTAGTACATTTAAATCTCATTTAATGGTTTATAGTAGCGGCGGAGCCAAGATTTAGTTACATTCTGAGCTCAGTGGTGGAATGATTTAGGCTTTCTGGGCTGGACCATGAAAATGTTATCCAGGCTGGACTGAATTTACCCGGGCTGTACACTAGATATTTTTTCATACCTCGGGCTGAAGCCTACCTTACCCGGGGTGTGGCTCCGCCCCTGGTTTATAGGTGGTTTTTTCGACTGTTATCAATAGATTTTGATTCTGGCATAAGTGCTTATATGAATGAACCAAAAAACTGTTTTGAAAAGATGAACAGAGAAATCGTTCTATTTATTTATTCGAAAAAAAGTTATAAGTTGAAAAGAAAAGATCTATGCCATAAGCTTATTTGATAACTATAAGCCTGTTTGTTTCAGCTATAGATTCTGAGTAGCTAGCTGGTCTGAGTAGTTAGCTGGAGATTCTGAGTAGCTGGCTAGTCTGAGTAGCAGCTGGTCTGAGTAGCTAGCCTGTTTGACATCCTGGATTCTAGCTGTGCAGCTGGTGTCATGATAGAAGTATTGACTGAAATGCCCTTAGGTGAGTTGATGTCCTGATTATGTATTGATAGAAGAGATATCCATGCTGTAAATTTGTAGTACTTAGTTCAAACATTGATAAACTAATATTAAATTTCATGACAATAAATTTGACTCCAAATCATAATTTTAAATATTAGTATGGATAACTACCATGTCTCCATACAAAAGGAACGTACAAAAGGTGTTCATAGGCATATAAGGCACATATATCAGCATCAAAAGGAACTTCTATGGTACTATCTATATTCTTGAAGCCATCAAGCCATTAGCTATGGAATCACGAAAGGCACACATATCACCATCATCTTGTGCCGTGCCAATGTAACCACCTCCTATGTTTGAATCAACATGTGGCGTGTACTCTTCATCATCATCACACCTCTCAAAGAGATGGTCACTCAAAGCACTGTCTCGAATGAAATTATGAAGCGCCATACAAGCAATGATGATCTTCTTTTGCCTCTCAACCTTATAGCTTGGCATATGCAATAAAATTCGCCACTTCATTTTTAGCACGCCAAACACACGTTCAATCACATTACGAAGAGAGGAGTGAGCATGATTGAAGACCTCCTTTTGGCCACTTGGGCGGCCTCCCCGTTGAAAATCCGGCAAGTAATACTTTTGCCCTTTGTACGGAGCGAGGTATCCCTTTCTATTAGGATAACCGGCATTAACTAGATAAAATTTCCCTACAAGAATCAAATCGGATTAATGGCAATGTATAAAATGAGAGATAGAAATAGATAATTATATTACCATCTTCAGGGTGTGGGAAATATTCCGAGTACCGAGATAGAGTGTCATTGAATATACGAGAGTCATGGGCAGATTCAGGCCATCTAGCAACAACAAAAATGAACCCCTTATTCTACCTCTAATTCTTTTGATCTCTGCAGTACTACATTGATCCAGTCAATGGCCAAAGAAGAGAACTGTCCAGGATGTTTGTATTATAGAAAACCAATCTCATGTGAGTTCCTTGTAGTGCTTCTTGTTTTGATTTACTGCAACTTGCATATTTTCTTCCTTCAAAACATTGAAGGAACACAAATCATATCACAGGGGATATATTTTCATGCCTCAACAATATCATATCACAGGGGAAATCTCATGAACAATATCAAATCCCATGATATATCACAGGGGATATATTTTCATGCCTCACCAATATCATATCATGAACAATATTTCCATACCTTCATGTTGCTGTTGCCGTCGGATGAGGGAGATGCAGGAGCGGAGGCCGGGGGTGAGGGGGCCGGGGTGGGCGACGGCGGGGAGGGGGGGAGGAGAGAGGCGTGGGGGAGGAGGGGGGCGCCGAGGGAGGGGCGGGGGGGGGCGCGGCGTGAGGCGGAGGAGCGAGGCGTGGGGGAGGAGAGGTAGGAGGGGGGCGCGTGGGGATCTGGGGAGGGGGCCGGGGGCGCTGGGGGGAGGGGGGATTTTATCCAGTGGCATTTGCGGGTAAATAAGTTTAACTTCTAGTGGTATATTAGTGGCATTAGCCCGCAGAATCTGCGAGAAGCTGGGTTTTTGCAGCTTCTCGGTCCCAGTACAATTGTGCCTCCTTAGATTTTCAGATTCTCAGTAGCTGGTCCAAAAGCTGGACTGTTTGGGAGAACTTTTGGCTACTAGAAGTAGCTAGCTTGCCTAGAATCCGAAACAAACAGGGCCTAAGTCTACGTTTGGCATTGTGGTAGCTTCTTGAAAATATCTCTAATGCTCTATCATGGACAATTGTTCTCGTCATCTACGTAGGAGAGATGCTAAGTCAGCAGCAAGGATGGCTGCTTCAAGGGCTACAATAGCTTCGTAAGGTTATGCTAGCTTCAATCAATTTATCTGGGTCCAGCTTGTAGTGATTTCGTTTTTAAGTGCTTTCGAGAGTAGCATGGTAGCTTCAACTAGGGCTGTAAACGAGCCGAGCTCGAGCGAGCTCGGCCTTCCAGGCTCGAGCTTGGTAGAAACTCGAGCCGAGCTCGAGTTGGGGTCCGAGCCCGAACCTGGGCTCGAGCTCAGGGCCGGTCCTAGGATTTTAGGGGCCCGGGGCGAAACTAAAAATAGGGGCCTTAGTACAAAAATCTAAATATAAATCTACACACACACACACACATATATATATATATATATCTAATTTTACCAACAAACACTTAATTAAAGAAAAATTCACATCAAAGAGTTCATAGATATTACCTTAAAATTTCTTCTAACATTTCTAGATGCGAAGTCATTGATGATGGTATTGATATCAATCTCATCCAATAATTTCTTCTCAATACATAAAGTTGTCAAACCGTTTAACCTCTCTTGAGACATTGTTGACCTTAAATGATTCTTCAACAATTTCAACTTTGAAAAGCTTCTTTCAACTGATGCCACGGTCACAGGCATAGTAAATAAAATCCGATAAGCAATAGAAATATTAGGATAACAATTCGCTTCTCTGACAAACTCAAAGATCTCCATAGCAGACATTGGTTTATCTGATAAAGTCAATTACATAACACTTAACTCAGAAATTAGATCATTTAACTCAACATCAAAGGAACCATCTAGAGAGAAAGTTTCTGCAAATTTTGTACAATATTCTTTTAATTCAGTTCGATCTAATGACTTCAATGTTGTTGAACTCATTAAAAATCCAAATATATTTCCGAATGTTTGGAGTTCTTAAAATCTACTTTTCAATGAATTGATTGCCATATCAACCATAACAAAAAAATAATTAACTTCAAATTCCTTCTCAGCTTGTAAAACTGCTTCATCACAATCAATTTTATCAAACTGTTTCTTCCTAAGAACACGTCGCTTAACTAGAAATGATGGCTCTACATTCATTTGAGCTGCAATATCTTTGGCAATGATCATATTCAAAGCAAACCCTTCATTTCTATAAGTATTAAAGTATTTAACCATGCCTTCTATTTGTTGCATGTATATACTCTACATAGTATATGGGGGGCCCTGGATTTTGGGGGCCCGGGGCGACCGCCCCTCTCGCCCCCCTCAGGACCGGCCCTGCTCGAGCTCGGCTCGGCCTAAGCTCGAGTAGGCTCGAGTTCGGCTCGTTGAAACTCGATAACAATTAAAATAATTTATTATGCACTATTTTTCAATAATAAAAAAATTTTAAGTTCGAGCTCGGCTCTAATAAGCTCGATAACAGTCAAAATAATTCAAATACACACTAATTTTTAATAATAAGAAAAGCTCGAACTCGAGTTCGGCTCGAGAAAGCTCGGTAAGAATTAATATATATTACTATTTAAGCTCGAATCGAGGCTCGCGAACTATTCGAGCTCGGCTCGGTGAAGCTCGCGAGCTCAAGATCAAGCTCGAGTTCGGCTCGTTTAAAGTTCGAACCGAGCTCAAATCAAGCCTAGAACGAGCCGAACTCGAGTAACTCGCGAGCTTCGAGCTCTTTTTACAGCCCTAGCTTCAACTAGCAAATCTAGTAGATCTTGCGGGGCCCATCGTGAAACAAATCATAACTCTATTAGAGCACTCCCAATGCAGAAACTATGGATGATTTTTATGGCATTAAATAAGGTGCCAAGTAAGCAAAATGCTAATGTGTTATTGGAGTTAAAGAAGAGAGATAAGGAAATGGTTTCTTATATAGACACTATGTCTACACAGGAACCAAGATAGAAAGAGCTGTGATAGGTAGATGATAGGAGAGAGAAGATAAATGATTAGATAAAAATTTTATTTGTAGAAACTATCCATTGAGAGTATAGTTTCTATGGGTAACGTCTACATTAATTGACAAGTATAGAAACTATCTCATAGTTTCTGTATTAGGAGTGCCCTTACTCGCCAAAAATTCCTGCGCTCTCCTTAGCTCCGTACGTTCGCCCGAGCCTTTCGAGCGTGCCTCGTGGCCCCGGTCTCTCGGAGGATTGCCGGCCAGGCAGGCTATCCACGTCGCCGGATTTACAAAAAAGCCCTCTGGGTTCTTACAATTCCGTTCGGGTTCTAAAAAATGCTGCCCATCCGATCATGCTACAGGTCAGATCTACCCGTCCACCTACGCGGTCGATCCCCAGTTCCTTCGGCCGTTCAGCGCCTCCTCAAAGATCCCTAATTCTTTTGACCGCCACCCTGGTCCGTTCCCCTCGCCCCTCTTCCTGCCGATGCCCTTGCCACGGTTCCATCCTCTTCCTCCCGATCCGTGCTCAGCCCCTATTGATCTAATTCCTTGCAGACTACAGTCTTTTCTTTACATCAGTTTCTCTTACTGGGATGGGAGCAATATTTTCTTTGGATTTCCTGTTAATTATGCTATTAGATATGGTCAGGGAAGAAATAAAGAGGGATGTAATATAGGTTAAAAAGCCCGTAGAATATATATGCATTTCTTTGTGAATATAGGACTAGAGCTAGGGTTGATTCAATCGGTTGGTTTTCATTATTCCGTTTCACTTTTCCGAGACATTCTTTTATCGTTGCATGTTTTTATCTACGTGCAGATCCATGTCTAAAAATTCACAGCCGTCAGATTACATTTTTACAATCAGTGTCCCTTGATTTCAGTTGTAGGGTAATTTACAAGGTTTCACTTGGTCGTTAATTTTTTGGGGGTGATGCTACCTTCAGTCTGAGAAATTTGTGGTGTTCGTTGCAGGGTAGGCATCCACTGGAAAGTATTTGAGGATGATATTATGAATCAGAGAACTAAGGTAATCCGTGATTCAGTTAAGATATAGGATTTCAAGAATTAGAATGTTGTTTTCGATGATTACTTTGATTTTTCCATGTGACAACAAGATCATGATGTCACTCACTATTGCTGTTTTGTTGCTGCAGCATTCCTGGTATACCTACTCATATCGGAAATAAGTACCATCCTGCCGTTATGATCAGAACATTAGACAGAGCCCAGAGTAATTTTGGTTAGGCGAATGGGGGAGTCAGCAGAGGCAATGTATGTTTTGTATGCCAAATATGCAGCATCTCATGTACAAAGGAGATGGTTTGACGGCGCTTAAGAGAGAGCAGAGTTGCTTCAGCAATCTGTCTGAAGCTTCTTCTTGTGTTGTTTTAGAGGATTGATTCCCTGCCCGTCACAGCTGGTAAAATTTGTGTGGCTGCTAGGCAATACATAGCAGCCGTGTGTGACAACCCGTATTATTACCATGGGGGTAATAACGCTAGTCAACGGATTATTATTCGTTTTAGCCGATAAAACATCGCTCTAACGAATAATAAGTCTATCAGAGTGTTGCAGCAAAACAATAATTAGAGACACAACATAATATTACATGAATATCGCCACGCAGGGCTACAGTTTATTACAACGCCTCAAGGGCCTAAATATTACAATCTTTAGACAAAATTTTCTAACTACTTCCTATTCAATAACGACCACACGGAGTGTCCACCTTGTACCCACTGTAATCCGAGCCTACGGTATTCCATGCAGGTAGCTTCCTCCTGATCTTAGCCATTCCCTGATTTGACACATGCTCCTAAGCAAAGGGGGAGATAATAGCAAGAGTACGTACAGAAGTACTCAGCAAGCGTTAATAGCAAAAATGCACAGCATGCTCATTATTTACACTTGTAGGAATATCAATTCCTCTCTTTAATTTCATGCTCATGCTTAACACCTTTTTCATCCTCATTTCCCTTTCCATGAATTACATAAAATAAAGTTTGTTGGTTTTGAAAGAATTCCAATTTATTAATTTAGAAAACTACTGAACATACGCACAGTGGTGGAACCAGGGATTTTGATTAAGGGGGGCCGGGTAAACATGATGACACCTCATAAGTGTGATAAATATATACATCAAGTGTATGTCTCAACGGTTTTTTCAATGTTTTTATATATGTAGTTAGTATTCATAACGAAAAATCACAATATTATGATCGAAATGGATGAATTGATGATTTCTTGTCTTTGTGCTGCTGAAATATTCTGAGGTATTAAAAAAATTTATTGTGTTGGGGGCACGGCCTGTAGCCCCTGGTTCCGCCACTGCATACGCATGAACAGCAAAAAACCCCATAAGTTTCCGTAATTCTTCTTTCCCGGAGACAGGCATGAATTCATGATTTATATAGCATTGCGCAAGCTTGTATCACTTTACCCATCACCACTCTGATCCTGGTGGCTTCCTAGCTCTCCGCAATTCCTTTGATGCGGTGCCCAGACCAGAGTACAATACGTTTGCATCTATCTCAGTAATTATATCTCCACCCAACTATTCTCAACCGACGGCCCAGGGTGGTTTCTCACCCTCGCCTGGCACCCACTGACCTCGACATAATTGTTGGTTGGGGCGGCCTCGCCCTACCCCAACCTCCACCTGCGCTAATATATGCGCCTTGCATCCCCACCCGCACCCAAATGCGCCCGATCTTGTGGGTTCTGCTATGGTGGAGGTCCCCACCCGGCACCCGATTCTTGGCCGGATCTTGTGGGTTCCTCCACGAGGTCCCCCACCCGGCACCCAAGTGCTGGCCCGGATCGTGTGGGTTCTCCCAACTATAATACTTACCCGTGTGGAGAATATAACACTTTAATAGAGCTACTAGTCTGTCCGTCAATACGGGATGTTGGTTGATACGGTTTGGTACGGTCTGTTCACACGGACGAAGTTGGTAGATTCCTTATATTCTATTCTTATGCAGAGGTCCCACACCTGCCCACTTGTCATCTACCCTGGCAACCTCTGCCCACCTTCTTACTTGCTTAGATGGCCAACTGCTCCATCAGTTGCCTTCTATTTCATTTTCTCATGTCTCTTATCTCACTTGTTCGATTTAAATATTTTTTAATTCTTTCATACAGGGTGATACTAGATTAATACCAAAATACTTGTTTTACAAAATATACTCAGAAGCTTTGATCAAAGGAATGCTTGCTTGGATTCCAACCATATTCTCAGATTCACATGGGATCAGATGAAGCCATCCCCGTAGCTTGGATTGTCGCCTGCAATTAAGGTACATTGGCTATGACTTAATTTATGGAAATGTAATAAAGTACAAGATGTCGATGTGCTTGTGCTCCTAGCATCAAACTTTGCTCATTTTAATCCGATTGCATTAGTCCTAGTTAGCTCGTATTTTATACTCGTTACTTTACTTTATTTTCCTAGCACGAGCTGGTTTGTTTGCTTAAAAGCTAAACTCCGCATTTTGTTGATTTCTAACTATCTATCATTGTGATACTAATAAATATATATACACGTACAATTATTAGTGCACATTAATCCTAACCAATCTCGCACATGTAACTATGTCAATTTAAGTTTGCTTTAGCCATTTGCGTATTTTTACAGTGTTACTATTTAATCACCACGTATACTTTTAATTGTCACGCGTACTCTTAACTGACGAGTACTATTTTCACTCATCATGTGCTATTCTAATTGTCGCAAACAGTCTTAAATCCTCTGACGGCTATGAATTTATTCTAACCATTCAGAATATTTATCAGTGGATTTCTACGGTTCATAATCGACTATAAAATTAACCAGGCATTTAATTACGCAATAGGGGTCTCAATGATATTATAACAATTTACTTCGTATGCGTGCCATTTCCAGCCTACGGGCATCATTTAATTTATTTTTAATCTCCAAGAATAATTACTAGAAAAGTTCTATGATTTATCACTATCCAGGTTAATTTGGTATTCAGTTACAACCCCGAATGATTTAATTGGCCATACCTTAGTTGAATCGATACGGGCTATATTTTAACCTACTGAAGGCACTTAATTTATTCTATTCATTGTAAATATTGATTACTGGTCTTCTACTATTTAAGATGAATCTAACTAAATTATCTGGTTATTTAAACTCACCACAAAATGGGCTAAGACTACAATACCTTAATTTAATCTATACACATACAAGTTTAATCGACATAGATTTCTATGATTTAAATGCTAACAACAACATATTCGAAGTATTTAAATATGTCATGGGATGGTCTAAATGAAGATACACAAATTTTAATATACTCATGTAGATGCTTTAATCCATGACGTTGAAGCGATACTATGGCCTAATTAATTAAGCGAATTCTACAAAATGTGATCACAGGGCTTCTAGGTTTTTGTTTAATTTCCAAAAGAATTTCTATTGCGTTGATACGCTAATAATCATTTACGAGGTTCCTAATATTTGCAGTTCATTTACTTACTTTGACAACTCGGTTGTAGCAAGGTTTCTATCATGCACGCGTAAGAACATTCCTAATTTTAGCAAATCTAGTCTGCAACATTTTAGTCTTACCTAATTTATTTTCTTCCCTCTTTCCCTTCCTTTTCTTTTCTTCCGCCCAACCCCCTCTTTCTTACTGCCTCCGGCCGAAGCCGCCTCATCCCCTCCTCTCGTTTCCCTGTTCCTCAGCTCTAGCGCCGCCTCTCTCCTCTTCCGATCCCCCTTCACCCCGGCGCCAGGTCTTGGCTCCTCCGCCCTCGGGTCTCAGTGCCTTCCCTCGGTTCGGCTCTCCCTCACGCGCCTCCTTCACCCTCTCGCGTCACCCCCAAGTGCCGCCGGCGGCGCCGCGCCATGCGGCCCCCGCCTTGCCGCTCCACACCCCACGGCGAACCACAGCCGGCTGCCCTCGCTTTGCAACTCGGCGTCGCACGGTGAACTGCGGTCAAATCCACGGACTAGTGCCCGGATCTGGTGTCTTTTCCCCCAAATCTAAACCCGATCTACTCGTTTCAGTTTGTTATTTTTGGTTTGCTCAAGGTGTTAGGCTGGGAGGCGAGTTGCCCCGGCTAGCCACGGCCGGTTAGCCACCGCCTGTACGCCGGGGGAGTATCCGGTGGTCGGTAAAAGGGTGGCTCGGCCGGTGGTAGCACGCAGCCGCCACTCTCTTTGGTAAACCCCTTTTTCTCCTCCTTTACTCCTCTTCTACCTCTGGTGGTATGCTTAAGGTGGGTTCATGGTGCTCTACTGAGGCTTGATTACTTATTGTCTCTAGTTCTATATTGATTATAATGACTGAATGGAATATGATGACGTGAGTCTTGTGTGGTTTACCGATGATTGGTCGGCTTGTTGAGAGAAGGGCTTGAGGTTGGCTTGTAGCTGTCACCCTCGTGGCTTACGGCTGTCGCCTTCTTGTGGTGTGGTGGAGGTCGCCTGGTGATGTCTCCCTCCTAGGGTTGACAGGTTCGGCTTGCGGTCCCCTCCTGCCGTCACCGTCGTCTTGCTCCCGATTGGCTTGCTGTACCTTCGTCTCCTGGCCGTAGGGTTTCACTCGGTGGCTGGCTCCTTTGTGGGTTTGAGATGGTTGGAAAGTTTGGGGAAAGGTTTGCAGTGCAGTATTCTGTCTCCTTGCTCTCTTTTCTCTGGTTGGCTGGGTTGTGTGTAGGCCGTGCGAGGCTTCTGGATTGGCGGTGCTATCTCGGGAGAACTGATCTGGCCGGATGTTATCTCGGTGAAGACAGTGGTATGCGGTCATGACTGTGGCATGTGATTCCCTGTTACGGTTTGGGTTTGGAAAATGGGATTATGGGATTTTTGCTTTGCCTTGGTTGGTCCCTAAATCAACTCAGGTTTGTATATACCGTATGAGCCTACAGTTGTGAGAGTTGCCGATTGGCCCCCGGACAGTCAGGTATCTCCGTGAACCGATTACCTCGCCCGAAGTTAAATCCTAGGGCTCTGACGGCTATTCGCTTTTATTTCTTTTGTTTATTTTTATTCGTTCTTTTGTTCGGTCTTTTTCGGTATTAAAACTATTGATTCGCTCACAAGAAATATCGATGTGGTGGCACTCTAACGACGGACTTCAATGTATGAAATGGTCTAATTGTAATAGGGCTTTCTCTTAATATTGATGTACCAAATATTGTAAATTTTTATTCTTTAATTCCCGACTGTAATAATTATGTACGAGATGGATTTTGGTGTAAATTAAATCATATATTTCCTACTAAATACCGTTGTACTATAATTACTTAATCTTTGAGATGGTCATCTGGATGAGACATAGAATTGTGTATTTGTTGTAATTCAGATTGTCGTTATTATATAATGCAATTCATAATATTTTTATTTGACTTGATATAAGTCCTAATTATTGTTCAATGGATGTTATTGATTTTACCATATGCGGATTGTAATTATTTACTGTTTTACAACGGGCTGTTATATATAATTTAATTGAGTTGACTACTTCTACTAGCCACGCAACTAAATTTTTTTTCTAGCTTTAGTCTATACAGTTTAATATTCGCCCTCGTCGATGAAATGGTAAAACAACGTATTATTTTATCGCTCGTTGATTTCAATTTATACGACTATGTAGAAAATTTTAAATTCCCTCGTATTTTTAGATTCTTATTTACATCATTAATCATGCTTAACGTGGTAATTTGTTGCTTAAGGTTAATTAATGATGTTGGTTGTTACACCGTGTACTTCATCCCTTCTATATGATGATGTCCTGCATGCGTAGATGCTAGAGCAAGACCAGAACGAAGATTAGCAAGATTTTATATTCAATTTTTTAAGAAGTGTTTTTGGTATTTTTTTTCCCTTACCCCTATCGCTACTTACCATGGTCCAAAGTCACGCATGTAGGCCGTCTAATTTTGGGTCCCAGGCTCCCAGCTTCAACTAATGTGACACTTGAAAGTGTTCTGCATTGTAGAAGCTCTAAAAGAAAAATTTTCAATACAATTAGTAAATATTTGTATCACTAATTAGACTCTACAATACATAAAAGTAATCACAAATCGGCCGTAAAAGACGGGTTTGCAATAAAATATTCTGCCGAACATTACACGAAGATCTTCGCTCAACGACTTCATATGTATGATCCTGTATAAACTCGATCACGACGTCTCAGATTAGTGTCTACATGCCATCTTTCGCTGAAGATATTTCTTTCCTCTTTTTTTTTTGTTCTGGACATTTTTGATAAATGCAAATCGTTTTGTCCTTTGCTTCCAGGCCATTTTTGTTCTTCAGCGCCTTTGAATCTCCCCAACCTCATGCCGTCATGCGCTTCGGATTCCATCATTCCATGCCACTAAAACGTTGATTAATACACTCGAAACACAGATAATCGAGGTCCAAAATACATACTAAATAATTCCATGAGCATGACCACTTAGCGGGCACGCGTGCGGGAGAAAACGAGAGCGAAGGGCACATCAAACAAGAAGAAATCGACAGGCTATTAAATTACCAAAAGCAGCGACAGATACACTCTACCAACCTCTGATTCCACAATCCAAGGTAAGGCACTTGAGCATGTACTGTTGTATGTATGTACAACGAGCTCAACCTCACACTCGTATCAAGCTCAACACAAACACATAGGTAACATCTCAACCTCACTGATACAGCTTGCCAACAAGGGGGAAAATCACACAAACCTGTCTCTTTTCCCCTCTCATTTTTTTTGAGCTCCTGAATGCAGAGACAATGGCCAATGAGGATCATCATCGAAGCCAAATCACACTCTAGGATAGGTCACTTCTCAGCAAGGCCCTTCTGGACTCTATACAAAGTAGTACTGATCATGCCACTGCTTCAGAGTTCAGAGCGACGGTGCGAGTCGATGAGGATCGACCACAGGACGTGCACATCCTCGTCCTGGCAGGACTTGACATCATTGTACAGGATGTACATTCCCCTCCCTGTCAAGAAAAGGCGTCAGATATGCAGAACGACGCTGTAAAACGCGCGGCGATGTTCAGAAAGCAGAAGCAAGGCCAAGAGCGTGTTTTCAGCGCACCAAAACACCATCAGAAAGAAGAGCGCAGCGTATGCTTGTAGCGTTACTGGCAGAGAACTTACGGTTTTTACGCTCTGAATACGTGCGAACCCAGAGCCTCCTGAGAGGGGAGAAGAGGGAGCGGAGCCACCCCATTGAGGAATGCTGCAGAGTTGGTATGCAGATGGGAGGAAATAGAGGGGAGGGAGGAGGGTTAGAGAGGAGGTAGCCATCAGCTTTGCTTTTGGCAGGGGGCGAGGTGAAGTCTATTGCACTGTACCCTCGCCTCCTGCCGTATTGTGCTTCCTTGCAAAAGGAATGCGGCTTCTCTGTTCCATTCTCCCTATTTCTGTTCGTGTTTTCTTACACGTGTCAGCGAACTATTCGTTCTGCTTTACTTTTTGTTCACCTGCAACAGTACTCATTCTCTTGGATTGCTGCCACGTGTGAGGAGACACAGAAAAAGGGATAGAGAAGCTGTATTCCCTTGCAACCCAATAATAGTGTCCTGAGCAATTTATTCAGGTATCTTGTCCCTTTCCACCCCTTACTCTCCCTTTCTCCCATTGGAAGGGCTATTTCTTACCCTTTAACCGACCCCAAAAGAATAATAATGCAAGGTAGTACGAAACCAGAACGATTTTTTTTTATGTATCTTCTGCCGGCTATCAATTTTACAAATTTTAGACCAGGCACTGGAGTCATTTGGTCAATCATTGAGTTTGCCGCCATTCTTACGTTTTATTCTACATCTTGATCTTTCCTTTTTATTAAAAAAAAAGAGAGAGAAAAGAATGACTTTGGATGCTTATAGCTTTTTGATTGTATATTTGTACGGCTAGAGGGTTTGTTGGGCTTGATTTGCTTTAATATCATGAAAGAACTATTATACTGGTGAAAAAAAAATAACAAAGTACTTCATATCGATAGTTAATTATGTATTTTAGGTAATCATTAAGCTTTTGTACTCGGACTAGGACTAGTCGCACATACTTTTGGATACTGTCTATTCTGTTGTTGGTATGCCGCCCTTGTCAATGTGTGAATATTAGTATATACAGCCATTGACAGGTGGATTTTTTTAGGCTGAAGGATTATGACTTAAATATTTAAATTCTGCCTGTTCGCAAGGGATAGTACGTATAGAAAATAGTCGTATGCGATTTTGATTAGTACAACTGAACTCAGTACACTTTTTTTTACAATTTTTCTATTGACCTTGTCTTAAAAAATACACCGTTTAAAAACTAGTTACTGTAGACATTACGAACATAAGCTGGCTTTAAGCCAAACCGAACCCATAGAGACTGAGCTTCTTCAAGATGCAAAAAAAAAAAAAAGTATGAGGTGGTGCTGCGAATGCTTCTTTACAACGTACAAACAAGTGGACTGTCTAAAATTAATTTATAATTTGTTAAAAGAGTGTGAGCTAATATACCTATAAGATCACAAAAGCAGAAGACAAATATTTGAGGTGGTGAGATTTCATATACCTTAAATAGGGCAGCAACAGAACAGGAACAAAGGTGAACAGTAGAAAGTACAAACAGGTTGGTCTATTCACCAGCAAAAAAAAAGTTTGGATGCAGACATAGCAAGGGTCCCTCTGTTCTTGATGTCTTCCTGTCCTTCTAGAATGTCATGTAACAGGAAAGAAATGCAAACTAATTCTACATAGTATGTATGCAAATGCAACTTTGCACAAATTTCACTCATCATAGATACTAATTGACAGCCCAGCTTACCTCTTGAAGTTCTTGGCCTTTTACCTTCTAGAACAGAGTTAACTTGTCAAGTGTTTTGTAGTTAATCATGACATGCCCATAGCAGCACCATCAGTTCACATCCATCTGGTAAAGATCAATGACCTTTCTAACTTTCTTGTGTTTGATTGCAATCCTTGCACATTAGAGGCATGCCAAATAACTTGTTGAACAACAGGTTATGTGACGTCCAATCTCAAAAGCGATATCACAGCTTATACAAGTGAAAGAAAATCTCAGTGTATGTTTTCTTCAAAGATAATTCAGAACAGAAAATAACAGGTTCACCAAAATCATAATATTGTATGTTTTTTTTTGCTGAACATGAATATTCACAACAAGGACTGATTTGGTCTGAAAGCTCAACTAATAAGGCTAAAGCATCCCTGGCAATGTATTATTTGAAGAATGAAAAATTAAGACTGGATGTGGTTATGAGGCAAATTCCACTCCTTGCATAGTCCATGATTGCCCTAGACAAATCTATGCAACTCAGAGTCACAGACTATAACAACAACATCCCTAATGGTGTATGGTTGACAAGTTATAAAATACTACTCCTGGCTCAGATGAAAATGTTGTTGTCGGTGGTGGTTGGGTATGGATCCGAGCACCAAGGGTAGGGCACTAGCCCTTGAACAGTCAGCCATGCCATCGTCAAGATTCTAAGGTTTAGTTGAAGAAGAGAGGGAGAAACTAGGAATTTTGTTTATTCATTACTTGATTATGAATAGTGTAACTCATCTCTTTATATAGATAAGCTTAGCTCCTAATAATATATAAATTAACATGATCTAATGCAACCAATCAACTAAAGATAAAATCATATTCATACTATCTAAATACAAAGATATGCATCGATATGCATCTAACTATTTGTAATATGAAGATATGCATCTAATTATTCTAAATATAAGACATGTATAAGATTCTATCCTAAACAGTTAGCGCTGCTACAGTACAGCACAGGTACTGTTCACGTGCGCTACAATATCCCACGGTACTGTTCACTTGCCTACTGATTGCATCGTTGGGATCCTAGACCATAACATTACACCTTTCACGACGAGATAACTCGTCCTCAAGTTGTCAGGTGGCGGCCATAATTGAAGCTCTTTGTAATCCCATGTCGACGAGAGGGCATGATGATGACATCGTGTCGCATGGAAGAAGATTCGTGAAGCCCCAACGAACAACAATGAGGATAACAACCCTCCAACATCAATTGACATCGCAAGTGGCAAGGCAACCGGCAAGGGGAGCAGCATCATCCTTCTTAACCTGAGATGCAACGGTTGTGGGAGAGATGCGATGACGTCACTGACTCCCATATGGCAACCGTTGTGCTCCACACTTACGGAGACATAGTTTCGGTCGACTACGTGGAGACAATCGTTGCTGGATAGCGACAACCTTTCTTCTTGGCAAAGGCACGAAAGATGAAGCCTAAAGAGGAGTCGTCATTGGTGACATGGCCAGTGCCAACGCCGACGCCGAGTAAGGTGGTGGCAGCGCAGCCATTGCAATAGCACGCGACGCCTCTTCCTGCTCCTTTATCTTGTCCACAAACTCCATAATCTTCTCCAAGGTTGCCATCATGTTGTCGAGTAAGGACTTCTTTTTCTCACTGTTAACCATCAGTCTGTCCAAGCAAGATAATTCAACATCAGAAGTCATGGTGAGTGGCTCTAATACCAAATGTTATGGTCGGTGGTAGTTGGGTACGGGTCCGAGCACTGAGGGTAGGATACTCGCCCTTGAACGGTCGGCCACACTGTTGTCAAGACTCTGAGGCTTAGTTGAAGAAAAGAAGAGATTAGAAATTTTGTTTATTCATTACTTGATTATGATGGTGCAGCTCCTCTCTTTATATAGATGAGGTTGACCCCTAATAATATGAAAACTAACATGATCTAATGTAACCAATCAACTAAAGGTAAGATCATATCTATACTATTTAAATATGAAGATTTGCATCCAACTATTCCTATTATGATCCTAGCCCATAAGAGCATAGCACATTATTTCTCCAAACAAACCTTTGAGACTTTTGGGACTAGAACTGTCCTTAATTTTGATTGTTACAAGAGACGAATTACTACCGAGAACATTGTTTCAGGGCTCATCAGCCGAATCCAGAAATACTAGCATACTGAATTGGAGTCTTTAGACATATAGCAGCCTGGTGGCAACAGTCCATGGCGTGAAAAGAGGATACTGGACAGGAGATCTTGGTTCATAAAAAATATTATCACATTACGTTTTCCTTTTAAGACTGTTGCAAAAGGCCCTGAGCTAGAAACAAAACTACAAAAGGATGAAGCAAACACAAAGAACACAGCCAAGATGTTCACAGTACAGTACTTAGTTGGTTGTCATACTTTCTTTTGGGCCAAACTAACGTTACATAGAATAGAAGTTAAATGATTAAGCTAAATATGTAGTCAAGTATCTCATGAAATTCAAGCTTGATGTTGATCCTAAATATGCAGAATCAGAATAAGAGACATGAAGAAGGTTTTGCTTACAATTCCCTTTAGAAAAGGTTTGTCTTACATTGATGTCTGAGACTAATAAATGTAATGCTACCTCTTGAGAAGCAACGCAACTTTTGCACGAACAATACACAATTCAACTTGATTAAAAGGTGTTATTTCTCTGAACTGATGCTTGCCTGCTTGCTTCTAGCAATGCACTACTACCAAAACCAAACATTGTTTCCGGCAAAATCAAGTCTTTTTTGTTTGTATGAAGTCGTAAAAATTTGCATGGTCACATCGTCCTGCTTCTTGTGGGTAAAATGTACTGGCTAAAGCTATGTTAAAGTGACAAGAACCTGACGTCCCAATTGTTGGCTAGCATGCTACCCTCAGCTTTCTCTGGAAATCAATGTCTGGCCAACAATAATAAATACGCAGAATTTCTGACCTTCATATTTATGGCTAAAAAACACTTTGAAGTATAAATAGCATCTTGTTCCTGTTAGATGTGTATTATACCTTGTATTTTTCCTGTTGTATAAAGAGTTATCTGTATATATGCTCGTGTATATATACTGGCTCATTGATCTCATGATGAATATAAGCGGCATTCATAACATGGTATCAGAGTCAATACCTAGGGATTCATGTCACTGGTTCATCTCTCCAGCCGTTGCCGTTGCCGCTGCCGCCACCCGAATCCTCTGTTGCTCAGATCTTCTTCACCGTTGCCGCCGCTTAGACGCCAGATCCTCTTCACTACCGGAACCCATGCCGCTCCCTGGGTATTCTGTTCTTGAGAGTATGGTTTATCTCCTTCGCCGATCTCTCTATGGCCTCAAGCAAGCTCCTCGTGCCTAGTTTGATTGTTTTTCTTCTGCTGTCACAATAGCTGGTTTCTCTGCTAGTGCTCATGTTCATGCTCTTTTTGTTCACACTTTGCCTCGTGGTCGTACGCTTCTTCTTTCGTATGTTGATGATATGATCATTACAGGAGATGATTATCGGTACATCACTTTTGTCAAGTAGCATCTTAGTAAGCAGTTTCTTATGTCTGATCTGGATCCTCTTCTCTACTTTCTTGGGATTGAGATTATTTCTGTTATGAATAGCATTTGTATTCATCATGAGGCCAATGGGCCAGTATATATGTACGTACAGGTATAGCATATATGCAGATAACTCCTTATAATGCAGATAACTCCTTATACAGCAGAAAAATACACAGATATAATACACATATAATAACCCTCTCAAACTTATGGTGGATCAACAACATAAAGTTTGGAGAGATAGAAACTGTGCTGGGCTCTGGTTTGCCTTTATGATGAAGTCTACTAACTAAAACTCTGAAGGTACATACTGAAGAGCAATAACCTGATCTTACACCTATGTCTGCATGTTGGAAGCATCAACACCAATATGCTTTGTAAGCTTATGCTTCATCGAATCTTTAGCAATGCTAATAGCACCTGTACTGTCAGATAAACGAGGAGTCGGTGCAGAAAAAGAACACCAAAATCCTCAAGTAACCACTGTAGCTAAGTAACCTCTGCAGTCAATAAAGCCATAGCTCGCAACTCAGCCTCAGCACTCGAATGAGAAACTATTGTCTGCTTCTTAGTCTTCTAAGCGATGAGAGAACCACCAAAAAAACACAATATGTAGAGAGACAGATGATCAGAGGGATCACTAGCCTAGGTGGCATCTGAATATACTTGGAGTTGTAAAGAGCTGGAGCGAGAAAAAAAAGAGACGACGAGAGATAGTTCCACGAAGGTATCATAGAACACGAAGAAGATGACTATAGTGGAGTTGAGTAGGAGCAAAAACAAACTAACTCGAGATATGCACAAGGTATGAAATGTCAGGATGAGTGACACCAAGATAAATAAGGCTCCCAACAAGATGACTATAGCGAGTAGGTTAGTAAGAGGCTCACCATCAGTGGGATGAAGATGGACATTAAGTTCCATGGGAGTTTTAGCTGTGCTCTGATCAGTAAGAGAGACACAATCAAGAAGATCCTGGATATACTTTTCTTGGAATAGATAGAAACCCTCAGGAGTAAAAATAACCTCAATCCCAAGAAAGTAGTGAAGAGGATCTAGATCAGACATGAGAAACTGCTCATAAAGACGTTCCTTGACAAAAGTGATGTACTGAGAATCATCTCCAGTAATGATCATATCATCAGAAACCATCTGCAGTGACAATAGAAGAGAAATGATCAAACTAAGCATAAGAAGCTTGCTTGAGGCTATAGAGAGATCGGCGAAGGCGACAAACCATACCTTCAGGAACACAATATCCAGCGGCAGCTGCATGTAGACCTCCTCACGCAACTCGCCATTGAGAAAGTCATTCTTGACATCCAACTGAGAGATAGGCCACTGTCGAACAAAGGCCACAACAAGGAGAGTGTGAACGGTGGTTATGTGAGTGACAAGAGCAAAGGTCTCATCGTAGTCACAACCATGCTCCTGCTGAAAACCACACGTTACAAGATGAACCTTGTAGCGCTCAAGAGAACCATCAAAGCGGGTCTTAACCTTAAAGACCGACTTGCACATGATAGGAGTAACACGCATGCTATCACTCCTGATGAGCAGCAGCACCACGATAAGAAGTTGGTTCAGCAAGAGCAAAAGCAGCAAAGCCAAAATGTTCAGGAGGCTGAATAGACTGGCGATCACGAAGACCATATCAAGGAGGAGAGGCCGAAGAGGATGACACATTAGAAGGAGAAGGTACATATGAAGAATCCTCAACTCACGGACGATGAGTATAGCAGAGAGGATAAGAAGGAATAAGATCAAGAGTAACCTCTAAAGAGGGTGTTGGTGGCGAAGAAGGCGCCGATTGTGAAGGAGGCACCGAAGAGACCAAAGGCTGCGGTAAAGGAGTGGTGCCTATAGGGGTGGAAGGAAAAGCCAGGAAACAAAGTTGCTCGACAAGAAATGCTAAAGTGGAGGAAGGACAAGGATAGAAAGGACAAGACTCATCAAAAATAACATCTCGAGAAATCCACACCTGTCGACCAATAGGATCCCAACAACAATAGCACAGAAAAACGCACGCCACGGACTGAGCAGTCAGTTTGGTGCGCTCATAGGGTGTAAGAAGAACATAGCGCACACACACCCAATGAGGTGAAGACTGGAATAATCAGGAGTTTTGTCACAAAGACGCTCAACTGGGATTCCACCCTGAAGAGGAGAAGAGGGTTAAATATTGATTAGAAAAGTGGCAGTAGAAACAGCCTTATCCCAGAAGTGTGGTAGAACAGCAGAAGCAAGCATGAGAGCACGAGTTGTCTCAAGGAGATGATGATGCTTTCGTTCAGCCACTCCATTCTGGGCATGGGCACCGAGACAAGAAAACTAAGAGAGGGTACCCTGCTCGGCAAGAAAACTACAAAGAACTCTTGACAAGTACTCCCTAGCGGAATTAGCACAAAAAACACAAATAAAAGAGTCAAAACTGAGTACGGACCATAGTGGCAAAAGTCTTGTAGATAGATAGAACCTCACTACGAGATGACATAAAGTATATCCATGTATGCCGAGAAAAATCACCAGTAAAAACTATATAATATTGATAATATCCTTTCAAAACAAAAGGAGCCAGCCCCCATACATCAGAATGAACAAGATCAAAAGGACGCTGAGACGCTGACTCATTGGAAGGATATAGGAGTTGGAGCTGATTGCCAAGCTTAACACCCTGACAATTTAGAAAAGCATCACCAGACACAGATCCTAAAAGGCTATGCCAAAGTAATGAAGACATACACGACCCACAAAGATGTCCTAAACGATGATGTCACTGAGAAAAAGACGCGGTGGAGGATGCAGTACATGCGGAGGTGACAAGACTGATAGGAGCAATAGAAGGAAGATAAAGCCAGTCAAGCTCCCAGAGTTGTCGTGAGTCACAACGGTGAGGTCTAGTACCAACCAGAGTCCCTGTGCGACGATCCTTAACATAGCAAGAATCAGAATTTAGAATAACACGACAACCATGATTAGTGAGCTGACTGGCAAATATGAGCTGCATGGTTAGTTTTGGATAATGAGAAATAGTAGGAATAGGAAAGGATGAATTTGAAAGAGTGCCTCATCCTGCGACAGAAAGAGAGGTACTATCTGCTGTATGAACAATGATAGGAGTAGCTAAAGGACTAATGAAATTGAGACTGGTGGAATCAGGTGTCATATGAAAGGAGACACTAGAATCAAGAATCCAAGGTGATATACTTGAGGAAAAAGTAGAAGGTGGTCTCTCACTGGAAGAATGATCAGCAAAACTAGAAGGTACGGAAGCAACCATGCAATGCAGCATCGTGAGAAACTCCTGAGTATCAAAGGCACCCGGACTCCGCTAAGAGGATGAACCTACAGTGCCCCTCAAAGGATGGCTACCACGACAAAAATCCTTCTTCTTCCTGTAGCAGAATTGCTCCACACATCTATCCTTGTTGCAATAGGTGCAGTGGAATCCCCTACCAATAGCAGCTATCACTGGTGGAGGCGCAACTAGTGAAGGAGTAACCGGAGGCGCAACAAGTGTAGAAGCTAGAGGAGCTGCCAAAACCGAAGGAAATGATGATGATGACAGTAGACTCGCACCACGAAGGTGAATCTCCACAGTATGAATAGCTGCAAGAGCCTCTAACAGAGTCACACGAGGGTGACGAGCCAACAACTAAGCACGAGTCTGCTCAAACTCAGGCTGAAGACTGTCATGAAGTCATAGATGCGATGAAGCTCTAGGTGAGTCTACTGATGCTGACAACAATAACAAGTGTGGCAAACATCTGATCCCAAAGAGTTAATCTGATGCCATACTGTAGACAGTTGCATAGAACTCATCCACAGTGGTATCTCCCTGCTGTAACAACTGCTCTTGACGCACAACAACAAGGGACAAGGAATCACCAGATGGCTCATAGCGGTTGCACATATGTGTCCATATCGCCTGTGTGGAACCCAAGCCAACTACATCACCAGCAAGATGTACCTCTATGCTAGCAAGCATAATAGCAAAAGCACGAGCATTCTCATCGATCCATGTCTTGTAAGCAGCATACTAAATCTGAAAAAAGTCTATATGGCATCCTCAAAAGCCTCAAATGCCTTTGTATGAGTGTCTTCGGAAGCATTCTTTGGGAGTACAGGCTTAGCAGGTGGAGCAGGGCAAGGCGGACAAGGCAACTCACCAGTAATAAACTCTTAAAACACTGACATGCATGTAGAGGCGCATATGCTGAAACCAGTCTTGATAATTGAGACCATCGAAGATCATTGGGCAATGAGGAATAGAGACAATACCTGAAGAGGATGCCATATTTTTTTCCCCTTTGTTTTTCTTTCTTTCTTTTTTTGTGTGTTTAGTCGGTGTAACAGCCCAGCTGTTTATTTTCAAATTTTTGGAGTAAAAAAAATAATTAAATTAAATTAATTTGGTTTAAAATAAAAACATGTCTTTTAGTGCCTAAATTTTAAATTTGGATTAGTCCTGAATTTCTGTTTTTGAAAAGGTTGGATTTAAAAAGTATTTTAAGTAAAACCTAAAAATATTACTTATAAAATGATATTTTGATTTCCTATAAAAATTCTACTTTAAATTAATCATTTGGATTTTATTTGGTTTTCTGAGTTTTCTAGAGTTTAAATCTATTTTTGAAATTAAAAAGTATTTTTAGTATAAAAATATAATACCGACATTAGTTGAAAATATTTTTATTAAATTCAAAATATTTCTAGAAACTTCTGGGAATTTTTCTAGAATTTTTGGAAGTATTTTCATATTTTTCTTAGCATTATGGAATTTTCTAAGCTTTTTTGAATATTAAAATTGGAAGATAAAAATTTAAAACCTCTCCCCTCCCCTCCAGCCGCCGCGTGGACGGCTCAGATTCGTCCACGTCGCCGCCATGCCCGCCGTCCGCACAATTCGCCTTCCCCTCCTCCCGGGCCGACACGTGGCTGGCCTGATCCGCGCCACGCCGCCCCTCTCGCTCCCATCCGCCCGTCCGCCCGCCCTTCCTTCTCAGCCGTCGGATCTTCATCGCAGCCGCCTGCATCCCCCTCCCCTCCCTCTCTCGCTGACCGCCCGAGCCCACACGTCAGACCCGTCTTCCCCGCCCACCTTCTTCCTCCTCTCGCCGCCAGCCGCAACTGCCGCCCGCCCTTCCCGGCCACCTCCCTCCTCCTGCGCACACCGCCCTCTCCCCCTCATGCGCCGCACGCGCCACACCCCACGTTTTCCCCTCTCCTCGCGCCCGACGCCCACTCCCCTACTCCCGCAACGGCCGTCGCCATGTCCACCCCTCCGGCGAGGAATTCGCGCTGCCCCGCTCCCCCTAGCCCCTATAAGAACCCCCCAGCACCCCCATCCCCACTCCACCTCCCGCTGCCCTCGATTTCCCCTCTCCGCCGCCGCCATCAAGTCCGGCGAGCAATCGCCGTTGCCTCGGGTCACGCCGCGCCTCGCCGCCCCCATCGCCATCCTCACCGCGCCCGCGCGCACCTCGGGGACCCCTCGGCCGAGCCTCTCCACCGCCGGAAAGCCGTCCCCGCCGCCACCGCTCTACGCTCGCCGTTGGCCAATTCCGGCCATTCCCGGTAACGTCCGAACCTACCCCCGGGTTACCCTTCGCCTCCTCTCCCTCCTCCTCCCCTCGCCGCCGGCTTCCACGCCGCCGTTCGCCGGCAAGCCGTGGTCCCGAGCGCTACCTCTGGCCGGCTTGCCCGCGTGGCAGCTGATGTGGCGCCCGGTGGCAGCCACCTCGGTGTTGTCCCTCCCCGTCAGAGCCACGCAAGCACGGGTCAACCCCCGTGCCACCTCAGCGCTCCGTTCGGTCCAAGGACCCGGTCCATAGATCCGGGGCCCACCAGTCGGCCTCTGGTCCGAAGGGCTGATGTCATGCTGATGTAGTAATCCGATTTTTTAGTTGAAAAATAATTTGGCCGAAATTAAATCCTTTGCTGACATCATAAATCCTATTTTCCTTTAGAAAAATAATTCCAGAAAATCAATCTTTTTCTTTTTTTTCTGAATTTAAACTTCCCGGAGCCCGTTCTTCTTCATCCTACTCCGATTGAGCCCATTCAAAATTTTAAATTCATCAAAAATTCCCCTCTATCCATTTCTGGCCTCAATTCAAATATTTGAAGTAAATTTGAATTTATTTTGAATTTATTTGAATTTGGTGGGTTATTTTCACGTGTAGACTTCGACGATTCGGGAGAATTCAAAGACGAAGACTTGCACCAATTTGAAGAGCAAGGCAAGTCACACTCCTTGATCATGTTGATCCTAAATTTCAAAATAAAATTATATTGTTTTAAATTATTCTGCATGCATATTTTTATTCAACGTATTTCAATTTAGTTTTAAATTTAGTTAATGCCTACTTGTTAAATTCTTCCATTGATATTGAAGTCCTTACCTTGTCACCCTATATCAAACTCTAGCTAGTGCACTAGTGTTGGCTAGAGAAATTTTGAATCAAATGTTTAGCCCTGCTTAGTCATAATATTTATTTTGGGATATCTTTCACATAAAATGATGAGCTTTTCACATGAAATGATAAATTTCCTAAATGTACTCTTGACTTTGGAGAGTCAAGGAGGTTTATCAATTATTTTGAAAACAAAATATAAAAACTGGTTTAGACTTAGGCAAATGGTTAGTTGGTGGGTGTAGGCATGCTCTGTAGGTTGTAGCCACAGGGTTGATTGTCGTGCACAGGGGTATGTGGTTGGGCCTAAGTCAATTAAGGACCGGTTTGTGAGCTACTGTTGCAAAGCCCTATCGTACTACCACATGGCTGGTATGGGATAGCCCTGGCTGAATAATTTGTGAAGTCCCAACCTGAGTCAAGTCATAGGTTGAAAGTGAGCGTGTTTGGTGCTATGAGAAGTCTCACTTGAGGGAGCGTGGTTAAGCCATGTGAAGCCTCTCTCAGGCTCAAGAGGGTGTCCTAGTCTGGTGGATTCCTTACTGGGGTGAAACCTTAGAGTTGGCTTGGCCAGGTTGAAGGCTTTGCATTGTAAAGGCCTTGTCACGACTCCCCACTGCACACCTAAGAATGTGTGTAATCTAGTGGTAAAAATGGATGATCGTGTCTTGTGGGTAAAGCTGTACAACCTCTGCAGAGTGTATAATCTATCCTGGATAGCCATGCCCATGGTCATGGGCATACTGAGTAAAAGTTTTTCATGGATTAGACTTTGTTTTTCAAAAATGATTTTGAAAACCTTGTAGATGGATGGAATCCATGAGAGATGAAAACCTTGCGGATGGATGGAATCCGTGAGAGATTGAAACCTGGTGGACGGATGGAATCCATCAGAGTTGTGCAGTGAAAGCGTGTGGATGGATGGAATCCATGCGAGACCTTTTTTTTTGGAAAAGAAGGTCCGGGTGGGATACCCATGGATAGGTTGGTGTATGGTCGGAGCCTGCACTAACGGTATTATTTTCGATTACAAGTATTGTTTTACCTACTGTATTAAATTAAGCAATTTTAATCTATTTACTGTATTTCTTAAATGCTGTTTATGCAAACTAACCCTATAAGCCTTCCATTGAAACCTTTATCATTATATTGCATTTCTCCGTGTGATTTGCAGAGTACAATTTGTACTCACCTTGCAATCTCCATACAGAGGAAGATGTCATCGACCACGGGAAGATCTGGACGAGTAGGCCGCGTCTTACTATCGTTTGCCTGAGGGCAGGCTTGGGCTTCGCTTCTTTTCAGTTTGCTTCCGCAGTAATTTGCTTTATTTATTTTTGCCAATGGGCGTTGATGTAAGACTTGGTCATAAGGCCGTACTCTTCTCTACCCCTCTATAATACACCAAAAGTTTCTTTACTAAATCCACCCCCCTCAACCACCCCCCACAGTCATGCCTAATCTAAGTCCACCCAGATTTGTGTACCAAAGTAATCCAACTTCATACAAATGAATGGCCTGGATCTCTCCTCAAGCCTTCTTCTCTTACTCATTGAAGATCCTAAGGCCAAAATCATCTGGATCATGCACATCATTGAACCCAGAACCTTCTTAAAAAAGTAGTCTGACGTGTGGGCCCACCACCCCCTCCAACCGCCCGTGCGCCTGCCTCCCCACACGAGCCCGTGCGCCTCCTCCCCCTGATTTCTCCCTCGCCTCCTCCCCCGCCCTGCGCTCCGCCACCGCCGCCTCCTCCCCCCGCCCCGCGCCGCCGCCGCCTCCTCCCCCGCTCCTCCGATCTGCCCTCGCCTCCTCCTTCCTACCCCGCGCTGCCGCCTCCTCCTTCCCACCCCGCGCTGCCGCCTCCTCCTCCTCCCCCCGCTCCTCCGCTCCGCCCTCGCCTCCTCCTCCCCACCCCGCGCTGACGCCTCCCCCGCTCCCCCTTCCCCTACGCAACCGTCCCCAGAAAAACCTCCTCTCCGCTGCAACGCCGCCTTGCCTCCTCTCTGCCGCCCCCTCCCTCGGCGTCGTCGCCCCACCAAACCCTAGATCTAGAGGGGGCGCTGGCGCGCTGCTGTGATGTGCTGCAGGTGAGGAGGGAGTCGCTGCGGTAGGGCGCGGCGCTGGACGAGATAAGGCGGCGGTTGGAGTTCCAGCGGATGCGCGCGGAGGAGGCCGTCGTCGACAGGAGGACGGCGCTCATGGGCGTCGAGCGGCGCAAGGAGCAGCTGCAGGCGCAGATCGAGCGGGTGCTGCTGCTCTCCAGGGCCCTCGCCGCCGTGCACCGCCAAGTGCAGGTAGGTAATCGAAGCAAACCGTTTTGTGCCGATGAAAAAATGTTGCGAATTTGGATTGTGAGTAGCGGTGTTTACTAATTATTGAATAATTTGTAGTGCAGATCAATATGGAAGCCGATTCATACAGCAAAAGTTAGAAACGGCCAAGATCAAGAGAAAGACATGGTGTTTTCAGAAATCATGCCTCAAGCTCTCACATTGATGACTGATGTATTTGGAAATTATGTTGTTCGAAGGTAGGAAAAATAAGAAATAATTTGTTTGAGGGTGAGACTGTGTGATACCTATCCTTATCATTTGCCTTTTATACAGTTTTTGGGCATGGAAGCACTACTCGAGATAAAGGAATTGGCCGATCACTTATTGGACGTGTCCTTGCTCTCGATCTTTAGATGTATGGATGCCGGGTTATACAGAGGTGCTTATTACTTGAATTCTTTTACCTAGGAAAATATAAAGAGTTCTTGCATACAGCTTCACCTGATCTTTTAATAGTCATGTACTAATAACTTGTCATAGGCATCCATTTACATTATATGAGTATACATCGGATGAATTCGCGCACTTAATCATATCCTTTCTGTATACTTGTACAAACGACAAACCTTTTTGTGTATGTATAAATACATAAATGCCTGAAGACTAGATCAAGGTAAATATCTTATGTCATGGATGATATATGTGCAGGCTATAGAGGTCGTTGGTTTAGATCACCGACTGAAAATGGTTGCTTGTGGATGGACATGTCACGCTACCGTACGTGATCAAAATGGGAACCATGTAATACAGAAATGTATAGAGTGCATCCTCGGCATGCTATCCAGTTCATTGTCTCAACATTCTATGGTCAAGTTGTGATGCTATCCACTCATCCATATGGTTGTCGGGTTATACTGAGCATGCCGATACTATATATTATGCCTCTAATGAATCCATTTTGAGTTTACAGATGTTACTATGCAACTTCTCTCATCATCATGTCATGTGAATTGCCGGAGGGTGCCGGAGCACTTTGTGATGATCCTACAACACGACAAATAATGATGGATGAGATTCTCGATCCGTTTGCTTGCGGCACAAGATCAATATGGCAATTATGTTGTTCAGTCGATGACATGCACATTTTTCAAGATATATTACATGCCTTATGAACTTTGGCCAAACTTCTATCTTTGCTTTACTATTTATGTGGTGCAATGTAGGTGGGCTATCTTGTACAATATCATCCGTAGGTTATCATATCGATCATAATGCTTGATAATTACTATCAACTGCATTTTAATTGCTTGCTAACTATTATTGAATATACTAAGATATGGAACGCCAATCTCTTCTCTTTTAAGGGATTTGCAGCGTATGTAGACTGTTTTCTGCTTTGTGCGGTAGCTTCATTGGTTATTATCTCGATCCTGCCGCTCGAGAATTGCTAACAAGTGGATGCTAACGCTTCTTGATTGCTATTGTTGAATACTAAGATTTGGAGCTTTGCGGTCTTAATTCGAGATTTTTTGGACCTTCTTTGTTAGTTTGTGGAAAGGGTTTCATTTTCTCAATATTTCATTTCTAATAGTTGACTCATTCAACTTTACAAAGATGTTCGGAACATGGCGGACCACATGAGAGATCTGCTATTATTGAGAAGTTAATTGGACAAATCGTGCAAATGAGCCAAAAAAGTTTGCTTCAAATGTCATTGAGAAGTGCTTAGCCTTTGGGAATCTGAGAACGCCGATTCGATTGGTGAAATGCTTGGATCCACTAACGAAAGTGAACCTCTTGAGGTTTGTGTTCTTTCAACTTTGTTTTACCAAGTCATTGTCAAAACTGCCAAACATTTGTTCAGTTAGAAATTTGCTGTATCTTCAGGCATTGAAAGCTGATTAAAGCGACCTTACTGAAGTTACTTAACTGTCCTTGTAGGTAATGATGAAAGATCAGTTTGCAAACTATGTGGTGCAGAAGGTGTTGGAGACTTGTGATGAGCCTGTTTTCTCACATGGACAACTTTATGTTGCGCTATCAAGGGGTGTATCAAGACAAACGACAAGAATTTTGGCCAAACCAAAGAAAGAAGTAGAGACCTCAGGGAAGAGCACCAAAAATATTGTGTATAAAGACGTCCTAGCATGGTGATGTGGTAAGTAAATAGTCCACAAACACCTATTTTCTTACTGTGTTTCATATTTCTTTATGTGACAAAAATATTTGTTTTCTTTGTAGCCTCAAGTTTAAACAATGTGGGGATGGAGAAAGTCGTCGGTGGGTGAGTCCAATGATGTTGTCGCCTCCTCAAAGTATCAGTCGTTATGTGACATTCATTATGTGACAAAAATATTTGGTTATACAATATATGAGACGTGAATCTTAATGAATCTGATTGTTCGTTTTATTTTTTACAAATTTTATCTTGTTTTATATTTTACCGTAGCGTTAGCACGGTCACACTACTAGTTTATTTAATATAAGAAGTCATTTGTGCTTGATATTTATCTTTGTTGTCACTGTGTGCACTAGCTGATCCTGGACTAGTGTGATTTACACAGAGGATCCAAGAGTCGTTACTCCGAGTTCCGACAGTCGGTCAATAAAATCAACCGTGCAGTCGGTTAGGTAACACAAACGACCGAAGCGAGTCTCTCAGCAAAAAAGAGCGGACTGGCAAGCGGCGCCTCCAGCTTCAACGACTCTGCAACCTCGCGATGGCTGGCAGTCGACGAGTAGTGCTGGGCTCTGGGCGGCGCAGATCGGCGGACGACTTAGGCCAAAACAACTGACGGCGGAAGGGAAGACCTGGCTGTTGATCTCCCATCACAAAGCAGCCACCGGTCGGGGGTACAAGTTGTGTCAAGCTCTGGGCGACGACAGCCCAGAGTAGCGACATCAACTTCCTCACGAGCGGACAACAGCAATGCCGGATTGAGGTCAGATCGGGAGGCGATCACTAGGGAGAGACTGCTTCCCAGGCGACGGCGGCGACGGATCATGCCTTGCTCTCAGCGGTGCCGCCGGATCGAGGAAGGGCCTGTTCTTTACCTCACAAACTGGCGACTTTTGGCTTTTGCTATAGTACCTAACTTTCAAACGAAGTATTTTCTCAAGACAGGGTCTACAAGTTAAACGATCTACACGTTAAAAGCCCAACATCTGTACCAGCCAAAATTGCAAGTGAGTATTTGTCTCTCCGTAATCTGTACCGTAAACAGTCAAAATTCAAAAATTTCAGCCAAAAGCCAAAAGCCGTAGCCGAAAAGAACAGGCCCTTTAATCCAGTGGTGTGGATAGCCAGACAAGTCGACAAACAAGTGATGTGCAGACAGTGGATGGATAGCCACTGCAGTGAAGAAGAGCAGTGACGGTGGCGGGCAAGAGCCAGGCGGCGGTGACTGCCGGAGAAGATGAACAGGCGGCGGTGGCTTGATGAAAAAAATCTAGGTGCACTCTGATACCATGTTATATATAGCGATTGTATTCATCATAAGGTCAATAGGCTAGTATATATACACATACAGGTATATCATATATGCAGATACCCCTTATACAATAGGGAAAATACACAGGTATAATACATATCTAACAATTTATACTCCTAAGGATTTTTATCTATCCATAAGAAGAGTATATCCAGGGTGTTCTTGATCGTGCCTCTCTTACTGATCAGCGCACAACTGATACTCTCATAGAGCTTCATGTTCATCTTCATCCCACTGATGGTGAGCCTGTTACTAATCCTACTTGCTATCGTCATCTTGTTGGGAGTCTTATTTATCTTGATGTCACTCGTCCTGATATTTCATATCCTGTGCATATCTTAAGTCAGTTTGTTTTTACTCCCACTCAGCTTCACTATAATCATCTTCCTCGTGTTCTACAATACCTTCATGAAACCATCTGTCATCATCTATTTTTCCCTCACTCCACCTCTTTACAGCTCCTGGCATATTTTGATGCCACTTGGGCTAGTGATCACTTTGATCTGAGGTCTCTCTCTACCTATTGTGTTTTTTCTTTGTGGTTCTCTTATCGCTTGGAAGACTAAGAAGAAGACAACAGTTTTTTGTTCGAGTGCTGAGGTTGAGTTGTGAGCTATGGCTTTGTTTATTGCAGATGTTACTTGACTACGGTGGTTACTTGAGGATTTTGGTGTTTCTGCACCGACTTCTTTTTGTCTGATAGAACATGTGTTATTAGTATTGCTAAAGATTCGATGAAGCATAAGATTACAAAGTATATCAGTGGTGATTCTTCCTATATGCGGACACATATGCAGGACCAGGTTGTTCATCTTCAGTATGTACCTTCAAAATTTCAGTTGGCAGACTTCTTCACAAATGCATTGACCAAAGCCAAGCACAGCTTCTATCTCTCCAAATTTCATGTTGTTGATCCACCATAAGTTTGAGGGGGTGTTGGATATGTATTATACCAGTGTATTTTTCCTATTGTATAAGGGGTTATCTACATATATATTATACTTGTATATGTATATATATACTAGTTTATTGGCCTCCTGATGAATATAAGCGGTATTCATAACAGTTCCATGGCAACAATTAGACAATCACTACAATCAGTTGAGATGTCCTTTTCAAACATCAGTATCCAAGAAGGTCATAGAGTTCATTGACTGGATATGTGAACTTGGTCGTAAGTTTTTAATTTTAGATGGGTGACTGATTTTTTGGCTGATTACTTACATGAATGAACAGGTGGTAACACAATAAACCAATGTTCAGCCAGCTGACTGCGCCACTGAAACTTTGTGCAGACAATAATAACATTGCTAACTATATAATGTTTTCTAACAATGATTCTAGCGTGTATGAGTTCAGCTTAATTCAAAAAGGTCTATAGCATGCAGATACTCTAACCAAGAAGCTTTAGAACACAATTTCAAGTTTTAATCAAGTAAATCCAAGGTAAGCTCCTTTCAAGCAAGGTTAATACCGCTACGAAGCAGATTTAGGACATAAAAGATGGGTAATGAAATGAATTTTAAGCTCCATAGATCATTCAATCAAACAGCAGGGCTAAATTTTTGGTTTGGCTGTGAAGTAACATGTGAGGGCTCAATGAACAAAACCAATCACCGGTAATCTGTTAAGACATCCTGTAATATTTAAAACTTTTTAACTATTCTGGCACCCAATGACTTTGTTTTACAGGAACGCACACAATGACTTGATCTACCAGTTTCAACAAATGCTTATGTACAGCCAAAAATGGTCTCTCGTAATCTTGCATTGAAGGTGATGCATCAACCTAACATATGCAAAAAGGAAAAGGATAGCAAAAAAAAAGAAAGAAAGAAAGAATGGTAGAGTCCCTATCAGGAAGGGCAACTTGAGGTTAAATTTATATTTGATGATTCAAGGTAACACCTTATTAAATTCCCCTTATAAATGATAGCATCAGAGCCAAACTAGTCCGGCAGTCTGAATTGCTTCTTGAATTTTTCTTGCCACTTGTCAACTGAATACCATAATATGGCCCTCACTAAAGCAACCTCTGCCTTAATGGTTAGTCAAACAGAGTAGACTATCTAACAAAGAACCATTAGGCAGCAAAGCATTGAAAATTGTGCAAAAGAAAAAAGTCGCACATGATAAAAGTATCACCTTTGGAAAATAAATTGGATGCATCCACTCAGAAGGGCATGTTGTCAATTGAACTAATCAACTGGAATGTCTGATTATCCTTATAGTGATCTATCTCCTGCAAATAATTGGCATATTCAGATCCTTATGTATATGAATAAGCATGAAGAGAATTAGCGGAATTGCATTGTGGCAAACCGTGATGATCAAGTATTTGGAGTGTGTTGATTCTAACCAGCCTTCATATATCCACCTTTCCACAGGGGTGAAAATTATCATTGATGCAAACCAAAAGACTATAGCTACATGTAGCAGATGAGACCAATCACGAACATTGCCCATTTCCAAAAAAAATGTACAGGGAAAGAATAGCAAGCAACTTCGAACTTCATCTTACAACGTTATCATTGACTAACAAAACTATGCATTGGATCTTTTTTTAACCTTTACATCATTACAGCACTTGATCTGGGAGTTCTAACATGGTAAAACTATTTGGAGCATTCAAACTAACCTCCTTCGAAACAAGGGAGGAAAAGAGATCGACAAAACTCAAAAGTAACTAAAAATCACATAATCTTGAGAAAATATCTGACAAAGTTTACAGGTGGCAAAGCAAGAGAAATGGAAAATAAAACAGATATAGAGCCTCACTCAAAATCCACAGAACAAATCACTCACTAAATCATCTTGCTAACACTCAGGAGGAGGGAAGTGTGGCAGTCAATTCGATCCTGCACGGACCTACTCAACCTTCCACGCATATAGGATCAAGGAAAAACCAAGACCTTGCAACTGAGACTCCCTAAAAATCTGCGAGTACATCCAGGGCATGGACTTATCAGGCGCTTGGCATGTCTGGAACATGAACACCGCATTGCTGGTTGTCGAGCTGAAGAGCCAACCATGGACATCCCAAAACACCTCCACAGGCAACCCGTCCACCAGAATCGTCTGGTTCCCCCTGAACTTCCATGCCAGCCGCTTCACCTGCATGACCGGCCTCTTATCAATGCGGATCTCAAGGCAAGGGTCCTCGAGCCCAATGGTGTCAGTGTCACACACTATGACAATGTCATGGCACTGGCCGTTGTCACAGAACAGGGCCTTGGCCGAGTAAACATTCTTGCCATGAATGTGCTCCTTCCTCGCCATGAACAATGTATTGAGCACGGGCTGGACGGCGCCCGTCTTCCGGTACGCGTCCTTCTTCATGTCACCGAGCAAGAGCACCATCTCAAGGTCGAACACCACCGCGACGTAGAACCCTTCCAGTGGCTCCGGCCCGGGGCCGAACCTAGCGCCCGACAAGTCCCAGAAGATCTCGATCTTGCCGTCGCCGGCGGCGTCGAGGCTCTTGGACCCCTTCTTCTTCGAGAAGAGCCACGACTTGGCGTCCGCCTTGCACAGGCACTGCCCGGACGCGTCGTCGACGGCCACGCTGAGGCCCTGCCCCACGAGGCCTTTGCTCCACGTCAGCGAGATCACGCAGGGCTGGCCGGAGAGCTGCGCCTGGTAGAGGCAGCTCACCAGGTTCTGAGCCACGCCCTTCCCGCCGCCGCCGCTTGACGACGACCCCGCGTCCGCAATCTGGACGCTGCTCTCCCCGAAGCAGGAGAAGTCCCTCATCTTCCCCCGCACTCTTTTTGACAAACACCTTGCGTGCGACGCGCTCAGGACGCGGTGCACAGCTCCGCCGCACCCATTAAACCCTTCTCCTCAAATATTTCTTGATCCCGCAATGCCACCGTGAACTCAGTAAGATTCCAATGCAGCGCACAGGAGGCAGCCAAGGTCCCACACTCCCACCCTCGCCGCCAAAACGCGGGAAAGAAGCAACCTTTCACCGAGCTCTGCCGCGAAACCGGCGCCGAGACCGCAGCAGGAAACAACTGGGCCAAGAAACCATCACGAGGGGGAGAAGAAGGGGAGAGACATGGCTATGAGAGGGAGAGGAGAGGGAGAGCAGCGTGGCAGTGGTACTGGAGTACTGGACAAGGCGCGTGACAAAGTACTGTAGCCTGCTCAAAAGGGCTTATTTTGAGTGTTTTTGACTGAAAATTACTGTAGCTGACTAAAAAAATATTGTAGCTGACGGTGGCTTATTTGATGTAATTAAATTTAAAAATTTAAAAATAGAAAAAACAGGTTAGCCCGTCACGGACAGTACAAATAAATACGGAAAAATTAGAACCGACAAAAAAAAACTGAAAAAGTCAAAAAACTAGAAAAAGACGAAATCGGTGAATAGTGAAAAATAAAGAAGCCAGAAGACCAAGTCGAAACGAGCGGGGCCGAAGCAGCACATGCAAAACGGCCACAGCTTCTTTTTTTTACTACTTATTTAAACTAGAAACTTTTGATTTCTAATTTCAATTTATTTTCATTTTTAGTTTTTTATCTTTATTCTTTTTGTATTGTTTTTATGATATAATAGTCTTTTCTTTTTTAATTAAATGACTAAACAAACTAACAGATTTTATAGTATAATTTCAATCAAAATTTAACGGTCAAAACTATATAGCAGAAGCTAAGCACTTTGGAGCGGCCCATAGCCAAGCAGCAGCACTGCAGAGTAGCAGTGGACAGTGGCAGCAGAGTAGCAGCAGAAGAGAGAGAGAGCGAGGACAGAGGAATCTGCCGCTTGTACTTTGTGTGTTGTTTCTTCTTTTCTTTTGTCAGTAATGCCATTTGCCAGTTTGCCACCAGCTAACTCCAGCCCATTTACAACGTAGGAATTTTAAATGTTCTAACTGAACGGCTTCACGTGAATTTCGCATAATTCAAACAGGCTCTCTGTATGAATTTTTGAGCAATACTTATATGTGAAAACAGATTTGAACAATCATCCAAGTATAATCATGAGCCCAGCCGTTCACTATTAGATCAGCATGTCAGTGGCCGTCTAACGATTGACACATATTATTCTTGTGGAGTGGCCTCTTCCTAGGTCCACTCAGCCAACTGAGAGTAAACCCAAGTGTATATATGTAAATAAAAAGCGGGCTTATAAAAGCTATATCAAAAAATGATATGTTTGCATCTACTAATTAAGACACAAAGGAGATATTTATATAAACCTTCTTATTCATGACTATAAATATGATCCATAGAACACAATGAAAGGGAGAGAACATTTGGTGTAATAAATAAACTTGAGTTGAGATTAAGCATAGTGCATATACTCTACTTCCCTCCTCTCTTGTGAATTTTAGGCTTCGGGTACTCCTCTTGCCTCCTGAGGCTCTGGTATATACTGTTTGGCATGTAATTATATCAGTTATGTTTATGTAGCTCTACCATGACCAAATAATGTTGTTTGAAAAATGTTCTTTAGGTCATAGTGGTACTTGCCTTTGTTTGTTTGGGCATGTGTTTTTCGACTATGCCTAATGGCTTATAGCTACGGCTGATGGTTTTTGGTCCTAGAGTGAGCGTTTGTGTAAATGAACCGAATACCGATAAAACAATAAGCCACTTCGAAAAAGTGATAGAGAAATTGTTTCGTTTGTTTGTTCGAAAAAAATTATAAACTATAAACTGAAAAGACAAGAGTCTTTGCTTCCAGAAAATAGCACCAAGGAGATTCTGCACATCTGTGGTACGGCCTGTGCTGATTTGCAGTTTGATACATGGGCGTTAAAGAACTCATAAAGCTTCAGAAGAACCATTTGTAAGGTTGGCACTGGGCTTTCTGATTGGCCGGCAAGCTTTGGCGTATATACGCATATGCTGCGATGGTTTATACATTGGCAAATTGTATGCTAGTAGCGTATAGAATCTCTAGAATTATAGTTTTATTTTACGGTGTTCAAGTTGAGCGGATATATGTTAAGATGGTCTATACGTGGATTCTCGAATTGATCTAGATATATCAAAGTCTTGAATGAATCTCATTCTAAAAAAAAAGGAATTTTGGTATTATCTTACACAAATTGTGAGTCCTTGAAAACAAGCAAGGAGTATGATTGATCATGATGACCATATGGAACTACGCCGTTGTTTTTCATGAAGGGATAGAGAAGGAACAAACTCATGTTAAGGCACGACTTTTAAAACACGTTGACGATCTGATCTTCACCTAAACACTACATTAGTACTAAAAATTCCACTTTGATATTTATGTAATTAATGTTAGGAGAGCATAAAATCATTACTCTTTCCGAGACACCGCATTTTCGGATCATGGTTAGAAGCATCACCGGGAAAGGGAAAACAAAAGCCAACTAGACAGGGATAAAATGTGCTGGGAATATAATCTTGTGTGATGTTGTGATCTTGATTATGTAGTCTTTTTTGAAGACTTGACTATGTAGCCTCGGTAGATGCGTGAGCATGTTCAGTGTAAGAAGCATAAACATAAGGCTGAGCGGGGATTGGTACTAAACCGGAACCAGGGTTATTCGGTTTTTGCCCCATTTTTGGCCGGTTTCCAGGGGGAAAGAAACACAATTTCTTAGGTTGCATCTTGAAATTGTTTTGTTTTCGGGATTTGATTAGAGTTTGGAATAGATGCAAGATGCAATAGTATGTACATCTCAGCTAAAGATGGGATAATAAAAAGGATGATTCGGGGATGAGCCGGCATAGGCTGTACTCGGTTGGACTGAAAAGCTATGGCTTATGACTGAAATTGCACTGTAGCTGATTAAAATTATACTGTAGCTGAAGGTGGTTTATTTGACGTAATTAAATTTAAAAAAATTAAAAATAGAAAAATATATTAGCTTATCACGGATAACGCAAACGAATACGAAAAAATGACAAAAAAGCTCAAAAAAGTCAAAAGTTTAGAAAAAGACGAAATTTATGAATAGTAAAAAATAAGCTAGAATTTAGAAGCTCAAGCCAAAATGAGCGGAACGATAGTCTTGGGGAGCTTGAGTTAATGGTTAAGATCTTGATATCGTCGCACTCATATGTACACCTAAACGGTTAGAGCTTGTGACGTGGTAAATTTGGTTCCTGGCTTATTCAGTCTCTCCATCTTGGAAGAACTGTTTTCCTAGGCTGAAGATTGTTAGGAAACCTGGACTCTATCCAGAGTCCTGATCTAATTGGGTACCCCACCGTAGACTATAAATAGGGACCTAGACCCCCTCATTATGGACCCCGATGCAATCTAAAGCAATAAAGAAAGACCAGGAGTTCTCTCTACCTCTCTGTATTCAATCTATTATTCTGTGATTCTGTGATTGATTCGTTCTTGTTCTAAGCAGAGGAATCGCTCGGACTGGTCTCCAGCGCCGGTTCCTCAACACGTTATCAGCACGACTTCGCTTTGGTGAACGAGGTAATCATCGAAACACAGATTGAATTTTCTAGATCGCTTTTGAATATGCATTTTCTTTTCGCGTTCTAGATTGAAATTCTACGGTGCAAATCCGCCCTGATCTACCGCGAGCAGACTTGAAGTCGCCGGCACAATGCCGATCGGTAGATTGTGAAACGGGGTAGATGTTGATTGCACTGTAGAACGATGCAAATCCGCCCTAAATCTACCGCGAGCAGATCTGAAATCGCCGGCACAATGTCGATTGGTGGATTGCGAAACGGGGTAGATGTTGATTGCATCGTAGATTGGAAACAGAAATTTGAATGAATTTGTTTGATCCTGCATATATAAGCATCTGTTCTTCCTGTTATGCATGGCATCACAAAAGAAAAAAAACCATCGGCCAGAAGCCGCCTGGGAGCTGTCGGCCTCATCGTCGTCGCCGCCCGCCGCCCGTATGCGGCTGGCCTCTCGCCGCCGTACCAGCCCCGCATGGCACCACCGCTCCCCGGCCTTGGCTCCAGCCGCCAGTAGGCTCCACGCGCGCCCCGCACGGCGCATCTACCCGCCCCCGCATGGCCTCCGACTCGCCTGTCACTCGCTCGGCTCAAAGTGCGCGGGTCACGGCGCATCTACCCGCCCCGCATGGCCCCGACATCATCCGCGCACCGCACCCGCGACGGTGCTCCGCCGCCGCCCCGCCCCCACCCGCGCTCCGCGCAGCGCGCCACCACCGGATGGCCCACGCCCGATCGCGCGCCTCCGGTTTCGGCCACGCTGCGCTTGAACCGTGCTCAGCCGTCCCGCCGCACGGCGCGCCGCCGCGGTCCGCGCGCGCGCGCCGGCTCCTCCCGCACTCGCTCGGCCGATAGCCCATCGCTTACGTCGGCTGCGGCCGGCCGCTATCTTGCCACGCCGCCGCGCCGTGCCGGTGCCATCCATCGCACCGCCGTGGCGGGACTTCGCCGCGCGCGTCCGCAAACATCTGCAGATCGCAGCCGCCGCCAGACGCGCCATGACGGCCTCCGCCGCCCCACAAGCGTGTCGCCCGAGCCGATAGCTCGGGTTGAACCGCCGCCGCCTGGGAGTGATGGGGGTAGGGGAAACCCTACCCCACTTGTATTGGTGTCGGCCGGGCGGGCCCACTGGGCTGCGGGGTCAACAGGCCGGATAAGAAAAAAAAATGGGGCGGGCACTGAAAAAAAAGGGGGGTCCGTCCGGGGATGGTGGGGTTTTACAGAAAAATCCCCGTAGAATGTTGGAATTACCGATTAAGCCCCTAAAATCTGCATTTAAGTCCCAAATTTTGCATAAAAGGCTTCGTAATTCTGAAATTTACGTATAAGCCCTCAAATTTACGAGTGGGTCCAGAATTTTGCAGAAAACCCCTCTGTAAATTAGAAAATTGCGCGAATTTTTCTCTGAATTGAAACTTTTGCGTAAAACCCCTGGAATTGCAGAATTTGCTGAAATTTCATATTTTAGCATAAAAGGGCCTCGGGAATCCGAATTTTGCATTATTTTCAGCATTTGAAGCATATTTATTTCTGCAATTATTACTTTCTGTATTTTTCTGTATTTATTTACTGTTTTTGGTTAATTGTAATTGTTTAAATTGCTTTTAATCACTGAAATTAGCAGTAAAATTATAGAAAATACACAGAAAATTATGAAACATTATGGGAAACTATTGCACCACTTTTATTTACCTATAGTAAAATTTTCATGCATGTTTACCTGCAGTAAACTTATTTTATTTCGTTCATACACATGTAGATGACTGGAATTTCGAACCGGGAGTTCGAGGAGCTGGCCCAGCATGGCCGAAACTATCTGACATGGGCATCCGATGTCGAGATTGTGTTTGGGGGCCGGAAGCTCGGCGCAGCTATTGGGATAAGCGGACAGAAAGGCGCTGGCCCACACCTGAGGAGAATGATCAGGCACTTCATTTTCTCAGGCACCATCTCTGCTCAACTCTCAACAATGAGTATATGGCAGAGAGAAATGCGCTAGCACTCTGGACCGCACTCAAGAAGCGGTTTGAGAGGCTCAAGTACACCATTCTTCCTCAAGCGAGCGAGTGGATCGGGCGAGGTTTGCCGACTTTAAACGGCCGGGAGTACAATTACGCCTTGCACAGATTTGTACAAACCTTAAACTCGTGACAAGGAGATCACGAGAGGACCGTAAGATCGAGAAGACTCGTCCACTTTCCACCCCAGTCTTTATGACAAAGGTTGCGCGCAACTATCGTCAAAACGGCTACAAGGAGTATGCCGAATTGATTGATATGATGCAGTAGGCGAGGCTCGGGACGAACTTCTCCGCAAAATTACGTCTCGCGACCACAAGGTCGCTCCGCCGCCATGAAGCCAACGCTAGCGACCTCAAGATGCGAAAGCCCTTGATGAAGAAAAGGGGAAGAAGGGTAAGATCGTTGCCCAGAAAGGCAAGTCAGATGCTCCAAACGACAAGAAGGCTAAAAAGAGTGACAAGACCTATGGCCAGCAGAACCAGGGCTGTTACAAATGTGGCAAGTGGGGACATTGGTCGCGGATATGCAAAGCACCGCAACATGTCATTGATGCCCACCAAGCTCAGAAGAAGAATGGCAAAAGGCAACCTGAAGCCCACTTTGCAGCCATTGAGGGGGAGCAAGATGGGCGGCAACTGAGCAAACACGGAGATGATGGAGATTGAGTCCATCCCGGTAGCAGCACCTCCTTATGACTTAGAAGCAGCCACTGCTATGATCTCTCTTGAAGAGAATGTCACTGCTGAGGAAATAGCCGAAGAAGTCAATGATTTTCTAGTTGATTCTGTCTGATGCACAAAATGCATGAGACGTTAATTGTCATTTATTTCGTGTTAAGTGGACAAGTTTAGAACTTGCATGGTTGGTGCTTTAGGATTTTGCTTTCTCGTAATGGTTGGATGATTTTGGAATAAAGCATTCATTTATTCGGTTTATATTGGCATTATATGTTCTGATATTAGCGTATTTTATTTATGTGTTGAATGCCTTCTAATACATGTTAATTAAATACGTTATATTAGAACACATGTGGCGCCCTATGGAGGAAGTATGCCTTGCCGACAGCGGCACAACGAATACCATCTTAAGAGAGACTAAGTATTTCCAGTCGATCCGTAAGAGCACTGGCAGCCTTACGACAATCGCCGGAAGTGATGCATGTATAATCGGTTCTGGAAGAGCCACAATTATACTTCCCATGGGCACAACTTTGGTCATTGAAGAAGCCTTATTGTACCCAGAATCGACTAGAACTCTCCTAAGTTTTAAGGATATTCGCGCCAATGGTTTCCACGTTGAGACTCACGAAGAGTGCGGTAAGGAATACCGCTCATTACGAGCGCCAGAGAATGGCAAAAGAATATTAGAAAAGCTTCCTTCACTTGAAATCGGGCTATATTATACATGAATTAAAGCGCTTGCGCGTAATCGCTCAAAACAGTGTTTAGAAGCTCTGAACTCTTCTGTCTCTGGCATGACAGATTAGGCCACCCAAGTCTTAGGATGATGAGAAACATAATAAATAACTCACATGGGCATAATATTAATGTGAAGAATTTCCCGAATCATGAAGATTTTGTGTGCCCTGCATGTGCCACCGGGAAACTAATTACTAGACCCTCCACTCTGAAAGTGAAGGATGAAGTCCCTGCATTCCTGGAACGCATTCAGGGAGACATTTGCGGTCCCATTCAACCCGTCTCAGGGCCGTTTAAGTATTTCATAGTGCTCATTGACGCTTCTTCGAAGTGGTCATATGTGGGTTTGTTGTCCACAAGAAACCACGCCTTTGCAAAATTGATCTCGCAGATCATTCGCATCAGAAATGTATTTCCAGATCATCATATCAAGTCCATTCGAATGGACAACGCCGGAGAATTTACTTCAAAGGCATTTGATGATTATTGCATTGCGATGGGAATTGCAGTTGAGCACTCGGTACCGCATGTCCATACTCAGAATGGTTTGGCAGAGGCTTTAATTAAAAGAATTAAATTTATTGCTAGACCCCTCTTGCATAAAAGTAATTTGCCAGCTACATGTTGGGGACACGCAGTCCTTCATGCTGCGAATCTCATCAACCTTAGACCTTCAGCCTACAACATCCATTCACCTATGCAACTAGCGCAAGGGTCACCACCGAAAGTTTCTCATCTTAGGAGGTTTGGATGTAAGGTTTATGTACCGATACCACCTCCGCAGCGAACTGCAATGGGCCCACTCCGCAAGACTGGGATATACGTTGGTTATGAGACTGCATCCATAATTAGGTATTTGGAACCCATGACGGGAGATTTGCATCTTGCCGCTTGCGATTGCATTTTGATGAGGATAATTTCCGTCATTAGGGGAGAAATCAACCGTTGATGAAAAATATCGGAAATTACGTGGGAAGCCACGGGAATTCATGCACATGACCCGCGCACTAGTGAAACTGAAAAAGAGGTCCAGAAGATCATCGACTTGCAAGCATTAGCAAATCAACTGCCCGATCACTTTAGTGATTTGAAGAGCGTGATTAAGTCGCATGTGCCTGCACGCAATGCACCGGAGAGGGTTGAAATACCAAAGAAAATTGAAGGTATCCCTAATCCCGTCCAGAGGCCTCAGAATAAAAGGACGAGAACTCCGGTTCCTCGAGTCCAAAGTAACCGGGGACGCTCGGCGAAAAAGGATAAGAGAGATTTATCACAGCCGATCATTGAAGTCCCCCAGAATGAGAAGGGGAGCCAGTTGAGACCTGGCACAAGTATGACACCTTCAGAAAAGGGCATACCGGATCTGAATATCCCCATCGGCATGGATGTGTGCGCACACATCGGAGCCGAAAAACTAAAGGGACTTGCCACCGCAATTGAAAGAAGCGATGTGCAAGGTAAAGCTCTAGCAGAAGCAATCGCTCTAGAAGAAGCAGCTCATGAAGAAATAGCTATAAATTATGTGCACACGGGAGGGTCCCTGAATAGGACAACAGCTAATATCGATATCTACTTCGCAAAGAAAATTGCCGCCATCATCGATCTTGATCCCGAGCCTGCATCGCTTGCTGAATGTAAGAAAAGATCAGATTGGGAAGATTGGAAGAAGGCAATAGCAACTGAATTGCTATCTCTGAATAAAAGAGAGGTGTTTGGACCCGTATGCCGCACACCTCCCCACATACACCCCGTTGGGCACAAGTGGGTATTTGTTCGAAAGAGAAATGAAAGGAATGAAGTAGTGAGATACAAAGCAAGGTGGTAGCCCAGGTTTCACTCAACGTCCCGGAGTTGATTATGAAGAAACCTACTCCCAGTCATGAGTGGAATTACCTTTAGATACTTGATCTCAATGGCAGTGAACTTGAATTTAGAAATGAAATTGATGGATGTTGTGACTGCATACCTTTACGGTAACTTAGATTCGAGATTTACATGAAAGTCCTGAAGGAATTCCTCTCCGAACCAAGACAGAGCAAATAGAAATCATGCAGTGTGAAACTCGAGAAAGTCACTGTATGGACTGAAACAATCTGGAAGAATGTGGTATAATCGCTGAGCGACTTTCTTTGCAAGAAAGGCTACACGAACAATGAAGACTGTCCTTGTGTATTTATACGGCGATCCTGAATGGATTACAGATAATCTCTGTGTATGTAGATGATCTGAATATCATCGGGACAGCCAAAGACATAAAAGAAGCAAGCTCCTACTTGGAGTCGAATTTGAAATGAAAGATTTGGGCAAGACCAAGTTTTGCTTAGGCTGCAGCTTGAGCATGTCCTCGAAGGAGTCTTGGTACATCACGACCTACACCTGAAGGTGCTTGAAAGGTTTGGCTTTGAGAAGGTATTTCCCTCGAAAGTACCGATGATCGGTAGGTCTTTACAGCAAGAAAAAGATTCTTTCCGACCAAGGGAAGAGGGGGAGGAAGTCCTGGGACCGGAATTCCCATACTTGAGTGCAGTGGGAGCACTCATGTATTTAGCAAACTGCACTAGACCGGACATTGCATTTGCCGTGAACCTCTTAGCAAGGTATAGTGCAGAACCCACCAAAAGGCATTGGCAGGGCATAAAGGATATTTTCCGATACCTCCAAGGTAGCAAAGACATCGGATTGTTTTACAGAAAGAATCAAGATCTGAACTTGATTGGCTATGCATATGCTGGGTATCTGTCAGACCCGCATATCGCTAAGTCACAAACAGGCTATGTATTCCTGTGTGGTGGAACTGCAATTTCATGGAAATCGTCTAAGCAAAGCCTGGTAGCTACTTCGATGAACCACTCAGAAATTATAGCACTGTATGAAGCCGCACGAGAGTGCGCTTGGCTCCACCGAATGGTTCACCACATCCAGCAGTCATGTGGGATGAACATTGAGTAAACCCCCACAATTATCTATGAAGATAATACCGCTTGCGTTGCACAAGTGCAAACGGGCTATGTGAAGAGTCATCTCACAAAGCATATCAACCCCAAGTTCTTCTATGCACATGAATTGCAAACGATGGACGAGATTAAAGTACTGCATACTAAGTCATGTGAAAATCTCGCAGATTTATTCACTAAGTCACTCTCTGCATCTAGCTTTGAAAGGTGCGTGCGTGGAATTGGAATGATGAGACTTAGAGAAGTGCAGAATTCAGGGGGAGAATTCTCACAAGCCCGCTAATAAATCTTGATCATGAAGATTAAGTACCCAAAAATAAAGTCTTGCAGACCAAATGAATTTGGGTGAATTGTACTCTTTTTCCCTTGACGAGTTTTCCATGAAGTTTCTCGACCAAGGTTTTTAATGAGGCAATTCGTGCATCGCAGCATCACATGTATCATGTACTCTTTCTCTAAATTTTTCCCACTGGGTTTTTATGGAGTTTTGACGAGGCATGAGCATGTTGGGTGAGTGCCCAAGGGGGAGTGTTAGGAAACCTGGACTCTATCCAGAGTCCTGATCTAATTGGGCACCCCACCGTAGACTATAAATAGGGACCTAGACCCCCCTCATTATGGACCCCGATGCAATCTAAAGCAATAAAGAAATACCAGGAGTTCTCTCTACCTCTCTGTGTTCAATCTATTATTCTGTGATTCTGTGATTGATTCGTTCTTGTTCTAAGCAGAGGAATCGCTCGGACTGGTCTCCAGCGTCGGTTCCTCAACAAAGATCTCCCACAAAATCAGGCGCCAAATCACAAAAATGTTTGCCCCCATCTCAATCTTGTTTGCAACTCTGCAGAGATGATGCCTAAGTACTTTGCATTGCACCATACTTAACATGCACTAATTGATGCCTAAGTACTTTGCATTTGCGTGTGCATAATTGCTAACCAAGCATGGAGCATGCATGCATGCAATGGCTTGTATCGATCAATACAGAGTGGCAAAAAGCTACAGCATCGTGATGCTGATGCATGCAGGGACCAGAGCAAAATTACAAAAGAAAAAAAAGGAAACCTTTCTTGGAGAGCTTTCTGGTCTCCTCTTTACCCTGCTCCTTTCTCTGCTCTAGCCTTTTGAAATGGCTCGTCGTAGGGTAATATTCAAGTGGTAGATCTGTTTCTTTCCGTAGATGTTGCATGTCTTTTCCTTTTTGTCACTTGCATGCATGTTCCTTCCTAGGATTCGGACTTGGAATTGCGATGGCAGATGTACATAGTAACATGTCATTCTTTCTAGCACCCAAGAGAGAAAAAGAAAAAGAAAAATCAAAACTTGTATTAGTTGCCCTAGTAATTTGCCGTAGTACATGTTGGATTAGTCGTCTATTCAGATTCTGATCCTACTTAGGATCGTAATCAGGTATTATCACACAGAAAAGTAGTCCAAATTTTATAATCTTTACAGTCACGATTTTTCAGTGCAATCCTACCACGATTCAAAGATCCGATCATTTGATGTCGATCTGCCAACACGAAAACATAGCTAGGATTGTGATCCAAATAAACTTGGTGTTTTGCGTTAGGAAGGACTCTCTGCTTAAGTTTATAGAGCGTATTTTTTTATCACATATATCACAAAAATAGTAAAATATCTATATTACTTCTAATTATTATTTCTAAACACTATATTTAATAAATATTTATAGGGAATAGCAAATAAAACTATATATTTGTTAGGGATATAAATAAAATATCACATTAATTTTGTATTCAAACATAAAATATGTTCTATATTTATGAATTCATATGACCATTCAAAATATACGATGTATACTCTTGAATGGAAGAAGTAAGAATTATCTTAGGAGTCAAACAAATGCGTCAGAATGAGCATTGGTTTTCCCTTTCACTTGTCAAGAGGTCATCTCAACTGGAATTGTTCGAAGAACTCGACAGGGACACGTGGAGGACGTTGCAGTTGTGTTGCCTATGCTTTTGCGGTGCCAAGCTTTCATTGGCATGAGCAGAAGAGCTCTCGTTTTCTCAGGAAACAGGGAAAGAAGAGGCATGGTGATTTGAAGCAACGCAGAGCCGGCCGCTCCGTTCGCGAATACCCACTGCTCGGCTGCTGTCGTATGAGCACCCGCATGCAAGCGTATAGCCGCGTTGCATACTTACGTCTAGAGGTGAGAAACGGTGATGAATAGTTCGTTTTATTTAATATTTGTATATAAAAAAATACGAATATGGTAAGTAAAATCTGTATTAGAAAATATCTGTGTTCATATTTGAGAATATTCGTATCTGTATTTGAGAATATACGTTATCACATTCGTATTCGAGACTATTCGATTCGTATTCGATCCGTTTCTGGAACCCGGAAAAAACTCGGGCCAATTTTGTGATTCAAAATTTGAATTTGGGTGGTTTGAAACCAGTAACCGTTACGGTAACTGGTCAAAAACCAATAAAACCGTTAGGAATTTGTTCTACCAATATTTATTACAGAAGTTATAGGAGAATATTCGTATTTGACCGAATTAAATAGATATTCGATTCGAATTCGTATCCATTATGACATTCGATTTATAATCGTATTTAGGAATATTTAAATTCATACATATTTCAAAAATATATATTTATATTTAAAACTATTTAATTGTATTCAATCCGTTACATCCGCGAGCAAAAGTATTAATTCCTGCTGCCTTTTGCATGCATGCGTTAGCGCATGCAGCGAAACCGCATGCAAACAGCATTGCAATCACAACGGCCGCACGCGTACAGGAAGCTTAGCAACTTTTCAGGGGAAGCAGCTTAGTGAGTACAATGGCGACGTACTGCATGCTTACCAAGCAGCAATCTGGCCATCTGATTAACACACATATACTTTTATTTAACAAAAGAGAGACTAGAGAAATTAAAACTTAATAATTTTAATATTTTAAATCTAGCAATCATCGTACTAGATCTTTTATAATTAGAATTAATTCAATTAATTACATGGGGCACTTTTTCATTAATAAAATTAACAATATCCCACTTGACCCATGTAATAACTTGATGATTCACATATAAAACTTTAAGTGCACACTATCCGTGAATTTATCAAGTCAAATCTTTAATTAAATTTAAATTGAAAGGATTATGACGGTCTCAAATTTTTAGTCAATACGATTTCTTCCATATATCACAATCAATTTAATCCAAAAATGATATATTTAATTAAGGAAACATAATCCTTAATCAAAATATTTCACTAAACTCCAAAATGTGAAATAAAGCACAAAACAATACTTTAATTGAATTCAAACTTGTTACAATAATATGAGTAATTGTTATGTGTACAAACTTGTATAAACCTTTATAAACACATTACTATGATAACAAGGACTTCTCAGTTAAGATCATTCTTTCAACATGACCATTAAATGTCTTGGGCAGTAGACCTTTAATTAGCTGATCCACTATCATAAGATCAGTACTGATATACTGAATAAACACATTTTGTTTTTGTACTTCTTCTTTAACTGACAAATACTTCAATTCCATGTATTTTGACCTTTTGAGTATTTGTCATTTTTGGAGAAGAATATGGTCGCGGAATTGTCACAATAAATTTTTAATGGTCACTCTATTAAGTCAACAATATGGAGACCTGTTATAAAATTTCGTAACCATAATGCTTGAATAGTGGCTTCGAAACAAGCCACAAATTCAGTCTCCATAGTGGAAGTAACATAATTGACTGCTTCACACCAAGAGATTGCTCCTCCAGCCAACATAAAAATATAGTCAAATATAATTTTTTTGAGTCTACACATCCATCGTAGTTTAAATATGAATAGCTAATCACTTCAAGGTTATTTGATTTTCTGCAAGTGAGCATGTAATTCTTGGTGCCTTGTAAATACTGAAGAATTTTCTTCGCAGCTTTCCAATGATCCATCCTAGGATTACTTTGATATCGACCCAACATTCTAATAGCAAAGTTAATGTCTGGTCGAGTGCATGCTGAAGCATACATTAAGCTCCCAACTATCAAAGCATATGGAATAGATTCCATTTCTTTTCGTTCCAAGTCATTTTTCGGACACTGCATTTTGCTAAACTTGTCTCCTTTCTGAATTGGAACTATGCCGATGGAGCATTTATCCATTCTAAACCTCTCCAAAACTTTATTGATATATCCTTTTTGAGACAAACCTAACAATCCTTGTTTTCTATCATGAAATATTTCTATTCCAATGACAAAGGATACCTCACCCATATCTTTCATTTCAAAATTCGTAGTGAAGAATTTCTTTACATCATATAACAATGATTTTATCATTAATGGCTAACAGAATATCATCAACATATAGGACTAACATAATAAACTTGCTCCCACTGACTTTAAGATAGATACATCAATCAACATAATTTTCTGTGAATCCATACGATGTAATGATATTGTTAAACTTAATGTACCATTGGCGGGATGCCTGTTTAAGCCCATATATTGATTTCCTTAACTTACACACTAAATTTCTTCCTTAGATTTTAAAGCCTTCTGATTGATCCATATAATCTTCCTCTTCAGGATCGCCATTCGGGAATACTGTCTTTTACATCTATTTGATGAAGTTCTAAATCATAATGTGCAACTAAAATCATAATAATTCTTAGAGAGTCTTTATTAGAAACCAGAGAGAAAATCTCTTTAAAATCAATGCCATCTTTCGGAGTATAATCTTTGGCAACAAGTCTGCCTTTGTACCTTTCAATATTGTCTTTTGAGTTGCATTTGGTCTTAAAGACCCATTTACAATCAACTTGCTTTGAACCTTTGTGCAACTCAACTAAATCCCAGACTTTATTGTCATCCATTGATTTCAACTCATCTTCCATAGCATTAAATCATTTTTCTGAACTATTACTTTTCTTGGCATGTATAAATGAGACTAGATCTTTATCTATACTTAAGTCACATCCATGTTCTAAAGAGTATACCACATAATTATCCAAAATAGCCAGTATTTTCTGTCTTACAGACCTTCTTAATGCTATTTCTTGTGGTATATCTTTTTTCCTTCATGACTTGTATATTATCCATCGACTTTTCACCAACTATATTTTCACTTTCTAGGTTGTTAGGTAACTTTAAAATAACATCCAGAGAAGAAATATTAGTTGAAGAAGTTTCTGTTCGAATCTCATTAACTGTTCTTTGAGATTTATTACTCCCACTGATTTGACTGTTCTCGATGAATCGAGCATTTCTAGACTCAATTATTCTTGTACTATGGTTGGGACAGTAAAACATATATCCTTTAGATTTTTTAGGATAACCAATGAAATAACTGTTAATGGTTTTTGCATCAAGTTTCTTTTCATATGGATTATATATCCTTACTTCTGTTAGACAGCCCCAAACATAAAGATGTCTAAAACTAGATTTCCTTCCTGTCCACAGTTTATAAGGAGTCTCAGGAACTGACTTACTAGGAACCCTATTTAGAATATATGCAATAGTCTTTAATCCATGCATCCACAAAGATATACGTACATTTACATTACATATCATACTCCTAACTATATCCATGAGAGTATGATTTCTCCTTTCAGCTACATCATTTTGTTGAGATGTTCCAGGCATTGTATACTGTGTATAAATACCATTTTTTCAAGGAACTTAGCAAATGGACTTGGACATTGCCCACTTTCATTATATTTGCCATAATATTCACCACCTCTATTAGATCTCATAACTTTAATTTTTTTTTATCTTGTTGCCTTTCAACCTCATCAATGAATATCTTTAGGTAATCCACTGCTTAGGACTTTTTATGCAATAAGTATATATAGAAATAGCGTGAGTAATCATCAATGAATGATGAAGTACTTTTCATTTCCCTAGGAAGGAGCATCAAAAGGACCACAGATATCGGTGTGTATTAACTATAATGGTGCATTACTTCTAGTGGCAGGATGCTTTGATATATGTGAGGTTTGCTTTCCTTTAATGTATTTTACACATATGTTCTAGTCGACAAAATCCAATTGAGGTGGAATTTCATTATTCATTAACCTCATTATTTTTTCCTTGGATATGTGACTAAGTCTTTGATGCCATAGGAAAGTAGAACATTCACCATGTGAACTATGTTTATTGTCAACAAAAAGATCAACATTAAATAGGGATTCAGCAAATCCATTATTAAGATTAAAGCGATACAATTCTTAGATAAAGTACCACAACCATGATAGTACTCACCCTTACACAAGGAAAATACACCATTTTCAATCTTAAACTTAAAACCTATATTATCCAACTTTGCAACATAAACTAAATTTCTAGCACATTCAAAAACATCCAAGTGGCATCCGAAATCTAGAATTAAGCGATATGTCTCATGCCTTCAATTTGTGCCTTCATTCTATTTTCCATATACATGAAACACTACTGCAGCAAAGGTCATCACAGACGGATCAAAACATCCTCACAGATGGTTTCATGATCTGTCTGAATTTATGGGTTAGTAATGACATGTGATCATCGCAAATGGTTTTCAAACTGTCTATGAGTGGTAACAACACTGTAACATCCTAAATTTTTGAAGTTTGAAATTTTGAGTAAATTAAAGCTTTTATTTGCGTCTTATTGGCATTTGAAAATTTTTGGTCAAAATCTTATTTGGGTTTTCTTGAGTTTTGTGCTGAGCCAAATAAATAATTCTCAAATGCACATAAGAATTATGTCGGTAAAAGATACAAGGTAATTTAAATGTGAGCTTAAAATTTTAAGAACCAAAAATCTAGAAATCAAATTAACTAAGCAAAGGAAAGAATTAATAAAGTTCTCACTTTTCTCTCATTTTTTCTCCCCTCCTTTTGCCATCCTACTGCTGGCCCCCCAGTCTCCCTTTCTTTCCACCCCCTCTGCCCTCTCTGCGCGGGCCCCCACCCTTTCCCCTCCCTCTCCTTTTTTTCCCTTGCGCACGGGCCCGGCCTGCCCAGCCCCCCTTCTCCCTCCTTGCCCTTCTTTCTTTCCCCTTGTGCGCCCGTCATCGTCCTTGCATCAGCGGCGCCTGCTCACGTCGCCATCAGTCCGGCCCCGCATCACCGCACGATGTTGCTCCTGTGCACCCGTCACCAAGGCTACGCCCACGTCGCCCGTCACCCGTCGCGTCCCCATCACGGCGCTAGCGCCATGCCTTGCGCGCAGCTGCCTCACCGTCCCGTCGCCCTCTCCGCGCCTCCATGCTGAGCCATGCCGGCCATGCCGCCCACACTATAAGATGCCCTGACCCCCTTGCGCCTCTACTCCCCGCCTTCTCCTCCAATTAATTGGGCTTCTGCACTCCGGCGCTCCCCGCATGGTCCTTCTCCCCAATTCCGGCTGCCGCCGCCATTACTGTCGCCGCTTGTTCCTTGGCGAATCCCGATTCGATTCCCCGTTGTGGGAGTGATGTCTCGGCGCCTCGGAGCTCCGCCAACCGCCGACCGAGGCCCTCGTTGCCTGCACGCTGCCTGCACCGTGCGCCACCGCCGCCCGACCCCGCCTCACGCCGCCGGCTCACCATGGTTCCCCTCCGGCTCGGCCGTTGGCTCGGTAAGATTCCTCTCCCGCCCCTGTAGCTCTTGCGCGCCCCACCTTCTTCCTTCTCCCCTCTGGTCGTCGCCGCCCCACTCCACCTTCGCCGCTGGCCACTCTCGGCGCCGCCGACCTCTCCTGGCGCCACCCCGTGCTGCGGCACCTCCCCCATCAGCCTCCCCACCTCCGGAGGGACGCATTTTCTGTCAGACCCAGATTTTATTATCCGGATTCCTCTGTGATTTCACCGCACTATTCCCTGGATCAGTAGATAGTGCTAACAGTTTACAGTTCTGAATATCAAAGTACATATCATGCGGAAGCGTAAATATAATAGTAGACTTACTCATGGGCCGATTAGGCCGAAATCATTAAATTGCAGTAGCGGAAGAACGAAGCACACAGGTGGGACCTTCAGGACATGCCCACAGGCAGCCAACTGGAGGTTCGCGACCTAGTTCTTGACGTCTTCATCTTCTTCGTCATCATGATCCAAAAGTATTGCTGAAGTGTAGTGATTTGATTCCTGATTCTGGATTTATAGGGAAAGCGAATATGAGCACAAACCACCGTGCTCGCGAGCCAACACACATGATGCAATTAAATAGTATGCATGGCTTATCAAAGGAAGGCTCGGGTTATTTTATTTGCCATAAATCGCTTTTGAAATATGATACATAGAAATTTCCTAAGACCTAGCAGTTTGAACTGAAACATAAGGTGTGAAAGAATGCATTAATAATAGCGATCCATATTCCATCCACTGTTACATGGCCTCTGCACCATATGCTTAATCCTTTAGCGTCATAACCGCTTAACTTATCACTGGGGCGACACCCAGGGCAACACAAATAAGGGCCTTTCTCTGCCCTCCACTTTACCAATTCCACTCACAAAGTTTTTGAAACAGAACTATATCTAGTCAAGTTCCCATGTCCGCCCTTGACCGTGGGCACGGCTATTCGAATAGTTTTCACTCTGCAGAGTTTGCACACTTTACCCAGAAGAGATAAATCCACTCGTTGCCCCACATGATTCCTTAGCCATGTGGTTTGAGTAGGGATGAAAACGGAACGGAAATATCCCGTACCGAACCGCATCGTTTTCTACATTTGACCCGATCGAATTCGTATTTTCGGACAAATTCGAATTCGGTTCGAAATACGGAATACGAAATTCGAAAACGGAGCGGAAACGGTTTAGATGTTTTCCGACCGTTTTCTACTTTTCTACATTTTATTCGGAATATACCGTATTGTAAATACGGTTTAAACCGAATTTGGCCCACTAGAACTAGAAGTCCAGGTCTCACAGCCCAGGCGCCCAGCGACGCGCCCCAGCCCAATGCCCAGCGACGCGAGTGGAAACGGCTGTCTCCTCCTCCGGTCCTCCCGCACGCGACGCGGTGTGCAATCCCTAATCCCCTTCCCTTCCTATCCGACGCGGCGCCGCACCCCGCACGCGACGCGGTGCGCGACTCAGCAGCGCCGCCCCGGCGCCGCGTGCCATCCGGCGGCCGCTCGCGTCCCACCCGGCAGCTCCGCCGCCCGCCAGCGGCTCGCCGAACCCCTCCGCATGCTCGGTTCGTCGTTCTTGTCATCCTCCTCGCCGCCGACTCTCCCCGCGCGCGCGCTGAGCCACTCTCGAGGGCCGTTGCGGCGGTGGCTACGCTGCGCCGCCGACTCGGCTGCGGCTACGGAGGCAAGGTGCGCAGATCCCTCCCATCTGTTTTTGAAAGGAGTTTTCCTTCCTCGCGGTTTTGGGCGGAAAAAGTGAGGTTTTTGGGGCGCGGCGCCGTCGGCGCTGCAGCTCGAGAAGCACGCGGCGGTGGTGTCGAAGAACGAACGCCACAACAACGGCACCTCACTCTACAAGCTCTTCCACGCGCGTGGTGGTGCACGCCTACCGCTTCACCGAGGCCTTCAAATGGCCGCGGGGTGCCCATGACCGTGCCGCCATCGACGGAGCGCCGACGGAGCGAGAGCGGCGTCTGGAGCAGCGGCCGGCGGCGAGGAGCTGGATGGGCTTCAGTCGTCGGCGTGGCAATGGAGCAGAGTCTCGGACCACAGGTATCTTTGGCCGAGGAGGAGAGGGCCGGCCTGTGTCTCCTTGACTTGAGGTGAGCCATTCTGCGCCTGATTTGTGTTTGGAGCTCGTTGTGTAGGGGTGGGGGGTGAATTTGTTTGATAGTAAACCAATGTAATTGAAGAAGTACTTGACCTAGAGTGAGGAATTGTGCTGTGTGGAGTGGCAAAACTAGAACTCGTCGCAAGGCTCGTTTCAGTCCTAATGCCTTTCTTTTGAGCAGGGCAAGTAGTTCATCGACCGAGTCAGATCTATGCACGGTGTTGAAGTGCCTGCTGCAGAGGAGATTGAGAATGTGGCCCGTGATGACCAAGCAATGCCTGATGAGGAAGAGATAAGGAATGCAGTGGGTGAGCGACCTAGGGATAGTTGTTTGTCGACAAGCACTCCTGTTAAAGTGCGAGTGACCGAAACAAAATATCAGCCAGAAAGTTTCCTCAAGGATGTAAGAGGATTGCTATCCACTGGGCTTCTTGAAGGTTTCAGGTGACCTACAAGAAGAATGAGGTGCGTGTAGTTCCTTGAGCAAGAGAAGAAGGATTCGGCATGAAATGCTGATTGGAAACCTATAGTTTTGATTTATCTAAAGAACAACATATACGTTTCATTTGATGATTGTTAGGTGGAGATGACTGGACGTATAAAAGGACAGGATATACTTGTGGGTGCTCGAGTGTGGTCACAATAACGTGAGCTTTACATTATCTGCAATCTTGCATGCTTTGTAATTTTCTATGTTTGTACCGTAAATTGACCAAAAATCGAACTGATCTTGTGATGTTTGATAAATTATAGACAATGAATGCGTGTGAGTTTGAACATCATTCTGGTGAGTCATCCAACAATCAAAATGATCACATCTTCTTGGACAGTGGAATTTCGCTTTTAGGGTGATTCAAGCACTAAAATTTACCAGACTTTACTTGCTTGGGGACTTGATTGAAGAACAGATTGGTCTCCCACCGAATCTTGTTCAATATGAAAAGTGGAAAGGTATTTTGATGAGTACCTAAGGCTTTATAGCTTTTTGTGTACTTCAGGATCTGCTAATCCTTTTGTTGGCCTATCTTTTCGATCTTGTTGATCATTAGCATCGTTTCAAGTGGAAAAGAACAATTTTGTTTCTGCGGCTTCAGATCCTTGTTCAACTCAAAGGTATGTTACTGTACTTACAAAATTTCAGTGGGCCTTCTATTCAGATTGCATAAATACCCATTAGTGTGCCTTAATATTCGCAAGACTTCTATATGTTATATGGTCTTTACACATTGTTTTGGGGCTTGAATTTTTGAATAAGCTTGATAAGACCATATACCAAGGAAGGATGGCTTAGTGCCATACATTTATCAATGAAGATGGGACTTAAGTTTATGCTAGCTTCAGAGTTTAAGCTCCTCCAAAGTCCAAGTAGGATCTTACTAATTTAGAACAAGCTTATTCTTTAGTCTTTACCAAATACCTTTTTTTTATCAAGTACCTTTAGGTATCGTAATCTGCCACAGACTGACTTCGGCTTTCTTTAAAACTCCACTGCTAGTTCGCAAGAGTCCGCCGCAGGAAAGACAAGTCATATAGCTCGAGCTACTACTTTGGCATATTTGTGTCGGCTATTGTGTTAATACTTAAGACCAAGGGTCATGCACTTGTTAAGTATTATATGCACTTGAACTTGATCATGCACTTGGTAATTGTTATGTACTTGGTCACTTGTTAATTGTTATGCACTTGGTCCTACAGGTCGGTATTCCGTATTGAATTTTCGTATACCGACCGTGTTCGACATAATTTCGCTCGAATTGGTTCGTTTTCGAAATTCTCGATATTCCGTAAGTTCGCGTTCGTTTTCGTGTCCGGCTTTACCGCTTTCGTTTTCGTATTCGTATTCAAATGTAGAAGTAGAAAACGGTTGAGGAGTTTTCCGACCGTTTCCGACCGTTTTCATCCCTAGGTTTGAGTAGACTATCACAGGGCCTTTACAATGCGTAGTCCTACTGTGGTTACGCCCGCTAAGGTCTATCTTCCGTAGTATGCGCACATACCTTGGGAAGGGTCCCTCGTGAGCCATCACGGGCAAATGCGGGAATGCGACCATCCATCCCTTTGCTCGTGGTCATACCTTCACGTAACCACCTTAGAGCCACACAAATTAGTAAACCCTGCCTACACTTTACCAGCTTGTGATTGTACTGTTTTACACTGGGAGGCCATCACACCCTCGAACCATCCGCCCAGATAATTAAGCAACTTGAGATTTTTGGGAGCATAAAATATCCAAAACCAAATATACCAGTCATTTCCACCATGACTGCCCAAACCAATTTCTCATGATTCAAAGTGATGCTTTGGGGCATTTTTGGTGCCCCTGATTATCTAAGCAGTACTAAGCATGGCGTATAGTTATGGACTTATTTTTGAAAGGTTACCATTATAATTTTTGCTATGGTGACAAGGCTAAGATATTCAACTATTTCCAAAGGAGGTATAGTACTAGCAAGTTGATCAACGGTTTACCGCGGTCTTGAGCTCACATGATGCTTTCTCTCGAGCTTTTGGTCTGTATCTTCACTTCGAGCTTGATCTCGCTTGATCCATTGAATCTTCACGACTTCCAATTTCTAATTACGCGGCAAACAACTGAATCCAAATAAAAGCAAATAACTCAAGAAGATCCAAATAAATCTGAATAAACTCAATTTAGCTTTATTATGAGTTAATGGGTGATTTGGGTGATTTGGGGTAAGGTCAATGGTAGAGTACGATGACTGAATCTTTTTATTAACAATTTCTTTTATTATTTTGGTATTTATCAAGGAAGTTTCATGAGTTAAATTAAACCTATGGATGGGTGTATTTTATCGAGTGTTAATGTTCAGAGCATATGATATATGTGTATATAAGTAATGTTTGCAAATTTTAGCTTACAGAGTTAATCTTATGGGGCTATGTCTATAGCATTTTGTGATATGATATTTTATGTACCTCCATTTATTACTAGACTAAGTTTAATTTGAATTAGGGTATATTTATACGAGTCCCAGCTTGCTATATATATAGTTATGCTCAATGTTATTATATACTAAAGCTAGTGTTAAGATTTAGCTAATGGCACTATTTTTATCCTGCTTATACTTTAGCTACCATTAGGCTTATTCTTACCCCTAATTTTAGTTTAAACTTAGTTATCTGAGCAGAGCTTAGTAATAAAGTATGTATCATTTTATGCGACCATGTTTACTCATGTTATTGGTTACACGTTCCATTTAGAGTATTTATATGTCCACGCTATTATTTTGAATCTTGATGACCTAGGGCTATTATATTAAAATATGTCACTGGGGTTTGTTTAATGGTGGCATGATAACTATTGGGCATATATGCTTACATGTTAATTAAGGGCCACCTTTATTAAATATATACATTTATCCAAAGGCTGCTTCTCTTCATTAATGCCTTAATGTATAATTAGATTTACAATGTAAATATTAAAGTTACACTAATTATTTATCATGACATCTAATCCGAATTTAAATCATACATAACTCTCTAAAGCCTTATTTAAATTTTATTAGCTTCCCTAATTTTTTTCCTAAGTTTTTCCTTTAGTTTAGGATTAGATTTAAAATATATGCTTTAGGCTTATTAATCATACAGACACGATATTGACTAATCCATGATTAAATATTTATTAACTTCATGTATATCCTAATAAATTTTGTGCCTTCCATGGATATATTAGAATTTTTATTCACCTTGGGTTTTAAGCTAAACCATATGCTATTCATATCTTTAATTAGTAATTAAACCTCCATTGATTACTTAAGTTATTTTAGATATTCATTTAGCCATAATCAAAATATTAAATGTTAAGTGAACTTATTTTACATCCTAGTTAATTTTACTGCATGCTCTAGATTATTCCTCAAATTTTTCCTATAGTTCTTACTAATTAAATTGAGCTAAAGAAAATGAAATAAAAAGAAAATGGGAAAAAGGTGCAGCTCTCGGGGTTGAACTGGGGACCTGGGGGGTGGTATATGCTGAATGTTAAACGAGCTCGGGTAGCCATCAGGCCTCTGGTGTTTCGCGACTAAAGGGGGGAAATGAGGGCTGATAAGGTATGCAGGGTTGCGGAGATTTCCCAAAGGAACCACCGGCCGAACCAGAGGAGGGATAGCGCGGGGGTAGGCAGCAGCGTCGCCGACGAAGGGTGGCCGGGGGAGCGTCGGCGACCGCCAAAATGGAACCCCCCTTGAGGCGGGTTTGCCATGGGAGAAGCAGCTCCGGCTAGGGGGCTCGGTGGCGGGCGTGCGGCGGTGGAGGGCGGACGGCGATGAGGGTGGAAGGGGCGGCGGCACCAGCGTGAAGGGAAGGGGAAATCTACGGGCGCAATCGCTAGAGGAGGGTAGGGGAATCCTCACCCAAGAATTTGCGGGGCGAGAAACAAGCCGAGGAAGGCTGGCGGCGGAGGCCGGGATCGGGCGGCGGGGGTGCACGGCGCCGGCGGCTTGGAGTGGGGGAGACGCGCCGGAGACCGTCGGGGAAGCTCGGGGAGCCTGCGGGGGTGCTCCTCCCGGGAGGAATCGAAGGGAAAACGATCGGGGAGGTGGCAGCGGCAGAAATGGTGGTGGCGGCGCTGCGTACGACGGCGAAGGAGGAGGAGGTGGGGAAAGAGAGGGGGAAGGCGCGGGGCTATGGGGGAGGCCGGCAGACATTCTTATGGACGCAGAGGGGCGAGGGAGGTGTGGAGGACCGGGCAGAGGCGGCGAAGGACCGGGCGACGGGCATGAAGAACCGCCGGTTCTTGCCCGGGCGCGGGGCTCGGTGCGCGGCGCCGAGTAGGGGCAAGGGCAGGCGGCGGAGGGGACGGGTCGAGTGGCACGTAGGGTAGAGGCGAGCGGCGCTGCGCAGAGGACAGAGGGGATGGGACGAGTCAAGCACCGGCTGTGCTGCAATGTCAGAGCACGAACGAGAGGAAAGAAGAAAGGGAGAAGAAGGCGCAGGCGTGGGGGAGAGAGAGGCGCGCGGGCGAGTGCGGGCCACGTGGCGAGAATCGAGGCGGCCCACGGCGAAGGAAGGGAGAGAAGGGGAAGGGAGATGGGCCGTGAGCGGGAAGGGGCCTAGGGGGGATTGATGGCCGGCCTGATCTCCTTTCTTTTTTTTATTGTGGATGTATTGTATATTCATACATAGGTAGGTATATATATATACACACATATATATATTTTTGATTATTTCTTTTTTTGTATGGGTGTATTTATTTATTATATATATATATATGTACATACACATATATATGTGCCCATTCATTTTATATACATATTTGCATATAATTTATATATTTTATTTTGTTGCCCTTTTATACTATTGTTTTTTAATGAAATTTTATATTCTAGTTTTAAGTTTCTACCACCCTTTTAGATTTGAATCTAGAGTTTTTGTTTTCCCATTATGTGCATCTTTCCTTTTTATGACATTATTATTGTTAGTTTTATTTTTCAAATCTTTTCTTAAGTTTTTGAATCCTCCACCAAAATTCGAAAAATCGCCATAAAATCCAAATTTCAACAAAAATTATTGCAAAATAATTTAAGAACTTCATATTTTCAAATTTGAATTTTTCAGGATGTTACATTTTCCCAGTTGCCCCAGCCTCCTCGGCCATCGCCTGCCACCGGCGAAGCCAGCCCGAGCGCCGCCGGCATGCTCTGTTTCGAGCCGACCCCGCTCACACACCTTTTAAATAACCCCCGCTCCCTTCTCATTCGCATGAGGGCAACAGCCCAGCTGGCTAGCCACACGCGCCTAAAAGCACCTTGACCTGAGGTCTACGGTTCGAATACAGCTGGCCTTTCCTCTTCTTTTCATTTTTGATTTTTATTAATCCATTTTAATTAAGAAAATCAAGGATAAATTGTGGATAATTTAGAAAAGCCAACAAATTTTATTAGGATGTAAATAAAATTATTTAAGACTTAATAGTAAGTTAATCATCATGTATGAATAATTAATGTGCCTTTATTATTTATTCTAAATCTGAAAATTTATAAAAGAACATTAATAGAAGATGGTTCTTTTTGTATAAATTTCCAAATATCACAAGAACCTTAATTAAAATAAAAAATAATAAAATAAGTTATTAATAAAAAGATTGAGTCGTCGTATTCTGCCATCAGCTATACCTAGCTATCTCCGAGTACTAAACAGAAATGATATCATGAATATGCCTTTATCATGACCCATCCTATGATTTCCATTTCGACAAGCCTCCCTGCCGTTCCCCACTTCACTCCAATCACTATGACACCGACAATACTCCGCGTCCAATCAACCATGTCAGAAATCACCTGTTTAATCATAATAAAAATTAATCAAGCTCAACTGAGTTTATTTAGATTTATTTGGATCTCTTGAGTTATTTGCATTTATTTGAATTCAGTTGCTTAGCACGTAATTAGAAATTGGAGTCCGGAAGAATCAAGGATCAAGCGAGATCAGGATCGAAGTGAAGGAAAAGACCAAAAGCTTAAGACCATCAAATGAGAAAGATTTGAGTGAGCTCAAGACCACGGTAAACCACGCAAGGCGAGTCAATACTTTGATCATGTTGAACCTACATTTTCTGCAAAATTACTTTTGTTTAAATTATCAAATTGTATGCTGTTATTTTATACACAAATACATGTTTAATCTAGTATTCTAGTTATATGCCCATTGGTTACCTTGAATAATATCACACCTCCTTTGGAATATTTGAATATGTGAGCCTTGTCGCCCTAGCAAAATTATAATGGTAACTTTTCAAAAATAAGTTCATCATTATACGCTATGTTTAGTACTGCTTAGATACTCGGGGGCGCTGAAATGTCCCAAGCATCACTTTTAATCCTGAGAAAATATGGTTGGGCAGTCATGGTGGTAATGACTGGTATATGTTGGATATGATTATTTTATACTCCCAAAAACCTCAAATTGCTTATCTATCTGGGCGGATGGTTCGGGGGTATGGTGCAGTGGTGCACGAGAGTGTGGTTTGTGGTAGAACTACCTAGATAACACTAAGGATTGAATCTTGTCATGACCTCCTATGTAAAACAAGTACAACCACAAGTCTGTAAAGTACAACTTGGCCTAGTAAATTTACCGGACCCTGAAAGTCATCATCATCGGTGGAGGAGTGAAGTAGTGCAAGTGGCGGCCTGGGTGGCAGGCTTGAGGGTGAAGTTCTTCTGTGGCGTGCTAGCAGTGTGGGTAGCCAGCTGCTAGGCGCATAGGAGGGGAACATCCCGCACAACGTATGGGTCCCACCGCAAATGAGAGCAACCCATAGGGTGAGATGATGGAAGGGGCGAGGTATTCTGAACGGAAACTGTGATGGTTTGCTCAACCGCATGACTAAGGAATCGTGTGGGGCAACGAGTGAACTGTCTCTTGTGGGTAAAGTGTGCAAACTTTGCAGAATCAAAACTATTCGAATAGCCGTGCCCACGGTCAAGGGCGGACATGAGAACTTAATCAGATATAGTTCTATTTCAAAAACTTTGTGGGTGGGAATGGAAAAGTGGAGGGCAGTGGAAAGCCCTGATTTGTGTTGCCCTAGGTGTCATCCCAGTGATAATGTAGGCGGCTATAACGCTGAAAGTCTAGCATATGGTGCGGAGACCATGTAATTGTGGATGAAATCTGGATCGCTATTATTATTGCATTCTCTTACACATTATGTTTTTGTTCAAAACTGCTAGGTCTCAGGAAAATTTCTATGTATTATATTTTTAAATAATGATAATATTTCTCACAAAATAAAATGTCAGGAAGAATAAATAGAGTCGTAAGAAAAGAAGATGGCTGGTTGTGGTAAACACATAAAATTGTTGGTGGATTCATGTCGATCATAAGAAGGAAATGATAATGTGGATTTTGAGAGAAATAAATTGGTGTAGCCTAAATGAATAGATAGGCTAGATAGATAATCTAAATGATTTTTGGATAATTAGGGGGTATAAAGGTAATTGCCGGATTATAACATGGATAACTAATATAAATTCTTGGGAGATGTTGACGATATTGGGATTAATAGAATCGGTTACTAGATGAGTCACTTGAATTCTTGGGAATTTAGAGGAATGATAACAATTATTGGAGTATAATCTTGATCAATGAAATTCTTGGTGGATGAATACTAGTGAATCGTAGATTTGATCAGTGATATTCTTGGTGGAGGTATACTAGTTAGAGTTAGATAATGAAAAATAAGATTGATTATTGGAAGAGCAAATTGTGGTTTTGGATCAATAACAAAAGGATTGAATTGTTAAAAAGTCCTGATACGAATGATTTTGGTGAAGTAAATAAATGATGACACTTGCAGTTTGGAGTTTTAGGCAGCAATTGATTGGTGGATTGTATAATTGATGATATTCACTGTTTGGAGTTTTAGACAGCACTGAATATAGAAAGTGTGTGTGTTCGGTGGATTAATTAAATGATGTCACTCGTTGTTTGGGGTCTTAGACAGCAATCAATAAAGAAAGTATATTTTTGGTAGATTAAGTCAATTATGGTAATCGCTAGGTGGAGTTTAGGCAGCAACAATAACACTATGATTAAATAATAATAATGCTTCTAAAAGCAATTTATGGCAAATAAAATAACCCGAGCCTCTCCTTTGATAAGCCATGCATACTATTTATTGCATCCTGTGTATTGGCTCGCGGAGCACGGTGGTTTGTGCTCACACTCGCTCTCACAACAAATCCAGAATCAGGAGCCAGATAAGTACAGCAACACTCTTGGTCATGATGGCGAAGAAGATGAAGATGTCAAGGGCTAGGTCACGTACCCCCAGTCGGCTGCCTGTGGGCATGTCCTGAGGGTTCCACCTGTGTGCTTCATTTTCGCTACTGCATTTTATTGATTCGGCCTAATCGGCCCATGTGTAAGTCTTCTATTATATTTACGCTTCCGTATGATATGTACTTTGATGTTCAGAACTGTAACCTGTGAGCATTATCTACTGATCCAGAGAATAGTACGGTGGAATCACAGGGGACGCCGGATGTTAAAATCTGGGTCCGACAAACATAGACGGTTTTTAAAAATAACCATCTGTGATATGTACTTATCACATACGGTTGTTAAAAATAATCGTCTGTGATGTTTACGTATTATAGATGGTTTTTGAATATAACCATATGTGATAGCTACATATCACAAACTAATAAATAAAACCATCTGTGATATTGCTAATCACCATTTTTTATTTTTCATATCTTCCCCATTCATTGAAAGCAGTACATATATAATATTACACACCCTATAATTTAAATGAGCTAAAGACAAAGTCGGATCCCATATCATACTTGGACTTCAAAAGGCATGAAACAAATCACACACTGAATCTAGTGTGGGATTTGCTTCATGCCTTTTGAAGCCTAAGTGTGATATGGGATCCAGCTTTGTCTCTAGCTCCCCATATCACCCTTGGGCTTCAAAGGATATGATGTAAATCACACATTAGATCCACTATGTGATTTGCTTTATGCCCTTTGAAGCACAAGTATGACATGAGATCTGACTTTGTCTCTACCTCGTTTAAATTGTGGGGTGTGTAAGACTACATATGTTAGTGTTACCATAAAATATATATGTCCTGCTTCCAGTGTATGGGGAAAATATGAAAAAACAAGATGGGGATTAGTAATGGTAACAGGTGGTTCCTTAGTGTAGGTTGATGATATCTGAAGTAGAAAAAATAATTTTATACAGCACACACCAAGTATATCTTACAGAATAAGGAATGAATCAAAATTCATTCCTAATTCTATAAGATATACTTGGTGTGTGCTGTGTAAAATTATTTTTTCTACTTCAGAGATCACCAACTCGCAGATGGTTGTCATACAAACCGTGAAGCTAAAGTGGTAGAAAGCATTAATAAGTGGTATTAATAAGTGATAATCAGTGTGACTATCCCTTCTAAATTCTGCTAGTTTATTAATCTAAATTACCTCAGTATAATGACAGAAACAATTGCAGTTCTAACAATAAACAGGTAAATGAGAAATGCTACTGCAGTATCAATAAAATTTTGGCAATATTCAGAGTAGGACGACAGTGAGCAGCACTGAACAAATGTATATAACTAGCAATTGATAAAGCAATAAGCTAGCAGAATACTTCTAGATAAGTCACAATGATCTCAAGTTTGACAATTTGTCCTCATCGAGCAATCTCAATACCCACAATCTATCATGCAAAGTCCTCCCAGTGCTAGTATTATTCACAAATTTTAGAGATAATAAACTAATTTCAAACTAGCACGGCAGACTTATGCACAATAGTAATACAAGAATGTAAAATAAAGCTCACTGGGTGATGGCAATCTAAGCCATCGAGAAGGTAGCAAGGGCAAGATTCGTGTGGTGAGCTCTTGAGTTCTGCATGGATACCCAGCTCTCCTATTTGGATTTAAAGGCCCCTCCGAGCCTTTCACCTGAAGACTAGGAAGAAGAGGGGATGAGGAGCATGCCCCAGATCTGAATTGGCTCAATGGCCTTATCTGAGCCTTCTGGCAGTAACCAAGGAGGCGGCATGCTCAGGGGAGGAGGTGTGCTAGGGAGGAGGTGGCGTGCTTGGGGAGGAGGCGGCTGACTTGGGGCAGAAGGTGGCATGCTCGGGGAGGAGGCGACTGGCTCAGGGGAGGAGCCATGCTAGGGAGGAGGCAGCGTGCTTGGGGAGGAGGCGGCTGGCTCAAGACAGGAGGCGGCGTGCTTAGGGAGGAGGTGCACCGGGCAGGAGGAGGCGTGCTCAAAGCAGGAGGTGGCGTGCTTGGGGAGGAGGCAACCAGCTTGGGGGAGGAGGCGCGCCGGGGAGGAGGCGACATGCTTAGGGAGGAGGCGGCGGCTCATGCTCGAGGGAGAGTAAGAGATATATTAAGCCTGAGTGGGGGCGCAGGCAAACTCTAGAGTTCGAATATAAATAGTTTGGACACATCACATACGATTCTAAATTAGAACCGTCTGTGATAATATTCATCACAGATGGTTCTACTTTATAACCATCTGTGATAAATATACATCACAGATGGTTCTAAATTAGAACCGTCTGGGATAATATGAATCATAGATGGTTCACAATTAGAACCATCTGTGATAATAAATATCACAGATGGTTCTAAATTCATTCTCATATACATAAATACATATTCAGCAATGCCTTGGAGTAAATATGTATTGCTTATTTGTTAACATATATAGAAGACACTAAATACAAATTTAACTATGTGTATTTACATATGACCAAACAGCGTGGCCAATTGCTTCTTACAAAAGATAAAAAGTAGAAACCTAACTGCTTCAAAGTTTTTCTAGTGGTGGAGATAGCATGCTTGCTATCTCCGTCTTCAAAACTTCGTAAGCGACGTAGTTGGCATCAGACAGTTCAGAATCATCAGCAAACAAAGCCTAAAATGCGTCCGTTCGCTGACACCCTTGTTCGAGTGTCTTCTGAACATCCTCTGATTGAACAATCAAGTTGAATTAAACCTATAGGATTTCTTCCCTTTCTTGAGGGGTCTCGGTAAGGTTGACTTGGTCACCCGCCACCTCGATTAAGCACTCCTAGGGACAGCAAGTCTCCTGGTGATATGCAACTTTGTTGTAGAGGACAATGTCGATGGCGAGGTTAGCTTGCTAGAAATGAGAGGCGAACCGGAAGACGCGATGGTAGAGGATGTCAAGACGATGGAAGGTGGCCTTTAACTGTTTTGGCAAATCTTCGAATATACGATGGAGGACACTGTTGGCATAGTGTCCTTCCGCAGTATCCGTCAGTGTACGACTGGTGAGGTGCTCGTATAGGATGGACATCAATGCCAGCGACAACGAAGAGGCCGCCGAAGCCATTTGTTTGTGCATGAGAGTGGATATGTGTATCAGCGATGTGGGGATCCATCTTCGGTACATGGTGGATGATTATTTTTATAAATTCGAAGCGTGAGATGGAGAGATGCATTAGGGAGCCAAAACAATCAGAGACACATCGGAGAGACAAAGCGATCAGAGACGCATTGGGGAGACAAAGTGCGTAACATTCATGCATATAAGAGATACATCACAGACCATTTTTATTAATAACCGTCTGTGGTAATATCACAAATGGTTCAAATTAAAAACCATCTATGATATCTCAATTATCATAGATGGTTCTTTTTAATAACCGTCTGTGAACTATTACAGACGGTTATTAACAGGAACCATCTGTGATAATTCCGTATCACAGACGGTTCTAGCCATTGCTAGTAACATAGACGTTCAGGCTTTGTAAAACCATCTGTGATAATCATAATACAAACGATTCCTTATGAACCATGTATGATGAGTCATCTAGTATAGCCTATTTGGTAGTAGTGAAATTTTTAATTTCGCTTATGGACTGGACCAAAAGGAATCCTTGTAAAATATATGACACATGAGTAGTTGCACCAGTATTTAACCACCAGGTATTATTAGGAACTTCAATAAGGTTTGATTTAAGGCATACAAAAATATAGTATGTACCTTTCTTTTCGAACCAAGCCTTTGTTTTTGGGCAATCTTTTTTGAAGTGTCCAGGTTTCTTGCAGAAATGACACTTCATATCTTTACGGATTGGACCCTCCTTGATAACTCCAAGAGTCTTATCCTTCTTTTTACCATTTTTTCCTAGTTTTCCTTTGCTATCGCTAGCACCCTCATGGACCGTGAGATGGACAAAATTTTCTCTATGTTTCCTTAATCTCCCTTCCTCTTAAACTAACATGGTTTTTAATTTTTGAAAGTTCCATTTATTTTTAATGGTGTTGTAATTTACCTGGAACTCACCAAAATCAGGAGATAGAGAGTTCATAATGAATTAAACAAAAAAAGATTCATTTAATGCTACTACAAAATAGGCTATACTGAACGCCTCATCACAGACGGTTCATAGGAAACCGTCTATGTTGTAATTATCACAGAATGTTTTATAAGTGTGAGTATCTATATTACTAGCGATGGCTAGAACTGTCTGTGGTACGGACTTATCACAGACAGTTTTTCTATTGTTCGGTCATATAAAATGATGTTGTAATGATTGTACAATTGAATTTATTAACTATAATGCTTGGAGGTTGCCCAAAAGTGGATCATTGCTTATAATTAAGGGAGTGTCTATACAACAGGCGCCTGTTTTTTAGGACAAAAATAGTCATATTTTGAGCCGTTAGATGGAGATCCAACGTCCTAGATCATTTTTTTTGGAGGGGGGCTTGTATGAGTGGATCCGTTGGATGGAGATCTAACGCTCCAGATCAATCTGACTGTTTTTGTCCTCAAAAATAGACGAATGTTGTATAGCAATACTCTATAATTAATAACATGAAAGAGATTGATCAATATTCTTAGTAACATGTATATCCAAAGATAACATGTATATCTATTAAAGTGTATATTTTGGCCGTTTTAAGATTTTTGTATTTAAAATTCGTTGAAAGATGATTTTAGATACATATCTAAAGTTTTTCTATCTGGATCTATTTTGGTCAGAATATTTATTTTAAGCATATTCTTATCTGCAACCATTATAAACCTGTATGCTCAAGACAACGGGTTTGTGAAGTTTAATAGACTAAATTATACTGATTGGTCCGAGCATGTATGCGTACAGGAAGCTAAGCAACTTTTCACGGGAAGCCTAGTGAGTACAATGGCCACGTACTGCAAGCTTAGCAAGCAGCAGGCTGGCTATCTGATTAACACACACACACTTTTATTTAACAAAAGAGAGATAAGAGGGATTAAAATCTAATAATTCTGATATTTTAAATCTAGCAATCATCATATTAAATCTTTTATAATTAGAATTAATCTAATTAATTATATGTGGCACTTTTAATGAAAAGCCCACAGAGCTTGTTCTGTGGGCTTATCCTTCTAGGTGACAAGGGTGACAATGGTCCTTGGGGCCTACCACTGGGGACTTGTTTCTTCCCACTCAACTCTCGGGCAAATTCTGCAAAAAGGTGACATGCAACCCAGGATAGTGATGGGTAATCATGCAGGAGCGAAATCATAAGCTGAAAAAACTGGACGGTTTGAATTGGGATCTCAAACTTATCACCAGAGTTAGAGCTACAATTCAGCACACTCCAATATAACAAAAAGGTTTTCAACTGTTTTTATTTTACACACAAGGAAAATCTTCGACGGTATGATAACGGAAGGACAAATCCATCACATGGCAACTACTGCTCTACATAGAAATAACTGGCAAGAACTGCGTCAGCTGTAAGTAAAAGTAGTTGAACAGCAGTATAAAACTGTAGACAAGAGCAGTAAATTGCCAGCAATATAGACCTCTGTACACACTGCCCTTGAATGGGGAAACCAAATATTGCCAACATACAAGATATGCCACCCTAAAAAAGAAACAAAAAAGATGGGTTCCTCAAGATTTTACATGCGTGAGGCCGAGGAGTTTTCTTTGCGATTTGAGTACTTGAAATGTCCAAAACATACCTAGCAAATCTTGGGCTAGAGCAACAAATAGCATCTCCAGAGAAGCAAGGATTACATTTAGGAGGAGAGTTCACCAAGGCCGCCGCGGCGTGGGCGAGAGTGGGCCCTGTGGTCAGAGAGAGGCAACACCGCCGCCAAGGAGGAGGGGAGGAGGACGGCAATGGCGGCAAAGCAATCTAGAGTGCACGCGCACACTGTCTGTCTGTCTCTTTGAAATTTGGCGCCAACCTAGCCCACTAGACACCGCCCGCTTTCCCAGCCGAGCCCAGCTAATTTGCAATCGAGAGTGTCGGAACTAATTTTGACTCGTGCTAATTGTGTTGAGTATGGTCGAAGCTCCAGTTGAAGGTGTGATCGAAACAGTAGCCATGACCATGGTCGAAACAGAAGCCCATTCTCCTTGTCAATATCATCATCATCCGTAGACTTTAAAAGCTTCTTCTTCCTAACACTTGAACAACAAAAGTAAAGAATGCACCACAAAGCTCACACTTGTGGTTTTTTTGCAAATGAAACCACTCTTTAGTTGATTTCAAGCCTCTTGTCACAAACGACATCATTTGCAAAATTATCCTGGCAAAATGCAAAGAAGTACCCACGAGATTTCCTACTAGTTACCATGCTTATGATCGATTGGGATCAAACAACGAGCAAATATGGCTCCAATACCAATTGTAGCACCGAAAATGGCAACAAAAGGGGAGGGTGAATGTTGCCTTCTAATTTTTTCTAAGTATTCAACACTCTTTTACTCCAATAGTTACAAAGCTATGAAGATTGGAATAAGAAATCACAACCAAACGTGCTCACAACCCTCTAAAATTTTGGACAAAAATCAGAGAAATCAGAAGTACCTTTGTTTGCACTACGGTACTTCTGATGTTTGAAAGTACCTTTATTTGCACTACGGTACTTCTGATTTCCCTGATAAACAGTAATTCAGCACGAGTTCAAAAACTCAAATCGGTGTAACTTTTGATTCATAGATCCAAATGACTGGAAATTTTGCAAGGATCTTCTATAGAATATTATGAATCTATTCCAACAAACAATTATGAAAAGTATGGCCAAATTTGAGACATTTTTCAATTTAATGGAAGGTTGCACCTAAACCGAGTCAAAACCCCAAACGGTGAATACAACTTGCTCGTGGGTAGATGATGACCAAGATGGGCCTAGATGTGTTTCCACATGTCACAACAAGTTAGAATACTGAAGAAATTACTCCAAAAGCCATCAGATCAAGAAACCATTTGGAAGGTTAAGAACGTGCAAAAAACGAGTTTCTTAATGAACTTGCTATCAAAGTGCCTAGATGATTGGAGATTGTTTTCCAGATGTTATTTCCATCTCAATCATGTCCTTGGAACAGCAAGATCAAGAAGACAAAAGAGAAGAGATCAAAACCAACCGAAACAAGAGCAAATCAATCAAAACAAGAAATAGACATGAAGATCATCAAGAATTGATGTATTGCTTACTCGAGAGGGATAGTTTTATAGTCACTCCACCTTGGAGGACAGAGAGCACACCAAGTGCTCCACTCTCAAACCCTAACCCTAATCTCCCATGGGAGGGAGGAGGAGCTAGCTACCAAAAGGCTTAGCTAACCTTCTCAAACCCTAGCTCTTGTCTCCTCTCCCCTTCTATGTGCTTACAACTTGAACCAAAACCTAATGGATCCACAGTTGCATTCTATAATGCTGCATTCTGTATGTTAGCTCGCGAAACACAGTTAATTGTGCTCACCCTCGCTCACTAAATTCCCTTAGAGTCTGAGGACTAAAATCACTACGCCTACTACGCTATTCCAGAATTAGATGGAGAAGCAGATGGTGGAGATTAAGACGTTCTCTAGGAGCTTAGTTCTTACCTTAGATAAGAAAATTTTGATGGAGATTGTGTGCACATCTATTATTCAGACCCTTGGAAAATAGTAAGGCACCATTTACCCCCAGTTACTTGCCAATGGCAAGATGTGGCCTCACCCTTTTGTTGTCGCTTTCACTTCTGCTTTTGTAATATATCTATTTGGCCTAATAGGCTCTTTATGTAAAGTCTACCCGATGAGGGTTATTTGGAACTCTGATATGTATCATTAATGAATGGTATGGTTCTTATGATATATGAAATAATTCAGCAATATATCTGTGAGCACTATTTACTGATCCAAGGAATAGGATTTGTAGCTCAGGTGGATGAGAGGGAAGGCAAAGAGAGAGGGAGGCTGTCCACTCGGGATGCGACCGTCGCCTCACGTGAATCAAGAGCAAAGAGACGATGCATTTTGCTGTTGGAGAGAAATCGTCGCTTTGTCATGCATTTTGTGGATGGACAGATCTGGTGTGGAGAAAACCATTCCTCTAGTGCACGCGATGGCCTATCCTCCGCGCCAGCCTCTCTAGTTCCCAAATCCTTTGTTAGGTCTAGGACTAGGGTCGCCTTCCCCGCCCGACCTTGCTGTTTCTTGCTTCGCCTGAGGTCGCCTACTATGGCCACTGCCGGCGTCTGCGAGAATGGCTCTCTGGACGCGCCCGAAGACTCCACATTTGGTTTCAGCATAATTCATTAGACTTTTATTCGGTTTGCTGCTTCTTGTGTGATTTCTTGCCCTGTTATGCTCAACAACTCCGCCCTTATTCAGCTTCTCTATTAGCTATCTCTACGGGTTTTATTTATTGTAAGTTGGCCTTTTCTCTATCTAGCTTGTAAATTTTCTGCATCGTTCAGGGTTGGAGAGGTCAAGAGGGTGACCAAGGAGACAAATGTGCATGTGAAGATCAACCTGGATGGCACTGGTGTTGTCGACTGCAGCACAGGGATACCCTTATTGGATCACATGCTTGATGTGAGCATGGTTTACTTGTCTCAGTAATTGTGGATTGAGGGGTTCTGTGTAGACAACATATGTTATGTTTGATTTTTGACCTATCTTTGTTCGGAGCAGGAATGTGATAACTATTGCATCCATGGGACGCAGGAAAGTAACCGCTTTGTGCAAAAGAAGGAAACAAAACCTTATAAATAAATAGGAAACTTCTTAGCTCAAATCCACGAAATGAATGAACAAACTCATAAAAGAGACAAGCACCATTCTGAACTTCTAATGGGTAAAGCCTTCATTAGACTGCCTAACTTTTGATGTTTAAGAGGGCCACTAGGGACAATTCTATTGTTACTAGGAGAAAGTGATGTGTTGTAGCATTAAAGTATGAAGCCGTCCTACTGAGGAAAAATCTACCACTTTTTGATTTCCGAGTGTTGTAGGTGGTCATTCTCTAAGAACTGTCTATCGAGCAATTAGGATGGGAAATGCTATTTGGTTTTTGTTTTTCCTAGTATGATGTGATCCATGAATAGATTGTTCTCTTCCTCTTATTAACTAATGTTTGATATGTATGGCTTTGGTTATTCCACATGGATGACAAAAGTGACCACTGTAGGTGACAAGGCCTTAAATCTCAAATCAATATGTGAAGATAAATTACTGTAAAGTGCGAACAGAAGTTCACCCACTAGCCTGAATGCATGTAGCAAAAGGCCAAGTATTTATTTGAAAAATATTTCTTTTGTACAGTTTACTGCACTTTGAATGGTTCTACTATTCTATTCTATGTATATCTTGTGTTATTCTTTTGTCAAAGTTAGCCATTAATTTTTAGTTTACAACTTACAGCAACTGGCATCCCATAGACTATTTAACGTATATGTTAAGGCGATAGGTGACACACACATTGATGATCATCACTCAAATAATGACATTGCTTTGGCAATTGGAACGGTGAATGTTGATTTCCTATAATAGTTTCAACTTGAAGTTTCTACGTCTAGAAACAATTGTAGAGATTATTATTAACAAGAGGTTAGGATGTTCATATTTATTTCCTTTTTCATTTTTGTGCCAAATTTAACACCTCAACAACACTCACTGTATTAACAAGAGGTGAATCATCTTTAATTTAATGCTCTGCAATCTGTATAGATAGGCAAACAAATAATGAGATGACTTTTGTTTTAATTGTACTTGTAGGCTCTACTTCAAGCACTTGGAGATCGAAAAGGAATTAACTAGTTTGGGCATTTTACAGCCCCAGTTGATGAGGCAACAGTTGAGGTTATACTGGTATGTAGTACCCTATTGCATTGCTGTATTTACATACTATGAATGTACAATCCTCTACATTCAAGTAGTGTGCATGTCTATGTGTCATTCATGCATTAGTAAGCCTCTTATGTTGTTCAAGCACGTAACTGAGTTACATCTGTCTGGTTTTGAACTTAGGAAATGCTCATTCACGAAGTTTTTTTAATCTTCCTTGTTTTCATGAGCATCCAGTGGTATGATGGACTAGTCCATATGCAACTTTTGAAGTATGAGCACTAGTATTCAGAATGGTCATTTTTGTTTGTCTTTGTTATAGTTTTCAGACTCATATATGGCACATAATAAGTTGACTAATAGCAAGGCAACTGCAGTTATCTTATCCTTATCCTTATCATATCCTTATTTGCATTTTGGGTTCATGTTAACTTATCTATTTTTGTTGAGCAATTGTGATGACTTACTGTAATTTTGAATATACAAACTTTTACTACTTCATTTGGTAGGTTGAAACAAACTTTATTGAGCTTACATCTTTATCGGCCATTCTTTCCCCTGTATCTGGGATGCATCTTGTCATCCTCATTTGAGCTACGGCTTAATTATTCCTACTGCAGCTCAGTTCTATAATTTTTTGTTGGCATGTTAAGTTGTCAGGAATTTTGAATATCCAAAGGAGGTGTAATATTATTCAAGGCAAACAATGGGCATATAACTAAAATCTTAAATTAAACATGTATTTGCATATAAAATAACAGCATGCAATTTGATAATTTAAACCAAAGTAATTTGCAGAAAATGTAGGTTCAACATGATCAAAGTATTGACTCGCCTTGGTCACAGGGGTCGAGGTCTTGATTTTCTTGAGCTTCTAGGGTGACTGCCTCGGCCTCTTCCTCTTGAGCCTCGTACGCTATTTTATCGTGCGCGACATTCAAATAAAAAGAAAAGCAACAAATCACTCAAAATATCACCAGAAATTCAAATGAACTCTAAAAATCATGATTTCAGTTCCATTGAGTATATCTTGAATTTAGATGAATTTAGAAATTTGTCTCATTCAACTTGGAGTTAAATTGAATAAGTTATGTTCATTTGACGTTCTCAGTCCACTGAAATTCCAGAAAATAAAAATTATCTGACAGGTGGGTCCCACTGGCTATTTTTTTAATTCTTTCACATTATTTTTATTTTCAGGTACTGTATCTATGACAGGTGGGACCCACTTATTTTTATTTTATTTTTAATTCGGGGTGGCACTGACATGTGGGCCCTCTGTCGGTGGGCGCTCAGTGCGACCAGCGGCAGTGGGTTCCACCACAACCCGGAAAATTAGAGAAACTCAACCGTGCTGCGGAGCGGTGGCTCGAACGCAGCGCCGGGAGTCGGGGAGGAAGGAGGAGTAACGCTGCTAGCCAAGTGAGCCCAAGGGTGTTGCTTACCCCTATAGGGGAATAAATCCCCTTATATTGACCTGGCTGGGGAGCTGGGCAGAGAGGGTCGGGGGCGGGGGCGGCGGCGCCGGTGGCGAAGGGCGGCCGGAGAGGTGCGGTTGAGGGGGGAAATGGAACCCGGCGGTACGTGGAAGGCTTTGGTGGGGTCGCCGGTGACTGGGGGTCGCCGGAGGGAGGTCGGCAGCGTGCGGCGGCGGTTGGCTTGGGAAGCGCTCAACGCCGGCGATGGAGAGGTGGCGAGGAGCTCGGCAGAGGGCGTGGTCAGCTTCACGGTGTCCTGGGGAAGGTGTAGGAGTGATGAATTGGAGTATGAGGGCTTGGCTCAGTGGATTTCTCGGCGGCCGGTCTTGGAGAGGGTGAGGGGCGCCGGCGAGCTACGGGCGGCGGAAGTCCGATTCGGCTCTGTGGGAGGGTGCAGAGGGTGTGGCGATGCGAATGGTGAGGTCTATGGGTCTTATAAGCGGCAGGGTGGAGTGGGCGGCAGACCGGGCCGCGGCGGAGAACCGGGCGGCGGTGTGAGGGATCAGGGGTCCTTACCCGGCGCGGGGCTCGGTGCACGGAGGCGCGGGGCTCGTAGCGGCGCGGAGGCGACGGACGAGCGACGACGGGACGGGGTGCACAGGGCTCGAGCGTGCTGCCAGAGGGGAACAGAGCACGCACGGAGAGAGAGGAAAGGGGGAAAGAGGAAGAAGGGGTGCTGGCGCAGGCGGGGCATGGGGCCTGCTGGCCAGAGAGGGAGAGGCGTGGGTGGAGGCGGGGCCACGCACCAGAGAGGGAGGGGGCGCGGGTGGGCTGGCCGGCCGGCCGGTGGGAAAAGAAAACGCGCACGCGGAATTGGGCTGTGCCGGCTGGTGGAGAAAGGGGTGCGCGCGCGGGGTTGGACTGGGCCGGCTGGCCTGTTCTGACCCCTCCTCTTTCATTTTCATTTTTTTATTTTTATTATTAGATTCTTTTGCTATTATCAATATATGTACATGGATATATATATATATACACACTTATGGGTATATACATATGTATATATATTTACATATATTTTTATTCCCCATTTACTAGTTTATTTCCCAAGGTGCCTTTTTTTATTATGCTTAGATATATTTGTATTCATAGGTGTGGACTTTTTAATTTGTTTGCCCCTTTGCTATTCATACCATTATTTTCATGGATAAGATTTTATGCTCAATTAAAATTCTCTCCTTATATTTTATGGATCATCTTTTCAGATTCTTATTCTAGATTTTAACTCCCTACTGTTTTTAACATGTTTGTCTCTTTTTGATTCTTTGAATTTTTAAAACCCTTTGCCAAATGTTCAGGAAAACAATATAAACTCCAAATATAAATGGAATACATTGCAAAAATAATTCAAGAAATTCATATTTTCAAATTCAGATTTTTCAGGATGTTACACCCTATTTCACTCGTAGGGCAGATTGCACGAAATGGCTCGAACTCCCACCCCTATAGAAGTGCACAGTGGCTATTCATATGATGGCATATGGCACACCTACTGGCCAACTTGATGAATATTTGAAGATTGGCAGGGGCACTTCGCTGTAGTGTTGTATGTTCAAGCTCTATTAAGTTGGTTTTTGTGATAATGATAAATGCAATTGTGAGACTAATTGTTTAATGACTATGATATTGCCTAGTTTCACTTAGATGTGATGAATGACAAATGCTATCGTGAGACTAATGTGCTTATTGATTATGATATTGCTTAAGTCTCATTTGGATGAAAAAGTGAAAATCATGAATGTATGCATTTGACATTATATTCTTATATCTTAGTGCATTCCTCGGATCCAAAATATAGATTGAACTCCATAAATAGTCAAACTTGAATATGTGTATATGTCTTTATTATATATTCTTGTATGCACACGTTTAGGAGGTTCACTCTATGTTTTGAGGTTTCATAAATATTGATCCATGTTTTCCTTTTTTTCACATCTTAAGGATCTTTATTTTGAAATATATCCCTTGAGTATATATAGTTTGTGTAGTTTATATATACTCATAATCAGATTGTCATCTAATTTCTCTATTATGTATTAATGGTTGGATGACTAATGACAACCGGATGAGTTAACTTCGCTAGCAATTAATCTCAAAGATAAACATTCATATTCAAATGAGTTAATTGCTTAAGAAGCTTATCCTAGAGTATATAATTGTTGTGTACATGTTGTATACTCGTAAATCAATTTTTATCTCATTATTTGTTGAGATTGTCATCAATTACTAAAAAGAAAAAATTTTAGAATCTAGTCCCTCCATTATAGGTTAATAGTGAAGATTTAGTAATTAATGATAATTAATTTATGGACTAATATTTTTTATGAGTTGGATGAATGTGATCATGGTACTACCAGATTGAACCAATGTGGTCGAAGATCTGTGTGGTCGAAAATCAATGTGGTCAAGAACCAATGTGGTTGAACTGACTTGGTTGAACTAATGAGGTCAAAGCTCGACACGGTCGATGACCTTTGTGGTCAAAGATCGACATTGTCGAAGATCAACGTGGTCGAATCTGCATGGTCAAGCCAACGTGGTCGATGACCTATGTGGTCGAAGATCGATGTGGTCGAACCAGCGTGGTCAAACCAATGTGGTCGGAATCGACATGGTCGACGTGGTTGAGACTTGTGTGGTCGAAACCAACGTGGACGAAGATCAATGTAGTTGGAGACCTATATGATCGAACCATCCGACGTGGTCGACGATCGGTAGTACCGGCTCTGTGTGAGCAGTTTGACCGGCTTGCAATACTACCGGCTTTGTGTGAGTGGTACTACTGGAGCCGTGGAACGACCGCTTTTATAGGGGTACATAACTTTGTGTGTTGGTACTACCGAAATTACTGAGTAACGACTAGTTTTCTGACCATTGCTGAGAGGAGCGGTAGTACCGGTGTTTTGCCTACAGTACTATCGAAAATGCTGATTTCTATCCCAAAGGTTATTTTCGTGGTGTGGGGGTATAAATACTCCTTTGTAGTCGGTTGGGTTAAGACTCTTGGCACTCTATTTCATTCTCTTGAGCTAGTGTAAGGTTTTTCTCTCAATTACGTATGTGTTGCATCTTGTGAGCAAGGAGAAGGGCTCTAGATTGCATGTGTTATATCTAGAGGTGGATTTAATATCCACTTGAGTTTATGCATTCGTTGCACTTGGTGAGAGTCAAGTAAGGGGTTTGACTTGTTATTCTTGGAGTTTGCCGACTCCTAAACAGTGTTGGAATCATCGTGTGTGATGATCTTCTTAAAGAAGGTTGTGAGAAGACCCGATGAACTGTGAAGGTTGGAGATCACCTACCTGAAGTGGGAAAGAGCTATCACTAATGTATTTGAGGTGGAAGGCTTAATTTGTGGAGCTGGTCCAATTAGTTTGGGCTTACCTCAACGTGGACTAGGGGAGAGCAGCAAGTCTCTGAACACCACGGTAAAAAGCAGCAATGTCAATTGTGGTTTGCTCTCTGGTGCTCAATTTACATTCATAGAATTAAATTAATTACTTGTCATCCTAAAATTGCAAACCTTTGATATAGATTTAGGTTGTTGCATTTAGATGAACCTAGTTGATTTAGGCCTTATTTGTGCTAAACCAAATTGAGTTACACTTTCGCATTATAAACTTGGTTTTAACCATATATAGAAAAGACAGAAGAATTTTAAAATCGCCTATTCACCCCTCTTTAGTAGACCTCCTCAATCTTACAAGTGTTGGAGATGTTCGAGCAAGGGGTCATCGACAATTCAGCAGAAATTACTTGAGACACCCCACGTGTGAGGATTTGGGGTGTTTGTTGCAAGTTGGCAAGTATCGGGGCTTTCCTGGCATGCTAGGAAGCTTGGATTGCATACATTGGCAGTGGGAGAATTGTTCAGTTACATGGATTTTGGATATGGCATGCCTTTTTTTTTTGGTGTCACTGGTTCCACAATGACATCAATGTACTTAATCAGTCTTCATTGTTCATTGATGAGTTGAAGGGGGAAGCTCTATGGGTGAATTATTTTGTCAATGGAAGGCAATACGACACCAGGTACTATCTTGTAGATGGAATATATCCAGAATGGACTACCTTCGTCGATACAATTTCGCTCCCCAAATAGCCAAGGACAAATTGTTTGCACAACACCAAGAAGAGGTGAGGAAGGATGTTGAACAGGCGTTTGGTGTCTTGCAATCTCGTTTCACAATTGTGCATCACTCGACACGATCATGGTCACAAGCCACTGTTGGGAATATCATGAAAGCATGTATCATTCTTCACAACATGATAGTTGAAGATGAGAAGGAAATGGTTACCACTCCTCTTGACTTGAATGAAATTCCAGGGGCATCAATTGTTCTACCTCTAGAAATCAACAACAGCCCTGAACCATGCTTTGCTGACGTGCTAAGAACAAACACCATCATTCGTGCTCGACAAACATATGTCCAACTCAAGCGGGACTTAGTTGAGCACATTTGGCAACGGTTTGGCAACTAGCTCAATAAGTAGCGATAGTTTATGTATCATTTCTAAGGTGACAATTTTTCCATACTTCCATTTTAAATGTTTAAATTTAGTTCAACATGCTTACTGGTTTAATTCCATCATACTGCTTGTTATATTTAGTTCCATGTCTGTTTTATTATTCTATGCTTAACATAAAGAAAACTAAACTTGAAAGAATTAAAACTTGAAAATATCACACATGTTTGTGCTTCAAATATTCATTGCAACACTACTATGTGCATGCCCAGTTGGATTTGTGCTTCTAGCAGCTGTGTTGTGTCTTTATATGAGCTGTGGCATTTATGTTCAAGTGGTCACATGAAAATAGTATTAACTAGTAGATTTGTTGTCACAACAATTAAAGGGGAAATCCCATTTAAAGCATGTCACCCATATTAGTAACGACGTAACGCTTGATCTATATGATAACATAAGCTAATAGTTAAATGTCCCTGTCCATTCACTTATACAAGTTAGAAAGAAAATCTTCTGAAAAACAGATGAATGAAGGGATTTTGGAACAAAGGAATGTATTATAAATATTCTTTCGAAAGTCGAATAGAATGGATTGCTCCACAATACCTCATCATTTTTTCTCTTTGGCTCCTCACAATGTGTTTTGGCTATAAGCTTTTTTATAATTTCAGATGTCTATTTGATGGCAAAAACATGTCAAGGCTATTCTAAGATGCATCATTTCATACAAAAATTCATGTAACAAATCTGCGTGGGCCATCTTCTAGTTAACTAAATTGCCCAAGCATTACTGCTGTTTGTGTTGAACGTAACATTAGAAAGACCAACTTATCATAAACAGGATCACAGTTTTGAAGTTTGGTGGACGTTGTATCATGTACATATATATAGTCTCTTCTCTCCTTGCAACTTGCTGTTGGTACAGATGTTCCAGTTGGTGCTAGTTGGACTAGGCAACGACATGCTATACCTGAACTACAGCTAAAAACCTTCCCCAAGATTTCAAAGAGATTGTTCACCCTCATAGAAGTCAGAGCGAATGTTTTCCATAAACAATCTGGTTATGTTTTTGTGTTGAATGATGAAAGCTTTAAGGTGCTTTCCTCTCAACATTTCATGTGATTTGTTGAGAGGAATTGTCACTGCATATATGGATCTACACTCTAGGATTTACTATTTTACTTATATACTAATATGCTATCTTACGAAGGTTGTGGAGAAAATTTAATTGGTCTATTCATGTTCGTGATTCATGACTAGCGCTACGGCTTTTCTATGTTGGTACCTTCTGCTGCATTGTTGTTCCACTCTGTGTAGGCGCACTTAGGGTTCGGAAAACCGGCCGGTAACCGCTGGTAACTAGAAATACCGCCCAGGTCCGGTAGCGCAAATCCGGCCGAAATTCGTCAAATGAAAATTTGAATTTGTAGGCCATGTGTGGGGAAGATTGGGCAACATTTGTTGCAAAAGAAACATTGAATGCTTCATGTTGGCACTTGGGAGCAGCCACGGCCCAAGGGACATGCTGAAAAGTTCAACAACAGCAGCTGCATGTGAAGGAAAGGAAAGTGCTGTAACAGGGGGACAAAAAAGGAGCAGCTGCGGCACGGGAGTGGAGAAGAAAAGCAATAACAGCAGCAACAGCTCAGGAGGGAGAGGAGAAGCTGCAGCAGAGCACGGGAAGGAGAGGAGGAGGAGCAGCAGCAGGGGAGGGGAGAGGAGCAGCAGGCCAGCAGCTAGTTAAGTGAGTCCATGTCCATACTCTAAATAAATAGTCATTTTGTTACAGCATCAAGTAGTTCCTGAATTCTATTACCAATTTGTTTCTTAAGTTAGCAAACTTACAAATTCTTTAACTCCTTTACTTTTGTTGTTCTTGTACAGAATGCTACCATAATAGGAAATATACATGTTTTTGTTTCTATACTTGACAAGTTAGACAGAAGACATGGGTAAATCTTACTTCTGAGCTCTTGTATAATGTAAGACATGGCTAATACCGCTGCATGATATTGTAAGAGATGGATGCTAAAAGTATCAATATTTGGGACCATGAAGAGAGACTAGGAGGTGCTGGGTGAAAGTGCAGATATTGTAAGCTTACCAAATCAGGCGGAGGTGTTACACGCTTGAAAGAACATCTTGCTGAGAAGCATGGGGATGTTATTCCTTGTAGTGGGGTTCCGGCGGAAGTGCAAAGGCTCATGCTAGTAAGTATAGAAGAAACGAAGGCCAAGAAGAAATCTATTAGAGATGAGCGACTGCGAATGGAGCAAGTTGCTTCAAAGCCTGTAGCTCGTGGTCCATCACGTGAAGATGTCTTTGATGATGACGAGGAAAAGCAAATGGAATTGGCTCACCGAGATTCATTGGAGTTGCACTAGCTCGAGCAGAGGGCAAGAGCCTGGGGTGCGACGTTTAAACATGGTGGTGGTAGTGGAAGTGCCAGAGGAAGGGGTACAGGAAGCAATGCCCTTTCTAGGATGTTTGGTAGGTCACAGTCTATGAGAGTTGATTTTGATATTTTGCGCAATCGGGGACCTGTCCAACCCCGCATTGACACAACGCTTAAAAAAGAATCAAAGTCAAAATTTGGAAAAGTTTGGGCTAAGTGGGTCCATAGTAATGACATTACTGGAAATAAAAAAAGTGTCTTTATTTTTGTGCTACCATCATGGTTACACAAGAACTTGATGAAGGCGTTCCATCACCTAGAGGCCGTGAAATCGATGGGTCATACCTTGATGTTAATGAACTAGAGATAAAGGAGTATGTACAGGAGTTTAAAGAAGACTGGAGCATATATGGAGTATCCATCATGTGTGATTCCTGAATAGAACCTACATAGATGAGTATAATTATCTTCATGTTGTACTACAATGGAAGAATATTTTTCCATAAGTCAATGAATGCAACCGGCGATGTACAAAATACAGATTTTCTGTATCGTGAGATCCATAAAGTTGTCGAAGAAATTGGAGTTAAACATATTATGCAGATTATGACTGATAATGGTGCAAACTATAAGAAAGCATGTCAATTTGTAATTGAAGAATATCCAATCTAGTCTGGCAGCCCTGTGCAGTGCATACTATGAACATCAAGTTGAAGGACATCGGCCATTTCAAGGCGGTTGCTGCAGTTGTCAAGGCGACAAAGAGGATTTGTCAGTTCCTATACAACCACAATCGCCTACATAATGAAATACGACAACAAATTGGGGAGAGATAGTTCATCCAAATGCCACAATGTTTGGAACGATATTTGTTTTCTTGAAGAGTTTTTGGGGACAGAAAAAACAAGTTCATGAAGTGGATAGTATCAAATGTGTAGAGCTGCAACCACTTGTGCATGACCGAAGAAGGAGAATACATGTATTCCTGTCTCACAAGTAGACAATGGTGGTCTAGTGTTGATTGGGTCATTAAAGTGGTAGAACTGATTTATTGACTACTGAGATTTGTAGACCAACAAAAACCTGCAACAGTGGCAGGAATGGTTGCAAAAGCATATGAACTTCAATTTGAACTCAAAGCCGTATTGAAAGAAGATGAAGCTACCTATGCTCGTATTATAGAGCTAGTTAATAGAAGAATTGCAATATTGAAACAACGCACCTACATCGTTTCAGGCAAGTACATACTTTCTTAAATCATAACACATTTTAAAGTATATTTTTTATATTTTGTCTAATAGACTACGTGTGTTTGAACAGCATCGTTGCTAAACCCACAGAGCCACAAACTATATGATTTAGGAAAGAATGCAGCCCTCGTCAATGTACTGATAAAAGAAATTCAAAGAATAGCTGATAACCTGAGGATGCAGTGCAGGTTCTAGTCGAAATAGAATATTATCGTAATCAACGAGGCCTATTTGCTTCAAATGAGGCTTCCCTTACTACTACTTGTATGACTGTAGGTATGTTCAAAATATATTCGAAATACATAAAAATCAACCATCAGTACATGTTCAATACATTTGTGATGTTACTTGCAGCTGCATGGTGCATGACATTTGGAGTGGACACATTAATACTATAAAAATATGCCTTGTGGATTATCTCACAATGTGTTTCCTCCAGTGGATGTGAACATAATTGGAGCACATTTACTTTAGTGTATACCTAATTGAGGAACCGTCTTGGATACAAGAAATTGCATAAGCTCGTGTATGTCCACTATAATCTAAGGCAACGATTATAAGAGCATGAGATTAAGAATGAAGATAGGGATGTAGATCCTTTTGGAGATCTCGTTAATGCCACTATGTACGATAGAGCAAACCCAATCCATGAGTGGCTTGACAGCTCCATGAGTCACTCAGAGTCTCTACTAGATGAGGAAGGTGAGCCTCCATGCCATCTACAATTGTAGTTAATGCTATCTCTGAGAATGAACTCGATAAACGCACTAGATGATCAACCGTTAAAGCAATGGACTAAGAAAACTATTAGCAAGACCGATGTTATAAAAAGAAAAACTTATAGCCAATCAACTAGAAAATTGGCTCGAGACTTCGCCTCACTTACGCAAACAAGAAAATAAGTGCCTGCTAAGAAGAAGAAAAAAGACATTGATGAGGATATCATGGGAAGCGATGAAGAGACAGAAACTCCACCATCTGATGCAGTGGAGTACCAAGAGTCTAACAATAGTACCTCTTCGCCGTCTGATGATAGTGGGACATCCCACGATGGAGTACAAGACCAATAAAACTTATGTCAACCATTGGAATTCACCTATGAGAAAATTTTCACGCATGTTACCCAGGATGAAGACCATGATTGTCATACATCAAGAACAATCAATAAGACTTATACGAGGGTTAAGGACCACCAACGAGATCATTCTCGGCCACAAGACTCTTCTTCCTACGCATCCCATGGTAGCTCATACTCTTTTCCGACTTATGGACGTCGAGATACCAACTTACTATCTTCTGGTGATGACTCTCATTTGTTCTCGAGCATCTCTTCTTATCCTACTTACCATTATACAAATCAACCCAATGCAAGAATTGTTTACCAGTGAGCTGAACCTATATATTACCAACAAGTTTGGGCTGAACCTACATATTACCAACAAGTTTATAATTAATGGGTACAACATGTCCATCCAACATACACTTGGGATCAATACAAAGCCTACCTAGCTCATTCTAAAGGACTTGTCCTAATTGATAACAATGAGTACATTGCACAACCTTCGTGTTTTTCAATAATGTATTGGTACGAATTGATACTCCATTATTGTTTTCGCTTTTTAGTATACTACTCAAGTTACCATTCATTACTATTAACTTGTGTTTTCATTATTTCAGATGCGATACAACACTTGGAGGAGAGGACTTTACTACATGGTCAAGGTAGTAATGAGTAATTTTTATGTACAACTTGAGGCCTTGATACTTTATTAAATACTTTTTATTTAATATTTGCATTACTCGACTATCTAACTACCATTAACCGGGTTTCCACCGGATTTTCTAGTTTTCCATCAGTTTCCCGGTTTCTGACCGGTAACCAGCCCCAAACCGTCCCCATACAAATTTCTATTTGGCAAAATTCATTCGGGTTTTCACCGGTTTTTTGAATAATCGGCCGGTTACCGGTACCGTCCGCCAATGGGATTTGACCTGGTTCCAATATTTCCAACCTTGAGCGCACTCATGTTCAACACACGTTCATGATATATGGTTGCAAATTAGTTAGTACCTAGTAGCTTAGCATGTTCCATACATACAATTTTAAGCAATGTATCGAGATGAAATTTCAATATGCCTAGGTCCAGGACATACATACAATGAGTATGAACAAAATAGCTCAAGATCAAAACTCCAATATGCAACAGGTGCATAGACTAGCACTTTTGGACAAAAAAAAGACGACACATGTCACTCTTAAAGCTGAACTTACGATGACATTTGATTTTGATGTTGGTAGTTGCGTGCTGGTATAGGTGAGCTTAACAACACAAGAGCGTTGAGATTGAAAGTATAACACAAAGAGCCACGATGCACTCTAGTATTAATCATCATATTATATGTATGTATGTATATGGGAGCATATCTAATGCTAATGGCGACGTGGACCGTCCGTTCTAGATTGCGTGGCTCAGATGGAGGTGGGTGGGAACTTCATCCCACTTAAACACTTTTGCAGAAAACTTCCTGCTCTAGATGGAGGTGGTCCACGTCGTCATTAGCACTTTAGCACTGAAATAGCCATTAGCAGTATATATATATATATATATATATATATATATAAATAAGAATTAAAAACTTGTGTATTTCCTTAGAGATATGTTATTGGAGAGGTTGTCTCTTGTGTTGTCTTTTATGTGGGGTGAAAATTTTAGAGACATGCCTTTAAGCCTCAAAGTGGATTATTATAATGTGTTTTCTAGTGTTGTATGTCAATTTGGCACCTTCTGACTGTAATTTCGTGTTTTTCCACTATTTAAGCCTCAAAGTAGATTCTTATAATGTGTTTTCTAGTGTTGTATGTCAATTTGGCACCTTCTGACTGTAATTTCGTGTTTTTCCACTATTTAAGCCTCAAAGTAGATTCTTATAATGTGTTTTCTAGTGTTGTATGTCAATTTGGCACCTTCTGACTGTAATTTCGTGTTTTTCCACTATCCAAACACCTATTGCTACGGTTTCTCGTATTTTCTAATTCTCCCGGCGATTCCTCCTCTTCCGTCATCGGGTCACACCAATTAGGTTTTGAATGGAGGATGAAGGCGAGGTGGAGGGGAGAGGAAGATACGAGGTGGATAGGCCATAGGGAGCAGAGAAGATGGTTTATTTCAGTATACTTTTGTGTTTTTTAGTCTACTAAAATGTTGCAATAGGTATTTTGAGATGTTGAAAATTTTTCAAAAAATATCGCTGCAACAATTTCTTGAAATGTCCATATATTTGTTTTGTTTGGAACATTTGCAACAGTTTTGAAGCACAAATTTGCATTCGCTACGAGATGTCAATTTTGGTGTATTTTGTCAAGAAATAGATTTTTTTTTCAATTTTTGCTCGTAAGTTTACACTGTTTTTTGCTCATGCAGACCAAAATTGTTGCACACGTTATTTTCAAATGTTGCGCCGGGCATCCAATGGTTTGATTTCTATCTTACGTCCCGGCGCTAGAGGCCTCCATAAAATTAACACAAAAGATGCAAAATAATTGTTGTCTGTTACTCATCTAGATAAACTAACAATAAAGTTGCTGCGTGAAGCTTAAACGCCTTTTTAACTTACCAGCACCACACCAAATCCCTAAATGAACAGATTGCAACCAGGTGAATGCAACAAAAGCAGTGAAGCACATAGAACGACCTACGTGAGATCCAAACAAAAATATCACAACCCATAACACATCTAACACACATTTACTGCCAGAGCACCCTAAGCTACATTACAAGAAATAGTCAGGCGTTCTACGAGTCACGTCAGGCTCTCCTCTCCTTGGTGCTGGCTCAAACTGCAGGTACAAGATCACAAGCACACGACATGACAAGAAATCTGACAGAATCCAGAACATCAAATAGGCAAGAAATAAGACAATTTTAAAAGTTTGTACCAAATGGATTTAACTACCTATCCTGAAAAAGGATGTCTATGGATATAGATAACTTTTAGTGTTCGATTATTCAATTAGTACAATACAGGTTTCAACACGGACGAATCAAAAGGCATGAACTAGAGTATGGTGCCATGAAACAAGAATTACCTGGATGAAAGTATGCTCCTGCAATCATCCACCTCCAAGATTGATGCCATGTTACCACAGCGGTAACAATAATTAGGTGCACTGAATATTGTCACAACCTTTTGCTCCTATTCATTCAGGAAAGCATTAGCAAATCCGGAAGGAAAATGAATTGCAGTTGAAAGTTCAGCAAACAGATAATTACATGTGCCCAGTTGAATCCATCCATAACTAATTGATGAGCTCTTGCTATCAGCCTAAGGTTATTGGTATGGTTAAATTGTTCTGATATATCCTGAAAAAAAGCACAGGTCAAAAGGCCACCTCAGGCCAAGACAAAGTCAAAAACACTAGAAAAAGAATACAATAAACTAAACCTGTCCAAAGGTATATCCAGCGCCGCGTGGTGAAATACCCCAACCGCATCGATCATCAGGATCAGACCAAAGAAGATCACACATGGGCCCCTCATGAGGAATTTCTTGGACACGATCAAAGTTACGAATGTTATCGAGTGTCTCGATGGATGGTGATAGTCCACCATGCAGGCAAAATATTTCCGACTCAACCTAGTAGGAATAGCAACAGAAGATGTTGAATTTAGCGTAGTAAACTATTCAAGAAACTGAATCAGAGTACATGCTTGTTAGTTGTTACTTTTAACACTCATTCACATGGTCATGAATATAAAATTTCAGTAAGAATAATGGAATGATCATATTTTCCCAATATCAACTCCAGAACACAAATACGAAAGTTGTACACTAGCATCAAACTAAAAACTCATTCTAATGAACAGATACAGTACTAACAAAGACTAACCTTAATGGGTAAAATGACGTAAGAAATGTGGTTACATAGTTTAATTTGGTTCCCATTAATGTTTGAATGTACACTGAATTTTCTTAAGTAATGCATGATTGATAACAAAACATAGAATTTCCACGCTAGCGCAACAAAGCTGTTTTTTTTCAGATTGCGCATCCTAAAAATAGAACTACATAGTCTTCATTCCGCCTACAACATTCTATGTGTTCCCCACCTTATGCAAAACTGACTACTGAATTCTAGTGATAAAAGAGTAATTCTAGAAATTATGCCATCTTAAAATGCTTACACAGCACAATCTTGAGTATTCTTGGTGGATCTCACATGAAGTCAGATTACAGAAAATTCTTTAAAAACTTTCCAAAATAAATGCACTTAGCATAATAAATAAATGTGCAGAAAGAAACTTGCCATATCTACAAAAATATTCCTCAAAATAGCTGAAACAAAATAAACAAGTATGTTGGCAAAAGGACAATAAACTTGATATTAGAGCAGGCAAAAAATAGAAAAATAAAAATGAACTGATACCAACCAATGCTGTCAAGGGGAAATAGTCGAAAAGATCCGTAAAGGTTTTCCACACATTGGCATTTCCGTACCTGCGACAAACAAGTGAAATAGTTGGATGCAAGAAAGATCCAATAACTATGAAGTGTTCATGAATTATCCACGGAACCGACTCATTGACCCCATTAGCTTTATACAACAATAGCAATGTCACATCACAACAACAACTACACAGGACATCAGCATGATATGACCCCAGTCACCCCACGCAAAAAACTGAGTAGCTTGAATACCAATTTGGTACAGAAGAATCAAAGGATTATGTGTGTGATAAACTATTTTAACCTAAAAATCAGAAGTATGTTTCAGTTGACATGGAGAAGCACACTCTTTGCAGTCCCAGTCAGTACATTGTCTATGTTTCAATTGGTGAAAGAAGTTCACAAAATTCCTACAACTTTTAACTGATGAACAAAAATACGAATTTTATTATAAGGCTAAGGTACTAGAATTGGCATGTCAACTGATACTACTTGTAACTTCGAGGAACAGCCATTACGCACAAGAATATCATACAGATATCCTCTATCAGCAGACCATTTTGACATAGAAAAGTTATTTACCATGTGACTGATTGCAAGCATCAAATCCAACTAAATCAGCATGCAAGTTACATTTGATCTTGGAGACTCGACAAGGGAAAAAAAGGGCACATGGCACCCCCAGGCCAGCAGAACATTCCACACACCATGTCAAAGAAAAGAATACAATGTGACATGTCTTGAAACTGACTAATGTTTATTACTTTCACGATTCATACTTGAGGAAAGTTGGTAAGGCTTCAACTATGATTCATAAAGCAACATTCTTCCATCCTGGTACAAGTACATTCTTCCATCCTGGTACAAGTCAATAAAAGTCTCCACTTTAAGGCCCAGTCTCATACTACCATTCTAATCAAAGAAGCCCATCCTGCCCATGGCAAAGAATTTCCTGAAATGTTTAAAACCCATAAACACAGGACATCTTTTGGGCACTATAACCACAAAGAATAAATTCTGGATTATTTTCTTATTTTAATCTAACCTTCGGAGTCCCCGACAAAAAACCCTCAACCAGACCCTCGTATAAAAGGGCCAGAAACCGAGGGAGCAAAAAACCAGAAATCTTGGGTTAATGTGAATAACTACATGAGATCTGCTTTTTGATAATATTCTCCATATCCGCCTTGGATCCGGCCTCCACCAATCTTCCTCCGCTCGGATCCGACCACCTCCAACCTCCTTCGCGCTCCATGCCGTCGGACTGCGCGTCGGCGCTCCGCGCCGCCAGCGGCCCATGCCGAATCCGGCGGCCTCTGGTCCTCCCTGCATGGATTTGGCCAACGCTGCTGCTGCCGCCACTTCCCACCCGAATCAGGCTGTCGCTGCCTCAGTTTTGGCCACCGCCGCCTCGGATCCGATGCCGCCGCCTCAGATCCGACCACCGCCGCCACGGATCCTGCTCCCCCTAGTCGCCCAAGCCGCGCCACGATGCCTTCCGGGCACAGCGCCTCCAGCTCCTCTCCCAGTGCGCGTGCCTGTCCATCGCCGCCTCTCCCAGGTGGCCTCAGATCTAGCTGCCGCCACCTTAGATCCGGTCGGATCTGGCCGCCGCCACCGGTGTCCACCATTCGCCCAGCGCGCCGCCATGCGTGCGCAGCCCGTAGCCACCTCTCCCAGCTGGCTTCGGATCCAGTCGCCGCCGCCAGTGTCCGCCCCCGCCTCCGGCTGACGTCATGCGCACCTCTGCTCCGCGCCGCCGTCAGGCTCTCCTTTGGCCGCCACCTCCTGCTATCTCTAGCAGAGAGAGAGACGGGAGGGAGTGAGGGGGTGAAGAGAGCGCGGGGGGAATATGAAGCATAGTACTATTGCTGCTGCTAGTATCTGTCTTTTACATTTTGCGTCTTCCGTTGTGTCGTTCCAAGTCCATTGTCATCTCTTTATCAGTTAGTTAAAACCGTGCGAATCCACAAATTCTTTGTCAGTCAGCTGATTGCTTTGCTAGCCATGTTCCATCCTTTTGGACGATTACGGCCACCGTCCCAAGCTTCTAAGGCTGCGCTTCTTCCGTACCGCGCCGCCACCGTCTCGGGCTTCGATCTGTGCCGCTATGCTTCTATCTCCCTTTTCGGCTTGATTTGATAACTCTCTTTCTACTTGTGTCACCTTCCACATCCTCTTCATCTGTTACTGCGGTCGACTTTGTTCCCGCTTACCTCTACCTTCTCGGCGCCGCGATCAACTTTATTCCTGCTTACCTCTACCTTCTCGGCCCCTGCACTTTGTGCTTTATGGGCTACTGCACGATTTCAGATGGGAGACGATTTTTCTGACACAATTTTCCAAAAGCTTCACGCTTTGATGACATCTTCAAGAAACGGATTTTGAATTTTCCCTATTTTAGTATCAACCCTTTTCAAATGTAATACTATTACATATGCCTTATATTTGAGGGGGGTGGGGGTGTTAAGGGTATTTAGATCTTTTCCTGTTTTCTAGGGTTTATGTCCATTGTACTATATAAGCCCCATGGGCTATTGCAATAGATTTGTGCTTCAAGGTTTCTTACAATCTGGATTCTTCGCCATGTTATGTAAGAAAAAGTTTAATGATCTTTGGACAACACTTTCCCAATCTGAAAGGAAGGCTAGACTACAAACATCTGATAGACAATAATACAGGAACCCATTGTGTCACTTTCATCACTTAAAAGAATAAACATAGGATGACAATTCAGGCCACAAGAAAGTTATATAGCAGTATGCAAACATGCAACTCACTTCCGTAAGCACTCGTCGTAAAATCCATAAACTTGAGTGATCTGCAAAATAATTAGAAATTCAGCTCAATGCTCTATATAAAAATCATGGAATGTAAATACAGGATAGTTTAAATGTTTCTTATAAAAAGCAGGAGAGACATTCAAATTGACTAAATAAGTATGTGTCATAGGAATCAGGACAAAAATACATTATAAGAAAACAAACCTGTCGGCTCTCATGGTTTCCTCTAAGAATCGTAATTCGCTGTGGATAACGAACTTTCAAGGCTACCAAAAGCTGTTTGATTTCAAAGATAAGTTAGCACTTCAGCTTTAAAATAACTGCTAAAGCATAAGAAGCTGGTTAGTAGTCCTACCGTTACAGTTTCAACAGAATAGTAACCACGGTCCACATAATCCCCCATAAATAGGTAGTTTGTATCAGGACACTGGTAAAGAGAACAATGAAAAAAAAAGTTGAAATAAGAATTGACTGACTCTGCATTCGGTACAACAAAATATAGTGTGAATCATGAAAAAAGGGGGGAAAGACAAGCAATATAGAAGATAGATAATACCTTTCCACCAATTCGAAATAGCTCCGCAAGATCATGAAACTGGCCATGAATATCACCACATATTGTAACAGGGCTTCTAACAGGCTGAAAGGAAGTAAAAGTTTAAAACGATGGCAAAGATCAACTACAAATTACACAACAGAAAGAAACATATACGAACATGTACAACACACAGCTGCATGCTCATCTAGAATTGAAAGCTCAGATGTCCATTTCCCAATATAATTCAACCTTCAATTTTCTGGGCCATATCCCACTAAGATAAAATTTAAAGAAAGACTTGTATTGTGCCAAATTTCCAAATTTGTAGCAATACCTTGCTACAAAACATCGTTACTTACAACACTGTGAAATAGAGTACAACTTCCTTTTTTTAGAGTAGTGCACCTTCCATTTGACAAGAAACTAGAACCACACGGATGGCCAACAACCCCACAATTTCTGAAAATTTTAATAGACTAGTACAAGGATGCCATCAACCCCACAATTTACAGCAATCATACTGTTCAATTTGATCAATTTCAATTCTCTCTCTTCAGACAAATCCTTCAAGTTTGCATTAAACAGAATTTTCTCCACCAATATTCGGTGTCCTGTTTGTCAAAGTATGTAGGCATGTATTCAGTATATCTAGTCAAATACCTTTCTACTTTAGCTAAATTCACAAGATTGTGGATAGGATAGGCAACAGACAAATCCATGATACAACAACTAAATTCAGAGTCACTTTAGCAATAAATAAATAAATATCAGCAAGGCATGCATAGAAGTTTAGAAGATTGTCTTGCTGATTTCATGTAGAAGGCACAGAGGAATACCTGCACATTGCTTTCCTCCATCAATATCTCTTTAGCTTTCTCACACAGTGCTCTCACCTGCACAAGAGGTGTTTATAAGACAATGATAACCTCATGATAAAGCAACCTGACAGTAAATTATTTCTTCTAAGCACCGAGCATAACAAAATATCGAAAATATTATTACACACTTCGTTCCCACTGTTTAGGGTCCTAAACGAATGTCAAGACCAACTATATCAGCAGGAACCTCTCCCTTATGCCTGTTTCTTTCACTACCCTGATAAGAACAGCAAGAATTTTTACAAACGCAAACACCGTTGAGGAGATGAACACTGTACAACATTACACAGTTTCACATTCAGAATTTCCTCAACCCCATAGTCACCGCCACACCGCAAATTCATGGCTCTCCGTCAGCACATTGAAATCAGTAGCAAACCAAACCATCCATGCACAAAATCAACGCACCAACCCAAACACGAAACCATCATTTCAATCACCACCAATCTAGTACAACAACATCAACACAACTTCAATTTTTTTTAAAAAAAAGTAACACACGGCAGAACGCCGCCCACTCCCACGCAGCTCCGACAGGTCCCTCCCGCCGGCCGGCGCCGATCCGCCCGAACTCACCCCGAACCGCCCAAAAACCTCCCCGAACAGCCCAAAATCAAAACACCCAGAACTCGAAACAGATACGCAGAGACGAGAGCGGGACCTCGGGCTCGGAGAGGGGCTTGCACTGCATGAGCTGCTCGATCTGCTCGTCGAGGCCTCCGCCATGTGCGCTCCCCATCCTATCCTCGTCGTCGCCGTCGTCCTCCGAACCCTAACCCTAGATCTTCGAGGAGAGGTGGCCGCGAGCGAATGGCGCGGGGAGGCAGAGGGGGAGACGGTGGCTGTACGGCGAGATTTTTCTTCGAGTTGCCTCCACGCTCGGGTGGCGGTGGCCGGCCGGCGATTCTGAGGTCGGGGTGGGTCGTGCCGTGCGTGCGTGCGATCGCGACAGGCTCACGAGGAGGAGAAATTTCGATATTTATGAATACGTGCGCCTCTCAACTTTTAACCCCTAATTCGCACGAGAAAATTGCTATAATGGGACTCCAAACAACGTATTTCGCTATAATGGGACTTCTAACGTTGACATCGCTAAAATGACACTCGAAACATTGGCTTCTCGTAATACATGACATTTGACTCTTTTAATTCCAATGTTCGGGTATTTCGAAACATTAGTCAAATGTCATGTATTACGAGAAGCCAATGTTTCGGGTGTCATTTTAGCGATGTCAACGTTAGAAGTCCTATTATAGCGAAACACGTTGTTTGGAGTCCCATTATAGCAAATTTCTCCAATTCGCACGCCTTTGAAAATTTAACCTTGTCACTGCGAATTCTCAAGAGATTCTCCTCATTTTCTCTCCTTTTCTATTTTCTTTAATGTATTATGCAACCTGAATTGACTAAAATGCCCTTACAGTGTCAAATACCGATCTTCCTGTCCTAGTTCTCATCTTGGTCGACCGAAAGCAGCTCTTGGCATTCCTTCTCCATGTAACTAGTACATCTTCCTCGATGCCCAGCTCAGTGGACTCCAACCGGTCAATCTTTAGCACCCTCCAGAGTGTCCTGCTCTTGTCTCTTCCGATAAGATAAAATTTCTACACCAAAAGAGCACAAGAACTTACGATACCAAAACTCATTTCCAATAAATCAATGAAACAGTACACCATGGGTAACAATTAATCAACTCCTATTGTCTATGGTACCAATAATGAAATCTTGATTTCTGAATCACAAAGCTAACTATCCTCGAATACTTATGCATATGCATAACGTCAGCTCAAATCTTGTATTTTGGCATTGGCTCAATAGGAGTTGACTAGCAAAACAGAAGGCAACTAAACATTAGAAGCCAAACAACACAACAGTACAGCCTTTCAGCTTTTCTTGACATCACAAGATAACAGACGCTTGCACTAAGAAGACATAATTAAAGACTACAAGTTCATATAGCAAAAAAGGTGCCATCCAGTGTACATGTTTGCCAGGGAATTTAGAACACTACAAAAGCCATAAAATTGTTGTAGGATTATTCAAACAGCACTCCTTTTCCCTTCCTTGGTGTGAGCTTCTTCTTCTCAGCTTGTCGCTTTGCTGGAGACTTTTGTGTCCTAGTAGGTGTGCCCACAGTACTACTAGCCCCTTCTCCAGTTTGACTGAATACATAGGAAAAATAGAATGGTTGTGTCAGACCCGGATTTTTCAATCCGAATCTTACTGTGTTTCACTGCACTAATCCCTGGATCAGTAGTTAGTGCACACAGGTACATTGCTGAATCATTTCATACATCGCATAAGCAACCATTATATTACATAGATTGAAATACACCACGTCGGGTGATAGAGTTTACAAAAGGGGGCCGACTAGGCCAAATGCCATTATTACAAATACGCACAGCGGAAATACAGAAAAGCAAACCCAAATCCACGAGCAAGCGATCGGAAGGTATCATGTGCATTATATGTCACCAGCTAACTAGTAACATACGTGCACACAACGCCGGATGTCCACTTGTCCATATCTAATCAACGAAGCCTACGCCTTAGTTTCCTTCGTCGTTCTTCTCCTCCGTAGCGGGAGCTTCCTCGTAGGCGTAGTGGTCTTGCGTTCCTGTTTCTGGATTTTTGCCGCAGCGGCGTGAGCACTCCGACCGTGCTCGTGAATCAACACACAGAATGCAGTATATAACATGTATGGCTATTCAAAGGATGGTTTTGGTTTATTTTATTTTTGCGAAGAGTGCTTTTGAATACAATTATATAAAAATCCTTAAGACCTAGCATTTTGAACACACGTATATGTTGAATGCAGTAATAATAGTGATTCAGATTCCATCCACCATTACATGGCATCTGCACCATATAGCAATTCTTCAGCGTTATAGCCGCTTAACTTACCACTAGGACGACACCCAGGACAATTCCAAACTAGGGCCTTACACTGCCCTTTCACCTTTCCAACCCATCATAAAGCATTTTGAAATAGAACTATATCTGGTTAAGTTCCCATGTCTGCCCTTGACCGTGGGCACGGCTATTCGAATAATTTTGACTCTGCAGAGTTTGTACACTTTCACCACAAGAGACAATCAACTCATTGCCCCACACGATTCCTTAGTCATGTGGTTGAGCAGACCATCACAGTGACTTTTCAAAGTATCTAGACCCTTTTGTCATCTCACCCCATGGGAGACTGCCCACTTGTGGTGGGTCCCATATGTTGCACGGGATGTTTCCCACAGCTACTAGCGTACGGGCTCCACTCCCCTCTGCGCTAGCATGACTGGGAAACTTCACCCTCCACTCGGTGTCCCTTTAGGCCTTCCCTTGCCCTTGCATAATTACTTCTCTCCCCCTATTAGTGAGATGAGTCCAGAGTTTTCGATAAATCTACTTAGCCAAGTTGTACTTTACAGACTTGTGGTTAACTGTTTTACACGGGTGACATGACAAGATTCGGTCCTTAGGGTTATCTGGGCGGTCTATCAATAACTCACTTTGTGCTTCCACTGCACCACATATTCACATTTAATAACTCACTTTGTGCTTCCACTGCACCACATATTCACACACTCGAACTAGTCCGCCCAGATATTTAAGCATGTTGAGATTTTTGGAGGGTATAAAATAGTCATGTCAAATATACCAGTCATTCCCACCATGACTGCCCAAACCATTTTCTCATTATTAAAAGCGATCATGATGTATGGGGCATTTCAGCGCCCCCTGAGTATTAATGCAACACTAAGCATAACATATCATTAGGGACTTATTTTCGAAATATTAGTATTATACTTTTGCTAGGGCGACAAGGTTCACGCATTCAAATACTCAATGGAGGGGGTAATATTATTCAAGGTAAACAATGGCATATGACTAGAATCTTAAATTAACATGTACTTGCATATAAAATAATAGCATGCAATTTGATAATTTAAACCAAAGTAGTTTGCAGAAAATGTAGGTTCAATATGATCAAAGTATTGACTCGCCTGGGCCACGGGGATCGAGATCTTGATTTTCTGAAGCTTCTAGGGTGGCTGCCTCCTCTTCTTCTTCTTGAGCCTCGTACGCTAATTAATCGCGCGAAAACCCAAATAAAAGAAAAGCAACAATCATTCAAAAAGTCACCAGAAATTCAAATAGACTCTAAAAATCATGGTTCTGGTTTCATTTGATAGTTCTCGAGTTTAGATGAATTTAGAAATTTGTCCCACTTAATTTGGAGTTAGGATGAAGAAGTTACAAGCATTTAAAGTCCTCGATTCATATAAATCCTAAATTGGGAAAAGTCGACATGTGGGTCCCACTAGTTATTTTTAATTCATTTTCATTATTTTTATTCCTACTGAACAGTGTCTATGACAGTGGGGCCCACTGGCTTTTATTATTTATTTTATTTTCCATTATGCGGTGTCAGCGACACGTGGGCCCATCTTGTCGATGGGGGCGCAGGCGCGACCACCGACAAAGCGGGGCCCACCGTCGCACTGAAAATAATAGAAAGCTCAACCCGCGCTGGGGCTCGAGCAGCGGCCAGGGAGGCTGGGAGAGAAGGGATGGCCGCAGATAGCCGGGGGACGGGAGGCGTTGCCTACCATAGAAGGATAATTTATCCTTTTGAGATATACCGTGGAGGGCCGAGCCGAGAAGCCGAGGCGGCGGTGAGGCGGCGGCGGCGGGCGAGTGGTGGTCGGGAGCTCCGGGTGAGTGCTAAAATGCGATGCCTGGCTGTCGGGGAACCCGACGGTGGGGTCAGCGGCGGACGGGGATCACCGAGGTGGGGTCGGCGGCGTGCGGGGCGGCGAGTCGAAGAGGGACGTCGACGCCGGCGAGCTACAGTCGACGGGAGGCTCCGGCGAGGCTGGGAACGAGTTCACGACGCCCTGTAGATGGTCCCTACGGGCGGAATCGAGTTCTAGTGGATTGGCTTGGCGGGGAGCATGGCGGCCGGAGTTGGGGAAGGGGATGGGGTCACCGGCGATTGGGGAGGTGGTAGCGCAATCAACTACTGTGGGAGCAAGAGTGTGGCGTGGGGAACCTAGTGGAGCCGTTAGTGCTTCTTAAGGAGGGTCGGCGAAGCTTGCAATGGAGACCGCCTGATGGTCTTGTCTACTCGCGGCGGAGCGGCGGCTAGGGCGAGAGAGTGGCGGGAGGATATCTCCACCACGATTCGCTATGATGGTATGGTACCACGCGCGCGAGGTGGAGCTCGAGCTTTGCGCACGAGGGGATGGCATGGCGGTGGGAAGAAAAGAGAGTCGGCGGCTCGGGAAGAAAAAGAGAAACGGCAGAGGGGAAAACTTCGGTGCGCGCGCGTGATGAAATGGAGCGGGTGCCGCTGGGAAGAAAAAGAGGCGGTGGCGAGGCGATGGCGGCGGCCGCGCCAGCCGTCCGAAAGGAGAGGTGCCGTCCGAAGCGCAAGGAAGAAGAGGAACAGGCGGTGCCGGGTCCACTCGCCGAGGGAAGCGGCGCGCGCGCGTGGGTCGCCGCGCGAGAGAGGAAGGATGGGCGCAGCAGGTGAGAGAGGTGAGGCCGAGGTGGGCCGCTCGGGCGCTGACGGGCCAGGAAGGAGGCGCGGGTTGGGTGAGCCACTGGCTTGGCCTCGACCCCCAAAGCCATCTTTTTTTATACACATATACATATACAGGTATACATGTATATATATTATTATTCTTTAAGTATATTTTTGTGTGTATATATATATAGATGTTTATTTTATTATCGCTCTTACATTCTCTTATACACATATGTCTGAGGTATATACATGCTTACATATTTTCTTTTATCTCGACTTTTGTGCATGTACATATAGTTACTTTATTTGTACATACATACATGTATATATATATATATATATATATATATATATATATATATATATATATATATATATATATATATATGTTTATTCATATGTGTTTGCATACATGTATAGATGTTGGCCTCTTTTAAATTGCTTGCCCTTATTTTTAGGGATAAGATTTCATACTTATTGACATTTCTCCTTGGTATTTTTATGGATCATCTTTTCATATTCTTGTTTAGATTTTTAAATCTCTACCATTCAAATATGGTGCTTCTTTTGATCCTTTTTAGCTTTAAAACCTTTTTCCGAACTTTCAGGAAAAATCATTGTAAATCCAAATGAAAAAGGCAACATATTGCAAAATAACCAACAACTTTACATTTTCCCCAAATATCATTTTTCAGGATGTTACAGGTTGAGACGATGAAGAAAGTATATACATGCTGAATCAAGCAATTGCATTTGCCTGAGAAAAATCAAGTGAAGGTTCAGCCTAAAAAATGTACAGATTCAATAGTTAGACTAACTATTCAGTGCTGAATCAAGTAAATAAATTTACCTTCTTGTCAAAGGAGTCTAGGACTCCTATTGATTTCATTTGTCCCTGCTAGTTCATCCATGGTTTATTGCATTTGCCTGAGAAAAATTAAGTGACGGTTCAGCCTAAAAAATGTACAGATTCAATAGTTAAAGTAACTATTCAGTTTATGGAATTTGACCCTATTGTCACAGGCCCAGGACTAGCGTTGATTTGAGTTGTCCCTTGAAGTTCTTGCATGGTCGATTGGAATTGGCTAAAAAAATAGAGTACAAAGTTTAGTTTTTGTAAAAAGCATATGTGCAGATGCTACTTTTGATCAAAAAGATGAAGCAAAAGTCTTTTGCTTTAACCTTCTTGTCACAGGCCCAGGACTGATGTTGCTTGAACTTTCCTGAGCAACAACCTTCTGCCTTTTAGATGGGCTAGCATTTGCATCGCCTTTGTTAGAACCAACTGGCCTTCCTGCCTTTCCTTTCTTGGCTTGATTTTTTCTACAAATGTAAAGATGGTAAACTGAATTAAGAAACAAGCAAGAATTTGGTTCAATAAAAAAGCATATAGATTTACCTCTTCTTCATTGGTATGTTGCCATCTTGGTCCTCTAACTCACGTTGTATTTTCTTTGCACCCATGTTTGGATCCTTCTTTAGAAGAGGGATTGCCTTCTCTGCTACCCAATGGTATGTTGCCATCTTGGTCCTCACTCTTCCAGTAGATGCACAAAAATGCTTTTCTTTATTCAGTGTAACCTGTAAAATTGAAACAAACATGTTAGTAACACATAATACATGCATGTGGAGTAATAGTAAAGAATACATTAAGTTAGCATGGTGCCTCCGGAAAGTGTTAGTACCCTGACTTGTTGCTGATCACGCATCAATCTTGCTACAATAGACCATGGGCAACCCTCAGCTTTGCAGTACCCTCTGAACAATTCTTTACAAGATTTCTGTGTTCCAAGTTCAAATTGTTCCTTTATACCATCTTGCCTCACTGCTGCCCCAATTCATCCATACTAGCATATATGGTCCCAACTTTCATAGGAGGGTCTTCTTTGTCATAAAACACAGAATCCTCACCAGGTACATGATCAGCAACCAACAAATCTGCACCTTGAAGGTCTACAGGCTCAAGATTAGTTTCATTCTCCTTTTCAGTGACTATCCTAGTTTGCTCACTCTCTCATCCTCTAATCTAAGACCAACAAACTCATACATTGTATCCTCATCCATCGCAGAAGTGGTTCACCAATCTGCTCTTCAGAAGAGGAATTATCTCTAGATGTCCCAATCAATTCCTGAGAAACAACTGCCTCATTGCTCCAATCTCCTGGTATTGTGGCATTATCATCGCCCACATTGCTCACGGCTGCCTCTGTAACAGCCGAGGTAGAAAGCACTTCTGTTGGTTTCTCCTCAACATCAACAAACAAAAACAACTTCTTTTCATCTTTCCTTTCGAAAAATGCAAGCGATGAGATCTGTATCATTCACCAATTTCCGTTCTCCACCACCACTCATATCAAATTCAGATATTACAGGCTGCTGGCCGCTTCTCCAGTTCACCTTACCTGCCAAGTCCCTTTCTAGCATCTCTAAAGTATAGCATCTATAATCCACAACCCATTCATCATATTTCCGTGGCACATCAACAGAGCAACCATCATTGAACTTAACTGTGAACTGAGAAAACTGAACACACAACCTAAATGCGCCATCCGGATCGACTCTACCGTACCAACAAAAAAAAATAGAAGAGACACAAAATAAGCTTGTGCCCCAAAATCAGTAGAAATTGCAAAACAGAGAAGAGAAGGATTGGAGCCTTACCCTGCAGGGACCGGATGGTCCAACCGAGACCGACTAGGAGACCGAGACCTGCTGGGCATCATGTCGACGTCGGAGTCGGAATGGATCTGGACGGAGGTCTGGACGGAGGTCGGCGTGCGGACGAGGCACGCGGGCTCGTCAGGCGGGAGGCGGAGGAGGATCTCGCCGGCGAGGTTGTGGCGCGCACGGGACGGAGGAGCCGGAGAGGATGGTGGGATTGGCGCCGGGGCGGGCGCGCGCCGGGCGGAGAGAAAACTCCCGACTCGTCCGGGTAGTCCACCGTGTCCGTCCACTCGGCGCCGGCGCTCGACGAGGCGCGCGGCTCGAGGAGAGGTAGTGTCACCGCGAGGCGGCGGAGGCGGGCGAGGATCTAGGGTTTCGGTGCGTGCGGGTGAGTGAACTCGGGGGCTGGTGACCAGGATGAGAACCAGGACAGGGAGATCGGTATTTGACACTGCAAGGGCATTTTAGTCAATTCAATTACATAATACATTAAAGAAAATAGAAAAGGAGAGAAAATGAGGAGAATCTTTTGAATCAAAAGAATTCGCAGTGACAGGGTTAAATTTCTAAAGGCGTGCGAATTGGGGGTTAAAAGTTGAGAGGCGCACGTATTCAGTGTCAAATATCGAAATTTCTCGACGAGGGGAGGCCCTCGCTTGATGATGGTGGCTGGTCTGCCCGACCCGGTAAGAAAACGGGTTTCGGGTCAAGACTATTAAAATCTCTACTCCTTAAAATAGCGGTCGGGTTAAGCGCGACCTTGTGACCCCAGAAGGCCAGACCACCTCGTTGGGTTTTAACCAATTGAGGCGAGGCGCTCGCCGCCGCCGCCGTTCGTCTTCGGTCGTCTCCACCGAGGCACCCGGGTCGCTGCCTGCCGGCCTCGATCTCGTCCGAGACCGACTCTCCGGGCTCCGTCTGGTGATAATAAACCCTAGCCTTGCTTGGTTTCTGTTCTCCCTGGTCTGTGGTACGCGTTCGATGGATCGATTCTTTCTGCGAGATTCCGTGTAGGTTTTTCTTTGGGAAGAAGGAGATCGTGATTATTCTTGAGTGCGCACGCGCAATGGCGCGTTTAATCGATTCGTTGTTGTTTCCGTTTTAGCTGGTAGGTTTAGTTTCGATTTGGGGATTTTTTTTATTGGGTTGTTCTGTATGTTTCTTGTTAAGAAAGAGAGAGTTTCATATAGATTCGATTTTTTTTGTCCATTCCGTAGGAGAACTGGTTACTGCTCTAAATTTTGATGGGTTCTGCTTCACCGATAGGGGGTGCTAAGCAGAAATTTACGAAGTAAAATCTATCTTCTGAAATGTACTTGAACCATGATTGCAGTAATTGGAAAGGAAGGAGCACTGAGTTGATTGGAGATGAATGCCCCGGACCGCTACGAGCGCTTTGTTGTGCCTGAGGGCACCAAGAAGTGAGTCTATCCCCACACTTGGCCCAAGATTTATCTTGACTGTTGTTTCAATTGATCTTTTGTTGGGTCCGCCTTGTTTTTTTTTTGAAAAAAGAAAAATAAAGAGTAGTGAGCAAAGTTTCATGGAATATTTTAATATTTTCATTCTTTTACTTTCTGTTAATAGCTATTTGCGCCTGTTTATGTGAATCTTTTGACATGAAGTTATGGAACTCTGATGTTTGGCCTGGTGATTTGCTTGCTTTTAATCCTTTTTGCTTCTATGATTTAATTAAGCTTGTAGTAGTCTTTGCTTGTTGCTCAACTACTTATAGATTATGGTTGTAGTACTGATGATTATAGTGCAGGGTGTCATATGAGCGGGATACAAAGATTGTGAATGCTGCATCATTCACAATTGAGCGTGAGGACCACACTATCGGCAACATCCTCCGCATGTAAATCCAAAGAAATTCTACACCTTATTTGTCCTTACTTATGTTCCCTGGTTCCCCCTTTTAATTAGTCATTTATCTGCGATATTCTGCAGGCAGCTGCACCGGGACCCAAATGTGCTCTTTGCTGGCTATAAGCTCCCTCACCCCCTTCAGTACAAAATCATTGTTAGGGTAGGATGCAATTTTTTTTCTATTTCTTTGTTTGAGTTAGGGTTAATTCAACTAGTCTCACTGTTTCTTATGTGGGCAGATCCATACTACAAGCCAGTCCTCCCCGACGCAGGCGTATACCCAGGCGATCAATGATCTGGATAAGGAGCTTGAGAATCTGAAACAAGCTTTTGAGGTCTATTTCTAATGTCTTCGCTTCAATTTTTAGTTACTTTTGCTAGCCTATGGCGTGCCATTATAACATTATGCCACCCAGTGTAGTTGATGACTTGAGGTATTCTTATTAACCAGACATAAGTAAAACTAACTAAAACCTGATCTTTCCTCTCTTTTTTTTTGAATTGGATGTTATCTAGAGCTTTCCCACATGAAACATTCAGCAATTGGTAGTGTTGACATGTTAAGGGGAAACAATGATCCTGCCAAGACGCTTATACAATGCATGGTGCAACTTTCATATAAATCACTTTTGAGGCCATTGATTAACTTGCCACTTACACTGCCACTCAGCATCAAAAAATCTGGCTGGAATTTGCACCTTAAATATGAAACTAAGAACTTGGGTCTACACATTCCTTGAATACTGTAGTTACATACTTACATATCATCTTGTTCCATGTTAACCTCAAACACATAAAACAAACAAGAGTATGATGGTACTTAGTTCTTTGCTCTGTGATAATAAAAATGCCAATTCTGGACTACTTGATGCACTGGAGATTTTCCAATAATTGACCATTTGTTCAGAGATTGCCAATTGCCAATAAATTGTTTGCCAGTACTATTGTATCCTTTTTTTTTTTGCTAAGAAAGGACTATAGACTGCCTTCTAACTATATTGGTATAATCTCAACTTCATTCTGAAGGTCTTCTCTTTTTATTTTCTAAGGTTGAAGTCTTTTTCACGTAGTTTGTCATGTAGAACTTTTTAGGTTACTGATTAACTCCCTAGATAAATAATAAGTCTTCGTATATTCCTTTTCATAAACAGTATTATCACCTTTGTTTTTCCCTGTTGCGTCACTTGTTCTGCTTTATTGTATTGCTACATAGAGGCAAATATAGGCTATTTGCCCAATGGTCTTACCTTTTCAGTTTGTACTGAATCATGGTATTAACCAAGGAAGAATTTGTGAGGAGGGCCACTCAAGATGGTTCTGCTTTATTGTATTGCTACATAGAGGCAAATATAGGCTATTTGCCCAATGGTCTTACCTTTTCAGTTTGTACTGAATCATGGTATTAACCAAGGAAGAATTTGTGAGGAGGGCCACTCAAGATGCTCGGATATGTTTAAGAATGATTTCCTATTCAAATTGATTAATTATGAAGGGAAAATTGCTTAATTTGGTGTAGTTTGTTATAACTTTGTCATTATGAAGGATTTGCATGTCGGAAAATGTATGTTTTGAGTGCTTTGACCTTTGGTATGAATTTGTTTTTGCCTTGGGCCGTTTTATTTTAAACAGTTGTGTTACCTTGCGATAATAGTATTTTTAAAAAAAATTAGAGATGGATAAATGGAGGTCACCAAAGCCTTACCTATGGATTTGGTTATTGTCTTATTGATGACTTGATGTTATAACTTTTTAGGAGTATATATTTACATTAGGAAACACAATAATCCCTCTAGTCTCACTTATCAAGTTCTTCAACATTACAAATAGCTTATTCATGTTTTGAACTGCCAGTACATATCTGTGTACAATAGCAATCTGGTGCCGAAATACAGGGCCTGTCCTTTTTGGCTGAAGCTTAGGACTTTTAGCTGTGGCTTGTGGTTTTTGGGTTGTTCGTATGAGAGATTACAGAATAACAGAAACTCACGTGCAGTTTTTGTTGATATAAATGAAGTCGGTACAGTATGTACTACAATTAACTAGTAGACCTTATCTTAAAAAGATACTTAGTCTAAAACTAGTTATGTAGAAAAACCGAAAAACAGCTTTCAGAAGCTAAAAAGAACAAGCCCACAATTGCACAGACCCCTCTGCCACAGCAGTTCCTTTTCTATACATGTTGTCTTTGGTCAGGGGAAGAATGAATAACTACATAACCAATAAATCATATATCATGTCCACATATTTGTCAGGTTTAAATTCACGAAATTGGATTTAGACATTTCTTCTGTTGCTAATAGGAGTTAAATATATCTTCATTAGACTATTTGATGCATGATGCTCGCCTGGCATCGTTCAGGTTTTCGTTTGAATTGTTTGCTGTACAAAGATACTGAAGCACCAATATCAGGACTCAGATCCATACATGGGCTTTATATGCTACTGACCTTTTGAAGATCCATACATGGGCTTTATATGCTACTGACCTTTTGAACTTTCTGTTTTTCAGGACGAGAAGACCAGGTACGAGGAAAGGCAGAAGCAGGGCTACTAGGCCAGTGGTGTTGGGTGTCTTAACGCAAAAACTTTAGGTGGCAGTCAAATCTGATGCCTGAGCTGCTGTAAAAAAATGCTCAAGGATTGCCAAAATGCTGTCAGTCCGAACCGCGAACTCTTGGAACCCTGTCTATGCTTAAACTTGTACTAAGACAAATGTGGCTCACCCCTTCGCTTCCCTCTACTCATATGTTTGCTCCAGCATGCTAATGTCTTCTTGCTGTGTTAAGATTTGCATCGGGCAGGTATATCAGTTTCTTGGGCTTTGGCACGTTCCTAAATCTGCTTCTTGAGCGCCTGAATGAGTGGCAAATAGGGTAGTTGTGATGTGGCCTATTGGCCTTGTAAATGGCTTAACGTTTTTATTGTTGTCTTGGGCGGTTCGTTAGTTCGATGTGTGTTGGTCCTATAGGATTATTTTCCGCTGCATGGTGGGTATGGCCGTATGGGCACCTCCCTTTTGGTTCACCACCAGCCGCTACGCCTACGGCACGCCTTACCATAGACCTGGTTAAATGGGTTAGATCAACTGTGTTGATCTGAGACATGGTATTGTTAGTCTGATCTAGGTATGATATAGTATGAATAGTAAATGGGTCATGCTTATTCGGCTCGATCGGGTGTGTTGTGTTTGAGTTGGCACTTTGGCACGGCTGACCGGTTTGGCATTCTTAGCATAGTAATTCTCATGTGGTGGTATAGTAAATCTTTTGAGGTAGTATAGTAAAATTGTTTATAATTGATAGCAAAATTACTTGTATTAAGGTTACTCTACTCTTCTAAGCACGGATATGTGATTTAGCAGTAAAATTACTTATGATTAGCAGTAAAATTACTTGTGACTGATGATAAAATACTTGTGACCGTGCTCAATGGGTCACCGATGGCCTGTTGAGCTAAGCATGTCCGGGCCAGCTTGATATGGTTTGACTCCTTTATCATACCTAGGTCAAAGTATAGACATATAAATTGATAAGATAACTTATTCGGACAAACACTATGGGGTTGTTTGGTTGCCTGCATCGGGGTGGCTCGCACCAGCGCATGCAGGGAGATGGCGTTTGGTTGCCTACATCGGGGTGAGAGCCTGCACGAGCGGATGCAAAAAATCAACTGGAGCCAGGCTGAGGAGAAACGCGGCTGAGGACCTTCTCTACTCAGCCTGGCCACGCTCATGCAGCTGCATCAGCTCATGCAGGCAACCAAACATGCCCTATCAGACCTAAACCTTGTTTGTTTTGGCTTTTTATCTAGTTTATAAGAAAAAATCAAAGCCTAAATAAAGAGGTGGCCTTTTCATCCAACTTATGAAAAGTTTAAGTCATTTTAAGTATAAAAGCCAAAAGCCATTAGAGAGGTGCCTTTTTTTTGTTTTTGTGGAATGAAATATCTCTTTACCACTCAAGTTCGCTAAAATTACCCACCAAATACCATTCATATATAACTCCAAATGCTTTCATTTTTCCTCCTTTTTCCTCCTTCCTACTTTGTTTTCTTTTCCACCATCACCCCCTCCCGACGCTCGATGCCGGCCTCCCTCTTCCCCGCGCCCGATGCCGCCAGCTTCCCTCATCCCCACGCTCACCTCCGTCAGCCTCCCTCATCCCTGCGCTCCACCTTGACCGCCTCTCTCTTCTCCGCGCCTTGATGCCGCCGGCCTCCTTCTACCCCACGCCCCGACGCCACCGGCCTCCCTTTTCTCGCGCCCAACGCCGCTGGCCTCCCTTTCCCCGCGCCTGACGCCTCCAACCTCCTTCCCCGCGCTTGTCGCCACCGCAGCTGATGTTGTGTGTTCGTGCATTTTTTGTGAATTTGTTATGCGTTCATGCATGATTGAAGACTAAGGAAAAGCTAGAAAGTCTAAGTCTAAACAAACAGAGCTTATACCTGACTTGTTTAAAAGTTAAATGCTTATAAGCTGATTAAGCTAAAAGGTTAACTTTAAACTATAAACAAAAAAACATAAGTCAAAATAAACAGGATCTTAATCAAGCTATACACTATCTTATCTGTACCGTTTCGTACCGGACTGCCCACTTTGCCAGCTCTGTGAAACCACTCCACCGCCTCTGTTTTCTGATGCTGAGGCCTTCCATTCACCGCGTGCCTCCATCATATCGTGCTGGCCCTTCAGGTAGTGCTGATGTTGCCTGAGCTGCCACCTCCCACTATCTCCTGCCGCCTTGAACGCCTGACACCTCCTCATTGTTGCAATCATAAATCTTCCTCTTAACTTCAGCCACTGCTAGGCCTTGGTTGGGTGGGTTGCCCTTCGCCAACATGAGGTAGCTGGCCAGGCCTGTGGAAGCACACAGCAGGAAGATCGACACAAATAGAAGGGCATAACAACAAAATTGCATGATAAATGTATCATCATTGGCCATAAACCCAACAGGCAAGTGACAGGTAGAAATACCAGTGCAATGGAAAGAAGCACATCACTGGAATTGTAAATGGAGAACTCAAGGCCTCAGAAACACGATCGTCAGTGGCCGCAAGAAATAAATAATGTGTTACCATCACGTGACGTTAGGAACAAAAATCTATGCCTCAGGCTGACAATTTGTACATCAATCGAGCTTGTTTTTGAGCTTATACGACATTCAATGTGTTCAAACTGAGCATTGGGCCTCAGATGATAACAGGTCATCACTTGCAACCATGTAGGAATTTGAAAAATACAAATGCCTAACCAAAAATCGAAAGGAGACAGTTTTGAAAACAACATGTAGTGGCAACTAATAGCACAGAGGCCATAGTAACAAGGGGTGATTGGTTGGGTGGGCGGCCCAAGACCAAAGGGTTGCATCGAAATGTTACCATTTCATCATTGCCCACTGAAATTAAGCTCCGAACCCATAATTATACAACTATAGCTCACAAAACAAAGCTCAGCAAGACTAAGTGTCATCCCATCACAGGCTTCGGTGAAAATAAAGCATGTGGCCTCAACCAAAAATGACAGTACGGAGATTAACCAATCAGGCCACAGACACGTTAAATTCAGCATACTTATAAGCAGGGAAAGATCATCTGCACCACAAGCTACAGCAAGAGAGAAAAAGATGCTGATAGCCGTGGCAGCGACCTTTTGCCTTGTACGCAGACTTGTATTCCTACGCGGCAGCATAGAGCTCGTCTCATCTCCCCCACAAACCCCAGTATCTTGTCCATCTTCTCCCTCTATGGCCAACTGCGAGATACCAAATCCTCATCTTTTTGTGCCGGCGGGTTTAGATGTTGAAGATGGCGATCAAAATCGCCTCGAAAGGGCCGACCTCGTCTTTGGTGGCAATCCTCCCAAAGATCATGAAGAGTATGGCCATTGCGGTGGTCCGTCCGGCTCTGCAGGTCGACCAGATTGGTCAAGCCATCCTGGAGATCAGACACTTCGTGCAGGATGAACTGGGGGCACGTGTAATTGGCTGTACTCCTCACCCTCTAGGGGCTGGTCTATTCAAATTTAGTTCGCCTCTGCGAAGGGATGCTCTTATCTATGGCAACCCACATCAGATAGACCATAACCATAATGTTAGATTTATCAAGCATGATGAGGGTGTGAATTGTAGAACTTCAACTTTCACTCGTGTGGGCTGGGTGATGCTTTTAGGCTTCCCGGCCGCTGGATTACTTGGATATGCATTATGTGGCACATGCGGTCTCACCTTTTGGGAAACTGTTACACTGGATGGAGAATGATAGAATTAAAGGGAGAGTTCAGGTTCAGGTACTGGCAAAAGGGATAAATGCAATTCCTCGCAAGCTAGTCATTAAGAAGGGCAATGCTCCCAGAGATCAGGGAGAATCCTAGACTGTTTATGTATTCATTCTTAACACAGAATTCCCAGATGTGCTACCTCAGGAGGAGGACAACCCCCAAATGTTAAATGGGGGCATTCTGGATCATATGCATGGGCAAGTGTTTCAGGCAGTGTCGCCGATTCCACCAGCCCAGCCAGATCCCCACTAGGATAACTGGGATCAGGCTCCACAGTCAGGGGGTGCAGATTGGGGCCGCAATGCAGCTCCCGCAGCAGTCCAAGAGCAAACCTCCCTGTCAATCTCTTCAGCGGTGGGTTCTGAAAATTCAACTGTCAACTTTGTTCCAGCTCCAGGACCTGACATGGAGGTTAACATGCCAGAGCTGCAGCCTGAAATAGAGCCCCAGCAAAACTTTCAGCACCAAGCTTATCGGGCTCCCATGGGAACGGAAACACCCTTCGGTTGTGATAGTAGATAACATCTGCAGAAGCTACTCAAGGAAATGGCCATGATTCCAATGATTTACAAGCCAGTCAATGAAGTCCTACCTGTCCAAGTGAAGTTGGTTAATACAACCCTGGAGAATTGGAACCCGAAGAGAAAGTGGGAGATTTCTATGCACCGCTCTATTTTCAGTGCCACAAATGAGTCTCTGGTGTCCCCTAAGAAGAAAATAGCTAGAAAATTAGATTTTAATGATGTGGCTTCAAGCTCTCCCTCTACAGCTTGTCTCGTTTTCTATCTCTATATTTCACAATGGGGTTGTCTATTGTACAGTTACCTTTTTTTTATTTTCAATCAATTTTCAGCATTGAATCTAGATTCATCCACCCACGTCACTCCCTCACTCCACATATAAACCCACTTATCAACTCTAACCCTAACCTCTACCCCAACCTCTCCCTCACTCCACATATAAAACCACTCATCAACTCTAACCCTAATCACTACCCCAACCCCACCCTACCCCCCAGCCGCCCCCCCCACCACTACTACATAAAAGCTCATCACAAGCAGTTCGGAAACATCATCGCAGACGGTTTTTGAATCATCTGTGCTTATGGTCTGTAATACCCTAAGTGCATTGCAGATGGTTTTTGAACCGTCTGTGATACAATTATCATAGACGGTTCCTAAATAGAACCGTATGTGATAACGATTATTACAGACGGTTCTTATTACGAACCGTCTGTGATAGTATATTATTACAGACGGTTCTTACTTGATAAGTTTCAATCGAACTAAAAAATAGGTCTCCTTCAGTTCATGAACATTCTCTGATTACGCTGTTTGCGCTAATTGTGCTATAAAACAGCGCAATCAGATAATACAGATAAACCAAAGCTGGCTTATTTATAAAAACAAGATCATCCTAACCATATCCATCTAAGCATCACATGTAAGAACTAAGCTATCAATAAATAATTTTCATATGCGTCATATCCATCCAAGCATCAAGGAAGAGAGGGGAGGGGATCAGATGGGGATATGAACAAAGTACTGACGCCGATGACGGAGAGGAGACGACAGCGTCACTGTTGTGTCACGATGGTGACACTACAGAAGGCACTCTTATGACAAGAGTTTCTTGTGCAGTGAACCGTGGCATCACAACTAGACACGGAGGAGCTCAGGGGAAGCGGCCAGCGCTTCAATCGGCGGCTTGGGGAAGCTAGCAGGTGGATTGGTTTGGAGTGTGTTTGGGGGAGGCATGTGGGGAGGCATATATAAGGGCATTTGGGTAGCGGAATCGAGAGGTCGCGACGCTTCAGTTTGCAAGTTTGAATAGAGGGGGCGGCAAAATATCACAGACGGTTTTTAATACAAATCGTTTGTAATGAGGTAATATCACAGGCAGTTTTTAATACAAACCATCTGTGAAGTATCACAGACGGTTTAAATAAAAAATTATCGGTGATATTTAGGAATATCACAGACGGTTCTTGGTAAGAATCGCCTATGATACTTCATAGACAGTTTTCACCATGATCCATCTGTGATATTTCTCTTCACAGACAGTTTGTACTAAAATCGTTTGTGATTGTACTTAATACTAACGATTTTGATTAACCATCTATGATTAGGCATCTAGTATAACTTATTTTGGCCGTGCCACCGTCGTCGCCCACCGCTGTGCTTCTGTTGCCCCTCCTCCCTCTAAGCTCGGGCTCCAGTGAATTTAGGAGGAAGATGAGCTTGTCAGAGCACGAATCTAAACGCAAGATCGGAAGGTTAGAAAATCAATCAAAACTTAAGCAATTTTCAGGTGACTGTGTATTAGCAATTTTGCTTCCCAATTAACAGAAACATGCACCTGAGTACAATGTAACACAAGGACTCACCAGGGAGAGCAACAGAACGCTCCAGTTTACACGCCACGATCCATAGGACTCGGGCCACATACACATGACTCACCAACTAATGCGCATGAAAGCTAACAAACACGTGCACACATGTATAGTCACTTATTCATGCACACAGTGCCATGCAAGTCTATCTTTACGTGCGTGCCGGAGGCCGGAGCGCACGCGCTGTCTTCAGCTTAATTTGCAACGTCGCAGTCGCAGGCACTGCACAAGCTCATCAACGCACTGCTGATCATGCCGCGCTTGGTCACTGGGTGCCTCCTACAGTTCCTTGGCATTGCACGCCAACACCTTCCCCCCCTCCCCCACCATCACCTGCAGCACCACTGTCGCGATGTCGTCATAGTTGAATGACCCATCGTCATTCTTTGGCACCTCCACACTGATCCCCCTGTCTGCCATCATCTGTGCGATAAGGCCTGTTGGAGGTAATCTTCTCGTAGTCGAGATTGAGTCCGCTTCGTAGTCAAAGCCGAGTACGAGTCATAGTCGTATCATGCGGAGCATAAGGGTATCTCCAATAGTCCATGTCAGCTGTCTTTAAGAGATACCACGTAGGATTTTACGATGACATGGAAGCAATTAATTGAAGAGAGAGAGATAACAGTCATCGTTTCACCAAGTGGCCGACACGGCACTAGAAACAAGACACTTGCGATGACGCTTTGAGCTATTGAAGTTGTATCGTTGGTTCTTCACGTGTTTTGTGGATGCATTGTGGTTGTTGGCCGAAATTGAGCAAGGGAACAGAGCCCACACTTTCTTGTGCGTGGGAGCCATTTGGGACTATTCAGCCTTCATTTCTTCCACGTGGGGGAGCGATTTCACCACTGGAGATCCCCTACTTGAGCCCATCTTCCCTTCAGTTGTCTCAGATCTGATGAGGCCAGCTGCAACTCGGGCTCACCGATGGCGACCGTTCCTCCACCCTCACTTGGTGGCTGGTAATTAGCTCCTCCTCCTAATCCCTTTCTCTTTTCTCATATCCCTCCTCCCCCTCACCAACCGCAACTATGACCCTTCCTCCCTCGCCAATCGCCACCACAAGCCCTCCTCCCCCTCACCGACCGTCATCGCGGCCCCTCCTCCCCTCATCGACTGCCATAGCGAGCCCTCATCCCCCTCGTTGACCACCACCATGACCCCTCCCCCCTTGCCGACCACCATCGCGACCCCTCGTCCTCCCTCGCCAACTATGACCCCTCCTCCCTCGCCGACTGCAACCGCTCGTCCTAATCCTCTTCTCTTCTCTCAGATCCGACGAGGCCAAGGTGAAGGTGCCACTCATCCTTGTTGACGGTGACCTCTCCTCCTCCCTCATCCGATGCCCTGGTAAGTATGCAACTCCTTTAAGCCATTCCCTTCCCTTCTCTTCCCAAGCAGTTCGTGCCTTTACTAAGCATGGCTTCGGTGTGGCCTGCTCGTAGATGGGTCTCCAAAGTCATGTCATGGCGGTGCAGCCACTGTGAGGCAAGTCGACGTTGAGCACCTCCGCCTACCCCATAGATTCCGCCACCACCTCCATGGATGGAGGTTCTGAAATTTGGTATGATCTAATCATTCTCAATGTTATACTATATAACATATTCTTCCATGTCATTCCTTATCTGAAATTTCAAGACTATCCTACTAACCTAACATTTGTAATTGTCTGTCAATTGAATTCCTACTTATTTCATACATTAATTAAAAGACCAAAAGCATCTAGAAAAGTTATACAATAGACCATTTGGAAACTTAGGGATTTCATTGTCTATTTCTCACTAACGTCAAGAAAGAAAAGATGTTTTTGGTTCTTGGTTCCACTGGTTGGTTTCTAATTGAGAGACCATGTGGTTGTGACCCCATATTTGTGATGAGTAATTGACGCGTGTTCGGGAAAGTTTGAGTTTTGTTTGAGTGGTTTGAGCCATGTCGTTGCGTGGTGCAGTCGGTTTCGGTCGGACCTTGTCAAACTAGGTCGAACGTGCTTAAGTCGTTTATTTTTCGTTTCGATCGGTTTGGGCTTTGAGTATTTCGTCTGATGCTAATGTATGGTTACATTATTTCGAGCGGTGCTATGTGATTTGTTTCTTGTTTATGATAGCTGCAGGACATCGAGGCGGAGTCGTGGCGAGGCACGGGATGACCGGACTAGGTGCTGGCGGTGCCGAGGTCAGAGCGGTCGGGATGTGTCAAAGACGGCGAGGACTCGAGATGGTTGCGAGGCTTGGGTGGCAAGAAATGAGGAAGCTTCCTGGAAGGTGCAGGAGGGGTGTTTTGGTAAAAGCGCAGGGCTGCACAAAAGGAAGCGGATTTTGTTTCGAGTTAATGGATAAAGCGTGGAGTAGTTGGTGCTATTGGGTAAAGTGTCATGCAAACCCGGTAGTAGAGGCTATAAATAGAGAGGGTGCTCACTAGTGCAAATTGAGAGAAAGAGAGAGTGTGTAAGGGTCTTCTTATTCTTTGATCTCCCTGTTTGCATGAGTTGCAGGCAGCAGTAGTTGAGGAGTTGGTGGTGTACGTAGTGGTTGTGTTGTTCTTATCATTGCAATTGCGTATGGGGCAGTAGCTTTGTTTTTCTTCCTGCATGAGTTGGATCCTAGTGATCACAAGTGCTTTGTATTTTTGGGTGTTTGTGCTGTAAACCTTTCATATCAATCATTCAGCTCTGTTCGTTACGTTGAGTTCATTTGTCTTTGCAATTTGATGTTTTGGTATGTCTTTTTGGTCTATTTCCTCTCTTTCCAGTGCTGATTTTGTTGACTGCTTGCAGTTCCGAACAGCAGCTCCATCTCTTGCAGTTTAAGTGCTTTTCGTCCAGTTCAGTCTAGTTAAAATTTCAGTTCGGTTCTGCTATAAAATTTCCATGATGCAGTAGTTTACTTAGTCTGAAATTCTTGCTTACGATCTGCTGTTTTGGGCAGCAAAAAACAGCAATCGGATGCTTCCTCTAGATATCTATTGCTGCTATTTTTGTCTGCTTTTGGTCTGAAAATCAGCAAAGAGGGTAGCAGTACAGTTTTTGTCTCTTGGCAGCAAAGCTTTTTCAGTGCATTAGTTTGTCTCTTGGTAGCAAGGACTCCTTTTGCCCAGCTTTATTTTTCAGTTTTATCTCTCCTTTGCAGCAGTGTTTGTTTCCTTTTTGATCTTTCAAGTACTAGGCAGTTTGGCAATTGCAGATTCTTGTGTGCTTCCGGTTTTGCTTTTCTTTGCCTATTTGTGTTTTCGGCCAGTGCAGTTCTGCTTGATGTTCATTATTTACTGGCTCAGTACATGTTTAGTCTAGTGTGTTCTTTGCTTCTTCGATGAAACTCTTTTACAAACAGTTCTTCAGGTAGGATATGGTGATCCGATTTTTGCCCAATTTCCGTGAGTCTTTTTAGTCAATCGGAAAATTGTGCCTAGCTTTCTATAAGCGAATTTTTGCTTCATAGCTTCTATAGTTATTGGAGAAGCGAATTGAGTGGATACTAGGGGGTGATTTTTGAAGGCACCATTCATCCCCTCTCTGTTGCCGTTTTCGATCCAACACTAATTCAAAATATACAATATACATGTCACATGGTTTATTTTGTTGTCTGTCTCCAAATCTTTGTTGTATTCCAGTGGCGGTTAAATAAATTAATTTTGCATTATTGCATCCTTGTTGTTCTTTCATGTCCTCTTCTGCTTCATCATCATCCCATATTGGTTGGGCAGATGGCTTTGGTTATGTGCTTTCAGATTGACAGTGTTAAGCACATTTACAATGAGTGTGTTCTTTCATTTCACTAGTAGAATTATGTTGGCAAAGTATGAATGAATTTACATCAGAGATGAATGCTGAAGTGTTCTATTGTATCCAAATTGCCAGAATGTATGTGTTGTGACTACTGACCAAACAGTAAAGTAGGAGAGTAGTGTAGTGGAGATGATGGATGGACAATACTTGCCCCTTCCCTATGTTTAGGGTGGGCATATATATTTCCATGAGAAGTATTTTACAATAATGCCCTTACATCCATATGCCCCCCGTAGAGGTATCTATGTCATTATACACATCGCATTTTGGGCTTTACAACCCTTTAGCAGGCCGGATGGGCTTAGGTGGGGGCCACCTCTACAACAGGAGCCTCTCATGGTGAAGGGCTTCACGGACCGAAGCCATGTCGCTGAGCCATTTGGCCCCTCTGTCCCTGCGGCCTGTAATCTTCTGTGATGTTGTGCGGAAACGATTTTGCCAGTGCAGGCTAGCCTCGTGGCGCGGACACGGAGTCGATGTGCAGGCCGGCCTCGTCCTACGGACATAGAGTCGATGTGCAGGCCGGACTTGTCCCGCAGACACCAAGTCGAAGGGTAGGTCGGACTTGTCCTGCGAACATGAAGTCGAGGTCCAGGTCGGACTTGTCCTACGGACACGAAGTTGAGGTGCATGTTGGACTCATCCCGCGGACACAAATTCGAGGTGTAGGTTGGACTCATCCCGCGGACATGAAGTCGAGGTGCATGTTGGACTCGTCCCGTGGACACGAAGTCGAGGTGTAGGTCGGACTCATTCTGCGGGCATGGAGTCCAGGTGTAGGTCGAAGCCAGTGGCCCGCAGCCCAATGATGGTGTTTTAATGATGTCGAGGATCACGACGGTCGCTGGCGCGCAACGGGAGTCGAACCATGCGCTGGCGCGGAGTGGGACATGCAGCAGCACCGGATTAGTGCGTCATGGGAGGTCAGGCGGCCGCACGACCGCGGTCGTGTGTTCCTTCCCGAGGTTGTAGGACACGTGGCAGAGTGGGATTGGCGCGTCGTGGGATGTCAGGCGACCGCACGACTGCGGTCGTGCGTTCCTTCCTGAGGTTGCGAGACATGTGGTAGAAGGGGATTGGCGCGTCGTGTGATGTCAGGCGGCCGCACAACCATGGTCGTGCGTTCCTTCCCGAGGTTGCGGGACGCGTGCGCGTGCACGACTGTGCGGCTTCGGCTTCTACCGGTTGCGCTTCCCGATCATGGGGGAGGCGAAGGGCCTTTATATATGCTCTCGCCGCCGTACCATCATCCTTCCCCACTCATTGTCGCCTGATCCCTTTCTTGCTCTTTGCTCTTGCGTGCCCTGCTCTTGCCTCGTCTGTTGCCGCCATTCGCCACTGCCACCTTATGCGTCACCGCGCCCTTTGAAACGATGGCCCGCTGTGAAGAGCACTCTCGCCAGCCCAGCGATGGCGCTTCCTCCAGCCACGGTGCTTCCTCCCATTGGTGCATCTCGTCAACGATGGAGGTGGAGTACGCCCTGGTGGGGCACGACCCGTCGCTAGCCGACAAGCAGTGGATTGCTGAGAAGAAGCTCGACGACACCTGCTCGAACGTGTTGGCGCAGAGCCTCGTGATGGAGGAGACGATCCGGTCTCTTCTACGTGAGGGAAAACTGGCGGACCACAACGCAGTTCGCCTGCCTGCCAGTGACGAGACGAAGCCGCACCCGGAGGAGTCGGAGGCGGTCGTCTTCGTCGCGTATTTCGAAGCTGGGCTCCGAATCCCGTCAGCCATGTTTGTCGGCAACGTCCTTCGGACATATGGGCTGGAGTTGGCACAGCTGACTCCGAACGCGATAGCTCGCCTGGCTATCTACAGCTGGGCGACATGGACAGAGGGGGCCTGGCCCAGCGCCTCTTTGTTCGCCTTCCTCCACGACGCACGGTTTCAGCCGAAGAAACTCGACGGAGGGGAGTTTTCAAACTTTGGCAGTGTCAACTTCGTTCTACGGTCACCGTGCATGAAGATCTTGCTCGCTAACTCGACCCGAGTGAAGTGGGAGTCGAACTAGATGTGGCGGTGGTTCTACCATCGTGTGGCAAGCGGTAGTAGTCTTCGATGGATGGGCCAGCCCATGTCGTTCAACTCGTCGCCCACAGTGCCCATTGACCGCGATGACAAGCAGAGGGCGCGGAGGCTTGTGGGGATCATCCTCCCTTCAACATGCGAGACCTCGCGGAGGAGTTCGTCATTTACGGTGTGGTGCCGCTCGCCCGACAGTGGCACACCCAACCCGGGCCCGTCCGCCCTGACGGTGTTTGGCCGTCCTTATCTTCACTGCCGAGGCCCTCCAATCCTCGTAAGTTCTTCCGTCGCAGAGTGCGTACAAGACTTCCTTTGTATTTTTTCGTAATCTTGCCTCATTGTTTCATGTGTAGGACTTCTTTTGGAGGACGTGGAGTGCACGGTAGTTGTGTTCCTTGGGCCATACGTGGCCAAGGAGCACAGCCTGCATGTGTCCATAACGGCGAAGCTCGGGCGGATAAACCAAGTATGCGAAGCTTTGGGCATCTCTGTGCCGGAGCGCGCCACTCCGGCCGCAAGCCGGGCTCACCCCCGCGACAGCGATGACAAGGGGGAGGCCTCCCCCTCGCCGAAGGGCCCGGTCACCTGCAGCCAGATTAAGCCCGGTAGCCGCCCGTCCTGCAGATCCCGCTGGAGCCGAAGGCACGATGGTCAGCGGCTCCGACTTGGCAGAATACGCCAACTTAGACTTGGAGGTGGAGGCAAACCGCCTAGCTTCTGGCGATGAGTCCTTAGGTGGCACGAAGGACAAGGGGCACGATGTGGACGTCTAGGAGGGTGAAACTTCGTCTCCCACGCCGGCCATGGAGGCGTCGCCCAAGGCCCCGAGCAAGAAGCGTGCTCGGACACGATCACCTGCAAGGCTGGAGAAGGCGTTCGAACTGGTGGTTGGGGGCATGTTGGAGTCAGACTCTGACATGGAGGCTGCCAGGGTTGACGAGGGCCCCGTCACCTCATACGCAAGCGTTGCCGCCGCGGTCCGGTCCGAGGCGGAGCGGACATCCCGACGTACTTCATCAGTCTGCGACGAAGGTAGGCCTAACTCTTTTTCCCCCGTGACTTCACGAAGCTCTCTCCGATCTGGTCCTTGATACCATCGTCGACATCAGCGGAAACACGGTCACTGGGATGCGGACAAGGCTTAAGCAACGGGAGCGGATGCGAAGTCTCCGACGCACTCGCCCCGGACGCGACGTCTGTCCCCACCACTATGGAAGTTGTCGGCGCGGAGACTCGGCGACTGACTGTCTCCGACTTCGTCCCCGACCGGAGATGCTGCGATCCCTGCAAGCATCCGCTGACTGTGCAGACGCCGGATTGGACCGGCGGGCGCTGGCGTCATGCGGCTCAAAGCTGCTGGAGGGCACCATCAAGGCCACGGGGATAAGGGTAAGCGTCCCTATCCTCGATTTATACTTGCATTTGCATTTGAGATTTGACTGACAACTGCGTTGTGTACGTTCTTACCCTTGCTTGCGCCCTGTAGGCGGCTCGCACTCGCGAGCGGGGGCCGTTGGAGGACCGGCTTCACGCCGCCGAAGAGGCCAACATCACCACCGAAGAAGTCAATGCCACCAAGGACGAGCGCCTCCGTTTCCTTGAGATGGAGGGCGCGAAGGTGATCACGGAGGCTCGGGCGCTCGCGGAGGAGAGGAAGCGGGCGGCCACCAAAGAACGCAACGGGCTACTCCAGCAGATCGCCGCGCTGGAGGAGGAGAAGGCTCGGCTGGCCGCGTTGCTCAAGGAGAAGGACCAGGCCCTGGGCGAGGCCTTCGTAGTGGCGTGGAGCTCGATGGAGGCTCTGGAGAGTGCCCTCTCTGACCTCTCCATGATCGTGCCACCCTGCACCTTTGGCCCCAAAGAACTGCCGCGTACCCTCCGGCATATCGGGGAAGCTTCAGGCCTCGTCCTCAACGCCGCGCGGTCCTTTGGCAACCATTGCTCTATTGTGACGACGCGCATCGCCCTTGCCCTCCTCCATCACCGAGGATGTCTTCACGTGGGTGAGCTGCCCAACCCCCGGCTGGAGATGTCAGCTGGAGCCAGGGTTATGTTGGGCGCCGTACACACCTTCCGTTGATCCACTCGAGCCTTGCATGAAAGGATCTGGGACTACATCGGCGAAGCCGCAGCGAAGGTGGCGATGCGACAAACCCTCCAGGGCAACGTGGACTTTGGAGCTTGGCTGGACGGAGTCCCACACCATGACGAAGATGGCGCCGCCAGCTCGGAGCGTGGCGTCGTGTAGGATCGGAAATGGCAACAAAGGGGGGGGGGGGTGAATGGTGCCTTTAAAAAATTTGCCCCCTAAAGTATCCACTCAACAATTCTCTTCTCACAAATAGCTATAAGAACTATGATGAGAATGAGTCATGCTCTCTGGAAACTTGGACTAAAGAAGCACAGCCAAAAATACCAAAGCACAGCATGCAGCAGAAAACAAGGAACAGGAAAATCAGTAGTCAAAAGACAGCAGGCCAGTCAGACCGCATCCTCAAGGCCGGTCAGACCGCCTGGGTGAGAATGGTCAGACCGCCTACCCATGGCCGGTTAGACTGCCTTGGTGCGGCCGGTCAGACCGCCTCTTCAGGGCCGGTCAGACCGCCTTAGTCCCTCCGGTTTGACCGCTAGGATTAGCGGTCAGGCCGCCCTTCACCATCCGGTCTGACCGCCGGTATGAAACCGTCGACCGGCCTTCGCCGAGCAAGTGCGAGAAGACCAATGAAAGCGGTCAATTTTGACAGAACTGAAAATACTCGAGGAGGACTTTAAAACCGGAGAAAAGAAGGCAAATGCAGAGCTTCTCAGGTTAATTCCTTTGAGCTATGAACTAAATATCACCAAGACTTCAAGAAAGTGAAAATGCTGACCGAGATCATGCACAAATAGAAAATTCTGAAATTTGGCAAGGAGAAGTCAGCTGGAATGACAAAGTTCATATTCCTTGAGATTTTTAGCACCTTTGCTCATGGGACTTTGAAATACACCAGGGAATGACCTCAAGGCAAGAGCACACAAATCTTGAGCCATCTCCTTAAGGGAAATCAAGAGAACCAAGATTCCCCTGACATCAAACCCTAGACAAATTAAAACAGAGGAAGCCTGCAGAAGTGCATTCAGGAGAAATACTTTGATTCAAACCTTTTCTCTCGAGAATGAGCTACCCAAGGGTGCTATAAGGTGAATCCCAGTCCAGAGAAAAAGATTTGCAGCTACAAACTCAAGAAATCAACTCAAAGACAAAAAGCCATAGAGAACACAGAGCGTAAACACATCACAGAGGACATCAGGAAATAAGTGCGGCTCAACAACTCTCCTTCTCATATTGATATTGAGGAAGAGAGATGAATAATTACAAATGGTTTAGCTCACATCTCACTACATGCTTCACAAACTGAGAACACACACGCGCAGAGCACCCTGCTCACTCCCTCTCTTGAGCTCTCACTTCAGGAATACCACCTACTGATGAGGACATCCTTTCCATAGATACAACTGTGACAACTCCACAACATACTCAATAAACTGAAACTATGATACAAGGACCAATGACTCGAGCGCGAGCACGTCAACTTAACCATCAGGTGAATGCGTTCCTAAGTTTTCATACAAATGTTTCAAAGAATGGCATACTACTTAACTCTTGTGATGATTTAATTGTCCTTAGGAACCATGGGGAAGAACCACACGAGATCAAGTGTAGAAGTGGAACCGTCAAGTGCAATCCAAGTCCTGTTCGCGAGTTCGACTCAGATTCGGCCTTTGTAACAGCCTCTACTTCAAAAGGCCATAACTTTTGATCCAGAAGGCTTCTCGGGGCCCGTGAGTACTCGTTGGAAAGCTCTTGGAGTCTACTTTCAAATGGATCTAGTCTCACCTCCAAACTCTATCCGAACAGATCACAAACTATGAAACAAGTTACATTACTTTTCCAGTCCGAGTCAAAGTGGGCCGAGGGCCTTGTAACTTAGGCTATTTGGGCTGGTACTGTTCACGTGAATAGTACTATGGCCGTGTGAACAGTAACTATGAATAGTACCACATCCCTTGTCATTAGATAAGTACGGCTTTCCCCTCCCCTATTTAAGGAGGTCACACCCCTTTAGTTTTCCTTAGGTTTTTCTTAAGAGATTATTCTGCTTAACAGTTTTACCGCATGTTCGGTTGAGGAACCCCAACTTGTGAACTTAAACATTATTCGCAATACAATTTTATATTGCATCTTAAACTCTCTTGCTTGTGTTCTTGATTCACTTGCAGGAGATAGCCTTTTTGGCGAGGTCAATCGTGTTCGGCACGGTTGATAACCAACGGATGCGAGGGGTTCGATCTGTTTTGGTCGGAGCCTTTGGATCATCAACGTTGAGTTCTGCACAATCGACTTATCAGTACCTCTCGGAAGATCGGGTTATCGTCACATTAGTTGGTATCAGAGCAACGGTTGCCTGTGAGGTAATTCGTCCCTTTTAGATTAATTTATGTTTATCATATCGTCCCAAAACCCCAAAAAATTAGCCACAAAAAATTGTCGTAGTGTTCTTCCGTTGTCCCAACACCCCTTGTGCCATTGCAATTTTTCTTTTTAGTATTGCTCATTGAATTTTTGGTTACATTGTCATGTTCAAGTTGCTGATTGCTAGTTTAGTCAGAGTCTAGTTCGTCATTGCCTAGTTGCATCTTGTGTTCCTTTGCGTAGCTTCATCGTTGTGTGTTCTTGTTCCTTGCCGCGCCGCCATTCCTTACCGCGTCGCCTTCCTTACCGCTTCCCATCCACTACCACCCCATCCGCTGCCAACCATTGCCGCGACCCCCTGCCAACCATTGCTGCGACCCCCTGCCTTGCCATCTCGCTTGTCTCGTCCTTGTGCAAGAAAAAAATAGGGTTTTGGACTCAGAAAAGAGAGAGAGAGAGAGATTTGATTTCGGTTGTTTAAAAAAACAGAAAAAAGAGAAAAAGAGAAAAAAGGAAAGAAAAAAGGGAAAGAGTCCATCTTTGCCGAAATTTGGAAAGTGCATCAAACCATCGCCAAAAATAGTGAAAATTGGTGAAGCTGTGTTTCATACATCCAAAAGCCTCCAGAAAAAATTTGAGTAATTTCGGCCACGCGATCCAAAGTTATAGCAGTTTCAATTGAGGTCGAAACGAATTCGAGTCCGTTTCCGACACACCTTCAGTAAAACGGGCATAACTTTTGCATACGGTGTCCGTTTTCGACGTTCTTATACTCGTTGGAAAGCTAACGACAAGCCCAATCCACAAAAATGACTAAAAAAAGCTAGTTGCCCTGTAAGACCCCCAAAATCGGCCATCTTTAGCCCTGAAATCGCATCGCAAGATTTTGGTTTTCTGTCTTTGGTGATTTTTTTGGTCTTCCCTTCGGAATTTGGGTTTCGTCCAGTTGAGAAAGTTGTAGATATCATCGAAACCTTTCAAATGAGTATATATAAGCCATATAAAACTTTGCATTTTCATCGTTTGAGACTAGCTGTTGTGTCTGCTTAATCTAGAGGGCTGTTCGCGTTTTACCGATATCGCTGTTTTGTGCTCTACATCACGCAGATAATCTTGTGCCTTAGAAAGAAGTTTGAGTAGTGGGCTAGCATCTCTCCTAGTACTTGTTGTGAGGTTCTCTTTTGCTTACATCAAGTCACATTGTTCGTTGCGTGTGCGTACATACACTTCCTTGCATAGGGCTTGATTGGCTAGCTATGATTAGGCTAGGATCAGCAACTTTTCACGTGTCCTTCGAACAAACTTTCAACTTGCATTTACTGAACTGATTATTGCTGATCCTTTTGCTACCATATTGTGCCTTCCAAGCTCCACCTACTCTTGATCAGAACAGGTCCCCTCTTGCAATCGTACCCACGCTCGACATGGTATCACGAACCAGCCACCGGTTGTACCACCTGTTGCATTGGTAAGAACACTTGTAAGAGTGTGTTAAGACACTTGAGAGTGTGTGATTCCACTTTCCATTACCTAGTAGTTGATAGGGATAATACATTTGTGTTGTCTTTTGTTTTCTACTAACCATGGCAGGTGAGACGTCTGATGCGCAAGAGTGTGTTTTAAATGGAGAGTTCATGACACTTTTGGATGAACAACGCGCTACCATTACTGAGGACATCGATCGGAAGCTGGATACAATGCAGTGGTCCAACAATGAGAGTATTGCAACACTCACTGCACACCTTGAAAGAATGGTGAATCGGCCACCAAACAATGGACGCGAGTATGATCACGATGCAGGCCAAGATCATGAGGAGGGAGATGATAATGAGAGACAAAACTGCGATGCCGATGCTGCATTTGCTGCCCAAGATGCACGCCCATGACACCACCCACATCAAAACCATCACGGTATGGGACGTAATAATTTTCAGCACCACAATGCTCGTGCTAATGATGACCCATTTGCTAAAATCAAATTTACCATACCATCTTTTGTGGGTACTTTTGATGCTAAAACTTATCTAGATTGGGAGATGATAGTTGAACAAAAATTTAATACCCATCTAGTTCCTGAAGTGCATAGAGTCAGACAAACCACTAGTAAATTAAAGATTTTGCTATCATTTGGTGGACTCAAGTAGTTAATTCTGGTTTAACACCTGATACATGGGATAGATTGAAGGTAGCTATGCGTGCTAGATTTGTTCCTCCTGCTTTTAAACGTGAAATGCGTAAGAAATTACAGCGCTTAGACCAAGGTAATAGATATGTCGAGGAATATTATCAAGAACTACAAATAGGCATGTTGCGTTGTAATGTTGTAGAGGATGAGGAGGATAAGATGGCTCGTTTTTATGGGGGCTTAAGGTGTGAAATTCAGGACATTAATTGATTACAAAGAGTATAACGATATCAATAGATTGTTCCAGCTTGCTTGTTTGGCAGAAAAAGAATTGCAGGGTAGGCAACAAAGGACAAGGAGCAACTATGGAAGTACGTCTACATCAAGATCGACGCCTAGGCAAGCCAAGATAGCCCCACCTCCTGTTTTTCGAGCTGCTGCCCCCTCTGTGAGTAGGGCGCGTTCAGCAGCACCTCCGTCACCATCACGCGCATCCAAGACGAGTAAATCTACTAGTATGCAAGCACTAGCAAAGAGCTCTTCATCGGTTGCTTCCACGGGCCATACGACGGGCATTGTGTGCCACCGTTGTAAAGGGATGGGCCACGTCATGAGAGATTGACCAAGTCAGTAGGCGTACATTGCGACAGAAGATAGTGGTTATGTAAGTGCTAGTGATGTTGAGGATGAATATGTTCTTGCAGCTAACCTTGCAGGCAATGGTGATGATCATGAGACAGACAACGATGGTGAGGAGATTTAGGTGCTGCTGCTATGGCGAATTATAGAACCATAATTGTGCAGCGAAAACTGAGCACTCAAAGAGAGCAAGAGGAGAAGGTACAACGTCATAATTTGTTTTAGATGTTCCTTATCGTCAAGAATTGCCGTGTTCGTGTTATAATTGATGGCGGGAGCTACAATAACTTGGTGGATTTAGGATTGGTCAAGAAGCTTGGCTTGACCACACGTGCGCATCCTCACCCATATCACATTCAATGGTTCAACAACAGCGGTAAGGTGAAGGTAACACAATCTGTGAGAGTGCATTTTTTCCATTGGTTCTTATCATGATGTTGCTGATTTCGACGTAGTACCTATGCAAGCCTGCTCACTTTTATTAGGTCATCCATGGGAATTTGATACCGATGCAACTCATCATGGTAGAAGTAATAAATACTCTCTTGTGCACAAAGGAAAGAAAATAACTTTGCTACCTTTGACACCTACTGAAATTGCTACTTGTGATAAAGAGCTAGCTGAAAATAAGAAGAAAGAACTTGAACATGAATATGAAAATCAGTAAATAGTAAAGAATGTTTTCCCACCTAAGAAAGAGAGGTTGGCACCTAGTTCTAGTACCGAGGGAATTAAATTAAAGGGTTGTGTCATGCTTGCAACTAAATCTGATCTTGCTGAAATTTGTCATGATGATATGCCATGCTATGCTTTGCTATGCAAAGATGCCTTATTTTCACTTGATGATGTATCTAGCTCTTTGCCGTCTGCTGTCACTAACCTTTTGCAGGAATATAAGGATATGTTTCTAGCTGAGATACCCCCGGGGCTGTCGCCTATTAGAGGGATTGAACACCAAATTGACTTAATTCCAGGAGCAACTTTGCCAAACCGTGCGGCGTATAGGACCAATCCGGATGAGACTAAGGAAATTCAGCGACAAGTCCAAGATTTTTTGGACCGAGGGTACGTACGGGAAAGCCTTAGTCCTTGTGTTGTGCCTGTTCTTTTGGTTCCTAAGAAAGATGGTAGTTGGCATATGTGTGTTGATTGTAGAGCCATTAATAATATCACAATCCGGTATCGTCATCCTATTCCTAGGTTAGACGACATGCTGGATGAGTTGAGTGGTTCTATGCTTTTCACAAAGATAGACTTGTGTAGTGGGTACCACCAGATTAGAATGAAATTGGGAGATGAATGGAAAACGGCATTTAAAACTAAGTTCGAGCTATATGAGTGGTTAGTGATGCATTTTGGTTTAACTAATGCACCTAGCACTTTCATGCGTTTGATGAACGAAGTTTTGCGTGCTTTCATTGGAAGATTTGTGGTGGTTTATTTTGATGATATTCTAATTTATAGCAAGTCATATGAAGAACATCTTGATCATTTACATGCTGTTTTTAATGCTGTGAGAGATGCACGTTTGTTTGGTAATCTTGAGAAGTGCACCTTTTGCACGGATCGAGTCTCTTTTCTTGGCTATGTTGTTACTCCACAGGGCATTGAAGTTGATCAAGACAAGATCATCGCTATCCAGAGTTGGCCGCCTCCTAAAACGGTCACACAAGTGCGGAGTTTTCTCGGGCTCGCTGGTTTCTATCGGTGTTTTGTTCGGGATTTCAGCACCCTTGCTGCACCACTGAATGAGCTTACAAAGAAGGGTGTTCCTTTTACTTGGGCCACCAAACACCAACAAGCTTTCGACGCTCTCAAAGATAAGTTAACACACGCCCCTTTTCTTCAACTTCCTGATTTCAGCAAGACTTTTGAATTAGAATGTGATGCTAGTGGCATAGGTCTTGGGGTGTGTTAATTCAAGAAGGAAAACCTATTGCTTACTTTAGTGAAAAATTAAGTGGTCCTAGTTTGAACTATTCTACCTATGATAAAGAATTATATGCTCTAGTTCGAACTTTGGAAACATTGCAACATTATTTATAGCCCAAAGAGTTTGTAATACATTCTGATCATGAATCCTTGAAATTAACATATTCGAAGTCAAAACAACCTGAACCGTAGACATGCTAAGTAGATTGAGTTTATTGAATCTTTTCCCTATATCATTAAATATAAAAAGGGCAAAGAAAATGTGATAGTTGATGCATTGTCTAGGAGATATACCATGCTTTCATAACTTGACTTCAAAATCTTTGGGTTAGAGACAATAAAGGAGCAACATGTGCATGATGCTGATTTCAAAGATGTGTTGCTAAATTGTCAAGAGGGAAAGGGTTGGAATAAATTTGTTGTGCATGATGGGTTCGTATACCGTGCTAGCAAGTTATGCACTCCAGCTGGCTCCATTCGTCTTTTGTTGTTACAGGAGGGGCATGGAAGAGGATTGATGGGTCACTTCGGCGTGAAGAAGACGGAGGACATTCTGTCCCATCACTTTTATTGGCCAAAGATGAGGCATGACGTCGAACACTTCATTGCCCACTGCACCACGTGCCAAAAAGCTAAGTCACAACTTAATCCTCATGGTTTATACATGCCTCTTCCTGTTCCAAGCGTACCTTGGGAAGATATTTCATGGACTTTGTTTTAGGGTTTCCTAGAACAAAGAAGGGGAGGGATAGTATTTTTGTTGTCGTGGATAGATTCTCTAAGATGGCTCATTTTATACCATGTCATAAAAGCGATGATGCTACAAATGTTGCTGATTTGTAATTTAAGGAAATTGTTCGCTTGCATGGTATTCCGAATACGATAGTTTCAGATCGTGATGCTAAATTTTTTAGTCATTTTTGGAGAACCTTGTGGGGTAAGTTGGGAACTAAAATGTTATTTTCCACTACTTGTCATCCCCAAACCGATGGACAAACTGAGGTAGTCAATAGAATATTGTCTACTATGCTTAGGGCTGTGCTTAAAAAGAACTTAAAAATGTGGGAGGAATGTTTGCCTCATGTGGAATTTGCTTATAATTGTTCACTGCATTCTACCACAAAGAAATGCCCTTTTGAAATTGTTTATGGTTTCATACCTCGTGCACCTATCGACTTGTTGCCTCTTCCAGCTTCTGAGAAGGTAAATTTTGATGCGCAACAATGTGCTGATTTGATACGTAAGATGCATGAGACAACTAAAGAGAACATTGAGATTATGAATGCTAAATATAAAGGTGCTGGTAGTCAAGGACGTAAACATATTACTTTTGAACCTGGTGATCTTGTGTGGTTACACTTGCGTAAAGAACAATTCCCTGAATTGAGAAAGTCTAAACTCATGCCTCGTGCAGATGGTCCTTTTAGAGTGCTTGAACGTATTAATGATAATGCATATAAGTTAGACTTGCCTGTAGATTTTGGGGTTAGCCCCACCTTTAACATTGCAGATTTGTGACCTTGCTTGGGCGCGGAAGATGAGCTTGAGTCGAGGACGACTCCAATTCAAGAAGGGGAGGATTATGAGGACATCCTTTCCATAGATACAACTGTGACAACTCCACAACAAACTCAACAAACTGAAACTATGATACAAGGACCAATGACTCGAGCGTGAGCACGTCAACTTAACCATCAGCTGAATGCGTTCCTAAGTTTTCATACAAATGTTTCAAAGAATGGCATACTACTTAACTCTTGTGATGATTTAATTGTCCTTAGGAACCATGGGGAAGAACCACACGAGATCAAGTGTAGAAGTGGAACCGTCAAGCGCAATCCAAGTCCTGTTCGCGAGTTCGACTCAGATTCGGCCTTTGTAACAGCATCTACTTCAAAAGTCATAACTTTTGATCCAGAAGGCTTCTCGGGGCCCGTGAGTACTCGTTGGAAAGCTCTTGAAGTCTACTTTCATATGGATCTAGTCTCACCTCCAAACTCCATCCGAACAGATCACAAACTGTGAAACAAGTCACATTACTTTTCCAGTCCGAGTCAAAGTGGGCCGATGGCCTTGTAACTTAGGCTATTTGGGCTGGTACTGTTCACGTGAACAGTACCATGACCGTGTGAACAGTAACTATGAATAGTACCACATCCCTTGTCATTAGATAAGTACGGCTTTCCCCTCCCCTATTTAAGGAGGTCACACCCCTTTAGTTTTCCTTAGGTTTTTCTTAAGAGATTATTCTACTTAGCAGTTTTACCGCATGTTCGATTGAGGAACCCCAACTTATGAATTTAAACATTATTCGCAATACAATTTTAGATTGCATTTTAAACTCTCTTGCTTGTGTTCTTGATTCACTTGCAGGAGATAGCCTTCTTGGCGAGGTCAATCGTGTTCGACACGGTTGATAACCAACGGAGTAGTGGTGTAGTGATTGCAAGAGGTTCGATCTATTTTGGTTGGAGCCTTTGGATCATTAATGTCGAGTTCTCCACAATCGACTTATCAGTACCTCTCAGAAGATCGGGCCATCGTCACATTACCTACTGCTTGCCTCCTCACAACATATGAAGGCAAAGGCTCCCACTCAAAGAAGGAAAACAAGAATTGCAGGCTAACTCCCACTCCCTTGCTCCATACACACAAGAGGCAAGGGTCAAAGTCAACATAACCAGGATTTGGATGGAAAACTAGCCTCCAACTCATGGCTTGAGTCAATTCTCCAAATTGCCCCTCAAGCACCTTCCCGGAAGCTTCCTACAACCGGCACCTTTACCGTCTGGACCTCGACTCCTCCCTGAGTCTAATCTCGTCTGCTCCACTGCACACGACCGCACCCAGCATCCTGACCGTCTGGACCTCAGCTCCTCCCTGAGCCTAATCCCGGTCCGCCTTGCCGCTGCCCGTCGTGTCCACCTGACTCCGACCGAGACCTCCGACTCCACCTGAGTCTAGTCCTGGTCTATTTCGTTGCACACGACTGCAAGCGACATCCAATCGTCTGGACCTTCAACTCCTCCCTAAGCCGTTGCCCGTCGTGTCCACCTCCGGTAGCTCCAGCTCCGGTTCCTCGTCACCCGACTCGCAACCACCTCAGCAGCCTCGATCATCTTCGACATCTCTGACCGTCTGGACCTCAACATCTCCTGTGCCTAGTCCCGGTCCTCCTCGCCTCACCATGACATAGCTCCGAAGTCCTGCAGTCACACAGACAAGCAAACCATCACATAGCACCGCACGAAACAGCATAATCAATATTAGCATAAGTAAAAGGTACTCAACCCTAGAATACCCAAAATAAACTCAAACTCTCTAACACAACCGTTAATTACTCATCACAAACATGGGGACACCTCCACATGGTCTCTCACGTCGATCCGCAGGTGTGACACCGGAGTCTTAGGGGTGTAGGTGTGTGTTGCCATGTACCCATTAACTATGTAAAACAGCGCCACATGGCCCCTTCTTTTGTGAATGAAGTGAAAATTGCTCAAGTGTTTTGATCATGCGTACTGTTTTACTGTGGGTAGGTGCTTGATAGGGGCTGCTTGCTAGTCTCAGAGCTCATGGTTCAGCGGCGCCTTCGGCATTGGGGGTGGGCGGAGGACTCCTTGCGGTTCTGGGAGACCCGGAGTTCGGCGGGGGAGACTTCGGCGTGAGAGTACATTAAGATGGAGGAGCCGGACGAGTAGCAATCTTGACTACCTGAATGCACTTGTAGATATTACTCTTCGCGAATGTAATAACCGAATGTCTCTGTAAACATTACTTCACAAATGCAATAAAATCCCTGGTGGAAGTAAATATGTGCCCCTGCCGTTCTTCTGTGATTGCACTTGTCTTCGACCGATAGATAGGACTTCGGGCGCGAAGCGGTCTCCGCTGGCCTTGCCCTTAACACACAGTATGCAATACGCACAAGGTTGGATAGGAGCGAAGGGCCGACACGACCCTCCCTGACTAGGTGTAAACTTTACAAACGCTTCATCAAAGTGGCGGCAGCGAAGCTGGCGACTAGCCGAAGTAGACGCCCGAGCGCTCCGTCCCCTACCCTTCATAGTGGCGGCAGCGGAGCTGGTGACTAGCCGAAGTAGACGCTCGAGCACTCCGTCCCCTACCCTTCGAAGTAGCGGCAGCAGAGCTGGCGACTAGCCGAAGTAGATGCTCGAGCACTCCGTCCCCTACCCTTCGCAGTAGCGGCAGCGGAGCTGGCGACTAGCCGAAGTAGACACTCGAGCACTCCGTCCCCTACCCTTCGAAGTGGCGGCAGCGGAGCTGGCGACTAGCCGAAGTAGATGCTCGAGCGCTCCTTCCCCTACCCTTCGAAGTGGCGGCAGCGGAGCTGGCGACTAGCCGAAGTATATGGGATTATTTGTATTTCTCCAAGCGGCAGTGACTCGGGAGAGTTTGCGACACTTTATACTCCGCAGCGTACGTGGAGGCTCGAAGCCGTCACTCGATTTTTTATATGGCTCGGGACGACAGTTCCCGACGCTTCATACTCCGCGGAGTACGCATAGCCTCAAAACCGTCAAGTGATTTTTTATACTATGTGGAGTTACGCGCGGAGTCTTAGCTCCGTGCGTCTTATTTATACTCCGCAGAGTGCATGCGGAGGCTTGCCTCCGCGTGTCTTATCTACACTCCGAAGAGTTGCTCAAGACGATAGAGTTACCGACGCTTTATATTCCGCAGAGTGCGTGCGGAGGCTTGCCTCCGTGTGTCTTATTTATACTCTGAAGAGTTGTTCGGGACGACAGAGTTCCCGACGCTTTATACTCCGCAGAGTGCGCGCGGAAGCTTGCCTCCGCGTGTCTTACTTATACTCCGAACAGTTGCTCGGGACGACAGAGTTCCCGACGCTTTATACTCCGCAGAGTGCACGCGGAGGCTTGCCTCCGCGTGTCTTACTTATACTCCGAAGAGTTGCTCGGGATGACAAAGTTCCTGATGCTTTATACTCCGTAGAGTGCGCGTGGAGGTTTGCCTCCGCGCGTCTTATTTATACTCTGAAGAGTGCACGCGGAGGCTTGCCTTACACAGAATGGAGACTAGTTATGCAAACGGTGTGTTTTATTGATATCCCGTTTGCGCGGGTGAGTTATTACAAAAGATAGGGTGTCGACCGTGCAGGGGGCATCTCCTCAGCCTTATGCATAGTATCGCCGTAGCTGGTCTGCATTCCATGTGTGACGGAGATTTTGCCCCTCTAACGTCGCAAGGCAATACGCTCCGCACTACAAAGCCATAGCGACAATGTAGGGGCCCTTCCACTTGGTTTCCAGCTTGCCAACCGTTGCCGCGTAAAGCGTCATTTTGAGGACGAGGTCTCCCAGCTAGAATTCGCATGACTACACGGTGCGACCGTGCGCGTGTGTGACCTGACGTGCGTACTTTGCGACGTGTTGGGTGGCGTTAACCCGGTCACCATCGAGGAGATCAAGGGATAACTTGCGCTCTTCCTCCAGGGCCCGGGCGAGGACCCCCCTCGAACCGGCCCTGATTTCCTCTGATGTGACTGCCTCATCCCCGAAGAGAAGCTTAAACAGTGTGAACCCCATCGGACGTGTCACCGTCGTGCGAAGGGACCAGAGCACGCTATGGAGCTCGTCTAGCCACTTGCCCTTCGGCAGCCCGACGAGGCGCTTCTTGACTCTGGTAGATATGTTTCTGTTTTCCCACTTGATAGCTATGTTGGATTGCAGGTGCCCAACGGAAGCGTATCGAAGTGTGATGCCCATGCGGTCGCAGAAGGCCTTGAAAAAGTGCGGAGTCAAATTGCAGGCCGTTGTCGATGGTGACTTCCCTGGGAACCCCGAAGCGGCATATGATGTTTTGCCAGAGGAACCGCTGCATGGCTGCGGAGGTTACCCTAGCCAATGGCACTACTTCGGGCCATCTGGAGAAGTATTCGAGGGCGACGACGACGAATCGCAGATCTCTCGGGGCGCGTGGAAGCGGTCCTACGACGTCAATGCCCCAGCACGCCAACGCCCACACCGGTAGGATGGGCTGCAAGTTTGTCGAGGGTCTCCAGATGACTTGTCCCATCCACTGGCAGCTTTGGCACTGACACACTATGTCCTGCATGTCTGCAATGGCCCTTGGCCAATAGAAGCCTTGCCTAAATGCCTTGGCAACAAGAGACCTTGGCGCGATATGCGAGCCGCAGAGCCCCACGTGGATCTCAGCGAGGAGGCGCTTTCCCTCGTCACGCGAGAGGCATCGCAAGAGTGGGGCGTAGACTATCCAGCACCTGGAAGGATCTGGCATGGTGTTGTAAACGTCGCAGCTCAAGGGGGTCGTCCGGATCGGCTATGCCTTGCAAAAAGCCGTAGATGAGCTCTCACCGATCGCCCTGTTGGGCAATTTGGTGGACGAGGGTGGTATCCCAGTTGTCTTGCTCGATGGCTACCGCGGTTAGGACCTCATAGAATGTCCCCTTGGGGAGGGGGATCTGCTGACTGGCGGCTTGGAGAGGGTGGCGGCTTGCTCGTTGTCCGCTCGTGGGATGGACTTTACCGTGATGCCTAAAAAATGATGTTCTTTCCCCCTCACCGCTGCCAGATACTTGGCCAAATTGGGGTCCTTGGCCTGATAGGATTTGTCGACGTGGTCCGCGATCAATCGCGAGTCAATGCGGACAAGGACCCTTCGGGCACCCAGGGCTTTAAGCTTCACAGGAACCTGAGATGTGCCGAGTATAGCAGGCGATGTCCTTCTGGCATGGTGACTATTGCGCCCACCCCGGCGCCCGGAGCGCCATAGGCCCCGTCGATGTTGATGGTCCACACCGGGTCTTCTGGCTACTGCGCACGCGGCAGTGCCGGCGGGGTCCATTCGGAGAGGAAGTCCGCGAGGACTTGGGATTTTATTTCTGTACGCAAAGCGTACGTCACGGAGAATGGTGCAAGCTCGGCCACCCACTTGCCGATGCGCCCCTTGGACTCCTTGTTGTGCAGCATCTCCGCCAGGGGGAACGAGGACGACACGGTGATGGGGTGGGTTAGGAAGTAGTGCCGAAGCTTCCTCGAAGCCATGACCAATGCGTAGGCCAGTTTCTTGAGCTCGGTGTACTGTGTCTTGGCGCCCTAGAGGGCTTCAGAGACGAAGTACACAGGCCGCTGAAGAGCACCTTCCTCAAGGATGAGGAATACACTAACTGTTGTTGCTGTGGCGCGCGAGGTATAGAAGGAGGGGAGCCTCTGGTGCTAGGGCGAATAAACTGGGAAGGTTTGCGAGGTGTTTCTTGAGGTCTCGAAAGCCTTCACACAGTCGTCATCCCAGTGAAACCCGTCGCAGCCATGAAGGGTCTTAAAAAATGGCCGGCCTCGCTCAGCCGCTCTGGACAGGAAGCAACTCAATGCGGCCATGCGCCCAGTAAGCCTCTGGACCTCCCTCATTGTTTTGGGTAGCTCCGTGGAGGGGATTGCATTGACCTTGTTGGGGTTCGCCTGGATGCTGCGCCCGGACACCAAGAAATCCAGGAGCTTCCCAACTTGCATGCCGAAGACACACTTATCCGGGTTGAGCTTGATGCCCGCTCGCCTGAGATTGTCGAAGGTCTCCTGAAGGTCTTGACTGTGGGGAGTTAGCTGCTTGGTCTTCACAACCACGTTGTCAACATAGGTTTCAACGTTCCTCCCAAGCTGGGAGGCCAGCACGAGGGTGATGAGGCACGTGAAGGTAGCACTTGCGTTTTTCAGGCCGAAGGGCATCATGACAAAGTAGTACGTCCCAATCGGCGTTATGAAGCTTGTCTTGTCCTCGTCGTCCTTGGCCATGTGGATTTGGTGGTAGCCCGAATATGCGTCGAGGAATCTCATGAGCTCACACCCTACCGTGGCATCCACTAGTTGACTATACGCGGCAATGGGTAGTTATCCTTCGAACATGCCTTGTTGAGGGCTGTGAAATCAATGCACATGTGCCAGGCTCTGCTAGCCTTCTTCACTAGCACCGGGTTGGCGAGCCAGTGTCAGGACCCAGAGCAGCAACGCTGGAACTCTCTGTGTTAATCGCACTATCCCAGGAAAAGCTAGTGCCACAGTGATTACAAAGACAAATATCATACGTAATAACAAACTTTATTTAACTAATATGAGCTTGATGGCCAAAGTTTACATTAGCAGCAAGAAGAAAACAACGGAAGATAACCATAAGCAGCAGCCCATCCAGCCTTCCACAAGGTGAATGATTGTAAGACGTGGCCTATTCGCAATTCTCACCGAAGTCGTCGAAGGCTTCTCTGGAAAGAGTTAGATTGAGCAACATGAGTACAAAAAATACTCCACAAGTTACACTAGGAATTTAACAGAGTTAATGCATGCATAAAGTGTGTCAAAGGAAGGCATAATATGGTTAATTTGCATGAAAGGCAACATAGGAGTAACTATCATAAAGTAAGTGCAAAAGCTGAATTTGATATAATAAGTAAAACAACGTTGTAATCAAAATAAGTAACGTTAGTGTAGGTCCATCCCCTACACTAACCTATCCATGGGCATCCCACCTGGACCATCTTTTCCAAAATGAACTCGTATGGATTCCATCCATCCATACGGTTTTCAAAATCTCTCATGGATTCTATCCATCCACAAGGATAGATTATACACTCTGCAGAGGTTATATGACTTTACCCACAAGATATGATCATCCCATTTTGCCACGCGATTACACACTTCCTTAGGTGTAGGATCGGATATGGCAACAGAGGGGGGGGGTGAATGGTGCCTCTTTAAAAATCTTGCCCCCAAGTATCCACTCAACACTCTTCTCACCAATAGCTATAAAAGCTATGATAAGAATAGCTCATGCTCTCTGGAGAACCTCACTGGACAAATACGAGAAAGAAGCAAACAAAGCATTAAAGACAAAACCTAGAAAGCACAAAGAAGAAACAAACAAAGAATACCACATTTTCAAGGGCGGTCGGATCACAGCACTCGGCGGTCACCGACCGCTCCAATGTCACCGGTCAGACCGCTCGGGCCATACTGGTCTGACCACCACAGGCCGGGCGGTCTGACCGCCATGTGTTTTCCGATCAGACCGGTCGTCGGGAACAGAACAGGTAGCGAGCAGTTCAATTGAATCACTTTGCACAGTAAAAACTGAGGAAGCTGATTTCAGAGAAATTTAATGAGAATCTTCTATTCTACTCAGGCCAAGGGATCAAGACCTCAAACTAAATAACCATCTAACCTCATAATCCCAGAGAATGCATCCAGAGAGGTCATATGCTGAAATTGAACTAAAATCTGAAAAACTTTCAGAGAGTGAGTCAAATTTCCAAATTGCTTGCTAATTTTGAATCTTCTCTCTATGAAACTTTGAAATTAGCTAAGCAATGATCTCAAGACTTGAAAACATAAATCTCAAGCCACCTTTTGAAGGGAAATAAAAAGATTCACACATCCTCTGCCTATGAAACCCTAGAAAATCCCAAACAGAGGAAATATTGCGAAGGACTGAAAAATGAAATAGATCATTGAATCCTCCATTTGCTCTTGGGAATGGAATGGCCAAGTGGTCTAGAGTATTCTCCCATCACAGAGCATCTCATTTTGCAGCTTCTTTACAAGAATCAATTAAGAACCTCAAGAACTCAAGAAATCAACAGAGAAAAACAAAGAGGCAGAAATTGGTCCATCTCAAATAAAAAGCTTCTCAGATAGATACAAAGAGAGGAATGATTACAAGAGTTCATGCCATCTCACACTACTGCTCCATACGCAGTTGAAAGTGAGAACATACACTACATGCTTGTCCTCTAGAGAAGACACTCACGCAGGACACACTGGAAGCACACTCCAAAACTCACTCTCTCTACTAGAATGCATGAGCTCCCTCCAGCTACACCCTTTGCTAAATAGAAGGTCCTCACCTCCTCAATTAGCAAATCAAGAAGTGTCATACTTCTCTGTTGGACTGAAATGGCGACAGAGGGGTTTGAATGTCGACTTTTTAGAAAAACTTTTCCCAAAAGAATCTTCTCTCCAATAGTTATGAGAACTATGAAGAGGAGTTCAAATGCCTTCTAAACCTTTTAACACAAGGGAGAGAACAGATACATAACACAGCAGGGAAGAAGCACATAAAACAATTATAAAACACAGGATGTCTGCAGAAAAAAAAAGCCGGCGGATCAAGACATAACAAAGCCGGTCCGACCACGCGCTGGGCTGGTCGACCGCTACCTGGGGCGGTTAGACACTGGCGCTGACCGGTCGATCCGCAGTCGAACGGCAATGATCGCCGCCGGATTTTTCTCGGGCAGCAGCAGCAGATTTTCAGACACCTTCAAACTCCAAACAACAGAGAGGTTTAGGTTTTTCTCTTGAACTTCTTAGCCCAGAACAGCAAAGAACAAAACCACAATATCAAGGGGAGTCTAGGTATCAAGGGGAGTCTAGGGATCAAGGGAATCCATCTCAAAACCAAGAATTGAGGAGATTCCTAAAAACTGAAGATTCAACAAGTGCTGCGCTAAATTTCAAATTCCCATCTCATTTTTGATCCTTTGGCCATGCAACTTTGAGGATGGCTAATGAATAGCCTCAGGACCAACCAAGCCAAATTTCAGACCATTTCAAGAAGGGAAACAAGAATTTCACCAAAATCCTAGAAATGGGAAAAGGATGAACAGAGGAGGCTCAAAAGACAAAAACTGAAATCAAACACTTGGCTCTGGGATTTTAGCTGATCAAATGGTCTAGAATCATAACCTCATCATAGAGCAATCCATTTTGGTACTCCCCAGCACGAAACAACAAGAAATCAAAAAATCAAGAAATCATGCATAGAAAGCATCGAAGGGAAACAGAGAACAGGAAGTCAATCAATCTCAAATAAAGACATCTTGGATTGATAATGAGGAAGAGAGATACATGATTACATAGAGTATCAACTCATACCATCCCTACAACCCTATACATGCTTAGAGAAATCAAGAACCCATTTCCTATCCTTCTCCCTAGTTCTCACATACACAAGAACAACACACAGGAAGGAGACAACGAAGGGGACACCCTCTGTGTTTCTCACCAACTCATCAACCACTAAAGCCCTAAAACCAAAACCACCTCTCAAAGGCTCTTTTGACAAAAGCAAACCCTAACTCTCTCCCAAAGCCATGGGAATACATGCAGCCACTCACTCCTATTTATAGCCCTTGGCTAACGGGTCTCCAACCCATTACGCCCGCCAAATCCAACGGAACCCACTCCCGCTTGTGCAGTCTCGCGAAATTACCAATTCGCCCCTCCTGCACCTTCCGGGAAGCTTTCGCGTTCCTTGTCGTCCAAGCCTCGCAACCACCTCGAGTCTCTGCCATCTTCGCACATCCCGACCGTTCTGACCTCAGCGCCACCTGCGCCTAGTCCGACCACCTCGTGTCTCGCCACGACTCCGCCTCGACGTCCTGCAGCTATCACAAACAAGAAACACATCAAATAGCACCGCTCGACACATATAAGCATAAATACATTAATGAAACCACATTAAGCATGAGATAGCCCAAACCTGACAAGCCAACATAATATGCATCCTAACCACTTTGACCAGGTTTGACCAAGTCCGACCGAGCCCGATTGCACCACGCATCGTCAAGGTCCGAACCATCCAAATCAAACTTGACTTTCCTAAACCGTTGTCAATTACTCATCACACACGGGGTCACAACCACATGGTCTCTCATTCTCCCACTCCATGCTCTCATCCACATGGGGAAAGGGTCAAAGTCAACACACTTTTGGAGGGAAAACTAGCCTCCAAACCATAGCTTGAGTCAAATCTCCAATTTGCCTTTCAAGCGTCTTCCCGGAAGCTTCCCGCGTCCGGTACCTTGACCGTCTGGACCTCGACTCCTCCCTGAGTCTAGTCCCGGTCCGCTCCGCTGTACATGACTGCACCTGGCATCCTGACCGTCTGGACCTCAGCTCCTCCCTAAGCCTAGTCCCGATCCTCTCGCCGCTGCCTGTCGTGTCCACCCGACACCGACCGAGACCTCCGACTCCACCTGAGTCTAGTCTTGGTCTGTTCCGTCGCGCACGACCGCAACCGACCTCCAACCGTTCTGGACATCCGACTCCTCCCTGAGCCTAGTCCCGGTTCTCTTGTCGTCGCCCGTCGTGTCCGTCACCGGTAGCTCCAGCTCCGGTTCCTCGTCTCCTGACTTGCAACCACCTCACCAGCCTCGATCATCTTCGGCATCACCGACCGACTGGACCTCGACACCACCTGTGCCTAGTCTCGGTCCTCCTCGCTTCACCATGACCTAGCTCCGAAGTCCTGCAGTCACACAGACAAGCAAACCGTCACATAGCACCGCACGAAACAACATATCCAATATTAACACAAGTAAAGGTACTCAACCCTAGAATACCCAAAATAAACTCAAACTCTCTAATCCAACCGTCAATTACTCATCACAAATATGGGGATACCTCCACATGGTCTCTCATTAGGTGTGCAACGAGGAGATCATGACAAGGCCTTTACAATGATCCGTTGTCAACATAATCATGCCACCACTAAGGTTTCACCACAACATGCATCCACATGTTGGAGCCCCCTCTTGTGCCATGTGAGACTTCTCACGGTCTACGTCGCGCCCACATTCAGCCCATAGCAAGATTAAGTTGGAACTTCACAAATTATTCGGCCAAGTCTATCCCATACCAGACTTGTGGTAGTACGATAGGGCTTTGCAACAGTAGCTCACAGACCGGTCCTTAACTTGACTTAGGCCTAACCTCTTACCCCTTATGCCTGGCAATCAACATCGAGTCAACAAACTACGATGCATGCCAGCAAGCACCCACCACCATACCAATGCCTAAGTCTAAACCAAGTTTTATATTTTGTTTGTAAATAATTTCATAAACATTCTTGACTCACCAAAGTCAGGAATTCAGTTTTAAAGTTCGTCATTTTATGTGAAAGTTCTTCCCAAACCACAATTATTCTAAGCATGGCTAAGCAATTCTACAAAAGTTCTAGTTAGTGCTAATGTACTAACTAGGTTTTATCTAGGGTAGACAAGGTATATCGGTATCCAAAGTCAAGTTTGGCTATCCAAAGGATTTTAGGCATAACTACAGTTTAAACAGAATTTAAACTAGACTTGATTAAAAATTACGCATGCATAATAATTTAAAAATAATTTAAATAATTTAAATTAGTAGGTTCAATATAGTCAAGGGTGTAACTTGCCTTACTCGAAGACTTGGTTCAAATCGTCGCAGTCGTGCCCTCCGAGATCGTCGAAATATACACGCGAAGAACCAAACAAATAAAATTCAAAAATTCAAAAAGAGTTTAGATTTGGATAGTTTAGGATTTTATAAGAATTTAGAAATTTGAACGGCTCAATTTGGAGTTAAAATGAGGAAATATGGGATTCCGGAAGATTAAAAAGGGAGAAAATGAAAAAGGCTATTTTTTGGAATTATTTTTGTATTGAAAAAGATGTTTATGACGTCAACAGGGTTTTTAATTTCAGCTGAAATATTTTTATAAAATAAAAGGACTTTTATGATGCAAGGTTGACGTTAGCAGAGATTTAAATTTCTTCGGCGGGATTTAATTTTGACAGGTGGGCCCGGTCTACGGACCGGGGTGGAGGCCGAGTTGGCGCTCCCGGCTGGTGTGGCGCCACGTTGCATGCACGTCGGCTTGCCACGTCGACTCGGGGCGCTGACGTGGCATGGCCGGCCGGGCGGTGCACGGAGGCGGCTCGCTCGCCGGAGCACGGGCGCTCTGCTGCGGCCGGCGAAGGGTAGCGGAGGGAGGAGTGGGGCGACGGTTCGGTCTCACCTGGCGCTAGGCCCAGGAGGTGGCCGGAGGTGGGTGGCGATGGGAAGAAAAGCGGCGACGGCGGGTGGCTATGGCGCGGCGGCTTCTCTGATGGTTTTGGTGCTCGAGTGAGGAGAGGAGGATGAAGCTCAGGGAGAGGGGGTGCAGAGTGAGCTCCCTCGGGGGGTTTTAGAGGGGGAGGGTGGCGCACAGCTCGTCAGAAAACTCAGGGAGGGGAGCCAGTTTTGGCGATGGGAACGCGGGTGGCAGCGACATTTAAAGGGCGGCGCGAGGGCGGCGCGGGTGCAGCGGCGAGGGGGAGGCTCGAGGCGCCGGTTGTTGGGAAGAGAGGCAGCTGAATGCGGAGCTTGGTGCGGCGTCAAGGGCGTGCGGGTGGGAGGTTGAAGAAGGTGAAGTAGGGGAAGGAGGTGACAAGCGGGCCCCACGCATCGGTGAGAGAAAGAGGGAGGTGAAGGGTTGAGAGGTTGGATGGACGACACGTGGCAAAATCTCGGCCGTTGGAGGTTAAGTGATGGTGAATGGCTCATATTAGATCAAGGGATGGATCGGATTGAATCCAGGCCGGATACCTGTCGGCCTGAGATAAATCCAGATTTATTTTTCGGATTAATGTTTCACAAATACCAGAAAATCTTATAAATACTTAGAAAATAGTAAGTAAAGTCTAAAAATTCCAGAAAATTCATAGAAAATTCCTGGAGCTATTTTAGACTTATGAAAATTATTTTTAATTCAAATTTGGCCTTTAAAAATTTTAAAAAATACCTTTTTGACTTTTAAAATTGATTTTTAATTTCAGAAAATTCTCAAAAATTTTATAAAATGTTTTAGACTTACTAAAAATATTTCCAACTTAAAGTTGGTCTTTTAATTTTACAAAAATACCTTTTAGCTTTAAAATTGATTTTAAAATCTTAGAAAATTCTAAAAAATTACTATAATTTTAGGGAAGCTTAGGAAAGTAAAATAAACTCTTTTTGGTCTTAATAAAATATTTAAAAAATACTTTTTTGGCTCTAGGTTTTCAAATAAAATCTAGATAACTCCAAATAAAACCCAAAAAATTACAGAAAATCCAAATAAAAGCCAAGTGCTTTTAAATACTAAATTTGAAAAAGTATTTTTACAAATAAATTTTATTTAATAATAATTTTATGTTTTTAGTTAAATTGCTTTTAACAAAAGCCTTTTTCCAAAGCTGAAAACAAGCAAATAAAATCACTAAAATTTAAGCAACCAAAGAACACTTATTTTTATTTTAAATTAAAATAATTTAATAATTTTTTTACTAAAATTTTGAAATAACAGCTGGGCTATTACGGCCAGTCCGGGTGCTGAACCTCGCGTATAACTCCGGCCAGGAGGAGCTTTGCTACCTCTGCCTTGGCCGCTTGTTGCCGCTCAATTGATATGCGCCGGAGCCTTTACCTGAGAGGCTTGGCGTCGGGGCGGACCGCTAGAGTGTGCTCGATGAGGACGCGGTCCACGCTTTTTATGTCAGTTGGGGACCACGTGAAGACGTCTGCATTGCCCCGGAGTACCCGAAGTAGCTCTTCCTCGACTTCTGGGGGGAGGCCCTCGCCAATAGATACGCGGTGATCTTCGGCGTGCAGGGGGACTTTCTTGACCCCGCCGTCCGGTCGGGGCTTGGGCGTCCATCCCGGGGCGGAAGGTGTGTCGGCCTTGGGAGTATCCGTGAGCACATGCACCTTCTAATGTGGGCCCCGAGTGCCGAGCTCTATCTGCCGGACGAGGTCTTGGTCACCGAAAGTGGTGATGATACCTTGTGGGCCTAGGAGTTTCATGCATAGGAAGCCGTGGTGCAAGACTACTCCGAAGGAGTTGAGGGTCGGGCGTCCCAATATGGCGTTGTATGGGTACGGGAGGTCAACAACGTCGAAGGTGACATCTTCGCTCCTCGAGTTATCGCCCTGGCCAAAAGAGACTTGCAGCTGTATCTGGCCCAAAGCCTTCAACGGCTAACCCCCGAAGCCCTATAGTGGGATTCCAGAGGGGCCTAAGTGGCTTCAGGGGATCCCCATCTGGTCGAAGTCCACCGCGAACAGAATGTTAGCGGAGCTGCCTCCGTCGACCAGGACGTGCTTAACATCGCATCCTGCGATGGCGGCTTGGATGACCAGGGGATCCTGGTGAGGGAAGTCCACGCCCTCCGCATCAGCAGGCGTGAAGGTGATGTCGTGCTGCGCCCAGACCGGCGGTGCCTTCACCGAGTATGCCGCCACGTGGTGCAGCCTATGCGCATAAGCTTTTTGCTGCCCTGCAGAAGGAAACTCCAGAGAAGAGCCTCCGGAGATGACGTTTATGACACGGTGATGGCCTCCCTCTGGGCTTGTATCCTCAAGGGGCCCTCTTGGGGCTGCTGCACGTGGGCCACCGCTGGCGGCCCCGCTTCCAGAGCTCGGTCCCTAGTGATGCTTTGGCGAAGCGTCGCGATGGTGGGACATGTTCACGTGAGATGATCCCCGCGGCCATGCACCTCACACCACAGACCGTACTACTGGTGGTCTGCTTTGCCGTAGGCTCTATCGTCTCAGCCCCGGCCGCGCCCGCGTCCTCGGCTCCTGCGACCCCGCCCTCGGCCAACGGGGGCGCTGTCGTCAGGGCCGCCCTCGATGTCGAAGATGTAGCGGGTCCTTTGAGACCTGTGTTGATTGCGCTTGGGCTAGTCATTTGATGGATTCTGCTTGCGTTTGGAGGTGTCCTTCGGGGGGTCCTGTTTGTGCCCAGAGGCACTCTTCGAGGACTCCGGCTTGGGCTTGGAGGCATCCTTTGGTGAGTCCTACGCCTGATTGGTGTCGGAGTTGTCACCTCTGCGCCACTGTGCATCCTCCTCCGCCTTTGCGTACTCCTCCATTTTGTCGAAGAGCTTAGCCACCGTCTTTATCGGCTTACGTGCATTATACTCCGCCAGCAGCCCTGGGCGAAGGCCCTGGATCACTACGTTGATGATGGTGGTCTCGTTGGCGTCCTTAACCTGGCAGCAAACCTTGGCAAAACGCTTGAAGTATTCTCGGAGCTTTTCTGAGTGCTTCTACTTGATGGTGAAGAGTTGATCCGTGTCAACGCACTCGACATAGTTTCCTTGGAAGTTGTTGTAGAAGCGATCACGGATCTGCTCCCATGCGTAGATGGAGCTCGGCCCTATGGTAAAAAAACCACGAGAGCGCCACTCCTTGCAACGCTAAGGGCAGCCCCTTCGCCTTGGTGGAGTCATCCCCATCGGCAGCTTCGATGGCGGTTTCGTACATGCGCACGAACTCCCTGGGGTCCGTGTCATCCTTGTACGGCTCGATGGCAGGGAACTTGAAGTCCTCCGGCCATGCCAATTACTACAGACCTGCGGAGAGGGGGGGACTCCGAGTCGACACATCGGAGCGGGATGCGGCTGGAGGTGGGAATGTTGTGGCTGTCCGCCCGATCCAGTGTAGGCTCCGTCGTCACTGCCGGTGGGGTCTGCTGGCTTCGAGCCTCTTGCATCTCCCGCACGGCCCCTCGGAGGTCTGTCAGCTCGCGCTGCAGCACACCAAGGGCCGCTAACAAGGCGTTTTCCACCGTCGAGGCAGTTGCACTGGCTTGAGCGCTGGCACGAACCACCGGGTTGGTGGCGACTACGGCTTATGCTCTGGAGCTGCTAGGCGCGCCGGCGCGGTGGGTTTCGGGGTCGATGACGAGGCCGAAGTTGCCGCCAGAGGCACCCGCCACTCCCACACTGGGTGCGGGGTCGTTGGTCGTGCCAGCACGGGCATCGACATCATTGCTCCCACCGACCCGGTCAGCCACCACGCCATGGATGTCGACGTCGGCGCCTGCAGCGCCAGCACTGCCGTCCGCACCAGCCACTGACGTATGTTGGCAAAGTATGAACGAATTTACAACAGAGACGAATGTTGAAGTGTTCTATTGTATCCAAATTGCCAGAATGTATGTGTTGCGGCTACTGACCAAACAATAAAGTAGGAGAGTAGTGTAATGGAGATGATGGATGAACAATGTTTGCCCCCTTCCCTATGTTTAGGGGGGGGGCATATATATTTCCGTGAGAAGTATTTTACAATAATGCTTTTACATCTATATGCCTCCCATAGGGGTATCTATATCATTACACATATCTCATTTTGGGCTTTACAACCCTTTAGCAGGTCAGATGGGCTTAGGCGGGGCCACCCCTACAACAGTATGCTTTCCTTGTAGCATCTAATTTTTGTTATGTGTATAGCAGACTAGCAGTATACCTATAAAGAATACCAATTGTTCAGCATATATGTACAACCTGCGGTTCTCTTTGATAAACTGGTAAAGTCGCCTTTTTTTCCTTCTAGATGCTTTCGTCAGCAATTCTACTCACTTAGTACTAGTGCAAAAATTACAGTTTGGTATGCATATGGATGTGTTAGAAGCTCATGTCGATTCGGTGTAAGAAGCGCATATGCATCCATTAGTTTTTATTTTAGGTACTCATTCAAAGAAATTGATTTATCAACCTGCTTGTGCTATTGCCCTTACAATATTATATGTAACATATCTTGATGCAGTAAAAATGTCGTTTAGTTCTAAATTTCTTATACGCAAGTGTAAGGTTCATGTGCTCTACCATTCCTTGAATTGATGAATTGTATTATGACATTGCACTAGTGGTATTGGCATTACTCCGTTGTTCTGTTATATTTGCTTCAGTGTCATATCGTATCTGGTGGAGTAATTTTCTAGATTAAAATTTTCGGAAAAAACACTTCTATACTTGTTACTGGACCTCTTTGGTGCTCATGATATCTTTGTATGTTCAAAATTCTTGTATTGAGCCATCTGGAGTCTACTCAGTTCTATAGTTTTTTGTTGGCATGTTAAGTTGTCTGGAATTTGTTTGTAAATCCTTTCTTTTCAACTAACAAAAACTAGTCGTCTAAATGAAGGCACTACATTAGCTTCAGGGCATACATGTATGGTTCAAAATGAAGTTTACATTTCGTTCAAGTTACAGGTTAAATTCCATCTTTGCGGTTTGTTATGATTACTTCCATCTCTGCTTTATTGTTCTGTTCTTAACAGAAAGAAAACTGAACTTGAAAGAATTAAAACTTGAAAATATCACATATGTTTGTTCGCTAATGTACTAGAAAGTTTTTGGTTGACATGCTCCATGGTCTCTTCACTGATTGCAACCTACAGTTAGTGCAGATGTTCCAGTTGATGCCAGTTGGACCAGGAAACGAACTGATTGTAACCTTCTATTGATTCAGTTCAAGTCAGAGAATGTTTTGCAGAAACAATTTAGAACATTTTGTGCTTTTGAATTTTCTGGTTGAGATATGTTTTTTTATTGTGGATTATCAAGATAGCACCATAATTTAGAACATTTTGTGTTTTTGTATTTTCTTTTATTGTGTCTTAAGATCAATCATGTTTTCGTATGGTTCTATATTATGTCGAGACCACTCTTACTGCTGTTGAGACCAGAAGTACAACATAAAGAGCCATTGTAGTCTAGTGTTGATCACCACATTTCATATGTACATGTAAGAATTAAAAGTTTTTGTGCTCCCTTAGAGACAACTCAAAGGACAAGTTATTAGAGAGGTTGTCTTTTATGCTATCTTTAGGTGAAGTGCAAATGTTAGAGATAATCTAAGAGGTAAACTATTGTATATGCCTTAAAGCGAACAAGCGCACGCGCAAAAACAGGAGTTTCTAATTAATTAATAACGTAGGTGTACCACCTGGTTTTTTCTTATCAGATGGTAACAATTGCTTGTCCATATTTTTTTCCTTTGACTCTCCGTCATCACAAGTATTCGTTCGTGAATCGTGACTAGGTGTAAATACACAATTATGAAATGCACTAAAACTTTTCTAAAATTTAATGTTTCCTTTTGAAATTTGAATGAAGTTTATGAATTTTCCCATGAAACTTGTTCTCTGAAACTTTGAAGTTTGTTTTTTTTAAACTTAGTTAAAATTCAACTAAAACTCATTTAAATCAAGTTTTAGATTTGAAACTGCACAGAAGTTATAGTTTCATATTTAAAATCTATTGAAATTGTTGAAAATGCACTGAAATTTTATGAAACCAGTTTTAAACTCCATTCGAGGGAAGCATTCTTGGATCACACCCATACCATCCATCGGAGAAGAACGACTAGGATTGGATTTACGCCAGAGTGCTGTAGAATTACGAAGGTCAGGGCAAAGAAATTGATTTATCAACCAGCTTGTGCTATTGCCCTTACAATATTATATGTAACATATCTTGATGTAGTAAAAATGTCCTTCAGTTCTGAATTTCTAATAAGCAAGTGTAAGGATGCCTTGTAGGTTCTTGTGTGAATTGATGAATTGTATTATGAAGCATTTACTCCGCTGTTCTGTTATATTTGCTTCAGTGTCATATCATATATAGTGGAGTACTTGTCTAGATTAAAAATTTCAGAAAAAACACTTCTATACTTGTTACTGGACCTCTTTGGTGCTCATGATATCTTTGTATGTTTAAAATTCTTGTATTGAGCCATCTGGAATCTACTCAGTTCTGTAGTTTTTTGTTGGCATGTTAGGTTGGCTGGAATTTGTTTGTAAATCCTTTTCTTTTCAACTAACAAAACTTAGTCATCTAAATGAAGGCACTACATTAGCTTCAGGGCAATACATGTATGGTTCAAAATGAAGTTTACATTCAGTTCAAGTTACAGGTTAAATTCCATCTTTGCAGTTTGTTATAATTACTTCCATCTCTGCTTTATTGTTCTGATCTTAACAGAAAGAAAACTGAACTTGAAAGAATTAAAACTTGAAACTATCACACATGTTTGTTCGCTGATGTACTAGAAAGTTTTTGGTTGACATGCTCCATGGTCTTTTCGCTGATTGCAACCTACGGTTAGTGCAGATGTTCCAGTTGATGCCAGTTGGACCACGGAACGATCGGATTGTAACCTACTATTGATTCAGTTCAAGTCAGAGAATGTTTTGCAGAAACAATTTAGAACATTTTGTGCTTTTGTATTTTCTGATAGCACCATAATTTAGAATATTTTGTGTTTTTGTATTTTCTTTTATTGTGTCTTAAGATCAATCATGTTTTCGTGTGGTTCTATATCATGCGGAGATCACTCTTACTATTGTTGAGACCAGAAGTACAACATAAAGAGCCACAAAGATACAGTCTAGTATTGATCACCACATTTCATATGTACATATAAGAACTACAAGTTTTTGTGCTCCCGTAGAGACAACACAAAGGACAAGTTATTAAAAAGGTTGTCTCTTATGCTCTTTAGGTGAGATAAAAATCTTATAGATAATCTAAGAGACAAACTATTCCTAAAGCAAACAAGGGCACGTGCGAAAACAGGAGTTTCTGATTAATTAATAATGTATGTGTACTACCTGGTTTTTTTTATCAGATGGTAACAATTGCTTGTCCATATTTTTTCCTTTGACTCTCCATCATCACAGGTATTCGTTCGTGAATCGTGCCTAGGTGTAAATACACATGTTGTCTATGTAAGCGCGAATCGAGCCGAGGGCTTGTTTGGACATTATAATATTTATGTAGGAGTATAGAATTAAAAAAACCACGGTTTTCCATATGTCGCCAATGGAATACCATGGTTTTTATGTACCATACTTTTCACAGTTTTAGCAAAAACTACAAAATGTTCCGAAATTACAGTATTTTGCTCAAAAAAATAGCTATTAGGTAAAGCACACATTATAAAAAAAAAGAGATGAACTAAGCTATAGTATTAACTAGCTAGGTAGTCTTTCTTTTATTTTAGTCCAAAATATTTTTTTACACGTATGTGAATTTTGTGTTAGCTAAATTTACAATCAGCGTAAACACATTGGCCCATAGTTTCCCCTTAAAAAGAGTGTGGGCAGATAGTTGATGGGAATTGAGCTTTGGTCGTCGACCAGAAAACCCAACGGCTAGCAATTTCGAAACAATTCCAACGTCTTTTGCGATATACTTAACAAACCTATAGAAAATCTAAGAAATCTGCATACTAAACAGACCTTGCAATTGCAAGTGACCATAGAGAAGAATAGGAGCAAGAAGCCCATATGCCATACAACTGCGAACCCAGAATTTGGCTATAGATAGATGAGATAGATGTCCCCTTACCTAAAAGAATACTCGAGTGCTTAGATGATCCCCTTGAATTCCATCTTTTCGGATTTTATTTGGACGAAGGAAATTAGGACATGTAGAATCTAGTTTAAAAAGGATTTTCAATTCCAACTGAAACCAAGGGAGGCCTAATCTTTGTGGCGTCGCAGCAAGTGCTCCACCAGCTCGTCGACATACTTGTCCTGCCTCGCTCGGTCCCAAAGAACCTCCTGGAACTCCTTGGCATTGCGCGCGAACACCTTCCCTTCCTCCTCCACCATCACCCGCCGCACCGTCGTCGCGACGTCGTCCCTGCCGAACGTGCCATCGTCCTCGTCCCTCGGCACCTCCAGGCCGACCGCCCTCTCCGCCATCGCCTGCGCGTTGAGGCCCTGGTCGGCGAACAGCGGCAGCATGACGAGCGGGTGCCCGAAGAGGAAGCTCTCCATGAGCGAGCTCCACCCGGCGTGCGTCAGGAACGCGCCCACGGTGCGGTGGGCGAGCACCCGCACCTGCGGCACCCACCCGGAGCGCACCACGCCGCGCCCCGCGACGCGATCCTCGAACCCGTCCGGGAGCAGCCGCAGCTGTTGCTGGTCGGCCGCGTGGCCGCTCGGCTTCCGCATCGCCCAGAGGAACCGCACGCCCGCGAGCTCCAGCCCGAGCGCGATCTCGCGGACGTGGTCCGGCGTCAGCGGCGCCTCGCTCCCGAACGCGACGTAGATGACGGACCTCTCCGGCTGCTCATCCAGCCAACGAATGAGGCCTGCAATCTCGTCGTCGTCACGGTCGTCGTCGCCTCTGTCTCCGCCTTGCGCAGCGCGCGCGAGGTCGTACGGGGCGAGGAGGCCGGAGGGAACGACGGGCTTGCCGAAGAGGTCGTTGAGGAAGGGGACGAGCGGACCGTCGACCACGCGGCAGCAGCGGCAGATGAGGAGCGGGCAGCGCTGCTCCGTCTGCCAGAAGCGGCCGGCGTCGGACGCGCCGGAGGCGTTGGGATGGAAGGCCACGGCGATGTACTTGGCCTCGTGGGGGCGGTAAGCGAGGGGCGAGGGGAACGGGATCCACCGCGGCGGGGACGTGAGATCCTCCGCCGTCGTCCGCGGATGCGCGTCGTTCAGCGCCTTCGGGCCGACGAAGGCGATGAAGGTCGCCGGGAAGATCAAGAACAGCGCGCACGGCACCTGTACGGGCGGACATAAGCACTGAGCTTGGAGACAGCCATGGAGAGCAGTACAGGCAGTACTTGTAGTATGTGTTCGCGAGCAGACTGAGCAGTATGGTACAAATTAAGGGAAGCAATACATGTACTTCATGACAATATGAGTAGGTGAGGTAAGGTGCCTTATGCTCTTCGGCGATGGGCGGGAGCCAGCTGTGTGCGAAGTCGAGGATGATCCAGCCGGGCTTGCCGAACCCTTCCCCTGCCTCCCCGCAGGCGCAGGCCTCCGCAAGAAAGCCGGAGAAGGGGGCGGCGAGGCCGTCGAAGGATACCTTGAGGAGATCGCCCTTCTCCGGAGGGACGTCGGCCGTCGACTCGGCGCCCCCCGGCAGGCCGTCGACGCTCGGCAGGGGCAGGGACACGAGACGGATGCGAGGGGAGAGCTCCGACGGTATGGGGCGTAGCCTGGCGATGTTTGTCGGCGTGGAGATGAAGGTGACGGCGTGGCCGCGCTTGGCCAGCTGCTCGGAGAGCTCGAGGAAGGGGATGATATGGCCGAAGGCCAGCCATGGGAACACCACGACGTGGAGAGAAGAGGAGGCTTCTCTGGTTTCTGCCATTGCCGGTTCCTGGAGATAGTTGTGCGACTTATATATATATAGTTCAGTGGCCGGGCCCACACCTTGGATCGGTGAGTCTCCCACGTGAGATGTGTACCGCTTAAGGAAAAAAAAACTAACAGTGTACCGCTTGCTGTTTTTCAACGGATAGCTAATCCCCCATTGGATTGGGCGCGCTCCATCAATCCTGGACTCCTGGTTGATGCTGATCTTGTCCAAATTAAATGTCTTATCAAAGCCAAGTAACAGTGACCCACACCTTGATGTGCATGTTGCACATTTTATGATGAGAGATTCGTATTCGTGTTTGGACAAGAATCTACTCGGCTGTGATTTTCTGTACTAACAAAGCCAAGTAACAGTGACCCACCCCTTGGATCGGCGAGTCTTCCACGTGAGAGTACCAACAGTGTACCACTTGTTGATTTTCAACGGATAGCTAATCCCCCATTGGATTGGGCGCTCTCCATCAATCCTGATTGGATGCTTAGGTTGCGGGCATGTGAAGTAGAGTAGCAGGCAACACTTGGGTGCGGTGGTGGCACGAAACTGGTGTACCGCGCCGGGGCATAAGCGCAGCCACGTGAGGCAAGGTGACTGCACAGGCAAGGCGTTGCGGTCATGTAGTGTCTGGTCTATCATCATCGTCATTGTAGTCTAGTGCGTCTTGTTGTCATCGTCACGAACTACACAACACAACGAGAAGGCGCAGGGCGATCAATGGCTAAGAGGTCAAGTATGTATAGATTTGATTTTTGAACTTCTTAGTGAAACTTTATTGAAGCCTTGTGAAACTTTTTCGAAATTTGTTGAAACTTTTCAAAAACGTCTTAAAGCATGTTGAAACTTGCATGAAACAATTATGAAATGCACTAAAACTTTTCTGAAATTTGATGTTTCCCTTTGAAATTTAAATGAAGCTTATGAATTTTCCTGTGAAACTTGTTCTCTGAAACTTTGAAGTTGCCTTTTTTAAACTTAGTTAAAATTCAACTAAAACTCATTTTTAATCAAGTTTTAATTTGAAACTGCACAGAAGTTATAGTTTCAGATCTAAAATCCGTTAAAATTGTTGAAAATGCACTGAAACTTTATGAAACCAGTTTTAAACTCCTTTCGAAACATACAGGGGAAGCATTCTTGGATCGCACCCTCACCATCCATCGGAGAAGAACGACTAGGATTGGATTTACGCCAGGGTGCTGTAGAATTACGAAGGTCAGGGGATACGATTCGTATAAACCCCTATTTTATATCTTCAGGTATTTACTAATTAGTGTATAAATCCCTATTTTATATCGTCAGGTATTGAGTAGTTAGTACGATATCATGTAACTCATTTCTAGCTTCATCTAGTTGTGTATCACTAAATTAAATCTATTTGTGTTTATCTACATAGTAAACTTATTTAGTATGGAGAAAGGACGGGGGAATAGAACTGGCTACAACTCGCTTCTCTGAAATCTGAATAGCATATACCATATTCATATCAATTACTTTTTTAGAAAGAAGTGGTAGGTGCTGTTCACAATCTGGCACAGGACAGTTTAACACAAAGAAAACCAACTACCAAACCTAGCCTCAACTGGACCCAATGCACACTTCTTAACATATTACAGACTTAAGCTCGGAACGACTCTTTAACAGATTAACACCACCATTTTACATGCTATGAATTGCATACTTTCAGGCCACCCCAGATCTTCACGACAGGATAGTTTTTATCTCCACCTCAGTAGTGGCGCCTCCCTCTTGACCTCCAGCAGCACAATACAGCGATCCTTCGCTTGCAACAGCATATCCTGGCCAAGCAGCCTCTAGCTCCTAAAAGTTAATGCAATTATCTTCCAAATCACCTGCAAACCAATCCAAAATTTGTTATCAGAACATAAGCTATTTCTCTCTTTCCATAGACTACAAAGGATTGTGGTAGAACCGTCCAGATAACTCTAAGGACTGAATCTTGTTATGACCTCCTATGTAAAACACTATAACCACAAGTCTGCAAATTGCAACTTGGCTAAGTAAATCTATCAAACCCCGGACTCATCTCACCGGTAGTAGAAAGGAGTGGGATATTGTAAGAGCAAGGGGAAGGCCTAAAGGGACACCGAGAGAAGGGTGAAATTTTTCAGTCGTACTAGCAATGTAGAGAGTGAAATCCGAATACGCTAGTAGCCGTGGTTAACATCCCATGCAACATATGGGACCCACCACAAGTGGGGAGCAGCCCATGGGTGAGATGACAAAAGGGTCCAAATATTTTGAAAACTTACTGTAATGGTCTACTCAACCACATAACTAAGGAATCATGTGGAGCAACGAGCGTATTGTCTATTGTGGGTAAAGTGTACAACCACATGACTCTGCAGAGTTTGTACACTTTCACCATAAGAGACAATCCGCTCGTTGCTCCACACAACTCCTTAGTCATATGGTTGAGTAAACCATCACAATAACTTTTCAAAATATGTATCCTATTTTGTCATCTTACCCTATGGGCTACTCCCACTTGCGATGGGTCCCATACGTTGCGTGTGATGTTCACCATGAATACTAGCGCATTCGGACTCCACTCTCCACAACGCTAGCACGACTGGGATAGTTCACCCTCCTCTCGGTGTCTCTTTAGGCCTCTCCTTGCCCTTACAATATTGCACTCCTTGCACTACTAGTGAGATGAGTTCAAGGGTTTTGATAGATTTACTTAACCAAGTTGCAATTTGCAGATTGTGGTTGTACTGTTTTACACAGGAGGTCATGACAAGATTCAATTCTTAGTGGTATCTGGGTGTTTCTACCACAATCCACACACCGTGTTTCTACTGCACCACACACCAGCCCCCATACCATCCGCCCAGACATTTAAGCAAGTTGGAGTTTTTGGGAGCATAAAATAATCATATCAAAATACACCAACCATTTCCATCATGACTTCCCAAATTAGTTTCTCATGATTAAAAGTGATGCTTGGGGCATTTTGATACCCCCTAATACCTAAGCAGTACTAAGCATGGTGTGTAATTAATGACTTATTTTTGAAAATTTTACCATTATAATTTTACTAGGGTGACAAGGCTCAAATATTCAATGTTCCAAAGGAGGTATAATACTAACAAGTCAAATAACGGGCATATAACTAGAATCTTAAAGCAAACATATATTTGCATATGAAATAACAGTATGCAATTTGATAGATTAAACAAAACAAATTTGCAGAAAATATAGGTTCAATATGATTAAAGTATTGACTCACCTTGCATGGTTTACCGTAGTCTTGAGCTGTAACAGCCCAGATTTTTAGTAAAATAAAAATAAATAAATAACTAAAATTAATTAAAATAAAATTTTAAATTAAATATGTATTTTTGTGCCTAAATTTTATTTTTTGTTTGCCCTGGATTTTGTTTTTGAAAAAGCTAGACAAAAAAGCATTTTAAGTAAAACCTAAAAAATATTATTAAATAAAATGATATTTTGATTTTATATAAAAATCCTAATGCAAATTAATTATTTGGATTTACTTGGATTTTATTTCGGTTTTCTGAGTTTTTCTGGAGTTTTAAAATCTATTTTGAAAATAAAAAGTATTTTAGGTATGAAAATATAATACCAACATTAGTTGCCGTTCGCCAGCAAGCATGCTGCCCCCGTGCGCCTCCAGCCGGCTGGCCACCTTGCCCATGTGGCAGCCCAGGTGGCAGCCATGTGGCACCACCTCAGCGCCAACGCGGCGCATCCCTGCCCCGTAAGCACCCCGTGCCACCTTGGTCGTTTCCCCTCTCTGTGGACCCGGTCCATAGACCCTGGGCCCACTGTCAGTCTCTCTGGGTCAGGGCTGACGCCATAAATCTGATTTTCTTTTAGAAAAATAATTCTTTTAATCTCTGCTAACGTCATAAATCCCTTTTTCAGTAGAAAAATAATTCCAGAAATTAGTCTTTTTCTTTTTCTCAGATTTTAAACTTCCCGGAGCCCATTCTCCTTCGTCCTAACTCCGATTAAGCCCATTCAAATTTCTAAATTCATAAAAAATTCCCCTCTATCCATTTCTAGCCTAAATTAAAATATTTGAAGATAATTTGAATTTATTTGAATTTGGTGGGTTATTTTCACGTGTAGACTTCGACGATTCGGGAAAATTCTTCGACGAAGATTCACACCAAGTTGAAGAGCAAGGCAAGTCACACTCCTTGATCACGTTGATCCTAGTTTTTAAAATAAAATTATATTGATTTAAATTATATTGCATGCATACTTTTATTCAACGTATTTCAATTCAGTTTTAAATATAGTTAATGCCTACTTGTTAAATTCCTCCATTGATATTGAATTCCTTACCTTGTCACCCTAGATCAAACTCTAGCTAGTGCACTAGTGTTGGCTAGAGAAATTTTGATTCAAATGCTTAGCCCTGCGTAGCCATATTATTTGTTTTGCGATATCTTTCACATAAAATGATGAGCTTTTCACATGAAATGATAAGTTTCCTAAATGTACTCTTGACTTTGGTGAGTCAAGGAGGTTTATGAAATATTTTGAAAACAAAATATAACAACTGGTTTAGCCTTAGGCAATTGGTTAGATTGGTGGGTGCAGGCATGCCCTGTTGGTCGGAGCCGTAGTGGTTGACTGTCGAGCACAGGGGTAAGTGGTTGGGCCTAAGTCAATTAAGGACCGGTCTGTGAGCTACTGCTGCAAAGCCCTATCGCACTACCACATGGCTGGTATGGGACAACCCTGGCTGAATATTTTGCGAAGTCCCAACCTGAGTCAAGTCGTAGGTTGAAGGTGGGCGTGGTTGGTGCCATGTGAAGTCCCACTTGGGTGAGCGTGGTTGTAGCCATGAGAAGTCTCACTCAGGCTCAATAGGGGGTCTCGGTCTGGTGGATTCCTTACTGGGGTGAAACCTTAGAGTTAGCTTAGCCAGGTTGAAGGCTTTGCATTGTAAAGGCCTTGTCACGACTCCACGCCGCACACCTAAGGAAGTGTGTAACTCGCATGGCGAAAAGGGATGATCGTGTCTTGTGGGTAAAGTTGTACAACCTCTGCAGAGTGTATAATCTATCCTGGATAGCCGTGCCCATGGTCATGGGCATGCTAAGTAAAATTTTTTCATGGATTAGACTTTTTTTCAAAAACCTTATGGATGGATGGAATCCATGAGAGAATGAAAACCTTGTGGGTGGATGGAACCCATGAGAGAGAATGGAAGCTTGTGGATGGATGGTATCCATGAGTGTTTGGAAACGTGTGGATGGATGGAATCCATACGTGAACTTTTGGAAAAGAAAGTCCGGGTGGGATGCTCGTGGATAGGTTGGTGTTTGGTAGAAGCCGGCACTTACGGTATTATTTTCTATTACAAGTTATGTTTTACTTACTGTATTAAATTTAGCAATTTCAATCTATCTACTGTATTTCTTTAAATGCTGTTTTATGCAAACTAACCCTATAAGCCTTCCATTGAAGCCTTTATCATTATGTTGTATTTCTCCGTGTGATTTGCGGAGTACAAGTTTGTACTCACCTTGCAATCTCCATACAGAGGAAGATGTCGTCGACTACGGTGAAGATCTGGACGAGTAGGTCGCGTCTTACTGTCGTTTGCCTGTGGGCAGGCTTGGGCTTCGCTATTTATCAGTTTGCTTCCGCAGTTCTTTGCTTTATTTATCTTTGCTAATGGGCGTTGATGTAAGACTTGGCCATAAGGTCGTACCCTTTATTTAATGAAATAGTCATTTGTGCTTGGTATTTATCTTTATTGTCACTGTGTGCACTAGCTGATCCTGGACTAGTGCGATTTACACAGAGGATGCAGGAGTCATTACTTCGGGTTCTGACAAAGGTGGTATCAGAGCCATGACGACACTAAGACGTGACCATAGGTAGAATAGAATGGCCAGACCCTAAGGACTTATTTTTAATAAACAATATTTTCAAAAATATAAATATGTATGTATATATATATACATATGTATGCTTATTCTTACCCCTCAATCTATTCTTTTTCTCATCCCTCCACTCTTCCTCTTCCTTAATATTATCATTCAAAAACACGTTTCTGACTTCCCTCTCCTTTCAAAACAATTGTAGATGGACACTTTCGATGTTGCACCCACTGATGGATGGAGTAGAGGCCTTCATCGACTACTTTGTTGTTTGGGTTTTCGACACCGAGCCTTCTACCTGCATAAAGAAGAACGCCATGGAGACCGGACGATGGGACATCACCTCACTCTACTCATCACCAAGCGAACTGGACAAGGAAATCTGCGTCTCCGCTTCAAGGGAAATGGACATTCGTTTGAGAGAGCCAGACAAGAAGCCTCTCGTAAAGTAGTTCTTCGCCTCTGTCACGTTTTCAGCCTCCGCATCGAGGGATCACGAAGGATGACTCCAAGACGACCCTTACCCCCATATGATGATTTGTTAGGCTAGTAATAAAACGTTGTTGTGAGCTATCAAGTTTCCCCTTTTGTCGGCAGCCGTAACTAATACTGATTGGTTGATTAATAAAGGTTTTAATTAAGTTAAAATTTTGTCTTGGGTTGCGCAAAATATCCCCCATCCTTCCTTTGCCTTGAGTCTCCTCCCTCCTAATTCTTAAAAGCAACAAGCAGATGGTGAACACAAGGAACAACAGCAACGGCAGCCTCAATGGCATACAAGGAAGTCAGTCTGTTCCAACTTCTCCTCAAGCAAATGAACCTGATTGGGCTCAGATGATGGCAAACCAGAGCCAGCTCATTCAACTACTCATGCAGACCATCAACAACACTGCACCACCAGCTCCACTTATGCCAGCTCAAGCTCCTCAATCAAGACTATCAGAGTTTATGCGCTTGCGTCCCCCGACCTTCTCTAGCAGTATTGAACCCATGGACGCAAATGATTGGCTTAGGGCCATAGGCAAGAAGCTGGACATTATTCAATGTAGCGATCGGGAAAGAGTCTTGCTTCACATCAGCTACACGGACCAGCATCAGAATGGTAGGACACCTACACGCTGCCCATGCCAATGTTCAAACTATTACTTGGAATGACTTCGTGCAGAACTTTTGCAAAGCTCATGTTCCCACTGGCACCGTCACTCTCAAGAAAAGGGAATTTTGAGCACTGCGCCAAGGAAGCCGCTCTGTGAACGAGTACTTGCAGAAGTTCAACCAGTTGGCACGCTATGCACCTGAAGACGCCGCCACCGATGAAGCCAAACAGGAAAGGTTCCTAGAAGGACTCAATGATGACATATCGGTTCAACTTCTCTCCAGTGATTACGCTGATTTCCACCAGCTTGTCAGCAAGGCGATCCGTCAAGAGTCCAAGCATCAAGAGATGGAGAATCGTAAGAGACGGATGCATGCTTAGCGTATGAACACCGGCAGCTTCTCCAAAGCCAGAAGAGCTCCACCGCAGACCAACAAATTCCAACCTTCGTCCTCAACAGGAGAGCTAGTTCCCGCTGACACCGCTCCCAATGCTGAAGGCAACCAAGTCTTGAAGGACCCAAACCCTGCAGCGGGTATCACCTGCTTCAACTGCTATGAGATGGGACATTACGTCAGCAATTGCCCCAAGAAGCAGCAGGTAGTGAAGAATGGTACCCCAGGAGCATCAACTGCCAACAACCTGCAGGCAGAAAATAGAGGGTCGAAGAAGTTCACGAAAGGACGCCTGAATCAGATATCAGCTCAAGCCATGCAAAGTAAGATCCAAACCCATTTCTTTGCTAGCCAACCCGAATCTCGGGGACGAAATTCTTTTTAAGGGGGGTAGATTGTAACAGCCCAGGTTTTTAGTAAAAAAAATAAATAACTAAAATTAATTAAAATAAAATTTTAAATTAAATAAGTATTTTTGTGCCTAAATTTTATTTTTGGTTTTCCCTGGATTTTATTTTTGAAAAAGCTAGATAAAAAACATTTTAAGTAAAACCTAAAAAAATATTATTAAATAAAATGATATTTTCATTTTATATAAAAATCCTAATTCAAATTAATTATTTGTATTTAATCGGATTTTATTTGGGTTTTCTGAGTTTTCTAGAGTTTTAAAATCTATTTTGAAAATAAAAAGTATTTTAGGTATGAAAATATAATACCAACATTAGTTGGAAATATTTTATGTAAGTCCAAAATATCACCAGGAAATTCTGTGGATTTGTCTGGAATTGTTGGAGTTTATTTCATATTTTTCTGAGGCTTAATTAATTTCCCAGGCTTTTCTGAAATTCAAAAATCAGAAATAAAAATTAAAACCTCCAACCCACTCCTCCGGCCACCACGTGGACAGCCAAGATGCTGCCCACGTCGTCGTATCTCCACCTCCGCTCAACCCTGCCTTCCCCTCCTCTTTGGGCACCATGTGTCCGGCTTGATTTCGGCCACGTCGGCCCACTTCAATCGCCCCGGTCCATCTGCCCGTCCGCCCCGCCTAACGCCCTCGGCCGCCCGATCCGCCCGAAGCCACGCGGCCCCATCCCCGCCGCTCGCGTCCTCCTCCCCTGTCAGACGCGGATTTTTCAATCCAGAATCTCCTGTGAAACCACTGCACTATTCCCTGGATCAGTAGATAGTGCCCACAGGTACATTGCTACATCATTTCATACATCGCATGAATCATAACAACTCATAATAATATTACATAACTGGGTTTGAATTATGCCACATCGGGCAACAGTTTTACATAAGGGCCGATCAGGCAAAATGTTCACATTACAAAAGCATAACAGCAGAAGCAAAAGCAAGGTAGGCCTTTAATCCACAGGCAGCAACTGGGGGTAAATATGTGCCATATGATTATTACCTAAGCTAAGACAATAATTATAGGCACACTACTCCATGGTCTATCTACCTAGGACTTAAAATGCGCAAGAGACGCCCTAGTTCTCGGCGTTGTTCCCTCCTTCCGTAGCAGGGGCATCTTCATATGCATAATGATCTTGGGCTCCTAAATCTGATTTTGGTAATGCGAGTGTGAGCACAAACCACCATGCTCAGTGAGCCAATACACAGGATGCAAATAGATAGCATGCATGGCTTATCAAGAGAAGGCTCGGGTTATTTTATTTGCCAGAAATTGCTGTTGGAAATATATTGTATTTAGAAAACTTTTTATGACCTAGCAGTTTGGACCAAAACATAGAGTGTGTAAAAGAAGACTTTAATAATAGTGATCTAGAAACCATCCACCTTTACATGGTCTCTATACCATATGCTATATCTTCAGCATTATAGCAACTTACATTACCACTGGGACGACACCCAGGACAACACCATGTAGGGCTTCCCACTGCCCTCCATATCTCCTCATTTTACCACAAAGTTTTAAAATAGAACTATATTTTGTTATGTTCCCATGTCCGCCCATGACCGTGGGCACGGCTATTCGAATAGTTTTGACTCTGCAGAGTTTGCACACTTTACCCACAAGAGACAGTTTACTCATTGCCCCACACGATTCCTTAGTCATGCGGTTGAGTAAACCATTACAGTAACCGTTCAAAGTACCTCGCCCCTTCCATCATCTCACCCTATGGGCCGCTCCCACTTGCGGTGGGTCCCATACGTTGTGCGGGATGTTCCCCTCCTACGCGCCTAGTAGCTGGCTACCCACACTGCTAGCACGCCACAGAAGAACTTCACCCTCTGTGGATGTCCCATTCAAGCCCGCCACCCAGACAGCCGCTTGCACTACTTTACTCCTCCACCGATGATGATGACTTTCAGGGTCTGGTAAATTTACTAAGCCAAGTTGTACTTTACAGACTTATGGTTGTACTTGTTTTACACAGGAGGTCATGACAAGATTAAGTCCTTAGAGTTATCTGGGCGGTTCTACCACTAACCACACTCTCGTGCACCACTGCATCATACCCCCGAATCATCCGGCCAGATAAATAAGCAATTTGAGGTTTTTGGGGAGCATAAAATAATCATTTCCAACATATACCAGTCATTACCACCATGACTGCCCAACCAAATTTACTCATGATTAAAAGTGATGCTTGGGCGTTCTTGCGCCCATGAGTATCTAAACAATACTAAGCATGGCATATAATTACGGACTTATTTTTGAAAGGTTATTACTATAGTTTTACTAGGGTGACAAGGCTCACATGTTCAATTATTCCAAAGGAAAGTATTATTAACAAGCTAATTACTGGATATGTAACTAGGGTATTGAAATCACCATATACTTAGCACATAAAATAATGGCATGCAGTTGATAATTTAAACGAACGTAAATTGCGGAAATGTAGGTTCAATATGATCAAAGTATTGACTCGCCTTGGTCACAGTGGATTGGTTCTTGGTTGTCTTGAGCTTCTATAGCTGCTGCCTCGGCTACTTCTTCCTGAGCCTCGTACGCTATTTTTAACGTGCGCGAAAATTTGGATAAAAAGGCAATCAGCAAACTAAATAAACATTCAGCAGAAAATCCAAATAACTTCAATTTCAGATTTTAGTTTCTTAGAGATTTGTTTCATTTGCTTCGGTGCTAGAATACTCCCACTACAAATATTGAAAGTTTAATCATAGTCATTTTTATGCAATATAATCTTTTATTACATTGAGTTCGTAGCCTATGACTGTTGGTTGAGTGTTCACATTATTTAGTGGAAAAAGGTATATCCTAGTTACTAGGATAATATTTTATGGCTTAACTTGGCAAACAGGTAATTTCGACTTCATGTTCTAATATGCAAAGATTCATGATTTATGGTTTAGTAACCTTTTATTTGATGGGTTATCATTTCTCATGAGAATTTACTCTAATTATACTCCTACCAACTCTTTTTAATTGCTACGGATTTAAAAGGGTTGTTCATTATATATATACACATATTGGACATGTGTGTGTGTGTATAATTTTCTGGCACATGATAAAAGGGTTAATAAGCACCCTTATATACTAATCAAGTTTCTGCATCACAGGAGATTTGTCTTTATGAGTTTTTCCCTAGACTTTCCCTTGCTAACCCTCCTAGTTTTTCTGTGTTGCTGCTCATACCAAAAAAAAAACACCCAGAACTCAGCCCGGCACTGCGGAGCCAAGGGCTCGAACGCGCGCGGCCAGGCGAGTTAAGGGGCGAGCGATGCTAGCCAGGAGAGACGCTTGTGTTACCTGCTTACATATAAGCGATAAATGTTCTGAAGCAGTGCAGTAGCAGGGGTCGAGGCAGAGAAGGCCGGAACAGGGGATACTTTGGCGGCGGCTTGTCGACGAAGGAGGGCTGGGGAGGGGCTAGCGACAGGCAAAACGGAATCCTCGTGTCACAGTGAAGACGATGGAAGGGTCGGCGGCGGCCGGGGGTCACCGGAACCAGGTCGGCAGCGGGCGGCGGCGGCCCGGGAAGGGAGTCGATGCCGGCGAGGTGGAGGCGCGTTGGAGTTCGGTGGAGGAGCGGAATAACTTTGTCGTGCTCCGAGGGTGGCTTGGGAGAGAGGAATCGGGTTACGGTGGCTCGACGTAGTGGCGCACTCACCGACCGGAGGTGGAGAAGTAAGGGGTCGTCGGTGGGATATGGCGCACGAGCGGCCGATTCCTTGCTAAGGGAGGGGGAACGAAGTGCTGCGATGCGATTGAAAGGCTCGGCCGGGGTCCCCGGAAAAAGGCGCAGCGGCGAGGAACAGGTGGGGATGAGCGCGGCGGCGGCATGGCGACAGAGGAGCCGATGAGACAAGCTATCAATTGGCGACGTGAGTTGGCGTGGGGGTTGTGACGCGCACGGTAGGGCCGTGGTCCGGGCAACGCTTTGGCCGACGTAGCTGCTGACCGGCACCGCGTTTCCGGGCTTCGGCATGGACGGCTGTCGGGCGGTGACGCGGGCGCTGCGTGGTGACGAGATGGTGGTGACGCAAGCGCTGCGTGGTGACAAGATGGCGGTGGGGCCGCGGGGATGCGAGTGGAGGGCACCGGGGACCGACGGTCCGAAGGGTGGCGCGCGGGGGAGCGGGCTGCGGTGCTGTTGTCCGAGCGGAGGGGCTTTGGCCCCTTTGTTTGAATGCCGTGGGGGCGGGGAAGATCGGGAGAGGGGCAGGCCGGTTGGGCTGGCTGGGCCGGTCTGGCCGGCCGTAAGCCCCAATTCCTTTTTTTCTTCTTTTTTTTTACCAATTCATGTCCATACTTATGTGTAAATTTTTAGGGCTTATTTCTTTACATCCGTTTCCCCATTTTTATCATTTTAGGATATTTGTATTTTTATATTTTATTTTTATAGATATACATATATATATATATATATATATATATATATATATATATATATATATATATATATATATATATATATATATATATATATATATATATATATTTCCATGCCTATTTTTATACACATTTTTATATAAAAATTCCCTTTGCTTCTAATTCTTTACTACTATTATTCTGGTAACTTTTTATTTTTATAATTTCTATATATATTCACACCTTCACTTTTATTCCCTCCATCCTATTATTATTAGTTTCATGTTTCACTCAATATTTCTTATTGGTTTTATTTTCCTTTATTGAGACTTTAAACCAAAAATCCAAGAAAATTCAATAGAGCTTAGTTACCAAAACAAATATATTCCAAAATAACCCCAGATTTACATATTTCCCAAAACTCAAAATTTCAGGGTGTTACATCCCCCTCTCTCTCACTGTCGCCCGACCCCACCTGTCAGGCCTTCCCCTTCCCCGTCGCCTTCTTCCTCCTCGCGCAACCGCCGCCGGCGCAACCGCCGCCCGTCGTTCCCGGCTTCCCCCACTTTGCCGCGCGTGCCGCCCACCTCCCTCTCCTCCCCCGCACGACGCGCGCCACAATCCCCCTCTCTCCGCACCCCCATCTCCCCCACCTTCCCCGTAACCGCCGCCGCCCACTCCCCCACTCCGGCGAGCAATTCCCCGCCACCCTCCCCTCCCCGACCCCTATAAAAAAGCCCCACCGGCCCCGCCTCACCTCGCTCTATCTCCCCCTCCGCTCCCCTTCCCCTCCCGACCGCTCCATCGCCGCCGCGCTGGCACCCGAAGCGCCGCCGCCTCCTCGCCGCGCCCTTTTTCGGCCGCCCCGTAGCCGCGCCTCCCCGAGTCCCCTCGGCCTCCTCTCCCCATTCCCGCCTCACCGCCGACACCAAGGCTGCTGCTCGCGGCAAGCATGCCGCCTGTGCGCCTCGGCGGCCGGCCACCTTGCCTGTGGCAGCCAGTGGCAGCCATGTGGCGCCACCTCGGCGCAACGCGCGCCTCCTCGCCCGCCAAGACGCCGCGCCACCTCGGGCCAAGCTTCTTCTCGTGGACCCGCCCATAGACGCGGCCCACTGTCGATCTCAAGTTAGGGCTAACGCCATAAATCTGATTTTCTTTTAGGAAAATAATTCCTTTAATCTCTTCTGACGTCATAAATCCCTTTTTCAGTAGAAAAATAATTCCAGAAATCAGTCTTTTTCTTTTTCCCTGATTTTAAACTTCCCGGAGCCTGTTCTCCTTCGTCCTAACTCCGATTGAGCCCATTCAAATTTCTAAATTCATCAAAAAATTCCCCTCTATCCATTTCTAGCCTAAATTCAAATATTTGAAGACAATTTGAATTTATTTTGAATTTATTTGAATTTGGTGTGTTATTTTCACGTGTAGACTTCGACGATTCAGGAAAATTCTTCGACGAAGATTCACACCAAGTTGAAGAGCAAGGCAAGTCACACTCCTTGATCGTGTTGATCCTAGTTTTCAAAATAAAATTATGTTAATTTAAATTATATTGCATGCATACTTTTATTCAACGTATTTCAATTTAGTTTTAAATATACTTAATACCTAGTTGTTAAATTCCTCCATTGATATTGAATTCCTTACCTTGTCACCCAAGATCAAACTCTAGCTAGTGCACTAGTGTTGGCTAGAGAAATTTTGATTCAAATGCTTAGCCCTGCGTCGCCATATTATTTGTTTTGGGATATCTTTCAGATAAAATGATGAGCTTTTCACATGAAATGATAAGTTTCCTAAATGTACTCTTGACTTTGGTGAGTCAAGGCGGTTTATGGAATATTTTGAAAATAAAATATAACAACTGGTTTAGACTTAGGCAATTGGTTAGATTGGTGGGTGCAGGCATGCCCTGTTGGTCGGAGCCGCAGTGGTTGATTGTCGAGCACAGTGGTAAGTGGTTGGGCCTAAGTCAATTAAGGACCGGTTTGTGAGCTACTGTTGCAAAGCCCTATCGTACTACCACATGGCTGGTATGGGACAACCCTGGCTGAATAATTTGCGAAATCCCAACCTAAGTCATGTCGTAGGTTGAAGGTGGGCGTGGTTGGTGCCGTGTGAAGTCCCACTTGGGTGAGCATGGTTGTAGCCATGAGAAGTCTCACATAGGCTCAAGAGGGGGTCCCAATATGGTGGATTCCTTACTGGGGTGAAACCTTAGAGTTGGCTTGGCCAGGTTGAAGGCTTTGCATTGTAAAGGCCTTGTCATGACTCCTCGCCGCACACCTAAGGAAGTGTGTAACTCGCGTGGCAAAAAGGGATGATCGTGTCTTGTGGGTAAAGCTGTACAACCTCTGCAGAGTGTATAATCTATCCTGGATAGTCGTGCCCACGGTCATGGGCATGCTGAGTAAAAGTTTTTCATGGATTAGACTTTGTTTTTCAAAAATGATTTTCAAAAACCTTATATATGGATGGAATCCATGAGAGAATGAAAACCTTGTGGGTGGATGGAACCCATGAGAGAGAATGGAAGCTTATGGATGGATGGAATCCACGAGTGTTTGGAAACGTGTGGATGGATGGAATCCATACGTGAACGTTTGGAAAAGAAAGTCCGGGTGGGGTGCCCGTGTATAGGTTGGTGTTTGGTCGAAGTCGGCACTGACGGTATTATTTTCTATTACAAGTTATGTTTTCACTTACTGTATTATTTTCAACAATTTCAATCTATGTACTGTATTTCTTTAAATGCTGTTTTATGCAAACTAACCCTATAAGTCTTCCATTGAAGCCTTTATCATTATGTTGCATTTCTCCGTGTGATTTGCGGAGTACAAGTTTGTACTCACCTTGCAATCTCCATACAGAGGAAGATGTCGTCGACTACGATGAAGATTGTCGGGCCCCTGGATTTCCAAATCCGGACCCTCTGTGTATTACAGCACTAGTCCCAGATCAAAGCTAGTGCACACAGTCAAACAGAGTGGAAAGCATCACCATCAACGATTTATTACAATAATTAAGAGTACTGACCACAGGGTCTCATTATTACAATAGAGGTTTAAGACCTCGCACACATGAAACACAGCGGAAGCAAAAGATAACTCGAAGACGACCCATCAATTCACCACAGGCAATTGACTGGGGAAGCGCGACCTAGTCCTCTGGGAAGAATCCATTACAGCCACAAGCGAAGCAGTAGTCGTAGTCACCTTCTTGAGCTTCAACTTCCTCTGAGATTTATTTTTGAGTGTAGCATGTGAGTACATAAAGTACTCCGGAAGTCTTGGGAAAAATGCAATAGATGCAAGGCTTGACAAAGGAAGGCTATATGGTTCTTTGCACAAAGCAATATTTTAAATTCAATTACTACTAATTATTTTCGAAGGCATCAATTTAATAAAGTAAATGATTTTAACAGAACTAACAATTATTCTCTAGTGAAGGTTCCATCTACCAGCACTAGCTTAATCTTTTCCAACTGAACAAGTTAATATTGCGGGTTACATCCACCCTCTCTGGCTCCAACTGCCAGGATACCCTTCCGAGAGTTCCCTCCACTCTCGGAATACAAAACTTTTGATTTTAAAACAAAACCAGAAATCTACCATGTGCATGCATTCCTTGCCCGCCCTTGACTGTGGGCACGGCTATTCGAATAGTTTTACACTCTGCAGAGGTTGTACAACTTTACCCACAAGAGATAAATTATCCTAAAAGTCAACACGCTTCCTTTAGCATGAGACCCAGATAAAATATCACAAAGCCTTTACCTTACTCTAATCTAGCTAGATACCACCACGAGGTTTCACCGCAGTAGGCTAACCGGCCAATGTAAGCCCCTCTTGCGCCATATGAGTACAAGAAATCCCTATCCTCACCGTGGATAACCATCCATCCTCGGCACCCACTTTCCACTGGTGGCACCTAAACTAGACTATCATAAGTTAGTCGACTAGGTCGCACCCATATAGACTTGTGGTTGTACGATTAATGCTCAGTCTGGACAAACACAAGCGTCGGTCCTTAATTGACTAGGGTGGAACATACACTTAACAAGATCTCGTGCTTACTGCACCAACCCAAACCAACCATCCACCCTAATCTAAACCAACTTTCACATTTTATTTTATTTTAAAATCACAGTGACAACTCCAATTGCCACTTCATTTACAAACACAAGGGTTCAATAATAAATCTTAATTTCCCATTTTCAAGAGTTTCTAAAGATATTAGATAGCATGACTAAGCATTATCCTACCATTCTAATATTCACAAAGATTAATATTAATCTCATTATTGAGACAAAGGGAGTTCTAGGGTGACAAGGTACATGTCAATCAATGCCAAATGAGGGCATAACAAAGTTGGAATAACTAATTCCTAAAGATTTGAACTAATGCTTTTATGTAAATAGCAATGCACATAATTTAAAATATTTAAAACATTTCAAAAGCATAGGTTCAAGATGATCAAAGGAGACTTGCCTTCTTGCAGGGTTTCTGGGTCTTCTTGTTGCTGTGAAGAAGGATCGTCGACAACGTTGGAATCTACGCGAGAAAAGACGAAGCAAACAAAGCAAATAAATACAAATAAAAATTCAAACAAACTCAAAAATTCAAATAGAGGCCATAGTTGAATAGATCATGATTTTAGAAGAACTTAGAAATTTGAATGGCTGAATTGGAGTTAAAATGAGAAAGTTATGCTCATTTGAAAATCTCAGATTGAATAAATCTAGAAATTCCCAAATTTCTGATAGGTGGGGTCCACTGGTCAGTGAGTCCACAGAGAGCTGTCCCTGACATGTGGGACCCACTGGACAGTGAGCCCATGGGCTCAGCCTCTGACACGTGGGACCCATCGACTCGGCCCACTTGTCGCGACCAGCAGAGGTGGGGCCCAGCGGTAGTGGCCGGCAGAGGCGGCGGCCGCGTGTGGGGCCCACTTGTCGATCCGCGGATAAATAACGAAAAACTCAACCTCAGCGTGCGGAGCCGGAGGCTCGAACGCGCGCCAAGGAGTCAAGAGAGAGCGCTAACGGATGGCGGGAGGCTTTGCCTACCCATATAGGGCAACAAATCCTTTTAGGATACCTTGGTGGCCCGGCAGAGGTGGTCGGAGGCGACGGCGCCGGCGGCGAGGGAGGGCCGGAGAGGTTCGGGCGGTGCGTGAAATGTAATCCCTGAGCAGAGGGGGTCCGGTTGGAGGGGTCGACGAGGTGCGGCGACGAGCGGAGAAGGCCGGCGACGAGGGGGTGGCGGAGCTGGCTCGGGTCCTCCGGCGTGACGGCGCTCCGGCGGCGGGGAGAGGCGGCCGAGGTGTCGGGGAGGTTCGCCGGCGCACGAGGAAGCTGTGGGTGGTGGCTACGGGCTCTGGGGAGGTCCGAGGCGGCGGGGAAGGCTCACCGGAGTTGGGCGGAGCTCGGAGGGGAAGGTGGCACGGTGGCAGGGCTCTACGGGGCTCGGGGAAGGAGGCGGAGAGTGCTGGGAGGTGGTGCGGGGAGAGAGGAGGGCGATGGGGTATTTATAGGGGTAGAGGGGGGAACACGGGTGCTTAATTCCTCGCCGGAGATCTCAGTGGCCGGCGGGGAAGGTTTGGGGGGAAAAGGAAATAGGGGGCCGGAGAGGGAAGGGAGGCGCGGGCGTTCGGGATTTGGTCGCGCGGGGAGCTCGGGGATTCCAAAACCGGATAGGAACGGGGAAGGAAAGGCCGGGATCGGCTCGGATTCGGTCGGCCGGCGAAGAAAGGAAAGGGGAGGAGAAAGAAGGAAGGTGGCGCTCCGCTGGGACGACAGATCTGACAGGTGGGGCCGGGTGGCAGCGGGAGCGAGAGCGCGTGCGGCTGACGGGCGGGGCCCGCGGGTCAGCGAGGTGAGGGAGGAAGTGAGAGTGGGCGGCTGGATGGCCCGCGCGGAGACTCGACACATCCGAGCCGTCCACGCGTCGGGCGAGGAGGAGGGGAAGGCGGGGCCGCTTGGCGGTGGGAGAGGGAGAGAGCGGCCCGGATTTGGCCGAACGGCGACGTGGGTGGCCCAGGGCCATCCACGTGTCGGCTGGAGGAAAGGATTTGAAATTTTGATTTTAGAATTTGATTTATATTTTCAGAAAAGGCTAGGAAATGATTTAGGCCTCAGAAAAATATGAAAATACCTCCATAAATTCCAGAAAATTCACAGAAGCTCCTGGACACATTTTGGACTAAATAAAATTATTTCCAACTACTACTGGTATTTAATTTTCATATTTTAAATTACTTTTTAAATTCTAAAAATAGGTTTTAAATTCCAAAAAATCCAAAAAAGGCAAATAAAAGCCAAGAAAAATCCAATTACTTTAAAATAATTAATTTGAATTTAAATTTTTCCAGAAAGGAGAAATTGGGATGTGATAAAGATCTAGACGAGTAGGTCGCGTCTTACTGTCGTTTGCCTGTGGGCAGGCTTGGGCTTCGCTATTTATCAGTTTGCTTCCGCAGTTCTTTGCTTTATTTATCTTTGCCAATGGGCGTTGATGTAAGACTTGTCCATAAGGTCGTGCCCTTTATTTAATGAAATAGTCATTTGTGCTTGGTATTTATCTTTGTTGTGCTGTGTGCACTAGCTGATCCTGGACTAGTGCGATTTACACAGAGGATCCAGGAGTCGTTACTCCGAGTTCCGACATGAGCTCACTCAAAGCTTTTTCATTCGATGGTCTTGAGTTCCTGGTCTTCATCTTTACCTGGATCTTGGTCTTGCTTGATCCAATGAATCTTCAGGACTCCAATTTCTAAGTACGCGCTAAACAACTGAATCCAAATAAAGGCAAATAACTCAAATATCCAAATAAATCCAATTAAACTTGATTAATCTTTATTATGATAAAATGGGTGATTTGAGGTTGGGTTGGTTGGGGTGTTGACGGAGTTATAGGGGTTGGAGCGAAGTGGTAAATGGCCAAAGGAAATCCGTTGAGACAGGTGCCAAGGATAGTTTATAGTGAAGGAATATTCATGGGAATATTTCTGCTTAGAACTCGGAGATGGCTAGGTATAGCTGATGGTAGATCATGACTCAGCCTTTAGTTTAATAATTATTTTATATTTATCAAGGAAATTTCATGAGTTAGGTTAGTCTTACAGACAAACGTATGTGTTTAGCTGAGTATTATCTGTGAAGTGCTAACTTTTGAAGGATTAGGGCATGTGTTGCATACGCGATGTATACGATTTTTGGCTTATCGAATTAATCTTATTGTTCATATTTCTAGCATTTCGGGATATAGTATCTTTCTAATGGCTAATCGGTTGAATCATTAACTTTCCTTGCTTAGCTTAACAATCTATTAGAGCGTGGGATTATTTAATTGTTTAATTAATATTTAGTTGACGGATTCCTTTTGTTTATAGAAAGAATTTTACTTTAGCTTCACATGTGCACAATTTAAGCAATGGTTGAGTTTTATGTACCTATACCATTATATGCCAAAGATCAATATTAATTTAATCTACCACTAAGGTTCAATTACCGACAATAGGTTAATGGCAAAAATTAGGTTTTAATAGAGCTTATGACGGTCATGCGAGTCTCTTACACAATTATTGGCTGGCTTCTTATATCACCTCTATTTCTATCAAATTTGTATTTTGGTCAAGATTACTAATTAAAAGGAACATTTTAATTAAATTCTGGTAACACAAAACTAATTCGATTGTCCTATTTTGTTTTCCATACGAATATATAGAATTATGTTTTTGCCACTACCTCTAATTAAAATTGTGTTTTAATTTACATTCAACTAATTATTTGAATTTCACCTAATTATTTCCCTTAATCACTTAATTGTCCATATGCATATAATTTTATATTTTGATTTATAGGTAAATTTTATTTGAGCCCAAATCAATTGTCTTAGTTTCCTTGAATTGTTTTCTAATTGGAATGACTAAAAGAAAATAAAATGGAAAATGTGGCCGAAGGGGACTCGAACCCGTACCTTGCAGCATGAACACGGCTCGGTCTACCAGCTGGGCAGCTCCCTCTTTGTGACTGAACTGGGGAGACAATTTAGAAGAGGTAGCGCAGTGACTGAGCTCCAAAATAGAGCATCCTGGTGGCGCAAGGGCCGGGCGGTGTCACCGGCGAGGAACGGCCCGGGGTGGTGGTGACCGTCAAAACGGGACCCCTGGAGGAGGGAATGTCCCTGAGGGTAGCGGCTCCGGCCAAAAGGCACCACGGTGGGCTGGCGGCGGTGGGGAGCGGCTGGGTATTGGGAGGCCATTAATGGCGGCGACTGCTGGAGGGAGGAGGGAGCGAGATAGGGGAAGCACGAGTAGGAGTGGGCCACAAGGAACTCACCCAGGTGGTCGCGCGGAGCCGAAGGAGGGCCGAGGTGGGCTGGCGACGTGCATGGGTGGTGGCATGGTCGGGTCACCGTGGAGGGGGAGCTCGAGCGGAAGAGGGCATCGGCTGACAGCTAGGGGAGCTTCGGGGCGTCGAGAAGCTACTCCCACAGTGAGGAATCAGAGGGAAGTCAACCGAGGAGGAGTTGGCAGCGGTAATGGCGGCGACAGCCGGTTTTGGGGAAGAAGCAGCGGTGGTGAGCTTCGGTGCGTGGAATTCCAATTGGTTCGAAGAGGAAGTAGATGGGGAGCGGGGACATGTCATGACGCAGTCGGATTGGCGGGGGCTTTGCCGAAGAGGCCGGGGGCGGTGTGAGGTGGGTCAGTCGGCGCACAGGCGAAAGCACGATTCTACAATGGGGGGAGCAAGGAGAAGAAGGGGTGGCAATGGTGTGCCGAGGAGGCTTCTTATAGTCGTGTAGGGGGTTGCTATGGCGCCACTATTGCCGACGACCGAGGGGCAGCACGCGGCGTGGGCGACGGCATGGCGCCAGGGGACGACGACACGACAGGGGCGCAGGGTGACACGATCGCGACGGGCACGGAGGTGATGGGAGTGGTTCGACGACGTGAAGGAGGCGACGTGGCTGACACGCGCATAGGAGACGTGGGGTTGACTGGTCGGGGGCGCACAAGCAAGGAAGTGAGGAAGAAGGAGGCAGAGCGGGGGGTGAAGAAAGAAAAAGAAAGAAGGGAGGAGGAACAGGGGCGAGCCCGCTGACAGAGAAGGAAAAGAGAGGGACGAAGAGAGAGAGAATAGGGATGGGGCTCACATGTAAGGGAGAGAAGAAAGAAAATGAAGGAGAAGAAAGAGAGGAAAAAGTGAAATGCTTAGGCATTATTTTAAAATTTGGATTTTTAATTTAAATTTTAATTTGCATTAGGATTTACTGATTTTTGGAGTTGTGCATGACATTCCAAATTTGAATTTTCATTTAAGTTTTGTATTCAATTTTTGGATATTCAATTCAAGTCTTAGTTCAAATATCTAGATACAAAAGCTAGCATTCCCCTATTTTGATTTTTACTTTGTTCTAAATTGTATATAAATTTTGAATATTTGACCTTGGGTTTTATTTGCTAGTTGAATTTAAAATGAGGAATTTTTGGTTTAATCATTTAGAGATAGAGTCTAATATTCTTTTGGTTTTATTTTATTGACTTGAATTTGAATTCAAGATTTTTGGTATTATGATCTGTAATGTCATTTTTCATTTTTTATTATTTACATGATCATTATTTGCACTTGGGATTATTCTTGATTATTAATTTGCATGCCATAAAACTCAAAAAGATTTCAAATAAATATTTAGCAGAAATTTAAATGCCAATGAAATGCAAGAAAAAGTTTTTAAAAATTTCATATTTCTGAACATCTGAATTTTTGGGATGTTACAACTACCATATTCTCCAAAATTGACTTAAGGTCGGGCTATCATCAACTGAAGATTACAGCTGATGACATTCCAAAGACAGCTTTTACCACTAGATATGAATTGCATGAATTTATGGTCATGTCTTTTGGTTTAACCAATGCCCCAGCCTATTTCATGAACCTCATGAAATTTGTGGTGGTGTACCTCGACAAATTTGTGGTGGTGTTCATTGACGACATCCTCATCTACTCTAAGAATGCAGAAGAGCATGCCAAGCACCTACGCCTAGTACTAGAGAAGCTAAAAAATACCAGCTATACGCCAAATATAGCAAGTGTAAATTCTGGCTAAAAGATATCAGCTTTCTAGGCCATATAGTGTCCACTGTAGGAGTATCTGTCGACTCGGCCAAGATAGAAGTCGTTGTGGAATGGAAACAGCTCACTACTATCACAGAAATGCGAAGCTTTCTTGGGTTGGCTGGATACTATAGGAGGTTTATAAAAGGATTTTCCCGGATTAACAGGCCATTGACACAACTACTCAAAAAGGAGGAGAAATTTGAATGGACAAAGGCTTGTGAAGAAAGTTTCCAAAAACTCAAGAAGAGACTAACCTCCACCCCTGTGCTTGTCCTGCCAGACATACACAAGGACTTTGGTGTATTGTGATGCCTTACATCAAGGCCTTGGGTGTGTACTGATGCAATGGGGCAAGGTCGTGGCATATGCATCTAGACAGCTTCGCCCTCATGAAGCAAATTATCCCACCCATGACTTGGAATTAGTTTCAGTGGTGCATGCCCTAAAGATCTGGCGTCACTATTTGATCGGTAACCATTGCGACATATACACCGATCATAAGAGTCTCAAGTACTTCTTCACGCAGTCAACCCTCAACCTGAGGCAGAGGAGATGGTTGGAGCTGATTAAGGACTATGACTTAAGTGTTCACTATCACCCTACCAAGGCTAATGTGGTAGCTGATGCCCTAAGTCGTAAAGCCTACTACAATAATCTCATGGTTCAAGAGCAACAGCTTGAGCTTTATAAAAAGTTAATGGCACTCAATCTAGAGATAATGGAACAAGGCACCATAGCAACCATGGAGATACAACCAAGCATAGAAGAGCAGATCATAGCTGCACAGAAGGAGAACTCAACCGCTCTGAGGTTAAGAAGCTGAATGGAAAAAGGGAAGGCTCCTAAAATAACTGTGGATCAACAAGGTGTTCTAAGGTATGGGACACGTATCTTTGTTCCCCACCAAAAGAACCTTAAAGACCTAATACTTAGGGAAGCCCACAGCTCTGTGTATTCCCTTCACCCCGGAAGTACCAAGATGTATCAGGACATGAAGCAGTAGTACTGGTGGCCACAAATGAAGAGGGACATCGCTGAACGTGTTGCTTGCTGTGATGTGTGTCAAAGGGTGATGGCCGAGCATCAAAGGCCAACAGGATTATTACAGCCACTACAAATACCTCAGTGGAAGTGGGAAGAGGTTGGAATGGACTTTATCACTATTCTACCATGAACCAAATCAGGGTATGACTCCATATGGGTTATAATAGATAGAGTAACCAAAGTCACCCACTTCATCCCTGTCAAAACCACCTAAAGGAGACAAGCTTGCAGAATTGTACATGTCCCGCATCGTGTGTTTGCATGGTGTGCCAAAAAGGATAGTTTCAGATCGACGTTCCCAGTTTACCTCACACTTCTGGGCTAGTCTTCATGAAGCCCTCGGCACCTGTTTAGATTTCAGTACTGCCAACCACCCCCAGATAGATGGCCAAATAGAGACAGATAGATGGCCAAACAGAGAGGGTAAATCAAATACTAGAGGATATGCTTCGAGCCTGTGCCCTAGGTTTCACTAAGGATTGGGAGAAATGCCTGCCTTACTGTCGGACCTGAATTTTTCAATCCAGAATCCTCTGTGATTTACTGCACTATTCCCTGGATCAGTAAATAGTGCACACAGGTACAATGCTGCATCAACTCATACATCGCATGAAACATACTGAACTATAATATTACATATCAGAGTTAAAATATGCCACGTCGGGCAACAATTCACAAGAGGGCCGATTAGGCCAAATACTTACAACACAAAAGATAACAGCAAAAAGCGTAAGCAAAAGTAAGACCATTATCCACAGGCAAGTGACTGAAGGGTAAATGTGTGCAATATATATTATCTAGACTTACATAATATATGTGCACACAATCTCCATTAAGTTTACTTGTCTAGGACTTGAACTCGTGGATGTCGTCCTAATTTTCTTCGTTGGCTCCTCCATCCGTGGTGGGGGTGTCTTCGTAGGCATAGTGGTCTTGGGTCCCTGTTTCTGATTTTGATAATGCGAGGGTAAGCACAAATCCACTGTGTTCCGCGAGCCAATACATAGAATGTAATAGGTAGCATGCATGGCTTATCAAGAAAAGGCATGAGTTATTTTATTTGCCATAAGTTGCTTTTAAAATATGTTACATAGAAATTTTCTACGACCTAGCAGTTTTAACTAAATCAAAGTTTTATGAATATATAAAGGAGTGCAATAATAATAACGATCTAGATTCCATCCACCGTTACATGGTTTTTGCATCATATGCTAACCTTTCAGTGTTATAATCACTTACCTTATCACTGGGACGACACCTAGGACAACACAAACCAGGGCTTTTCACTGCCCACTACTTTTCCAATTCCACCCACAAAGTTTTAAAATAGAACTATATCTAGTTAAGTTCCCATGTTCGCCCTTGACCATGGGCTTGGCCATTCGAATAGTTTTGAGTCTGCAGAGTTTGTACACTTTCACCACGAGAGACAATCCGCTCGTTGCTCCACATGATTCCTTAGTCATGTGGTTGAGTAGTTCGTCACAGTAACTTTTCAAAATATCTGACTCCTTTTGTCATCTCACCCTATGGGCTACTCCCACTTGCAGTGGGTCCCATACGTTTCATGGGATGTTAACCACGGCTACTAGCGCATTCGGACTCCACTCTCCACAACGCTAGTACGACTGGAAAACTTCACCCTTCCCTCGGTGTCCCTTTAGGCCTCCTCTTGCCCTTGCAATATTCTACTCCTTTCCACTACCGGTGAGATGAGTCCGGGGGTTCGATAGTTTTACTTAGCCAAGTTGCAATTTGTAGACTTATGGTTGTACTGTTTTACATAGGAGATTATGACAAGATTCAGTCCTTAGTGGTATTTGGGCGGTTCTACCACAATCCACACACCGTACTTCCACTGTACCACACACCAGCCCCCATACCATCAGCCTAGATATCTAAGCAAGTTGAGGGTTTTGGGAGCATAAAATAATCATGTCAAAATATACCAGTCATTTCCACCCATGACTGCCCAAACCAGTTTCTCATGATTAAAAGTGATGCTTGGGCATTTTGGTGCCCACGATTATCTAAGCAGTACTAAGCATGACGTATAATTACAGACTTATTTTTGAAAGTTTTACTATTATAATTTTGCTAGGGTGACAATGCTTAATTACTCAAATGTTCCAAAGGAGTGTAATACTAACAAGTTCATTAATGGGTATGTAACTAGAATCTTAAATTCAACATATATTTGCACACAAAATGGCAGCATGCATGATAATTTAAAACGGAAATAACTTGCAGAAAAGGTAGGTTCAACAAGATCAAAGTATTGACTCGCCTTGATCATAGTCGATTTGGTCTTAGTTGTCGAGAGTTGCTTCAGCCTTAGCCTCTTCCTCTTGTACCTCGTACGCTATTTTATGTTGCGCGAAGATTCGGATAAAAATCAATAAACTAAACAAATTCTCACAAAAATTCAAATAAGTTATGCCTTTTTGAAGTTCTCCGTTTAAATAAATCCTAAAATAAATAGAATCTGACAAGTGGGACCCACAGCAGATTTTTAATTTTTCGTTTATTTTTATTTTCTCTTCTCTGTACCTATGATAGGTGGGACCAGTTACTGTTTTGGATTAAAGGACATGGCCCACCTGTCAATGAGTAGTTGCTTTAATTAGTAATCATTAGCCTTAACTACTATCTTAACTCATCATCATTAGTGTTAATGACTTGTCTTAACGTTAATTAGTTATGCTCTCTCTCCTCAGCTATAGTGGTTTCTTCCACCGGCCGAAGAACGGTGAGCTCACCACCGGCGGAGGAAGTGGTGACCAGCTATGACTATTCCAAAAATGGAATGCTCATGCCCGCGCGCACGCCTGGGCTCGATCCCACCGGCCAATTTGGTGGCGGTGGAACAGAGGAAGTGCGGCTACGGCGACGCACAGCACGGAAACCCAATTCCTCACTCTAGGAGCATGTTGGGGATGGCAGGAAGTTACCTCAACGGTCTACAAAGCTCAGGAGTGGCGGTGGTGGTCCGACGGTGTGAGGCAGCCGCGGGCAGAGGAGGCGCACAGTGCAGGCTTAGCTCGGGCAACGAGAGGTTTGGCCGACGGCGGGGATGGTGCCGCGGTGCTCCAAGGATGCTCTGGTGGGGCTGAATTGGACCACTATGGCTCCAATCGACGGATTTCCCCGTCGGCCGGCATTGGGGAAGAAGATGCTGCCGGTAGGCTGTGGAGCACGGGAGGCCGATTACTTTGGGTGGGAGGAGTGGGCTATGAGGAGGACAAGGGCGACCTTTCCCGGCTTTATAGACTACGAGGGAGGCTGGCGTTGTGGAGCTCCTTGCGAGGCCGTGCGGGTGACGTTGACTTTGGCATGGCCATAAGACATGGCGACGGGATGGGTCAGAGCTGGTGCGGGTGCGGACGCGCGATGACACTGGAAACAGTGGAGTGGTTGGGCACACGGGAGCCGAGACGGGGCGCAACGGGAGCAGGCGCGCTCGGAGAAGATGGCGACATGACGGGGGCGGTCAAGCGAGATGGTGGTGGGTAGGAGCGATGCTCGTGGTTTCAGAGGTGGGTCATAGCGATCCTAGTCACGCCGCAGAGCGTCGACGAGGAGGAGCTACCAGCGGTCGTGGTGACGCCGCGCGGTGAGGAGCGTGAGTTCGGCGCGCGATCGAGCTCACTATGGCTGACAGGGTAGGCTATGGATGACATCCACTGGTACGGGTGCGGGGGCACGCTGAGTAGGCTGCCGTGGTGGCCCAGCGAGGAGGCGCTTCGGAAGAAAGAAGATGGCCGGCTTGGGCTAGCTCGGGCCAAGCCGAAAAGGCCTTTCTTCTATTATATGTATTTATATACATATCTATTTACATAAATATATATATATTTGTTTATTTACGCGTACCAGAAGATTAAACCCCGTTGGAGGCAATCGAACTCGAGAGTGACCTGACCTATAGGGAGTGCCCCATCAAGATTTTAGACACTATAGGAAAGAAGACAAGGAACCAAACCATCCGCTTATGCAGAGTACAATGGAGTCATCACAGCAAGAAGGAAGCCACATGGGAACGCGAAGATCAACTGAGAAAATATTATCCCTACTTGTTCCCAGACTAGGCTAAATCTCAGGGTCGAGATTCTTTTTAAGGAGGGTAAACTTGTAACATCCTGAAAATTTGAGTCCTAAAAAATGTGTAGCCTTTGAAATATTTTGAAATGCGTCTTTGTGGCATTTGGACTTTCACAGATTTTTCTTTGGATCTTGGTTGAGTTTTCAACAAATAGAAATTTATAATTTGAAAGCAAATTTGAAACGATGATCCATCAATTAACGTAACAGAATAGGAAAAGAGGAAGGTTGAAAAGTTAAATCAACAATAAAAATTTAATTGAACCAAAGATTTAAAATTTTGCCAAATTAAGAGAGTAAGGGTATAATTTGAATCAAAACATGAATTCTTGCTATGGGCCTAATAATAATAAATATATATACATATATATATATATAATAAATAAAATATAATGATATAAAATAATGATAAATAAATAGATAAATATACACACACATGTGAATATATATATAAAGAGAAAGCCATTTGGCCTGGCATAAGCCAGCCATCGGGCCGGCCCATCCTCCTCCTACGCTAGCGTTGGCCACGGCCAAAGCTCTCCTCGCCGGGCCGCTGCAATAGCCCATTCCCCACCGTGCCTTCTCTCAGACCGCCGGTCACTGGTGTGCCCTCGGGCCATTCCAGTTGCCGTCAACAGTAACTCTGTCCCGCGTCACCACAGGCCCGGCATCACCTCCCTGCTGCCTCCTCTTACTGTCGCCTGGTGAAGGATGGCGTGACGCCGCCCCGTCGCATCGCCCTGCTCGGACCGCTGCGCCCTGCTACTCCGGTCAGCCACAATGCGAACTCTGTCACTGTGACCAACCCCCTGACTGCCTCGTCGCGTTGCCTTGCGTCACCACAAGCGTCGTTCCAACTGCCACCGTCTCACCTGACCACCCCATCACGTTGTTGTCCTCTCTGAGTGCGCCTACTCCCATCGCACCGCACCTTAGCTCTCGCGTGCCTAATCGCTCCCCCTGCTCTAGCGTCAGCACGCGCCCATGCCCTACGTCGGTGTCCTGTCACCATTTCCTATGGCCATGCGGAAGCCAACATCACCCGCATGGCTGTCGCATTGACCTCCATAGTGCCAGCCCTCCCCGCCAGCCATAAAGCCCTGCCCGAGCTGCCGACAGCACCGCACCACACCGCCCCACTCCTTCTCCCACCCCGAGTAATCGGCCTCCTCGCGCCTTTAGCTCACCAGCGGCCTCTTCTTCCCCAACACCGGCCGACGGAAAATCCACCGATTGGCGCCACTGTGGTCCAATTCAGCCCCACTGGAGCATCCTCGGAGCACCGTGACGCCATCCCCACCATCGGCCGGACCTCTCACCGCCTGAGCTGAGCCCGCACCGTGCGCCTCCTCTGCTCGCCGCTGCCTCACACGACCGGACTCCACCGCCCCTCCCGAGCCACGCCAACCCCCGAGGTAGCTTCCTGAGTCTACCTAGATGCTCCCCTATTAATTAATTGGACTTTCGTGCCATGCGCTGCCATACCCGCTCTTCCCCTATTCCACCGCAGCTCACGGTCACCGCCGACCGCCATCGCCACCAAATTGGCCAGTGGGACCAAGCCCAGACGTGTGCGGGGGCATGAGCATCCCATTTTTGGAATGCTCATGGCTGGGCGCCGTTTCCTCCGCCGGCGGCGAGCTCGCCGTTCGTCGGCCGGAGGAAGAAGCATTGTAGCGAGCGGTTAATTAAGGTTAAGGACAGTAATTAATGCTAATGATGACGAGTTAAGATAGTAGTTAAGGCTAATGATTGCTAATTAAACTAAGTGCTCACTGATATGTGGGCCATATCCTTTAATCCAAACAGTGGCCGATCCCACATGTTAGCGGGACTTAACAAAAAAAGATAAAAGAAAATAAGTTTTTTGCGGGTCCCACATGTCAGTCTCTCTTCTCTCTCTTTTTATTTTCTCGGATTTATTTGAACTGAGAACTTCAAAGGGGTATAACTTATTCATCTTAATTCTAAATTGAGAGAAACAAATTTCTAAATTTATCTAAATTCAATATCTATCTAATGGAACTAAAACCATAATTTTTGGAGCTCATTTGAATTTTTGTGAGAATTTGTTTGGTTTACTAATTTTTATTCGAATCTCCGAGCAATGTAAAATAGCGTATGAGGCACAAGAGGAAGAGGCAGAGGCTGAAGCAACTCCCGACAACTAAGACCAAGTCAACTATGACCAAGGCGAGTCAATACTTTGATCATGTTGAACCTACCTTTTCTGCAAGTTATTTCCGTTTTAAATTATCAAATTGCATGCTGTTATTTTATGTGCAAATATATGTTTGATTTCAAGATTCTAGTTATATACCTATTAATGAACTTGTTAGTATTACCCTCTTTTGGAACTTTTGAGTATTTGAGCCTTGACACCTTAGCAAAATTATAATAGTAAAACTTTTGAAAATAAGTCCATAATTACACGCCATGCTTAGTACTGCTTAGATAATCGGGAGAACCAAAATGTCCAAGCATCACTTTCAATCATGAGAAACAAATTTGGGAAGTTATGGGTGGAAATGACTGGCATATTTAGACATGATTATTTTATGCTCCCAAAAACCCCAACTTGCTTAAATATCTGGGTGGATGGTACAGGGGCTGATGTGTGGTGTAGTGGAAGCACGGTGTGTGGATTGTGGTAGAACCGTCCAGATAACTCTAAGGACTGAATCTTGTCATGATCTCCAATGTAAAACAGTACAATCACAAATCTGCAAATTGCAACTTGGCTAAGTAAATCTATCGAACCCTGGACTCATCTCACCGGTAGTGGAAAAGAGTGGGATATTGCAAGGGCAAGGGGAGGCCAAATGGGACACCGACAGGAGGGTGAAGTTTTCCAGTTGTACTAGCGTTGTGGAGAGTGGAGTCCGAATGCGCTAGTAGACATGGTTAACATCCCGTGCAACGTATGGAACCCATCGCAAGTGGGAGCGGCCCATAGGGTGAGATGACAAAAGGGAATTTGTGTTACAAATTTTGTGTTAACTAAATTTACAATCAACGTAAACACTTTGTCCCATAGTTTCCCCTTAAAAAGAGTGTGGGCACATAGTTGATGGGAATTGAGCTTTGGTCGTCGACCAGAAAACCCAACGGTTAGCAATTTCGAAAGAATTACAATGTCTCTTGCGATATACTTAACAAACCTATAGAAAATTTAAGAAATCTGCATACTAAACAGACCATGCAATTGCAAGTGACACTGCTACAGACAGTCCTATCACAGACGGTTCGGAATCGTCATCACAGATGGTTCCTAAACCGTCATTGTTTATGTGCCAGTGATAATAGGTGGTTATCACAGACATCTTATAGTTGATGGGAATTGAGCTTTGCTCGTTGACCAGAAAACCCAACGGCTAGCAATTTTGAAAGAATTACAATGTCTCTTGCGATATACTTAACAAACCTATAGAAAATTTAAGAAATCTGCATACTAAACAGACCTTGCAATTGCAAGTGACACTTCTACAGACAGTCCTATCACAGACGGCTTAGGAGCCATCTATGATAGCTCACATTACAGATGGTTTTTTATAAAAAAAACCGTCTGTGATATTCGACTATCACAGACAGTTAATAACAAAGACCGTCTGTGATATATGCAATATCATAGACGATTTTTGTTACTAATCGTCTGTGATATGAATAATATCACAGACGGTTCGAAATAAAAACCGTCTGTGATATTGTGTATATCATAGACGGTTAATAACAAAAACCGTCTGTGATATCATTCATATCACAGACGGCTCAGTCTTTGAAATCGTCTGTGATATATATATCACAGACGGTTTTTAACAACGAATCGTCTGTGATAGCAATTGCAACAGCCATTTTATTTGCCGTTTTTTTGCTAGCCTCAGGATATGCTAGCCATGCCCTCTGAAAGCAAGCAAGCAGATTACAGATAAATGACAGATAAGTTAATTGCAACTTAAAGTGAATTACAACAAAATTCGCTACACAAATGAATGTAACAAACGGCCAGTAGATCACATACTTATATAGAATGAAAATCGTTATACAGATTTGACAAATGAATTAAATTGAATGAATTGTTTGATTAAGCACAATTGAGTGATTTGTATAATTGAATCCAATGTTTCAACATCTAATTATCACCATTGCCGGGGTAGAACTCTCCAGCCTTGTTTATGACCTCTGCTACTAAGAATTCGGAGAGGTTTCCTACATTATCACAGACGGTTATTAACATGAACCGTCTGTGATGTCCATAATATCACAGACGGTTCGTAATACCAACTTCAAGCAAACGATACTTTAAGCTCAAATCACATTAATCACTTAAGAACCGATAGAACCTTCCAATACGTCACTCTGCGCAAACTAATTTCAGATACCACAATAATTCATGAACTCCCATAGGATCATGAATGCAAAACGCCAAACATTTCATTTTACTGACATCACGGAAGACGAACAAATTCCTTTATTTCTAAAAGAATCAACACTACCCTCATCATCTCATACTCAGTTTTACTAACCTCATCATTATATATTCTTAGCATGAATCATCATAGCCTACCAAATACACCATAAACCTTTCCAAAAGAACACAATAACTTATTTCAAAATGTTTTTTCCAATAAGATTGCAACAATCTTACTAACATCAAGAATAATACACTCTTAACAAGAATTGTTATCGTTTACCTCTCTTATTGATGCGCAACACCACACTTCATTACACAACAGCTTGCACTTAGCAATTACATACGAACACTAAGTATCCACAAAGATAACTCCAAGATTAATATCCACTAATACAAGAATCCAACACCTTCTAAATTTAACCATCCTAAACGATTAGATTAATCCATTGAGACCTGTTGATCCAATTTATCCCAAAAGTCTACTAATTTTGTCTCTCTTATTGATCAACCAGTTCATCAAAGTTCCACGCCTCTTAGTAACTCTATTGATTCCATTAGGAATAGCCCTATTCATAAACACAATTCATGAACAACTACAAGAAGACAACATCAACTTATTTGGTTTCACTTCCAAGGATACTCATACCATATCAATTTATTTGATTACAATCTCTGACTTAACCATAGCAAAACACCACAAAGGATTTTAACATTCTCTTTCAGAAGGAGAGGAATTAAACTTCAACACGCGAAATAATCCAAATACATGCAAAGATCCAAGACTTTCCCACGTTAACGAATTTGCAACATAAAACTTTCATTAATAAAAATACCAAGCGAACAAATGAGGCATGTTTCACAACAAGGCAAAACTCCCACGAAGAGACCAACCTTACAAATCCACAATGTTCCCAAGTAGCAAAAGCATTTCAATAGTCAGAAAAACAACAATTGCTTCAAGAACAGTAAAGACCAATTGAAAACTCTCAACCGCAATGAACCACGAACCCAAGATAAATTCATCCTCCACTACAGGATAAGAATTGACTAAATTCAACTCAAGGAAGAGAGAAACTTTTCTAAAGAACTCATTCCTAACCTCGGAAACCAAGTTGCCCAAGGAAAGATACTTCACCAATTCAATACCACGAACAATGATATAACCTGATCATGCCTATGGCCACACCACGATCTCTATCTCTCGACATCAACTATCACCACACATATCAATCATATAGTCAAATCATAGGCACAAAAGATCATCTCATAGCATAAAACATCAATACAATGTATTGGAAGCGTAAATGCAATGCTTGACCCATCTCATCCTCATCAGCACACCAAAGGTGTCAATTTAATAATTCAATTACCACGGACCTAAAACCTGGCTCTGATACCAACTGTAACACCCCAGCCAAACAATGACCTAGAATGCTACCAAACTAGTAACATAACGAGGATAAACTAAATACATCTCACAAAATTCCGGCAGAACCTCTTTTGTTTACTGTCTAAGTCAGAGGTTTCAACAAGCATAATTAAAAGAAATGAATAACCTCAAGTAATATAATCAATTCTAAGCGATATTGGCTTAAGATTACTAGAACATTCATGGTTATAAAATTTAAATAACGAACGGAAGCATCATAAAAGAATTCTAATCCTTTATTACAATTTTAATCCGACAATCAATAATCATCTTCTACTTAAGTAATTCATGCAATCATTATGTAATTTCCTCTCTTTCATCCATTGTGAGTGGAACGTGCAAAGTTCAATAATGCTAATCTTTCCTTTCCCCAATGCATGCCGATCTCATAAAGGTACCTAAAAAACACAACAACAGCAAGAGTGAGTCCAACGACTCAGCAAATATAATAGATAGTAACAAGAACATTCATGAACATCACTTCACAAATTCATCCATCAACCATATAAATAAACCGTGAACATTCATGAACATCACTTCACAAATTCATCCATCAACTCAATAAACAAGCCATGCTCTGCAAGATGATCAAAAATCTCTTTATCTCTTCTCTTTCGCATTTTACCGGTAATGCGGAGTGTGCATCCGTCAATGCACACCCATGCCTGTACCATCCGCACAGGGACCAATGCCCATACTCCACAAATATGGGGACCTTTAGCCCGTCATGTCATCAACATGACGGGGACCTCGGCGCTTGGTCATCTCGTGACCAAGACTTCAATAAATCAACATGATGCATATGCGTGAATATCTCAATAAATAAAACTTGCATCCACAACATCTATGCATCAGAAATACTCATGAACACTTTAAATTGCAATCGACCATAAACACCACCGGTACTTCCTTACCACAATCATGAACACATATACTCATAATATAGATCAAACATCAACAATTCATCAAACATCAACAATCCAACAAACATCAACAATCCACACTATCAATTTTAAACCATCATTATACTTGCCTTTACCGAAGGAGCGAAGGGGTCAAGCACAATCAGGAGCGAAGCCACCTATTCACAAAGCACCACTCAGCACAAAACCATAATACAATATTCACAACTGAGAAGTAAACGCCTCTACGCCCAAAACCCGCAACTCCCTCTCCGCTTAACGGTTCTACACTCTGTCCGCTGCAGCAGCGCTGCTTAACTTTTTGTATCTTTAACAATATTAAGCCATTCACAGAAAATAATATATTTCTGGATTCCTCACTTAAATATCTTCACTTTTCATGTAGATCACATATTTTTATTTTGATCATAGCAAGGTGTAACTTAATGCGCAAAACAGAGGACGTTATCTGTTCTGGCAATCTGGGCAGCCAGATTCTAACGCGTCCCAACCACAGTGTAAGGCTCTAAAAATTATGATTTTTATACAGTAGTTATATTACTGAATTATATACATTTTTCTCAATTGCGACCAAAAACACAAAAATCATCTACTACCCCTAAATCACACTTGAACAGCAATCTACCCCAATCTGCACCCCTGACAGACAGCGATGTTCCCGACTGTGCGGCGCCCAAATCCCGCAGCATAAAATTCTGGAAAATTTACATAAAATATATCTCGTCATCCTCTACAATTTTCCTTTTGGGCAGACCCGCAGAAAAAATCTTTTCTTAGGTATAAACTGCGCAAACAGTCGCAATACGCGGATTGATCTATAGACAGACAGCAGGAATTCCCTAATCGGGGAATCTAATTGCTAATCCCCCACCAATTCTTAGGCTAAGAACCCTAATTACAGCAATAACAGAGAAATTTGAGATGAGGGAGAGTTACCTAGAGGATCCCCTTGGAATCACCCATCTTCTTCCCCTTCTTCCTCCTCCTTCCTTTCTTCTCCTTCCCTCCCTTCTTCTTTCTTCCTTTTCGCTTTCTCCTAGCACCAAGGGACAACAATGGGGGAGAGGTGTTGCTGGACATGGTGGAGGCGCAGGGGCAGGGAGGGGTGCGGCCAGGGGGAGAGAGGAGGGGCAAAGGGGGTGGCGGCTAGGGTTTGGGGGGAGGGGCGCCTCCCCCCCTTTTTGGCCGGCCTCCTCTGGGCCAAGGCCCAGGCCCAGGTTGCCAGGTATTTTCAGAATTCCCCCTCTAAAATTATTGTTTTTAATTCTTTTCTATAAGGTCCTCCCTCCAATTAATCGATTATCTCTCAAATCATTTCCGGGATATTACACTTACGGCAAGAGTCTGTTGCCCAGAATGCCGCCGTGCCACAACGGAGGCGCTAGCTTACGGCAGTAGTTGGCGTTGTGGAGGAACAAACAAATACAGAGGCAATCACAACAACACATTCAGATCTATTGCAGGATAACAAGCTAACGAACCATTCATGGCATGATGATGAGGCTAAACAAGACACACTTACGACACTTATGGCAAGAGTGTGTTTTCCAGCCTCCCGCCGTGCCGCGATGGAGGCGCTAGCTCACAGCGGAGGGGAGATGCAGGAAGCTAGTTAGTGGATGAACTCACACATGACTAGTACCGGTGGAAAGGTAGATGGGGAGTTATTAATAAGGGCCGAACAGTGGGAGGAACTGGTGCCTGCCATTCGATGTGGAGAGAATGGATAGGTGAGATCGAAATCCTGGGTATACGCCAATTATCGGTGACATGTGATTATCAGAGACGGTTTTTAGTACGAACCGTCTGTGATGTCTCGATTATCACAGACGGTTATCAATACGAACCATCTGTGAAAATATCGCAGACGGTTGGTAGTATGAACCGTCTGTGATAGTTTAAGCACAGACGGTTCTATATGAATTCCATCTTTTTAGATTTTATTTGGACGAAGGAAATTAGTTCATGTAGGAAATTAGAGTTTAAAAAGGATTTTCAATTCCAACTGAAACCAAGGGAGGCCTAATCTTTGACGCGTCGCAGCAGGTGCTCCACCAGCTCATCGACATACTTGTCCTGCCTCGCTCGGTCCCAAAGAACCTCCTGGAACTCCTTGGCATTGCGCGCGAACACCTTCCCTTCCTCCTCCACCATCACCCGCCGCACCGTCCTCGCGACGTCGTCCCTGCCGAACGTGCCGTCGTCCTCGTCCCTCGGCACCTCCAGGCCGACCGCCCTCGCCGCCATGGCCCGCGCGGTGAGGCCCTGGTCGGCGAACAGCGGCAGCATGACGAGCGGGTGCCCGAAGAGGAAGCTCTCCATGAGCGAGCTCCACCCGGCGTGCGTCAGGAACGCGCCCACGGTGCGGTGGGCGAGCACCGGCACCTGGGGCACCCACCCGGAGCGCACCACGCCGCGCCCCGCGACGCGATCTTCGAACCCGTCGGGGAGCAGCCGCAGCTGTTGCTGGTCGGCCGCGTGGCCGCTCGGCCTCCGCATCGCCCAGAGGAACCGCACGCCCGCGAGCTCCAGCCCGAGCGCGATCTCGCGGACGTGGTCCGGCGTCAGCGGCGCCTCGCTCCCGAACGCGACGTAGATGACGGACCTCTCCGGCTGCTCATCCAGCCAACGAATGAGGCCTGCACTCTCGTCGTCGCCTCTGTCTCCGCCTTGCACAGCGCGCGCGAGGTCGTACGGGGCGAGGAGGCCGGAGGGAACGACGGGCTTGCCGAAGAGGTCGTTGAGGAGGGGGACGTGCGGACCGTCGACCACGCGGCAGCAGCGGCAGATGAGGAGCGGGCAGCGCTGCTCCGTCTGCCAGAAGCGGCCGATGTCGGACGCGCCGGAGGCGTTGGGATGGAAGGCCACGGCGATGTACTTGGCCTCGTGGGGGCGGTAAGCGAGGGGCGAGGGGAACGGGATCCACCGCGGTGGGGACGTGAGATCCTCCGCCGTCGTCCGCGGATGCGCGTCGTTCAGCGCCTTCGGGCCGACGAAGGCCATGAAGGTCGCCGGGAAGATCAAGAACAGCGCGCACGGCACCTGTACGGGCGGACATAAGCACTTAGCTTGGAGACAGCCTTGGAGAGCAGTACAGCCAGTATGAGTAGGTGAGGTAAGGTGCCTTATGCTCTTCGGCGATGGGCGGGAGCCAGCTGTGTGCGAAGTCGAGGATGATCCAGTCGGGCTTGCCGAACCCTTCCCCTGCCTCCCCGCCGGCGCAGGCCTCCGCAAGAAAGCCGGAGAAGGGTGCGGCGAGGCCGTCGAAGGCCACCTTGAGGAGATCGCCCTTCTCCGGCGGGACGTCGGCCGTCGACTCAGCGCCCCCCGGCAGGCCGTCGACGCTCGGCAGGGGCAGGGACACGAGACGGATGCGAGGGGAGAGCTCCGACGGTATGGGGCGTAGCCTGGCGATGTTTGTCGGCGTGGAGATGAAGGTGACGGCGTGGCCGCGCTTGGCCAGCTGCTCGGAGAGCTCGAGGAAGGGGATGATATGGCCGAAGGCCAGCCATGGGAACACCACGACGTGGAGAGGAGAAGAGGCCTCTCTGGTTTCTGCCATTGCCGGTTTCTTGGAGATAGATGTGCGACTGCGACTTATTAACAGATGAGGATGATATTTAAGAAACAGGAGCTTGTGATGTAAAATAGTAAATATATAGTTACTACTTGATGTGCGTGTTGCACATTTTATGATGAGAGATTCGTGTTTGGACAAAAATCTACTCGGCTGTGATTTTCTGTAGTAACAAAGTCAAGTAACAGTGACATGAGGGACATAAATATATATAATTCAGTGGGCGGGCCCACACCTTGCGTCGGCGAGTCCCCCACCTGACACAGTGAGATGTCAGAGTACCATTAAAGAATAGGTAGTTAAATTTTGCACCAACAACAATGGATCTAGAGATGGCAATGGGTACCCGAAATTCGATACCTGGTGGGTTTTTACTCTATTAGGACATAGATCTGAGTCAATTTCATGACTCATGGGTCTCTTAATGGGCAAAAAGCCTAACCCATCGGGTCTGTCGGGTTCGGGTACGTTCCTATAGTACCCAAACCCGTAAATCTATGGGTAATATAAACCCGATCCATAGGAGTTATAAACCCAGACTCCTAGCCTCCCAGGCAAACCAACCCAGCCCATAGCCCATTAGCCATTTAGCCCCAAGCCCCCAAATCCAATGCGGCAATGCCCCATTACCCATACGGCTAACCCTAGTTAGCACTCGCCACGGTCACTACTCACTCCTCCCCAGTCCCCACCCCGATTCAACAGCCGCAGAGGCGCGCGATTTGGCGCTCCGCACTCGATCTCCCAGTAGTCTCCACGCTGCTTCTCCGTCCCAGCCTCCGCTCTCGCCCCGCCACTCGCCGCACGCTGCCCTCCCGCACGCCTCGCGCTTGCCTCGCCTTCGCCTCACCCGCGCCCACGCCGCAGCCAACGCGCATCACAAAGATGAGGCCCTTGGCCATGGCGCGCCCTCCGACTCCAACGAAGATGGCCGGTGAACTTCTTCCTCCTCTCCATTAACCATTGTTGCAGCTCGCATTACTGACCCGACGGGCGACCCATGGGTACTCGTTAACCCAGTGGGCATGGGTCTGGACAAAAATTTGCACCCGTCACGGGCATGGGTTTTTTAGCGGGCACGTCCAATTTTCATGGGCACAGGTTTAGAATAGCAAAACCCAGCGGATTTATGTCGGTTGCCATCTCTAAATGGACCACTTGTTGTGTTTCAACGGATAGCTAATCCCCCATTCCATTGGGCGCTCTCCACAATCCTTGGTGATGCTGATCTTGTCCAAATTAAATGTCTTATCAAATTCGCTCCTGTTCAACCACTCATTCCATGTGGGCCTCATGCCTTCCTCTTCCTCTGCTCTCTCTCTCTCTCACACCATACGGAAGCACCAAAGTAATGGCATAGATGCGACACAGCAAGAGTGGTGAGGTTGCGGGCATGTGGAGTAGAGTGGCGCGCAACGTTTGGGTGCGGTGGCGGCACGGCACTGGTGCACGAAGGTGCATACCGCACCAGGGCGTGAGCGTAGCCACGTGATGCTGTGCGTGCACAGCAAGGCCGTGAGGCAAGGTGACTGCACAGGCAAGGTGTCGCGGTCATGTAGTGCGTCTTCTTCGTCATCATCGTCTTTGTCCTCTAGTGCATCTTATCGACGCCGCCACGAACTACACAACGAGAAGCCGCAGCGACGACCAATGGCTATGGAGTCTACACCAAAATTTTTATATTTTAGCCCTTTTTTTAAAAAAATATTCACATTTAGACCCCTGGTAATTTTAATTCCGTTTTTAGACCCAGAGCTCGGAGCCGTGACCCACGGCGCCGAGGTAACACGTCTCGGCGCCGTGGTCCACGGCTCCGAGGTCCCAGGCCCGCACCAGTGTGGCGGCCTGCGTGGCGCCGACGTGGCAGGACCTCGGAGCCGTGTATCGTGGCGCCGAGCTCGAGCCGTGAATCGTGGCGCCGAGCTCGGCGCCGTGGCTCGTGGCACCGGGTTCTCGCGCGCGTGGATCTTGGCGCCGAGCATGCGGCTCGAACACGGCACCGAGCACGCGCCGCTCATTTGCATCCGCCCCGCCTCGCCGCCTCCTCGCCGCGCGCGCTCCCCGCGCGCGCGCCGCCGGCCTCTCGGCCGCCTCGGCGCCGTCGGACGACCTCACCGCCGCGCGCTCCCCCGCGACGCGCCTCCTCCGCGGCGCCGCCGCCTCCTCTCGACCTCCTCGCCTGGTCCGACATCGCCCCGCCGGCCGTCATCCTCGCTGCGCCATCCTCCCGCGCGGCCGTCCTCCCGCCGAGGCCGCCATCCCCGCCCGGCCGTCCTCCCCGCCGAGGCCGTCGTCCCCGCCCGGCCGTCGTCCCCGCCCGGCCGTCCTTCCCGCCACAGAGCGACCGCTACAAGTGCCTCAAGGTGACGACTTCTCCAAAATGTTCGTTGTAGTTTCGTAATCTTACGCGGAGCTTAGAATTTTTTTTAGCTAGCTATGAATGTGTGATGCTTAGGTTGTAGTTTGGGCAATGGTGCCGAAGAATGGAAGGATTGTATGGAGTATTGGAGTCGGCAATATGGCTCGCTATAAGACAAGTTGATTCTTTTGCGACAAGAGGACTAGTGCTATCGAAATGTGTTGTGTTGCTGTGATGTTCTAGGCTATAAATGCGAGAGGTAGTATTACCTTGTTCGTAGTTTTGGATTTGGAGAGTATTGTAGTATTACCTTGTTACAATGCGCCCAATTCTCAGAGCCTATTTCGATTAAAGGTACTTATTAGTTTGGTTTTCAGATGTTCTAGATGGACAACTTAGTTACCCTATATCATGGAGGCAATCGACAAGTGATGATTATGGAAATGTTCAATTTGTTGAAATGCAAAGGGTGCCTCGATATTCAAAGTGAACGGCCGTCGCTCGCTGAGTTGGTTGCTAGGGCCGGAGGAGCTACATTGTCATGCAAACGAGGAGAGCATCACGCTTGAGGGGTTACTTCACTTGGTTCGAAAGACACAATTCTAAGGCGGTTGATCTTAATTGGTTGTGAGGATCAGTGGGACAAATATGTCAAATTGGTTATGAGGAATGAGTTCCAATGTTTGGACCTTGTTGTGCGGAAGGTCTCCATTGATCCCACCCCTCACGGTTATTCACCAGAACTAGGTGATCAGGCACCCTTTGACCCTCCGTTACCCGACGTTGCGGTGGATGTGGAAGAAGTGCCTGAAGTGCCCGATGCTCAATCTGCCCCGAACGAGGTTCAGATTTCTCAACCAGTTCGAGTTGAATGTCGGACTGATGATGTCTTGGCAGCCCCTCAGGAGATCCCTTTTACCCAGAATCATCCCAGTAAGTGCCGAGCAACACTTTAGCCTTTTCCCGTCAGTCTATTCTTTTGTCTCAATCCCATCGGTTTCGTGCTTCTGATGCAGGAGACATTCCTGATAATGTGGGTGTTCCTCCCGTTGCTCCATCTGGCAACGTTGAAGAAGTCTGCAGGGACTCTAACAAAGTGTGGATGTTCAAATTGTGGATGATCCGAGCCTTACGAGATCGCTAGGGCCGTTGATTCGATGATGACCGCCCTTTTGGAGTCGACCAAAGTGATATTGAGTCGATCAGCGTTATTGCCTCGGTCGGGATCCATTAGTTCATGAATTCAGCGATCTTAGGCATTCCCATGGGGCTTATGCCGAAGGAAGGGATGACGAGTCGCTAGATGCTCCCGAGGCCGGTCAAGCATGACAATTGAGAAGGGCATGGTGTTTGAGGACTTGTCTGCATTGAAAAGGTGGATGCGAGTATTCAGTGATTCGTAAAGGCCATTCAAGGTGAGACATTCTTATGTGGAGCGGAGGTACACATGTGCGTAGAAGGAAACATGTGAATGGAGGGTTTGTGCTAGGAAACGAAGGACACGAGAAAGTTCAAGATCACTAGAATCATTGGCCCACACACTTGTGCCGGCGAGCTCAAATGAAGCATCGGCGCTTGACCTCTACCATTATTGCCAAGTCACTGTGTCACATAGTAAAGGGAGAACCCAATATGAAGGTGAAGACACTTGCTGGGATTGTTAAGGAGAAATTTGGATACGACATAAGGTATGGCAAAGCATGGAGGGCAAAGCAACGCATCTGGAAGATGATATATGGGGACTGGGAAGATGGGTACTTGCAGTTGCCAGCACTCTTCAATGCAATCAAAGCGGTTAATCCAGGCATGAATTATGAGTACGTCCCGAAACCAAACGAATGGACTCAAGATGGGATGCAGATATTCTTCCGTGCTTTCTGGTGCTTTGCTCAGTCCATCGAGGCCTTTCGGCATTGTCGTCCCGTCTTCTCAATCGACGGTACGTTTCTTCTTGGCAAGTACCAGGGCACAAAAGAGTTCAGATTTTGCTCAGTGACATAACAAAACGGGGCAGCATATGCCAGCTTTGCACAGTGACGGAGTAGGCCTTTAGCTTGTACACATATAGGGCGTAGGTCTTTAGCCTTTACAGGAGTAGGCCTGTAGGCCTGTACACATATAGGGGCGTACGTCTTTAGCCTTCTAGGCTTTGAATGGTCCAATCTCTGAAAACGCTACGAACTATGAATTTATTACGAGACTATAGTCTCTGAAAAGCCTACATAGGGCCATTTATTGCTACACTGGAATCCACTGCACCAGATAACCTGCCTACATAAAGGCCTCCCTCCTATGTATTCCATACCACATCTCCTCCTCAAGGCATCACAATACTACTACACAACAATGTCTTCCTGGAGGTCCGACTCATTTGGAGTGCCGGAGTGGCATGAGCGTCCGAAGTGCCATTGTGGCTTTAGGACGATGTTGGGAGTCTGGACTGATCGAGTACAACGAGCCAAATACGGCCGTAGGTTCTTCAAATGTCCTGACCTGGATGACGACTTCGTGGTAACGACCACAACTAAATCATTTGTTTCGTTATCTTTTTCAACTTGATCGATGACATCTACCACGCCACACATAGGCTTGCGGGTTCATCGAATGGGTGGATCGGTGTCGCGGCATGGCCAAATAACCGGCAATGGAGGTGGAAAACAAAGCACAATACTTTGTCAAGATGACTCGGGCTCGCGAGGTGGAACGACAAATGCGGCTTGAGCAAGAGCGCCGCGTGAGGTGGACCAAATCCATCCAAGGGCAAGGAGGATGAGCGCAAAGGAGGCGGAGCGATTAAGTCTGCGTGAAGCGCCATCAAGCGTCGGGAGGAGGAGCTTCAAGCTCGGAGGCGATTCTCAAGACCAAGAGTGACAGGAAGAAGGATGCAATGAGCCATCTTCGGGACGTGACAAAAGGGGAAACAACCACGCTACACCCAAGAGACAAAATGTAATAGACCCAGCAAGTTATTTTCCTAAGGCATGCATGTTAGGACTAGTGGTGGAATTCGAACATTAGAAGTACAGAGTTGCACACATGCCACATGCCCGCCATGTCAAAATATCACTCACCTTCAAATATCACTTACCACTATATGCATCGATATTTCTACGCTCAATCCTTCGGCAAAAAAATTTAGCATAATTTGGTTTGCATGTCCAACTTGCAATGAACATAAACTTTTATTACGACTTCATCGATTCGTTCCCATATTACAACTACAAAATTACCAAACCTTGCAAAACCACGGAATTGCAAACCCTTAAAACATATCAAACCTTAAAAGTCACTTACCATTTTATATATCGACCGTTCTACGACAATCGTTCCTAAAAAAATTACCATATTTTTTATGCATCTACAACGAGCCAATCAACATAAACTTGTTTTACAATTTTTCAGATTATTTTGTAATTCACAACTAAAAATTAACAAAACTTATAATCATTACAGCTCTCGCACTCATTCCCACGTGTTCAATATCACTTTCGTTCATTTCGTCTAATTGTTCATATCACATTTGTGCTCAAAAAATTTTCATTAAATTGTACTCCACATCAAAATTTTATGTTTCAAAACCATTACCATCGTACCATAATATTTTAAAAATCTACAAAAATTTCCTACACGTATCATCTGCAACATAACGAATTTTCAAAACATATATCGTATTTTTTTCTCTCTCTAAATAAATAAATATATTACATAATATTACTAAAATTAAATAAATATATTACTTAATATTACTATAATTAAATAATCAAAATAAAAAATACAACTAGTAATTCTTTTTGCGACAACATAAAGCCTGATCGATGCAAACCCTAGACGCCGAGTGTCTGCAGACGTGGCAGGGAGCTCGGCGCCACGATCTACGGCTCCCAGCTCGGCGCCACGACCCACGGCTCCGAGCTCGGCGCCACGACCCACGGCTCCGAGCTCAGAGCCACGATCCACGGCGCCGAGGTGCTGCCACGTCAGCGCCACGCAGGCCACCAGGCTGGAGCGGGCCTGCGACCTCGGAGCCATGGACCACGGCGCCGAGATGTGTTACCTCGGCGCCGTGGGTCACGGCGCCGAGCTCTGGGTCCAAAAACGGAATTAAAACTACCAGGGGTCTAAATGTGAATATTTTTCAAAAAAAGGGCTAAAATACAAAAAATTCGGGAGTCTACATATGTTTAGATTTGATTTTTTAGTGAAATTCGTTTGATTTTTGAACTGCTTAGTGAAACTTTGTTGAAACCTTGCGAAACTTTTTCGAAACTTGTTAAAACTTTTCAGAAACGTCTTAAAGCATGTTGAAACTTGCATGAAACAATTATGAAATGCACTAAAACTTTTCTAAAATTTGATGCTTCCTTTTGAAATTTGAATGGAGCCTATCCATTTTCCTGTGAAACTTGTTCTCTGAAACTTTGAAGTTTGTCTTTTTAAAACTTAGTTAAAAGTCAACTAAAACTCATTTTTAATCAAGTTTTAGATTTGAAACTGTACAGAAGTTATAGTTTCATATTTAAAATCTATTGAAATTGTTGAAAATGCACTAAAACTTTATGAAACTAGTTTTAAATTCCTTTTGAAACATACAGGGAAAGCATTCTTGGATCGCACCCTTACCGAACGACTAGGATTGGATTTACGCCAAGGTGCCGTAGAATTACAAAGGTCAGGGCATACGGTTCGTATAAAACCCTATTTTATACCTTCAGGTATTTAGTAGTTAGTGTATAAACCCCTATTTTATATCTTCAGGTATTTAGTAGTTAGTGTATAAACCCCTATTTTATATCTTCAGGTACGATATCATGTAACTCATTTCTAGCTTCATCTAGTTGTGTATCACTAAATTAAATCTATTTGTGTTTATCTACATAGTAAACTTATTTAGTATGGAGAAAGGACGGGGGAATAGAACTGGCTACAACTCGCTTCTCTGAAATCTGAATAGCATATACCATATTCATATCAATTACTCTTTTAGAAAGAAGTAGTAGGTGCTGTTCACAATCTGGCACAGGACAGTTTAACACAAAGAAAACCAACTACCAAACCTAGCCTCAACTGGACCCAATGCACACTTCTTAACATATTAAGACTTAAGCTCAGAACGACTCTTTAACAGATTAACACCACCATTTTACATGCTATGAATTGCATACTTTCAGGCCACCCCAGATCTTCACGACAGGATAGTTTTTATCTCCACCTCAGTAGTGGCGCCTCCCTCTTGACCTCCAGCAGCACAATACAGCGATCCTCGCTTGCAACAGCATATCCTGGCCAAGCAGCCTCCAGCTCCTAAAAGTTAATGCAATTATCTTCCAAATCACCTGCAAACCAATCCAAATTTTGTTATCAGAACATAAGCTATTTCTCTCCTTCAATAGACTACAAAGGACGGCAGAAGTGGGCCTCGTTAGATACTTAAATTTCATATTTGCCTCGCTGTACATATCTACTGCTAAGGTCCTACACTATTTAAATAAGATATTTCTGAACGGATCTACTCTACGTAAATTTGTCAACTAGACAAAGTAGAAAAGGAACTCTTATAAAGTTTGTGGGTAGTCATTTTCTCGCTTGTTGCCCTACTTATTAGAGCAGTTTGTGGGTAGTCATTTCCTCACTTGTTGCCCTACTTATTAGAGCAACTGACGGGCTGTTTTTTTTCCTTCAGTTTATAGCTTATAGCTGCAGGTTATGATTTTTGACTGTTTATGAGAGAAAGTACAGAATAACATAAATTCGCGTGTAGTTTTAGTCGATATAAATGAAGTCGTTACAGTGTGTACTACAGTCAACTTGTAAATCCCATGTTGAAAAGACACTCTATTTAAAAACTAGTTATTATAAAAAAACTGAAAAACGGCTTTTAAAAGCTGAAAAGAAGAAACCGCACATCTCACACGACGAGGGCAGTCAAAAATAGCAAGTGACAGTAATGGCAACAAGGACAGCAAAATGATTCGATTTTTTGTGCCACTAAGCTTGCAGCCATGCCAGATACATGAGCTTGTCCTTGGTTGGTAGGTTTTGGAAAATATTTCAAATGAACTTACAAAATCTAAAGTATTTCTGATCCCAACTCCTAGGCACGGATGAGCGCATAGAAGCGGAGCAAACGAGCCGTACCCATTGAGAGCTTGTTATCCACATAGGTATGCATGGCAAAACCCAAATGTGATGTTTTTGCAGGTGAACTACGATGAGCACAATTAAGGGAATGTTCAACAAGAATCAATTCATTTCCTGCATGAACAGAAAAATATTCCCGTGATGGAAATGGAGCCTAAATGTGCTACAGCCTACAACCTGCATATCCATGTCCCCCCTTTCTGCAAGTTAAAGGGAAGCTTAGGGCCGATCTGAAGCTTTAGTTGCACCAATGCCATTGTATCTTTATCTCGTGACCAAATGTAGCTTTAAACAGTAGAAGAAAAAATTGTATATTTCTCCTGAACTTGCCCCCCTCAACTTACAAATTGAATGCACAGCTCCCTAATTTTGTAAAGTTGTACTACATCACTTGGCTCCTAGGCTGAAACGCCCCGCATTCTTAATTAACTTTAAGCGATGAATTATAGAGCTAAACGAAATTAATTATACAGCTAATAAATAAATTACAAGACAGATTAAGTTCTTTCATCATGCAACATACCAAATTGAAACATAAGAATGGTGAATAAATAAATATATCCAAAAGTACCATTTCATTACAACTCAATTCACAAGATTACAATTGTATACACTCCGGGTACATACAAAGGAAATTGTATATCCATGTCTATACATATAAATGAAAACAACTCGATACAATCACAAGTGACAAATGTTTTTAGGCCATTCACATTAGCACGGGCTCAAATACCTGCAGGAGGAGATGATAACCGGACTAAGAAAAGAACAAAATAAAGAAAGCAGGGTAAAATGAATATTACCATCAGAACCCTTTTTGGAATAATAATCATGGGCAAATTGCTCATCAAGGTACCAGACTGTTCGGGGGCCAATAGGCACCTCTTGCAGCCATCGGGTTTCATCATACAACATGAAAACAAACCTGAATCGGAAGAGTGAGCAAAGGAGAAGGCAGAGCCAAGCGCAGAGAGAAAGAGGGAGAGGTAAAGGGAAGGGGACAGATGGCCAAGGCCTGTTGGGCCAGTGGGAGAGAGAGGGGTGAAATATACACTTCTATAAATAAATAAATATATATATATATATATAGGAAAATTACATAAGGCACCAACATCAAGAACCGTCCGATACACGTGTATGATTGATAATTTTTTTGAGTTTGGGTATGGAAATGTTTTATACCCTTGATATATTTATGGTAAGTAAGTTTTGAACTCAGTTCAAATTAGTTTGAACTACTTTTGAGTTCAATGCGACTACAGTGAGTATATACCATAAAAATAGTTCAAACTAATTAAACTGAAGTTGAATTTAATTTTTTTCGAGTTTGACATCTCAAATATACTTTTTATGGGTATATGAAGATACCCACATCAAACGTTATAATCTCAAAGCAAATCAACGGGTATTGATATGGGTGCCTAGGCACCAAGGTGCATGAAACACTGTCTATATATATATATATATATATATATATATATATATATATATATATATATATATATATATATATATATATATATATATATATATATATATATATATATATATATATATAGGTATGCGTAAATGCATGTAAGTGGTATTTGACCGGTGATGAATAGTTTCGAGCATATTGCATTGATAAAATAACATATTTTCACATCGGCAAGCATGGTAGCAAACAACAAGTGCACAAAACTAAAATTTAAATATAAACACAATAACTGATTTTGAATCGATAGAAGGTTTACCATCGAGAGACATAAACGTAGCGTATTTTCATATTTCTATAAATTAACTCGTATCCTACATATTAAATGTAGCTAATGATCCAAGTCGAGGGAAAGGACTCCACCTAAACACATCTGAACCTAGGAACCACTGCCAAATTCCAGGCAAGCATGCCTTTGATCATCTTGACTAGAATATCTTCACATAAAATAAGTTATTTCCTTATTACAATATTATATCACATGAATTTCTATTCAATTTGGATGAATGATGGGAGAAGGTGGACGGAAATTTAGCAGGCTCAACTGAAGGGGTAGTTGACCTGCAGTGTAAGTATTTGGTGAGTAGAGGGTGCCTTGGAAAGGTGCAGAGAGGAAGGTGGGACCCTCTAGATACGGATGCAATTTAAGGATTTACCTGCTTTCACTCATATAATAGGTCATATCTATCATATCAACCATAGTCTTGTCTAAGATGGGTAGAACTAGTAACTCTATCGTGCTATTATACACTCTACAATGGGTATATAGATTATCAAGGGAATTTCACGGGCGATGTCTCAATTGTACTCAGAGCCATAAAGGATAGCCCAACGACAATATTTAGCGTGGTGGAGTGTTGAGTGAAGGTGTGTCTAGCCTAACCAACTATTAGAGATACCCTAGTCGAGTGGACGTATAATATATAGAAATTGAGGGAAAAAGTTACGTACTATGATTGGACATCGCATCTAAGGAAATAGAATAACCATTCACAATAAAAATCGGAGTAACTATAGGTAAAGTGGTACAAGCCTATGCAGTGCTAAATTAACCATGAATTCATGCATGTATCCTAGATTGGAAGTTACGGGAACCAAATAGGGGTTTCTATCTCTTGTCATGCAAGTGATCAGTAGATTTCTAAATTTAAAATCTAAAATCTTTTCTAATATAAAAACACTTATTTTCTAGATGATGTGAGATGAGATAGAATCCAGAGAGATGTTACTTAATGTTCATAACGTTGAATATTTGCCATTAATGTTTGCTACCCTTGTACTCATCCTTGCTATTATTCTCTCTTGTTTATATACTAGTTAGTCTGAAGTGCTATTGAGTATAGATGATGCCAATGTAGAGGGCAGCTATACTGAGTGGGATGGAGTTGACCCGAAGTATGACACGTATGAGGTGGATGCCTTATATGAGACATAGGACGAGTAACAGACTACTAGCAGATCATATGCGGAACCCCGGGTATATTAGTAAGCTTTTAACTGTAGTTTTAGTATTGTATCATCGTTATTTAGAAGTCCTACATTTTTTAGTATTGTAATAATCAGGCAACTATTTAGCCTTATTAAAGACTTTAGCCCTATGTGGCAATGTTATTGTAATGTTATGGAATGACCTCTAATTATTGTTATGCTGCAATACTCTGATGTGGCCTATTTATCAATAAAACAAGAAATTGTTCTATTAAGTCAAGTAATTACCACATACTAGTACTATTACCTAAGATAGTGATGGCATGGGGCACCATATAGACCTTGGAATGCGGGAATTTTCAAGAATTATGTTGAACTGTTTCAAATTTTTTGCGCTCCAAACATGACTTTAAATATAAGGGAAAATTTGTTCTGTAGCACTGAAAGTTCACTGCTTCCGGAAAATACCACCGAAAGAACCCAGTTCCAGAAATTACCACCAAAAGATTCGCCTCGCTTCGAGATTTAGCAGTCTGTTAATTTTTAATGTTGACGGTGTTACCTGAGACAAAAATGCCCTTACCTGTTTGTTTGGACCATGGATGTTTGTCACAAGCACAGCTAAATATACTGGCTCAACAAACTGTGCAAGACGTGTTTAGGAGATACAACTACTGGAGCATTTCCTAAACGAAGGAGCTGCTACTCAACAGAGTCAGGGGCGGATCCAAAGAGGACTCAGTGAGGGCACAGGCCGCCACTCAATTCGCAGAAGTCCAGGTATATAGCCCAAGATTTAATGCTAGTGCCCCCACTCAGCCCAACTAAAAGGCCCTCACTCATCTGTGATTTATCAAATTGATGAAGGAAGCCTTCATTTTGCCCTCTACTAAAAGGCCCAGGTATACTTGGCTTTGTGGGTGTGCCCCCTCTCAGATTTTGTCCTGGATCCGCCCCTGAACAGAGTATCCCCACTCGTTGTCATACCAGGACACAGCCAGAAGCCTCTACCTGTTGTCACCCTGGAAGTATGTGGAAACAAGGTCCTCCTCAACACTACTCACTTGATGGCAGCCTTAATCTCGTCGTAGGTAGCTAACTTCTCAAGCCTAACAGTCAAATCAACGACAGAGACATCCACAGTAGGAACACGAAAAGCCATACCAGTCAACTTTCCATTGAGAGCAGGAAGCACTTAGCTCTTGACCATATTTGTTTATGGTGTGTTTCCAAGTAAACAATAGCTTCTGTACTACTTTCTCTAATTTTGTCCCATAGGATCTGGTGCCTATGAGGTGTACATGCCCAAGCACAGGGCCGCATGTACTTTAACACATCACCTTGGAACCTTTTCCTGAAATTCTTCATGAGGTGTCTAAAATACTCTCTATGCTCAGCTGCATTTTTGAAGACCTTGTGGACTGCATTCTCCAAACCTTTGCATGAATCTGTGTGGATTGTCAATCCATGGGGTGTCCCAATTGCTATCTTCAATTGCTTCATGAACCAAGTCCAGTTAGATTCGTTCTCCTTGTCAAAGATCCCATAAGCTACAGGATACATCCAGTTATGCCCATCAATTGAAGTTGATGCTGCTAGCTGCCCACTATACCCGCCTGTGAGGTGAGTAGAGTCAACTCCAAGGTAAGGCATGCATCCCACAAGAAAGCCATCCTCACATGCTTTAATTGCCACAAACATCCTACTGAAATGAATACGACCACCTGTCTTCGTGCAATCAATCTCCACTATGCTTTCTGGGCATGTTTCTTCTAGCTAAGCTTTAAAACTCCACAACATTTTAAAACTGTTCTCCCAAGTGCCATGGAGTTCTTGCATTGCGCATTGCAATCCTTCCCATACCTTGCCATATGACACTTTGATTGGGAACTGCTGCTCAAGCTGAACCTGCGGCTTCTTTTCTCCCATTGTAGGATTCGCTCTCAATATCTCAGTTGCCCTATTGGCTATCCAACCTTTTGTAGCCTCCTTTCCCATCACCTTGCTTGTGCTAGCACATGTGTGGCCCTCCGAAATAGAAATAATCTGCAAGGACAAGAAGATGGATTGGTCAGAACTCCAAATTGATAATTCAGCAAAGTACAAAAAGATGCCGCATATTAAACAAAACAAAAAGAAAATTCACCATGAATGTAGGACAACCAAGAAGTTTCTTTGCATAAATCTTCCAATCACATTCTGGATCCGCACATTTTGCCCTATACCTTTTTTATCACTATGCTCTACAAAAGTTTCAAATTCCTTTTTGATTGCATATTGTTTGATAACTAGCATAAAGGCATCCTTGTCAGCAAATGTGGATCCCTCTTTTATTTCAGGATTGTCTCGATCATATGTGGTTTGTGCAGCAATTGCATCATCGATCATAGCGGCTTCATCATTTGGTACAACATCATCAGGATCAAAATCTTTCAGGCCCCCACCTTCCTTTTCTCCTTTGGAGGTTCTACTTTGTCACTGTTATCTCTTTGAGCACCTGCATCTGTAGTCTTTGGTTGCTTCTTGAAATATCTCCATTCTTCATCGACTCCAGTTGGATCATCTCCTTCTATATCAAAACCAGGATCCATATAGTGCTCTGTCTCTTCCTCCTCATCTCTATTAGGACCAGCTGTTGTGAGACCATGTTCTGGTTCCTCTGCCCACTCTGGACCACCATTTTCAGCCGGAAACTCGTTTCTGACTACAATCTACAGCTCACTATCCCCAATTATTGGTTCAATCTGGAGCTCATTCACCTCACTTGCAACAACCAAGTGGTCAGACCTACCAACAGTCATGATAAACTTCACTATTTTTGAAGACCGTAACAAGGATAAGAGCTCCTGGTCAATAGCAAGACGAAGTGTTTCACCGTCAGGTCCATCATACCAAAAAATTGCCTCTTGATTACTCGCCTAGCTATAGTGTTCGAAGACATCTTTCTCTACATCAACTATGGAATACTCCTCTGAATTCACCCACCAATCTAAGAGCCTACCCTTGCGGTACACAGATCGCCCATCCTCTACCGTTTGGAAGGAAGTAATAGCAATCTCTACTTTACAAGCATTATGCGAATCGATCTTGAAAGAGTAGCAGTACAGAGAGTTAACAAACTGTACTGCTGCACATCCTCAGGTCAAATCATCCACAAATTACAGTACAGTTAGGGTTCGAGTCTTACCCTTCAGGGATCTCAGGTGGATGCATCCTCCACTCGTTCTTTTCCTGCTCACATGCCCAAAGACCTGTCGTGGGCACAAATCTTAGGTGAGATTTTTGATTTATTGCAGATCAGCCATCAGACAAGGGAGCATTCAACGTACCTTCTTGAGGGGGCAACAGCGCAGCGCAGGGGACAGCAACAAGCCGCAGAGGCCGAGCTCCTTCTTCTGCCCGTCGCCCGAACGCCGCCCGCCCCTCTGGCGAGATCGGCCGCTGCTCTTGCCGAAAATCCCAAAGCCGATCTGTGTTGCCGGAGCCGCCACCGCCCGCCGCTCTTCTTCTCTCGGACGGGGGTTAGGGTTTGGGGTCGGGATTGCGGACTGAGTGGCCGACTGGTCTGCCGCTCGGTCTCAAGTCATGAGGGGCACTCGGTCTCAAGTCATGAGGGGCCTAGTCTGCCACTCGGTCTCAAGTCATGAGGGGCACTCGGTCTCAAGTTATGAGGGGCAAAAATGACATTACGAAAATACCACACCAACGGAAACTAACAGACTGCTAAATTCCAAAGCGAGGTGAATCTTTTGGTGGTAATTTCCGGAACCGGGTTCTTTCGATGGTATTTTCCGGAAGCAATGAACTTTCAGTGCTACAGAATAAATTTTCCCTAAATTTAATATTAAATTCCTTGCCCCTAAAAATTGTTTATTTTTTACATGTTTGGTCACTTACCTATTTTACTAGTTAGCGAGGCAGAGATGACATAGTGTACAATCAACAGGCATGTGATGGCATGTGTCTATCACGTGATGGATTTAGAGAATGAAACAAAGAGAGAAAATTGTACTATTCTACAACATACACGTCCTCTACACATAAACATTCAAATTTATGCAAATTTGAATCAAAATTTCAATTTAATAACTTTGGATGATTTTAATTCAAAATTTAAAAATTTAGACATTTCAATCCTGGAATCTTTACATTTTGCATGAGAGTTAAGAAGTTGAATTTTGATATTTTATATTGTGGGAATTTTAAATTTGATATTTTTTTAAAAAAATGTTGGTATTTTTAAAATTTAAATTTCCAATGTGTAAAAGTTCAAAATTGTTCAGGGTCAAATGTGCAATACTTTGAGAACATAATATGGATCCAAAATGAGTAAATTGCACCGTAGGACCAGGAACTCTTTAGATTGGTACAATTAGGTTCATGAACTTGAAAAATGGACGTTGAAGTCCATAAACTTAAGAAGCTGTGGCAAGGGACGTATGGATGTGGTTTTGGAACGCTCATTATCTAGGATGAGCTATTGCATGCACTGCAGCACCGGCTAGCTAGTTCCCCTTGGAAATATGTATACACTCTTATTTCCCAGATGGTTTTTCTTTGGAATATTTAGGTAGAGGCTTCTATGAATTAGGTCGGTTGCAAACCAGGAGATGCGCCTCTACAATCTGACATTCTAACCAACCTCCAAGCTGATCTGTCGCGTCCTCAATGTCGCGCTCAAGGAGCCTCTCCTTTCCCCATTTGCCCATTTGCTGCTCAATTCCATAGCTTGTGTGTCCCCATTCTGTGAAGCAAACGCCAATCCAAATCATCTATTTCTATGTTTCGATTTGCTTCGGTTGGTTATTTGTTTTGGTAGACAGAGCAGCACACAGACGAGGTCTACATGCAGGTCATGCTCGTGCCGAAGCCCGAAGTAAGCTCTTTCCTAATTTTTTTCGGTAGGATTTGCAAAAATTTGGTGTGAGGTGTTCATTTGTGTTTGATTTGTTTCTACAGCAAAATGATATGGCAATGGAGAAAGTGGTTGCTAGGTTGGGAATCACATTGCCAATGCCGCAATTGAGGACATCATGCGAGACACTCACCATGCCCGACACTAGCATACACGGTGGCTCCCGGATCTAAGATAGGGGAGAATTGGGAAGAGAGAGAAGAGTTGGAGAAGACAAGAAAGTGACATGTACAACATGTGGATGACATGTCAGCACCCACTGCAAGTAGCAGGAAAAACCACCCTGGATATATTTGAATCACTGTTATAAGTTTGTGTACATAAATGTTTAGTTTCCAAGTTAGTTAAGCTATTAGCAACAACCTCACAAGTTTAAGGACCTACGGTGCAATTTACTAGTCCAAAAATAACCTACTAACATATATTTAGTGAAATTTAAACCATAGCATGCAGGGGCGGACCTACAGTAATTCATGGGTATTCAGCTGAATACCCAAATTTTTTTGCAAAAAATCGGCTATACATTAGGTATAATATGTATATATATTAGTAAGTAGGTTTAAAAAAAGAAATCTGAATGGAAAAAGGGCTTCGGCCGCCGATTCCCACGCGCCCACGCGGCCCAGTCGCGCGCATCGTTCCCACGCGGCCACGGCGCCTCGCCCGAACAGGCCCGTTGGCCCATTTCCTCCCTCCCACATGGCCACCGACGCCGCAGTCCGCACTCGCCCACGCGTTTAGGTCACTCCAACTCGGTCACTCCGCTCGGACGCCTGCGCCCGTGCGCCGTCTTCGGCAACCCCAAATCCCCAATTCCCCATCTCGCATTCGCCACGGCCGTCTTCGCCGAGGCGCCGAGCGGCCGAGCCGACTCAACCCTAGATCCCTCAGATCCGGCACAGTCCTTCCTCATCCTCACTCCTCAGGCTCAGTCCAGCCGCAGCGCAGTACTCCCTCATCGGCTCGTCTGTGGTCTCGTCGCCCTCCGACCCTCCGTGACTCCGCCCGGCGCGGCGGCGCCCGACCTGAATAGGTGGAGTCATTCCATAACCTGCTTGATGCTGGCATGCGATGTCTGGTTGGTTTCTTGATGATGCGTCGAATCCGTAGGGTAGACCGGTAGAGGCGATTGTGAGGAAACAGGAGGGTGATTTACTGATTTGGGGGAAATTTGGAGCAGGAAAATAGGGTAAAGTAGGATGCTATGATACCTTGATCTCTGTCGGTTACACGAATTCTGCCGCTCTAACCTCCCACCCTGCAAGTGTAATTCTAACAAAACGATGGATTTATTGGATTAGACTTTTGACATGTGTTATGTTGCTCTATGCAGTTGAAGGACCAAAACTGCAGAATCTCTGCATCACTATCAAAACTGGTGGTCTTAAAGCTGTTGCTGAGACAAACACTTGGCTGCAATTTCTCTTGTAGGTATGCAAAGCCCTTCTGTACATATAGCTTATGCTGTTGAGTGTTGACAGAATGACAGTGAAGTCATATGTTCATGGTAGATGTGGAAGTGGTGGATGGTATGGTTACCTTGGTGTTTATGAGATTATGAGTAATTGAGTATGAGTGACTGTCTGACTGAGTGAGTGAGTGTATCTGTGTATCAGTGTATGACAATATGGCAATGCAATACTTGGAAAATGGAAACGAAGTAATGCCTGCAATGGACGTTTGGTTATGCAATGGACGTTTGGTTACTGAATCTATGTGACTCAGTGACTGTGTGTTTGTTTGATTGTTTCAGGCTTTCAGCTTGTATAAAAGCCAATGGAATACATGGAAATTGTTTTTCTGTTAGTGCTTTGGTTGATGCTATCGTATATTAGATATGGGAATTTATAGATAGTTGATGCAATAGTATATTTCTAGTACAGGTATCAGTTTTCTTGATGCACTTGTATATTTCTAGTACAGGTTTTGTTGACTGGAATGTTGTGTAAAAAGGGCATAAGAATGTTGTGTTGATCTTATTTCGGAAAGAAAAATGTTGTACTGCTAAGTGGGTAAAAAGGGCATAAGAATGTTGTGTTTCGAAAATTGCTAGTAATGGTTGGTTGGTTGAACTCACTAGATCCTTGAAACATTAAATGGGGATGTTGTTATTGCACTCTCTGTAATGCAAGATGTTATGCAATTGATCAGTTGTTAATATGATCTTTGGTATATCTATATGTTTGATTTTGTAGATCTTTGAGCTTTGAAAAATGAAGAAATCTGCAAATTTAAAATCTTTATGGGAGAGAGCTGGAAAGACGCAAAAGGTTGCTTCCACCTCGACGCAAAAGGTAACTTCGAATACCCATTCCTAAATTCCTGGATCCGCCACTGATAGCATGTAGCCATATGACACATAAGCCACACTTGGTTGGACTAAGCAGTGGATAACAATAATCACACAGACTACATTAATGTACAGGGTTATTAAAAAAGACCATAAGATTATACATTTTGATAGCCACCAAGGCTGCAAGTAGCCAAGCAAAGTGCACCAAGCCAAATCAAATCCGAAAGGGTTGCAATTGAAACAAGCAGCCTACTCAGCCTACTACTTATAGCATCGAAGCAAGTGCTCTACCAGCTCATCCACATACTTCTCCTGCCTCGCCCCGTCGCAAACAGACTCCTGGAACTCCATGGGATTGAGCGCGAACACATTCCTTTCCTCCTCCACCACCACCCGCTGCACCGTCCTCGCGACATCGTCCCTGCTGAACAACCTATTGTCCTCGTCCCTCGATACCTCCAGGCCAACCGACCTCACCGCCATTGCCCACTGTTGGAAAATAATCTAGACTTTGTCACATGTTAGATGTGTGTGTGTGTGTGTTTGAAGTTGTAAACGTGTAGGTAAGCACGTCTAAGTCTAGGTTGAGAGTGAAGAAAATTGCCCCAACTATGTTGCTTTCTTCTTTGCCTAATCCATCTCTTGCATTTTCTGAATTAGATACCAGACATGGTGTTGTGGTTTGATCTGGGCGTGAGTACTAATCCAGGTATCCATATCCTACACTTGGTATTAGAGCGGATTCATGCCACGAGAATACATGTCACTTGTGAAGAGGACAATGAGCAAGGAGGGTTTCGTCTCCCTCCAATACCCGATGCTATCCAAGAACAAATACACTGCATGGGTCATCAAGACAAGGGTCTTCACGTACGTTCAAGGCATTTGGGACGCCGTTGAGCCCGTAGTTGGTGTGGCCGTGGAGGTGAGGAAGGATAAGTGGCGTTAGCAACCATCTATCAAGGAATTTGGCGTTGTTGTTGATTGCTGAGAAGCAAACGGCGACGGAGGCTTGGGACACACTCAAGATGATGCATTTAGGCGCTGATCGTGTGAAGAACATGAAGGTGCAAACCTTGAAGATGGAGTTTGAGGTCTTGCTCATGAAGGAGATGGAGTCCATTGATGATTTTGCATCGAGGCTGATGATGATCATCAACGAAGTTTGTACTCTAGGCAACAAGATAGAGGAGGCTTACATCATCAAAAAGCTTCTTCAAGCGGTGTTAGAGAAGTTCCTACTGATTATGTCTACAATCGAGTAATTCGGGACATGGAAAACATGTCCCTTGAGTAGGCAGTTGGGCATCTTAAAGCCCACAAGGAGCAAGTGGGTTTGGTCCACGGCAAAGACAACAACCACCTGCTACTAATTCATGCCGAGTGGTCGGCGCACATCAAGAAGGGTGGCAGCGGTGAATCTTCTTCAAGTCCAAAAAAGAGAAGTGGCAGTGGAAATGATGGGCATGGCCACGACAAGCCTCGTGGCGTTGATCACGGCCATGGCAAAGGTGGTCGTGGCATTGGTAGCTCATCACGCCAAGAGAGCATTGGTGGTCATGGTTCCAATGTTGGAAATCAGAGGAGCAATGCACACACTCCTGGTGGTGAACACACACGCACGGGAGAGAGAGAAAGACACAAAGTATTTTTGGTGCTACACAACCGCAGCTTTTTTTCATACCCTTCTCAAAATGCTAAGTACATGATTATATAGACCAGCTAGCAGCCCATGCATATACCCAAAACATAACTCCCGTGCATGCACACATAATGGGAGCCAAGTATTATGGCCACTACTTGCATGCATTAACTCATGTATGCACACCCAAGACATAACTCCCGTGCATGCACACATAATGGGAGCCAAGCACTATGGCCACTACTTGCATGCATTAACTCCTAATTACATGCAACATATAACTGATGACCCGGCCATCCCAGCTACTCGCCATTGGCAAATATTTCCTATAGCTCGCACCTGTTATCTTGGATTGATCTGCAGGTTCAAGTGGCTCACCGCTACTCCGGACTCTCCGGTTCTCCTGCACCAAGTGTAACTCTGTGCAATACTACACTGGTACAATTTCAGGCACACCACCTGTTGCACCATACACACATGCAAATATACTAAAACAAAAGACTGAGTCTAGATTATTTCCTAACATTCTCCCCCCTAATCTAGACTCAACTAAAGTAAAGTTGGTTCATCTTCCTATGCACACATGAGGTTCACCTGATCCCCACGGTCACGCTTTGGCTTGCGGCACACGGATGCATAATGCCCGTAATCGTTGCAGTTGAAGCACTTGATGTGGCTCTTGTCGCGCTTCGCCTTGGAATCACGACCACCACCTTGTCCTGATGATCGAGCTTCCCACTGGGCTTTCGTGAGAAGGAGATGCTCCTCATCCCCATTGCTGCAATGACGGTGCTGGGTGCGCTCCTCATACGCCTTGAGGGAGCCAACGACCTCCTCAAAAGCTATGTTGTTGACGTTGCCAAAATACTCGATCGTCGTCGCAATATGGATGAACTTGTCGGAGACGGCTCGCAGCAACCTTTTGACGACGTTCTTTTCTTCTATTTGCTCTCCAAGTGCCTGCATCTGGCCAATAGGCAATGTTACCTTCGTTGCGAAATCGTCCACCGATTCTGTATTGCCCATGCTGAGATTTTCAAACTCCCAGCATAGCGTCTAGATCTTCACTTCCTTGACTCGATCGGCTCCCATGTGCATGGTGCGGAGAGCTGTCCACACCTCCAAGGCAGTGTTCTTGGCTGCAACCTGCATGAGCGTCACATCGCTCAATGCCTAGGAGATGATAGCCACGACCTTCTCTTCTTTCTTCTCATCAACAACAACATTCCTCGTGGGCTCAATTGCTTCCTATACACCTTGCGCCTTCATGAGGAATTTCATCCTCGTTGCCCAAGTTGTGTAGTTCGTCTTGTTCAGCATCGGGTACTAGAGAGACATCCCTCCCTCCTTGCTTACCGCCGACGCCGCCTCAACGATCGACCACTTCTCAAGCTGCAAGTACTTGGGCATACACCACTCAAGAACTCAACCTCGGCTCTGATACCAATTGTTGGAAATCAGAGGAGCAACGCACACACTCTTGGTGGTGAACACACACGCACGGGAGAGAGAGAAAGATACAAAGTATTTTTGGTGCTACACAACTGCAGCTTTTCTTTTTTTTCACACCCTTCTCAAAATGCTAAGTACATGATTATATAGGCCAGCTAGCAGCTCATGCATATACCCAAAACATAACACCCGTGCATGCACACATAATGGGAGCCAAGTATTATGGCCACAACTTGCATGCATTAACTCATGTATGCACACCCAAGACATAACTCCCGTTCATGCACACATAATGGGAGCCAAGCACTATGGCCACTACTTGCATGCATTAACTCCTAATTACATGCAACATATAACTGATGATCCGGCCATCCCGGCTACTTGCCATCGGCAAATATTTCCTATAGCTCACACCTGTTATCTTGGATCAATCCGCAGGTTCAAGTGGCTAACTGCTACTCCGGACTCTCCGGTTCTCCTGCACCAAGCATAACTCTATGCAATACTACACTGGTACAATTTCAGGCACACCACTTGTTGCACCATACACACATGCAAATATACTAAAACAAAAGACTGAGTCTAGATTATTTCCTAACATCCAGGACGGGCCGCGATAAAAGCAAAATCAAGTGTGTCAATTATGATGTGTATGGGCACTATGCATCTAAGTGCTGCAAGCCACGGTTGGAACATGAGGAGGCAAACCTGACCTATGCCCAAGACAAAAAAACTACATTGTTGTTGTCTATCTGTGCTAGTGACTCTTGCGATGTGGTATTGCTGAATTAGGAGAGTTTTGTCCTAAAGCTTAGTAACAGTGAGAAGGTACAGACTGATATAGACGTCTGGTACTTGGACAATGGTGCTAGCAACCATATGAGTTGGCACCGAGGGAAGTTCAACGAACTAGATGAGAACATCACTGGAATTGTGAGGTTTGGTATGGCTCAACTATGTAGATCAAGGGAAAGGGCTCCATTTTGTTAGGATGCAAAACAAAGGCGACCGACCCATACTCCCTAAGGTATACTATATTCCTAGTTTGAGGAATAATATTATTAGTTTTGGATAGATGACAGAAGAAGCGACTAAGGTGTTGTTAACCGGGGCACTCCTGAAAGTGTTTAACAGAAATGGAGCACTCTTGATGAAGGTAAAGCACACCGCAAACCATTTGTACAAGGGCTCCAGCGATGGAAGCGGCCATGGTGGGACTGGCGTACCTGCCCTGGACGTGTCTTCGATGTCTACCCCCATGGAAGCCGTCGGCACGGAGGCTTGACGCCTCACAGTGGTGGACTTCGACCCTTGACCGGAGGCGCTGTGAGCTTTGCAAGGGGCCGCAGATTGCGCGGACACTGGTTTGGACCGACGAACGCTGTCGTCATGCGAACCAGAGCTCTTGGAATGTGCTTTGGAAGCTGCGAAGATCAAGGTACGTGCACCCACTCTTCGATTGTGTTTGCCCTTGTAGGGATGTCACTAACTGTTGTGCTATACAGGCCCTTGCCCTTGCCTGCACTTTACAGGCGGCTCGGGCTCGCGAACGGGGTGGCCTGGAGGACCGACTCCACGCTGCGGAGTCACAGGCCGCCACTGCGCGACAGTCCGCTGAGGATGCTCGTGCAGCCTGTGCCTCGAAGGATGAGCGCATTCGCTTCCTCGAAACCAAGGGCACGAAGGCTATCCCTGAAGCACAGGCATTGGCAGAGCAGACCGAACGCATGGCCTCTGAAGAACATGAGGGCCTGCTACAGCAAATAGCCAGGCTAGAAGAGGACAAGGCCTGACTAACTGCGGCGAACGGGGAGAAGGATTAAGCGCTGGGCGATGCCTCCATGGCGGCGTGGAGCTCGATGGAGGCCTTGAAGGGGGCACTCTCCAACCTTGCCGTCGTGTAACATCCCAAAAATTTTACTTGCTTTTTACTGATTTTCTGGGATTTATTTGGAGTTATGTGGATTTTATTTCACATCCTAGAGTAAGAAAATTTACTTTAAGTATTTTATTAAAGCTATAAAGAGTTTATTTTGCTTTTCTTGAGCTCACCTAAATTTATAGTAATTTTTTAGAATTTTCTGGGTTTAAATATCAATTTTAAAAGCCAAAAAGGTATTTTTGTAAAAATTTAAAGGCCAATTTAAATTAAAAATATTTTTCCTAAGTTTCACCTCAAAAGCCGAGATCATCTCTTCGCTGTGTGTCCTTCATCTAGCCGTCCACCTCTTCCTCTCCCCTCCTTTCTCACCGACGCGCGGGCCCCACCTGTCATCATTGTCTTCCACCTCCCCCTTCTTCTACCTCCGGCCGTGCGCCATGGCCGCCACACCCGAGCTTCGTTTCGGCCGTTTCCTCTTCCCAAAAATGCCACCTCGGTTTCCCCCTCGCCGCTGCTTCCACACTGGCCATTAATCTCCCCACTCGCATTCGCACCAGCCAAACCGGCTTCCTCCCCGGGAAGTCCGACGAGCCATGCCGCCCTCTCCCCTATAACCCCCCCCCCCCCGAGCACCCCATTTCTCACACCACCTCCCTCCGCTCTCTCTTTTCCCCCTTCGGCCGAGCCTTAACCCCACCGGAGCGCCACCACACCGAAAGCTGCCATCGTCGCTGCTCCTTTCCCATCGCCGACTGCCCTCCGGTCTTCCCCGAGCCCAGCGCCAGGTGGGAACTGAACCCCTGTCACCTCCTCTCCCTCCTCTGCCCCTCGCCAGCCGCCGCCAAGTGCCAGAGCTCCGGCGAGCTCGCAGGCTTCGTGCGCCGCCACACCGGCCCGTCCACGTCATCGCCCTCGAGCCACATGGCAGCCCAGTGGCATGCCACGGCCGCCACGTCAGGTGGCCTCGCCACGTCAGCACTTCCTTTACAAAAATAATTCGGCCGAAAATTAATTTTCCCTACTGACGTCATAAATAACTATTTCAGTATAAAAATAATTCAGAAAATCAGTCTTTTTCTTTTTCTTTAGTTTTAAACTTCTGGAAGCCCATATGTCTTCATTTTAACTCTGATTTGACCCGTTCAAATTTCTAAGTTCTTCTAAAATCCTAAACTACCCATTTATAGACTCTTTTGAAAATTTTCAATTTTATTCAAATTTTCTTTGAATTTATTTGTTTGGTTCTACGCGCGTAGATTACGATGATCTCGGAGAGCACGACTTCGACGACTCGCACCAGTACGTTGAGCAAGGCAAGTTACACCTTTGATCATATTATTTCCACTAGTTTAAATTAATTATGTTGTTTTAATATATTATGCATGCGTACTTTTATTCAAATTAGTTCAAATCTGATTTAAACTTCAGTTACACCAAATACCTTTGCATATGGCCAAATTTGCTATTGAATACTCATGTCTTGTCACCCTAGATGAAAACCTAGTTAGTACATTAGTATTAACTAGAAATTTTGTAGAATTGCTTAGCCATGCTTAGATAATCATAGGAATGGGATAATTTTTCACATAAAATGATAAACTTTTGAAGTGAATTCTTGACTTTGGCAAGTCAAGAATGTTTATGAAATATTTTTCAAACAAAATATAAAAACTTGGTTTAAACATAGGCATTGGTATGGTAGTGGGTGCTTGCTGGCATGCATTGTCGGTTGCTAACTCACTGTCGATTGCCAGGCACAAGGGGTATGTTGTTAGGCCTAAATCAAGTTAAGGATCGGTCTGTGAACTACTATTATAAAGTCACACCGTACTACCACAAGTCTGGTATGGGACAGACCTGGTCGAATAATTTGTGAAGTTCCAACTTGATCTCGCTATAGCCTGAATGTGAGCGTGGCGCAGGCCGCGAGAAGTCTCACATGGCACAAGAGGGGGCTCCAACATGTGGATTCATGTTATGGTGAAACCTTAGTGGCAGCGTGATCTAGTTGACAATGGAACATTGTAAAGGCTTTGTCATGAACTCTCAGCCGCACACCTAAGGCAGTGTGCTAATCGCGTGGCAATACGAGAGGACATGTCTTGTGGGTAAAGTTGTACACCTCTGCAGAGTAACAAACTATCCTGGATAGCTGTGTCCACGGTCAAGGACATGCTGAGTAAGATTTTTCACAGATTAGACTTTTGTTTGATAAAATCTGGTTTATGGGAAATTGGGATAACTTTTGGAAAGATGGTCCAGGCGGGATACCCGTGGATAGGTTAGTGCTTGGTTGAAGCCTGCACTAACGGTATTATTTTGTTATAACCTTGTTTCTATTTATTGTATCAAATGCAATTGTTGAATCTACTTACACTATTTTACTTCAATTTCGCTTTATGCTCAACTAACCATATTAAGCCCTCCTTTGTCAATCTTTATGCATGCACTAACTCTGTTAAACTCCTAGTGTAACTTGTGGAGTACTTTATGTGCTCACGTTGCTCAATTTATCTTCTTTCCAGAGGAAGCCTTCGACGACTTCGGTGAGGATTGTAACGAATAGGCCACGTCTTATAGTCATTCGCCTGTGGGAAGGCTAGATGGGCTGCAACTTTACTTATCTTCCACTGTCTACTTTATGTTTAGGCTTCAAGCCGTTATTGTAAACTTTGGCCATAAGGCTCATACCTTGTTTTATAATAAAGTGTGGTCGTTATGCGTGATATGCATCCCTGTTAACCCTGTGTACACTAGCTTTTCCTGAGATAGTGCGATTTACACAGAGGGTCCTGGAGTTGCTGCTTTGGGATCCGATAGAGATGGTATCAGAGCATATTGACCCTAAGACGTGATCATAGATAGAATTGAATGGACAAACCTTAAGGACATATTATTTTAAAAAGATAACTATTTTGGAAAATTCTTGAATCTAGCCTTTTCACTCTCCCTCAACTATACTATGTCATCAAAAATTGTTTACTAACTTCTTTCCTTTATCCAAATTGTAGATGGCTGAACGTCCTACCCAAGTCACCCACGGAACTCTGGCCAGACACCTAGCTGACTGTCTCTGCAACCTTCTCCGAGAGTTGGGATTTCAGGCATGCCCCGTATACCAGGGGTATTTGAGCACCTATGGAGACCAAGAACGTTGGAGGGTAGAAGTGCTGATCTACGCCAACATTGGAGATGATGCAGCATTCCACACCTTTGACACCCCTTTACCCTGGGACACCTTCTTCAACAGTATCCAAGACGCAGCCCGTGAAACAATTCACCAGCTGAGGGACATCTACGCTCAAGAGCTTCAACGCACCGCCTTTCGATACTACCCTAGCAGGTTTCCTGTCAGCTCCAGCAGCACCTTCTCCTCCACAAGGCTTGAAAGTAACCCACGGCTCGTTCATTAGGTGCAGTACACCAAGTCCTTGGACAACGTGTACCAAGCCACCTTAGAGGAGTTGAGCTCTGTGGCGCAGAGACTTCAGGCCGCAGAGGAGGAGTTGGCCAAGTACCAGGCAGAAGACGAGGGTTCCTCTGTTAGAGGACCACCCAAAAAGAAGCATAGAGTTCAGCTGTCTAGTAGTAGCACTAGCCCATAGAAGCCATAGCTCAAGTTTAAAGTCATAGAACGATACTTGTGAGCTGTTATTCCTTTGTCAACAGCCTCAACGTTATAATTATTAATAAAGATATTTTGTTGGATGTTATTTGAGTTCTTTTGCTTTTTCGTGCTTCGTGGTGGGAATGTTACATAGACCTTCTCCTAGTTCTCTCTTTCTTTCCTCTAAATCTAGAGTATGCCGGCAGATGGTGAACACCAGGAGGAATTTCAGTGACAACAACCCCAATGCCAATGTCGGAGCACAAGAAAGTTAGTCCGCTCCCATCCCTCCGCCTCCGCCTCCGCTAGCAGTCGGACCTGACTAGGCTCAATTGATGGCAAATCAGACCAAGCTGATTCAGCTTTTGGCTCAAACTATCAACAACTCTGCCCAGCAGTTTCATCAGCTGCCAGCCCAAGCTCCCCAGAACAGGTAGTCAAAATTTCTAAGGATAAGGCCTCCAACCTTCTCAAGCAGTGCAGAGCCAATGGATGCTGATGATTGGCTTCGCGCGATAGGAAAAAAACTGGATATTTTGCAATACACCGATCGAGAAAGGGTCTTGTTTGCTTCACACCAACTAAATGGACCAGCATCCGAGTGGTGGGATACTTTAACCGCCTCTCATGCCAACCCCTAGGCCATTTCATGGAATGAGTTTGTGCAGAATTTCCACAAGGCTCACATTCCATCGGGCACCATTACTTTAAAGAAGGAATTTAGAGCTCTACATCAAGGAAGCCACACAGTGAATGAATATCTGTAGAAGTTCAATCAACTGGCGCATTATGCACCAGAAGGTGCGGCTACTGACGAAGCTAAGCAAGAAAGGTTTCTGGAAGGACTAAATGACAACATTGCTATCCAGTTAATATCAAGTGACTATGCCGATTTTCATTAGTTGGTTAGCAAGGCTCGCCTCCGCGTGTCTTATTATACTCCAAAGAGTGCACGCTGAGGGTCGCCTCTGCGTGTCTTATTTATACTCTGAAGAGTGCACGCCAAGGCTCGCCTCCGTGTGTCTTATTTATACTCCAAAGAGTGCACGCCGAGCCTCACCTCCGCGTGTCTTATTTATACTCCGAAGAGTACACGCCGAGGCTCGTCTCCGTGTCTTATTTACCATGAAACAGTGCCTTCATGAACAATGAGCTTTGTTTATTTTCCGTTTGCGCAGGCAAGCTTTTACACATGGAGCAATGGCAGCAACATGTCGAGCGCCCGTTTCCCCCTATGCATAATATCACTGGAGGTAATCTGTGTTCCATGTGTGGTGGAGAGCCCATCCCTCCAGGGTCGTGAGATGATACGGCCCCTGCTGTAAAGCCGCCGTGACAATGTAGGGGCCTTCCCACTTGGATTCTAGCTTGCTCGTCGTCACCGTGTGCAACGCCAATTTGAGGACAAGGTCTCCCGGCTAGAATTCATGCGAGTACATGGTGCGATCGTATGCGCGTGCTGCTTGGCACGCATACTTCGCGACGTGTTCAGCAAGGCTAACTCGATCACCATCGAGAAGGTCCAATGACAGTAGTCGCTCCTCTGTTGGAGCCTGGGCCAGGACCCTCCTCGATCCGGCCTTGATTTCTTCAGGCGTGACCACCTCGTCGCCGAAAAGGAGTTTGAATAGCGTAAATCCTGTTGGGTGTGTGGCCGTTGTGTGGAGGGACCAGAGCACGCTGAGAAGCTCCTCCGGCCACTTGCCCTTCGGGAGGCCTACGAGGCGCATCTTGACTCCAGCAGAGATGGCGCCATTCGCCCGCTCGACCACCCGCTTGGACTGTGGGTGCCCGACCGAGACGTATCGGAGTGTGATGCCCATAAGGTCGCAGAACACCTTGAAGGGTGCGGAGTTGAATTGCAAGCCATTGTCGACGATGATCTCCCTGGGCACTCCAAATCGGCATATGATGTTCTGCTAGAGGAACCGCTACACGGTTGTAGAGGTTCCTTTGGCTAGTGCAGCCACCTTGGGCCACCTGGAAAAATATTCGACGGTAACTACGACAAATCGTAGGTCCCCTGGTTTGCACGGGAGTGGTCCAACAACGTCGATGCCCCAGCATGCTAATGGCCAAACTGGTGGAATGGGTTGAAAGTTATTGGGAGGTCTGTGAATGACCCTTCCCATCCACTGGCATCCCTGGCACCGGTGAATGAGGCCGTGCGCATCCGCGATGGCCGTTGGCCAATAGAAACCCTGTCTAAACGCCTTGCCGACGAGGGACCTTGGTGCGAAGTGCGAGCCGCAAAGCTCTGCATGAATTTCCGGGAGGAACCATTTTCCCTAACTGCGCGAAAGGCATCTGTAACATCCCAAAAAATTTATTTGCATTTTATGGGTTTTTTCTGGATTTATTTGGAAATTTATTTCAAAGCCTAAAGTAAGAAAATTTACTTTAAGTATTTTATCTAAGCCAAAAAGAATTTATTATTATTTTTCCTAAGTTCTCCTTGATTTAGGATAATTTTTGAAAGTTTTTCTAGAATTTCAAAATCAATTTCAAAGGTAAAATTTTTTTTGTAAAAATTAAAATACCAAAGTTAAGTTGGAAATATTTTTCCTAAGTCTAAAATGTCTCCAGGAATTTTTATAAATTTTTCTGGAATTTTTAGATATTATTTATTATTTTCTAAGTATTTATAAAGCTTTCTGGTATTTCTGAAAACTTAAAACAAAATTTAAATCCGGATTAATGTCGGACTGACACGTGTCTGACCCGGATTCAATCCGCCTCACCGCTTGATCTAATCTCAGCCCTTCCTCTTCACTTACCCCTTCGTTTTGTATCCGACGGCTCTAATTTTTCTCTGTGCACGTGGCACTCATCCAGCCGTCCGCCCCTCTGCTTCTCCTCTCTCTCTCTCGCCGACATGAGGGGCCCACATGTCAGCTCTCTCTTCCTCCCCACTCTTCTTCCTCCTCCGGCCAAGCCACCATTGCCAGCCCTCCCCGATCTTTAATGCGGCCGTTTCCCGCATTTAAGTCCCAAGCTAATACATGTTTTGATTGCCCCCTTCACTCCTCAGTCATTCCTGCCCGTTGTCCCCCTCTTTTATGCACCTTAAACCCCTCTTTAAGCTCCTTTGCGCCAGCCTTAACTCCGGCGAGCTCGTGCTAGGCCGTTACCCCTCACCGCCCCTATAAAAACCCTCCCCGAGCACCCTTCCTTCACACCGCGCCTCGTCCCGCCTCCATTTCCTTCTCTCTCGCGCTCAAGCACCCTCGCGTCATGCTTGCCTCCGCTTCGAACTCCCGAGAGCTCCGGCGATAAATTGCCATTGCCTCGGTCCACTCCGTGCCTCGCCGACGCCACCGCCGTTGTCCCTGTGCCCTAGCGACCAACCTCCGCCCTTCTGCCGAGCGAAGCCGCCATCAGAGACCCGTCGCCGCCACTGTCCGAGCGCCGTCACCGCTAGAGCTCGTCACCGGCCCGTCTATGAACCCCTCGGACCCCGCGCCAAGGTGAGCTCGACCCCCCGCTCCTCCTTCTTGTCGTTGCGCGTCTCGACCGCCGCCGGCGGGCGCCAAAGCGCCGCCTCCGGCCGACGCCGCCACGTTAGCGCGCAAACATGCGTGGCAGCCGCGTGGTAACCACCTGGCACCATGGCTCGACCTTGTCAGCCTGTTGCCACGTCGGCTGTGGACCCAAACCACGGTAGACCGAGCCAAACCGTGAACCCAGTCCACCATGAACTCAGCCCCACCTGTCAGCCAAATAAAAATCAGTCCCAATGTAAAAATAATTCTTCCAAAAAGTAAAATTTATGCTAATGTCATAAATTGAATTTTTAGTATAAAAATAATTCCAAAAATCAGTCTTTTCTTTTTCTTTAGTTTTAATCTTTCAGAAGCCCGTATTTCTACATTTTAACTTCGATTTGACCCGTTCAAATTTCTAAATTTTTCTAAAATCCTAAACTATCTATTTCTGAACTCTTTTTGAATTTTTAAATTTTATTTGAATTTATTTTGATTCTTCGCGTATAGATTTCAATGAGTCCGGAGAGTTTTACTTCAACAAATCGCAGCAGGACTTCGAGCAAGGCAAGTTACACCTTTAATCATATTGATCCCAGTGATTTAAATTATTTATGTTGTTTTCAAATTATTATGCATGTGTACTTTTATTCGAATCTAGTTTAAATTCAATTTAAATCCTAGTTATGCCCAATTCCTTTGTATATAGCCAAATTTGATATTGAACAATCATACCTTGTCACCATAGTTGAAAACCTAGTTAGTACATTAGTATTAACTGGAATTTTAATAGAATTGCTTAGCCATGCTTAGAATGATTTAGGTGGGAAGAATTGTTTCACACAAAATGATGATTTTGGCTTTGGGAGTCAAGAAAGTCTATGAAATTTTGATAAAATAAAATTATAAAACCTGGTTTAGACTTAGGCATTGGTGTGGTGGTGGGTGCTTGCTGGCATGCATTGCTGTTTAGTGACGCAATGTCGATTGCCAGGCACAAGGGGTATGTGGTTGGGCCTAAGTCAAGGTAAGGACCGGTTTGTGAACTACTATTACAAAGTCACACCGTACTACCACAAGTTTGGTATGGGACAGACCTGGCAAAGTAATTTATGAAGTTCCATTTTAGTTTCCCTATAGGCTGAATGTGAGCGTGGCGTAGGCCATGAGAAGTCTCACATGGCATAAGAGAGGGCTCCAATATGTGGATTCATGTTGTGGTGAAACATTAGTGGCGGTGTAACTAATTTGGTAATGGAACATTGTAACAGTCTTGTCATGAACTCTCAGCCACACACCTAAGGCAATGTGTTAATCGCGTGGCAAAACGAGAGGACATGTCTTGTGGGTAAAGTTGTACACCTCTACAGAGTAACAAACTATCCTGGATAGCTGTGTCCACAGTTAAGGACATGCTGAGTATGGTTTTTCACGGATTAGACTTTGGTTTTTCATAAAATCTAGTTTGTGAACTCTTTTGGAGAAATGGTTCGGGTGGGATACCCGTGGATAGGTTAGTGTGAGGTTGGTGCCTGCACTAACGATATTATTTCAGTTATCAAGTATTGCTTTTACATACTGTATTAAATTCAGCTTTTGCACTTACTTTACAGTATTTACTCCAAATGTTGCTTTTGTGCAAATAACCATATTATGCCTTCCTTTGTCAACACAAATGCATGCATTGACTCTGTTAAATCTCCTGGTGTAACTTGTAGAGTACTTTATGTGCTCACCTTGCTTAATTCTGTTGCCAGAAGATGACAACTTCAACTTCGGTGAGGATTGCAATGAATAGGCCATGTCTTACAGTCATTCGCCTGTAGGCAGGCAGGATAGGTTGTTCCTTTTATTTATCTTCCGCTGTTTACCTTTGTGGTTGGCCATGAGCCCTTTTATTGTAATACTTGGCCATAAGGCCCGTACACTTTGCTTTATAATAAAGTGGTGATTATGTATGATATGTATCCCTGTTACCCTGTATGCACTAGCTTTTCCTGGGATAGTGCGATTAACACAGTGGGTTTTGGAGTTGTTGCTCCAGGATCCGATAGCATCGCAGTAGCGGGGTGCAAACTCCTCACTTGTAGAGGACGCCGTCCAAGACCTCGAAGGACCTGGCGTGATGATGTAAATGTTGTAACTTGAGGGTCATCTGGTTCGGCTATGCCCTATAGGAAGCCATATATGGGTTCCCGCCAATCGCCCTGCTGCGCGATCTGATGGACGAGAGCTGTGCCGCGCTTATCGTGCTCGATGGCCGCAGTGGCCAGGACTTCAGTGAACGCCCCCGCGGGAGGAGGAATCTGCTGACTGGCGGCCATGGCCAACGCGTTAGCGTGCTCATTGTCTGCCCGCGGAATGGCTTTCACGGTGACGCCCAAGAAGTGGCGCTCCTTCACCCTAACCGCAGCTAGATACTTGGCTAGGTCGGAGTCTTTGGCCTGGTAAGACTTGTCGACATGCCCCGTGATCAAGCGTGACTCGGTGTGGACGAGCACCCTCCTTGCACCCAGGGCCTAGAGCTTGGCGAGGCCGAAGAGCAGTGTCTCGTATTCGGCTATGTTATTTGTCACCGCAAAGGCGAGGAATGCCGAATATAGTAGACGATGTCCCTTCGGCGTAGTGATGACTGCACCTACCCCGACGCCAGGGGTGTCGTAGGCTCCGTTAGTGTGAAGGGTCCACACCGGGTCTGCTGGTGACTATGCCTGCGGCTGAGCAGGTGGGGTCCACTCGGCAAGGAAGTCCGCGAGGACCTAAGACTTTATGGCCATGCGCGAAGCGTATGTCAAAGAGAAGGGCACGAGCTCGGCCGCCCATTTGTCGATACAGCCTATGGACTCTTTGTTGTGCAGCACCTCCGCTAGGGGAAATGATGAAGGCACAGTGATATGATGAGCGAGGAAGTAATGCCGAAACTTCCTTGAGGCCATGATAAGGGCATAAGCTAATTTGTTTAGCTCGGTGTACCGTGTCTTTGCCCTGAAGGGCTTTGGAGACGAAGTGCATGGGTCGCTGAATGGAGCCCTCCTCCAGAACGAGGACTACACTGACTGCTGTTGCCGTGGCGGCGAGGTATGGCAGCAGCGGAGCCTCTGGTGTCAGGGCAACTAAAGTGGGAAGGCTTGCGAGATGCTTCTTGAGTTCGTTGAAAGCCTTTGCGCAGTCGTCGTCCCAATGGAACCCGTCGCATCCGCGAAGGGTTTTGAAGAACAAGAGGCCTCTCTCGGCCACCCTGGATAGGAAGCGGCTCAACGCGGCCATGCGACCGGTGAGCCTCTGAACCTCCTTTGTCATCTTGGGCGGCTCTATGGAAAGTATTACGTCGACCTTGTCAGGGTTCACCTGTATTCCTTGCCCTAAAACCAAGAAGCCGAGTAGCTTCCCAGCTTGCACGCCGAAGGCACACTTGTCTGCGTTCAGCTTTATGCCCGCCGGCTGGAGGTTGTCGATGGTTTCATGGAGATCTCGGCCATAGGAGGCAAGTTGTCTAGTTTTGACAACCATGTCGTCAACATAGGCTTCGACATTTCTTCCCAGTTAGGAGGCGAGGGCGAGAGCGACTAGGCATGTAAAGGTGGCTCCGACGTTCTTGAGGCCGAAGGGCATTCTGATGAAGCAATATGTCCCTACCAGTGTTACGAAGCTCGTCTTGACCTTGTCATCCTTGGCCATGTGGATCTGATGATAACCAGAGTATGCATCTAAGAAGCTCATGAACTCGCACCCCGCCGTGGCATCCACTAGTTGATCTATGCAGAGTAGCGGGTAGTTGTCCTTTGGACATGCTTTGTTGAGCGCGGTAAGTCAATGCACATGTGCCACACGCCATTGGCCTTCTTCACCAGCACCGAGTTTCCGAGCCAGTGCGGGTGCTGAACTTCGCGGATGACCCCGGACTGGAGTAGCTTCGCAACCTCCGCTTTGACCACCTGCTGGCGCTCAAGTGACATGCACTAGAGCCTCTGCTTGACTGGCCTGGCATCAGGGCGAACCGCGAGGGTGTGCTCAATGATGGCACGGTCTACCCCCTTTATATCGGCTAGTGACCACGCGAAGACGTCCGCGTTATCCCGAAGAACTTGGAGCAAGTCCTGCTCGACCTCTGGAGAAAGGCCCTCACCGATGAAGACTTACTGGTCGGAGGTATGCAAGAGAACTCTCTTGACTCCACCGTCCGGCTTGGGCTTGGGCATCCACCCCGGGGCGGAGGGCATGCCTGCGCCGAGGGTGTTGTGACCGTGTGCACCTTTTGGAGGGGGCCTCGTGCACTGAGTTCTATTCGGCGGGTGAGGTCTTGGTCCCCGAACACGGTAACAATGCCGTGTAGACCCAAAAGTTTCATGCAAAGTTATGGTGCAGGACCGCTCCGAAGGCGTTGAGGGTCGGGCGCCCCAAGATTGCGTTGTATGGGTAGGGAAGATCGACGATGTCAAAGGTGACGTCCTCGCTCCTCACGTGATCCCCCTATTCGAAGGAGATCTGCAGACGTATCTGTCCAAGGGCTTTCAACGGTTGACCCCCGAAGCCCTGGAGCAGGATCCCCGAAGGCCTTAGCCTACTTCGCGGGATCCCCATTTGGTCGAAGGCTACCCGAATAAAATGTCAACGGAGCTGCCCGTCGACCAGGACACGCTTAACGTCGCAGCCTATGATGGTGGCCTATATCACCAGGGGATCCTGGTGAGGGAAGTTGACTCCATCCGCATCGGCGAAGGTGAAGGTGATATCGTTTTGTGCCCAAGTCAGGGGCGCCTGAGCAGGATACACCACCACGTGATGCAGTTGACAAGCGTAGGCTTTCTGCTACCGTGCAGATGAAAATTCTAACGAGGAGCATCCATATATGATGTTTATAACGCGGCACTGGTCTCCCTCTGGGGCCTGTATTTGTAGAAGGCCTTCTTGGGGCTGCTGCGTGTAGTGTAGCATTTTTGTTTGTAAACTTGTTTTTTAGGACACAGTATTCATAAAAATTGAAACATATTTCGGTTAGCTTTAGGCCTACCTGTTCCTAATGTGGTGGCTTTTGATTATTTTTTTTAACTAAAATAGCACTATATAACGGCTATAAACTTTTTTAGATATTCGATTTAAGAAAAATAAAATAATAGAAAAAAAATAAAAATACCGTTATATCTTTATGGATAATACCAAAAAAAAGAGAAAAAAGAAAAAGAGAAGAAAAAAACCACATTAAAAAATTAACACCTTTTAAATAGCTTTTGACTTCTAAAAGTCAGAAGTCATTGTTGTCTAGAACAAAACCTTAAGCTCGTCAGTGCACGGTGAACTGGTGATGGCAAAGTCAATTCTGTCCAAATGCTTCTTTTAATCTGGATAGCACTTGTAACACAAACTGTACTGCCAACTCACCAAACAATCAACAATCTCTTAGCCAATACAAACAACACGATTAATCAGTAGTAGCAGTTTTTAGTACTACGTACCCAACTTCGTTAGCCATATTTTTAGGTTTGCAGGAAGCAATGCGCAGGGTGATGCTCTCCAGAAGAACAGAAATAACATGCTCCCTCCACCGTTAAATATAAGTCGTTTTGGACTCAACATGGTCTACAAAGTACTAATTTGAATGTATTGTTATACCATAAAAATATATTATAAAAAGTATACTTACTTATGAATGTAGCATTATCAAATTCATGCAGCCAATGTGCACTTTTCACATATTGATGGTAAAAAAACTAAGATTATTTAAATGCACATGTTCTAGGAAGACATATATTTAGTCATGTGGGGTATTACAAAGACACATGATTTAGACACTACATGCTTATATATACATGTCTTCGCCAAAACACACAGCAGAATAATCTTAGTTTGGGGGTGATTCATTTCAGGAAACTAGGAATTCCAGGAGAACAGCAGAGCCTACAACTACCAAACTGACCACATAACAAAGGGGAGAACAAACTATTTGACATTAGCTTGGCATGAACAAACCTACTTGACCATGTCATTTCGCAGTAAGAACTTCAATTAGTGTCTTCCACTTGGACATGAACAAACCGATATACATCTGTGGAGAAAACTACTGGTCCCGTGTCATGGGCAAGAACAGAGTAGGCTGTAGGCTGTTCAACATATTGAAATAGATGACCATTAAGTACCAACAACGATGCATCACTTCCCGTATAAAACTCCCCACACAACAGCAACCAGGAGAAGAATCACCATCATGGTCTGAGCAAATCAATCAAGCAGCATGAGAATTCTGCAAGCTAGAACCATCATTATTAGATTTCAGATTTCTACTGTTTATGGATTACTCACCATCGCAGAGTAACGTTTCGGCACATCCAAATCATATCCCCTGCAGAATACACAATAAGAATCGGCCATAAGGTGACACCAGCAGCAGAAAATGTTTTTAGATCATTGGACGAACCTTCTCTTTAGCAAACAGGATGATTTGCAAGTTTCCTTTATTGAATTCACACGTTTCCATATTAGCACAGCATTTGGATCATTATGATCAATCTGGAACAGTTAGCAATCATCAAAATGTATAAGCTCTCGAACCATGCACAATCAGTATTTAAGGACCTATAACTAATTGGGGGAAGATGCCAGATTATCTAAATGTATCTAATAACTCTAAATAAACCTAAATTTAATGACTCGCTCATAAATTATATTCATGGCAGAAAATAAAAACATTAGATATCAGTAAAGCAAGATGTTCAAATTTCAATTTTTAAACAAAAAACTGGTGCCACTTATCAATAAGGCAGAACAGAATTAGCATGAGACAAATCACATTGAACCAAAAAGCGTCTAAAAGTTTCCCATCCATGGTTCTACAAACTCTTCATATATAACTACAATAGTTATACACTATTAACAGAACTTGAAAAAAAAACTGAGCATTTTAGATATTAGAGAGTACAGATCTGAAATTTTAAGGATGAAGATAAGATCATTTCATCATTTGAACACCCCCCCCCCCCAATCGTGGTAAAGAAGATTAATACTCCAGACCATACCTTTGACTCAAGTAATGAAGAGAACTCGTAGAAAGCAGTGTAGACATCGGACATTGAATTTGTCTCATCAAGTATTCGTGCAGTAAGCCCTAACAGAGTGACAAGTGTGTTGTGAGCTACGTTGCGCGGATACTTAACAAAAGTCACGTACCGGTATCGGATACTGTACCGGATACGGATACTGCCCCGATACGGGCCGATACGTATCCTGCACGTATCCTGATTTAATGATTATTCAAAAAAAGAAAATAATTCCCGATACTTCTCCAATACTGCTCCGATACTTTTAACCTAATATTTCCCACCCCACCCCTACAGCGCCCACCCAGATCCAATCTATTCCTCCCCCCACCCCGCCGCCTGCACGCAAAAAGTCGAAAACTCGACGCCGCCTCCGCTCGCCCGGCTCCTCGGCTAGCCCGTCTCCTCCGCTCGCCTGCGCCTCGCCCGCCGCCTCGCCCGTCACCTCAGCCCGTCTCCTCCGCCCCTAGCCTTGGTCCGTCGCCTCCGTCCGTGGTCTCCGCCCGCCGCCTCCGCCCGTCAACTCCATCCGTCACCTCAACACCCGCCGGCCGCCGCCTCGAAGCGGCCGACTCCATCCATCACCTCAACACCGCGCCCGCGCCTCCGCCTCGCGTCGCCGCTTGACACCGCCTCGACCGCGCCACCTCGCCCACCCACGCCGCCTCGACCGGAAGGATAAGGACGCCATGGGGAGCTCGCCATCGCCAGCACGTATGTGGACTCGATTCTTCTTGGTTCTTGATTTTGTATCAACCTCTACCGATCCAGTAAAAGCCATTAATTTTGTGGTTGAGGGCTCAAAAGCAATCTTGATTTGATTTGTGATTCAAGCGGGCTCTGCACCGCTAGAATGGCATAACACAAAGAAAATTTTGCGGAGCATGTGGAGCAATGGCGATTCCTCACAAGCCGGAAGGCTAAGGCAGTGCAGCAACGAGTCTTGCAAGAGGAGGATATACCCTCGAGTTGATCCTGTATGATTTATGCTCTATTCCTCATAGTGTTTGCAGTTGGCAATGTCATCTTGTGATTTGTATTCACTATTTCCCTTTCCCTTCTGGTGTATTGCAGGTTGTGATTGTGTTGGTCATTGATAAAGAAAATGATCGCGCGCTCTTAAGCCATCAGTCAAGATTTGTACCTCGAATGTGGAGTTGTCTTGCTGGTTTTATAGAGGTGCAAATTATTTACAGCTATTCATTTATCTTGCGCATATTCTTGTTGATTCTTGTCACTAATTTTCTTAAGATGGTTTTGAGTGGGTGAGAAGGAAGAAGACTATAATATATAAATAACCTAGTGCACAAATAACAGGACTGTAATTCTATTATTTATTTGCATATATGATACATGTACTTATTTATTCTCTCATTCTTCGCAGATGGTTCATTATATTGGTTTAAAGCTAGAAGGGAGAACTGGAGAATTGGAGAACAAAGTAATTTGCTACATCAATATGAAGGTATTCTCGGTTCTTTGTAAGAATTCATTAATTTCTTATTTTTTTAATATTTACTATATATATAAACGTATCGCTGTATCGGCATTTTTGGAGAAATGGCGAATCGCGGTATCGCGTATCCGTATCGGTATCAAAGTATCTGGGCAACATAGGTTGTGAGAAGAAAATTGAAGTAAACAAGTAAAACATAAAGTAAAGTCAGATAAAAACAACACAAATATTACCTGGTTAAGAAGTTGAAAAAACAATGAAAAATTACTATACAAGAAAATCAAAGCAATTCTTCAATACGATAAATAGAAGACGAAACTATAATTAGCCCCAAGTTTGAGGTCACTCCATCTGACGAGGACCTTTTTAACAAAGAAGCAAGGATTTGAATATACATGGGTAGCTTCAAATAATCTAGTAAAATATTGTTTGGAACCTTCAGCTTAACTAAAATAAACTTCACATGAATAATTGTCACAAATCAAATGAAATTACAAAACAATTCCTACTAATTTGGCCATATAATAGTAAACACACAAAAAGATATAGTTCTGATGTAATCTGAAGAACTAATGGAAGCACCGTACTAACCCATCTATGTCCCACAGTAAATTACTTCCAATAAGGCAATAGCCAATGAGATAGCAACATGAGGTAATCATCGATAACAAAGATAACAAAATCTTCAATTAAAAACTTACACGCAGGTAGAGTGACGATAACCTATTACATGTTACAGCATTATGTAATCTGAATATGCCAAGCAGAAAAGACTCACCACGCCTCATCTTAACAACTCCTCGAAATACATTCACATTGTTATAGCAAAGAGCATATGTTGCAATTGCCATTACCTGAAAAATGAACTAACCCGTTACATCCCCCTAAAGGATGTTGTCATTGTAATTGCAGAACGAGGACTAGATTGAAGTGCAAGGAAGAAGATAAGGACCAAAAGGGAACAGAAAAGAAATGCTTGCCACATAATTGAAAAAAGAAAGAAAGCAAAGAAGTTGACCAGTAGCCTCCATCTATTTATAACTAAGAAGGCAAGTAGCAACACAAATGAATCGAAAAATAGGACGATAACCCTCCTGCGTGTTCGAGAAAAAAATAGGACGATAACAAATGATATTTTCCTGAAGATGGCTTCCTATAGAAAAATACAGAGGCAATAATTTGAGCAAAGAATGCAGCTTTCTATGGCCATGATCGTTTCGGCTTCGGTTTCTGGCTTCTGGCTTATTTTTCACTATTCCTAAATTTCGTCTTTTTCTGATTTTTTTTTGGATTTTTTGAGTTTTTTTACCGGTTCTTTTTTTCCCGTATTCGTTTGCATTACACGTGATGGGCTAACCCATTTTTTCTATTTTTAAAAAATTTTAAATTTAATTATACCAAATAAGCAACCTTCAGCTACAGTGCAATTTCAGCCAGCTACAGTGAAATAAGCCATAAGCCACAGCCCAACCGATCACCAGCTCTGACACAGAATTCTATTCAACTACAATACCAGCTATAAACACTATGTCCAGAAGTTCTTCATTTTGCAAGAAAAAAAGGTACATGGTTTGCAATTACTCAGCTTTCTTCCATAGAAGACAAATAAATGTGCCAGTATGAGATCAATTGGCCTAAGTGCAAATCATGGCCGACAAACTTCAACAATACTTTCTTTCTGCCACAATACCAGAAATAACTATATGGGGAACACTATTAAATAATGACTAACACATATTGCTAGAGAAAAAAAAAGAGAAGGGCAAAACGTTAAATCAATGTGGGAAACCTACATCGATGCAACACTTATTTTAGCCAACTTGATCAATGTTGCTGGAATCTACCTATCAAATGGTTATGGGAGCCATGTCATTTCACATTTTTTTTCCCAAAAGAACTCCAAGAGAGAGAAAATCGAGACCAATAACAATTGATGCAGCATCAGAAGATACTGAATATGACCACAACAGACAATAGCGAACAAACTTAACTGTGTATTCGTCAGAGCATGAAACTCCGAAAGGTCATCCAAATTGAGTTGTAATTAAATGGCAAGTTTGAACATGTAATATACCTGGGGTATTGCACAAAAACGGAAAATGGCATGATCCTTCAGAGCAGCCATGTACCGAAGGCAGTCTTCAGCATGGACTATACCATTAGTCACCATCTCATTCAAGCATTGTACTGCCTTAGTTGAATTCTCCTCATATTTGAAATCCTAAATCGGTGCATAATGTATCAGAATTGACAGAGAAAAGATGATTCCAAGTTACACACAACTACTCCTAGCTAACTACTTTCCTATAAGTGAGGTTGGCTCCATATTTAATCAAAATAAATATCTGAATACCAAAATGGCTAAAAAAATATATCTCAGATCTGAAGGCAAAGCACTGCTGAAGCTATTACATCCTAGTTATTTTAAATATATAACCTGGAGCTGCAAGTAGACATAAATATATACCTCAAGTTTGTCAGCATATTTACTCCATATTTCTCGTGGCCAGAACATGCGTGACTTTGGTATCTCATTTATGTCCTCCAGATAATCCCGAGTTATATTGACTTTCTGTAATTAGAGTAAAAGGGTTTCCAGCCAAGGCGAACAGAAAGGCACTCTGATTTTATTCTGTAAGTGAAAACCCAAAGAACAGACTTGATAATAGAACTATCAACATACCTGCAAAAATAAACCCATTGAATTAGAAAGTGAATCTGGAGCCAGATATTCTAACCCAGAGGCATGAAAGAGTCTGGTAAGTCCATAGCCAACTAGTCCTGCAACATAGTGACAGTACTCATCATAGTCATCAACAGTTTCAACCTACATAAAGAAGGTTCCTTCGTATTAGTTCACAGCAAGATAAATCATTATCTACATACAAATAAGCTGCAGGAAAAAATACACCATATAATCTTACAAATAACTCCTGGCCTATAAGATGCAAGTAAACATACAGAAGCTACTTTTAGCTACAGGTGAACTCATTGCGCAAAGGCCAAAGGCTCAAAGTAAATACGGTACCAAGCTGTACAAAGGCCAAAGGCTCAAAGTAAATACGGTACCAAGCTGTTCTTTGCAAGTCTATAGGCTTAGAAACATATAGCACTTTGCTTGGTAACCAACAATTATAGGAAAATTTTGAATGTACAACAAGCCACACCTTTGGCAGCAAACTGGCATTCAAATTAGAAGTTACAAAGCTAGAGTTTAGTAAAATAACCATTTCTCACATGTAAAATTGGCCAAATAGAAGCACATGATAGCATAACAGGGAACAAACTGAACAGTAGCCAAAGCACGGCATAGCCACACAATTGTATTAACTTATGGGCTTATGATCATCGTTCATCAAGCAGAATGGCCTCTGATGAGTTATGACTAGCTAAACATGTATGTTCTGTTTTTCGGCACAACAAACACCTATAGGTATGAGGCATACTGTTATTTAATTGAAGTTCTTTACACGTTGAAATCTATAATGGCACACTGAACAACTTAACAAACACCAAACGATATATGATGCTCCATAAATGCAGCAAACAGGAAGAGTATCTTCTACTGTTAAAACAGACTACATTTCCAAGCAAAGCTAACTTTTTTGTAATCATGATTCATGATATGAGATATTTGTGACAATCTAGATGTTATACTATGGATACACCAACAGACCTCCTTGCATATAAATTTTGCCATTCCCGCGCCCATTCTCCTGGTAATTTCTTCAATTGCCAATTGATACCTGGAAAACAATGCAAAACATTTAATGAATCAGTTGCATCTGAGAAAAAAACTGCAATTAGTCAGAATATAGTTCGGTTGCGGTGGATGTGCTGCACTGCTTTTACAAAAACTTCAATTAACCAATGTATCATTTTTCCATTTTAAGCGTTTCCATTTCCTGGTATCCCAATAGCTCAGCAACCCTAAACACTAAAAAGAAGTATAATGAATTAGCTCGCAAAGCTACAGTTCAAGTTTAGTGAGATCAACCTATGACATGCCAACAACAATCCATCAAATACAAATTAAAGAGAGCAAACAGGTGATCATGAAATCAATCTGTAAATGCTAAGAAGCTACATGTACTTCTTTCATTTCCATAAATGCAATATGGTTGATATTCCAATTTTCCTAATCCTTTACCACTTGATTGGCCTTATTTTTAATTGTAAGCATAATTTGGAAGTGAGGCATCTCATGGCCAAACAGACAACCCAACAAACAAGTATAATGAAAAGTATCTTCATCTCAAAAGAAAGACAAAAGTATTTGGTGCAATTCAAGGAATTTTGAGCAAGACAGCAAGCAAAAGTTCATAGAAAGTAGTCCCATCTATCTCCTATAATTAATGAGAGTTAAGTAAATAAAGGTTAAACTTGACCATATCCTAACGTTCCATACCTCCAATAGGTAGAAATTTCAACTAACTTGTACTTTCACGTGGCTATGAGTTTATCCATGTACCATTTCATTCTTTCTTCCCCTCATGTGAAAATAATTTCCTCACATCTGACATCATCATATGATAGTTCAGTGAAAAGAAAAACCCTGATTGTGGCATCTTCTATGCGGACCTTTAATTGACTAGATAGCAACTAGTGTTAATGATGTCCAAAGACTTTCATGAGGCCCAAAGTGGTTAAAATTCATAATGTCTCAAGAAGTTGACAAGAAAATAGTGCATAAAAGAAACAGAACTAGTTTAAAATGCATTTACCCTGGATCAAGCTCTAAGAAAGCTGTAGAAACATAGTGGAATTTATCCATCAAAACCTTGTAGTCCTTCGTCCCACCTGTAAGCTCAAGTCACACCAACAACCAAAAGATTAAAAAAGCAATGATATATATACATTAACAATTCTAATAAACCAAAGACTGTTCGTCTTACATGCAAAACGCCAATCACGGTTGTAGACATGACGGTAGAATTCCTGAAGAATAGGCACCTTGACCTCGGTAGGAATGCTAGTGTCATCTTCTGCACTCCAATTTAAACGGAATTAGAAACGTAAGACAAATACTTTTCCAACAACAGGATTAGAAAAGAAAGAAACAAAATCGCATTGTACCCCCTCTTCACTGTGTTCTAAAGTCAACAATTTCTCACTTGGCTTTTGCGTGTTCTATAAAAAGAACAATTTCTCGCTTACACTGCTCAAACTGTGCAGGCCAAGTACAACATTCTCTATCTGAGGATCCCACCGTGCGTGCAAAATTTCGAAAGTACGGAAGTCAATTTTCCAATTTCCTAATTCAACTTTTTTCCAAAATTAGTAGATTTGATAAAAGTACAAACAGGAAGGAGTCTGCAAAACCTCAAATACACAAGGTGGCACCAGCAATTTCTGAAGAATCCATAGACATCTCAACATCAGTACCAAACTACCGATGAAAAAGGAGGTAAAGAAGGAGACGACGACTAGCAGCAATTGTAGATATGAAGTACACACGCACTGCAACCTGAGTAAGAAAATAAAACAAACAAGTGCGTCGTACTCATCTCCACCGTACTTCAAAACTGGCAATTCATCGCCTGCACTTCAAAATTGTTCATGCCGATTACACAAATGCAAACTGCCAGCAAAAATTCTCCAAAACATGGCAGGTACAGTAGTTTTAGAACGACCTCTCAACACGAATAATTTTAGAACGACCCCTCAACACAAATAACTCAGAACAAAACCGAGATGAAATCCAAAAACAACGCCTCCCCTGCTAACGTAAAGAACAACAGGGGTGTGCTCTGTGCTGTGCTACTGAGCAGTATCGTAGTATGTAGTGTACTGTGGCAGGGTTACTAGTACTCACCAACCGTGTCGAGCGCTCGGAGCACCAGGTAAAACACGCAGACCTGCACGCACGCGCGCACGAACCCCGAGAGGCGTCAGAACTCAAGGACAGCGACCTCGCGAAACGGAGAATAGAGGGGGAAGGGGTGGGCACGCACGGCATTGCGGAGCTCCGGGCCGAGCTGCTGGATGACGAGCGCGAAGCTGCGGGAGACGCGCTGCAGCATGGAGTAGGCGAACGCCCAGTGCTCCTCGACGGGCACCTGCTTCCGCACCTGCTCCGCCGCCAACCACAGCTTCACCAGCGCCGCCGCCTCCCCCGGCTGCGCCGCCCCCAGCACCATCCCCACCAGCCCCATCGCCTCCTCCTGATCTCAACTGCGATTTGGTTGCGTGCGTGCGTGTCTGTGTGTGGAGCGGATGGCCAGCTATTTCCAGTGGTGTCGAGCGAGTCAGGCTTTTGGGGTTGTGCTCTTATTTATAACTTACAGTTTAAAATTTTAAATTATAGTGATTTATATAAGATAGTATGTAAAGAAAAAATAGTTATATGTAATCTTAGCCGATACAGCCGAACTCAGTATAATTTTTATTATAATCTTTCTATTAATTCCGTATTGAAAAAATGTATTGTTAAAAGCTAATTACTATAACATGTACAAGTTAAAACCAAAGCTAAACCTAGCCGAAAGCAGCCTTCGATTTGCTCGTGCGCGTCGTGTCATGTCCTTTTATTGCGCTGGTCGTGGCTTGCAGACTAGCAATGGGAGATGAAGGTAGGGCCAGAGAAGCTTAGAGATGGTGGGGTGGGGTGCGATGGGTTTGGAATTGGATTTTGGATCGGCAGGGAAAAGGGCCCTAAGGGCGTCTCCAACAGCTGGCTATTTAGTTAGCTAGATCTGATGTGGCAAGGAAAAAGTAGGAGAGAGAGTAGTCACTAGCGACGAGCAAATAGCTGATCTATTTCACGTAGTCCAAGAACATGAGAGAGGAGCATGTGGGTCCAACAGTATAAAATAGTCTTTGCTTTTGTCTCTCACCTCCACATCAGCTGACTATATAGCTAGTACTAGCTATTACCATTGCGGACGCCCTAACTGGTTGGATTCTTGTGTCAAGTTGGGGGTGTTTGTGAATGACCTTTGCACTCGAGAGGTGATTCTTCGGTGCAATAGCACAGGTAATCTGTACCCCTTGTGTGCTGACATTGCCACTGCTTCATCAACGGCTCTCACCACTTCTGTTGCCTCCATCAATTTGTAGTATCATCGTTTAGGACACCCCAATAATATTATTGATTCCAATTTACTTAAAATATTTTCAATTCCTAGCAATAAACAATCACATGATTCTGCCCTTTGTGATGCTTCTCAAAGGGGCAAACATGTACGGCTTTCTTTTTCAAATTCCTTATCAAGGACCTCTTGTTCATTTGAGCTCTTGCATTGTGATATTTGGACATCACCGGTTGTTGGTGTTTCTAGTTTCAAGTTTTGGGCCTGCTCTTTTTGGCTGGAGCTTATGGCTTTTGGCTGCGGCTTGTGGTTTTGGGGTTGTTCGTGCTAGAGATTACAGAGTAACAGAAACTCACATGCGGTTTTTGCCGATATAAATGAAGTTAATACAATATGTACTACAATTAACTAGTAGACCTTATCTTGAAAATATACTCCGTTTAAAAACTAGTTACTGTAGAAAAGCCAAAAAGTAGCTTTTAGAAGCCGAAAAGAACAAGGTCTTGATCTTGTCATTTTGGAGGACTACTCCCACTACATCTAGACTTTCCCTCTACGTTCTAAGGCTAATGTTCACTCCACCCTTCTTAACTTCCATGAATACATTTCCACTCACTTCTCTTCTCCCATTAAATTCATACAATGCAACAACGGAAAGGAATTCGACAACCACAAAAATTGTGCTTTTTTCCCTTTCCCATGGTATTCTACCACGCTTCACTTGTCTCTTACTATCACAGAAATGGTCGTCATAGATGGTTCCTTGAACTGTCTAACTTCATGGGTCAGTGATAATAGGGATTATTCCACAGACGGTTCAGAACTAGAACCATTTGTGATCATTTGTTATTACAGATGGTTTGAAACTAGAAACGTCTGTAATAGTCTTTTATCACGGACGGTTCTTGGTAAAAACTGTCTGTGATATGCAAATATCACGGACGGTTGGTATATAAAACCACATGTGATATTTTCCCATTACAAACGGTTCGTAGATAGAACCGTCTGTGATGTGCGAGTATCACAGATGGTTTTTGGTTTGAGCTATCTGTGATAGTCTTTCACAAACGATTTATACCATAAAACCGTATGTGATAGTTCATTCTATACCTATTTTTTTCTATTTTTGGCTAGCCTTAGGAAATGTTAGTTATGCCCTTTGAAAATAAGTAAATACAACAGCAAACACAGCGGCACATTCCATTTCTATTAAGATTGGAATCCACCATTACAGCGTCACAAGATAACGAGTAGGTTACCCATCTAATACAGCAAGAACATGGCAAGAACACATCTTTTAATCCTACGAACCCAGCTCTTAAATATGGCAAGAACATAGAAGAAATAGAAATCTTATTAGACAGTAGAACCTCAACCACATTGACGAGGCCTCTATGCTGCTTCTGCTGTACCTTGCCGCCCATAGACTTGCATGCCGTCTACTTCGTATGGGCTATCGGGGTTGGAGTCGAGGAGGAGGATGGTGAGGAGGCTGGAGAGATATTGAGCGACGGTAGGTAGGAGATGGGTTTGGGTGAGTATTTATAGAGGAGGGAAAGGCGGGAGTGGGAAAAATTTTGGTGGAATGGGCGTAGGGATGGAGAGGAGGAGCTACGATCCATGGGGTAGGAGTTGGTGGGTTTCTATTGGTTGGAATTGGGTTAGAGAGGATCGATGAGCCTAGCAGTCAGAGACATAATTATCACAGATGGTTCTATATACTAACTGTCTGATACTCTCCCATCACAGACAGTTGGTAGCTAAAATCATCTATGATGTGCGAGTATCATAATAGGTTCTATATACCAACTATCTATGAATTATGATATAGAGCACTATATATATATATATATATATATATATATATATATATATATATATATATATATATATATATATATATATATATATATATCGTGCAATGTAAATAGCTAGTCTCAAAAGATAAAATAGCAAAGTTTTATATGGATTATATGTGCTCGTTTGAAAGATTTTGACGAGATCTAAACCTTTGCAGTTGAGGCAAACCCCAAATTCCAAAGGGAAGATCAAAAATTTAGGCAAAAATAGAAACTGGAAACTTACAACGCAAATTTAGAGTTAAAGATAGCCGATTTTGGTGGTCTTAGAGGGTGACTAGTGTAAGCAAGTCATTTTCTTTGGATCGAACTTGTTGTTAGCTTTCCAATGAGTATAAGAACGTCAAAAACGGACACTTTATGCAAAAGTTATGTCTATTTCACTAAAGGTGTCTCAAAACGGAATTCTACTCAGACACGAATTCATATCGGGTTCAAATTGAAACTGCTATATCTTTTAATCCCGTAGGCCAATATTGCTGAATTGTTTTGTAAAGTTTGTGGCTATATGTAGGACTCCACCAATTTTCGTTGAATCTAACCTAAATTTGGCACACTTTTCAATTTTTGATAAGGTAGACACTTTTTGGGAAGTTCTACATATCACATATGGTTTTTAATTCAAACCATCTGTAATAATTCTAGACATCATAGATGATTCTTATTAAGAACTGTCATGAATTATCACAAATGATTCTTATTTAAAAAAACCATCTATGGTAATTGTAGACATCACATACGGTTTTAATCCGAACCGTCTATGATAATTTTGTATCACAGATAATTCTAGCCATCGCTAGTAATATAGATGGTTACGCTTGTAAAATTGTCTATGATAATTAAAACACAGATAATTCCAGAAAACTATCTGTGATGAGGCGTCTAGTATAGCATTTTTTTTGTAATAGTGCCTATACCTCCCAACAAAATGGTAAAGTGGAACGCGCCTTGCATACAATCAATGATGTTCTTCACACACTCCTGTTGTAAGCCCATATGCCACCCATCTACTGGGCTGAGGCATTGCGCACCACAACCTACTTGCTTAATCTTCGCCCCACAAAATCTCTTCGTCACCTCACTCCACATGGAGTTCTTTTCCAATCCCCTCCCTCCTACATGCATCTGCGTGTCTTCGGATGCCTCTGCTACCCTAACACAACAGCCACAACTCCACACAAGTTAGCACCGTGCTCCACTCCTTATGTCTTCCTAGGTTATCCTATCGAGCACAAAGGGTATCGCTGCTTGGACATTTCCTCCCGTTGTGTGCTTATTTATTGTCATGTGATTTTTGACGAATCCATCTTTCCATTCCAGCAGATTTAATGTAATTCTCCAACCCAGCGATCCCTATCGAACCTAAACATCCTCTTCTACCGGCTCCCTGCATGCACAGCCCTGTTCCAAGCCAGCACATGCATGCACAAAACCATGCTTTGCCAAAACTAGCCACGTCTAACCCTTCCTCAGTCCACCAACAATCTGCCACCAACTCCTCGTCCACAACACACTCTGCATTGGACCAAGAACCCTCTTCTACATCTACACCCATGTAGCTTCCATCCCATGTTGTGCCTATGCCACGGCCCTGGAACAATCATCCCATGGAAACAAGGGCCAAGACTAGCTTCGGCGTTCCAATGCAACGTCTCAGCCTCCTCTCTACTTCTTCTGTATCTCCTCTTTCGTCCTCCTACCGTACAGCCCTTGACAACTCAAATTGGGATCAAGCCATGCGCGAAGAATTCACAGGTCTCATTCAGAATGAGACTTGGCATCTTGTACCTAGGCCAGCCGGTGCTAATGTTGTAACTGACAAATGGGCATTTCGCCATAAGTATCATTCCAATAGGTCTCTAGCTCACTACAAAGACCAAGTACGATCCGTTTAGTCTTGAGTCTTGTCGTGTCATCCTCCTGGCCTGTCTATCAACTTGACATTAAAAATGCGTTTCTTCATGGCTCTCTTGAGGAAACTGTATACTGTCAGCAGCCACATGGTTTCGTGTATGTCGAACAACCAAACTTTGTTTGTCTTCTCCAAAAATCCCTCTACAGCCTAAAACAGGCACCTCGTGTTTGCTTCACTAGGTTCGCCACCTTCATTCATTCTATCAGGTTCAATGCTTCACAATCCAACTCTTCTCTATTCATCTATCATTCCGGTGGAAACACTGCTTACTTGCTCCTATAGTTTGATGATATTGTCCTAACGGCCTCATCGTAGTCATTCTTGAATACTATTATCTCTTCCCTCCGTGTTGAGTTCTCAATGACTTATCTTGGGTCTCTTCATCATTTCCTCGGCATTGTCACTACCAGGTCTAGTTCTAGTTTCTTACTTTCGGAACGACACTACATTCTTGAGCTTCTCCAAAAAGCAGGCATGACCGATTGCCACTCCTGTCGTACACTAGTAAAACTCTCCCATTTCAGACCCAGTCTTGTATCAGAGTTTCACCGGGGCACTCCAATACTTAACCATCACTAAACCCGTCGTTGCTTATGTTGTTCATCAAGCTTGCTTATTCATGCATGATTTGTGTGACACGCATATACATCATGTCAAACGAATCTTGCATTATCTCAAAGGCACTCTCGATCTTGGGCTTCATCATAACACTTCCTCGCCAACCACCTTGACAGCTTACTCGAATGTAACAGCGACAAGGAGAGGTTGCATGGTAGGCCACGTGTCAATTAGGAGTGGCGGAGCCCAATAGGGAGTAATATGGTGGTTGGGGAGGATGCAGGTGGATGATGGGGAGGATGCAGGTGGACGATTGAAGAGAGCACTAGATTTCGGTGCTGCTATCCTGCATTGGGTATAGTGGTGGCTTCTTTCAATGTAAAAATCCAAATGAAATATACTGTTTGAATTGAAATCTATGAGCTAGAATATTAGGCATATTATTGGTTGATTTGGAAATTGAGCCAAAATGCCAAGTTGTACAAGTATGGAACGGTTAGGATGTGTGTACGGGCAAGCAATTCAGCTATTGTAGCCTCAAATTTGCGAATAAATGTGAAAAGTGCAGATAAATATGCAATGCAATTTATTTAGTGAAATTCACTTATTCCGAAAAATGTCTTTTAGGACGAATAACGAGGTTACTCAACAACGATTTCGACGTGAAACATGCATTGGGCAATCATTTCTCGACAAAGTCTTAAACAGACAAAAGTTGCATTTATAACTTCAAATCAAAACAGACTACCTATTTTGGATGTGATTTGCTGCGTTTTTGTCTGCCTTGTAATGTAACTGTAAAAGGCCGTAATTTAGATGTTTATGTGTTGTCTTTTTTAGAAAACGGACGGGAGCTCTTCCATTCAATTAAGGGAAATGAAGTTTATAGGGTGCACAAGGGCACCCGTTCAAAAAGAAAGGAAAGCACACGAGAAAGTAAGCCTACGTCCTCTTTCGTCTTGCCTGCTACCTCTTGGCGCCGTCATGGAAGTGCCTCGGAAGGCTTTTTTTATTTCTTTCTTTCCAAATGTTCAACACGACACAGATGACTAGGGTGGGAAATAGATACGAATTATTTATATTATTTAATTACCGTATTCGATGTGTTGCGAATACGGTAGAGATTTTTTATCTGATTAACAATTTCTCTCCTATTCATATTCAAATTTGCATAAAAAAATATAGATATGAATATGGTATAGACTTTTACCATCCAAATATTATTTTATCCAAACTATTCGTATTCGTATTCGGCGAAGCAATACACATATTCTATTACAATAAGACTAATTAGTTAGACAAGTTTTTTAATTCAATATGAATTTATGTTTCTTTAGGTGGAGTAAATTACTTAGAATGACTAAGTGTGAGTGCACGAGGGTAAAATATCATTAATATCTTTATATTACATAAGTTAATATCCGCATCCGACCAAATTAAGTAGATATTGATTCGAATTGTATTTGTTACAATATTTGATTTGTATTCGTTTTCGTTTACAAAATACGAATACAAATATAATAAAAGCACTATTCGATTCATATTTGATCTGTTTCCACCCTTATAGATGACTAGGCCGTTGAAGTCCTCTCTGTGATCCTTTGGCATCGTTTTTCCCTCTTCATCCGACCATTTCACAACGCTTTTGAATTATGTTAGATTTACACGGTGGAGGATGTCACAGTTGTACCAAGCGAAGAAGATTGCCCGTGCATCTGAGGCAAAGCTGCAGCGAAAGCACAAGGGCAGCCCCATCTCCTCACAAGCATCGCAGAGGGGGCAAGTCTGGTGACGTGGCTATCCTGATCGCCAGATTGTCAACGGTGAGGATTTTATTCTGTACCAGAGTCCAGCGAAGAATTTGCATTTATTCTCAGCTCTAGCTTTTCCCTGTGTGATAGCGCTAGAAGCATCCGTGAAATCGCACCAAATTTGCCACCAGATTGTCAATGGTGAGGATTTTATTCTGTACCAGAGTCCAGCGTTTCCCTGTGTGATAGCGCTAGAAGCATCCGTGAAATTGCACCAAATATGCCAATTTGGCTGAATATTAGCCATCCGCTATCCATCCCCATGTGATGGTGTCTGAAATCTCTGGTTGAAGGTGCACCCTTTGACAACGAATTGAGAGTGAGACTGAATTTTTCTAATTCAGTGGGGTTCGAGACCTTCCCTCATTTGGCTCATATCCAAGTTTCTGATTATGTGCCGTCCATGACACTAGTAAAGAATAAGATTGATGAAATTGATGTGGAAAAATTAAAACCACTTGTACAGAGAGGGGGAAGCAGAGAGAGAATGCTGAACAAAACTCGGAGCAGGTTAGACGGTAGGGATGGTACATGCGGGTGCGTGTACAAGTAGCAAGATTGCTTCCGATTGATGTGGTCTTTTTTGAAGACTAGATCGGTGGTTCGTGTAACTGCACAAAAAATTCAATGGATTTGCTCTTGGTATTTTGTTGTCAGGTAGTTAAGAAGTCAGAACTGATAATATCTTTACTCAGAGAAAAAGAAAGAACCGACAAATATTTCGGAGAGAATTAACACCTTCTTCTGACTATCTGCATGTACTGGAACACTGGGAAAAAAATTAAAAGCAGCTCGGCGACTTCCCTGGGTGGTGATCATTTGGACTTTTTTTGTGGCTTATGGCTAAAAAGCACTATTGCTAGTTGAAAAAACACTGTAGCTGACAGAGGCTTATTTAGCATAATTAAATTTAAAAAATTGTAAAAATATAAAAAAATATGTTATCCCATTACGTATAATACAAATACATACGGAAAAAAAGAACCTGCAAAAAAACTCAAAAAAAGTTAAAAGTTCAGAAAAAGATGAAATTTATAAATAGTAAAAAATAAACCGAAAATCAAAAGCTAAAGCCCAAATGATCATATCGATCACCAACAGCCTATCACAAAATTCACAAGCAGCCCAATTTGACACACGGACAAGCATGCAAAAACAAGCTCACACGTGTACCGCTGCAAGAAAATAATAAAGCTCACACGCGTAACGCAGAACAGCGAGCCAAGCCATGCATAAAAAAAAAACAAACGAATGGCACAGTTGCGTCGTGACATTGATACGTGTACAAAACAATTCGTCAATAAGCTTAAACAGGACCTTTCGTGCAGCCTGCCGTTGTCAGATGTCGCGTGCTGCATTAATCGCGGCCAACCGTCATCAAGATTAGCTAGTGGCTGTTGCGTGCTGCTTCAGTCTCTGGGGGGTTAGTTGGCTGGTGCGAGGCTGAATGGCTGATAGACACGTTCATTTATATCTTTACTATTATATAAAAAGAAATTTGTGGTTATCAGTGTATTCTCCTCTCTATAGCTATCTAATTTAATCTGAACTATTCGTCTCTCTCCTCCTCTCTCTCTCAGGATACAACCGCTCACCCCCTCCACTTTTCCTATCTCCTCGTGCATTCTGGCCACCCTTCTCTCTCTGTCGTTAGCTCTTCAATGTTTGATGTGTGAAGTTAGCTAGGCAGTAAGTTCGGTCTTACTATTTTTATGACTTTATTGTAATGTACGGATCTTTAACTAGTTATTCGTGACTTTTAGATTTGGTTACTGGAAGTCATCTCTCTAAACAGTTTTTTAAGTTAGTGGTACTAATTATTTTTAAGAAAAATTTTACGTCACTGGTACCGTTTTAGTTCATGCTCTTATCACTTTCATAAATAGGAGGAAAATGACACTTGCTTCGAAGATTGCCGCGTTTTAGGACTGTTCATGCCGCAGTGCATACAGCAAAAGTGAGTCGAATCTTATCTAAAACACCAAATTCCTCTATTCACGAAAACTACTAGCTGCGTAAGCGCGGCGTCACGCCGCGCTAGCTACCGTGTGAATCGAAGTAAAAGAGACGATAATTCGTGGGGTTTCTTAAAAAAAAATTGAGGACACGTGTAATTTCGGAAAAACAAAGGGCTTTTTCGCAAAAACTGAGGACCTGTACATAATTAAATAAGGACCTATACATAATTTTGGAAACCACAGGGTGCTATTGGTGAAGTGGAGAGTGCTTGCAGAAAAAAAAACCTGGTAGGGACCTGTTTGCGAGAAGCAGAGACCTGTTTGCGAGAACAGAGGACCTCTACACAATTTCGCAAAATGCAGGGAGTTTTTCGCATAAACACTGATGTGGCACGCCTCCCCGGCCAAAGAGTCCCCTATCTTTAATATACAGAGTATGTGCCGACTGATAAAGTGATTGTGATGGAAAAATGATACGGTGATACAGGTTTGATTCTTTTTAAACTGTGGCTTTTAATTTCAATTTTGAATTCTATCTATTCAGAAAGAGATAGTACAGAGAGATATTGTTTGATATAGATAAAGTCATAACAATATCCACTACAATCAACTTATAAACCCCGTCTTGAAAAGACAATTCATTTAAAAGCTAGTTTTTGTAGAAAACCAAACAATAAGTCCAAAAGAATCCACCCATGATTGGCTCATGACATATACTGGCCACTCACGGGCCTCAGCGCCGTGAAATAATCACTCAAAAAGATCTTTTTTGTTCCTAGGTCAAACATTTATTGTTGGACTTGGATTTAACCAATTTAGAATCCTCTGTTATTACCACTGTACTATTTTCTAGATCAATAGATAGTGCTCACAAATACATCACTGAACTATTTCATACAAAATGTAAACTGCGTCACACGTTAATATTTCAATCATTAGAGTTCAAATATGCCACATCGGGTCAAGTTTATAATAGGAGATAAACAGGCCAAATGTATTCATTACATAAATGCAGAAGTGATAGCGAAAGTAAAAGGAAAAGGCACATCTTGCCATAGGCAAGCGACTAGGTAAGTTGTGTACGACCGATACTAGTCAAAGACTTAGATAATATTGGTGTACACAAATACCGACTTAATTAGCAAGACTGAGGTGAGACCTAGACTACTAGAGACTAATCTACTCCCCTCCATCACCATAAGCTCTTGGAATATCTTAGTATGCGTATTGTGCTTGGTCCACGGGCTCTGGGGGATTTTGTGAGCGAAGGTGAGCACAAGCAACAGTGCTCCGCGAGGCAACACATAGAATAAAATATTATACATGCAAGGTTTAACAAGGGAGTCTCGGGTTCTTTTATTTGCTAAAAGCAACATTTCAAAATTACCATTATTAGGAAAGTCCTATGACCTAGTATTTTAACTAAATCACATTTTTATTAAAGAGATTGAAAGTGTGCAATATTTATAACGGTGCTGGTTCCATCCACCATATGCTAGTTTTTGTTTACTAGGGTTACATCCACCTAATTACCAGCACTGGGTTACATCCACCCAAGAGAAATACCAAAATCAAGGTTACATCCACCCGACGAGTTTTCATCCTACCCATAAGGTTTTAGAAATAGAAAATAACTTGAGTAAGTTCATATGCCCACCCCTTGATCATGGGCATGACTATTCAAACAATTTACACTTTGCAGAGACTGTACACTTTATTTACAAGAAATAATCAACTTGTTGTGTTTCACATATTTCCTTGGACATGTGATTCAAGAAGATCGCTACAAAGCTTTTGCAAGGCATCCCCCAGTGTAAGTTATACCCACTAAGATTTCATCTGAAGGTGGTTACGCCCACCACGCATATACCCCCTCTTGCACCACACGACAGCTTGCACTAGTGACACGACTCGTGGGTCACTCCAACGGTGCAACCCGCACTAGTGGATATAAATTATTTAGCCATGTTGTACCCATTATAGACTTATAGTTGCACTATGTTATATTAGCAGGTCATTACAAAGACCTTAAGGTTATCCAAACGGTACATGCTACATACCCACCATTTCTCATGCAACATCCTCATCAACCATCGTACCATCCGTCCAGATATGGTAACAAGTTTTAAGGTTTTGAGAAGTATAAACTAAGTTATCTTAAATAAACCAGTTATTTCCTTCCGATGACTGCATAAAACAAGTTTCATAATTAAAATATGATGATTAGGATAAGTTATTGCTCCGGTACTTAAGGAATAACTTGCATGATGCTTAAGTATAATTATAGCTAGTAAGGTTATTATTTAATCATCTAGGGGTGACAAGGATTAAGTGAATCAAGTGTCCAAAGGATGGTATAATATTACTACAATGTCAAATAGGCACATAACTATCTTAAGTTTTAGCATAAATGTTCATAATAAAGAAAGTATGCAATTTAATAATTTAAATGAATATAAATTTGCACAAAATAGAGGTTTAATATGATTAAAGTATTGACTCGCCTAACTCACAAGTAGGGTACTCTTGGAAGTCTTGTTGCGGCTCCTCAGCATCCTCGTGCTCTATTCAAACGAACGCACTGTAAAGCAAATAAACATGTGAGTAATACAAATAAATTCTAAAGAAAATTTAAATGAATTCCAAATTGAGCAAATCCACTACCATTAGTTAGATCTTGAATTTAAAAAATTTTAAAAATAAATTTCATTAAATTCAGAGTTAAAATGAGTGAGAACAAGTCCTTCGAAGTTTAAATCAAAATTTAATTCAAGAAAAAATAGAGGAGAGAGGTTACTCGCACTGAAATGAGGGGCCCACAGTTTTTTATTAAATTTTGAATTAAACTTTGTTGACAAGGCCACTGAGACGGCAAGAAGTCCCACAGGATTTTATTTCTTTTTTGAATTATTTCTCTACTGGAAAAAGCTACCAAGGCTGACAGGTAGGACCGAGGGAAATTTTAATTTCTTTTGGAATTAGAATTCTAAAGAGAAAGAACTCAAAGGCTAATATGTGGGATCGGTACTATGCACACAGTGCAGGGAGCCCACACGTCGGTGGCTCAAATCCTTAAACCGTTTTTTCAAAGAATTTAAACAATGAAGGGGTCTACCAATTAGAGACTCATCACTTAAGTCATCGACCAGGCTCGCTAACTAGTGACTGGCTAATCAAGATCAACAAAGTTCATTAACTCTAATCAAAATATTAAACTAATCTAACGCGCCCTATAGTGCTTCGTCTTTCTCCCAAGCGTGGCGCGGTTCGTTGCCAACGAAGAAAGGGATGATGGTCGAAGGCAAGGCCAAAAATGGACCCTATGCCTAGCGTGAACCCCATGCAAGACAGCGCAGGCTAATTGGGGTCTACAGCAGCCAGTGGCGAAGCTAGGCGGCGGTGGAAGGCCGAGCATGGCACAGTGTTGCTATAGGGCATTAGAGCTCAATTCGTCGCTATGGAAGCATTAAGGTACGGTGAGGAACGTACCCGAAGTGATGGCGGAGCTCGGGAAAACTTGGCGTGGCTATCGACGGAGAGCCGAAGCGACGGAGAGGGGTCCAACGTGGAGAGCTCGCCGGATGAGAGGGACGTTGGTGTGGTCTAGGGCGGCTTCGCAATCTTCTGGTGATGCTCTAGACGCAGGCAATCAATCTGGGATGCGGTGAGCTACAAATAACGCCGACGATGGCGATTTGGTTGGAGGGGAGGAAGAAAGGGGAGTAGAGGCTCTTGGGGGCATTGGAAGGCGAGGGGAGGCGATTGGAGGCGCTAGGAGGGCCACACGCGACTTTATAGCATGGGAGGGGGGCCAGGTGGCTGTTGGCGCCATGATAGCGGTGTTGTGGCTTGGGCAGTGATGCCGGCGGGGAACTAGGGCATGCATGAAGAGGGATTGGCGCAACATGTAATCAGGCGAATACCAAGGCATGCATTGCAAGGAGCTAGTAGGGGCGGCGATGACGAGACGGGACAGGGTAGCTCAAGCTGAGATGCCACGATAGGGAAAAAGGAAGGGGTGCCTAGGCATTGGAGCGTAGGGGGAACTGGTGGAGCAGCGGGGATGAGGCGATGTAGGTGTAGCGCAAAGCTAGGAATCCCGGAATGCGCAAGACGAGAGAGTGGCACAGCGTCGGGTGAAGGTTGAGGCGGTGCAGGCGTTGGGCGCGCATGACACGGTGCGGACGTGTGCTTGACGCAGCCAGGGCGCCGCTAGTGTGGCTAGGACGGCGTGGGCCGTTCTAGGCTGGGCCGAGGGCTTTTTGGGCTAGACCAAGGAGAGGAAAAGGAAGGGATGTGCTGGGCCAAGCCCAAGGAGGTTTCAAACTTTTAAAATTTTGAATTTTGAGTGTAATTTGAGTAGCACATTTGAATTCAAACCGAATTTGAAATTTACAAACAAATAAAACTTTACATTCCCAAAATAGGATGTTACAGATCCTACCTCCTTAAACAGAATCTTGGCCTCAAGATTCGAACTACTCAGAGAACAGGAACGGGTAGTCTATCCTCAGCTGATCCTCGCACTCCCAGGTGGCTTCTCTCTCCAAGTGGTTGCTCTATTGAACTTTACACAAGCGAATGATTTGGCGCCTTATTTGCTTCTTCATGACATCGAGGATCTTGATTAGACGCTCTTGATACGTTAGATCTTTCTAGAGTTTGATGGTCTCCACCGGGGTTTGATCTTCAGATACCCTGAGAATTTCTTGAGTTGTAAGATGTGGAACACATTGTGGACGTCTGCTAGACTTACGGGTAATTCCAGTTGATAGGCTATCTCTCCACGCTTGACGATGATTGGAATAGGCATATATCTTGGTGCATGCTTGCATTTTGCTTTAAATCTCCGAATTTCTCGAAGAGGTGATACCTTAAGGTAAACATGATCTCTAACTTCAAAGCTCATTTCTCTGCGATGTTTGTCAGTATAGCTCTTCTGCCTAGATTGGACGGCTTGGAGTTGTTCTCTGATCAGACGAACTTTCTCTTTTGCATGTTTTAGGGTATCCGATCCGAGGATATAACCTTCTCCTACTTCTGACCAATGCAGAGGGGTTATGCACTTCCTATCATAAAGTACTTTAAATGGAGCCATCTTCAAACTAGATTGATAACTGTTATTATAAAAAAGTTCAAACTTTTGAATTTACATTTGAATACAAACCAAATTTGAAATTTTCAAACAAACAAAACTTTACATTCCCAAAATGGGATGTTCCGGTTATCCATATATGCTAGCACAACAGATGTAGAATGAAGAAGCAAAAATGAAACAGTAGGGGGGAAGCAGAGATGTACAGGAGAGAATGTACTATTGCTTATTATACAATGACCTGCCTACAAAAAGACTTAAGCCTGCAAACTAGGAGCTGCCATGGGATCTGAAAGATGACATGGAGTGCGCTGAAACTGAGGCTGTCGGGCTGTTTATCTCCCTGTCCCCATTGGCAACTCTACCCCTTCCACTGATCATGCTCACAACGTCGTGAGCGACATCCATGAACCAATCGTCGCCTGGAAGGACACTGCAGAAAAGCAAGTATACCGGTTGAGATTTTTACAAATCCACAGTATGTCTGTGAGGAACACCTCATGGGTGAGTTAGACCCGGATGTAAACCTTCAGATTGTAATCCAAATCACAGGCAAGTTACCATGATGACTTCCGATTTACTCTTACGTGGGAGATCCTTAGTATTTTCTAAGCATAATTGCACTAGGAGGATCTTGGAAGCAGCTTTGTCTATTCAAGTACAATAACTAAGAATACATTTGAAAGGTAGCTCGCATATTAAGATGAAATTTAGCAAATATCAAAAACATCAAACAGATATATTTTAAAAAAAACCTCCAAATTATACCAAACCAACCTTTGGAATACCTAGACCACGAAAGTTCACTTTTTAGAAGAGGTTTAGGGTGTGTTTGGTTGAGCTGTGGCTTCTGAAAAAGCTGCTGTGAGCTGTGGGCTGTGGAAAAGCTGCTGTAGGTTGTGGGCTGTGGAAAAACTGTAAGCTGTTTGGTTCAAACAAGTATAAAACTTACCTCCTATCTCTATTTTCCTTGAAACAACTGTAAAACAGCTCTCTATTTTCACCATTTCAAAAAGCAGAAAGCCAAAAGCAGGGCCCAAGATGCTTTCAAAATTGTACTACCCAAAAGTAGCTGCTTCTGAAAAAGCAGCTTCTGGTTTCTACCCCTTTGATTGGCTTTTGGCTTTTTGGAAGCAAAAGCGTCTCCCAAAAGCTCAACCAAAGGCACCCTTAGCATATTTCTATCCTTAGCCCAACAGGAACTATCATATTGTTTCAATATTTTATGATTCAGTTCAGTAGGAGGAGGCGGCGGCACAAGCATATCACTGTATTTAATGTAACAAACTTGGTACCAGCTGTATTACTGTTGTTCAGAATCTTGGCAGCTGGCAGCTTTGCCAGGTCAATTTTGCTTGGCTTCCCTAAGGGTGTGTTTGATTGCTGAGATGGGGTGGGATAGAATGGGATGGTTCCTTTGACCAAGTCTATCCATGTGTTTGGTTTGAGGGATAGGGTGAGATGGAATGGTCCAAAGTGGGATGCGCCTGTGTAAATTTAGAGAATATTCTTCTTAGATGCTGGACCATGTGGTTCCACTTTTTTTGTGGAACCATCTCATCCCATCCCCACCCATCCCATCCCACTCCATCCCAGCAACCAAACACACCCTAAAAAACTAGGTAGACTTGACGTGACTTATTCTATAATTGTTCTCTTTTGCAGTAAATATTTCAATCATGTATTTGCATGCAACAATAATGTGGAAGTCATGTGAATCGTTTGTCACTTCTGTCCCTACTAGGCCATTTTCTTAGAAACCATTTCAATAGGGACTTTTTGTTTACTGGTAGTAGCCAAGCGCCCAAGCCGATGGTTGCCTACTTGCCGTTATTGGAAATCCTAGCCAGGGTTATCTAATTGTTATTTATCATCTTCTAGTTTTCACTAGGGCAGATCAAAGAGGGTAATCCAAACTTTACAAGGCAAAACACATCAGATCATCGACTGGCCTAGACAACTGCAGTACAGATTACAGAATCAACATTTTTTTCCCTGAAGTTGGCAGGTCCAGAATTAGTTATTTAATTCTGAACCAATAGACAAATAAATAGGGGTCAGGCACAGTACCTATCAGGGTTCATTCCAGTAGCAGAAAATGCAGCCATTGCTCTATCAATGATATCCAATATGACTTGATGTACATGTCTAGACAAAAATCGGCCCTGTCCGAAAATGATGACAAATTGCATATCCAGGTAGAACTGCAGAGAATGCAAAATAATAAATGAAAATAACAATTGACATCATGAAAAAGAAGAAAAGGAGGAAAGGAGCTTACCTGCTGAAGGCCAAGGGGACCCAAAGGCTTTGGTCCCTGTTCAATCTCTTCCCAGAAGGCCTGATCCTCTGAGAGCCACAGTATGACTGTCTCAGTCAGTCGCATCATTAGCAAAGTTGCGAATCTTTCTCTGCCAACAAACATATCTGCAGCAATGCTTGCCATCCTGTTTAGCTTTGCATACAGTTCCTGCAATGAACAGCAGATGAGATGCTTCCTAAGACTAAATTTTTTAGGACAAGCTTGTACCACGTAAAGGACAATTCATGTTTAGCAAGTTGCTGCATTCTGAACTCTACATTAATGTAGAATATAAAAAACCACCTTCACGAAACCTACCATTTTAGCAGTTAACGATCTGAAGGTAGGATCACAATAAAGGTGCCTTTTTAAAATTGTATATTTGATTCATCTACTCTAGTCACGTGAACCTATGGAGCATTCATTTGACTCAATGTACACAGTTAATTTAGTTATAACTGTCCTTTGGATATATGATCACGATAGAACAACATATTAAATTATAGACAGAATTGACCGAAGCAATTGCGCAAAATGAGATGGAAAATCATTTCAACAGAGCACTTCACTGACTGGCATTGGTTCAACCATGAGTGCAGGGATATATATGAACAATTTGTAAAAGCTCAAGGATTTACACGAAATTCATGGATCCAAATAAACCATTCCAAAAAGTACATGGACCTAGGTTTCATTAGCCAGATGCAATAAACAGTTGTAGCTTGTAAGTACCTGGAAAATGGGAGATGGGGCCCACTCTGGCTCTTCAACAGTATTATCCATACTAATATACATTTCTGCACTGAGATGGGTATCACCTTCATCAGTAAATATTAGTTCAAGAGCATGCTGCCTGCAGAAACTATCTCTCAACCTGTCCACCATGCGTTGTAGCTTCCTTTTCCATTCTCGTTGCTCAGGCACACGATTTTGTTTATCTGGCCCTCTTTTACGCAAATCATCCATGCTAGACTGGTTTATTGATGACAGCTTCATAGCTGCCCTAGGTAGCAACTCCTCAGCGAGTAAAGATGCATTAGCTAATAAAGTCAACTGCTGTTCTTCAGTCTCTGCCATTCTAACAATCTTATTTCCTAAACCATCTAAGTTAGCTTCATCATCCAATGACCCAGGTAAAGCACTTATGAGCAAATTGACGTATGAATTGAAAATATGTGTAATCCCATCCATTGTAGAACCACCTAACTGCAAGCTAAGCAGTGGCGCAACATCCTCAAAGTAATCCTGAAAGTTCCATGTAACATCAAGACATACTGTTTATACTATAGTTGAAGGACAAAGGTACAAGTTAACCACCACTCTCAAAGAAGCCAAGTGCAATGAAAGTAGTTCATATTAGAAGACTTCTTATATGCATACGTAATGATGATGGCTGTTTAAGCAAAACTTTTGTCATCCAAAGATTCCAACCAACCAATATGCCATTGAAACCAACTATTAAACAATTTCAAGCTCTGGCAGACTACATTAATATTACTGTCATTGATGGCTCTATGCTTTCAAGTTATATTAGTAAATGTTGCATTTACTTTGTCGAAAGGCTTTGTTGGTATTATCAATCACCCGAATAACTGCAATCCTACTATATCAATTTAATGCACTATAACTAGTCTAAAATATAAAGGAAAGGTCAAACAATTAAATCTTTTCCACATCTTCCAACTTCTGAGGCTACCTTTCCTAAATTCTAATTGGCACAAATTGCTTACTTTAGTATTACTGTAGGAAGATAGAATTGGGGGCAATTGACCACACTCTCAATGGGAGAGGGGCGCCTGTATTTGTAGGGCAGCTGCTGCTGCTATATATGGTAGTTTACGAATACAAGGATAGGAGTCAATCTCTGATCCTAATTATCCAGGCTATCTATAAATACAATATGCAATCTCCTATTGCCTGATATATGCAATCTCCTGTTGCCTAATATATCCAGGCTATTAATATACAATCTCCTATTGCCTAATACCCGCCCGCAGCCGAAGCGGGAGGTCCGCGGACGCATAGGCTGGTTCTGAAGTCTGTAAACAGTGGCGTTGGGAGCCCTTTTGTCATAATGTCGGCAAACTGGTGGGACGAAGGAACATGAAGCACCCGAATCTTGCCAAGGGCCACCTTCTCACGCACGAAGTGAATGTCGATCTCGATGTGTTTCGTGCGCTTGTGGTGGACTGGATTGGCCGTCATGTAGACGGCGCTGACGTTGTCGCAGAAGACCACCGTAGCTCGGGCGGTGAATATGGAGCTCTGAAGGACTTGCCGCACCAACAAAGACTCGGCACAACGTGGGCCACGGCACGATATTCTGCCTCAGCGCTAGAGCGGGATACCGTGGCCTGGCGTTTGGAGGACCAGGAGACCAGGTTGTCACCGAGATAGACGCAGAACCCGGAGGTGGATCGCTTGGAGTCAGGGCAGCCGGCCCAGTCGGCGTCGGAGTATGCTGTCAGCGTCTGAATGGAGCCGCCGCTGATGTGAAGACCAGAGGACAGCGTGCCCTTCACATAGCGCAGAATGCGCTGATTAGCGCGATGGGGCTCCTCGGGCGTGCATGAAGAGGCACACTGCTGAATCGCGTAGGCTAGATCGGACGCGCGTCGGTCGTCATCGAGAGCCCTCGCTAGGCTCCTATACTCGAGCTGCCCTTGTCCGACGCTTTGTCGCCGTCGTGGCGAGAGCTTGGCTGAGTGTCAACAGTGTTGTCGTGAGGATGACACTCGGCCATGCCCGCCACGGAGAGATCAACAGCATCTTGTCGCCGCGACAGGAAGAGGCCGTCGGAGGAGCGGGTGACGCGACGCCGAGGAAGTGGTGAAGAGCACCTGTGTCGGTCATGGCGAACTTCGACCGAGTCGGGCCATGAGTTGGTGCGAAGAGTGGAAGTCGAGGCGCGAGGATGATGTCGCCGGCGAGAGTAGCGGTGGCGAGACTCGTCCCCTCTTTGAGAACAAAGAGGGACGTGTCGGAGTGGAGGCGACGAAGCCGAGCTGGCGAAGGAAGGTCGCGAACCGCTGGTACCAAGCTCGCGGCGCTGCCGATCCGTATAGGGACTTCGCAGAGGCGACGTGATCTGCGGCAGGTCGACGAAACCACGTGGCTGCCGGCGATGACCGTCTCGTTGAGGCGGCGTGAAGAAATGCGTTCTTCACGTCCAGCTGGTGGATTGGCCAGGCGCGGGAGGCGGCGATGCTGAGAACGGTCCGAATGGTGGCCTGTTTGACCACCGAACTGAAGGTCTCGTCGTAGTCGATGCCGTCCCGTTGAGAGAAGCCGCGGACCACCCAGCGGGCCTTGTGACGAGCGAGGGACCCATCGGCGTGGAACTTGTGCCGGAAAGTCCACTTGCCCGTCACGACGTTCGCGCCAGAAGGGCGTGGAACCAGGCGCCAGGTGTCGTTGGTGAGAGTGCACGTATTCATCCATCATGGCGCCCGCCGATTTGCGCTGGCGGCGGCGCTGCGGTAGTTTGTTGGTAGGGGCGATGGTGAGGGCGAGGAGGTGGCAGCGAGCCCCTCGTAGTTCACGCGCGGGAGGGCGCCCGCCCTGGTGCGCGTGAGTGGCGAGACGAGAGTCTTCCGCGGACTCGGCGGAGGCGCCGGTCTTCGCGGTCACCGATGGCGCGGCGATGGCGGGTCGCGGATCAGAGGACCGTGGGAACGGAACCACGAGAGGGCGGCGGGGCACGGATCGTGCCCGCCCGTGGTGGAGGAGCCGAGGCTGGGGCACAGGCGCGCCCCGAGTAGTAGAAGCGGCTCGCTCGCTCGTCGTCGGGGCGCGCGCGTCAGGTGGGCGAGGCGGACGGCACCGCGGCGCCGAGGGGCCTCCACTGCGAGGAACGAGAGAGCAAGGCACCAAACCGAATCGTGGTCTAGGAGGAAATCCGGGGAGCGAGGGAGTGTGCGGTAGTGGAAAAGGGAAAAAGCTCATCGAACACGACGTGGAGAGATGATGATTCGTTGGGTTGTTGGGTTAAGGCACCGATAGCCCTTATGAGAGGATGGGTAGCCGAGGAAGATGCATGCTGCGGAGCGAGGTGCGAGCTTGTGTGGGGAGGTAGCCTGTAGGTTTGGGTAGCATAGGCACCCAAAGACGCGAAGGTGGTCAGAGGTGGGTGGTGGCCGTGAAGGCGAGTGAAGGAACTTCATGTGCTATGGAGGAGGCGCTGTTGAGTAAGTAGCGGCGGCGCGAGGCCTCGGCCCGGTATGTGGGTGGCATGGAAGCGTGGAGCAGCATGGTGCGGATGGAGTTGTTGAGGGTGTGGATGATGCGTTCGCCTGCCGCTTTGAGAGGAAGTGTATGGGCGGGAGAGACGGAGAAGTGTTCCTCGAGCGTGAAGAAGGTGGTGTTGGTGTGTTGACAAATTCGGTCGTTGTCGGTTTGGAAGCATTTGACGGGAGGTTGAATTGGGTTTGTGCAAGAGCCGTGAGTTGGACTAGGTGTTGGTGGACCTCAGTTTGCGTCGAAGAGGAAAGACCCAACATAGAGGACTGTAATCGTCCAAGCGAGACTAGATAATATGAGAGACCGGATATACTAGGGATGGGAGAGGTCCAAACATCACAAAGGAATTATTTCAAATGGTGCATGAGTACAAGATCGAGAGGCATCAAGGGTAGACGCGTGTGCTTGCCTAATCGACATGAATGGCAAGGGAGCGGTCTACTTTATTACAGAAACAACATGTATTTTGTGTAGATGTTCTAGTGCGGCGGGTGGATGGCGAGACGCTGGTGCCACAGTCGACGAGGCGGCGAGAGAGCATGTGAGGAGGCGCCGCGGTCGGGGATGGCGAGAATGGTGTAGAGGTCACGGTGCTATTGCGGCGATGAATCACGCGTCCGTGCGGGTATCCTTAACGAAAAGCCAAGAGCGTCAAATTCAAGTGGCGATGATTTTCACGGGTGAATTGTGAACGGATAAAAGATTGCGAACGAGGATGGGGCGGCGAGAATGTTGTTGAGGGAGAAGTTTGCTGTGGTGGTGGGTAGGATGGAGTGACCTCTAGACGTGACCGGAATGCTGGTGCCATTGCCTACTGTTATGGAGGAGGTGGAGGGAGGTAGGCGCTGGAGGAGCATACCGTCGGAGGACGTCATGTGGGACGAAGCGCCGGAGTCAACGACCCACGAGGGGCTGCCCTGGACAGCCATGTTCTGCAGGGCAGCAATGAGGCCGGCCGAGTCCCATGTTGGTCCGCCGGTGTTGGTGGAGAGGCACGACGGGCGAACGCCGTGTGCGCCTGAGGAGGGGCGCCGAGCACCCCCTGTTGGCGTGGGGGCTGCCATGGTGGTCTACCGCCTGTCGCGCTCCTGAGGGTACGACGCTTCGCCGGGCCGACGCGTCGCGCCGGTCGAGATCAAAACTCGAGTGGCGCTTCGCTGCTCGCCGCGCCGAGTGTTGTCGCGGCGCCGCGCGTTGCCGCGTTCTTCTTGCTGCTGCTTCTTCTTTGCCGCCGCCGCCGCTTGCGCGGCGCGCGCTGCTTCTTCTTCTGGGCGTCGGCCGGTGGGCACACGCGGGCGCTGTTGAAGGCAGCGAAGAGGGCGGAGGCGGCGCGGACCTTGTCCTCGTTCGTGAGACGCAGCTCCTTGAGGAGGAGTTGGTTCCTGGCAACGGTGAATGTGAGAGGCTCCTGGGCGGCGATGTTGTCGGCGACGGATTGGTACTTCTCGTTGAGGCCGCGGAGTAGGTTGAGGACGAGGTTGGGCTCGGTGATGGTCTACCCGACGTCGTGAAGATTGTCGGCGGCCTCCTTCATGCGCACACAGTACTCGTCGATGGAGGAGTCTCCCTGGGTCATCGAGTGGAACTCGTGACTCAGGAAGATGGCGCGGGGCGCCTTGTTGGCCTGGTACAGGGCGGTGATGGCCGTCCGTGGCCGCCGGCGGCTGGCTTTGCCGGTCATGGCGAGGTTGAGCACGGAGTCGGAGACGGTGCGAAGATCCAGTGCGGATGCGAGTCACCCGCACCCATGCGTTGTCGGTGGGTGTGGGGAGACGACGAGCAGGAGCGAGCGGCCAATTTGCCGCACATGGCATGGAAGGTTGTGGACCATTTGGTGTAGTTGGAGGGTCGCACTCGAGGTCATGGGGATGTGGGTTTTCACATTGACCAGAGCGTAGGGGCAGACGGCCGGGTTGGTGGCGTCGACCAAGGCTGGAGAGGTGGCGGCCATGGTGGCGCGGTGTTGGCGGCGGCGGCGGGTGGGCGCGCCTCGTGAGAGCGGCGCAAGTTGGGAAGGGGAGGGAGGGCCAAGATCAGATTGCTCTGATACCATGTAGGAAGATAGAATTGGGGGCAATTGACCACACTCTCAATGGGAGAGGGGCGCCTGTATTTGTAGGGCAGCTGCTGCTGCTATATATGGTAGTTTACGAATACAAGGATAGGAGTCAATCTCTGATCCTAATTATCCAGGCTATCTATAAATACAATATGCAATCTCCTATTGCCTGATATATGCAATCTCCTGTTGCCTAATATATCCAGGCTATTAATATACAATCTCCTATTGCCTAATAATTACGGAACATCAATTGTTCCCTCAAAGCAAACAAAATAAAATGAATGCACTTGACAGAATCTCACGTCACATTTATAATTTAACTATTTCATATGCCATGTTTAAGATTAGTCAAGATGCTTAATTTACTGAAAACTAACCAAAACCTCATTGGAAATGGCATCTTTGTGCGAACAAAAGTTCAACAGATCATGCAAGTAATATCAGGTAATTAAACTGAAGCTACGAAGAATGCCTGAGCATGTGGCAGAATAGATGTTAATTAAGGTTATAGCTATTTGTTGTCCAGACTCCAGAAAAGAATACATGTAGTATAATTCTGCCATAATTTGGCAGGCCCAAGCTTGCCAAGATAGATCAATACCATTTTAATGAAAACAACAAATGGGGATGTTTATTCATGTTACTTGTTACTCAACAAAAAAAGATAAATTATTACCTCAACCATCGAATTGAAACGACGTGCACTGCTAGAGAGCTTTGGCTGAAGTACCAAATTAGCAGCAGAAGATCTAGCTAATGGACGAATACCAGTTTGGGGATAAGTGAGCATCCAGTCATCAGCCGCAGCTAGTGCAAAAGTACTCTCTTCAATTCTCCTCAAGTTAGCATTTAATGCTTGCTCAAGACTGGGCTTGAATTGCTTCAGGAGAACAGCTGAAACGGACAAACCACGAGCTTCTAGCAAGGAACAATGGCCCAGTGCTATCTGAACACATTCTGCAGCTGCTCTCAAGCCTCCAGCAGCTGCACAAGAAGACAACACATGCCTCTTTACCAGAAGTGCAAAGGATAAGATCTGCTTGGTAGTCCACGTAACCAGTTCAGAAGCGTAACATGACTCATCGCCAAAGACTTCTAGAGAGTCACTGATTGCCTGAGCTATGACCGAAAAAACTTGTTGAGCAAGTGCTGCAGTGTATGCTCCACCATATGAAGTACTAGATGGATGTATAGTTTGCATATTGCATTGAAGCCTTTGATTGTGTGCGCTGAGTAACAGACTGTGAGCTCGAGGGCCATCACCAAGCCTTTTGAGAGCAGAAGCCGCAGCACGAAGTTCAATGCCACGAGTAGACGACTGACAAGCAGCTTCAGCAAGCTGGTCTGCCAGCTTTTGACAATTACCAGAGATAGCACTTTTCAAAGCCGAAATTTCAGCTATAGTTAGAGTATGTTTTTGTTTTGCATCTGCAGCAACTAGTTCCGCTTCATCTAGTGCATCCAGAGCTTCATCAACTCTTCTCTCTGCTAGCAAAACGTTAAGCATGTCAGGGAAATCTGCACACCATTTCTGTATTTCTGAAGGCTCCTGGTCTTCAACATTGGATATGTCCTCTTCTGCAGAACCTTCAGGCCCTGAAGTCAGGGAATCTATCTGAACTCCTTCAGATAGACCATGTATTAAAGCTGCCTGTGTATTCAGTAGATTTCTAATTGATAGCAGCTCTCCTTCAAGGTCTGATATCTCCTTCGATGTTCTGATGAGCAGGAGATCAGTTTCCGAAGGTTAATGGGAACACAGAAATTATACAGTAAGAGGAAGAACATAGAAATAAATAAAAGCAATTATTTGAACATCAAAGTCATATGCTGCAAAATTGTGATTTAACACGCTACAAACTAGATGCTTTGCACATCACAAATTCACCATGAAGAACTAGATTAAATTCCTGTGATTCTCAATCAATAACAATAGAAATGCTACTAACAAAAAAGATAACATTTTTTGGGATTCTTGATTGTCAAAGCATTGACTTTTCTGATGAGAACAGAAACAAAACCAAATACAAGATAGCTAGTACTCTACAGCATTTATGTTTCAGACAGAAAATTGGCAGACGTAAAAAAGTTTAGGAGTGACTATTTTGCGCGTGTTTGTATTTTAGGCACTTTACAAACACTTTTCTCACCATCCACTACTCATCTAACAAGTAGGAAGTGGGGATAAGTACGAATGTGGAAGGGAAAAGTTAAGAAGCTTTTTGTAGCTACGAGGCGTTTGCACCATAGCCATCCCCAAAAAGTTTAGATGAAATTTCTCAGCAAAAATAATACTATCACAGTAATAACAAAATTAGGAAAATGCTTCTGCATAAGCAAATTTATTAGTGTAAGGGGTTCAATTTATAAATATAGACGTGGTATAGTAATGGTTATTGAAGTACCAAAAAGTCTCATTCGGTTGTTGCTGCAGGCATTATGCAGCACTTAACAGTGTGGGGGAAAAATCAGCAATAATTAAAAGATGCCACTAATGAGATGTCATTGAACGAATTGCACCATTAAGGCTGCTGCCAGACCTGATAAATGCAGCATAATTTGCATAAACACTTGTGCGCATTTCTTCAGCCGAAGCCTTCTTTAGATCTTGCAGATAAGAGCACAAATGTCTTATTTCCTGTAATGAAGTTAATTTTGTCAGCTATGTTTGTTGCACACTTTAACATGGTACTGATAGTTCTAGTAGAATTTAAGCTTGGTAAAATATAATATTTCAACAATGTCAAACATAGATAATACACAGACTGGATGTGTACAAGTACAAATGCCCAAAAGCATGTGAGGGTACCATTACAGATCAAGTAGAAAGGCCAACTACATTATTTTATCTATCAGGTAAAGTGGTTGTAGATCTTGCTAGACTGGTGCAAAATTCATCTCAGTCGCCATAAGAAGCAAACCCCCTAGTAACATCTTTACAGAGGAACAAATAGTATAAAATTGCTTCCTTTTTTAACACTTCACTCCAAATTAGATAACTGAATTAGTATAGCATGCAAGGGTGTATTTCTCAAACATGTAATAGACCTTTTCAACTACAAATGTTAAAGGGAATACAAAATGTAATCTTTCTACCGCCAAATACATGAACAGAGAAGCACTACACTCAAGTGATCAAAAGTTTACAATCCAAAATGAAAGGCACAAGACTTCTGCATCCGTGCCTCACACAAAACAAAGTCAAGATTTCAATTCAGCATGCATAACAGGAGAAGTTATCAATCACCAGGACTCAAAATTTTCACTTTAAATTGATCGCTGATCCATTTTACTGCTGAGGCCATCAAAACAATGTTTGGACTTGTACTGTTCTAACACAGCCATACCAAACTCAAAATGTACTATTTTCAGGAGCAAGAGCATGGAACTTCCACCTCCACAGAAGCTTGAAGATTTAAAAGCTCTGTAAATTAAATCCAACACCATTGATGTCTCTGATGTTACCCTGCCACCCCAAGACTTGAGCATCCATAAAAGGTTAAAAAAAAAACACAGGATAGCCACATTATAATGCATTAACCAGAATGGCGGCATATTCAAACCTGAACTCCAAGCATTTCCAAATCCTTCTATTCAAACGTGCACACAAAATTGCAAAAATATTTTCCAGTTGTTTGGACCATGCCTGGTTTCCAGTTTCCACAGATAACACAAAAGCCAAAATACCATCTTTTTTTTTTTTTGCCAACAACGGATCAAATTTCATCCTCCAGAGAAAGTAAAGCATTCGCACCTATCGTCCGAAACAATTCCAACTCATTTAGTCATACAATGCAACGGCAATCTCATCCCAAACTCGCATCGCCACGGACACCGAGAGCACACGAAACACCATTCGCAAGGCCTGACATGTCAAAACGTATCCCTCCACCATTAACCATCCGTCCATTGACCGAAATCTCTACACACGTCGCATACCTCAATCAGAAAAACAGTAAAGGGAAACTTGATACCGCCAAACACCTCAAGGCGCCCTGTGAGGCATTTGACCTAAATGCCAACACCAATCACGCCCCAAAATCACATTTCTCTTCCCCTACAGACGAATGAGGATCACAGACTTGCCCTGCAAACGCAACACGCAGCCATTCTACCACCCGAATCCCCACCCTCCGCGATCCAGACCTCGCAACAAGGGCGGGGACGGATCGAGCGCGGGGCAACCCCGGCAGGATCGGAGAACTCACCTTCTCGTTCATGGTCTGGCACTTGGACTGCACGTAGGCGTCGGGATCGAAGTTGTCGGTCTTGAAGATCTTGAGCTTGTCGGCGAGCTGCACCCCGCCGTCGCCGGCCCCCGCCGCCCCGCCCACCGGGAACACGCCGGAGTGGCCGGCCGGCCGCGACCGCGACGACTTCGCCGACGCCATCTGAGATCCAGGACCTTCTAGAAGCCGGCTCGGGGGCAATGGGTGGATTTGGCGAGGCGGAGAAGAGATGCTTCCTTCGAAATTGCCGTTATCCCGTTGTTGTTGGGGCCTTGGGGGTGGTGGGTTAGTTGCTCGTCAATCAAACGAACGAACCACCGATCTGGGGGCGGCTTGGCTTGGCTTGGTTTGCTTTGGTTCGGAGATTTATTTTGTTTTGTGATAATGGTTTGGGTGGGATTAGGCTACGGCCCTGTTTGGATCCCTCCACCTAAAGTTTAGTCACTAAAGTTTAGATCTAAAATCTCCAGTGATCTAAAGTTAGATCTAAACTTTAGCTAACCCCTAAAAAACACTTTAGACCATTAGTCCATCAAAGTGAACTAAAGTGGTCTAAAGTTTTGGGTTCTTAGGCACAAAGACGTGTTTACCCATGCATGTTGGTCTCTCACCTCCTATTTAATGGCTGACGCACGAAACGAGGAGAGGTAGTATGGTTTTTTTGAAACTTTAGTCCTATCCATTAGTACATGATCCAAACAGGACCTTCGACTAAAGTTTAGTGGCTAAAGTTTAGCCAACTAAAATTTAGTCCAAAACTTTAGACAACTAAACTTTAGACCATGAGATCCAAACAGGGCCTAAGTTTAAGTAAAGTTCGTTCCGGCTTCGGCTTCTGTTGGAATAAATGTGTTGGTTTTTTAATTTTAGTTTTTTATTTTTATTTACATTGTTTATAGAGATATAATAATATTTTTATTTTTTTATTTTTTAATTTAATGACTTAAAAAATAACTAACAATTACTATGGTACAAATTTAAACAAAAACAACAGTCAAAAACTAAAAAACGCTAAAAAAGAGGATTGAACGGGTCTGAGTTTTCGCCTTGGAAATGGGCCACGGGGTTTGTCTTGTTTGTACTCTCTGCACCTCGCAGCTTGCAACTTTTGTTTATTTCTTTCGTGGAGTAGCTTATCAAGGTCCTGATCAATTCAATTTCAGCTTCTGACTTCTATCTTATTTTTCACTATTCATAAGTTTCGTCTTTTTCTGAACTTTTGACTTTTTGTTGAGCTTTTTTGCCGGTTCTTTTTTCTCGTATTTGTTTGTATTATACGTAATGGGTTAACATATTTTTTTTATTTTTAAATTTTTTAAATTTAATTATGCTAAATAAGTCTCACACCATTCTGATTTTTTTCACCGGTATAGTGTTTTCAGCCATAAGCCATGAGCTTTTCAGCTGAACCGATCACCACCTAAATTGCACCGGTTTGGTTGCCATTTCAGGAGGCTAAGAAAAGCTTTTTCAATCTAAAAAAGTATTTTTCCTTGAGAATAGGAAGCTATAAAGTTTTAACAATGGCGGTTTTAATTTTTTTATCGAGAATGTGAATGTCCAGTGTTTGCCAAATCAGAGTCTGCTTGTTCATTTGAAATGTCGCAGACTGTAGTAACCGTCCAATGGATTCTGGACGGATATCAGACCACAAGACTTTTTTATCTCTCTTTTTTTTCTAAAAAAAATTGGTAGGTGATGGATCCTCATTTTATAGGATTTTAATACTTGTTAACCCCCTATTTTACTTTCTATGTGCAAGGTTTTTCTAAACGCGTCCATTGACAAGTCCTAATAGGACTTGACGACACCCTGCAAAAAAAATCGGCGTGAGGAACTATACAAAACGCCTACTCTGGTATTTACCAAGGTCAAAACTTCAAACCTAATGGCCAGCTTATCAAGGTGATATTTTTCAAATCAAATGACCGTAGTTATCATCGGTGAGTTTATAAGTTAGGATAAATCGATGCTAGGAGAGCACCCCATTTGCCTTTTCCTAACAAAGATAATGCTTTGTGCACGGAAGAACATTGTCGTCCGTTATCACAAGGCTGGTGTTTCTAACAGCGATGCTTTCTGATATTTAGAAATTAAAAGTTATTTGAAATACTTTAATTTTTTATTATTCGTATAGATATAACCATTTTTTTTATTTTTTTTCTTTGTTTTCTTTATTTTTATTTAATTAAATACCTCGAGAAAAGGGTCTTAAGCTTTTGGAGTTGCGTCAAGATTAAGATTGGATTTTCCAACCATACCGCGTCTCGGCGGCTGGGCCAAAACAAAACCCGACATCGTATGGCTCCCGCTGCCCATAGTACGGCGCCGCTAGATAGTGCCCACTTATTGAATTGAGCCCGCCTGATTTTGCAGCAGCGGGTCGACGAAGTCGGGAGTCCTTGCTCCGCTCTTTTTTATTTCTTTTGGTTTATTTTTTAAAATTTTATTTTTTTAGTTTTTTAGCTTTTTACCGATTCTTTTTTCCGTATTCATTTGCATTGTCCGTGATGAACTAACCTAGTTTTTTCTATTTTTACATTTAGTTACGTCAAATAAGACACCATTAGCTACAGTGTAATTTCAGTCATAAATCTGCTTATTTCAACCCAATCAAGCAGCACCCTAAACTTTAGAGGATCTTCTAAAAACTAGATTTCTATAGTAAATAATTTTTTATAATAGTTAGTTTTTAAATAGAATATCCTTTTAAGATAGGATCTATTAGTTAATTATAGTATATGATTTCATTTATATCGGCCAAAATCATACACGAGTGTCTCTCTTTCTACAAGTTATTACTATTCATAAGTACTAGCCAAAAACCAATATGAACAAGCATGCTCACTTGTTCGGCGCATGTGATGGGATGTCTTGAAATTGATGATAATCCGACTATATATTTTTTTTATAGGAAACATATTTTCTGGAAATAGATAGTAACCTGACTACTAAGGTAATATTAAGCTCTATTCATATTAGCTTTAAAAAATGCTTTTATATAGTAAAGAATTTTTCTATAGTATCTAGCTTTCAAACGAAGTGTCTTTTTAAGGCAGTATCTACTAGTCGATTGTAGTACACACTGTAGTGACTTCATTTATATTGGCAAAAATTACATGCGAGTATGTCTCTCGCTACAAGCTTCTTTACAAGCTATTAATATTCATAAGCTAAAACCAAAAATTAATATGAACGGGTCCTAGATTCATGGGTAGATTACGAGAGAAATCTAGATTTCGGTAATCATCAAAAGATTCCACAAACCAAATGCACCTTAGGAACTAGGACTATGTTTTGGATGCTTCAACTTTAGCCTAAAGCAATCAGGGAGCTTTTCTAAAAGACGGGTGGCATGGCTTCCTGCGCTTCTCAGCTCGGCTTGAGCTTCAGCTTTTTGCGCGAGCTTTTTGGTGGAGAAGCTAACTTCTAGCAGAAGCTCAGAAGCTATTTGGTGAAAAAGCAAGAAGCCAGCTTCTAGGGTGGTGTTGGAAATGTGGCTTTTCCACATATACATGCAAGTGTATGTGTCATCACTGCCGTCAAATATGCCTCGAGATTAATGTAAATATTTAAAATTCAAACCACCACCTCATTTTCTAATAACTGAATATCCCTTGCATGAATTTTGAGATAGTTTTTAGGGTTAAGATAGTGTACGCACCCGTATGTACATATGGTTTTGCATTTTTGGTGGTATTGGTAAGGAAATTGGGAGAATGGCCAGAAAATCTAGGATGGGCCAGGTTTTGATTTCCTTTATTTAAGGCGGCTCCAGCTTTGCCAGAAATGAAGTGGAGAAGCCAGATGTTTGGCATGGCTTTAGCTTTCTAGGGGGAGAAGCTGAATCTAGAAGCATAGACAAACAGACCATGTGAGGCTAAAGCTTCTCTCCCTCTGTTTCTTTAGAGAAGATACTTTATCAAGGAAGCTAAGCAGGTCCTTAGTAGTAGTAACTTGGAAAAAGTCCCATTTCAACTTTTCCTGTGGTTTAATTTTCGTCCCTCAAATACAATATTGTCTAGAATGTGTCCCCATCTCTCAATACCAACTAAATGATACCCTTCGGCTAGTTTGACCACTTGGCGTCTGAGTTACATCCGAGCTAATGTCTATGTCGGACTAGAGGGATGGGCCCACATGTCACACATAGTGACACAGAATGAGATTGAACAAATAAAATTAAACAATTGCTTCTCTCGCATCCTTTCTCAAACTCAAAGTGTTCACATAAATAAAATTGAAGCCACTTTTTTTTTCCAAATTTGGCCTCGAACACCTATTTTTACAAATCTAGTCACCCTGTGGACCTACCAAGCTCGACATGTGCCTACCGAGCTACTGCAGCTCGATAGCAAGAGCTGCTGAGCCCCTAGTGCAGTAGCATTTAGTAACTCATGATTAGCACTAATTAAATGTGATTAATACCAATTAAAATGCTATTAGCACTAATTAAATATGGCTAGCACTAACTAAAGCATATACAGTGCATCGACGGCGACCTGCCGAGCTCGGTAGGTCTATGGAGGGGGCTAGATTTGCAAAAAATAGGTGTCGTAGCTACGGGCTAAACAGGAAGAGAGGGGATCGGTAGGAGAGGAAGAGAGCTAGATCTGGAGAGGTGGTGAGAATGAGGGAGATGTCCCCTCCCTTTGCCCCTCCTGGGGGTGTATATATATGAGTGGGGTAGAATGGGGACATTCTACCCCTTAGTGCTTACAAGGGATGAGAGTACACTGGTATATATTTACACTGTTATATTCCTTTACACTATTGGGCCTATTACATGTTGGACTAGTTGCACGCCCATCACGGGGTTGGGCCACCCCTACAACAAGACTCCTCGGCAAGAAGCTACCGAGGTCCCGATGGGCGGCCGACGCGATCGACCACCCCACCCCGTTCCACGACGGCAAGCACGAGGTGCCGATGCAACCGATAGCTCGCACCCTAGAGGCAATGCTTATGAAGGAACCGTGAAGCGCCGGAGACGTCGTCGAAGCGAAGGTGCGCCGTCCCCGCCGAGGCGATGCCTACAAGGCGACGGCGAGTCGAGGCCGGCGCGTCGCCATCGAACGCCGAAGACGTGCCGCCCACCGAGGCGATGCCTACGAGGCGACGGCCGAGTCGAGGCCGGCGTGTCGTCGAGCGCCGAAGACGTGCCATCCGCCGAGGCGATACCTACGGGCGACGGCGAGTCGAGGCCGGCGTGTCGTCGCCGCCGAAGACGTCTTTGTCCCGCCGAGGCGATGCCTACGAGGCGACGGCGCGAGTCAAGGCGGCGCGCGCCTCGAACGCCGAAGACGTGCCCGGCGCCGAGGTGATGCCTACGAGGCGACGGCGAGTCGAACGCCAAGACGTGTCGTCGAACGCCAAGACGCGTCGCCCCCGCCGAGGCGATGCCTTCTAGGCGACGACGAGTCGAAGCGCCAAGACGTCCGCCCGCCGGCGATGCCTACAAGGCGGGCGGCGAGTCGCGCCGAAGACGTGTCGTCCCGCCGAGGTGATGCCAACGAGGCGGACGGCAGAGTCGAGCGCCGAAGACGTGTCGTCGAGCGTCGAAGACGTCGCCGTCCGCCGGGCGATACCTACGAGCGGGCGGCGAGTCGAGGCCGGCGCGCCCTCGAACGCCGAAGACGTCTTGCCCGGCGAGGCGATGCCTACGAGGCGACGGCGAGTCGAACGCCAAGACGTGTCGTCGAACGCCGAAGACGTGCCGTCCCGCCGAGGCGATGCCTACGACGCGGACGGCGGAGTCGAGCGCCGAAGACGTGTCGTCGAGCGTCGAAGACGTGCCGTCCCGCCGAGGCGATACCTACAAGGCGGACGACGGAGTCGAGCGCCGAAGACGTGTCGGCACTGTTGTTCTCCTACCTTCGAAAAGTGTGCCCGCGGAGAGCGGGCGCTTGGAGCGTAGGCCGAAGGCACTACGCCCGCCGAGGTAGGGAGGCGAGACCGCCGTTCCCCTACCTTCAAAAAGGAGTGCCCGCGAGAGCGGCGCTCGAGCGTAGGCGAAGGCACTCGCCCGCCGAGGTAGGAGGCGAGACCGTCGTTCCCTACCTTCAAAGGAGTGCCCGCGGGGGCGGTGCTGGAGCGTAGGCGAAGGCACTCGCCCGCCGAGGTAGGGAGGCTTGACCGCCGCTCCCTACCTTCAAAAAGTGCCCGCGGGGCGGCGCGCTGGGCGTGGCGAAGGCACTCGCCCGCCGAGGTAGGAGGCGAGACCGCCGCTCCCTACCTTCAAAAGGAGTGCCCGCGAGGGCGGGCGCTGGAGCGTAGGCGAAGGCACTCGCCCGCCGAGGTAGGGAGGCGAGACCGCGTTCCCCTACCTTCAAAAGGAGTGCCCGCGAGGGCGGGCGCTGGAGCGTAGGCGAAGGCACTCGCCGCCGAGGTAGGGAGGCGAGACCGCGTTCCCCTACCTTCAAAGGAGTGCCCGCGAGGGCGGGCGCTGGGCGTAGGCGAAGGCACTACGCCCGCCGAGGTAGGGAGGCGAGACCGCCGCTCCCTACCTTCAAAAGGAGTGCCGCGAGGGCGGGCGCTGGGCGTAGGCGAAGGCACTCGCGCCCGCCGAGGTAGGGAGGCGAGACCGCCGCTCCCTACCTTCAAAGGAGTGCCCGCGAGCGCGGGCGCCGAGCGTAGGCGAAGGCACTCGCCCGCCGAGGTAGGGAGGCGAGACCGCGTTCCCTACCTTCAAAGGAGTGCCCGCGAGAGCGGCGCTCGAGCGTAGGCGAAGGCACTCGCCCGCCGAGGTAGGGAGGCGAGACCGCCGTTCCCCTACCTTCGAAAAGAGTGCCCGCGATGAGCGGGCGCTTGCGGCGTAGGCCGAGGGCACTACGCCCGCCGAGGTAGGGAGGCTTGACCGCCGTTCCCCTACCTTCAAAAAGGAGTGCCCGCGGAGAGCGGGCGCTTGGAGCGTAGGCCGAAGGCACTACGCCCGCCGAGGTAGGGAGGCGAGACCGCCGTTCCCCTACCTTCAAAAAGGAGTGCCCGCGGAGAGCGGGCGCTTCGAGCGTAGGCTTAAGGCACTACGCCCGCCGAGGTAGGGAGGCGAGACCGCCGTTCCCCTACCTTCAAAAAGGAGTGCCCGCGGAGAGCGGGCGCTTGGAGCGTAGGCCGAAGGCACTACGCCCGCCGAGGTAGGGAGGCGAGACCGCCGTTCCCCTACCTTCAAAAAGAGTGCCCGCGATGAGCGGGCGCTTGCGGTGTAGACCGAGGGCGCTACGCACGCGGAGGTAGAGAGGCGAGACCGCCGTTCCCCTACCTTCGAAAAGGAGTGCCCGCGGAGAGCGGGCGCTTCGAGCGTAGGCCGAAGGCACTACGCCGGCGGAGGTAGGGAGGCGAGACCGCCGTTCCCCTACCTTCAAAAAGGGTGCCCGCGATGAGCGGGCGCTTGCGGCGTAGGCCGAGGGCGCTACGCACGCTGAGGTAGGGAGGCGAGACCGCCGTTCCCCTACCTTCGAAAAAGTCACGGTGCACTCCCTGGTGCAACACGCACGAGTGCGCGATATCCAAGTGCCGCATCACTAAGGCGAGGCACTCCCTAGTGTCTCGGCCATTGCGCAATTTTTATACTCCGTAGAGTGCGTGAGGATAACTGGTGCGTGCGGAGGCGGGCCTCGGCGCACGACTTGTTTAGAGTCCGTAGACTGGCGTGTGCGGAGGCGGAGCTCGGCGCACGACTTGATTTATAGTCCGCGGACTCTCGCGTGCGGAGGCAGACCTCGGCGCACGACTTAATTTATAGTCCTCGGACTCTCGCGTGCGGAGGCAGACCTCGGCACACGACTTGTTTAGAGTCCGTAGACTGGCGCGTGCGGAGGCGGACCTCGGCGCACGACTTTATTTATAGTCCGCGGACTCTCGCGTGCGAAGGCAGACCTCAGCGCACGACTTGTTTAGAGTCCGTAGACTTGCGCAGGGACAACATCCGCGTCTTATTTGTGCTCCGTAGAGTCGCGCGTGCGGAAGCTGAGCTCAACGCTACGTCTTATTTAAAGTCCGTGGATCGCGGTGCGTGCGAGCTAGGCTCGGCGCCACGTCTTCTTTATAGTCCGAGACTCGCGCGTGCGAGCTGGGCTCGGCGCTTCGTCTTATTTAAAGTCCGTGGACTAGTGCGTGCGGAGCTAGGCTCGGCGCCACGACTTCTTTATAGTCCGGAGACTCGCGCGTGCGAGCTGGGCTCGGCGCTACGTCTTATTTAAAGTCCGTGGACTAGTGCGTGCGAGCTAGGCTCAACGCTCGTCTTATTTATACTCCGTAGAGTGCGCGCGGGCGTCCCCGCTGCGTCTTATTTATACTCCGTGAGAGTGCGCGGAGCTGGGCTCGGCGCTCGTCTTATTTAAAGTCCGTGGACTAGTGCGTGCGGAGCTGGGCTCGGCGCTTCGTCTTCTTTATAGTCCGAGACTCGCGCGTGCGAGCTGGGCTCGGCGCTTCGTCTTATTTAAAGTCCGTGGACTAGTGCGTGCGGAGCTAGGCTCGGCGCTTCGTCTTCTTTATAGTCCGGAGACTCGCGCGTGCGAGCTAGGCTCGGCGCCACGTCTTATTTAAAGTCCGTGGACTAGTGCGTGCGAGCTAGGCTCGGCGCTTCGTCTTATTTAAAGTCCGTGGCCCGCGCGCGTGCGGGGCGGACCTCGGCGCTACGTCTTATTTAAAGTCCGTGATCGCGCGCGCGCGGCGTCCCCGTCGTCTTTGTTTATACTCGTGCCCGTCACCTTTGGCTACGGCGAGTGCACACGCCGAACATGCGACCGATTTATACTCGATCCGTACCCACAGCTCTGGCGAGTGCACACGCGAACGTCGTCTTTGTTTATACTCGGCCCGTCACCTTTGGCTACGGCGAGTGCACCTGCGAACGTCGCGACTTCGATTTATACTCGATCCCGTACCCACAGCTCGGCGAGTGCACACGCGAACGTGCGTTTTGTTTATACTCAGGCCCGTCACCTTTTGCTACGGCGAGTGCACACGCGAACGTGCGACTTTGATTTATACTCGATCCGTACCCACAGCTCGGCGAGTGCACACGCGAACGTCGTCTTTGTTTATACTCCGTGAAATGCTGACGCTCAAAGCGGCCGTGCGATTTAAATAAAAACGAGGACTAAAACGAGCGCGAAAGAAATGGCCGAAGAATTGCGACAACAAAACGCTCCAGAATGCTGTACGGGAAAAGCATTAGATGCCCCGGTAGCCTAGAACAGGCTAAGACCGAAGCGCAGCAAACACGGCCAAACCAAATGCTCTCAAAATGGAACTGCGCGCGCAATAAACGACATGATGCACAATCGTTTCCTTAATGCCATGCACGCGCAAGATGCAGCAAGGATTATTGAGGCCTCGCCGTAATCCCGTGCGTGCACGTACGAGCGAGGCGGTGTCGGCGCGGCGAACTCCACGATTGCGGAGGCCCTGGCTTCATGAGGCTAGCGGAGGCCTCGTCCTGAGGTGCGGGGCCACCTCAACGATTGCTGTGGTTTGATCAGACTCCGGTGTATGTCCGGTCGACACATGCACGTGTGCGTGTAAGCTTCTCGCGCCTTGTTGCTGGTCAGCACAGCTTTGCATGCACGGGTGCATGCATGCGCGAGTCTGAGCCGTGCCACGCGCGGGAGGCTATTGGCATGCGGGAGTGGGTAGATGCGGAGGAACCCATCGAGTGAGCTCCGATGAAGTCACCCCGGGGCCAAGGGGAGGCCAACGAAGACTCCCTGGCGCCGAAGCGGAGGTCGGCGGAGTGGTCGCGGAGCTGAGGTGGAAGCCAGTGAAGGTTTCCCAGAGCCGGCGCGAAGGCTTGGAGACGTGGTCGCCATAGCGTGAACAACGGAGCGAAGGCTCGGCCGCGCGAGTCTTTGGGGCCGGAGGCGATGGGCCAGGTCGGAGACGTGGGGCCACGGAGCTCGATGCCGGAGACTCGACGCACGCGGCGGAGGCTTCAGGAACCGTAGCGTCTCGTAGAGGAGCTCGGCTTCGGACCTCGGTAGACGACTCCAGCTTGTGCGGGTACCTCCGAGGTAGGAGCACCTTTTGAGCAGGTCCTTGGCGAGGTTGATAGAGACAAGGACAGACACGGCGCCGTGGCAAGGCAGACAGGACCGTCGGGGATGCGGAGCCGTGGCGCAACGTCAGCTCGGACCTCGGCGGAGCGAGGGTCGAGGTCAAAGGCGCTGTCGCAGACGCGAGGCCGTGGGCGGAGTAGACACGGTCGGCTCAGACCTTGGTGAGGCGAAGGTCGAGGTTGAAGGCGCTGTCGCAGACGCGAGGCCGTGGGCGGAGTAGACACGGTCGGCTCAGACCTTGGTGAGGCGAAGGTCGAGGTTGAAGGCGCTGCAACAGATGCGAAGCCATGGCGAGGTTGGTGTAGCCAACTCGGACTCCAGCGAAGTGAAGGCAAAGCGTGGTGGCATCGACGCAGCTGCTTCCCCAAGAGATGCGCCCAGTCTGGCCGACGGAGACCTATCGCGATCGGAGACGCGGAGTGCCGCCGCGGCCTCCTTGAACGGCGCGGCCGCCTCTTCGGACCGCACCGACGCGGCGCCGCCCGAGCCCATTGCGTCAAGAACCGCGCTTGGGTCGACAGCTCCAGCGCAGACAACGAGGCCATCACCATATCTTCTCTTCTGCGTGCGTGCATCTTGGGCTTGTGCTTGGCGTCCGCGCCACGGGCTCCGCCTTGATGCGCCGGACTTTATCGGTGCAGAGCAGGCCTCGCCGCGGGCCAGCGAAGACCTCCCGTAGCCAAGGCGAAGGCCGGCGAAGCCAGCCCATCCACGCGTTTCCTCGCCGAAAGCTGAACTATGAACTCGCATTCGTGCGGAATGCAAGGCTAGCTCCCACGCGAGCTCATATCCTGCATGGCCGGGTCCTTCATGTAGGCATGCGTGGAGCTCATGTATGCGTGGATGGATGGGTGAGCACTTGACGTGCTTTCTTGCTGCGCAGCTCATGACAAATACAAATACTTTGCATACATGGATGGATAAGTGCTTCATGCATGCGTGCGTGAATGGAGGCGACTACGGCGGCGTGCGCGAGTAGACCGCGCCAAGGCGTCGAGGCCCGAGTCCACCTTCGGCAGCGCGAGGCCGCGGCCGGTGATCTCCACCTTCGCAGCGAGGAGGTACCTCGGTGCTTCATGTTGTGCGCCTTCCGTTGCTCCACGCCTCAAGGCCGCCAATGCATTCATACCCCGGAGCACGGTGAGGACCCGAGGCGGTGCGGATCGCATGCCAGGAGCCCGCGGCGTCCTGCGTGGGACGGGCGGCCCCACAGCCCCTAGGCTTGAGGCCACCCTGCCGGAGACGTCGTTCGATGCCGAGGCTCGGAGGGGACTTCGCGCAGGGGCCATCATGCCGAGATAGCCCGCGCGGAAGCATCGGGCGCTGGGGCGCGCAGCCGAAGGTCGGCACCGCGGAAGCTTCACCGGAGCGAAGTCCTCTTCTTGCGTCGGCTCTTGGTATTTCATGCACGCGCACATGGGGGTGTGCGCGCGTCCGCCTGGGCCGGGGTCGCGCGGAGGGTCAACGTCGTCGGGTGGAGCCGCAGGGCGTCGCGAGCTCTGGCGCGCGCGGCGAGGTGATGTTGTTTTGCTCGCGGAGCTGCCGGTTCGCGAAACTCGCCGACGCGGAGGCCGTCGCGGAGGCGGGCGCGAGCCTCGGTCTGCAGCTAGCCCATGCCGCATGCACGCGGCTACTTTACCCAACCAGATCTACGGATCCGGGTGAAACAAAATGAGAACTCGAACTTATCGTGACGCTCATGATATGAGCAACCCGAGGTACTTTCATTCCGCTAGGAAGCTCTTTTAGTTGTAGCCACCCTAGCGCCTTACGCGCTTCGCTCTTCGTCGACCCCACGGACGGCGCCAACCGCCGTAGCTACGGGCTAAGCAGGAAGAGAGGGGATCGATAGGAGAGGAAGAGAGCTAGATCGGAGAGGTGGTGAGAATGAGGAGATGTCCCTCCCTTTGCCCCTCACGGGGTGTATATATATGAGTGGGGTAGAATGGAAATCCCCATTCTACCCCTTAGTGCTACAAGGGATGAGGGTACACTGGTATATATTTACACTGTTATATTCATTTACACTATTGGGCCTATTACATGTTGGACTAGTTGCACGGCCCAGTCACGGGGGGTTGGGCCACCCCTACAACAATAGGTGTTCGAGGGCCAAATTTTTTTTAAAAAAGTGGCTATAGTGCCATTTGTGTGAACAGACCTCAAACTCCACCTCATGTTGAACTTGAGGTGTGTTCTTTTTTGCTACAGTTTATAGTTTTTAGCCTTAGCGTGAGCACTTGTGTGAATGAACTGAATGTTGATAAGTTATTTCAAAATGGCGGTGGAGAAACTATCCTATTTATTTGATTGTTTGTTTGAGATAAGCCATAAGCCAAAAAGAACTTGGTCTCAATCTTGACACTGCTGGCTGCCGATGCAGGCCATCGCTAACAATCTTTGCTGGTGCGACCTCCTCATCTACTGCTGGGCATTGAACCCCCTCGCAATCATCAGCCTCGAGAAGCTGGGACGGGATGCACCGAGAGTAGGGATGGCAATTGTGCCTGTTTACCCGTGTGTCTGCGGGTAAATACCCTAATGGAGGTGGGTATGGGATGTTTTCTTTACCCACGGGCATGAAAATAGGGGGAACACTCTACCTATCGGGTAAACGGACACAGCCATGGGTAAGCTTCACCCGTGCTGTCTCGCCCATTTACCCACGATATAGATTTACAGGTGGCACAGTTACTGTTGTTGCTTTCTAATCAAACATTTAGTTTGTTAGTTTTTTTCCCTTAACTCATTAGAAGCACTCCTTGTTTGTAATTGCCTGGTGCATGCTTGCTTGTACATGTGTATTTTTAATACTTCAATTAAGGGGGGATCTTCTTCAATTGTGCAATTCCCTTCTCTATTGATGTTACTTAGAATTGATTTTAGACTCTTTAGTTATTGACATAGGGGATAATTGATTTTCATAATAAGTTTAGAAAGGACCCTAGTAAGGAAATCTACTAGTTTGAAACTGAATTTAAATAGAACCAAAAAAAGATAGCTATTATATTTCTTAGCAACAACTGTTCTTTATATGTATCTGTCATTAGTTCAACTCTTATATGGCGACTCTCAGTTCGCGAGTAAACGGGCATGCCCGCGGGCGATGGCTATGGGCAAGGTTCTTCACCCGTCGTCCTTCTTGGGCATGCTCATGGGCATAAATCAGGGTCGCGGGCTTGGGTATGAGCAGGGGTGGAAACGAGCCGAGCCGAGCCAGCTCGAGCCAAGCTCGGTCTGGCTCGGGTGAACAGTAGGCTCGGCTCGGCTCGTTTCCAAAACGAGCTACGCGAGGGGCTTGGCTCGAAATGAGGCTCGAGCCGGCTCGCGAGCCCAAACGAGCCAAAATGGCTTGAAGTTAATAGAGCCACAACAGATAGCTGGCACATTCACCGAACGAGCCAAAATGGCTTGAAGTTAACAGAGCCACAACAGAGAGCAGACACATTCACCGAACGAGCCAAAATGGCTTGAAGTTAACCGAACGAGCCAAAATGGCTTGAAGTTAACAGAGAGCAGGCACAATGGAAGCATGCACATATACATGTATCTCTAGCAGTTGAAACATATTTCGCAAATAAGTGTGCCGCTAGATCAACACTTCTATGCACTAAATAGAGACTAGAACCATTGCACAACTCAACAAAATAGGAGCAAACTCACCGAGGCTGCTGGTTCGGCGAGGTCAGGAGGCGGATGGAAGGACGCCGCCCTCGCGCGTGGGGACGATGGAGCTTGGGGAAGGACGGCAGCCGCCAGCGGAGCGCGTGGGGAAGGACGGAGATCGGGCGCGGGGGGACAGACGGCGGCCGCGCGCGGGTGGAAGGACGGCGATTGCTCGCGGGGGAAAGACGGCGGCCGCGCGTGGGGGACAGCGGCCGCGCGAGCGACTGGGTTAGGGTTAGGGTTGGCCCGACCGAGTGACCGCACTCACTTTCGAGATCGATCAATCGCACCGCACTCGCTTTCAACTGGGCCGACTGGGTCGACCGGGCGACTGGGGACTGGGCTGCTCCTACTCGTGGGCCAGCTCGCACGAGCCAACGAGCAACTCGCGAGCGGCTCGAGCTCGGCTCATTTTTTCCCCGAGCTGCAGACCGGGCTTGGCTCGGCTTGAAACTTCTCGAGCCCAAGCCGAGCCGGCTCGAGCTCATTACGAGCCGAGCCGGCTGGCTAGCTTCAAGCCAATTGTCCACCCATAGGTATGAGCAAGCACTACCTGTGCCCACCACGCCTGATTGCCATCCCTAACCGAGAGGCTGCCACCTACACACTCTCTCTCTCTTTCTCCCGTGAGATCCATGTTGGAAATTGGCCCATTAGTTGAGGTCCATTTTCTTTAAAAAATTCCAAAGCATGCATGGTTTATTACTATATTGCCTAGCCAAGTGGAGGGAAGATAATTTATAAAGTGAAGTCCTTGCCACTCCTTAAAACATGTGACATATAGCATGGGGATAGCATGAGGAGGACGTTGGCTAAACAAATACACGTACACATGCATGCGTGTGTTTTCACGTATTTTTGCATGAAAAATCGCATGACTTGTGACCTACGGTGGGTGACCATGTTGTGTCATAGTGTGTCTCCTGGCACTTTAAATTCACCTTTTATTTTTCTGAATCAAGCCATCATATCTTTCCTTTAAATGGTTATGAGACAACTTAATTATCATCATTTGGTTTGAATATTAATAGTTACGAATGAATACTTAGTAGTTACTAGTGGATTATTTTACTTTAATGCCATCAGTTACTATAGAGTAATTCGCACGTCTATAAAAGACCTAGAGGCATCTAGGCGTAGCAGATTGAACTTCTCTATTTGTTTCTCACATTGTCTTCTTCCCCTCTAGTGAATTTGTACTGAGTGTTGAGCGACCAAACCTCATCAGCCTTTCTTGTCAGCGTGCATTGGGAAGGAAGGAGAGGGCTATCTTTGAGCCATTACAGCAGAGAGTACTTGCACGAGGTAGCAATAAGGTTTTTTAGTAGTGCAACACACACGACGGCTCCTGCTCTCCTTCATCTATGTTCTGCACTACATTGAGTATGTGCTGCATCCTATTCTTTATCAAGCTCAATAGTAAATCGTTCACGTAATCGATTGACTTTATCATAGAATTTTCTTTGTGTATTTTTTGAAGTACAATATGTAGCATGCTGTTAGATTTGTTTGTTGTATCACTAGTCTTTTACTATATTTGTCTCCTAGTAAATTTTGGAATTAAAATATTGTTCACATTTCCAACATTCTAGAAACCTTACTGTGAACTTTGTTGCAGTACAACAATGTTTAGTGCTTTGATGCTATGAAACATAAGAGATTTTATGGTCAGAAATTTTATAGATGGCAGACTAGAGACAAGTTTTGGCTCACATCTTTAGGATTGTGGTAGGTTATTCACCCATAGTATCCATTTACTATTGAACAACATATGCAGTTCGACAATACGAACAACACCACTCTTGGTTGCATTCTGACCATTCTAACGTATCAGCTCTATGATGTATATATGGACTACAATCCGCCACAAAGTTATGGGATGGACTAGACATAAATATGCAGAGGTAGAGGCTGGTCACTAGCCGTACATGTGTGAGTAATTCTTCAATTTTAGCATGGATGAGGCTAAGTCGATAGTTGGATGAGTTTATGACCTTTCAGTTGCTAGTTGGTAAGGTTACACACTTGGGGTGTGTACTGCCTCCTAGGTTTGTGGCAGCAGGTATTGTTGCCAAACTTCCTGCTAGTTGGTGGAATTTTTCCATTAGCTTGAAGCACAAGAGGAAAGAGATTTCTATTGAGGATCTCATTGTTACCCTCGATGTGGAAGAAAAGGCCAGAGCAAAAGATGCACCTACCACTTATGGTCAGAACAATGCCAATGTCGTAGAGAAAAAGACAACTGCAAAGAAGTATAAATTCAACAAACTAAACAAGACAACTAGTTTTAAGAAAAATAAAATTGAGAAAAAGGATTTGAGGGATATCACCTGCTTTGTGTGCGAAAAAGACAGTCATATGATGAAGGACTATCGCTTCTGCAAGAGCAAAGATAGTGAACAACCAAAAAGAAGGCTGTTAACATGATCATAAGCAAGGCATCGACTTCATGAGGGTATGGTAATTCATCTGTTGTCTTTTAGTATGTCAATCCATTGATTGGTAGGTTGATACCGGTGCTAATGTTCATGCATGTTCTGATATTTTCTTGTTTTCTTTTTACCAAGCACCCAGGGCTTCTTCTGACCTAATGGGAAACGGGTTGTATGCTTTTGTTCTTGGTATTGGCATGGTAGATCTGAAGCTTACTTCAGGAAAGATTGTCCACTTAAAGAATATACAGCATGCTCCTACAATACATAAGAACCTCATTAGTGGTTATGTTTTCTGCAGGGATGGTTATAATCTTCACTTTGAGTCAAATAAAGTAGTAATGTCTAAGTTTGAGAATTTTATTGGTAAAACTATGATAGCGAAAGTTTGTTTTGCTTAAGTACTTTAGAGTCTTGTTAAAATCTGAATGTTGCAACCGGTTTAAATAAATATGAGGCTAATATTTGATATTTTCATTTCTATTATATTGGTTTTGATAGTATTGCTAGAATGTCCAGATTAGATTTAATTCTAAAATGTGAAATTATCAAAGAATTAAAATGCCAATCATGTGTGCAAGCAAAGCAGCCTCGAAAACCCTTTAAGGGATTAGAGGACGAAAAGAACTTGGCACTATTAGATCTTGTTCATTAAGATTTGTGTGAAATAAATGGATTATTAACAAAAGAAGGCAAAATATATTTTCTAACTTTTATTGATGATGCAACACGCTACTGGTACGTGTATTTGCTAAAAACTAATGATAAAGCTTTAAACTACTTTAAGACTTATAAAGCTGAGGTTGAGAATCAACTAGAGAAGAAAATAAAAAGACTGAGGTACGATCATGGAGGATAGTAATCTCTCATAAATTTTCCAATTCTATTCTAAGAGAAAAAAACCAGATACTAATAGACTTAGTTAATACCATGTTAGAGAGTGCTGGTGTGCCTAAGGTATGCTGGAGGAAAGCTTTATTGATAACAACTTTCGTCCTAAATAGAGATAAAGGGTTGAGAAAGCCTTTGGTGATGACTTTATTGTATACCTCGTGGATGATATGCCAAAGACTCTTTCAGATGTCTATGCATCTTTTGATGCTGAGTATTAAAAAGAGGCAATCCGTAATGATATGGACTTTATCATGGCTAATGGGATTTAGAATGTCACTAATTGTCCTATCGGGCGCAAATCTGTAGGATGTAAATGTGTGTTTAAAAAGAAACTAAGGCCTAATGATACTATTGAGAAGTATAAGATAAGACTTGTAGCCAAGAGTTACACCCGAAAAGAGAGAGCATGTTTCTTTGATTCTATTGTCCTATTGCCAAACTAACCACTATTACAGTGCTCCTTGCGTTAGCATCTTCTTATGGTCTATATGTTCATCAAATAGACTTGAAAACAGCTTTCCATATTGGAGAGTTGGGGAAAGAAATTTATATGGATCAACTATATGGTTTTTGTGATTTCTGGACAGAAAAATAAGGTATGCGCAATATATTTTGGAATTCATTATACTAGATACCCTTCTATATTAGAAGGATATAGTGACTTGAATTAGATCTCTGATGCGGATTAGATCAAAGCATCAAGTGGTTATGTGTTTACTTTAACTGGTGATATAGTTTTATGGAGGTCTTACAAACAGAACATATTGATGAGGTCAACCATGAAAGCAGAACTTGTAACACTTGACATAGCCACTGTTGAGGCTGAATGGCTGAAGAGGTTCTGTTGGACTTGCCATTGGTTGAGAAACCAATACCGACAAGTTCTAATGCACTGTGATAATCAAACGGTATTGGTTAAAGTTATTGGTACTAAGGATAATATAGACCTCTAGACATGTGAAGCATAGGCTTAAATTTGTCAGAAAATTGAGGAACTCTGGAGTAATTGCTATGAATTATATTTGTACTGAGAAAATATGGCAGACCCTTTTACAAAGGGGTTAACATAGAAAGCAATTTCTGTTGCAAAGGGGTTAGTGTGAAAAGCGATTTTCGTTGCATCTATAGATATGGGAATGAGGTCCATTTGAGTTACATCACAATGGTAATCAATACCCTTTTAATTGGGGATCTCGTGACTTAGGCAATAGAAAAAACAAATTGATGTTTTAACAAGAGAGTATATATCAATTGTGCCTGTGTCCTAATAAAATACTCTCGACTATATGGAAGGTTGACATAAAGTTTTAATATATTCTATTGTCCAAATAAGAAAAAAGGTATTTGCCTCTAGGATACCTAGAAAGAATACACCTACTTGAGTCTGATTATGTGGTCGTAGTTCACAAGAATATGGCATTGGTAGCCTAATATCAGTTGAGATTTCAAGTGAAGTCTCATCATGAAAACTATAAATTCAAGGCGTAGCCTATTCATTAGCTGTGAGAAGATGAATCTTGCTAATCTAGGTGTAAGTTTAACCCGTACGGGACTTAAACCATACAACTGGTATATTAACAAAACTTCAATATAGTGTCTTTGTCATCTTTTATCCTTTTTGCCTTGAATTGATGGGGGATTGTTAGAAATTGACCCATGAGTTGAGGCCCATTTCCTTTAAAAATTCTAAAGCATGCATGGTTTAGTACTATATTTTCTAGCTAAGTAAAAGGAAAATAATTCATAAGGTAGAGTCCTTACCACTTCTTAAAATATGTGACACATGGTATGTGGATGGTATGAGGAGGACGTTGGTTAAACACATACGCACACGCAGGCACGCACGTATTTGCATATTTTCGCATGAAAATCGTGTAACTTGTGACTTACGATGAACGACCGCGCTGTGTCATAGTGGGTCTCCGGGCACTTTAAATCCACATTTTATTTTACTGAATCATACCATCATCTCTCTCCTTTTAACTGGTCATGAGATTGCTTAATTATCATTATTTGATTTTAATATTAACTGTTACCAGTGAATAATTTAGCAGTTACCAGTGGATTATTTTAGTTTAATGTCATCAGTTACTAGAGAGTAATTCACATGTCTATAAAAGACTTGCAGACGTCCAGCCCTGGTAGACTCCTCCATTTTTTCTCACATTGTCTTCTTCCTCTTTGATGAATTTGTACTAAGTGTTGAGCGACCGAACCTCGTCGGTCTTTCTTTTTGGCATGCACCGGGAAGAAGGGAGAGCGGCTATCTCCGAGCCATTACTGCAGAGAGTACCTACATGGGGCGGCAATAAGATTTCTAGGCAGCGTAATACGCATGACTGCTCCTACTTGGCTTCGTCTATGTTCTGCAGTGCATCAAGCCTATGCTGCTTCCTGTTCTTCATCAAGCCCAACAGTAAGTCATTCGCGCAAATCGATCAATTCTATTATAAAATTTTCTTTGTGTATTTTTTTAAGTATAATGTATAGCTTGCTATAAGATACATTTGTGATCGTGCAAAAATAGCACACCCGCAAGTGCACGGGTTGCCACTGAAATAGTGGTGAGTGTCGTGTTCTCCACAGGGACTAGACTGAGGCTACTAATGCTCAGCTAAAGCTAGGTCAATCAAAACGGGAGAGAAAACTAAACTAATCAACGAACTCTAACTCGCACGGACGAAACGACCAACGAACTAAATAAACGAAGGACAACAGGACGAACGATCGTACGAATGGACGTCGTACGACCGAACGAACAACATGACTACGACACACGAACGACAACGACCACAAGAACGACCAACCAACAAACTAACTAGCTATCGATCGCTAGACAGAAGGAGGAAAGGAAGTCCGAACGGGAGGAGTCGAGAAAGAAAGAGAGGAGAGTCGAGAGAGAACGAGGGGAAGGCGGTCGTTCCTAACTAGACGACGACGGCGGATGACACAACAAACAACTACGAATGATCGCACGACTTAACTACCGGCGGACGCGGAGAGAAGAAAAGAGTGAGGATTCGAAGCAAAGGGAGGTTGAGACAGAACGGGAAAGGGAGACGATCGGCGGCTAGCTAAATTGCGCAACACAAACACACATACTAAAGCGGACAACTAACACAAGCACAAGACAAAGCCTACGCAACACCGATCATGAATCACCATAAGCACAAAGCTAATCACCACACATACAACTGAATACTACTACTACTAATGGCATTAAACACACAATGAGTTAACAGATGACCACACAAACTAAGAGCAAAACACAAATACTATTAAATTTGAACAACACAAACCAACATATTAAAAGATATGATTCTCATCTACAAATTCAACATCCACATATATCACCACAACGAAGCAGGCATAATATCATCTCGGTGAATTCATGCACAATCACAGTTCTCGATAAACATTCCACAATTCATCAATGTAGTGCATAATCCATAATTCAATAACAAGTCACAGTAAGAACAATACACATCCACGAATACTTGAGAATAGCAATCGGACAATGAGAGAGGAATTAGAGATAACCCGGGAGCAAGATGTAGCAGAGGAGGCCGAGGTGAAGTAGATGCGGCGGCGCCGTGAGAGAAGCAGAGGAGAGGTCGGAGGCGGCGGCGGCGCTGTCGGTGATGTGGATGATGCAGCCAGCCCGATGAGCGTGGGCCGTGGAGATCTTTGAAGAGCCGAGAGGAGGCGGCGCTCGGGATGAGGCAGCGGTGGTGCTTGGTGGGAGAGGCGCGATGAGGTGTGGCCGCGTGCGGAGTTGAAAAAGGGAAGAAGAGAGAGAGTGGGGGCTAAGGGTAGAAGAAAGGCGGCGGTTGAGGAAGGGCACAGGGGGCGCGCGGCCTGATGCGGAGAAGTGAGGCGGCGCCGATGGAGAAGTGGCTACCGGCGAGATGGTGGTGCGGGTGGCCGATGTGAAAGGGGAAGGAAGGCACGGAGGAGCTGATGTCGGTGGGGATGGGATAGCTGCGTGGATCTTGGCGGCGCGGTGTGGAGTGAGACGGTGGCGGCCGGTGGAGGAAGCGAGAAGGGGTTGGCCGGAGGGAGAGCGGGCGGAAGATTGAGTAAAGGGGGAAGATGTAGAGCGGCGAGGTGAGACAACCGGCGAGGTAAGGCCCGGCCTCGCCGGCGCCGAGAAGAGGAGAAGGAGGTGGGAGGAGAAGAAGGTGTTAGGGGGCTAGAGAAGAACCGGGCTCAAAGGAAATCTGGGGCGGCGGCTGGATGGAGAAGAAGGACATGGGATTTGGTGATTTTGCAGATTAGTGCTCCCAATTTTTAGGGTTTACAATTAGGTCCTTGTCCATTGATTTTTCCTTTTCTGGCCCTTGGAAACTCCGATTTAATCGCAGTTTGATCCTACGTGTCCGTGACGACACACACATCTGCACGGAACAGTCCCGAAATGCCAGATTTGTCGTTTATGCGCCTAAATCGCGCCGGCCTGCAGAAAAATAATGAAAAATGTAAAAAGGTCCATTTCGAGCAATTAAATATATAAAAGCGTGTAAATGATGATAAATGATCCCAAAATGCGAAAAATTAAGAGGGAAAAATGATGGGTAAATGTATATAAAAATGACGCATGTTAATTTGTTACATCACTAGTCTTTTACAGTATTTGTCTCCTAGTAAATTTTAGAATTAAAATATTGCTCACATATCCAACAATCCACACTAATGCACTCACACCGTCTTTGTTGTGTCCCATGAAATCAACCTTGTGACGCTCATCTTCAGTGTCGAGGCTCACAGGAGACGGTGCTGGGTGGGTCACGAAACTCCCAGAATGCGCTTCTTACTGGCACTAAGATGAGCAGTTCTTGCCATTAGATGAGATCTACGGTTGTAGCATCGGCACCAGATTTTTTATTCTTGGTTCATAACGGTATGATTATTGTTCTATAATTAGTCTTGTGATGTTAGACTGAAATTATGTGGGCTTGCTGTGTTACTGTGTTAGTCATGTTGAATTGGTTTAATGTATGTGTGCAGCAATAAATGATGCAACTTTGGACATGCCATTGATTGCAATTTGAGGCTCTCAGTCTCTCATCAAGCTAACACCGATGGCAAAGATGCCCTATAGCGATGCTGCTGCCTAGGTGCGTCCACGTGTCTTTTCGAAAACACACAGCATCGCTGCTGTCCACCACGACTCCAACAATGCCTCTTCTCCACACAGAAAGGTCTACAGCATGACATCCTCTGGCATCTCCCTCTCCCGCAGTAGGTTGTGATGTATACATAGAGAGGGGAAAGTGAGAGAAGAAAGAGGAAGGATAGAGAGAAAGGAGGCAAGGAAGAGGAGCTGACATCTAGGGTCAAGTTAAGGATGTAGTCTGACATGGCAAAATTGATGATGTGCAGCCACATCACTTAACCCCCCCCCCAACATAACCCCCACAAAACAGGTCTTAGGACATAGTTTGCGCTGATTTTACCAGTAGAGGGGATATGTTATGAACGGTATAAGAGATAAGGGATAAAAATGAAACCACGGAAAGAGTTGAGTGATCACGGATGGACTTTTTTCTAGTAACCAATAGGTACATGCTAAACCTATGCTCAACTCATGAGGTTTAATTGTGAAATTGAACTGTTAAGAAATTGTAGACACCATTATCCTCTATTCTATACTTGTCTTGTTAGATAGAAAATGATATCAACTTCTTTTAAAAATCCTATTAAGTAGGATTAGTAAGCACAGTAGCACATTTCTAGATAAAAGGCATGTTCTTTTGGGCTGCGGCTTATGGTTTTTGGTTGCAATTTTTGGTTTTTGACTATTCACAAGAGAGAGTATGGAGAGAGAGAGAGACTCGCATGCGATTTTGGCTGAATTAGATGAAGTCGCTAAGTATCTACTACTATCGACTTGTAGACTCCGCTTTGAAAAGATATTCTATTTAAAAGTTAGGTACTATAAAAAAACCAAATGCCATAAGACAGAAGTTGAAAAGAATAGACCCAAAGACACGAAACTCTAGAACTATGCATATTGGCTTTACTTCCCATTATTGATGTGGATGCCCTTTGCTTTGGTACACTTTGTTGGCATATTATTTTGAAGTTTGTTTGAGATTTTTTAAGCCTTTCTTTTAAATTATTTGCAGATTTTATAAGGGTTTTGTCAACTCATTTGATACTACTTACAAAATGCACGACGTGTATTTTCTCCCTGCACTAGCTATTTGGCTTACATGAAGAACTATGTTGATTGAAATTTCATTTATTCAATTTCTATTTTTTTTTCTTGTTTGCTCTAATACTGTTTGGATCTTAGATTGCATATGATGATGGAGATATAGAGGTACTACTGCTTAGGGATGAAAAATGGGAATTCATCAGTGAGGTATGCACATTTCATTCACCTCATGATAATATTATGATTTTGTTTTCTTTCCTTCTTTCTGATTTAAGTGTCATTATAGCAGGAACAAGACAAAACACCTGATGTGGCATATGAGATGTAAGCAAAATCATCTTTACACCACCTTTGTACCTTCAACTTTGAAATCATAGTTTAAATTTTGCCGGTAGCTAAACAATTGAAGATTTGGATGTTGATTCATGCATCAATAGGTACTAGGTAGTAGCACCAAGTTTCCTATTGTATCAAGAATTAATATGCACCCAGTGCACTTAGAAGTTTCTAACTTAAAATCAGAATAGGGTCACTATTGTAGGCCTTGATGTCACTGTTAAGAATGCTTACATGCAAGTGTGTGCACTCGTAACTTAATTAGATCTACACACATAACTTGATTAGAGTAACCAAGCTTTGCGGCATGGTCCAAGTAGTGCCATCTTGTGCTTCCAATTCACTTAGTTGTCTCCTTTTTCTTCAATCCTATAATGCCTTGTTCCCATTATTTTGTCAATCAATATTGAGCATTGGTTATGGTTTTTTGGTTTGTTACTATCACTTCGGTGCTAGAGGACTTGCCAAATAGACTAGCATAGTGGGGTGTGGAACTGGTAGCTTAACAATCAGGTTCCAAATATCCCATTATGGAAATGGTATAGATTGCCCTTTAGTTGGGTGTTCATCTACTTGATTTGTAATTACCGCTTGTTTTTCGTCATTGTAGAAAATAGAAACCGGTAATTTGAGTGCTAGAGAGGAGTAAAACACCAACAATAGGTTCAAGCCTCCATTGTGGAATCATGTTGACATTCTAGACAAGGGTGGTCAATGGAGAGGAAATGTGAAATGGAGATACAAGTATTGCAAATATGTTGGCACTAGTATCTACTCTAGAGTCAAACTGCACATATTGAAAATTACTAATGGTGGATGCAAGATATGTCCTAAGGTAATAGTACCTATTCTTGCACAGCTTAAAAGTGAAGTTGCAAAGGCTGAGGCTGAACAAGCAAAAACAAGGGCAAGAGATGTGCCCTTGCCACCATCAACTATCAGTAGTGTTGTTAGTGCTAGTGTTTCTTCATCAAGCATGGACTCAGCTATGTTGGGGAATAAGAAGTGGAGGGGACCTCATTCACCATTAGAGAAAGCTTGGGCCAAGGATTTGCGCAATCAACTGGATGCACAAATTGCAAGGATGTTTTTATTCTAGAGGTATGCAATCAACATGAAATCATTGTTTCAATTTTATCCAACTTACCATCTGCATTCAACTAATTTTGGTTACGTGAAATTTATAGGATTGTATTTCAATCTAGCAAGAAATCCATATTTTCAATAATTGTATAACTTTGCTACAAACCATAACCTTTCTGGTTATGTCCCACCTGGGTACAACAAGTTGAGGACTACACTTCTTTAACAAGAAAGGACTCACATTAAGACCTTATTGGAGCATACGTAGAGCACGTGGCTTGAAAAGGGTGTCACCATTTGTTCAAATGGATGATCAGATGCACAGAGACGACCTCTCATTAACTTTCTTGCTATTTCTGAGGGTGCACCAATGTTTTTGTGAGCTGTCAATGTTGAAGGTGAGGTGAAAACAAATTAGTACATTTCTAAGAAGTTGATTGCTGTTATTAAAGAAGTGGGTGCAAGAAGTATTGTTTAAGCCATCACTGACAATGCTACAAATTGCAAAGGTGCATGTTTGATTGTTCAACAGAAGTACAGTCACATTTTTGGACTCCTTGTGTTGTTCATACTCTCAATCTTGCTCTCAAGAGTATCTGTGCAGTTAAAATGCCAAGAACTAATGATGAAAAATTAATCTTTGATGAGTGCCATTGGATAACTGAGATTGCTATAGATGCTAATATGATCAAGAATTTTATAATGAACCATAGCATGAGGCTATCAATGTTCAATGAGTTTAGCAAGCTAAAGTTACTTGCTGTTGCTGAAATGAGGTTTGCCTCAGTCGTGGTTATGTTGAAGCAGTTTTGCATGGCTGAGAGGGCTCTCCAAAACATGGTGATTAGTGACAAATAGGAGACATATAGAGATGACAATAGAGAGATGACACAAACCATTAGAGACCTAGTACTCAATGAAGTGTGGTGGGACAAGGTGAACTACATTGTTGAATTCACTAAGCCAATCCATGAGATATGTGTGGCGGACACCGACACACCATGCCTTCATCTGATTTATGAGATATGGGATACAATGATTGAGAATGTGAAGAAAGTGATATATAGGCATGAAGATAAGGAAGAAAATATGGAGTCCACCTTTTACTGGGTTGTTCAAAGCATATTGGTTGATCGTTGGGCAAAAGGCAATACTCCACTCCATTGTTTGGCACATTCACTTAATCCAAGGTGAACTACAAATCTTCCTTTGCTTTTGTTTTTGCTAACATTTCAGCTTTACTTTTCACTTTTCACAAAGTTATAATCCAATAATCCATTTTTGTTTGTAGATATTACAGTGAGAAGTGGATCAGCCAAGAAGGTGTTGGTGTTGGTAGTATACTTCACAAATAAGAATGAAGTGCTTCAAAAAGTTCTTCCCTATACTTGAAGATCTCAAGAAAATGAAAGAAGAATATGCAAGATTTCCCACTTGTTCTAGAGAATTCAATAACTTTGATTCTATTTATGACAGATGGATCCTTGATCCAATGAATTGGTAGGTAAATCATGGACAATCCATCCCTATGCTGCAAAGTTTGGCTCTCAAATTGGTTAACAAACTAGCCTCATCTTCTTGTTGTGAAAGAAACTGGAGCACATATAGCTTCATCAACAGCATGAAAAGAAACAAATTAAATCCTGAGGGTGCTAAAGATTTGGTATTTATACATAATAATTTAAGACTTTTATCAAGAAGAACATAAACATATAAAACAGGGGCAACTAGAATGTGGGATGTGGGAGGAGACAACTTTGAATCTCTAACTGGTGTTGTCATTCTAGAGGTTGCTCAGCTCTCTCTTGAAGAACTAGAGTTAGAGAGTGTGTTGAAGATGAGTCTACTGTGATGATCCAAGAAAAAATGAGGACGAAGTTGAAGTCTAAGAGTCACATGCTGTTTTTTAATTACCCTTGCCACTGAAATTTAAGTTTGTTATGTAACTTAAGTTGAACCACTCCTATGTTGACTAGTAAATACCTACTTTTAGTTGAACCCTGCATTTAAATTTTTATATTGGAACTTGGCTACTTGTTAATTTTTATCGCTTATCAATTGTTGTTGATCTATTGTTTTAATTGTTCAAGAATCAAATATACATGTTATCTTTGTAGTCTTGCTGATCAATGATCGTGTTACTTTTTTTTCAGGTTAACAGAATTCTTATTTCTAAAAATGGTATTTATATAAACAATTGAACATAGCATGAATTCACTGTAAGAAAAAAGAATAGCCGAGTTTAGTTTATATTTTATATTATTTTAGTTTAACAAGCATGAAGAAATATAAAAATAATACATATAATTGTATTGATATTTTTGGTAAAATAACGAATCTCTCGTGTGTGTGTCGTGTTGACGTAGCGGTGTCTCTCTAGCGACAGTAAACATACCTAACTCTATTTAAGACGCATGCACCGAGCTCCTGTTCTCTGGCGTTGTTCGTACGGCACTGCCGCCTTAAAACCTGGACAGTTCTGTTCAGTGAGTACTGCTCAGTACGTGTACTCATGTAACGAGTACCACATAGCATGATTCTGACCTGGCATGCAGTTCAGAAGCGATGCTTCAATTACTCGTGCAGCAGTAGGCTCAATTCAAGTACATGAAGTTGTTAATGAGATATACATTCAAGTACATGCATGGTTGAAGAACTGATCAAGTGGCAGGTGAAGTGATGGACAGGGATGTGCACCTGCATTTGGCAGCACAATACTGCCACAGAGATCGTCTTCAGGCAATCAAGTGGAGAAGGAATGAGGCGACAAACATGATTCAGTAGGGTCGCAATTAGCCAAGCCATATCTGTCTCTACTCATTATTCGTGAGGTTCGCTATAAAGGATAGTTTTTTATTTTTTAAATCTTAGCTTATTTAATTTAGAAGCCACTTAAAATATAAAAGCTTTTGATTTTGATTTATTTTAACTTTTTGGCTTTTTCATTGTTTTCGTATTTCTTTACATTGTCTTTGAGATATAATGATTTTTTAATTTTTCCTATTTTTATGAGAAAAAAGCTAACATCCGACGTGACTAAGACGTATGGCTTAGGCCTGGCTAGATTTGTATGGCAGCGGCTTGGATCCGACAGGCTAAGATTGGGTGGTCACTAGCAACGGCGGCGCCATCGTCAGCGAGAGACACGAGGAAGAGTGGTGTGAGAGGGCTAACAATCTCATTAGAAGTTCCTAAATTCTTTTAGAGCAAGTCTTATAATACAACATTCAGCTGGCTGTATGGATACTTACAGCCCACTTATCAGCCAACTCATATAGTAGTTACAGCCAGCTGAAAGCTGTATGATCTACCCGTTCCTCTCACAAAGTTTCTTGGTTCTTGTGCTTCAGCTGGCTGTAAGCTTACAGCCCACCTCTCTTCTCTCTCCTCCACCTCAGCATACAGTCAGCTTGCAGTCTCTTATAATACTTGCTCTTAAGCGTGTGTGTATAATTGCGGCCAAAAGCTTAAGAAATTTTGCTGCGATATAATGTGTGTTAGCCAATACTTAAGAGGGTTGGAGAATCTGTGTCTAATGCTAATGCTGTAGCCGATGGGGAGGTGGTGGTAGAAAGTAGCAGAAAAACTGGTTGCTTCTTTGGTTTGAGATTCCTATCAGCGCTCACGTGGATTAAGGGACAACATGGTTCTCTTCGGAGACGAAATGACAAACATGTATTAGCCAACTTTTTTCGCTGCATTTCCCTTCCTTTTCACATGGAAACTAAGACAGCACGCACGCACTTATCAATCATCAAATTTTAAAATCACACCGAGACGAGACCACAGGTAGGCACAGGTCGGCAGCACCACTCACTAAACATCACGTCACTGTCTCCCATTTCTCTCTCCTCCTTTCCGTCTTATTTTATCCCAGAACAAGTAAGAAAGGCACGGCGAGTGGGACGGCCGCGGAGAAGAAGAAGAGCACCACCGCGCGTGCGCCGCCGCCAACTCCGTCCACTCCCAACCACCTCTTCATCCTCGCGGGCCCAGCCGCGTTCTTCTGCGCGCGCGCGTTCGCCTCGCCTCCACCTGGAGACCACATCAACCAGATTAGCTTTAAAGCCCAAAGAGAACCGAAGCAAAACGTCAGGCAATCATCACGAGGACCACTCATCGTGATCTCAAAACGCTGTGTATATTTTGTTAGGGCCTGCTTAAAACGCAAAAAAAAAATTCAGAAATTTTACGAACTAAATAGTTTAGTTCGATTCCCGCTAGAATTTCACAAATTAAACGGTTCGATTCCGGCAGGTATCCCAAAAAATAATCATCTTTACTTGGTGCTGCAGGCACTCGTGCCATGGTAAAGAAACTAGTTACCATCCGGTTGGTGGTCACCCATAGGCTCTGATCAACTCGGCTTCGGCTTCTGGCTTCTGGTTTATTTTTCACCATTTATAAGTTTCATTTTTTCTGAACTTTTGGCTTTTTGTTGAGCTTTTTTGCCGTTCTTTTTTTTCCCGTATTTGTTTGTATTATACGTAATGGGCTAACATATTTTTATATTTTTAAAATTTTTTAAATTTAGTTATGCTAAATAAGCCTCTATCAGCTATAGTTCTTTTTTCAGCCAGCTACAGTGTTTTCAGCCATAAGCCATGAGCTTTTCAGCCGAACCGACCACAACCTTATACTGGGATGTTATCGAGATTTTAGTAACCCGCCACCGGAACCGATTGGGCTTATCAATTCCCAGCCGGTTTCGTAGTCTCATTTTTCGGCTACTGTTGTTTGTAGCGATAAACAGAGTAATTTCGGTTACTTCACTGTTCTATCCTGGCCGGCTTCCTCCGTTCCGTGGAAGCCACACAGTTGGGCTAGTTATAGCACATTGATTTCTCACGTTGCCTCAAGCTACAGCCAATGACTTTTAGATAAAAATTAATATAAATAGCTAAAAGAAATAACTTTTAAAGGAATAGGATGAGTGGTGAGAAAAATAAATGAGAGATATATGTATTAGACGAAAACAAAATGAGTGAAAAAACGACTTCGAAAAACCGGATTTGGTACTGGGTTCCAGACCCTTAAACGCCGAACAGATGAGCCATTGTTATCCAGCATTAGTGCAACAGTTCCTTTTTGGCTTTCATCAAATTAATTGTTTGGCAATCTTAATCCGAGAAGCCTCTGGAGTGTGCATGCATACCCTTTTCTCTGATTTATTTGATCGGTTTGCATCAACCACTTCGGCATTAAATCTCAAGTTTTTTCAGATGAAATTAAATCTCAACTGATTGGGTGGACGCACATCCTGCAGCGTGCTTTTCATTGAATTTTCTACAGGTGCCGTCCATTGGTGTTCTCCATTTTCTTCTGGAATACTTCTCCAGTTGGTTCATAAATTACAATTAAACCCCACTATCACTATGGGGCTCATGGCTAGACTTAAAAAAATCATTCAAGTGCAGTTAAGAGTGTGGTTTTGTTGGTCGGATCCAATTCTGTACATTATGTGGAATTATTACAAATGAAGAAATGATTAATTAATGGATTAAACAAGAACTGAAAAAAAGAGAGAGGAAAACTCACCTGTTCCACTTGGGCTGCCCTGGGCTCCCTGCTGCTTGCCATACTGCTCGAAGATCTGCGCGTCCTTGGAGTTGGGCGGCAGATTCAACAGCCCTGCAGGTTGCCATGCACAAAGTAGCAAATTAACTCATGTTACTACTATCCCGGCAATAAAAGAAAACTAGCCTCATAGGCGCGGCGGCACACCGCGCTAGCCACCGTGTGTACCGAAATAAAAGAGGTAAAAATTCGTAGCTAAAGGAAAGTGTAGGGTTTTTTCAAAAAAAAAGCGAGGGGCTTTTCGCAATAAAAGGAGACCAAAGGGGTTTTTCGTAAAAATCAGGGGTTGTTTTGAAAGAACCGAGGGCCTGTACGTAATTTTGAAAAATACGGATCATTATCAACGAAAAATAAATATGCGCAGGGTCTTTTTTTGAAAAATCCAGGGACCTTTTTGCGATAACAGAGGACCTTTACGTAATTTTAGGAAAACGCAGGGGTTTTTTCGCAAAAACGGTCTCCCGCCCGTACCGAAATTCGGCCGCCACGCGCCGGCCGAAGCACGCGCACGGGCAACGTGGGAGGCTCCTCCTGCGGGGAATCCCGCGGGGCGTAATAGGGTATGATACGTGAAGAACTCATGTGAAGCCATTAATTTGAAGTCTATGCATGCATTCGTTTTTTTTCATTCTTTTGACTAGCACTGTAAATCATATGAAGAAAAACTTGCACTCTAACAAAAACAGCTAGCTTAGCGGTAGTATTACATCATTTTTTTGTGCGCTCAAGGATGGCACGTTTGATTTTATCCACTAATTCCAATATCAAATGGTCCATTATCATTAAACAACTGCAGCAGTGAATCCGCATCCATGCCATATTTTTTTGAGCTGCGACTAATATTTTTTGACTGCATTTTTCAAGACAACAATAAAAGGTGGAGACATTGACGTAGACAATTTTGAGCTCAGAAAGCTATTTAAAAAATTCATTTTAAAAGATCACCTTTTTGTTTAATTTCGGAGAAGCTAATATGCAAAAGGCAATTGGCAAAAAGCCAAAAGAACAGGGCCACATCACTTCACTGTTTCTTTTCCTCCCAAAGTGCGTTTCTTCCACCACTCTACACAGCAACAATTAACTGAAGCCGCTGCATGCCTTGTTTCGTCCCCAGCTTGTTCAGTTCTCCTCGCTCCGTATACTTCAGACTCAAGCAAAAGACCAGCATGGTCTCTGTCAGAATCTTCCGGTACCCCAATAAGTGGTCAAATACTCCATTATCTCCCCTTAATGATGGGTGGCGTCACGGACCGGGCGCCGTGCAGACGGAAAGGCCGCTAATTTGGACGCTCCTGCGCATCTAGCATTAAGCTTTTGGTTTTTAGCTAGCTTCTTATTTTTTAATTGTCTTTTTTATTTTTTATTTTTACGCTTTTTATCTTTTTTTTCTGTATTTCTTTAATTGAGAGAATCTGTTTTTTCTATTTTTATTTTTAAAAAAAATTTAAATACATCAAAAAGTTTACTGTAGCTACAGTAAAAACCTCAAACAGTGCTAAAAAAGTCCAGAACCATGAACTTGAGCCCAAATAAGCACTACAATACCTCCAAATCGATCTGGGCGAGATAACTTTCTTCTTCTCTTTCCGAGCGTGAAATGTTTGTGACGCGTTGCTATCAGCATGTGCCAGAACAAGGGCCTACATAGAAAGCATGTCTGTGCCCGGCATTCCTCCTTAATTTGCTGTTGACGTTTGAAAGGCAAACATGTAACAGGACGAGACTACTATACTCAAAACTGCTATACAATTCGTCGCAAAAAAAAAAGAACTTTTATACAAGGACCAGTTTGAAACATGAATGGGAATTTTGTATTGTTTCTACAAAATTCCTACCAAATTCTATAAACAGGCCCGGGGGTAGGATTTCCAGGGTTTCATCGCAAGTGGGTCTCTTATAATTTGATCAAAATGAGGAAATTACAAGTCTCATCGAGTTAGGTATAAAAATAAGGCTCTAAATGTAATAATTTTTTTATTGATTTCTACGAGAATCGAGTCGTTTCCCTTTGAAATTCGTGTGCAACAAGCGGATCCAACATGGTTTGAGATGGACGAAGCTCCACGAGAGAGAGAGAGAGTGTGTGTGTACAGTAGTGAAAGTTTGCACGTACTTGGGCAGTCGGAGATGTTGGCGGGCGCGCTGCAGAAGGCGGGGAGGCCGAGCGCCTTGGTGGCGTTGATCTTGAACCCGAGGCCGGGGTCGTCGCGGTCCTTGACGAGCACGCACAGGCACTTGCGGCTCGTCTGCAGCACCGTCTTCAGCCCCGCGCAGCAGTCCGGCGTCGGCGCCGCCGCCTGGTCCTGCACGTACGTCAGGCACGTCGCCAGCGCCACCAGCTTGTCCGAGCACTCCGCCTTGTCCGCCGCGAAGTCGCCCCCAGCCCTCCCCACCGACGCCGCCGCCACGACCGCAGCGGCAAGAAGGAAAACCACAGAATCCATGGACGGAACTAACGCGAGTTCAGAGCTCGCAAGGTTTTTGGTGGTGGCTCGCGGAGGAGGACGGCCAGGGTGTATGTATAGACGGGGCCACGGGGGCGCGCGTGCGTGGCTGCGTGATGGTGCGATGCACCTGTGCCCGCGCGGTGGGACGGCAAGTGGAAAGCGTGCGGGAGCCGGTCGGTTGGATGGGGTGGGCCGGACGCGGTTTTCGGCGTTCGGCACTGGGTTTTGGCACAAAGTTAAATGGAACGGGATAGCTAGAGTGAGGTGTCTGGTATACTAGTAGTGACCTGTGTTGGTAACAAGGATATCTCCAGAAGGATCATTTCATTTGTCCTTTAGTTATTTTAAATAAATAAAATTTTATATAAAGAAGAGAAAATAAGAAGAGATGATATGTTATCTCTTATACAAGAGACGATTTGAGTCTGTAAACTGATGTAAATAGTTAGAAGATATGAGATAAAAAGTTATGATGAAAATATTATAAAATAGTTAGAGAAATAATTTACTGTTAAAGGGACTATTTTCTATTGCTCAATATCTAAGTGAGGCGAAAGTTTTGAAAAACAACCTTAAGAGTCTGAACTCGAGTGGTCGTTACTTAGCTGTTGCCTGTCACCTGGCAAGTGAAAAATCTGTGACTGACACGCACGGGAAGATCTCTCACTTCACAGAGGTAAGTTAGAGAGGGTACGTGTAGTTTAGGATCGTCCGGAACCATCGGATGAATCAACAAGACTTTAGGAACTAGTGGGCGATAAATTACCAATTTATTCTAATATGTTTAACTTCTCATGGCTATAATTCGGACCATTCGATCTCGATCTAATGACCTACAAATTTCGAGATCAAATCCAGAAAATATATTAATAACATATCTACCATTTCGACAAATCGTGCTATTTTCATTAACTCATGCATCATCTTTTCAATCAAAATCATTGCAGATATAAGGAAATCTCTACAAGGATATTGCTTTAATGTAGTTTATTTATTTACTTGATTTGATGGTCCATGCCTATGTAGGTGACGTGGTAATCTCCACAAGGATATCGCTTTAATGTCGTTTATTTATTTACTTGATTTGATGGTCTATGCCTTGACGTTCTATCTTTTTTAATTCGGAGGTGATGGCCCGCTAGTGACGCGTCAAAGATTATTATATCAACTTCGATAATTCCAAAAGTTTGTGCAAGGTTTTTAAAGTGAGGATAAATGGCTAGTGTTTATGCTGCAGATTTAAATCCCGAAAAATATTAAAGTCCATACAAATAATCCATGTAGGCGCCAGCACTGTACACAGTGGTCGGTAAAGTTTGTGAGGGTGTTTGGTTGTCAGCCACACTTTGCCACAGGTTGTCACGTCTAAGGTTAGGCAAGTTTGACCAACTTGGCAACTGTTTGGTTGCAGCCACAGTTGTGGCAAGATTCCCTTCCAGCAAACTAGGTCCCACGCGTCAGTGACTTAAAAAAGTGTGGTAAGATTCCCTTAGGCTTGCTAAGGTGTGGCAAAGAATTTGAGCACCTCAACTTAGGCAAGTATGGCAATTTTTGTTGACAAATGGTAACAAAATATGGCTAGCAACCAAACAGCCCCTGTAAAAACATTTTCAGCACCATGAAAGTCATCTGGTGCGTGAATAGCTAGCCAAAATCTCTCTAGCTAACCAGCAAACCAGGTGCAACTGCAACAATAAAATCAAAGAACATGAAAAGTCTCATGTGTGTTACTAGTACAGGCGTAGCTTTCTTAATATAACAATTAGTAGTGACATACTTGTTTCTACGTCTTAAGATAACTGTGCTAACTAAATAATTGATTTTGACAGCTACAACATGGGTAACTTAATTGATGAACACATAAATGGAATATTAATTCTATGTATACGAAAGACAAAATGGCGATCTATCGCCCAACCGTTCTAATGGAAATCGATTGAATTGTGGCCCTCAATTTGAAAAGAAACAGTCACCATTATAAAATTGATAAATTGATGATACCATATTGTCTTATTATCCTTCTAAAATAAATTGTTGTCTTATTATCACTAATAATGTAGTTCAGAGGGCAACTCAAAGTGGTTGCATTTCTCCAATCAAATCCGAGGCCTACAAATGATTTAGTTGCGCCATAAGTCCGATATCTATCTAGGTATGCAACGGTGCAATCCGTATGATTGGAAATCAGATACAAGTTAATTAATTTCGAGATGGAGAGGTAAAAATCTCTTGAATGCTCACCAACTTTGACCATATTAATTTTCTTAGTTTTCAGTTAGATATATTACAATTGTGTTAAAATAGTGCACCACGTAAAGTGCGACAATTTCTTCACCACACGCCCCACTCATCAGGCTAGGTACGATGATATGATGTCAGCTGTCTATAAACCTTAATATGTAAGATACAAGATGATGTAGAGGAGAGAAATGAAACGTAGAGAATTGGACCGTCTCTTATACAGTAGTCGATTGTAATACGATAAACAAGATACATTGTGGCATGAAGCTGTCTATAAATACATGCAAAAAAATATTACCTATTGTATAAGCTATCTTTAGTGCCATCTATAGATGACATAAGGATATTATAGACAGCAGTTGTCTATACCATTGTACATACCCTCATAGATTTAAAAAATATGCCTACTTGACCCTTCTGAACTCTTACGATTATCTAAGTTTCAACATTCAACTACCAAATCAGATGTTTTGCCCTCCTCAAGTGTCAATACCGTTTATTTACTCCATGAGGCCGATGGAAGACGATTTTACACTACACCATGACATAGTATTAAGAACAATAATCTGTCGAGGAAAAATTGGATTAGTGGTAAAATATGTGCCAGTAATATCCAAAAGATTATGGATCCCGTTATCTCCTAAAATAATTATTATCTAGAATAATTTATTTGTCAGTAATGTTTTTATGTTAGCTACAATACATAATCAGTCAATATAACTACCGGGCAAATCATTAGGCGGGGGTTGAAAAAATTAATCGCGTGAAGACTGAACATATGACCTCGTGTCTGCCGGTGAAAAATTTTAGGTGCAAAGGTGAAAAAACGGAGGAGAGATAGGAGCGGGAGGACTTCTCTAGCCGCATTATCCCCTCCCAAAATTCCTCCCTGCTCCTGCTCCTCCCAACGGCCACCTCTCCTCCTAGCGCCACACCTTGCGCCTCCCGTCCTCCCCGCGCCGCCCCATCCTCCCCATACCTCCCATCCTCCCGACGGCGCCTTCCTCCCAGTGCCACTCCCCCGTTGCCCTCCTTCCTAGCCGTGCCATCCTCCTCGGCAGCCCCCTCCCAGCGCCACCACTCCTCCCCCTGTTGCCCTCCTCCCTAGCCGCCCCTCCTCCCCTTGTTGCCCTCCTCCCCAGCTGCTCCCATCATCCCCACACCGCGCTCTTCCCCGGTCACGTGACACGAAACCCTAGCCCCGAGATTCTCTCGCCGGAGAGAGAGAGAGAGGGGGAGGCTCGCCGGCTTCGATGGAGGTGAAGCTGTGGAACGACAAGCGGGAGTGTGAGCTCCTGGAGAACTTCGCCGACTTGTACACAATCATCAAGGCGATGGAGAAGCCGGAGCGCATCTACGTCCGCGACCTTGTCTCCACTGCAGACTACGAGGCCGAGTGCCTCAAGCTCATCTCCTAGTTCAACTCCCTCTCATCCTCCCTTGCTGGCGTCGTCACCATCCTGTGCTTCGTCTAGGCCTACCACCTCGACTGCCTCACTGCCCTCAATCGCCTCGTCTAGTCCGACGTCCCCGCCACCATAGAGCCTCGCACCGCCGCGTCCTCATCCGCATGCCACATCCGCCACGTTTGCCACTACCATCGCCCAATGTGTCCAGAGCTTCATCACCGCCATGGACGCCGTCATGCTCAACATGCTCGCCAATGACTAGTTCCGCCTACTACTACAGATGGTGTTATCACATACGGTTCAAAACTATCACCACAGACGGTTTCTGAACCATTTGCATTTATGTGTCAGTGATAATAGCTGGTTATCACAGATGGCTCCCACACCGTCTATGATAACTTAAAATACAGACGGTTTTCTGAAAACCGTCTGTGATATTCGACTATCACAAACAGTTTTTGTATTAACTGTATATGATATGCATGATATCACAGACGGTTTTTGTTATTAATCGTCTGTGATATGGTGCATATCACATATGGTTCGGTGTTCCAAGCCGTCTGAGATATCGTGCATATCACAGATGGTTTGGTGTTTCAAACCGTTTATCACAGACGATTTGGAACACTAAACCGTCTATGATAGCTATTTCAACAGCGATGTTAATTGCTCTTTTTCGGCTAGTCTCAAGATATTCTAGCCGTACCATCTGAAAACAAGTAAGATCACATATATATATAGTACAAGATAATTATTACATAAATCTCATAGATAAATAAAACAACACAAGTAGATCACATATATAGCATGACAATCATTACATAGATCTCACAAATAAATTAAATTGAATGAATTGTTTAATTAAGTACAATTGAGGGACTACAATTGAATCCAATGTTTCAACATCTAATCACCATTGCTGGGGTGGAACTTTCCAGTCTTGTTTATGACTTCTGCTAGCAAGAATTGGGAGAGGTTTCCTCGAATTTCGACGAGTTTGTCAAGATCAATTGTACTTTAATCGAAGCCCACACATTGTCGCTAGGAGTAATGTTAAGTTATTAATTAGCATATGTGTGTATATATATACATATATATAATCAGAAAATAATAATTATTGGAAGGTTGACAAACCTCTGGATCATTCATCTAGCGTCCATGATTTCCTTCATATGGCGGCAAACGTAGAATCCACATACGTTGCCCTGTAACTGCTGGTGGCACTGCAAAAATAGAATTATATACATAGGTATTGTCAATTCTAAAGATATTATAAAGAAGTGTGATATAGATTATATACACTGAATAATATAGCAAGTAGCAGAGAAATGGTGCGAGTGTTAAGCACAACAACCGAGTTCTCCCTTTGTTGATTGCCATCACTGTGTGTCCACTAATGTTCGCGTGTGTTCTAACAATCCCTGGGCCAACACCGCCTTAGTTGGCCATCGACTCACCCACTTTGCCTATCTGCTCGTGGCATGCCCAGCTCCCACTAGCGACCCGTTGCATTGGCTCTTCACGTGTGGTGCCCATGATCGCCTCCCACCTATTGGCCCACGCGCAGCTCCATGCCGCCCTCTCTGTGGTGCCACCTCCTACCGGCCTACTGCACTCTGTGCCGCTACCTCAACCTCATGCTAGGGTTGACTTGGGAGTTGGGAGTGACCGGGGTGAGCACTCCCTGAGAGTTTGAGATGAAGTGGTGACCTATGACTCATGGGCTGGTAGTGGGCCTCCTGCCTCCTCACACACGCACGACCCCATGAAGGCCCAACCACCTAGCTTCTTCCTCCAAGCCACATGCTGCGAAAGGCCGAAACCCATGGCCAATGGTGGAAGCCTGGTTGACAAAGAGGGGAAGGAAGGGTTACTAGCAGAGATGGCTACCTCGGGCGGCTACTCAATTTTGCCTGATTGCTGGCTCTACCCCTGTTTGATCGTTGGCAACACAACCCTAAATATAAAATAGTCTAGATAATTTTACCTCATTTCTGTACCACGAAAAATATGAGAGATCTTCAAAATTGAAATTGACATATCTGGTTGATTAATTTGGCTTAGCATCAGAGGTACCAAAAAGTGCCTATTGAAAAGCAGTCATTCTAAATAGCAATGCTTGCCTAAAATGAGTGTAGGCTGAGGAGTACTCTCCTAGGCAAATTGGTTAGCTGGGTCTGATGGAGCATGCAACAATTTTGAGTTCACTAATCGTAGTAGGATCATGAATTCTATAGGTGATCTCTTTAATTACTTTTTTTCTATTAGAAGGAAGATACACATCACCACACATACCACACATACATGTATGTAAGTGTGCCCCTTAGCACATGCTAGAAATATGGAAGTCGGACGTGAATCTTTGACCTCATAAAGATCCTACTAAGGCTCATCGCATATTCATAAAGATGGATACTGGGATTTGAACCTTAGTCGATGAAATTATACTCCCACAACTCTATCGCCCCAACGGAGATGTTCATATCTCCTTAATTACTCAACCAATACATGCAGAATAGAAATTATAGACATATATAGTAACATATAAAAAATTTATCCATAGGAAAATTGACAGTACTTTATTAAGGTAGTTTATTCTTCACATGGCATGTACAACCAAGAAATATTTTTCTTAGTAAATAGATCCATGCATGTGCATATGCATCCTCCAATAACATAACTTATGCATCACCTAACCCTTGGAACCCTAAACACGATGGCATTTTCAAGGTCATGATGGGTGTGTTCTTTTTAGCTGTGGCTTGTGGCTTTTAGTCTTAATACGTGCGCTCGTATGAATGAACCAAAAGCCAATATGTTGCTTATAAAAGGCTATGCTGATAAGCCGCTTTGAAACGATGATGAAGAAACCGTCCTGTTTGTTTGTTAGGAAAGCCATAAACCATAAGCTGAAAAGAACGAGGCCAACAGTTGGTCGTGCAGTCGACCCAGATCCAAGCATGGTTGTAGCAGTAGTCTTGTCTCTTAATGAAATCATAAGCAACATAAAACATACCATTAATGGCAGGCCTCTCTTTCTGGGTCAAAGCTTTTGGTTCCAGCCTAGCAACTCTGGCCACTCTTATCTTGCCAGCTATATATGTGAAATTTTGCATGATTGTTAGTGTCATCAATTTTAGTTCATAAATCATAATTTACTATCAAAAAGAAAATTGTAATTGCATATACTCATACGAGAATTATTCAATCAAAAATCAACAAGAGATCTTATGACAAAGATCTGCACTGGAGCGTCAGGCCCACTCAACATGGTATGACATGGTTCCTATGCTTTTGCATTGTGTTGAAGAAGAGGGATGAAACCATATTTATATGTAAAACTAATAATGGGACTCACTAAATGCACCACACTGAATACATGTACATCCAAGCACCACCACAGGCATTAGTTTGGGCAATTATTATTGGAGATATATCCGAAGAGTATACCTAAAGACATATCCATCCCTGAACTACCACATGCATTAGTTTGCTAAAATGTGTATATCTGATATGTGATTCTAGATAGGCACACATTTAATTGACAGTAATTTTGGAATTTAAATAGATCCCATGAGCATATCTGATGTGTGATTGTAGATAAAAACACATTTAATTGATAGCAACTGTGGATTTTGAATAAATATATCCAAAATGAATGGTTGCATTGATGTTTATTTTAGTGAACAAGTAAATTAATTTTAACACTTCAAATGGTTATTTAATTTCGATGTGGTTCATGAGTTTGCACATTAAATACCTTGGAAACAAGTCAACGTGAAATATGGAGTAACTCTGTTTATTAAGTAAAGAGTAATTTTCAAAAAGCTAAACATAATTTGGCACAACATTTCAATAAACCCCGCATCTATCGGTTGAATATATATGAACAGTCAAAGCTTAAACTTTTTGATAGCACACATTCTGAAACTACACTAGTTTAGCAATGTAGGAGTAAAATGTTTCATGATTTTGTTTCCTTCGAAATTAAACTATTCTCATTCTTAGTGGTATGAGTATGCAACAGTTTATATGTAAGAATGCAATGAAAGGCCAACACACTTGGCACACTGCGAGGCACAACCATGAACTAAACTCAAGCTTGGCAATGCAAGCACTATGTATAGCCTCATTTGGGTCACCAATTCTAGAGCTAAACATTCATATACACATTTGGGTGTGTTCATTATCAAATTGGAATTAGGGTTAGAGGCCAATAGATCTAGTGGAGGAGGCGGGTGCTTGGTGTCCAGACAGGGGTTCAAAATTTTGGTAAAATTTTACAAAAATTTCACTCATTTCATTGCTTTTGTTACCCACAGGATGGAATATGATTCAGTCAAATTTTGGCCAAATTTATCTCCATTTGAATTTTGTCCAAATTTTGGTTAAATTTCATCAAAATTCAAATGGCGTTCGAATATCTTGTGCAAAATTTTGAAGGAAAGAAAGAAATTTTGTTCATTTCATTTGTCTTGCTGCCCTCCAAGATTTGTTTTCAAAATGAAACTTTGAACCCTAGTCCAGACCTGTTTGATGCAACGATTTGAGTGGTGGAGGCAAGTAGAGGGAGTGTTGAGGAGAAGGTCAAACGCAAGGTTGAAGGTGGAAAGAGGTGGGGTGGAGTTGAAAGGCAGATGACCCCTAACCCTAGATATGAAATCCAGCCTCCGCTGCCACACTCTGCCTTGGCTATGGGCACAAGCCTCGTCGGGTGTCATCTCCTCGACGTAAAGTAGCCACCGCTGCCATCTTGTTGTTCACTATACGGAGCTCCGCCGCCACCTCCCTGAGCAGGTCTAGAGTAGGTTGGAGGAGGTGGCTCATGACAAGGTTTGAGGGGGGCGTAGGGGTAGGGGTGGACAATTTGGGGGAGGTGGTTGGTGATGGCATTTTTGGAAACAAGAGTGAGTGGTTTGGGGAGGAGGGTTTGGGGGATGGGGGAAGGAGCTGATAGTTATTTTTCTTGTGTGTGGATTAATCCATATCATGGAAATCCTTTTTTGATGACGGTTGTTTTTGTACAACCATAAGGAAAATTAGCAACTTTTCTGATGGCCTTATGATCTTGTCACAAAAATTATAATATCTAATGCTCAGATATGGACCTAGCAGGAAAATTAAAAACCATCACAAAAGTTTTTAAGAGCTGGTAGTGAACGGGGCCCATTTAGCTTGCCACCTGACACCATCGAGCCTGTGTGCCTGCTCACCCTCCTCCCACACGCGATTTTGCCAGTGTGCTCGCCTATATCACCTGTTGCATGCGTCGCCGCCTCCGTGTTCGCTTTCTTGAATCTTCACCATTCACAACCACAGAAAAAGGTCATCACACATGGTTCAGAACAGTCATCACAGTCGGTTTCTGACCCGTCTAAATTTATGTGTCATGGTTCTCGAAATGTCTGTGATAAGTTACAATACAGATGATTTTTCTAAAAAAACTGTTTGTGATATGCTAGATATCACAGACGGTTCTTAAACATAGCCGTCTATTATAGTCTATTACCATAAACGGTTCTAGTTAAGAATCGTTTGTGATTGCATTCTCGCGTTTTCATAAATAGGGCTCCTTCAGTTCATCAACATTCTCTAATTACACTATAAAACAACGCAATTAGAGAATGCAGATGAATCAAAGCAGGCCTATTTATGAGAACAAGATCATCGTGCAATAAACTTTGGCACCATATCTTCATCCTGCAATAAAACATGAATTTCAATAAAGACTGAAACCTTAGCCATATATCAATCATCACAAGAACTAAGGCATCAACAATTAATTTTCATATGCACGAGCATCAAGATTTACATGGCCGAAACCTTATCTATCCAACAATTTTAGATTGGGGATATATTACCGGCGATGAAGGAGATGCGGTGACAGTGTCACTATGGTGACACTGCACAAGATACTCTTATAACAAGAATGCCTTATATAGTGAACCGTGGCGTCACAACCGGAGGCAGAGGAGCTCGGGGAGGTAGTCGACATTGTTGGGGGAGGTGGCGCTTCGATCGATTTGGGGAGCTAGGTAGCGCTTCAGTTTAGAGTGTTTAGGGGAGGCGTGTGGGCAGCATATATAAGGACATTTGGGTAGCGGAACCGATTGTAGTTGAGAGGTCACGACGTGTCGGGACCCCGGATTTCCAAACTCGGACCCGCTATGTATTACAGCACTAGTTCCAGATCAAAGCTAGTGCACACAGTTAAATAGAAATGATTCATAACCAACCACGATTTATTACAATAATAAAGAGTACTGACCATCAGGTCTCATTATTGCATTGGAGGTTCCAAGACCGCACACAATCAAAATACAGCGGAAGCAAGGTAAATTCAATGGAGACCCATCAATATGCCACAGGCAGTTGACTGGGGAAGCGCGACCTAGAACTCCTGGAATCCTTCGTCAAAGCCACCGGCAAAGTAGTCGTAGTCACCTTTTTGAGCTTCATATTCTTCTGAGATTTATTTTTGAGTGCAGCATGTGAGTACATAAAGTACTCCGCAAGTCTTGGAAAAAATGCAATAGATGCAAGGCTTGCCAAAGGAAGGCTATATGGTTCTTTTGCACAAAGCAATGTTTTAATTTCAATTACTACTAATTATTTTCGAAGGCATCAATTTGGCAAGGTAACTGTTTTAACAGAACTATCATTAATTCTATAGTGAAGGTTCCATCTACCAACACTAGTTTAATCAATTCTAACGGATCAAGTTAATTACTGCGGGTTACATCCACCCTCTCTGGCTCTAACTGCCAGGATTCTCTTCCAAGAGTTCCCTCCACTCTCGGAATACAAAAACTTTGATTTTAAAACCAAAACCAGAAATCTACCATGTGAATGCATTTCTTGCCCGCCCTTGACCGTGGGCACGGCTATTCGAATAGTTTGACACTCTGCAGAGGTTGTACAACTTTACCCCGAAGAGATAAATTATCTTAACAGTCACCACGCTTCCTTTGGCATGAGACACAGATAAGTTATCACAAAGCCTTTACCTCACTCTAGACTAGCTAGACAACACCCGCTGAGGTTTCACCGCAGAAGGGTTAAATCTGCCCAATCCGAAGCCCCCTCTTACGCCATATGAGTACAGTAAATCCCTGTCCCTCACTGTGAATAACCAGTAAATCCCTGGCACCCACTTTCCACTGGTGGCACCTAAACTAGACTATCATGAGTTACTCAGTTAGGTCGTACCCATATAGACTTAGGGTTGTACGGTAGTGCTCAGTCTGGACAAACACAAGCGTCGGTCCTTAGTTGACTAGGGTGGAACATACACTTTACAAGATCTCGTGCTTGCCGCACCAACCCAAACCAACCATCCACCCTAATCTAAACCAATTTCCACATTTTTATTTTATTTTAAAAGATCAGTGGCAACTCCAATCACCACTAGACTTATAAACACAAGGGTATTACAATAAATCATAATTTCCCATTTTCAAGGTTTCGAAAGTATTAAATAGCATGGCTAAGCATTATACCACCATTCTATTATTCACAAATGATTATAATACTCTCATTATTGAGATAAAGGAAATTCTAGGGTAACAAAGGTACATGGCATTCAACTCAATTGAGGGCATAACAAAGTGGGATTAACTATACCTTAAGATTTGAACTAATGTTTTATGTAAATAGCAATGCACATAATTTAAAATAATTAAAATATTTCAAAATCATAGGTTCGAGATGATCAAAGGAGACTTGCCTTCTTGCACGCTCTCTGGGTCTTCCTGCTGCTGGGTGGAGAGATCGTCGACAACGTTGGATTCTACGCGCGAAAAGACAGAGCAACAAAACAAATAAATACAAATAAAATTCAAAAATTCAAAAAGAGGCCATATTTGGATAGATAATGATTTTAGATGAATTTAGAAATTTGAATGGCTGAATTTGGAGTTAAAATGAGAAAGTTAAGCTCATTTGAAAATCTCAGATTGAATAAATCCAGAAATTCCCAAATTTCTGACAGGTGGGGCCCACTGGCAGGATTAAATTTTTAATCTTTATTTTATTGCTTTCATTTTGAGTCTATGACAGGTGGGACCCACTGGACAGTGAGCCCTCTGGCCCTGCCTCTGACATGTGGGACCCCTCTGGGCTCTGGGCCTAGATGTCAGTGAGGAGCGCAGACAGGTGGGGCCAGACGGCAGTGGCCAGCGCGGACCGGCGGCCGCTGACGGGTGGGGCCCATTTGTCAGCGTCCGTCAGCGCAGAAAAATGAGGAAAAGGCTCAACCTCAGCGTGCGGAGTCGGGGGCTCGAACGCGCGCCGAGGGAGCCAAGGGGGAGAAGGGAGAGCGGTGATAACCAGTCGGGCGGGGAGGCTTTGCCTACCCATAAAGGGTAGGTAATTCCCTTGAGGTAGCTGCTGGAAGGGGGCCAGGCAGCAGTGGACGGAGGCAAGTTGCCGGCGGTGAGGGGTGGTCGGTGAGGTTCGGGGGAGTTCAAAAACGGGGTCCTGGCGCGGAGTAGAAGACGACGGCGGAGTCGACGAGGTAGGGCGACGGCGCAGCACGGGTCCTCCGGTGCGATGGTGCTCCGGCGGCGGGGAGAGGCGGCCGAGGTGTCGGGGAGGTTCGCACGGCCACGGGGGTGCTCGGAGTGGCGGTGGCGGGCTCCGGGGATGCCCGAGGTGTCGGCAATTGCTCTCCGGAGTGTGGTGGAGCTCGGAGAGGGAGGTGGCTTGGTGGCAAGGCACTACGGGGCTCGGGAAGGGAGGTGGAGCGCGTCGGGGTGCTGGGCGGAGGGAGGCGAGGCCGAGGGGGGGCTTTTATAGGGCGGAGGAGGGGACACGAGCGCGCGATTGCTCGCCGGAGATGGCGGCCGGGAAAAGGAAGGGAAGGGGAGAGACGGGAAAGGGGAGGCGAGAAAGGAAAGGGAGGGGCGGCATTAGGGGGATTCGGTCGCGCGGGTTTCCAAATCGGAGGGAGCCGGGAAAGGAAGGAGGGGATCCGCAGGGAAACGGTCGCCGGTGCAAGAAAGGAAAGGGGAGGAGAGAAAGGAAGGCGGCGCTCCGCGGGGAAGACGACGGCCTGACAGGCGGGGCCCGGATGGCAGCGGGAGCGGGGTGCGGGGGATTGACGGGCGGGGCCCGTAGGTCAGAGAGGAGAGGAGCGGGGTGCGGACGGTGCGGATTGCAGCCACGTGGTCCGGAGGCGGATCGGGCGGCGGGTGAGGTTTAAGTGGGAGGGAACGGCCGGATGGACCGCGCGGGCGGCGTGGTGTGCATCGGGCCGGCCAGGTGTCGGCCCGAGGAGAGAGGAAGGCGGGGTGGCTGACGGGCCAGGCCCGCGAGGCAGCGAGGGAGAGGGGAGGTGCGGCCTGGATGGTCCAGGCAGCGACGTGGGTGGATCTAGGCCGTCCACGTGTCGGCCGGAGGGTGAGGAAGGGATTTTTAATTTTAGAATTTGATTTTGATTTTCAGAAAAGGCTAGGAAATTATTTAGGCCTCAGAAAAATACGAAAATACCTCCAAAAATTCCAGACAAATTCACAAAAGCTCCTGGACATGTTTTGGACTAAATAAAACTATTTCCAACTAATGTTGGTATTTAATTTTTATACTTTAAAATAATTTTTAATTTGCAAAAATAGGTTTTAAACTCCAGAAAATCCAGAAAATCAGATAAAAGCCAAATAAAATCCAATTATTTTAAAATAATTAACTTGAACTCTTGAAATTGAAGGCAAACAATGGCTGGTCGACAAGAGTTTCACGGCGCTGCTAGGTCTTTTAGCGGACATGCTTCCCAAGGGAAATGAGTTGCCTAAAACCACGTATAAAGCCAAGAAGGTTCTTTGTCCGTTGGGAATGGAAGTAGAAAGAATACATGCATGTCTGAACGACTGTATCCTCTACCGTAAAGAGTATGCAAACATGCATGTATGTCCGGTGTGCAACACGCCCCGATACAAACGTAACAATCAATCAGATGATGGCGAGGGAACAGAGGTGAAGAAAGGACCTCCTGCTAAGGTGGCATGGTATTTTCCTATAATTCCCCGTTTGAAAAGGTTTTTTGCAAATCCAAAGGAGGCAAAACTGCTGCGTTGGCACTCAGAGGAGCGCAAAAAGGATGGAATGCTAAGATACCTTCGATTCCGCATGGTGGAGAAACATCGATAGGAGTTTTGCGAGTTCGGTGCGAGAATCAAGGAATATAAGGTTTGGACTGAGTACAGATGGAATGAATCCTTTCAGTAGCATGAGCAGCCGACATAGCACATGGCCCGTGATTCTCTGCATCTATAACCTTCCTCCTTGGTTGTGTATGAAGTGAAAGTACATTTTGCTGTCGATACTTATCCAAGGGCCAAAACAACCTGGGAATGATATCGATGTGTTCCTAGCACCGTTGGTGGAAGATCTAAAAGTACCGTGGAATGAAGGGGTACAGGTATGGGATGCATACAAACGAGAGAACCTCACTATGCGCTCCTTATTGTTCTGCACCATAAATGATTATCCTGCCCTTGGTAACCTATCGGGCCATAGTACAAAAGGTGCCAAAGGTTGTACTCACTATTTAGATAGTACCGAGAGTGTGTGGCTGAGACACTCACGTAAAACCGTCTACATACGTCACCGCCGGTTCCTTCGGAGGGCTCACCCATACCGCAAGATGAAGAAACAATTTGATGGAGAGAAGGAAGACGGTTCAGCTGCAAGGCATTTAAGGGGACACGAGGTTTATGATATGGTTAAGGATTTAGATGTTGTCCTCGGAAAGGGACGTAAATTGAGGGCTCATGAGAAGAACACCTGGAAGAAGAGATCAATATTTTGGGACTTATCTTATTGGGAGTACCTAGATGTTCGACACTGCATCGACGTCATGCACGTAGAAAAGAATATGTGCGACAGCTTGATTGGTCTCTTGCTGAACATTCGTGATAAAACAAAGGACGGCGTCAACGCACAGCTTGACTTGGCTGATATAGACATTAGGCCTGAGTTAGCACCGACATGCATTGATAATGTACGAACGTACCTTCCCCCTGCGTGTTACACTCTGTCCAAGGCTGAGAAAACAGAACTGTGCCAGTGCTTGCATGGTGTCAAAGTTCCGCACCGTTACTCGAACGCGTGAAGAAACTTGTTTCGATGCAAGATTTGAAGTTAAATGGCATGAAGTCTCATGATTGTCATGTGCTGATGACACAGATGCTCCCTATTGCAATTAGAAATATTTTGCCGATCAAAGTCCGAGAGACAATCATGAGGCTATGTTATTTCTTTAACACAATTTCTTAGAAGGTCATCGATCCCGAAGGACTAAATGCTCTGCAGGACGAGGTGGTGATGACTCTATGTCATCTTGAAATGTATTTCCCTCCTTCGTTTTTCGATATCATGGTCCATCTCATTGTTCACGTTGTGTGGGAGATAAAAATGTGCGGGCCCATATTCCTACGTAGCATGTACCCATTTGAGAGGTTCATGGGAATTCTCAAGTTCTACGTACGGAATTGATCTCGGCCAGAGGGCAGCATCGTCGAAGGTTATGCAAGCGAAGAGGTCATTGAGTTTTGTGTCGATTATATGGCTCAGACTCAACCGATAGGTGTGCCTCAATCTCGTCATGAAGGGAGGCTGAAGGGTATTGGAACTATCGGAAGGAAAGCAATCACTGCAGATATTGACACGTATACTCAAACCCATTTCACGGTCTTGCAACACATGACTGAAGTGGCGCCTTATGTCAACCAGCATAAGGATGTGCTTCGGCAACAAAATCCGGAGCGGCCGGATGTTTGGATCATGAGGCAACACAACAGTCGGTTCAACCAATGGTTGAAGGAGCAAATCGCTAGGAGCTCGCCAAGTGAGATGCTAACATGGTTGGCAAAAGGGTCAACATTTACAGTTGTGACATGGCAAGGATATGACATAAATAGGTACACATTCTATACGCAGTCTCAGGATGTAAAGAGCACTAACCAGAACAGCGGTGTCCGCATAGATGCGTTCAGTACCGATGGGTCGAGAAACTCATACTATGGGTTCATAGAAGAGATTTGGGAGCTCGACTACGTGCTTTTCAAGATCCCCTTATTTCGCTGCCATTGGGTGCATCTCCCACAGGTGAAGGTTGACAAGTACGGTGTTAGTACCGTGGACCTCCAACGTGTCGGGTACAAAGACGAACCATTCGTACTCGCCAACCAAGTTGTTCAAGTTTTCTATGTAACCGATCCGCAAATAAGAAATGCCATGTAGTTCTTCATGGAAAAAGGAGAATTGTTGGAGTAGAGAATGTAGTGGACGAGGAAGAATACAATCAATTTGACGAGTTACCTCCTTTTCGAAAAGGCATAAGGGTCGACGACGTCGAACAACGTGACGAAACTAGTTATGTACGTATTGATCATCATGAAGGGCTAATTTTTAAAGGAAATAAGCAAGTAGAATGAATGAGAATGTGCGATATATATGTATATAACAATATGCATGTGTGTGATGTATTTCTGAATTTACATTTATGTATACAACAATATGCATGTGTGTGATGTATTTCTGAATTTACATTTATGTATATGTGAAAATGTGTGAAGAAATACATTGTGTATATGTGAATTTGCATTTATTCTGGTTGGTGTTGTATATGAATGCAGCTGGTTAATTTGTGTTGTGTATATGAATGCGCAGCAGCTGGTTAGTGTTGTCTTAATTACTACAGTCGGGGGAGGCTTATCACAGACGGTTCTAAAGTAAGAACCGTCTGTGATAGTATAACTATCATAGACGGTTCTACGTTTACAACCGTCTGTGATAGTACGTCTGTGATAGTCATACTATCACAGACGGTTCTAAACGTAGAACCGTCTGTGATATTGATATCACAGACAGTTCTTACTTTAGAACCGTCTGTAATAAACCTCCTACATATACCCCCTGGCTAGGGTTTTCCGCGTATCCTGCAGTTACTAAATCTCGCCGCCTCCTCGCTCCATCGTCGCCTCCCCCGAGCCCGTCGCCTCCCCGAGCCCGTTGCTGCCTCCCCGAGCCCATCGCCGCCTCCCCCGAGCGCGTCGCCGCCTCCCCCGAGCCCATCGCCTCCCGTCGCCGCCTCCCCTAGCCCTCGCCGGCCACCTCCCTCGGGCCCGTCCGCCAAGCCGTCGCCGCGCGTGAGACCCGGTCTTCGGCGAGCAGTCTTGTGAGTGAATCTGTCATTTTTGTACAATCTCTGTGGACTGTGCTAGCTTGTTGATCTTTCATATATTATCTGGCACTGGGAGACATACATTGCTTATGGGATTGGTTGTTGCTCAATGATGATATAAATCATATACTGAGATTGGTTGAATTAGTCTTTGAGCTCTAATTATCACAACTCTGTTATCACAATTAAGTTTGTACTGGAAGACATTCTCTAGACATTGATATATTGTTCTTGTGCCATTCGGTTCTTGCTGTTTTCATATTATAGCAAATCCATATACTGATCTGTTAGGAATTAATTTTGACAAGTTAAAGACTAATTCATTAAGTGAAAGTTAACTTGTATTTGGATGGATTTGCTTTATTAAATACTGCTGTCTGAATATATACATGCTGGATATATTGATCTTGAGATTGTAGAGTTTGTATCTAGAGCTCAAATGATTGAATTCATTATTTGGCATAACCAATCAAGGAAGAGTATATGATTTAGTAGCGGGACGGCCAAGATTAATCTTGTGCAACCCTACAATTTGAGAGCTTGTTATTGATACATGCCTTTTACATTGTCTTAATTGAATGTTATTGATTCTATTATTGATGCTTGTTGCTTGTTGCTTCATATAGCTACCATTATATATGTATATATGTAGGTATATATATATATGTATATGTATGTATATACACATATATATGTATTGTAATCGCCTATATTGAGCGAAATAGATAGATATTGCACTTTCTTATCTTATGGTATAGCACTTTCTAATCTTATTCTAATAGACCCACAAATTGAGCAAAGTGTCATCCGCGCATTCTTCAACACCATCGCCGGAGGCGTCCGCTTCAAAATCAAGACACCAAGGAAGAGGGCTATCGAAGAAGCCTAAGGGCCGATTTACCATCACATAGGTCGATGTATCTGGGGTCCCTCTCCTTCCTCGCAAAGCAGTAAGCGCATGGAAGAGGATGATCGGAATCGTTGCATGAGAACGAATTGAGATCACATTCAATTCGTGGAAGGACGTGCCTGCGACTCGGAAAAGAGAGCTGCTGACAGAAATTTTGACATCGTTCGAGATCCAAGAAGAACACCAAGACGCTGTGCAACGACAAGCCTTGCTAGGGGCATGGAAAGCATGGAAGAACTTCAAGAGCAAGCTTGTCAAGGACTACGTGGAGAAAGATGAAACGCCCTTTCATAAATACCCATTCCTGGAACCACAATGGGAAGAGTTCAAGGCTTCGAAGACGACTGAAGAATTCAAAAGTACAAGTGTGGCGCACAAGGCCCTTCAGGCAAAAAACACACACCCCCACAGACTTGGCATAGCTGGGTATGCGGCTAAAATCCCGCAGTGGAGGAGCGAGGACGACCAGGCAGCCCTGCAAGACATCGCCCCGCCATTTGCCAATATCCCGGATGAGCGCGCTCGAAATTGGATTAGAGCAAGGTCATCCACAACGACATCGGGGGATGTCTCCTTTCGAAACCCTGCAGACGAGCAAGTGTCCTAGCGCCTGGTAAGATATCAATCGAACTACGTAGCTTGTAATTACTCCACAACTTCGTACGAAGTGAAATGACATGTCGTGCTCTTGCAGGAAGAGCTGAGTTTTGAAACTACCCTGGGATCATTCCAGAGAACAAGGGAGAATGATATGCTCTCCGCGGCCTTGGGAAACAAGGAGCACCCGGACCGTACGAGAGGCCTTGGCCTTTACGTTCCTTGGAAATATGGTTTCCAAGATGACTTCGACATTTATCGGCGCAGGAAGAGAAACAAAGCCAAGCGTGACTCATGGCTACGAGAAGAGATCAAGGCATCTCTTAGAGAGGAGCTAACGGGTGAGCTAGCTCAGGTAGTTAGAGATGAGGTGCGGAAACATACAGAAAGTCAGCAAGCCGCCGCCACCGCTCCTATGCAAGCTAGCCTGCACAACTGTCCGAGTAGTTGCGCGTCCAATCCGACGCAAAACTGATGCCAGATTTCCTGTGGACGACATCCTGGTAATAATTATTATCTCTCGAATGCTTGCTCCATTGATAGGCCTATTCGACTAGCTAATTTTGTATCGTTATGTAGGAGCCTACGAAGTGCAGGCTCCAAGTGAGATATGCCTCCGTTCCCTTGCACACTGCTTGGGGCCAGGCATATCAGTCTGGTATCGGGGCCATGCTGCACGGTCAAGCTTTAGCGCCAGGCTTCGCGAAAGTTAATGTGGATGGTGTGCATGTCAATTTTGAGGTCGTGCCGCTACCGAAGCCCCCCAACGATGAGATCGTGACTCTAGGGCAGGCCATTGGAACATTCATCCAGTGGCCCAAAAGCGACATCTCCCTGGAGGCTTCTTCACCGGTGGCGAGAACCGGAAGGCGGTCGAATCGAGCAACATGCATTGGTGCCATCTCCACTACAAGACTTGTCTCCACCACCGCTAGCTGCACCGGTGCTATCTCCACAGGTGCTATTCTCGCCAGAGCAACTTGGACCGCAGCTACCTTTACAGTCGACTGCCATTAAGTCGACATACAGCCGAGGCAGCAAGGTCAGCAAGGCTAGCAAGGGCAAAGCAAAGAAGACCAATGATGATATCCCGGCCCGTAAATTCGTGCTTGGCCAGCCGTTGCACGAGCCCAAGGTCCTCCAACCCCTAGCATATAGTTGCCTGCAATTGCACAATTGGTATATGGAGCAGTCCAATAAGCCAGAGGGAGAACGGATCTCAAGTGTCACTATCAAATTTGCGCCGCATGATTTACATCACAATCTTTAAGACACATGCTTCGTGGTCGCCTTTGACGATTTATTCGATCTTTTCACGCTCAACGCTCTTGATGTCTCACTCATGCGATGCTGGACGCTGTAAGTGTGTACAATCACAGTCTCCGTTCAAGTCATACCGATAAATGTCATATATAATTTGTTACTTTCGTGTGTATATGTATAGACACATGCTGACTAGAACTAGAGAAACCAAATCATCGTCAGTTGGTTTCTTGGACCCACACTTGGTCGCCAGGAGTACCATCGACGAGGAGTCATCCATCGTCGAGAGGTATATTGCAGCAGCACTGCTGCAATACCACGATAAGGAATATGTACTTATGCCCTTCCATCAGAATATCATTGGATTTTAATAGTAATTGTACCAAAATAGAACAAGGTATATTACCTTGATTCCCTAAGTAAGAATAAAATGGACTTCACAGTTATCAGCCAAGTACCCGATAGGTAAGTACATTTTCTCCATACATACCTATATTGTACTTTTTCTTTCCTTCCGAATGACTAAGGTTAACTTTTTCGAATCACGTAGGGCGTTCGCGATGTACATTACAATGGGAGGTGACTCGAAGCAAGGGGCCAAAGGCCTAACACATGCTCGAGATTTTAAGGTATTCGCTATTACACATTAATTAATCCTATACAACAGTTGGTACTAATGCCTCTTGAATTAACATAGTGCATTTTTTGTAGTGCCACTAGTAGCAGCCGGGCAACACATGTGGATTCTACGTTTGCCACCATATGGAACTACTCCTCGATTCCTCGAGGATCACCAATTCCAAGGTTTGTCAATCTTCCCATAATTACTTCATACTTATCACGTTTTATATATACGCACATTGATATTCCTATCGATAGGCTGCGTTCATCCCGTCAACTGCATTGAAACAGTCCGACCTTTCACACATTCGAGGAGAGATGGCATACTTTCTGGTGGCTAACATAAACGCAGCTGGAAGGTTCCACTGTGCACCATGATTTTTTTATTGCTCTTATCACTCCAGAATCGAGGTCTCGCGAAAGGAACAGTGCATAATCAACGAACATTGTCAGGCTGCACAAGCAATACTTGGATGGATTGTCATCCAAGTATTGCTTGTGCAGCCTGACAAAGTTCGTTGATTATGTATCTATTCCTTTCGCGAGACCTCGATTCCGGAGTGATAGTGCAATGAAAAATACAATGTTACCATCTAAGTGGAAATGCAACGTACATCTTTTGTAATTGTATATTTGTTAATAGATATTTTAGTTCATTTCAATTAATTGATTTGCGAAATTGATGTTTTATGTTTGTCAATTGGATGTTTTATGTTTGTCAAATGAAGTGCGATGTGAATTGGATGTTGTATGTTTGTCAAAAATTGTATGTATATCTGCTTGTTTCAGAGGGCATGGCTAGCATTTCCTGAGGCTAGCCAATAAACATGAATAGATTTAGGGGTAGAAAGGAATATCACAGACGGTTTTTAGTTAAAAACCGTCTGTGATAAGTGATATATCACAGACGGTTTTTAACTTGAAACCGTCTGAGATAAGTGATAATCACAGATGGTTTTTATTTAAAAACCGTCTGTGATAGCTGATAATCACAGACGGTTCGAAAACCATCTGTAATGACCTCGTATTATCACTGACCCATAAATTCAGACAGTTTAGAAAACTGTCTGTGATGATGTTTCTGAACCGTCTGTAATGTGGTTTTCTGTAGTAGTGATGACACTGTGAGGGTCAAATCAAGAAACTCACGAATCGCTGGGTAGATCCAGCAATCCACAATTTCGATGATCTTTATGTTGGATGAAACCTATCAAGACCTTTAAGTAAATTCAAGTCCCTACTGAAAAAAAAACCGTCCCTAGTCCCAATTGATCCTTGGATGATCGTTCGATCTTCTGCAGCTCTTGTTTTAGAAATCGAAAGTCATTTCCGAAGAACTTTTCATATATCTTGTTGTCGGATGAGCTACAATAAATTATGATTTGACATGCACACCATATTAAAAGAATCTGGCTAGGGGTGGATATTGAGCCAGCTTCTCATCTTATCGAGTTTTTTTCTAAAATTAACACGATTCGATTTAATATCATTGTATTGATAGTTTGTAAGTATTATTAGAATCAAGCTAACGAGTCGAGCTAAAGTAAAATTTAATTTCATCCAAAATTAACTCATCTAATATTTAATCAATTAACGAGTGCAATTAAAACAATTTTAAGCCGACCCAACAAATCTCATTAACGACCTTTTTTTTCCCACCCCAAATCTGGCCCAGCCCAAACATTTTTGCAGTCGATCTCGAACTCAATTCAAGTTGTACTCGTTTCCCGCCACCAACCACCTGCCAATATAACAGGCGCGCACAGCTCCCGCAAAGTTCTGATCAACATTAGTTATAACTAGTGTCTCCACGTAGCCCCGACAATGGCGTCCTCCGACGGCTCGGACAACAGCCTCGTGCGCACCTCCGACTACGGCGTCCTCCCCCAAGACCTGCTGTTCCGAGTCCTGCTGCACCTCCCGGCCGGCACGGCAACCAGCTGCCGCCTCCGCGACGTCTGCCGGTCGTGGCGCTCTCTCGCCTCCGACCCACTCTTCGTCGCCGCCCACGCCGCCCGCCACCGGGGACTCGAGAACCCGCTCCCGAAGAGCTACACAGGTGGAAGAGATGGAATGCCGACGCCGCGTCGTCGCAGTTGCCGCCGTGCACGCAGGAAGTCTGCTGAGTTTAGGGTGCTGTGTCATTAGAATTTAGATTCTTGCTTGGTTCGTTTGGCTTAGAGTATAGGTGAGTTACAGTAGTACTAGCTTGTTCTGCATTGTTCCGACAAGTATTGGTAGTCCATGTTTCATTGCATTGTGTTTAGACTTACAGTACGACAAGTTCAGTAAATGAGTTATGACATATGTGTTATTGGTAATGCATAGGAGTGCTTCAAGGCATAAAAAGTTGAAGAAGTTATGGTTTTAATTTCCTCTTTTTTTTTCCAATTTCATGCCTCCGGATCAAGTTGTGCTGACTTGCAAGTTTCAATTGTTGCCTTAGTTGTATCGCATAGGATATGAGTGCTTCAAGGCACAAAATTTTGAAGAATTTTTGGCTTTATTTTCCTTTAAAAAATCATCTCTCCACATCGAGTTTTGCAACTTCGGTATCCGCTGCAAACTACAAAACTATAGATATATCAAAAAGAGCTAAATGGGCTCTGATATCACTTATAGGATCGGCAATGATAACAAAAGGGGTGAATGATGCGTTCTCTAAATTTTACTCAAAGTATCTAGGAATCTTTTACTCTAGAGTCAGAGACCTAATAAGATCATATTTCACATCCTAACTCCAAACCACAACCCAAAACAGCAAAACATCACAAGACCAGCACCTGACCGATCTGACCGCCACTGGAGTGCGGTCTGACCGGCTGCAAGCCAACGGCGTAACTGGTCACAAGCTAATAGTCTGACCGAGCTTAGAAGCGGTTTGACCACTCCCCTGTTCCCAGAATAGAAAAGCAGCTGAAGTTCAAACCACTTTTGGTGCAAACTTCAAAATCCATGATTAAAAAGTTAAACTTTGCATGCACCTTGCTGAGAGTCTCAGAAACCCATTACATCCAAGGATCGTATAGATCTTAGTCAAAGTTTTAGCCTTTTCTCAAAACATGTAAAGTTGTGCCAAAATTAGGCAAATCTCAAAAACTTGATAAACAACTTGCTGGTGGGTTAAGAATAGCCAAATTAGCTCTAGATGTATTTCCACATATCACATCAAGAAAAACCAACCAAAAATTCGAAACCAAAACCCTCAGATCAAGAATCCTCAAGAAAGGGCTCCAAATCATGCAAGAACCTAACAACTTCGAGATCTTGCAAACCATAGTGTTTAAATGGATGGGATTTGATCTACATGAGTCATGTCCATCACTTAGACGTCCTTGGCATGCAGCATGATCAAGGAGGGGGGAGAAGATACAAAGAACCAAAAAAATGAGAGCAAATCAATCAAGACAAGAAAGATTCACAAGAGATAAATAAACTTGATTATATTACTACTTGAGGATGAAGGTTCCATAACTATTCCATGAGGAGAAAAAAGAACACAACACATCACTCACTCTTATCTCTCAGATCCTAACCCTAACTCAAAAATGGTTGGAATGGTTAGTCACAAGCATCCATCCCCAACTCACTAAATAGACAAGGCAACCAGCCCACATCTAACTCTAATAGATACTATCCACTAGCACAATTGGGGGAACCTGTTAACCCCACATAATGTAGGTTTTACACTCATATTTAACTCATGAATACTTTTCAAAGCACATGAATCAAAACCCGCTAACTCTTTAGCCTTTGATCCACTTGATCCAATAAAGTTTTTGGAATTTGGCAAACTACCAAAATACCATCGCTTTGACTTGGTCTAGCATGGCAAAAAGCTAAACTACCCATAAAGAGACATGATGAATCTAACAAAACTAACATATGACATGGCAACTTGTAAAGCAAGATATCATGTCACACAAGGATAATAGTCAAAACTTTATTAATATCTTACAATGCAAGTTGCTAAAATTTAAATATGCACTATGATACAATAGATGTAAAAGCGCCAAACTCCCCCTTAAATCAGGTCGAAAGGATAAATAACACCCAACTCATCCTGTAAAGAAGCAAAACAAGAAGAATCTCAAGCCTTGGTGAAAATATCTACGACTCGGTACTCGGATTCTACAAACTAGAGGACATCACCATTCTCAACATAGTCCCTAAAGAAGTGATACGTAGTATCTATGTGCTTGGTTCTGGAATGCTGCACTAGATTTTTGGTTATGTTAATGGCACTAGTGTTACCACACAGGAGTGGAACACTACCCAAAGTTAACCCATAGTCCCACAGAGCAGATAAGATCTAAAGAACCTGAGAGTAACTACTAGTAACAACTACTTATTCCATCTCAGCAGTGGACTATGTAACATAAGGTTGCTTTCTAGATGACCATGAGACAAGAGATGTGCCTAAGAAATAACAAGTGCTTGAGGTACTCTTCCTATTTATTCTACACCCTGCAAAGTCTGCATCTGAATATGCTTGAAGAGAGAGTGAGGAAGTAAAATAATACTAGAGTCCAAAATCAAAAGTGGCTTGCAGATACCCAAAGATGCGACACACTTCTTGACAATGAGAGGCACAAAGGGAAGCCCAAAATTGAGAGCACACACACATTGCAAAGTGTATGTCTGGTCTTGAAACTGTGAGGTAGAGAAGGAAACCAATCATGAAGTGGTACTCCTAGTCCACAAGCTCGCCATCCCGTGGCAAAAGAGTAGTTCTTAAACTCAGTGCCATTATCACTCCTAATAACTCTCAAAGCTCCTAAGAGATCAATAGCTAATCTAAGGACCAACTCCCTAAAGCAACCAAATGCCCCATTCTTGGTAGTAAAAAATACAACCAAGAATACCTAAAGAAGTTATCTACAATGACAAGCATGTACTACTTCCCTCCTGCAGACTGGACTCTAGAGGGACCAACAGTGTCTAAGTGCAAGAACTATCCAAGTGCATCGGTCATCACTATTGTAAGAGGTGGATGAGAAGCATCAACCATCATACTATATCTATAGGGTGAACAAATTAGGTCCTTACAACTCTTAAGCTTAGGCAAACCTCTATTAAGATCTATGCTATTGACTCTAGCTAAGTGACCAAAGCCTATATGACTGAGCCTATGATGCCACATTGTTAGTTCAAGAGAATTAGAAGCCATAAGACATCTAGGACTAGAGCTGGGAGGGACAATAAAATCAACACTAGACCTTCTCTAACATAGAAATCCTAAACATAAACTCACTAGAGGAATCTAGAACCTGGCACTCACCTTTCTTAAATGTCATCTCTAGACCATCATATAAAAGCTGGGAAACAAAAAGCAAGTCATACCTTAGCTTACTTACCAAACCGATATCCTTTAGCATGAACTTGTCCTGGTAGAAGCATCTCCAATGTGGTCAACTCATCACCGGATGCATAACTAAGGGAGGAGAGCCAACAAGAATCTCCTGTCATATATCGAGGAGACCCAGAGTCAACAAGCCACATGTCCTCTTTCCTCGCTCGATGGACCAACAGGGCAAAAGCAAAACACATCAGTGCCTCAGTACGAGGGTTAGAAATAAAAAGACTTAGAAATCTAGTACTGAGCCACACAAGGAGTAGGGATAGCAATAATAGCAGTAATAGAGCAATTACTATGAAAATCATGAAGATGCACATGAGAACCATCTAGACCACTCCGAATCGGCCTACCAAAAGACTGGCACTCTGCCTATCTAGAGTACAATCAATTTGACGAGTTTCCTCCATTCAGAGATGACATCATGCTCGAGGAAGAGCAAAGCGATGAAATAAGCTATATGCATGTCGATCATTGTGAAGGGTTTTATTTAAAAGGAAATAGCTAAGTGTAATCAATGATCCCACACAGCGAACACCTATTTGGAAATTATTGCAATGTAATCATAATTAAGAAACTCGACATGTAATTATGGAACTATTCCATTTATGATTATGCTTCCTTTTTCAAGGGCATGGATAACATGCATTTCTTGAGGCTAGTAGAAAAAGAGGAAGCTATCACAAGCAATTTAGCGGAACAAATCATCTGTAATAATTCTATCGCAGACGGTTCTATAATGGAACCGTCTGTGATTGGCATATCATAGACGGTTCCATAATGGAACCGTATGTGATATGTGGCATATCAGACATTTCTATAATGGAACCGTCTGTGGTATTATAACAGACGGTTCCATAATGGAGCCGTCTGTGATAGTTCCTCTACAAATATGCCCTGCTAGGTTTTATGCTCATTCCTCACTCACGCACTCTGTCTCTCGCCGCCCTCCTAGGTTTTGCTCACTCGTGATGCGGCCTCTCCTCCCGACACCGCCTCTCCCTCCCGATGTCGAGCACCTCTCCCTCCCGACGCCACCTCTCCTCCCGACACCGTCTCTCCCTCCTAACACCAGCCGCCTCTCCCTCCAAACGCAATGAATCCTCTCGACACTGCCTCTCCCTCCCAACGCCGACCACCTCTCCCTCCCGACGCCTCCTCTCCTCCCGACACTGCCTCTCCTCCCTAAGGTATGAATCCTAAATCCACTATGGGTTCGAATATTAGCTCAATGATGATACTGGTCTAATACTAAAATTTGATATTCAAGCTTGAGCTCTAAATTGTTACTATTACTATCATATATTAATCTTGTGGTCTGTCACTTTTGGAATAGTTAGCTAATTTATTTTGTGATCTTTAGTACTTCATGATATATGATTTACTTGTTAGCTAATTCGGTTTGCTATCAAACTTGTTGAATATGTGATTGTATTGCTAGGAGTATATTAAGTTGACGTACTGTCTTGTGATCACTACCTTTGCCTTCCTACTGGCCGAAAGTTTAATTGATGAATTTATGCTTGGTAGATAGGCAATTTGTTATTTAAGAGTTCAAGGTTTGAATCTCATTTGGTATATCCAATTAGTAAAGAGTATAGACCATAGTAGCGGGACAGCCAAGATTAATTCTTGTGTAACCCTGCATCTAAAAGCACTAAACTAAAATTTGAGCTTTATGTTAATTTTAGTTTATTCCCCTATTCTTGAGAATGCTCTTTATGCTCATTCCAGCCGTCATCATACCTCCTGCTTTATGTTTATACTTTTAATGACATGGTAGAATTACATGTTTATATGCAAGTTTTTTCATTTACATGCTGCTGCAAATGTGCTTTGATCAAATTTAATTATGCTTGAATATATATATATATATATATATATATATATATATATATATATATATATATATATATATATATATATATATATATATATATATATTACTACAAGATGAGGAGGATTTCGTGTTATTGATACAAGATCTATTTGAAATGGCATGTGATCCTTCCAAAGGGACCTTTTAGCAATAATATATACCACGTAGACCTTCAAAGGGCATGAAGCAAATTACGCACTTTAGTATGTCAGGTTCTATGAAGTAAGTTATGGCCGTTGTCTCAATGCGCAGCATAATGAGGAGGAAAAGACTACGGCCATAACCAACTTCATAGAACTTGAGACACTGGTGTGTATCATTAGCACTCATACATGACTGTGTGCACATCTATTATTCAAACCCTTAGAAAGTATATGGCATCTTTTACCCCAAGTCACATGCCTGTGGCAAGGTGTGGCCTTACTTTTTTGCTTTTCTCTTTCACTTCTTTTACTTACTTGTAATGTAACATTTGGCCTGATCAGCTCGTTATGTAAACTCTACTCAATATGGGTTATTTAAACTATGAAATGTAATATAAATATTTGGTATGATTTATACGATATATTAGTATGATCCATCAACATATATGTGTGTACTATCTACTGATCTAATGAATAGTGTGGTAGAAACACAGAGGATTCTAGATTACTAATCCAGGGTCGGACAATAGACATGATGACAAAATCGGATCATACTTTAACACTGTCAATCGAGTAAAATTTGTGCGGAAATCAGTTGAATAACAGATTTTCTATACATCACACGAGGTTTGACGAGACGATAGTAGCTGCAACTGCTCTCTCAAGGATTTGTGGGTAGCGACATCGACCCCTTGTGGCTCCAGCTGCGTGAAGGAGGTGTTGGGATACTGGGTAAGCTACACTAGCGCAAATTAAAATTTTCTACCACATAAATCAGGAAGCCATGCGAGTAAAAGATCATGGATCATTATCACTAGACGCGCAGTGCAGCATAAGAAGAGTTGAAGCAGCCCCATTCAACGTAGAGTGCATCTATGTAGTAGACGTAGTCGAACGTCCAACGTCCTGATCAACGTCTTTGGTAGGCGATTGTCCTCGAGCGGTAGCCGATCCCCCACTAACCAACCGTCTCCTCCTTGTGATCATCCCAATCAGTGCCGCAGTCGTAGAAGTGCCTCTACCATAGTCTACATGTCTAGAGAGTGAACACCGTGCATCAGTGTGCTAGCACCAGCTTGCACGGCAAGGCCTATGAGAGGTGGCGGTTAGGGTTTTGGTGGGTATGTTAATTGCACGCAACCCTTAGCCCATGCACCCCTTTATATAGAAACTCCGACTGGATCCAACACGAGTAGAGATTATATCTTACTAAGAATCTAGTATCCAGACCCTTACTATTCTAACTCATTAAGTGTGTGACCCAGTAGGTTCATGTATACTTGGTTGTAACTCGAAAATACTATTCCGATCACTAGTTAGAAGCGGTCTCTAGCAGGACATATCGACCTCCAAACATACACAAAGATCAATCTAGATGAACCTTATGCAATACGATATGTAACCAGGTCCTAGTCACTCACAATAAGCTCATAAGTCCTTACGACCAGATCATATATAGTCACGACCAGTTCGCATCCCCATACAACTAGGTCGTAGACTAGTCTATGATATGTTCGATCAGCTCATGACTAGTTAATATCTCCATACGACCATATTGCATCCGGTCGGACCAATTGATCTGTTTACGTATTCTCCTTTTGCCTCACAAAATTCGATCGAACTCCATGTGAGAAACGAGTCATCCTTCGACCACTTGTGGCATGGCCATGCATTTTCTTTATCTAACAATATCGAGGTGTTCAGATATATCTCTCTTGTTATGAAGGAGGAGCAAGTTACATATCCGACCAGTCACTTTTCTCTGCATGTTTCATAGTATACCCGAAAGCTATCTTTACAACTACCCAGTTATGGTGTAGCATTTGCCAACTCATAAGTGCGCTATTACGTATGTAGAAAACTATGCTGATATTGGGTACAAGGATTATAAATTATCAGTGCTTGAGACCAACTAATAATACATAAAACATAATAATCTGAACAATCTTAAGGTAGGTCAATCCAACACTATGTTCTCTAATATATGACTATATTATTAATTTGATATCCCCATATCTATGATTAGTGAAACGTGGTCATCAATCAATGCATGTACTAGTCTATAATTCACTGGTGGGCCAAGCCAACACCACGTTCTCTAACATGTATCTATATTATTGATTTAATATTCCCATATCTATGATCGATGAAACATGGTTATCAATAAATGCATGTGTTGGTCTATAAGTCACTGTTGTTTTGACCAGTGATATCTGACCAAAGATTCTTTTACAATGATATCATATAACAAATAAAGAGTTTCACCAACAATTCACATACTTGATAATCTTTATAGATGATAAATCATTCAAAAAATATAATAATATTTATTTAAAGAGTATAAATATAGAAGTAATATAATCATCTTTATAGTTGTCTCAGAAGTATATTAATAGAGGTGCCTCACCCTGTTCTTTTTGGCTGCGGCTTATGGCTTTTGGCTGAATTTTTTGAATTTTGGCTGTTTATGGTACAGATTACGGAGAGACAGATACTCACTTGTGATTTTGATTGGTACAGATGTTAGGCTTTTAACGTGTAGATCGTTTAACTTGTAGACCCTGTCTTAAGAAAATACTCTGTTTAAAAGTTAGGTACTATAGCAAAAACTAAAAGTCACTTTTAGAAGTCGAAAAGAACAGGGCCTTTAATTGGTGGTGCCAAATGCCACCCCAGCTTCTCCCTCCGACGTCAGAAGCGGCAGCCCCCTTTATGCGGCGCTGTGTGGGAGAAGGCACGCCGTGTTATATGTAGTGTGTATACAAGAAGTCTCTCGTGCTCTTGTGGTACACATGCGACGTGGTAGAACAGTGTATAAATACACACATGAATATGAGGCGGCGGGTACAAAAGAACAGAGTACAATTAAGTGTTTTTAGGTGGCAGTGGCACTACGATTCATCTCTTATACCATTCCTAAAAAACAAATTAAGCAAGAATGCAGAAAAATATATTGAGAAAAATATTATGTGAATAGCTCCTAATTCATGGTTACGGCCTTGCCTCCGCAGCAAAAACTAATTTGAGCATATATTAACTATAAATTGCTTATCTTATCATATTCGATCAGCCGTTCTTTTCATTTGCTGATCTTTGCTATTGTAGAGTATTATTCCTTCCGTTATTTTTAATGTTGTTTTAAAATCTTTTAAGATTACCTTTAATATACGGAAAAATATTCGGATTTGTTACGTGAAAGTGATATTATTATATTTGTTACAAAAAATATATTTCATATAATTATATTTTTAATAATCTTTGCTTATATATAATGAGAAAAATTAATATCAAATATGTATATTCAAGAACATATTTATGTTTAAAACGATAAATAAAGAAGATAGAGATATATTTCAGAGCAATAAAGGCTGGATCGTGTAGGAGCATTTAGGTAAATACTGTATCTTTTTTGGTAGCTGTTCCCATTGATGTGATGTTGCTAGGTCCATATAATTACAAATCGACAACTTTGTGCCTAATATCTGTGTCAACCAAAATCGCAAGCGAGTATCGATCTTTCTCTCTATAATTTTTATCGTAAACAATTAAAATTCAAAAATTTCAACCAAAATACATAAACTGCAGCTATATCAAACAAGCCCATAATTATGAATCGACAACTTTGTGCTTTGATTTTCTGCGCTCAGAAGAGGTTGCTCAGCCACAAAGAACTGCAGTGAATCAAATTAAGAAGGCAATTGGAAAGTTTTAACATTTTATCTTTTGAACTTTCGAAGCTACACATGTATTACGCCGAGTCCGATCCTCCTAAGACGCTAACACTCCGAGTCAGCTCTCCCGCGCGCACAACCGATTCCGACTCGACTCAAGCTCAACTTGAGTCCGATTCGGTCCACGTCTCCTTGTGGAGGCGGTTGGCACCCTGCATGCCATCAACATATAAGCACACAGCAGCAACTAGTTGTACGTGAGTTTTAGTAGCTTTCCAAACTGCAAGCTCTTGACTCGACCGGCGATCAATGGCGCTGTCACCGTCGAGCCCACGCTCCCCGCCGAGAAAGCGAACCGGGGTCATCGCTCCCACCATCGACCGCAACGACGGCGACCTCCCAACGGACGAGCTGCAGGAGGTGCTGCTGCGGATGCCGTCCAAGCCGCTCTGCCGCCTCCGCACCGTCTGCCAGGCGTGGCGGTCCCTGCTCTCCGACCCGCTCTTCCTCGCCGCCCACGCGCCCCGCTGCCACGCGGACTCCCTCCTCGTCGTCGCCGTCCGCCACGCCACCGACCACTTCCGCGTCGATACCAACCTCATGGACGTGTCCACCGGCACCGTCGTCAAGCGGCTGGACGGGCTGAGCAATGGCACTCGGCATCTCTGCGCGGGCGGCGGCCTGCTCTGCCTCGTCGGCGCCAAGGATGGAACAGTCCAGGTGCTCAACCCGGTCACTGGCGCCATGACTGACCTCCCAGGCGACAAGACGGCACACGGTTACTTCACCTCATCGTACTCGTTTGGGCAGGTGCCCGCCACGGGAGAGTACAAGCTGCTCCACATCTACAACGACGCAGGCGAGAAGTCGTGCGAGGTCTTCACCATCGGCGGCCGCCACAGCCACGGACAGCAGTGGAGGCCAACGCAGAGCCCTCCGACGCGCGTCGAGTCGATCTACAGGCGCAGGGCGGTCGTCCATGGCGTCGCCTACTTCTTGTCCTCCCAACAGAACGGCCCCCACGGCTCTGACTCCGGCGTCCACGGCATCGCTGCGTTCGACCTCGAGACGGAGGAGTGGAGGCCGGTGACTCTCCCCGGAGGCTGCCATGCCCACATCTCGCATCTGAGCTTAGCCGAGCTGAACGGCTGCCTAGTCACGGTGCACCACAACTACCGCCACAACACCATGGACCTGTGGTCCCTGACGGACTTGGAGAAGGGGACGTGGTCAAGGACGCACTCCCTGCGTCTTGACTCGGTTCTGCGCGGTCGGGAGAGGACGTACAACCCGATGACGGATCAACTGGTTGGGCGCGACCGCGAATGCATCGCGCAGCCATTGATGGCGTTGGACGACGGGAGGATTGCGCTCTGGGCGGGAGGACTGAAGGGCGTGGTGGTGCGGGTGTATGATCCAAGAACGGACGCTTGTGAGGAGGTGGCGGAGATGGGGCGGCGCTCTAGTATCGTTGGGCTCTATACAGGGAGCCTCCTGGGCTTGGTGGGAGGCAAGGGTGTGGTAGGGTAGGGCGCACAAGAGAACAGGGTTCATGTGTTTGTAGATCGACTTATTAGTTATTAGACGATTGGATCACACTTTAGCCATTCATTTTCTTAGTTCTTTGCATGGAAAACATTCATTCGTTTGTTACGTTTTCTTTTGCATTGCTATGTTTTTTTTTCTGAATTTTCCTAGAATCTAATCCCCGGACGCTCAGTCTGAAGCCTTTAAATTCTTTTTGAGTCTTAAGCCTTAAATAGCACCGACCATAATTTTTTTTAGAAATGTCCCTAGCTTATGTTCATAACACAGTGTTAAAGTGTGCGAGAACCTAACTTTTACATTGATAGCCTTATATGAATAATTTGTCACTATAAGTCTTTGAGTAAATGAATATCAGGAGCTCTTATATGCCACCTGGCCGGTGCGTAGCGCCCTTGCCGCCCACGTAGTCTGGGTGCGACGCACATGCCTTCTTTTCAAGTCATCTCTCTACTTACTAAAAGATATAGAGAACACTGACTTATTTGCTGAACAATTTGATTAAATTTCAACAGACATTTGTGTTGAAATTAGCCCCTGATGATAAAGGTGGTGATGAGCTGAACAAGAAACTAATTGTTGATGGCGCTAATGGCATTGGTGGGCTGAAGCTTGAAGAAATAAAGACAAAAGTTGCTAGATTAGATGAAAAACCCCAAAATTTCAAACCAAAAATTTTCCTTGATTTTCGCTGGGTTTTTGAGTGAAATTCGAAAATTTTCCTTTTCGGGAAAGTTCTCCCCGGAATCCGCCTTCCTCTTTCGGCCTTTCCGTTTTCTCCTCTCTTTGGCGCTTTTCCCTTTTCCTTGCCTCTCCCGCCGGTTGGCGCCACCCTTCCTTTTCGCCTCCTCCCCTCCCTGGCGCTCGCGCCCCCTCCCCGTGGGCGCCGTTTCCCTCCCCGCTTCCCTCCGTTCCCGAGCGCTCGCTTCTCCTCTCTCCCGGCGGCGCCTCCTTTGCTCTCGCTTCTCTCTCGCGACGCTGCTGCGCGCGCTGCGCGCTGCGCCGCCCAGCTCCACCCTCCGCGCCCGCGGTTTCCTCCGCGCCAGCACCGCCCCGTCAACCCCGGTCCGAATGGGTGGATGCTCGCGCTGCCGCCGCGCTCGCCTCGTCCCGCCGCCGGTGGCCGCCATCTCCTCCTCGCGGGCGACGCGCCCGCCCATGCCGCCCCGACCACCTGCTTCCGTCGCGTCGCCATCGCTTTGTGCAGAGCCGACGTCACCCCGTCCCATCCCGCGGAGAGACTCCCCACCAGCTCCTGTACCTCCTCCTTGACCCGCAAGCCGCGCCGAGCCTTCTCCCGCACGGCTTCGCCCTCCCTCCGCCCGGGGTATAAAAACCCTCTTCTGCCTCCCCGTTTCTCCTTTGCTTCCCTAACCACCCCAACCCTCTCTTTCGCTTCCTGCCACTCCCAGCTACCTCCCGAAGCAGCCAATTGAAGTTCCATTACCCGAAGCTCCGTCGCTGCTCTTCCCTGCGCCGACGACCCCCGTGAGCGGATCTCCTCTCCCATCCTTGCATTTCTCGATTCCTTTCGCTGGTAGTACCCTCACTACTCCCTAATCGCCGCGGTGTACTTGCTTGTCCAGGAGGAACTTCGAGGAGCTCCGGCACCGTTGTGCACCACCGGCCGAAACACCCTCCCCGTGGCCAGCTCTCCAGAAAGCTCCTCGACTTGAACCACCACCGCCATTGTATGCCCCAAACTCCCTTCACCGTGAGATCACCGCCAATCGAGCTAATTTCCCGCCGGTGACCCCTCTCACCGTCAGAGAGCCGAACCTCCCCCTTTCGCCTCCTGCCTTCTCCATGGGTCCTCTCACCTCCCAAGGCCCAAAAATGAGCTCCCCGTGTGGAGTAGCACCCAGTGGAGGTCTCCCCGGCCATCGGAGGCCATCGCCGCGCCGAAGCACAGCAGCTCCGCCGCCTCTACCCCTCCACTGCGCACGCACGGTTGGAGGAGGACGATGACCGACGTGGCCCCTCCCCCGCCGATCGATCTCCCCGTTGCCGTTTAAATGTCGTCCGTCCGATCGAGCCGTACCATTTCGGCCACCCCTTTATATCACCGCCGTCCGATCCTCCCCCTTGCTGCATCGTGTCCGCCCGCTCGCATCTCCGCGTGTCGTCCATCCGAGCCGCCTCCGCGTGGGCCGCCTTCCTTTGGCTCGCGCTGCTTCCCGACGCGCTCGCCATGCGCGCTGCCGCCAGAGGCCACGCTGCCGCTGGCCGCGGCCGCCAGTGCCGAGCCACACTGTTGCTGTGGGCCGGCTAGCATTGTTCACACCGATTTTTCAGTGATTTATCAATTTCCAATATTCCAGAAAATCCAAATAAATCCTAGAAAATCACAGAAAATCCCAAAAATTTCCAAATTTCACCACTTTGCTCCATTTGATGTCCTGAACCCCTTTTTGGCCTCCACTTCCACAAATTCATTCTAGATAAATTCCTAAAATTCTATTTGGAGGATTTATGCATTTTACTCCTTTTTAAATAGTTTATGTTTCCTCGCTTGATTAGTCTCAAGCCGGATTTATGTTATTTTCAGTGTTTGCGCTAGTGTCGGAGATTCCGGAAGCTCAAGTGCAGTCGCAGGATCCAGGAGCTTCTACGTTCAAGCAAGCCGAGTTCGTCCCGGTTTACGGCAAGTCACAAGTCCTTGATCATATTGCAACCCATGTTGTCTAATTATGCTATTATGTTATTTGCATTGAGCTAATTCTGAAATGTTAGTTCGAAAGTAAAATAAAATGTTTAGAATGACATATTATGTAGTTAAACCTACCACCGACAAATGCCATGTTAAATTTGTTGCCATGCCTTTGTAACCCTAGAAATAATTATCTGTTAATCTAGATAACTGTAGGTTATTATTGCCATGCAAAGTGTTACACTAATAAGGTTGTGGCTGTGGGCCAATAGAATTTGGAAAACCCGACTCTAAGGTAGGGTGGTATGGGACACCGTATCTTAGAGCGGAGAGTGCCGGCGTGCACAAGGTAGGGTAAGGGTTGGGGGAGAGCCGCGAGACGGTCTTTGCCCACCTCTTACCCTAGGGCTGGAGTAGGGTAAGGGTGAGTGGGAAACCGCGAGACGGCCCACGCCCACCGCTTGCCTTAGTTTGGGTCGCGGGCCCGTGAGGTTGCGGACTGTGAAAAGATAAGGACCAAACCCTTACGCTGAACAAATGTCACGGTGATCGCCAACCACGGGAGTTGACTTGTCAACACTTGTCTAGTAGCTGCTCAACTCGATTGAAACTCTACAGAGGTTTAGCAATGAGGTTAGGCAAGCCACGCTATGGTGCCTAACAACGGTAGAGTTCACTCGGCGGCACCGCCTTCTCTTGTGTGGGTGTGTGTGTGTGAGCCGGACTGAGTGAATTCTCTACCGGTAGAGCCTATATAAAGAGTTGAGCAAAGAAACGACCGGCTTTCTTAACTCGTCGCGGGAGTTAAGGGATCGTGTGGGTAAAGCTGAGCAAACTCTGTAGAGTCAAATAAATGGTATTCGAATACGCCGTGCTCCCGGTCAATGGAGCTGTGTCACTTGGGTGATTCTAGCCGCGAAGCTTAAGTAGTTTTGTACATGCTTTAACTTGGTTAGTTGGTTAATTAACTTTTGTTGAACCCCCCCTTGAGATCTTGAGAAGTAGTTTTGGGTCCATTTTGTAAAAATATTTGCAAATAAAACTGCATCCACTCAAAGTAATAAACCAAATATACTCCCTTCCTCTGTTGATCCGCAAGTAGTAAGTTAGGGTTTCTTGTGATTTGCTAAATGCGGGTCGGAGTACTCAGCTTGCTAAATGCCACGTATACGTAAGAAAAGAAGGCAATTCAAGATTTCGTGTTAAGAAGGTTTCCCCGTCGAGGACGTCCCGGAGGATCTCTTCTTCGACGAGGACCCGTGGCTTTAGGTCTTCGCCGCGCTCAAGCGGATTCTGGAAGTTTCTTGTAATGTATCTATACTTTGGGCTTGCACGCCCCGCTGTCAAAAACTGGATGTTAATCCTTATCTGAAATATATGCTGGACTTTTTGTTGTAAGCATGCAATGGTATACTCTTGCGCGACATTCCATAACTGTTCATGCGTGAATAGTTGCAGAGTGCCATGTCCGTACGCGCCCCTGGAAACGGGGGCGTTGCAAGAAGTGGTATCATAGCAGACTCTTGACCGTAGGTTGAGACCTAAGGCAAACTAGGAAGCGATTTTATCGCAAAACTTAATTTAAAGCCATAAAAAGGGTTTACGAAAAATATAAGTATTATTGCTGTCTTTTCCCTCTCTTGCTGCTACCTTATCTATCCTAGTTTATTTCTGCTTAAGTTTTACTGTTGCAAAATATTTACTGCTTCTCTTGTCTAGCTTCAAAATTTCGCTTCTCGGCAGCTGGAGGAGTAGCCGTTGTTCGCTAAGTCTAGACTGACCCTAAGTTGTAGTAGTGCTTTTGTAATGTAAAGCAGGTATAATCATGAACCCTAAGTGGTCTGTGTACCACTTGCATATTGTAAATTCATGTTCATTATCCTTGTATGTTGTTTGCTTAATTATCAGTAATTCCCCTGTGTTCAAAGTTTTCTCCTGTCCCTTTCACTCTCGTTCTTACCTCTTTCGCCCTATACTTACCTTGAAATTCAAAGTCTTACTTATCCCCTCTTATTCTCCAAAGCCTCTGCAAAACTGATCTCAAGTCCCCAATTGGCAGATGGATCCAGCACAGCAGAGTGGTCAGACCAACGGGCAGGGTGCACCTGCCACAGATCAAGCAACAGTTGCCAGCACGATAGCAATGATGGAACAGAACCATTACCCAGGAGAGTTACAGCCACCATTCATTGTCAAGGTGACACCTGAAGAGTCAATGTCAACATCAAGCGCAACTACATTGAAGTTTACAGCATTCCTGCAAACTCAACCCCCAAAATTCCCTTCAACCACAGAGTCACTGAATGCAGATAACTGGTTACGAGATATTGAGAGAAGAATGAATACTATCCAATGTACAAATAAGGAGAAGGTTCTTTTCGTCACCTATCAGTTGTCCGAGCCCGTAATTACATGGTGGAATGCTATCCAGTGGATGCACCCTAAGGAGGAAGATATTTCATGGGAAGACTTTGTGAAGAGATTTCATGAAGCCTGCATTTCTCCTGAGGTTATCACAAGAAGATATTAGGATTTTCTTAACCTTCAACAAGGAGAGAACTCCATCACAGCATATCTACAACAATTTCATCAGTTATCCCAGTATGCTCAAGAGGAAACTAACACCGAAGCTAAAAGGATGGAGTACTTTATGAAAGGTCTACGTCCCAATATGAAGCAACGCCTTCAGGCCATGAAGTTTTCAAGCCTATTGAGCCTGGTTGATCGAGCTCTACAGATAGAAGAAAGACCAGGTTATGTGAAAGTTATGAAACAAAAGAAGCCCTCGCATTTGGCACAAACAGCTTGTTTTCACTGCGAACAGGATGGGCATTATCGTGACAAATGCCCACTGAAGTCCTTACCCAAAGAAGAAGCCAAAGAGCAAGCAAAGAGGCAGACATCATCATCCCGCCTGCCACCGATGGAAGAAGATGAATCTTACCCTAAGAGGACCAGAATGGAGGATGACGGAAAGCGTAAGTCAGCGCACAAGTCTCAGTCTTCACACAATGCTCAGCGAAGCAAGACCACGGGATCACCCTCATTTCGATCCCAACCCTTCCGTCAGTTTGTGACAATACCGAAGACCCAGTCCGGACAGTCTCGGCGAGATGCCACTCCTCACCACTCGCCATCGAGTGCCTCACTGCGTGGCAAGCATCTTGCTAGCAGCTGTCCACGAAGAATGATGCATGCTTCCATTGTGGAGAGACTGACACTACAAGCATCGTTGTCCCAGAGGAATTTGTCATCGAAGCGGCTAAACTCCAAGCCCAAAACCAGAGATACCAAGAAAATATGAGCTATGTAGACCAAGAAGTAGGATGATGTCCTTTTTGGTTATCCTTTTGTAAACCAGTTGGAAGAACTTAATGGTTTGTCTGTAAATTACTTTAACTAAAACTTGTGGAAAAATTATGAAGGTGTATGAAAACCATTTGTGTAAAGTGAACTGGATTCGAAGATTATGTTGTAACAAAGTCAATCCCAGCAAACCCAATCATATCCAACCTTGGTACGACATAATTCATCCAAGCGGGAACCTTCACCACACACGCAAGGATGATGTACAGGTACAAGTCAATCTAGAAGAAGTTAAAGCAGATTTGCTGCAGCCAGGTATGCAAGGATTAGATGCCATTTTGGGCATGAACTGGCTAGCCCAGAACAAAGGCAAGGTAGATTGTGTGATCAAAACGGTATCATTAGTAAACCCTTGAAGGTCAGAAAGTGGGAAAAAAACAAAACAAAACAAAAACAACAAGAAGTAATGAAGGATGCAAGAAAGCGCATGATCAACATGCTAGCAGTTACACCAGATCAAGTGCCAGTAGTGCAAGAATACCCCGATGCGTTTCCGGAAGAATTACCGGGCAGACCCCTGTTAGACAAGTAGAACTTGCCATAGAGTTGATTTCAGGCACAAAACCAATTGCCAAGCATCGATACAGAGTGTCAGCTAGTGAGTTGAAGGAGCTAAAGAAACAGTTAGATGAATTTCAAGAAAAAGAATTTATACGACCAAGTATTTCACCTTGGTCGGCCCCAGTTCTGTTTGTAAAGAAGAAAAATGGCGAGCTGAGAATGTGTGTCGATTACAGAGGTTTGAATGCTGTCACGATCAAGAACAAATATCCCCTCCCCAGAATTGATGACCTGTTTGATCAACTCAAAGGAGCCAAAGTATTCTCCAAAATTGACTTGCGCTCGGGTTACCATCAGCTCAAGATCCGAGAGCAAGATCAAGAGAAGACAGCCTTCATCACCAGATACGGATCATTTGAGTTCACGGTCGTGCCCTTTGGTTTAAACAATGCGCCAGCTTATTTCATGAATCTTATGAATCTGGTGCATATGGACCAATTGGACAGATTCGTGATAGTCTTCATTGATGATATTCTGAGATATTCAAAGAATGAAGAAGAGCACAAGGAGCATTTACACATGGCACTGATCAGATTGAGAGAGCATCAGTTGTATGCCAAGTTTGACAAATGCAGCTTTTGACTGAAGAAAGTCGCTTTCTTGGGTCACATTATATCAGAAGATGGAGTCAAAATTGATCCAGAAAAGATTTCAGCAGTTATGGAATGGAAGCAGCCCAAGACCGTGACTGAAGTGAGAAGTTTCCTTGGATTGGCGGGCTATTATCGCCGATTCATAGAAGGTTTCTCAAGAATCTCTCGCCCACTCACTCAACTATTGAAGAAGGACAAGCCCTTCACATGGACAGATGCTTGTGAAGAAAGTTTTCAGTTGTTGAAGACCCAATTTGACAACAACACCAGTACTGATTCTGCCCAACCCAGAGAAAGAGTTTCAAATTTATTGCGATGCTTCAAAACAAGGGTTGGGATGTGTGCCTATACAAGATGGAAAAGTTGTTGCCTATACTTTGAGACAACTGAAGCCACATGAAGAAAACTACCCGACACACGATTTAGAGCTAGCAGCTGTGGTGCATGCACTCAAATTTTGGCGGCACTACCTGCTAGGGAATCGTTGTGAGATGTCCTCAGATCACAAGAACTTGAAATACTTGTTCACACAGCCAGAGTTGAATATGAGACAACGAAGATGGCTAGAGTTGAACAAAGACTATGACATTGATCTCCAATATCAACCGAGCAAAGCAAATGTAGTGGCCGATACCCTTAGACGAAAGGCTCGTCCAAGCAAAGTCAGCACGACAGAGTACCCACCAGAGTTGCGATGAGATATCCTACGACTAAATTTGGTAATCACTGAGCAAGGCATTATGGCAGCATTAGAACTTCAATCGTTGTTGACAGATCAGATTAAGGCAGCGCAAGATGAAGTTATAGAGATTCAAAAACTGAAAAAGGACATTCAAGAAAGAGATTCATCAGAATATGCGGTAGACGAGCATGGAATCCTTACTTTTCGTGATCACTATTGTATACCCGACAAGGAGTTAAAAGAGTTGATTCTATCCGAAGCCCATTCGTCTCAGTTCTCAATTCATCCAGGAGGTACCAAGAGGTATCAAGACTTGAAGAAGAAGTATTGGTGGAATCTGATGAAGAAAGAAGTGGCAGAGTATATAGCTAAATGTGATGTCTGCCAGCAGATCAAGAAGGACCACCAAAAACCATTAAGATTGTTGCAGCCTTTGCCAATATCCGAATAGAAGTGGGATCGCATTGGAATAGACTTCATTACTGAACTTCCCAAGACTCGTGAGGAATATGATGCTATCTGGGTCATTGTTGATAGACTGACCAAGGTGGCTCATTTCCTCCCGATTAAGCAAACCTACTGGAAGGACAAGCTTGCCAAGTTGTAGTTGACCAGAATAGTGACACTCCATGGAGTTCCAAGGAAGATTGTGTCAGATAGAGGAGCACGGTTTACATCCAAGTTCTGGGAGAAATTACATGAAGCTATAGGCACCAACTTGAATTTCAGTTCAGCATATCACCCTCAGACAGATGGACAGACAGAGGGAACAAATCAGATTTTTAAAAGATATGATGAGAGCTTGTGCAATTGTGTATGGTGCAGCATGGACTATTTGCCTACCATTCGCTCAATTCTCCTATAACAATAGCTATCAAGTCAGTATCCAATAGCACCATTTGAAGCACTTTGTGGCAGAAAATGTAGAACCCCACTGAATTGGTCAGAAACAGGTGAACGCCAACCCATTGGCCCTCATATTGCTCAAGATGCAGAAGCACATGTTCGAATTATCAGATAAAGACTCAAGATTACACAAGACCGACAGAAGAGCAACGCAGATAACCGCAGGAAGGATTTGAGCTTTGAAGTTGGATACTTCGTCTACATCAAGGTCACACCATTCAAGATAGTTAAGAGGTTTCAGGTGAAAGGCAAATTGGCACCAAGATATGTGGGACCGTTTCAAATTATCGGAAGAGTTGTAGAAGTAGCTTATCAAGTGCAGCTTCCGTCCAACCTGTCAAGAATTCACAATGTGTTCCGTGTATCTCAGCTTCGAAAGTGTCTACGACAGCCAACAGATGAAGTGCCACTGTCAGATATTGAATTGCAGGATGATTGCACATATACTGAAGAACCACTACAAATACTTGAAATTTCAGAGAGGCAGCTCGAAACAATAACGTCAGATTTTGCAGAGTACAGTGGAAGAATCATACAGCAGACGAGGCCACCTGGGAACGAGAGTCAGACTTGCAGCGAGATTTTCCCAACTTACTCCCTGGACCAAGTTAATCTCGGGGTCGAGATTCTTTTAAGGGGGGTAGGTTGAAAAACCCCAAAATTTCAAACCAAAAATTTTCCTTGATTTTCGCTGGGTTTTTGAGTGAAATTCGAAAACTTTCCTTTTCGGGAAAGTTCTCCCCGGAATCCGCCTTCCTCTTTCGGCCTTTCCGCTTTCTCCTCTCTTTGGCGCTTTTCCCTTTTCCTTGCCTCTCCCGCCGGTTGGCGCCACCCTCCCTTTTCGCCTCCTCCCCTCCCTGGCGCTTGCGCCCCCTCCTCGTGGGCGCCATTTCCCTCCCCGCTTCCCTCCGTTCCCGAGCGCTCGCTTCGCTCCCTCTCCCCGCTGGCGCCTCCCTTTGCTCTCCGCCTTCTCCTCGCGCACGCACGCTAGCGCTGCGCGCTGCGCCGCCCAGCTCCACCCTCCGCGCCAGCACCGCCCCGTCAACCTCGGTCCGAATGGGTGGATGCCCTCGCGCCGCATCGCCTCGCTCCTGCCCTGGTCCCGCCTGCCAGTGGCCGCCATCTCCCCTCCCCGCGCGTGGAAGCGCCTCCGCCCATGCCGCCCCGACCACCTGCTTCCGTCGCGTCGCCATCGCTTTGTGCAGAGCCGACGTCACCCTGTCCCATCCCGCGGAGAGACTCCCCACCAGCTCCTGTACCTCCTCCTTGACCCGCAAGCCGCGCCGAGCCTTCTCCCGCACGGCTTCACCCTCCCTCCGCCCGGGGTATAAAAACCCTCTTCTGTCTCCCCGTTTCTCCTTTGCTTCCCTAACCAGCCCAACCCTCTCTTTCGCTTCCTGCCACTCCCACCTACCTCCCGAAGCAGCCAATTGAAGTTCCATTACCCGAAGCTCCGTCGCCGCTCTTCCCTGCGCCGGCGACCCCCGTGAGCGGGTCTCCTCTCCCATCCTTGCATTTCTCGATTCCTTTCGCTGGTAGTACCCTCACTACTCCCTAATCGCCGCGGTGTACTTGCTTGGCCAGGAGGAACTTCGAGGAGCTCCGGCACCGTTGTGCACCGCCGGCTGAAACACCCACTCCGTGGCCAGCTCTCCAGAAAGCTCCTCGACTTGAACCGCCACCGCCATTGTACGCCCCAAACTCCCTTCACCGTGAGATCACCGCCAATCGAGCTAATTTCCCGCCGGTGACCCCTCTCACCGCCAGAGAGCCGAACCTCCCCCTTTCGCCTCCTGCCTTCTCCATGGGTCCTCTCACCTCCCAAGGCCCAAAAATGAGCTCCCCGTGTGGAGTAGCACCCAGTGGAGGTCTCCCCGGCCATCGGAGGCCATCGCCGCGCCGGAGCACAGCAGCTCCGCCGCCTCTACCCCTCCACTGCGCACGCACGGCTGGAGGAGGACGATGACCGACGTGGCCCCTCCTCCGCCGATCGATCTCCCCGTTGCCGTTTAAATGTCGTCCGTCCGATCGAGCCGTACCGTTTCGGCCACCCCTTTATATCACCGCCGTCCGATCCTCCCCCTTGCTGCATCGTGTCCGCCCGCTCGCTCGCCATCCCGCCCGCTCGCATCTCCGCGTGTCGTCCATCCGAGCCGCCTCCGCGTGGGCCGCCTTCCCTTGGCCTGCGCCGTCTCCCCGCACGCGCTCCCCATCTCCGTTGGCCGCGCGGGCCGCCCAGTGCCAGGCCGCACTGTTGCTGTGGGCCGGCTAGCACTGTTCACACCGATTTTTCAGTGATTTATCAATTTCCAATATTCCAGAAAAATCCAAATAAATCCTAGAAAATCACAGAAAATCCCAAAAATTTCCAAATTTCACCACTTTGCTCCATTTGATGTCCTGAACCCCTTTTTGGCCTCCACTTCCACAAATTCATTCTAGATAAATTCCTAAAATTCTATTTGGAGGATTTATGCATTTTACTCCTTTTTAAATAGTTTATTTTTCCTCGCTTGATTAGTCTCAAGCCGGATTTATGTTATTTTCAGTGTTTGCGCTAGTGTCGGAGATTCCGGAAGCTCAAGTGCAGTCGCAGGATCCAGGAGCTTCTACGTTCAAGCAAGCCGAGTTCGTCCCGGTTTACGGCAAGTCACAAGTCCTTGATCATGTTGCAACCCATGTTGTCTAATTATGCTATTATGTTATTTGCATTGAGCTAATTCTGAAATGTTAGTTCGAAAGTAAAATAAAATGTTTAGAATGACATATTATGTAGTTAAACCTACCACCGACAAATGCCATGTTAAATTTGTTGCCATGCCTTTGTAACCCTAGAAATAATTATCTGTTAATCTAGATAACTGTAAGTTATTATTGCCATGCAAAGTGTTACACTAATAAGGTTGTGGCTGTGGGCCAATAGAATTTGGAAAACCCGACTCTAAGGTAGGGTGGTATGGGACACCGTATCTTAGAGCGGAGAGTGCCAGCGTGCACAAGGTAGGGTAAGGGTTTGGGGAGAGCCGCGAGACGGTCTTTGCCCACCTCTTACCCTAGGGCTGGAGTAGGGTAAGGGTGAGTGGGAAACCGCGAGACGGTCTACGCCCACCGCTTGCCTTAGTTTGGGTCGCGGGCCTGGTGAGGTTGCGGACCAGGTGAAAAGATAAGGACTGAAACCCTTACGCTGAACAAATGTCACAGTGATCGCTCAACCACAGGAGTTGACTTGTCAACACTTGTCTAGTAGCTGCTCAACTCGATTGAAACTCTACAGGAGGTTTAGCAGCGAGGTTAGGCAAGTCGCGTTGCGGGTGCCTAACAACGGTAGAGTTCACTCGAAGCGGCACCGTCTTCTCTTGTGTGGGTGGGTGTGTGTGTGTGTGAGCCAGACCCGAGTGAATTCTACCGGGTAGAGCCTATATAAAGAGTTGAGCAGTGAAACGACCTGGCTTTCTTAACTCTATCGCGGGAGTTAAGGGATCGTGTGGGTAAAGCTGAGCAAACTCTGTAGAGTCAAATAAATGGTATTCGAATACGCCGTGCTCCCGGTCAATGGAGCTGTGTCACTTGGGTGATTCCAGCGGCGAAGCTTAAGTAGTTTTGTACATGCTTTAACTTGGTTAGTTGGTTAATTAACTTTTGTTGAAACCCCCCTTGAGAACTTGAGAAGTAGTTTTGGGTCCATTTTGTAAAAATGTTTGCAAATAAAACTGCATCCACTCAAAGTAATAAACCAAATATACTCCCTTCCTCTGTTGATCCGTGCAAGTAGTAAGTTTGGGTTTCCCTTGTGATTTGCTGAGTACGGGGTCGGAGTACTCAGGCTTGCTAAATGCCACAGATACCAGAAGAAAAGAAGGCAATTCAAGATTTCGTGTTAAGAAGGTTTCCCCGTCGAGGACGTCCTGGAGGATCTCTTCTTCGACGAGGACCCGTGGCTTTAGTTCTTCGCTGCGCTCAAGCGGATTCTGGAAGTTTCTTGTAATGTATCTATACTTTGGGCTTGCACGCCCCGCTGTCAAAAACTGGATGTTAATCCTTATGTGAAATATATGCTGGACTTTTTGTTGTAAGCATGCAATGGTATACTCTTGCGCGACATTCCATAACTGTTCATGCGTGAATAGTTGCGGAGTGCCGTGTCCGTACGCGCCCCTGGAAACGGGGGCGTTACATTAGATATTATCGCTATTTGTTCTTTTTATCATAGAACAGTTAGATGTTATCTATGGGAAAGACAACCAAGCAAACAAAGTATTGCCTACTAGGTTTGGTGTAACTCAAACTGCTTATGCAAATGGGGCATCAACAGAATTTATCAAGAACCTTGGTCTTGAAGTTGTCTTCACATCAACAGGAGTGAAATATCTCCACAAGAAAGCTCTAGAATATGATATCGGTATCTATTTTGAAGCCAATGGACATGGGACAGTACTATTCTTGATGATTTTGTCTCACATTGGAGTCTTTGACGAATGAGCTTTCTCCCATAGCTCTTGGTGAGCTCTTCATGGTTTGTGCAAGCTTTTCTTTTCTTTTCTTTTCTTTTCTTTTCTTTTTTTTTTTGTTGTTGGAGCTGTTTTTCTATGGTGATCTTAATGTTCTTCCCCATTACTTTGCCCTTAGGTTCTCCACAGCACCAAGCTGCCTTGAGATTGTTGGCCACAAGTCGATCAGTTGATTAATCAAGCAGTAGGTGATGCTCTAAGTAGAATGCTTTTGGTAGAGGCTATTCTACAGCATAAGAGATGGTCGTTCCAGAATTGGTGTGACCTGTACACTGATCTGCCCAGTACACAACTGAAGGCAAGTTGTTTTTTTTTAAAAAAATCGTGCAGTATTCCTCTCCATTTTTTTACTAAGACAAGCTTCTTATTACCGTTGTGTTTCAATAATGTAATTGATTTTCTGGTTAAGGTTAAAGATCGAACTGCTGTTGTTACAACTGATGCAGAAAAAAGGGTTTGCCAGCCTTCTGGCTTGCAAGAATTGATAGATAGGGAAGTCGGTGAGTAACATCTTCTTTACTTGTACAATAAATCTTTCTTTTTTAGATCCAATTTCTTATGGAGTGATACTATAGCGCAATCAGAGGAGGTGAATAATTGCCTCCACTTTTTTATACTTGAAAACAAACGTCAAACTAAAAGAAAAGCAATCTAAATTACCGAATGCAGATTTCAACCGCAAATCATTCAACCGCTCGCTATGATCACTTTTGTAGGTAGTTGAAATCCCCCTTGAAAAGCTTCGAACGCTTCGTCGCTCGAACGATCGAACGAGCACAAGCCAAAGATAACACCGTGCTCATAGCACGCCGGATCACGATACGTTAGCACGACGCTGAGAACACAAAAAAGCAATGCTCAGGAAACACGCCACCGATGAACTTTTCTTAGAACAAATCTGATCTATTATTTCTGTATCATATTTGTAGCTACAAAGCATCCTCACAGCACCTCTAAAAACTCTTGCACAAAAAGCCTCGCAAAGCCACTACCAAAACACTTAGCCTGCCTCTATTTTTATATGCAAGAGACATAAACCGTGTTCGACTCAACAACTTGACTGTCATTAGCACACAACCTCACACCACTCTTATACATCCATTGACAAGAACAAAACCACCCACGATCATCAAGCATGTCGTCCACGGCCACACATCCATCGCTTACCACAAAGCAGCTCCAAACAATTTCTTACAATTGCTAGCTCAACCAGTACTTAAAAAATCACAAGTACTCAAGAAATACTATCACTCCGCCTCCAAACACTTAGGGATATTGTGCATCACTACCGACCAAAACCATCGAGTATCGAGCGTCAAATCTATAACTGCCGATTATCGACCAATAACTGCACCATCAATCACCAAGCACCGAGTATCACGACAATAATTCCGACCAGATCAGTCAACTGCTGACCCAACACGAGTACTCGAGGTACTCAAGAATCACAGGAATTAAAGCACTCGTACCAACCATGAAGCATACGAGTACCGACCGTGAAGCCTTCAACAACCAATCACAAAGCATTCGACTACCGAAGATAACGATAGCATATTGCAAAGTCTATGACTACGAAAATAAGACCGCGAAGTCTATGACTATAACAGCAGTCCGCTAAGTCTATGACCATCGACTGCAAAGTCTTCGACTATCGACCGGTAAAATTTACGACTAACGAGTATCGACTAGGTACTGTAGTTATGACTATAAAAAAGTATTGTAGCTATGATTACCTTCAGTGGTCGTTTTGTCGTGGTTGAAATCAAACGTAGTCGAAAAGCCGTGTTCGAAAGCCGCCGTGATTGAAATCTGACGTGGTCAAAGTCTGACATGGTCGTTTAGCCATGCAATCCTCTGATGCCACTCGAGTGCAGTCCGATGTTCTGATGCGTCTCGAAAGCCATCCGATACTCCAGAGCTACTCGAATTTCGTCCGATATTCCATTGCTACTCGAACGCCGTCCGATGCAACTTAAACCCGATCAGGCTAGTCTGAAATTACTCAGAACAATCAAAACACTCAGAGATGACAAAAACCACTTACCGAGCAGACTGAACCACTTGAACTTGAAACCTTCAATCACGATTGATCAAAACTTTCATAAACATAAAATCCAAAGCAATTTAAATATTAATTATTTATCATCACTTTATTTACAATCATCCATATAATCTAACAGTTTCATTGCAGCTAATTACTCTCATGGGCGATGCTTTGTGCGGCCATCAGCAACTGAGGGCACTCCCAATGCAGAAACTATGAGATAGTTTCTATACTTGCCAATTAATGTAGACACTACCCATAGAAATTATACTCTCAATGGATAGTTTCTATAAATAAAATTTTCATCCAATCATCTATCTTCTCTCTCCTATCATCTACCTATCACAGCTCTTTCTATCTTGGTTCCTGTGTAGATATAGTTTCTACATAAGAAATCATTTCCTTATCTCTCCTCCTTAACTCCAATGACACATCAGTATTTTGCTTACTTGGCACCTTATTTAATGCCATAGAAACCATCTATAGTTTCTGCATTGGGAGTGCTCTGAGGATGAGGATGTGGTACGAGTGTACGCAGAGGCATCTACCATGGAAGCAGCTGACAGCCTTGCAAACTCCGTGGCACAGCCTGTTGTGGGCGTTCTCGGGTAACCCTAGTTGCATTCTTCTTTTTCTTGTTCTCTTTTTCCAGAAAGACATAATGTCTATTTTAGCCCGATTGCCCACGACATTTTTGAAGAATTGTGGCATTTATTTTTGTTTGTGATGTAATGCGTGTTTGTCCAAAAATTTGATTGTACATGTAGAGGGATCGCTTTCTTTTATCCTCAAAGATTATTGAAAAAAAACTTTAACTAAGGTCAAATAAGTTCATGCACAGAAGTTTAATAATGCTGGAGAACTGTGAGACAATTTGGATGCATTATTTATGCTTATGTACAAAATTACACGAAGTGCTTGTTTGCTGGTAATCCATGTTCCAGTCCATCTTGAACTTGAACTCCATGCTGCAAAATGCAGACATCCCGCCCTTCGTAGCTGCCTCCTGTCACCCTGGGCCGTCCCTCGCCTCTGAAGGGTATATCTGTGGCATGGCCTGCCTGGCCTCGCCGGCACGCCGCCAAGCGGATTGGCAGCACGGAAGTGAACACAGTGCTGCCCACGCGCCTTGACCTGATCTGCGTCGCCATGTGCTCAGCCCGGCCGGCCACCGGTGCCGTCGACGTCTTGCAGGGGAACCTGGCGGAGGCGACACGCGTGAGAGTACAGCGTGCTTCGAGTGATCAGTGGTCAATACGAGCATATCCAGATGTCGGAGGTTTTCCCCGTCGGCAGATCGGCGGTGGAGGCGGAGGCCTAGTTAGCACCCCCAGTTGTTGTGGAGCTCGGTGCACGCGGTGAATGGTGGCATGGCCATTGTCCACGGGGTCACGTACTCACGTACTTGGTGTGCCGGGCTGCAAAGATCCCGGGCGCACTGCTCATGTCTGCGATCAACCAGCGGAGTGGTCTACCCGCCGGTCACCGGTGAGCATCCTCGTCGGACTGAGCCGTAAGCCCCGGCTGGGCCATTGACGGCTGAAATTCTGGGCATGTACATAGTGGGGGGTAGCATTACTAGTACTTCCACACCCCGGGCTGTTCCGCCCCACATCAGTGACGCCGATACAGGTTGAACTTCATTTCTGTCAATGCTATGCACAGCCATTGCCGGTGCTGTATGATGGCAGGATACTCCTCTGTTCAACACAAGGGTTGGTGCACATGTATGATCCAAGAAACCTCTACTTCAGTGGTTAAGATCAAAGAGCTTGGATCCAATTGGTATGCACGCTGGGAATCTGTTGTGTTTAGATGGAGTGGTAATGCAATGTAGGCACGTAGTACTATATATGCTCCGGGTTGGATGTTGGAACAAACAATCCAATTAATGTGTTTCTTTATTTATTTCTATTTAAAAGGTTAAAGATGTGGCGTAGCGTAAAAAAGTCATCACCCAAAGCATCTCAGATTCAGCGTCTGTTTCTGAGTCGTTTAGGGAAAATTTTACGTATGCACCAAAAGATTTTGAAACCCATGAGAATATTATGCAAGTTTTATTTGAAGCCAGATTTGGATTGTTACACCTTGGAAGCGACACCACCGGGCTGCCACCGGACGTGCTCCTGCTGCGTCTACCGGCCAAGCAGTTCTCTGTCGACTCCGCGCGGTCTGCCGGTGGTCATGGCGCTCCCTCCTCTCCGACCGGCTCTTCACCAAGACACAGGCTGCCCGCCACCCGGAACCCCTCCTCGTCACCACCAAGCTTGACGGCAACTACGTCCGCCTAATGGACTTGTCCGGCGACGTCGTTAAACGGATAGACATCGTGGGGGAGACCGGTGTGCCACGCCCGCAAGTCTGGCCTGTCTCGTGCGGGCGCAGAACGGTGTCCGCGTGGTCGACCCGGCCACCGGCGCAGTTCCAGCGCTGCACTTCGATGATTTGGACGACCCGGAGAAGGCGCGGCAGATTGGCAGGTCCAACTCTGCGCTCGGGCGTGTCACCTCCACCGGACTCCGGACAGTAGCAGGGCTTTCAATACCGATCTCTTTTTTTATCAGAGGGGGCTGATACCAGTGATAATATCGATAATCATAAAATTTTCAGTGATTTTTGGCCCGAAAATTTCAAACAAAATTTAAATTTTAAACAAATTTTGCTAGAAAATCGGTTCAAGATATCAGCTGAAATATTTGAAAACCAATTTCAGCAAAAATTCTTCTATATATTTTTGCAGAGCCTGTTTGCAATTTTACCAGAGAAACAGTATAGCTAATAAAACCGATAATCAGCCGATTAGAGGCGCCCCCCCTCCCCCGTCGTCCCGCGTCCGGCCAGGTAAACATTGTCATCCAGGGGTTTGTGTACTTTTTGCCGGAGTTCACATATCAGAGCTTCGCATGGCATGGCGACAATGGTGAGCCAGACTGCACTGTGTCGTTCGACCTTGAGACGGAGGAGTGGGCGACCTTGCGTGGGCCGCCAGCCATCTCCTTCTAAACAACACCACTGATCATCGCGATAGCTGCATGGAACATCGACTTCATTTATATCTACTAGCTGAGCTCAACGGCTGCTTGGTTACAGTTCACTACAATGAGGAAGATTCCACCATGAACTTGTGGTTCTTCAAGGGCTTGGAGAAGGGCCTCTGGGTGAAACAACATACGGTACGACAAGAAATTGCAAATGTCAGAGGGCCTGTTTGGCTGCGGCTATGGCTTATAGCTTTTGACTGAAATTTTTGAATTTTGACTGTTTACGGTATATATTACGGAGAGAGATACTCACTTGCGATTTTGGCTGGTACAAATGTTGAGCTTTTAACGTATACATCGTTTAACTTGTAGACTCTGTCTCGAAAAAAATACTCCGTTTGAAAGTTAGATACTATAGCAAAAATTAAAAATCGTCAATTTCGTAGAAAAAGAACAGGCCCGGAATCTGATGAAGTGCCCTTTTTGCGTTAGGTGATGGGAGAATACTGTCGCGTGTACGTATGTATCCGGGCAGAAGTGATACGGGTGTGTGATCCAAGAGCCAACACTTCTGTCTATGCGGTGCGGTTATTGAGATATCGCAATATTGCTGGTACAAGGTTGCGCTTTGTTATGTAATTAACACGTTAATTGTAGTATCCGTCAGATGTTTCAGTGATTCGTCTGTATGTAACTTGATGCTAATGGGTTAGTATGTTGTTGCTCAGTTTACTTGCCGAATTGGCTTGCTACTAGCCGCCTCCAACCTTCGCTCTTCGTCGCCATCCACGCGTCCCAGCCGACACGTTATTGACGGCGTTCTGGACGATCTATGAGAACTTCATCGATCGATGCATTTCTGGTCTTGCAGTAAAGCGTATACAAATCATGGGCCAGTCTAAATGGTTGTTGCTGATAAAATTTAATTAAGGACAATTGTTTCTAAACATTTTCCACTCCCCTGTTGATTATGCATGGACATACGAGGCATCAGTCGCGGATCTAGCCATGGGATCAATCCCTATTCAAAATTTCATGGAATTATGTCTAAACATAAATGGAAGTAGGGTGTGTTTCAAAAAGTTGTGGATTATTTAACCCTATAGCTAATACCTCCATCAGTCACTACATATATTGGATGGATTCTTTTAGACTATGGTCTATATTTTTTGACTTAAATTTTTGAATTTTAGTTATTCGTATGAAAGAATACGAAGAGAGATACTCGTATGCGATTTTAGTTAATATAGATGAAGTCAAAACAGTGTCTATTACAATCAATTTGTAGATCTCATCTTAAAAAGATATTTCATTTAGAAACTAATTATTGTAGAAAGTCAAACCATAAACTCAAAAATACCCACCAATATTTTTAGCAGCACATTGTTATGTACTTTTTCGTTTCCGTTTCCAATAGCAGTGCTCTTATGTTGTAACACCCCCATTTTTAGGGACAGGAATGTCGTTACCTTCCGTAACAGCCCAGAAGTTCAGTTACGGACAGAAGAAGTATCATGCCTGCTTACGAACATTTAAAAGAGTTAATTTAATTAAAATAAGACTTAACAGTCAATTTTAAATATTTTAAGGGCATTCAAGCCCAAAACATAACTTACAATCAGGAGAACTCAAGAAAGCTCCACAGGAACGCTTGAGTGCGGTCGCAACCCTAACACGTAAACTTGAACTATCTTGTCCTCTTTTGATTTCTGTGTTGGGGAAAATAAAGCAAGATTGAGTACAACCAACCGTACTCAACAAGTCATACGGAGCTTAGTAATAACTACATGCAAGGTATGACAAATGAAAGGGAAATAAGTTCATTATTTATGTGGATACAATTTTAGTTGGGAACCAGTTAAAAACTGAAAAAGGTACTTCATTAATAAAAAGGGTTTCAAACTTGATTACCAATTTTCCACGTTACCAAACCATTCTCAAATCTACTTATGTCTTGTTATTGGATTCACCCAGTAAACACATCTTCATTTACCAGAAGCATGGCGTATTCGAATACCATTAATCATGTCTCTGCAGAGCAGCCCTGCTTTACCCACAAGATTTCTTAACCCCGCGTTCGGGTTCAAGAAAACAAGGTCGTTCACTGCTCAATTCTTTGTATAGCCTCCACCCAGTAGGTTCTAAATCTCAACAAGCTCGGATGACCCCACGGATCTCGTCCGACTCAGCGCAGTCCTACAGTTGTATGGTTAACCACCTCCCATACGAACTCACCCTCTGTCTCCCCCTTTCCAGTTGCAGAGGTTCAATTGAAGTTGAGCAGTTACTAAGCCAGGTTTGACAAAGTCAACACTTGTGGTTGGACGATTATTATGTCCTTTACTCAGCATAAGGGTCTAGTCCTTATATTTTAAACTGAGGCATCATCTACGCACAAACTCATATTCAGTACACCCTATACTGCCACCAATCCACAACCAAGCCTCCACCCTAGGATAAGGTCTTCAGATCCATCTCTACGATCCTCTCTTATGTTAGTTCCAACTTTTCCAAAACTCTAGACAACACCATAAGTCTTAATAGTAGAAAGATTTGATGTGTTCCTAAACTACCATGTTAATAATAATATCATATTTTATGTTACTAGGTCTTGTCAAGGTGAATGTGGCCATCAAGTTGAACTGGGCTTTTCGGGTGGTAGGACATAGCTAATATCATGTCGTTCTAATCAGTTATTGTATAGAAAATAACAATGTGCAAATACATAATGAAAATACAAGTAAATAAATAAATAAATAGTGGAAATGTAGGTTCAACATGATCAAAACGTGTGTGACTTACCTCTTTGTCTTTAGTCTCTGATTATCTTCACGTAATCTTCAGTTTGGACACCGACTTCTTTAATTGCTCTTGTAGTCCTTCGGTTGACCAGCTCGTGTGGTCCGCGTACTAGCGTGGAAGGCGAACACACAAGTCCTTGTTTTGCGGAACGCAAGCTGGGAACAAAATACAAATAAATAACCGAAATAACATAAACAGGTAGGTGGGATGGTCAAGGTTTAGGTGGGTTCAGGATGGCCGAGGTTATATATGTGGCAGATGGATTTTCGGTGAATGGCTAAAGGTAAGGATGGCATCGATTTGTAGGGTTAGGATAGTTGTCTGGGTTGTAGTGAAGCCCAGAGCGGTAGTGCGAGAATGGGCAGAGTGTAGATGGGCTCTAGACGACAAACTGGGTACGCGAGTTAATAGGATTTTGGTGAATGAAAGGAGTTTGGACTGAAATAGGATTTAGGATTTGAGCACGTTTTTTGATGTTTTAGGATTACCGGTGTCCGATATGAGGAAATGGAGCTGAAAAATGGGTTGACGGGCTCGAGACAAACAAAACGGGTATAAATATGCTTTTTCGGGTTTTGTGAACAGTAACAGGTTGGGTTGCTACACTAGCGGGCGCGGTTACTATTCCTAGCGGGTGCGGATGGTCGGATCCGACGCTGTTTAATGCGGGTCGGGCTCGGCTTACTGGGTCGGGATGAACAGTAACCGCGGGTTACTGTTCATCTTCTTCCCCTTTGCTCCCGTGCGCGCGTAGAAACAGGGGAAAGAGGCGGTAGTGACCGGCGGCTCTACAGGTTTTTGCGACGGAAATGGGGCCGACGGTTGGACTCAGGGGAATGCCGGGAACCCATTTTTGGGGTCAGCACGGCCAGGGGAAGCGGCAATCGCTGGCGGCGAGCTCAAATGCTCTGCACGGTTTTTGGTGTTTCTAGGGTAAATCGAAGACTAATCGGCCAAAATCAATGGTGCTAGAGCATCTCTAGAGTGAGTGGAGGCTCGGAGGGGCAGTAGTTTGTGCCGGGGAAGCTCCCAATGAGCTGGCCACGGCGAGGTCCATGGCCGGGCGGCAAGGTTCGGGGTTGGGGAAGATGGAGGCTTGGGGAGCCATGGCGATGATTCAGAGAGGTTCCTGGGAGCTAGTGGTGGCCAAGGAAGCGAGCAATTGGAAAATAATTGGTTGGACACAAAGAATTCGAAATTGAGCTTACCTTTGGTTCTCCGGCGATTGGCGGCGCTGAGGGCGGTGGGGAGCTAATTAGGCGTGCCTAGGGTTTCACTGGAGTGTGAGGAGAGGTTCGGGAGGGTCGGCAGCCTTTATAAGTGCCCAAAGGCGGTTCGGGGCCGAAAGGGGATCAGGACGGCGGCGACAGCTCAAGGGGGCGAGAAAGATCGGGGAGAGCTGGCTGAGGGTGTGCAGCTGGCTGAGACGAGAGAGCGCACGAAGGCATGAGAACTAACAGAGAAGGTCGGCGGCTGCAAAGAAAATTCAGTGGCAGTGAAAATATCCGACCGTGAGCAGTGTTGTGCGTGCTCTCTGCCGTCGAAGCGATGCAAGGCTGAATTGAGGGCGGGGATGAGTGGTCTAGGTAAGGATTAGGGCTAGGAATCAAATGCAATCCAAATTCAAAAGGAAATCAAATTTGTTTACAAATTTCGGTTTATTTCATATGTGACCCCATAATATGTTAAAAGTGCATAGCTTGTACTGTTCTACGTGCGTGGGCAGTGGCTGTATTTCTACCAAAGTGCAATGACCCATGCATAGGAAAGACTGGAACAAAGTGAAGGAAACAACTGAAGAAGTGGCCCGAAGAAAGTTGCAGCTGCTTTTGTGGGAGAATATCCATGGGGTAGCTGGCAAGCATAGCTCACATCTTTTTATGCTGTTATTGCGGCTTTCGTTATGGGCATGGCATTGGCATGGGGACATGTGTTGTGCACCTTTTGAGATTCCCTATCCATGGTTTATGCGGTAGGCAATCTGAGCCAAGTCACTGTTTTGCATGTTCATCGATGTTAGTGTAGGTTATTGGTTACTTTGGTTCTAGATGCAGTTTTCTGTCTGTGAAGTTCATACAAGGATTAATTAATTGCGCTGGTTTGGGACCATTCTATTTTATTTTGAGAATGTGAACATTTGCCAGTTGAATATAGGAAACGCGATGTGTGAGAGGGCGTGAAGCTGCGAAGTTGTTTAGATTTGGTGTCTGGTCAACCTCACCATGTGCAGCAGATGAGGTAGGATGAACCCGGTCGACCTGATAACGTAATGTAATGCAGTGTTGAGAAAGTTTTGATGGTGATGATATGTTCTTTTATTTGAGACTTATTGCCTATCAGTTGTTGTTTACTCCTGTTTATGATGATGGCTGCTGCATATTCTTTCGAACCCGTTGAGTTGGCACTTGATTGAATTAACGAACGAATGAGCAGCTGATAGACGACGTATTTAATTTCTCATGTCTTGCCCTTTTCTTATTCCCAACCTGGACGTGATGGACACCTCTGTTTGGACCGTGGTAATTTTTCTTAAATTATGCAGAAATTAAACTGTTTTCTATAAAATTTTCACAAAAATCCTATAAAATGCCGTAATGGTGTTTGCAATCAGGATTGTATTTTGGGTCTGCGCCAAGTGGATTATCGAATAGACTAGAGCAAACCCAAAAAAATGTTTCACGTAGTCCGTATGAGCTAGCGCTCACAGGCAAATGGGACATTTTGAATCGACGACTGAGTCCATGTACTTGTTCAATTCTGCCGTGCATGTCCTCAATTCTTCTAGGTATGTCGCGTACACGCTTGCAACATCTCCTATGATTATGATCTGTCACTTGAATGGCGATTGGGTCCAACCGACATAAGCAAAATTTGCAAGGACGTGTCAAGCTGAAAAAAACGAGGTTTGAATACTTCAATTGAACGATATAACAAAATTTGTGGACCTCTTGATGCGATCTAGTACTATTTCTGGTTTCTCTCCAGTGACAGCACCTTTGTAACTCGACAATACAAGAGCTGTGAAGTTGAAACAACGTATATATAAACTCTTCTCATGATACGAAGATGAAAAGAATAATGTAATAAATTCAATAATTCGTACACAGTGTACTTTTTTAGAAAAAAAATCCTCCAATTTATATTAATAATTTATAGGTAAAGTATATGAGTACCCAACTTTTACGATGAAGATAGATGAACAATGTGTTACCATCAAATCTTTGAGTTGATGAACGTGCTAGACTTAATTTATCTTCCTTGTTATAGACTCTATATCTTGCAACAACATCATGATTACCGATGATCATGGCAGTGGGAAGTAGATTGTCGATGACCTCCAATGATGTAGGACCTACACCACGTAGTAGCGTTGTTCATTGAAAGAAAATCAAAGGGAGTTTATTTATATCTAACTTGGCATGGTGTTGACTTCGGCATATGTATCGCTATCCTTGTTCAGATAGTTGATATGATGAAACCTATCTAGATAAAGAAAATCTAGCTTAGAAATCACCGGAGAAGAATAAAACACAAATTGATTTAGAAAGCAAAACAGAAGAATGGACCGGCGGAGTTGCGGTCGGTGGCTATGGGTCCCAGCAGCGGTAGTGGCTCACAGGACCTTTATATACTATATATTTTCTCAGTCCTCAACACATATATATATTTCTCAAGTGCGGGGAAAAGCCCACTGTTGTGTCCTTAAAAAAAAGAAGATGATGTACAGGTTTTCAAACGATAAGGACTTGTTTGGAATATCAGAATTTCTTAGGGATTTCACATGAGATTTTGCTGGAATCAGACTTGCAGGGCCTGATTGGAACAGAGGAAATAGTTCATTCCCCCACAAATAATTTTCAAAAAAAAAGCCGGCATTCCAAACAGCAAACTAGGGCGAGAATCATTGCACATTGCTGGTAAACCACTGTCGCCCAATTTGGCAATTGTGGGACAGCTACCAAGATGGCAGATGCCATTTCTGTCGTACCAACGCACGCACCACTCATACGGCGCGCAGCAGAGCTACAAAAATACCGTCCAAATACAGTACAAATACAGCTCTGCTTTCCCGTCGTTCTCCAATTGTTTATCCTCCCGTACAGCTGGACGCTTCGGCTGCTTCTTCCGTCTCTCTCCTCGCCATCGGTAACAAAGAGAGGAGAGAGAGAGAGGAATCCATCGATGGAATAGAGAGAGAGAGAGAGAGAGAGAGTTCTTCCCGTCTTCCGCTCTCTCCGCCTCCTCTCCCTTGTGTTCTTCTCCTTCCTCCCCAAATCCTTTCTGGTGCGATTTCTCTTGTACCCTACCCAAATTTCTGCTGTGAATCTGAGGGCCAGTCGGGGACGCGGCACAGGAAACGCGTAGCTCGTCGCCGGCGACCATGACGGTGGCTCCGTCGAGGACGCGCGGCGACTTCGACCACCTCATCAAGCTCCTCCTCATCGGCGACAGCGGTAGTACCCCTGTTCTGCGCCATAAGAAAGCTGTCCTCCTCCTCCTCCACCCCAGTTCTTAGCTGCTGTTTTGGTTCTTGGATGCTACTAGGGTTTAATTTAGATCGATTTCCGGCAGGCTTGAGGTGAAGTAGCCTGCTTTCTGCACTCTTTCCTGCTTCTTCTGGTGCTTTTGCATATCCGGATTACTCGGTAGTTCGGAACGAGTAGTACGGGGTGTTGCCACCGATTTAAGGAACAGGATGTTTGTCTCTTGGTTGCTTAATAGAGTGTTATGTACATATAATTGAAGCTTCGGTGCTTCGTAAAGATGTACATGTTTCTTGATTTAGTTGGTTGGTTGGTTGCCCATCTTGTCACGGACATTCTTCTCTGAGAACCTTGCTAGCCATTGGCAGGCCTTCATAGAACCTTTTGTGAAAGAGCTTAAGCAGAGGGTGTAGCTCGGACCAGAATTCATGCGCTGTGCAGATTAGTTGGTGAAAGAGCGCTTTCTGTCTGCACTATTATTCGGATCATACACAATTATTCTGGTTATACAATGCTCTTTGCCCTTCTTCTGTATGTTTACGTCTTTGTTGAAGTAGTGGATTGCTGGGAACATACCAAAAAGGTGGGAAAACATAATCTCAAGGTAGTTTATTGAGTTAGTTTAGACTAGGATTACAATGATAGATAAGTCTTTGTGTTGTCTGCACATGGTGTACATGGTGCTTTTTGTTTTTGCTTTAGCATCTAGGACTTGCTTTTGCTTTAGCATCTAGGACTTGCTTTAGGACAGCATCTTGGACTAGTCTAGGATAGCATCTTGGCATATGCTTGGCTGACTAGCAGCCTATAAATATGTATCTCCAACCCCTCAGGTTGGCATGGCATTGTGTGAGCAATAAACAAGAAAACTTGCCCTATCTCCTAGTGTCATCCTCTCCATGAGAGTAAGGATCTTGCTATCACCAAGAGCAAGAGTTCAGCGACTAACAAGTGGTATCAGAGCTCAGGTGCCTAACATCTCCTTAGACCTATGTATGAGGGGGAGATTGTTAGGAATAGTCCCACATGGATTGTAGGAGAGGAGCAAGCACAACTTATAAGTGTGAGGGAGCCCTCACCCATTGGACTAGTCTTTTGGGTGAGAAGGCCCAATACCACTTATAAGGTTGTTGCTCCGTTGCTCCGTGGGCTTAGTTGTGTTCAGCCCATTTAGACCTGTTGCCCAGTATGTAACAAGTGGTATCAGAGCTTTAGTATTCAGAGCTGAGCATCTCCCTCCATCTCCTTCTCCGCCTCAAAGCCCCCGGCACCAGTGCGCGCAGCAGCGGCTCGGCCGCCCCGCCACTCCTCTCCGAGACGGCAAAGGCTGCCGGCGCCTCTCCACGCAACAGCCTCCCAAGAGCGCCATGTCCGCGAGGCAATCTCGGCCTTCGGCCGCCTCGAGCACGAGGCGCCGCAGACGGCCGAGCTTCGCGGCAGAGCAGCAGCGAGGCGAAGCGGCGCAGACGCCGGCGCGCGGAAAGGCGCGGCGGCCGGCAATGGCGGCGGCAGGCAACAGAGCGAGAGTGGAAGCGGCGGCGGCGGATGCGCGTCGCGGCGGCGGCAGATGTCAAAGTTCTGCGGCAAAGAATAAAGCAGCCCGGCTCATGTTGATGATAGCGCCGACGCGACCCTCGGTGGAGAGGAGGCGCGCGCAGCGCGCGACGCAGCGCAATGGGCGGCGCGCCGCGCCACGAGCGCGCGCGCGGCAGAGACAGCGCGACGCGCGTCGGCGGCGCTCTGGCGAGGCGCACGGCGGTGGCGCCTCGAAGAGGCACGACGGCGGCAGCAGACGGGTCGACGAGAGCGCGCCCTCACGAGTAATGCGACTTTCCACGGTTGATCGTGGTCACCACGAGTACCGTGTCGCGAGGGCGTCGCCGCCGGCGGCGGGCGCCTACCTCACCAAGACCAACTACGCCGAATGGGCTGCGGTGATGAGGTAAAGCTCCAGCGCGGCATATGTGGGATGCGATGCAGTGCGGCGACGCCGACTACGACCAGATCGACGGCGCTGGATGCCTCATCGCCGCAGATCCGCCCGAGATGCGCTTCGCTACCAACAAGCGGATCGCCAAAGAGGCTTGGGACGCCATCGCCGCGGCAAGACGCGCGGCAGCGGCGCGCGCGCAAGTCTACATTGCGTGCACTACGCGCGGAGTGGGAGAACACGCCTTCAAGCGGTGAAGACGTTGATGACTTTGCTCTCCGCCTCAACACTCGCTGCGGTTGGTGCGATTCGGTGGCGACACCTACGGCGAGGAGAGAGCGTGGAGAAGCTCTTCCGCCGCGCCCCGAGAAGTACAAGCGGATGGCTCGCTCGATCGGGTATCTGCTGGACCTTTCCACGATGACCATCGAGGAGGCATTGGGTCGCCTCAAGGTCGCCGACATCGATGAGCCACGAGCCTCTCGGGACCCGCCATTGGCGGAAGCTCCTCCTCACTCGGGAGCGGTGGTCACCGGCCAGGTGACGAGAAGAAGGGAGCCTTCTTCCACGACAGCGCCGCAAGCATGGCAAGCGCGGCAAGCGCGCAAAGACGCCGTGCGAGGCGCGGCGCCAGGCGCGTCTTTGCAAGCAAAGCGCGACGAGACGACTCTTGCCACAATCGGCAAGCTTGGTCATTGGGCCAAGGATTGTCGACAACCACGACGCGGCGTGCCCACGCCGCGCAGCGGAGGAGGAGCGGCCGGTCTGTTCATTGCTCATGCGAGCATCGAACTACCCCAGCCGCACCGCCGCAGCGGGCTCTCTCCACCTTGACGAGCCAAAAGCATACGCCTCCTCGGCGGCGATTCCGCAATGACAAGACCGACGGATGGTGCCTCGACATCGGCGACACCCACCACATGACCGGCGGCGGAGTTCTTCTCGAGCTCAACTCAGCGCTCGAGGCACCGTCAAGTTCGGCGATGCCTCCGCCGTGGAGATCAAGGGCGTCGGCTCTATCGTCTTCGCCGCCAAGATCGGCGAGCACCGCCGCCACCGGCGTCTACTACATCCCCGACCATGAACTCCATCATCGCCTTGGGATACCGGATGAAACGGCTCGCGTGTCGAGATCGAGCACGGTGTCGCGGTTTGGGATCTTCGACGCCGCCTTCTTGCCAAGGTAACCAGAGCGCAAATCGACTCTACACTCTTCACGCGCAGTGGCACAACCCCTGCCTCGCCGCTCATCGGGACGACGAGGCGTGGCGATGGCACGAGCGCTGGGCACCTTCACTTCGAGGCCCCGGCGGCTCGGTGCCACGGAAATGGTGTGAGGCTTGCCGTGTTTTGACCATGTGGAGCGATTCTGCGACGTCTGCGTGTTGACGGCAGCGAGGCGACTCCTTTCCCGGCGGCGAGTTTCCGAGCCAAGGAGAGGCTCGAGCTCGTGCGGACTTGTGTGGCCCGCGACACCGCCACACCGGAGACGACGCTACTTCCTGCCGCCGTCGACGACCTCTCCGCTACATGTGGTGATGGTCCTCGCAGGCAGCGGAGAGGCTGCGAACGCCATCGAGCGCCGCGCAGTTGTCGCGGAGGCGAGCGCGCCGCAAGTCGCGCGTCTTTGCGCCAGACAGAACGGCGCGAATTCACGGCGGGTGGTCGCGCGTCGTCTTCTGCCGATGAGGCATTCAGCGCCACTACTCCGCGCCGCATGACCGCGCAGCGAACGCGGCGTCGTCGAGCGCGCAACGCAGACGGTTGTGGGGATGGCTCGCCCTCCTCCAGCGAGGGATGCCGTGTCTTCTCGGGAGAGGCGGTGGTGACGGCCGTCTACATCCTCAACCGCCGCCTACCAAGGCGCTCGATGGCGGGGCGCCATACGAGGCTTGGCATGGCGCAAGCCGGCGGTCTCCACTGCGCGGTCTTGGCCTCCTCGTGTTCGCCAAGGAGCTTGGCCACATCGGCAAGCTCGGCGGCGAGAGCACTCGAGTGTTCATCGGCTCGCGGAGGCTCGAGGCCTACCGCATCCTCGACCACCACACACACAGGCGTCGCATCTCGCGTGACGTGTGTTCGACGGCGGCGGGCCGACGGGACAAGGCGGTGGACAACGGTTCGCCTCGACTCGGGGACTTTGTTGTCGACTCGCCCACTTCGAGAGCGGGAGCTAGCGGCTCGTCTTCACCGAGCTCGCCCACTCGACACCTTGCTCGCCACCGGCTCGGCGAGTGCTCCACCACTTCGGCACGGCCACGCCCACCCTTCACCACCGGCCACCACTCTCTCTGCACCGCGCGCCACACCACCGGAATCGGCCCCAACAACTTCGGTCCATGATGAGCAGCGCACGGTGGAGTTCGCTACTCCGCTGTCTCACGACGAGGATCGCGTCGACGCCTACCACGACGACGAGCCTCTGCGCTATCGCACCATGGACAACATCCTCGCGAGCCGCCGTCCTCGATCGGCGCAGCGACGATCGCGAGGCGAGCCGCGCTTAGCGTCGCGACGACGGCGAGCCCCGCTCTTCGCCGAGGCGGAGGAGACGCGGCGTGGCGTGTCGCGATGAAGCGAGAGATGGACGCCGTCGGCGGAACCGGGCGTGGGAGCCGGCGGATCTTCCCGCCGGCCACCGCGCGATCACCCTTGCAAGTGGGTGTTCAGCCGAGCGGGATGGCCGGCGCCATCGTCAAGCACAAGGCTCGCTTGGTGGCACGAGGCTTCGTGCGGCGGGAGAGGTCGACCGATGACGCCGCACCCGTCGCGCGGATGGAGTCCGTGCGACTCCTCCTGCGCTAGCCGCCCAGAAGGTGGGCGTGTTCATCACATGGATGTCAAGTCGGCATTTCTTAACGGCGACTTGAAGGAGGAGGTCTACGTGCATCACCACGGATTTGCGATCCCTGGCAGGAGAGGGCAGTGCTCGCCTCGCAAGGCCCTCATGGCTTGCGACAGCACCGAGGGCGTGGAACGCCAAGTTGGACTCCACGGCGAAAGGAATGGGCTTGAGCAAAGTCCGCACGAGGCGCCATCTACCGGCGGGCGGTGGAGAAAATACCTCTGGCGGTGGGTGTCTCGTCGACGACTTGGTGATCACGGCACCAAGGATGCGGAGGTGGCGGCATTCAAGGAAGAGATGAAGGCCACCTTCCGGATGAGTGACACGGGTCTCTCCTTCTACTTAGGATCGAGGTGCACCGGGATGATTCCGGATCACGCCGACGCATCGCCACGCCAAGCGCGTCGTTGAGCTAGCCGGGCTCACCGATCGCAACCCACTCACCCACGGGAGGAGAGGTCGGCCGAGCCGCGACAAAGACGACGGAGGAGGTGGGCGCTACGCGATCTGGCGTCTTGTGGGAGCCTTCGCTACCTCGCCCACACACGACCGGACTTGGTATTCTCCGTCGGCCACGTTAGTCGGTTCATGCAACGGCCGACGACGAGCATCGCGAGTTGTGAAGAGGATCATCCGCTACGTTGCGGGGACCCTTGACCACGCCTCCATTACCCGAGGTGTCTGGCGCGCACGCCGTCGAATGCATGCGGACGATGACCACGCGGCGACATCGACACCAAAGAAGAGCACAAGCGGGATTCTCTTCTTCCTCGGCAAGTGCCTCGTTCACCGGCGATCGATCAAGCGGCGGTGGTGGCCTGTCGGTGTGAGGCCGAGTACATAGCGGCTTCCACCACTTCGACTCAGGCACTCTGGCTCGCTCGACTACTTGGTGATCTCCTCGGCAGGGACACTGAAGCAGTGGAGCTCAGGGTGGACAGCAAGTCCGCTCTAGCCCTGGCAAAGAACCCCGTTTTCCATGAATGGAGCAAGCACATCCGGGTGAAGTACCATTTCATCCGAGGCTGCTTGGATGAAGGAAGCATCAAGGCAAGCTACATCAACACCACGGATCAGCTTGCGGATCTGCTCACCAAGCCTCTTGGAAGGATCAAGTTCCTTGAGCTCTGCTCCAAGATCAGGATGGTTCAACTCTCCCACAAGACTTAGGGGGAGAATGATAGATAAGTCTTTGTGTTGTCTGCACATGGTATACATGGTGCTTTTTGTTTTTGCTTTAGCATCTAGGACTTGCTTTTACTTTAGCATCTAGGACTTGCTTTAGGACAACATCTTGAACTAGTTTAGGATAGCATCTTGGCATATGCTTGGCTGACTAGCAGCCTATAAATATGTATCTCCAACCCCTCAGGTTGGCATGGCATTGTGTGAGCAATAAACAAGAAAACTTGCCCCATCTCCTAGTGTCATCCTCTCCATGAGAGTAAGGATCTTGCTATCACCAAGAGCAAGAGTCCAGCGACTAACATACAATCCTTCCAGTTTGGGAGGCTATGTAGCACGGACACGGATACGTCGACACGACACGACACCGACACGGGAATTCGCCGTTTTCCCAAAAATACCGATACGGCGACACGGCTATATATATTTAAATAATAAATAAATTATATATATGTATTATTTTCTATGTTTCCACATACTTATTAAACTGCAATAATGTAAATTGTAAACTTGTAATTTGTAAAGTGTATACTCGAAATATGTACCTCATGAATTGTTTTGTTAATCCTAACGACAATTGTTGATATGAATACCATTTCCAGAAATAAGAATTCCATTAACCTGGGCAAGGGCACATTTCTTGGCTTTGTTTTTGCTTGTTCTTCCTTAGCCTTTGCAACTTCATTTTTAAGCGCGCGGGGAGGAAGCGGGCGGCGCGTGGGGACGAATCCGGCGGCACGCGGGGACAAATCCGGCGGCGAGTGGGGAGGAAGCCGACCGGCGGTGCTTGGGGAGGAAGCCGACTGGTGGCGCTTGGGAAGAAGGCGCGGCGCTGCGCGAAGCCGTGCGCGCCGCGACGGACAATCGGCGACGCGCGCGCGGGACGAATCCGGCGCGAGTGGGAAGAAGCCGCAGCGCTGGGAGAGGAAGCGACGGCGCGCGAGGTGCGAGGCGGCGGCGGCAAGGTGCGAGCGGGACGGAGCGGGTGGCGCGAGGCGCGGGAGGCGGCGCGGCGGCCGATGTGGACATGCGGACAAGCGGAGCGGCGATGGGAATAACGCGCCGGCCGCTCGTGCGTCGCGTCGTCGCGTTAGGGTTAGGCGCGCCGTGCGCGTGTGTTATGGGCGCTCGGGCGCCGTGTCTGAACCATTTCGGGCGGTGTGTCGGCCGTGTCCGACTCATATATTTAGTGTGTGACACGTGTCGAGAATTTTACTAATTAAAATTAATTCTAAAATCGGCCGATACGTCTCCGACACGTGTCCAAGACGTGTCCGTGTCGTATCCGTGTCCGACACGGTGTCGGACACGGATACGGCGGTTTTACCAAGTGTCCGTGCTGAGGCCTAAAAATAGGAAGTGATATAAATGGGTTGAATAACATGGGGGATCCCCTAAGGTTACCTACTTGACTTAAAGCTGACTAGGTTTGGGTTTTCGCTATGGTTGGGAGATTTCGTTGGTCTAAATATATACGACTAGAGAGCTGCACTGACAGTTTTGTTGGAGCCAAATGTCATTGGCAGGGTCCTAATATCCTACTTGCACCAGCTTAGACATTGTTGCCATTCAATCCGGCAGACGGCAGTGAAAGTGTATCATCATGTATTTTGTTCGGATATGCAAGTTTTGGTCTTATTCTAACTACCTTATCGTGTTATATCCTTGGAAACAGAAACTCCGAACTGAAATTCATTGCCTTTTATTTACATCTAACCTACTAGCATGATCAAAACTTTTTTTTTAATACTCAACCATGTAAATATTAAATTTACTGCTTACTAGTCCAGATTGTAACTGGCTCATGGTACTTGAACCTTGGTAACAAGGTGCTGTTTTTATTGTTATACCTATTATGTTGGTACAGTACGCTGCAACCATATTGACTGCTATACCACTTGACACAAGTATTAATGCTTGTTGGCACGTTGAGGAGGAGATTGGTAAAAAAAACTAGGGAGGAAGGATTGGTTATTGTTGTTTGGGTCAATAATGTTACAGGATCAGTATCAGGTCAGAAAAAATTATTTGTTCTTGTTGAGAAAAAGGAAAGGCAGAAGATAAGAAGAGCATCTCTTCTGCACACAGCATCTATTAATTGTGACATAACTGTTTCTCATTCACTTCTCTTGTTTTTCTACTTTGTACCAAGGCAGTGAAATCAGTTCTTCCATTGATCTTCTGTTATATGTTTGTATAAGCATTTCCATCCTCTTTCTTTCCCCTTTTCTTCACCCCTTTTCTTCATATGCGTGCTGATTGTGCTGCCATCATATTGGCAGCTACTCTTTGTACTTATTTGCAATTTGGAATGCTAAAAGCATAATTAACTTAAGTTGCTATCTTTGTGTAACTGACTGTAGATTCATCAGTTATTTTGTGTTCTTTTTGGCTGTCCTTTGTTTTGAAATTATTGGAACAAGTGATTTAAGTTATTATTAAAATTGTTACTGTACTAATCAAATCGCTGCACTGGAAACTTCATGGACAACCTTGGTGGATGACACTTAAAGGTTACCATGAATTTTCTCCTTCTACATTAGACAATTAGATTGGAAAGCTTTACCCATAATATTGTGTACTTATTCCAAAAATAAGTATAGTTCACACTTAGAAGACTTGCCAACCACTTTATTAGTAACATCAAAAGATTCCATTTATTTATCAGATCGGAAGCACAAGAAACGTAAATGGGTTACGAGCATCATGTTCTTGACAAAAAAAACTAAATGTTTTAGTTTAGCATCCCCCTTTTAGCCTTTTCCTTGCACCCCTGTACAGCTGTTATACTGTATTGCCATGAAATAAGGAATATATTAGTAGACCATAGGATTAGCTGCGGCCAAAAAGAAACTGCATGCTTGTCCAGCTCCCCTTGGACAAAACTGATACTTGGTCATGCCCAGGAGCAATATATCTTGACCATCAAATGTTTGATTAGACAGTCCAAATCTTGTGTTGTCCCCAGGGTGCAGTTACTTTGGCACACCTGGTGGACCCTCATGATTCTCATTGTTGTGTTCTATAATTGTTATCATCACGTGATGCATGGTGACAACTTTATCTCAGATAAAATACTGTATTCATTCTAATTTGGGCCCCCCTTTTTTAATCTGCAGGAGTCGGAAAGAGTTGCTTGCTGCTGCGGTTCTCTGATGACACTTTCACTACAAGTTTTATCACCACCATTGGGTATGCACACAGCCATCATTCTCTCATTTAAGCATTCAAGTCAATATTCTAAACTTGAGCCTTTTCTTTCTGTTAAGCATTGATTTCAAGGTTAGGACAGTTGAGCTTGATGGAAAGCGTGTAAAATTGCAGATTTGGGATACTGCTGGCCAAGAACGTTTCCGAACAATTACAACTGGTATCTACTTTTTCTTCCTTTTTGACTATGATGCTCATGTGGGACTAGATATGAAAGATGAAGTAAATATATCTTCGCTTCTCAATAAAACACCACATTTGGATCTCTATGTCAAAGCTAGTTAAAGAATTGTGTCATTTTGAGCAGATGCATAACATTTTACAGGTTCCAGTTTGTCCTCAAACTGGTATAGGACTATATACTATTGGTTAATAACACCTGTATAAACGTGCTACCACTTCTGAGATGTAACCAGAATTTCTGTTAAATTTGTCAGACTTCAAAAAGTTCTGGAATCTGGATGCATTTTGTTGATCTGCTGCCTGTAACAACGATACCTTGCATTTTGAAAGTTTTCTTTTGAGGTGCTTGAGCTTGGTCTTGCGAAAAGGCCTGATCATAATTTTAGAACATAAAAGAGCATGACTGTGATTTAAAAATTAACTCCATAAAAACTTTTGTGGTAAGGGCGGGCTGATTCAGGCCCCCGGGGGGACCATGAAGCCAAGGTCAGGAGTCAGGACACGCTTAATAGGCTTGGTCTTGGCTGGTTTCATGTTGAATAGTTGGCAAAAGATGCAATTTCAACCACGCATCTAACATGATATGCTTTCAGATTCTCATCAGATTCTCATTGAAACAAGTATTGATATCACTTAAATAAGTACTAAAATCATTGAAACAAGTGCTAAAGATAATTAAAACCGCAAGAGTGTGAACATGCAACCTGGGGAGCATTTGCAAGCCAACATAACTTATGGGGGGCAAAATAAACGAAAATGAGATATGAGGGCAAATTGAAAAAGCATGCGACTTATGGGGGTGTTTATGGATTTTTCCCTATTTGGAATAGCATAAAAAGTATATCCCATTTGCCATGTGCTTAAAGGAAAATGTGCACAATAAAATTGTTCCTTTCACATTCTTGCTTCTTTTTTTTTGTTAAAAAAAACTTGCTTCTTAATTGCAAACCTGTCTAACCTCATTTTTGAAAATGTAACCTGGCCAGTTGCAAACCTGCCTAACCTCGTTTTTGAAACTGTAACCAGGCCAGATGCATGTGCATATATGCCCAACTATATGTCAGTTGTGTGGAAATATTTCATTGATGATCACATGTATAGGCTGGTGAATTATAGACAAATTTTTGGGCATTTATATAAAGGCAATAACAATCTATATATTCTCTATGTACTAGTCATTGAGAGTTTAGCACAATAATTCCCCAAAGGTTTACTATAGCTATACATTTTTATTGATTTCTTAGCAAGATTTCTGCTCCTTATGTAATTCCTTTCCTTTTCTTTTCACAGCGTACTATAGAGGAGCTATGGGTATTCTGCTTGTTTATGATGTTACAGATGAGTCATCCTTCAACAGTATCCAACATGCTTGTGCATCCCATTTGTTAACTGAGGGTGAAAATATGTTTTTCTTTGTTGATTGTCTTTCTTAACTAACCTCTAGACATTAGAAATTGGATCCGCAACATAGAACAACATGCATCTGATAATGTCAACAAGATCTTGGTGGGCAACAAGGTTGATATGGATGCAAAGCGGGTAAATGTTTTTAAAAAAATTCCTAAATGTTAAACATCTATGGCCAACTTTCTTCTCTATGCTAATGACTTAATGGCGTTCGGCTAACAGGTGGTGTCCACAGCTCAAGGTCAGAGGCTTGCAGATGAGTATGGGATTAAATTTTTTGAGACGGTAAGATTATACAGTATAAGCTAAGTAAAATACCACCCAAGCTGCAGTCAAGTCTTTATCGTAAAACTAGCTGTATACCAAGATGATTAAATTTACAGATTTTAATTCAATTGTGTGCAGAGTGCAAAAACAAATCAAAACGTGGAGCAGGTATTCTTCACCATTGCAAGGGACATAAAGCAAAGATTGACTGAAACTGTTGCCGCCGCGGCTGAGGTAGCTATTCTGGCATGTCAAAGACACATATTGGTTCCCATTCGTTCCGTGTCGATTGTCACTTCTAACCTTTACCGAATCATGCAGCCCCCAACTATCCAAATCGGTAGGCCAGAACTAGATCAGGCTGGTGCTGCCTCATCAAGGTGGTCGTCCTGCTGTAACACCTGATCAATGCCGTGGCACAAATTGCACGGCTTGTCTTGACGTGGCTGGTGCATAACTGCAAGTTTACCAGAGCCATCTTGGATGTTTACTGCGGTGGCATGCCAAGATGTATATTTCGCCCTGTTGATATCAAGCTCAAAAGATCAATACTCTGACCGTTCTAGTGCAATGAGGTGTTTGTGCTTTACATTGACGTGTTGGCGTGTTCTAGCTCCGTCGTTAGTGCCTGAGTTATGCTTTGAAACTCTTCTTTTAGCTCCAGGTTCGCCAGAGCAAACATTTCAACAGATAAGCTGATGGATTTGCTCCTGTCATGTAAACAAATCTTCTAAGAGATAGCAGTATCTGATTGCCTGAAATCATGCTTGTCATTAGTGCATATTGTCCGATTTCCATGTGCATTACCCAAGATTCCCACATTCCAATCTATGCTATACAATCTCAATCTGTGACAGGTGGGCCCTCCTTAGATTGCACTTTTGTGGACTCCATTTTCAGCGAAAATTCGCAATGGATTGGTTAAAAAACGAATCACTCTGGTATGCATAACTTGTCGGGACATCGAAAAAATAAAAAATGTCGTTTTGGAGTAGATACAGTTAAACTTTGTAAATTTTGGTTATAGATATCTTTTATAAATTTATTATAATAGAAATTAGTGGTCAAAGATCTATTTTAAGGGCTGTCAATGTCCTAAACAATATTCTTTTCTAACGGATGTAACAACTTTGTGAGAGCCATCCGGGCATCAGTTACCAATCAGACGCTCGACCTCCAAATGCCTTTGAGTGAGTCCTAAACAGCAAACAATAATAAGTGAACATGCGCTCTCCCTATTCCTGTATAATTTCCGGGCTAGGTTGTATGATTACCAGAAATTGAGGTGACCGGTCAAATATCGGTTACTATTTTTTAAACATTGGTTCTAAACTTGTGACATCCTAAAAAGTTTTTAAAATGCATAATTTTTTTTTGTAAAATATCTCGAGTTGTTTGTTATATTTTCTGAGTTCCTTAGATTTTTCGTGCACCGGAAATCCTATACCATTTCCCTAAAAGTCCTAAAAAATGTATCCAAAATCCTCAAAAAGAACCACAAAATTCCCTAAACTCTTCCTTCCTAGGCCAGCTCGATCCCATCATTTCCCCTCCTATTTTTCTTTTCCCTGGTTTGCAGCCCACTTAGCCTTTTTTTTCCCCCACGGCCCATCTCCTCCTCTCAGCCCAACTCCCTATTGTCCCTACTCACTCGGTCAGTCTTGACGTCACCCCGATGCTTGCCGCGGATGTGACGTTGTGCCACGCACCACTGCCTCGTTCCCTTGCTGCTCAAGCAGATCGCGCTATCGCCCTGCATGGTCACCATGTCACCCAAACTATGTCGCCCTTGTCAACTCACGCCCATGCGTGTCGAGCACAAGAGAGAGATGCCCGAGTGGTAGGCACCTTGCCCTCCTCGCCGTCACAGCTATAAAGCCCAAGCCTGGTGTCATCGCCCTCCTTTTCTCCCTTCTCATCCCCAAGGTTGCCCACACCATCATTGATCCCATCGTCTTCCCCCCCAAACACAGCGGCCCGCCATCACCGTCTATGACCCCTTCGGGTACTCTACCCAAATTCTCTCAAGAGCCCTTATTCTCCTAAATTAACTGCACTGTTGTCTTCATGACCCTCCTACACTTCTTGTAGTGTCATTCCTTCACACTGTGACCGTTGAAGAGCCGACGGGGTTAAGCTGTGTCGTTACCCTCATCACTGCCACACTGATCCATCATCCCCTCGTCGTGCCAACCACGTTACAAGGTGCACCTCACCACAGCGAAGCTGGGCCACACTTTTTTCTCCTGTCCCCTCTACCGTAGACCACCACCACCAAGCATCAGTCACTTCGCCATAGCCGTCATCGACGACAACCTTCCTTGCGATGCCCTTCCTTGAGCTCGGGCGTAGGGAGTTCAGGGTGACGTACCTATGCATGGATCGAGATACCAAGGAGCTGCTCACGTGCAAGTCCATCTCCAAGCGGCAGTTGTGGGCGATGGTCGACATGGAGGACGTGCGCCGGTAGGTCACCATCATGCGCCACCTGCCCAAGAGCCCTAGCATCGTGTTATTACGAGAATCGTGCTAGGACAAGGGAGCCATGCACCTCGCCATGGAGCTCTGGGAGGGCGACGAGCTCTTTGATGCATTGTTGCGTGAGGGCACTACACGAAGTGTGCCGCCACCAATGTCACCCGCACCATCATCGAGGTCGTGCAGCTCTGCCACCACCACAGAGTTATCCACTAGGATCTCAAGCTCGAGAACTTCCTTTTCGCCAACAAGAAGGAGAACTAGCTGCTCAAGGCCATCGATTTCGACCCCTCCATCTTCTTCAAGCCCGGTGTGATGAGGGGATTTGGTTCAATCTTCCGATGAGAATGATAACTAGATTGATTGATATGATGTTTGATGATAAGGCTACTTGATCAAAACAACCAAGTCTGTCCTACAATCGTACACCACACCTTTGTCATTGCCAACCGTGCCAAGAACACGGTTGACCTGAACACGATGTTCAATTCCTGTGAGCAATCAAAGAACAAGCAAGAACAAGATAAAAAACAATATGAATATTACAAATATCAATGACGAATACAAAGAGTTGAGACTTCTAATCGCAGTTGTTGGTTTAGTCAACACAAGAACACACGACGAAGTTTCACGGTGGAAAACTAATCTAAACAAGCCTAAACCCTAAAAGTGCATCCCTAGCAGTTTTTGAGGGGCTAGGGACGTGGGGGGCATGTCCACGAGGGTGGGGAACATTCCACTACAACTCCCCAGTTGGGCTCAAACTAATACAAGGCTCATGGTCTCGGTTCGAAACTGATTCAGATTTATTTTATGGATTACGATATGCTCATGTGGAGTTTTGTGATAGGACTAGAACCATTGGAAAGAGAACATCATAAGCTTTCCAATAAGTCCACGATCATCTCATTCGGACTCCGTATGCATTTTCTATGTTCATTTGAAGTTAGTATTGTCTCCGGAGGCTGAACTGAATTTGAGAACATGTCCAGTTTTCATTCTTGGTTGTCCTGGCCTCAAAGTGATGTGGTGACCTCCAATGTGCATCCCAAGCATGTCCGTGACTCCATGTGCCTCTCCTTAGTCCTTTCCCATGTTCCTATGCACAATCACATCACATGCATCAGATAGCAACTCATTCTCAGAAGCTAAATTAAACAACCCTAGGAACAAGCTCACCTGATAATTCAACTGTCGTGCATGTGCCATCGTCATGGTTCCTTATCTATCATCTTGTGGATGAGTGTTATGTGTATCTAAGGAAGTCATGTCCTCATGACAGTGAGTCTCCTAGAATCGAGATCCACTCCAAATTTAGGAGAATTGCCCACTGGTACTTTTGAATTGCGTGAGCTCTTGTGGGATTTGTGGGTTTAATGGGTTGTTCTTTCTGGAATGCTGGGTAGTGGACATCACTGTAGCTAAATGCAATTGCTTGTTGTATAATTTGAAAAAGAATTTGGTGATTCTTACATTAGGAGCTTAGGATTCTTGGAAAGAATTTGGGTAGGGTAGTGAATTTAGTTGTAGTTATACAATACGCTTGGTACTTAATTTTCAAATGAGGGATTTGGGAGTCGTCGAGTGGATATTGTATATGTCATCGCCTTTAGTATGGTATTTGGATGGAATTAATTGTCTTTTGCCTGACCCCTCGCCGTGCCGCAAAGTCACTCGACGCGTCTCAATTCACCTCCCCACACAGACCCACCGTCGTCGGCACCAAACCCGTATCGACATGTGAGATGTGATCTATAGCCTAAGTAGACGAAGACCGCATGAAGCTTCCTACCATCGAGCCATGCACGCGAACGAATCCAACTCATGTACACATAGATGCAACAAAGATCGAAACTAAGTGTTATTTCTATCTTCATGCATGATCAAAGGTCCAACATATATGCATATGTGAGAGGAAATCAACAAGCAAGGAGTTAGGGAAGCCACATGCACGTGGAGATTTCTATCTGCTTGCATGTATGTTTACTAGAATAAAACGAAGAAGCCAATCCTGATTGATCTCCTGCATGTAAACATCGATGGTGATTCTAGAAAAAAATCAAAATTGTGAAACACACATTGTTGATAAGGGTGCATGTAGAATAGATCTTATCTAAAAATAATAAAATTAGCACATTAGAAAAAGAATTAATGTCAAGTATAATCCAAAATAACTAAAATTCAGGGAAGAAAACAAAAAACTAGCTATTTGATTTTCATACAAATTCCAAAGTAAATCCTTGAAAAACAAAATATATCTAATATATACTAAAAGTCGACCGCATGAGTTTTACTGTCGTAGGGGTGGCCCCTACCTAAACCTAGCCGGCCTGCCAATGGTTTGGAAAGCCCAAAATGGGATGTGTGTAATGGCATAAGTACCCCTGCGGGGGATACATGAGTGTAAGGATATACTTGTAAAATGCTCCCCATGTGAATATATATAGGGCTGCCCTGGACATGGGGAAGGCCAAGCATTGTTCATTTGTCATCTCCACTACCATACTCTTATTCCACTGTTTGGTTTGTAACCACGACAGTTGGCGCCGTCCGTGGGGACGACTGAGCAAGCCCTAAGATCTGAACGATGGCACCAAAGAAAACTTCATCATCGGCAGCAAAGAAGAAGAGGAGTACAACAGAGGTGCTCGTCAACGCCAGGGCTTCAGCATCGGCTGCGGGTGCGGACGGCAAAGCTGGCACTGCAGCTGCCGACGTCGACGCTCGTGGCACGACGGTCGACCCCACCGCTGGCGCGGCGGTCGGCACTGGTAGTACCGATCAGGTTGTCGGGAGCGGCGACACCGATGCCCGCGCTGGCATGGCCACTGCCCCCGCACCCGGCGTGGGAGCGACAGGTGGACCGATGCTCATGCTGGCACGGCCACTGCCCCCGCACCCGGCGTGGGAGCGACAGGTGGTTCCGGCGGCAACGTCGGCAGCGTCGGCCTCGTCACCGACCCTAGAGTCCACCGCACCGGCGCGCCGAGTAGCTTCGGGGCGCAAGCTGTGGTCGCTGCCAACCCGATGGTGCATGCCAGCGCTCCTGTCGGTGCAACCATGCTGACAGTGGAGAGCGCCCTACTGACGGCCCTCGACATGCTGCGGCGGGAGCTGGCGGACCTCCGCGGAGCTGTGTGGGATATATATAACAGGCTCGGAGCCAACAAGTCCCACCAGCGGCGGCGGAGCCTGCGCCAGAGTGGGCAAACAGTCGCGACGCCCCTACGTCCAGTCGCGTCCCGCTGCGGCGCGTGGATCCGGAGTCCCCCCTCTCCGCGGGCCTGCAGCAATCGTCATGGCCGAAGGACTTCAAGTTCCCCAACACCATCGAGCCATACAAGGGCGACACAGACCCCCGAGAGTTCATGCACGTGTACGAGACCGCCATTGAAGCCGCAGGCGGGGACGACTCCACTAAAGCAAAGGGGCTTCCCCTCGTGCTCCAGCGGGTGGTGCTCTCTTGGTTTTTCACCATAGAGCCGAACTCCATCTACGCGTGGGAGCAGATCCACGACCGCCTCTACAACAACTTCTAGGGGAATTACGTCGAGCGCATCGACGTGGATCAGCTCTTCGCCATCAAACAAAAACCCTCAGAGAGGCTCCGGGAGTACTTCAAGCGCTTCGCTAAGGTCCGCTGCCAGGTCAAGGACATCAACGAGACCACCATCATCAACGCAGCGATATAAGGCCTCCGCCCAGGGCCATTAGTCGAGTACAATGTGCGCAAGCCAATCAAGATGGTTGCGAAGCTCTTCGACAAGATGGAAGAGTACGCGAGGGTGGAGGAGGACGCACGACGGCGCAAAGGCGACAACTCTGACACTAATCAAGCAGAGGACTCGTCAAAGAACGAGGACCTATCGAAGAAGGAGGACTCGTTGAAGAGTGCCGCCAAGCGCAAATAGGAGTCCTCCAAAGACGCCTCCGAGCACAAGGACACCTCTAGGCGTAAGCAAAACTCGTCGAGCGACAAGCCCAAGCGCAACCAACATAGATCTCAGAGGGCCCGCTTTGTCTTCGACATCGAAGGCGGCTCTGAAGACAGTGCCCCCCGCTATGACAGAACCCATGCGGAGCAGGAGCACCAGGACTACGACATGTGGTGCGAGGTGCTTGGCCGTGGTGATCACTTTACGCGGACATGCATCGCCATTGCGGTGCTTCGTCAGAGCGTCAGCAGAGATAGAGCCCTGAAAGCGGGGCCACCGGTGGTGGCCCACGTGCAGCAGCCTCAAATGGGCCCCCTGTGGATATAGGCCCCAGAGGGAGCCCAGCGCCGAGTCATAAATGTTATCTCCGGGGCTCTTCGCTGGAGTTTTCTTTGGCGCGGCAACTAAAGGCCTATGCGCGGAGGCTGCACGACATGGCGGCGTACCTGGCGTAGGCACCGCCAGTTTGGGCGCAGCACGACATCACCTTCACGCCTGCTGACGCGGAGGGCGTAGAGTTCCCTCACCAAGACCCCCTGGTCATCCAGGCCACCATCGCAGGGTGCGATGTAAAGCGCGTCCTGGTCGATGGAGGTAGCTGCGCCGACATTCTGTTCGCGACAGCCTTCGACCAGATGGGCATCCCCCGAAGTCGCTTAGGCCCTTCAGGAATCCCATTGCAGGGCTTCGGGGGTCAACCGCTGAATGTGTTGGGCCAGATACACCTACAAGTCTCCTTTGGCCAGGGCGACAACGCGAGGAGCGAAGACGTCACCTTTGACGTCGTCGACATCCCGTACCCATACAATGCCATATTGGGGTGCCCAACCCTCAACTCTTTCGGAGCAGTCCCGCACCATGGCTTCCTATGCATGAAGCTCCCGTGTCCGCAAGGTATTATCACCACCTTTGGTGACCAGGACCTCACTCGGCGCATAGAGCTTGGTGCTCGGGGCCCGTACCGCAAGGTGCATGTCCTCACCGACAATCCAAAGGCAGACACGCCCTCCACCCCGGGATGGATGCCTAAGCCCCGGCTGGATGGCGAAGTCAAGAGGGTGTCCCTACATGCCGAAGGACAGCGCGTGTCCATTGGTGAAGGCCTTCCCCCGAAGGTTGAGCAAGGTCTACTCCGGGTGCTTTGGGACAACGCGGACGTCTTCGCGTGGTCCCAGACGACATCAAGGGCGTGGACTGTGCCCTCATCGAACATACTTTAGCGATCCACCCCGATGCTAGGCCGGTTAGGCAAAGGCTCCGGCAAATGTCAATTGAGCGACAACAAGCGGCCAAGGCAGAAGTGGCGAAGCTCCTCTAGGCCAGAGTCATCCGCGAAGTCCCGCACCCGGACTGGCTTGCCAACCTGGTGCTGGTGAAGAAGGCCAGTGGAGTCTGGCGTATGTGTATTGATTCACAGCGGTCAACAAGGCGTGTCCGAAGGATAATTACCCGTTGCCGCGCATAGATCAACTTGTGGATGCCACGGCAGGGTGCAAGCTTATGAGTTTCCTCGATGCATATTCGGGCTACCACCAGATCCACATGGCCAAGGACGATGAGGACAAGATAAGCTTCATCACGCCAGTAGGGACATACTGCTTTGTCAGGATGCCCTTCGGCCTGAAGAACGCAGGCGCGACCTTCACTCGCCTAGTCGCGCTCGTGCTGGCCTCCCAACTCAGGAGGAATGTCGAAGCTTATGTCGACGACATTGTCGTGAAGACAAAGCAGCTCACCTCCCACAGCCAAGATTTTCAAGAGACCTTCAACAACCTCAGGCAAGCGGGCATCAAGCTCAACCCGGACAAGTGCGTCTTCGGCGTGCAAGCGGGCAAGCTCCTGGGTTTTCTGGTGTCTGGGTGCGGCATCCAAGCAAACCCGGACAAGGTCGATGCAATTCTCGCCATAGAGCCACCCAAGACAACGAGGGAGGTCCAGAGGCTTACGGGGCGCATGGCCACGTTGAGTCGCTTTCTGTCCAGGGCGGCGGAACGGGGCCTACCATTCTTTAGGACCCTCCACGGCAGCGACGGTTCCATTGGGACGACGACTATGTGAAGGCTTTTGACAACCTCAAGAAGCACCTCATAAGTCTTCCTACATTAGTCGCCCCAGCACCAGAGGCTCCCCTCCTGCTTTACCTCGTCGCCACAGCAACAGCGGTCAGTGCCATCCTCGTCCTCGAGGAGGGTGCCCTTTAGCGGCTCGTGTACTTCGTCTTCGAGGCCCTTCAGGGCGCCAAGACGCGGTACACTGAACTTGAGAAGCTGGCCTACGCGTTGGTTATGGCCTCAAGGATTAGTTACATAGAAAACTTGAACAACTTGATTAGCGAGTACGAATGGTTCGTCTTTGTATCCGACACGTTGGAGGTCCACGGTAGTGACACCGAAATAAGGGGATCTTGAAAACCATATAATCGAGCTCCTAAATCTCTTCTATGAACCATAGTATGAGTTTCTCAACCCATCGGTACTGGTATGAGTTTCTCAACCCATCGGTACTGAGCGCATCTATACGGACACCACTGTTCTGGTTAGTGTTCTTTACATCCTGAGTCTGTGTATAGAATGTGTACCCATTTATGTCATATTCTTGCCATGTCACAACTGTAAATGTTGGCCCTTTTGCCAACCATGTCAGCATCTCACTTGGCGAGCTCCTAGTGATTTGTTCCTTCAACCATTGGTTAAACCGATTGTTGTGTTGCCTCATGATCTAAACATCCGGTTTCTCCGAATTCTGTTGCCGAAGCACATCCTTGTGCTGGTCGACATAAGGCGTCACTTCAGTCATGTGTTGCAAGACAGTGAAATGGGCTTGAGCATACGCGGCCATAGCTGGAGTGATTGTTTTCCTTCCGATAGTTCCAATACCCTTGAGCCTCTCCTCATGACGAGATTGAGGCACACCTATCGGTTGAATCTAAACCATATAATCGACACAAAACTCAATGACCTCTTCGCTTGCATATCCTTCGACGATGTTGCCCTCCGGCCGAGATCGATTCCGTACATAGAACTTGAGAATTCCCATGAACCTCTCAAATGGGTACATGCTACGTAGGAATACGGGCCCGTACATTTTTATCTCTCACACAACGTGAACAATGAGATGGACCATGATATCGAAAAACGAAGGAGAAAAATACATCTCAAGATGACATAGAGTCATCACCACCTCGTCCTGCAGAGCATCTAGTCCTTCGGGATCGATGACCTTCTGTGTAATTGTGTTAAAGAAATAATTTAGCCTCATGATTGTCTCTCGGACTTTGATGGGCAAAATATTTCTAATTGCAATAGGGAGCATCTGTGTCATCAGCACATGACAATCATAAGACTTCATGCCATTTAACTTCAAATCTTGCATCGAAACAAGTTTCTTCATGTTGCCGGAATAACCAAACAGAACTTTGACACCATGCAAGCACTGGCACAGTTCTGTTTTCTCGGCTTTGGATAGAGTGTAACATGCAGGGGGAATGTACGTTCATCCATTATCTGTTTTTGTCAGTACTAACTCAGGCCTGATGTCCATATAAGCCAAGTCAAGCCGTGCGTTGACGCTGTCCTTTGTTTTATCACGAATGTTCAGTAAGAGACCAATCAAGCTGTCACATATATTCTTTTCTACGTGCATGACGTCGATGCAGTATCGAACATCTAGGTACTCCTAATAAGGTAAGTCCCAAAATATTGATCTCTTCTTCCAGATGTTCTTCTCATGAGCCCTCAATTACGTCCATTTCCGAGGACAATATCTAAATCCTTAACCATATTATAAACATCTTTTGCGCTTAAATGCCTTGGAGCTAAACCGTCCTCTTTCTCTCCGTCAAATTGTTTCTTCATTTTGCGGTATGGGTGAGCCCTCCGAAGGAACCGGCGGTGACGCATGTACACGGTTTTGCGTAAGTGTTTCAACCACACACTCTCGGTACCATCTAAACAGTGAGTACAAGTTTTGGCACCTTTTGTACTCTGGCCCGATAGGTTAGCAAGGGCAGGATAATCATTTATGGTGCAGAACAATAAGGAGCGCAAAGTGAAGTTCTCTTATTTGTATGCATCCCATACTTGTACCTCTTCGTTCCACAATACTTTTAGATCTTCCACCAACGGTGCTAGGTACACATCAATATCATTTCCAGGTTGCTTTGACCCTTGGATAAGTATCGCAGCAAAATATACTTTCGCTTCACACACAACCAAGGAGGAAGGTTATAGATGTAGAGAGTCACGGGCCAAGTGCTATGTCGACTGCTCATGCTACTGAAAGGATTCATTCCATCTGTACTCAGTCCAAACCTTATATTCCTTGGTTCTGCACCGAAGTCTACAAAACTCTTATCAATGTTTCTCCACTGGGTAGAATCAGCAAGGTGCCTTAGCATTCCATCCTTCTTGCGCTCCTCTGAGTGCCAACGTAGTAGTTTTGCCTCCTTTGGATTTGCAAAAAACCATTTCAAACGAGGAATTATAGGCGGCATATCATTCACTTCACCGGCGATGTCATTCGGCGGCATATCATTGACTTCGCCATGACTGGCCCAACACGTATAACCCTTTTTGAAACCCCTCCGAATCAAGTGCGCTTCAATCTACTCTCGGTTCTTAAACATCTTTAAATTCTTACCGTCAGTGCATGGACAGTACATATATTCCACCCCCTTATTCAACATATCCTCCTCGGCAGCTCTTATAAAAGCAGACACACCATTAATGTACTCTTCACTCACACGGTTTGCGGTATACATCCAACTTGGTCCTACGTTATATATATATATATATATATATATATATATATATATATATATATATATATATATATATATATATATATAAACAACTTAGTATTAAAAATTAAATTAATTAATTATTACTACATATATACCACATGCATATAGGCTTTGCTCTTAATTCATATTATAAACACAACAGCTATTTCCCTAACGATTGCTGAAGGTATATAACCAACAATTCTGACAAATTTGACCTCCCACATGACGGGAACTGATCTAGAGCTCAAGTAGATGCAAACCATCTTCAATAACACTCACCAAAACTTAGATCTAAATTGTAATGCAAAGACAAATAAATTTCATTACTAACCATATCTAGGGCAACCGGGAACGTATGAATCTTCGAAGCTCTATCTCTGCCTCCTCCCACCAAATTAACTGGCATGAAATCGCCTAACTTGCCTCCTGAGCGAAGTGAAGACAGAGCGGCCAGATCTGGATCGAAATGAAGACAGATGCGGTTCTGAGTGGCGCAATAAATATGTAGCAGGATTATCACAGATGGTTTTTTAATAAAAAAGCATGCGTGATAATCTGAGATATCCTGACGGTTTTAATAAAAACCGTCGTGATATTTAAATACCACGAGCGGTTCATCGGTAAGAACCTTCTGTGATACTCGTTTTTTCCGACGCCATCAACACAGATGTGTCCAAATTAAAACCGTCTGTGATAGTGTCGGTCACAGACGATTTTGTCAAACCGTCTGTGATTTGGCGTCTACTAATAGTACTTCTGTAGTAGTGTATGTGCCTCTAGAATTGGTTGCACCCGAGCCATTGCTGTCGACATCCAACCAGATCTAGTGCAGATAATCCAACATCGCTGAGCCCACTCGAAGCTGTAGCCGCCGTGCGACACCCTCCGCAGCCACCTGACCGTGTCCTTGTGTCTCTAGCTATCATCCTCGTGCTTCCTTTTGCTGCCTCCCACCGGCAGCCATTTTTGCATCGGCCCCGCCTCTAACGAGATTTGATCGAATCCAAATGGCTAAGATCTGGTTGCTATCAACTAGCCTATTGTTATGGTCTGGCAATGTTGAGCCATCTGCCGTTGCCGTCCTCTTCCACACCATGGCGATGAGATCATGAGACTGTGGGAGTAGCACGGATTGGAAAGCGGGGGCATTGGGGGAAGGGAGAGTCGTGGGATGGATGGGTTGTTGGGGACACTGGAGGAAGGATAAGAAATTGTGAAGGAGATAGTGGGAGAAAAGGATCATGGTGGCGGCGGTTTGGGTCTTCGTGTGAGATGCAAAAGTTGCAAGACTCTCGAGACATGGGAAGGACCGTACTTTGGGTGGGACGATGAGGACGGTTCCATCAAGAGAGAGGAGGGGAGTGGCGTGAGATGATGATCCAGATCTTATCTCACGGTTTGATCGGATGGTTGCTAAGAGGGGAAAAAAAGAATAGATTGCTACCAACTCATTTTTTAAGTAGTAGAGATCCGTATCTCTTTTCCTCTTCAATTGTTGCTTAGTTGCTCTTCTACCACGAAAGTAGACCTTTAGGCCTCTATTCGTGAGCAACACTCAAACCCCAGGTAGGGCCTAGAAAAGCGTGGCCATGCTATCATTAGGCATGCCATGTCGATGTTCGATGTGTGCTTCACACCATCGGTTAGTCAAAGAGCTGCATAAATTACCTCAAGAAGTGCCTTGAAAATCTCCACACGTGCTCCTCAGCCGCCTCAACCTCACCCTCTTCGCTCCCCTCAAATGCCAACCCCACAATAGCACTGTGCCAAAGATGAACGAGGAAGAGGAGGACTTGGCACTTTTGTTAGAGTAGAGGGAGGCGATGCAACTTGAGGGGTGGCAACTGGCAAAGGCGGAGAAGAAAGGAAATGGAAGGGGTGACCACTAACTAGTGGCCCCATCATATAGTTAGATTCTGCTGAATGGGACTCATGGATGTGGGGTTTATTGAAACATTTTTTTTTATAACTAATAGGGTACCCGTGCATTGCAACAGATCTCAAACAAACAATGCCACAAGTGCTAAATTGTGTTAATGTTGAGCGAAGTTATGTTAAAATTGAATGGTATACCATTGGAATTTAGAAACATGTAAAGCTGCTCGCAATCTTTGTTTCTCAACCTACCTTCAGCACTCTTCACTATAGCCCTATAAAAAGGGAGAAAAAAATTATCACAACTCTTTAAATTAGATACTTCAAATTGCTAGAACTCTTTAGTACCAGAATGGCTAAAAACCCTATTTCCCGTGAAACATCTTCAAATTGGGAGCACGTTCGTCAGGTTTCATTGGCTATTTGGCTTCTCAGTGAGAAGAAAGATTGAACCTGTCCCGGTTCTCCTTGATCTCAATTCCTTAATAGGAAAATTGGAATTAAGATGATGATAGTTTAAGTAAACTCTTAATGAATAGGAAAGCCATCCGGTAAAAATCACCTCAGTGATGTACCATACAATGATAATAGTACTTAAGCCCATAAGATGGGTGTTGGCTACATGGACAATGACGGAGATACTCTTAACTCCACCATGAGCAGTCAAACAAAAAGTTGTACAGGAAGTTTACTTCTGCGTAGTTAAATGAAGCGTGAATGTGACAGCAGTGGAACAAATTGTTTAGTCACAGACAACAGAAAGCCAAAGTGGAATTGGCAAACCACAAGATAGGAACAGGCAAGCTAATAAACATCATGCAAAAGAAGTAAAGCATAATGCTGCCAAAATAGGAATCTTACTTCTAGTCGGTTGATGTACACCTCTTGATTTCTCCTTTCCATAGCCCTTGCATTATAAATTGTTCAGAGGATAACAAAGAGGTACACAAATTTCAAGCATTTCCATGACTCATCTAAACACATCATACCCTTGAACCTCCTCAGTGGTACGTATTGTGTCAAAGGTATCCTGCAGTAAAGAAGAAAAAAAAGGTAAAAAAAAATGACAAGAAATCAAACAAAATGCATTGAAAACTGCTTGAAAATGTACTTGCAGCAAGAGCACCTTATAATCAGTTATAGATAGTAAAAGATAAAATTTCAAGAAAATACAAGTATTGTGTTGGCTTAATACAAAGTGAAGAGACAATGAAAAAAATTATTTACAAAGGCATGAGACAATTATAATAACTCAGATTACATAGCTCTTTGGTCACTTATTGTATATGGAAACATAAAGAGAGTAGACCACAATAAATATATAAATATATATCCAAAGACATGTCAAACTAACTCTTAGAATTTTCTTATATAGCTGCAAGTCAGTCAAAGTTTCTGAATGTCTGGTTAACAAAGTTATTAATTTATTTCAATGTTTTGAACACATGTGTGACGCCCCACTCATTATTATCCTCCAGATAACCGCATGGGACAAACGGATTACTATTTGCCTGATCAGTAGAACACTGCTCCGGCAAATGGTAAACCCTTACCAGAGTTGCGCATCAGAATAATAACATAGATACTATAGATTTTATTACAACAATGGCCACATGGCCTACAGTCTGGTCTTACAAAAGTGCCATAATTAACAAAAGCAGGACTAATACCCCCAGGGCTCCTCTGTCCACTCCACTGGGCCTTCTACTCGTCCCAGCCGAAGTATACGGGGTCCACCTCGCCTGGCTCCTCATAATCTCCCTCCTCTCCGGTCGACTCGGCGCCACCTGCTTCCCCTTCATCCGGCTCGTAAGCTTCCTCGAGCGGATTAGGGTCTAACAAAGGAGTTTAATAGCAAGGGTGAGTACCACGGTACTCAACAAGCATAATAGCAATAATTGCACTGATATGTTCTCATGTCCTTAGTCCAGATTCTATCTTCTACATTCTAAAATTAATCTTAGAAAAATACCAAGTCTTGCATTTTTAATTCTCAAATGATGTCTATTTTTCACCCAGTAAGGTACGATCCCTAGTGATCACCGTAGTCCACATTCCAGTGAACTGGCATGAATTCATGATTTTATGAGCACTGCGCAGGCTTGTACCACTGTACTCAAAGCTGCTCTGAACCTTCTTAACTAGGTTCTTCCACACTGCCTTAGTTATAGAATCCAGTTTAGATTTCAGAACCTTTCTCCGATTACATTATTCCGTCCACCAACCTATCTATTATCCATCAGTGTACCAAGTCGCTCACTTGGGCTCCACCGACTTCCAATAGTGTTTGGTTGGACCGGCTCCCGGCCCAACACTCCACCTAACGCATATAGCGTCTGGGACTTACTCACTTCCAGACTTGCATTACTGGTCCTGAGCTTCATCCATCTCTTTACTCACACATAAATACTTACCCTATGTGGTGGACTGGTTAACGTAATGGGATACTAATCTCTACCCGTCCAAAACGAGGAAATGGTTGGTACGATAAATACGGTTCCCTATCCGAGTGAAGATGGGGTAAGTCCTTATATCATAGCCCTATGTAAAGAGGTCTGCCTAGCCTCTCTGCATCCTTTCCCTGAACCTCTTTACCCACCAAATACATCTCTGCTTACATGACTGCTGCTCTTCTCAGCAGTACCACATCTATTTACTTCTTCTTTTACTTTCTCTCTTTCTTTTTCTCCTCTTTTCTTTTCTCATCCTACTTATCATAACATCATCATTCTCTGATGTCTTATTTTAAGAAAAGCTTTTATGCATTTAGATATAATTCTTATTATTTCTGGAAATACACATATTTTTGACATAACTACGTGCATGGTCGAAGAACGAGCTTACCTGAGTCGTAGGGTAATTCAGAACTGCCAAAAATCGAATCCGCTCCCGTTATTTGCTCTCTCCCGACTTCTGCAGAATTATCGCTAAGCTTTAAAAAAATAAATACTTATAGCTACTAATTTTAGAAAGGGATTAAAATAGAGAAGGAACTCCCCGCTCACTTTAAGTTGTATTTCTAATTGCGTAGCTTTTCCAATCACATTTATTGAGTTTTTAATAGAGTTTACTTTTTAGTTATTGATGGGAAATACTACAAGAAAATAATCAAGAATTTCCTTCAAGAAAGCAATTTCTTTAATCTATTGGCTTCTCAGATCTCTCTACACGCGCGCGTCAGCCCATGGGCTTCGGCCCACCCCGGCTCTTCTCCTTCCCCTACTGCTCCCACCGACGCCTCCTCTCTACCTCATTTCTGCCGCCACCTCTCTGCCTTTCTTTTTCCACCGACGCCTCCTCTTCCTTGCATCTTCTTCTTCCCACCGAACTCACCCCGCCTATCTCGCTTCCTCACCTCCTCTCTTCACCGCGCCTCCACGCCTCCTTTCTTCACCACGCCTCCTCGCCTCCTCTCTTCACCCAGCCATGGCAACTTCTTCCTCGGCTCCTCTCTTCACCGCGCCTCCACGCCTCCTCGCCTCCTCTCTTCACCCGGCCATGGCAACTTCTTCCTCGGCTCGGATCTGGGTGGATCCGGCCTAGACCGGTGGTTCTACGGTGGATCTACGCCTACTTGGTGTTCCCATGACTGGATCTAAGCCAGTGCTCGCCGGATTTGATGGTTGGACTTGCGGTGGCTTGAGGTTCCATGGTGGCTGGCCACGCCGGTTCCGGGTTAAGGGGGGTCGATTGACGGTGATCAAGCATTGGATACTCACGGTGCTAGCTTTCTTTCTCTAAGTATTTTGCATGCATTTGATTTATTGTTTACTTTTCTTTTTGCCATCTATCCTACAGTATTGAGATCGATGGCCGGCCTAGGGTTTCGGGTGGCGGTACTAGAGTTTGAGGAATGTTGCATTTTTGGGTTGATCTCACTCTAGGGCGTACACGGGCTTTGGGTTGGCCGTCGGTCTTCATGGTGGCGGCGGTGGCTTGAGGTTTTTCTCTCCTATGGGACTAGTTCGGCTGGCTCCCCAAGGAGGAAAGAAAGTTAGAAAGAAGGGATGGGGATCTACTTGAACGATGTGTCGGGCTGGATAAGGAAGGTTGGGGGAGTCGATGGGGACCATTGTGGCTTGCACGTTGTCGCTGTCGTGTAAGAAGATACAGCTTGTCGCCTTTTTGCCAGTTATGGCCTCTTCTGCCTTGTGGTGGTCCCTGTTGACCTGCTCCTTGTCCTCTAGTCCTTGTCGGTTTCCCGATGGCTACCTTCACCGCGTCAGCTTCTTCGGCCCTCTGCTGCCGATGCTTTGGCTTCACCTTCTGGCCTCTGGCTGAAGGTGCTACACTATGGTTTGGATTGAGAAATGGACTTTTGGGGCTGGCTCTTGGCTGTGTTTCTCTTGTGAGCTTGTGGCAAATGCAATGTATGGGGGTGGTATTGAGCTGCTGGGGAGGTGTTTCTCGGCCTCTCTCTGCTGGTGCTGGTTTTTGCTGGTTGCAGCTGGCTGTCCTTGTGCTTATCTCCTTCTGAGTCTTTTGCTCCTGTGCCGAAGGACCTTCGATCTGAAGAATGTGCTGGGCACTGTTGCTCTGGGATGGGCTGGCTGGAAAACATATGTGGGCTTATGGGCTGAAAATGCAAGGACTATATTTGTGGGCTTTTTGTGGGCTGAATGCTTATATGCTGGGCTGTGGGCCGAAATGAATCACTTGTGGGCTGGAAGGCTTTCTGTTGACTATGGGCTGAAATGAAATGGGCTTTGGGCTAAGGTAAGAGTTGTGGGCTTTTGTTTTCTAAAGTTTGCCGAATGATGAAGCCCACCGAGACGAGAGGTGCTGACCAGCCCGGGACGGTCTGGGGAGTCTCTAAGACGTTCTCAAATTGGCCCTAGCAGCCCAGGGGCACTGACGGCAAACTTTATTTATTTTATTTATTCTCCCTTGGATTGTTAATTGTCTAATTCCCTAGTTACATAAGAAAATAGGTTTGGTTTGATACTAACGGCAATTCTACTTGCAGGCGAAGAGCGAAGAAATGCGCATTTGCTCCTACGCCGAAGGCCTCGACGCTGGAGTTTTTATTTTTCTCTTTTTTGTAAAAATAAATTTGTAAACATAATATAATTTGCTATTGTTGATGAAATGCAGATAATGTAAATTCAATTTTGTAATCTTAATTGTAATAATGTTTAATGGAATGCAATAATTAATTTTTTAATCTCCCGCTAATTACTTAGTTAGTTAGGGTATTAGGTTTAGGGTTCTTTCAACATGTAACTTATTTAAATTTCTTGGGATTGCAAATTAACTCAGATAGCTAAAACAACTTGCTTGTTTTCGTACAAGAGTGGACCATACAAATTTGTAACATCAAATAGTGGGAAGAACTATGTCAAGTTGTCCGTATATGAGATTAGTTGTTATACAGTGACAGTCTCTCCTTTTCCATACTAAGAATGTAGATAGACATAAGGATAAAGGATGATTGTAGGAAAACAAAATTTGCATCTCCTTTTGGTAACACAATCATATCAGCAGCTAAGTAGGAAAAAAACTATAAAACATAACAATTATTAACAAGGCACATGATTCAAAGTACTGCAAGATGTGGAGTGAGAAAAAAGAGTCAAATCATGGACTTCATCCAAAGCACTTTTCCCTAACTTTACTAAAATATCTTTTTCATGCTTTAAAATAGATATCTAGAATATTGGAAAACAATGTTAGGATTCAGGGTCTTGGAATTATTTGAGGGATGTAATAAAATTCAACACACCTCCATTGAGATCTTCCTTGAGTTCTCATCTAAAGATTACATAGCATCCGAACTTTCATGGAGTGTTTTTTCGTAATCAACTACTAAATGCATCAGCTCCGCATTTCTGAGCGAAACACAATTAGCTTCCTTCCTCTGTATTTATGAGTATGAACTAAAGTAGCGTAAAGCATATCTGCATATAACAAAGTGTTATCTTCTCCTAAGAAACTAAGCATTCAGTAAGTCATTTCAGTGTGAGGAACAAAAATATGAAGAAAACAAGATTACAACACACAAAACTAACCTGATGTTCAAGCTCTGCTGCAAATCCATTAAGCCGATCTCGAGCAAAATCAGCTTCAAGCACTGCCTTATCACGCTCAGATCGCAAAGACACAAGCTTAGTGCTAAATGAATGGTAATAACTAATAAGTATTGATCAAATATTCCAAGTAAAGCCAAAGAGAGTAGCACATAATCAACCTCGATAAGTAGGCCATCTAAAACCATATAAAATAAGAAGCAATTAGAAATGGAAACATATGCAAACTTAACAGTGTATCTGATTTGGTGTGAATCCAGTACGTTCAAAGTTTCACGCACATGTTTAGATATGAGGACCCAATCTCGACGCAGTTGGCCAGTAAATATGGTGAAACAATAAAAGGCAGCTTTCGCATAGAGCTTTTCATAATAATTTTCGGAAATAGTAAATATTTGTATGTCACAAAAATTACAAAGGCCAAATGATGCATCACAAATTATAAACCAAAATGTCTAAAACATGATCCAGGAAGCAACCACGTAGCGTATGTGTGACCACCCACCCACTAAGAGCTTATTATGTTGCTTCCTAATCACCACTCTTCTTGTCCAATGATAGAAAAGGAAATAAAATATTCTCAAGATTTTTAGCTATAACTATTATTTTTATATAGCAATCAATGTATGAAAGCAGATAAAATCATAAAAAACCGCCTCAACTTAGCCCACTCTTCATCGAGGCTTCTGGCCTGCTCAGAGGCTTGCTCATAAGCTTTCTTCGAGACCTCCTGGACACGATTAGATGGGATTTACAATGAGAACATTCATCAAAACAATGGTATTCTATAGGCTTTATAACCTGCATCATTGAGAAAATACCTATAATCCTTCAAATAGAACCATCAAGCCCTTTCTACCATCATATAGAGAATAATTAGCTGAATGCCCGTGCGTTGCTATGGATTTTAAAAAAAATCTCACGGGTGGTAAAAAAATTTTAGAATATACATACAAACATGCTCTAAAAGTTTTTAAATCCGTAACAACACACGGGCATTCAACTAGTGCAGGTCAATTGTCAAAAGGCAAAGAGGAATCAGGGGTATAATTCAAATGATGATGAGTTAATTTTCATCAGTTTCTAACTATATAAATTTCACAGATTTGCATCACCAAGAAAGATAGAGCATATGAAAAATTATACAGTCCAAGCAGAAGGGAAGGGAGGCGAGAGAGGTCGGGTAGAAGAGGAGGTGGAAGATGGTAACTGTTGGTGAAAGTGGAGAGGATGGGTAGTTAGATATGAGAGAGGAGGGGGTGTTAGATAGATGATAAGATTTCAGTATTCAGATCGGACGGTTGAGAAGAGAGGAAGAAAAATACACTAATCACCAACTCAAACTTATTAAATAGTAAAGAAAAGAAAACCATAACATAACAGTAACATGTACTCAAACTGCCCTGGCACCACTTCATCACCACAGCATACCACCCCAGACAAATATGACAGACATTTAACTATACAGTCTGAACAGAAAAGATCATAAGAATAATAGGGTGAACCTTGCAAATTATCGGATACGGGTTCAACATTAGAGCGACTCTTATGTTGTTCTTCACATAGCTTCCTATACATCAGCACCTTCTATTGATGTCACATGCAATTTGTAATTGATTTTTGAAGAACAGGCAAATTTTAAATCAAAAGATTTTCCATGTCCATGCGAGGAGAATATATATGACGTACAGATCTATAAAGAGATTCAATCATTATTGCTTATTCTTCGGATTTTTTTTCGTCACTTTTTCAACTCTGGATGCAGCATCATCTGTAATTCTCTTCAACTCAATTTGGAAGTTCTCCTAAAAAGAACAGAAAGGAACATATGTTTGATCAATTCATTGGGAAAAAGTATGACCTGGTATTCATGAATAAACAAATTAAATTTTCATAGCCATAAAAAGATCAGTTAAACCTCATACATATCCTAAGTTTCATGTCCTTTTTTGTCAAGATCAGCAGAGAGCAAGTGAACTGCTCTTATAGGCGTGGCAGGCAGAGACAGGTGTGGCGATGAGGATGGAGGGCTGTACAGCTTTTATAGGCGGCAGGGCGAGGCCTGCAACGGGCGTGCGGCTGTGCGGTCACGTCGGTGGCAGGCGGCGGTGGCAGGGCAGCGGCTGCGGCGGGATTTCGGATGATTCGCGCGTGACATCTCAGGGCAGACACTTGCAGCTTTGCGCCGCGCCTGCTGGGCGGCAGAGCTTTTGCGCCGCGTGGCCGGACGATGCAACGGGGCGAAGGAAAACGGTGGGCGGTGGTGGTTTCCCTATGGATGCGCCGGCCGAGGCGAGGTGACAGCACAAGGAAACTGTGGGCGACGCAGCGGAGTCTGTGGGCGACGGTGGCCGACGAGGTTTGGCGGTGAGCGGGCGATCAACGACGGCGAGCAGAGCTCTGGCTCTGCTGAAACAGGAGAAAGGAGGAGGGAGGGAGAAATGGGCCGGGCCGTTTCAGCCAGGCCGAAGGCTTTGTTTCTTTTTTTATTTTGCATGTGTATATGTATATACATTTTATATTTTGTTCATTTTGCTTGCTCACTTACTTTTCATATTTCTATTTCCTCATTGCTAAGCTCATCCTTGCATATGCACAAATTTGTGTGTGTGTGTGTGTGTATGTTTGCATTTTATTCATTTACCTTTATTATTATTTACACTACTATGCCCAAAATGGAATCTTATATTTTAATTCAAGTTTCTCCCTCTTTATGATGGATCATCTTTTCATATTCGGATTTAAAACTTTAGGTTTCCATTATTTCCATATTTCCTTTATGGCTTATCAATGTTTGTTTTTATTTTTCATAAATTTCTCAATTATTGGAACCTCAACCAAAATTTAAAGAAAGCCATAAAAATTCCAAATTTCAAGAAATTACATTCCAAATAATTCAAAAGCCACACGTGTCCAAATTCAAATTTTTGGGATGTTACAAAAGATATGTTCATGTTATTGTTGATGATTACTCTAGATACTCCTAGGTTTATTTTATGGCATCTACGGACAAAACTTTCGGTCACTTTAGAGAGCTAACTTTTAGACTTGCGAATGAACTTCCAGAGTACTTAGAGCAATTAGAACTGATAATGGAACTGAATTCAAGAACACATCATTTGCTTCTTTTTATACTGAAAAGGGTTTAGACCACCAATTTTTGTCAACTCATGTGCCTCAACAGAACTGTATGGTGGAATGTAAGAATAGAACTTTGGTTGAGATGGCTAGAACAATATTAATGAACATACTACTCCTAGGAAGCTATTTCAACTGCTTGTTACATTTCAAATAGAGTATTCTTACAAGCTAAACTACATAAGACCTCCTATGAGCTTCAATGTGGTCATTCTCCTAATTTTTCTCACTTGAGGTTGTTTAGATGTTGATGCTTCATACTTAAACATGGCAATCTTGATAAATTTGAATCTAGATTCTCATATTACACCTTTCTTGGATATGCAGTTCACACTCGAGGGTATCATGTATTCAACTTAGAAACTAACAAAATAATTGAGACCTGCAGGGTCACTTTCGATGAGGTTAGTTCTGGTACTAGACCCAACAATGCAGGTATACAAGTAACTGACGCATTTGAAGACATCTTCTATGACTCTGATGATGACAACAAGGAGTTCTCGAGACACACTACGATACCTACGACCACTCCTACAACCACTCATGAGATAGAGGCCACTATGACTACTACGACATATTTTACTTCATCTACGACCACTTTACAGGCTCCTCTATATATTCAATAAGTCATCCCCCTAAACAAATGATCGTTGAGTTAAACGAGAGAGTTCTTCACAGCAGGTATAATTCCAACGCCTCATATTCTCGTTTTGCTTTTGTCTCCTATTTTTGAACCCCAAGATGTAAGTCACGCTTTATCCGATGAGTCTTGGATTAATTCCATGCATTAGAAATTAAAAACTTTGAGCATAATAAAGTCTGGACTTTGGTTTCACCTCCTCATGGTCATAATGTGGTTGAAACTAAAGTGGTCTTTAAAAATAAACAAAGTGAGGATGATGTTGTTGTTTGAAATAATGTTAGACTTTGAATTCACTCAGGTAGAAGGTTTGACTTTAGTGAAATATTTACATCTGTTGCTTGATTAAAAGTCACTAGAATTTTGTTAGCATTTGTTGCATCAAAGAGTTTTAGACTTTATCAAATGGATATAAAAAGTGCTTTTCTTAGTGGCTATATTGAGGAAGAACTTTATGTCAGACAACAACCTAGTTTTGAGAATCCTAAGTTTTCTAATCATGTCTACAAATTGTTCAAAGTTTTCTATGGTCTAAAAGAAGCATCCAGAGCATGGTATGATAGGCTTAAATCATATTTGCTAAAAAAATGATTTCCAAATGGGCAAGGTAAATAAGACTTTGTATACTCTAAAGCATGGCAATGATCTTTTACTCGTATAGATCTATGTAGATGATATCATTTTTGGCGGTTCCTCTCATGCTCTTGTTTCTAAGTTTTCTGATACAATGAGTAGAGAATTCGAGATAAGCAAGATGGGAGAGCTCACATTCTTCCTACACTTTCAGATCAAGCAATCAAAGTTGGGTACTTTTTTCATCAAACTAAGTACCCTAAGGATATACTTTGTCACTTCGACATAGGGATAGTCAAACCAACTTCTACACCTATGGGGTCTACGGCTGTGTTGAATCCTGATAAAGATGGAGAGCCTGTTGATCAAAAGGAATATAAAAGCACAATTGGATCATTTTTGTATCTCACTACTTCGAGGCTAGAAATACACTTTATTGTGTGTTTGTGTGCTCGCTTTTAAGCTTCCCCACGTGCTTCACATTATCAAGCGATAAAGCAAATATTCAGGTATCTTCAGGCAACTTTAGAATTTGGTTTATGGTACTCTTCTTCCTCATGCCTTACCTTTAGAGCTCATTCAGATGCAGATTTTGGGGCTGTAGCATTGATAGAAAGAGTACTTCTAGCACATGTCACTTCTTATACATATCTCTTGTTTCATGGGCTTCTAGGAAACAGTTGTCTGTTGCGCTTTCCACTACTGAGGTTGAATGTGTAGCTTGTGCTTCTTGTTGCTCACAATTGTTTTGGATGATAGCTACACTTAAGGATTTTAGCTTAGTATTGGATAGTGTTCCACTTTTCTATGATAATAATAGTACTGCTAGTATTGCTATAAATTCTGTGCAACATTCAGGAACCAAACATATTGATATTCGCTATTTTTTCTTAAAGACTATGTGAAAAAAGGAGATGTTGTCTTGCATTTTATTGACTCCGATTCTCAAGTTGCTGATATTTTCACCAAACCACTTGACTCTTCTCATTTTGCTCACTTGCGAACTAAGTTGGGTGTGTTGCATCCTATGGGATTATTCTGAGGGAGAGCTTGCTATTTAAAATTTTCAAAAGATTTGTTTATTATTTTTCTCAAATAATACATCAAGTCCAGGTCATTGAAAACACATGAGTAGTAGGGTTGTCTTTATTATATTTACTCATCTACTATATAGCCGTGGTCGTGACAAATTGTAATCAATTTGTTATACTTGAACTAAAATATATCATGACAAATGACTTTGACTAGATTGATTATAGATAGTACTTTGTGATATTCATATAAAATGATTAGCTTATTTGTGAGTCTTCACAAAAGAAAAAGAACAAAAAGTGCACAAATGAAAAGAAGTATATTTCAAGCATGCCACCATTTAAAACAAGTTTGCTATAAACATATCATCATAAAAAGAAATATACTACAAGCATGCCACATGCTTAAAAAGTGAGTGTGGAGCTATAGGTTGTTATATGAGACTACTAGTTTAACTAGATTTAAAGTTTGCTTCACTTTTAGCTTACTCTTTTCAGTGTGATATCCCTTGTGCTCTTTATAGATCGGTTTGGTCATGATCAAGATGTCTGTTATTAATCCAATTTGCTTAATTATGCTAAAAACTTGTTTTGACTTACTATATGGTATATAATTTTATATGATCTAGGGAGCTCTACTCAAAAAAAATGGCTTGTGTACAATCTTATATCAATGCAAAGTGATTTGGATAATCTACAAAGTTTCTGAATGTTTATTCTCATTACTTCTTTTTAGAATTATTCTTTCCCTGGTGTTCTCGATGATTTCATTACCATAGGGGGAGAAATTAGAAGAAATGGGAGTTTGGAGAGATTGGGGAGGAGAAAAATATTGCTCTTTTGTGTTGAGGGGGGGTATTTTCTGAGTTTTTGGCTGAATTTTCTGAGCTTTCGGCTTTCTACTGTGGTATGCAGGCTTTCGGCTTTCTACTGTGGTCTACAGAGCTTTTGGTTTTTCTGTTGTGGTCTACAGCTCTTTCTGTTGTGGTCTGTAGCTTTGAATTTTTTCTTTCGCAAAATTTCCCATTCGATAGTTTTTGAGGTGTTATCAATATATTCATCAAGGAAGAGATTTTTAGACCATGTGATGGTCATGCATTCAATGATGATGAGTAATTGACATTGGGTTTCATTAGAATTTGCGTTTGTGAAAATTCTGGTCGATGCGATATTTGTTGCTGAAGTTTTTAGGATAGCAGGACTGGTCGGTAAATGTTGACCACAGCATATCGACCACGGCAGTCGACTAAGGCATAACAACCACGGTAGATAATCGGTATGCTTCGACCTCGAACAGGGAACCGATCATACTGAACAGTGAATAAGATACAATGGACTACTGTCGGTAGTCAGCAGGCTTTGACTAGAATGGTTGGGGTCGTGTGCTTAAGTGGACCGGTCGAAAGTGATAGTAACCGGTCGGTGGTGTTGCTACAGTACTAGGTCGATAATCGGTGGTCAGTGCTACAGTACTCGTTAATGGTAGTATGTGCTTAAGTACCCGATTGGTACTCAGTGGTCAGTACTCAATGGTTCGATGACTGGTTGGTAGTCGGTTGTGATACGATACTTGTAATTTCCAAGTGTTCTAAGCGGTAGTAATTCCTAAGTACTTGTGGTTTTCGAGTACTCGTTGAGCCAGCGGTACCGGTCATACTAAGTGGTCAGAGGCTGGTTTCTAAAAGCGATAGAATTTGTGGTCATGGATGATCTGGTTGATCTTGATGGATAGTTAATGGTGTGGTCTGCGTGTATAGACTAATGTCGGTCAAGTTGTGAAGATCTTGTGCCGAAAAATGTTCTTTGGTCTTTGCATGTGCAGTTTGGCATGGAGATGGTCATGGTCGGTGATGAGAAGGACCGGGAGTAGGATGGAAAAATCTGAGGTCTAGGCAGTCTATGTTTGAGGTAGACACGATTTGTGAAGTTAACCTATAAAAGTAGAGAGAGGCTATGGGTTAACGTATGACTTTTAGGGAGATTAGAGCAGGTTTTTTAGGGCTTTCAATGGGAAGGCTTTTAGCGATGCTTGTAAGGGCGCTTTGTAAATCCACGAAAATCCAGCAATAAAGATCATCTTGAATCAGACTAGTTCGTGGTTTGCTTGAAGAGTGTTGATAGATTGAAGTTTACAATCAAGTGCAAACTGGTTGTTGATTCTAACAGGTTGAAGTGATCGAGCGATCAAGTGCTGAGTGGTCAAAACCATCTCAAAGTATACGACGACCAAGCAATTAAGTGTTGAGTAGTCGAAAGCATCGCTAACCGCCAGGAGAGTTCAAGAAGCGATGATAATCATTCACACCCCCCTATTGCAGTATTCAATCTAACAAAGAGGCATCATAGGAAGTCACTAGATGGAAGGGTTCCATGACCTTACCTTAGGGAGGAGACTTGGACTAGATGGGTGGAAGTGCCAAAGAGCACTGAGAATCTAGATTGTGGATGGATGCGGCCTCAGTGAAAAGTAAGTATTAGAATCTTATGTTAAGTAAAGAACATAGTGATTGCTCAGCCACAAGTGTTGATTTGTCAAACCTGGTCTAGAAATTGTTCAAATTGATTGAATATCTATAGGAATAGGAGGGAAGGGGTGTGGTATGAAAATGGTAAAATCATACATCAACAAGAGTAGGTCCACTCAAATCGGGCGGGAGCGTTTCGAATTGGCTAGTGGGTACCCGAGTTTGTTTGGTACATAATCTCCTGGTCAGAGGTTACATAAAGAGATTAGTAGTGAAAAGCCTTATTTTCTTAACTCCATCGTGAAGGTTAAGGAATCTTGTAGGTAAAGTTGGGCAACTCTGTAAAGTCATGATTTATTGGTATTTGAATACGTCGTGCTTTCAGTAAATGAAACTATGTTTAATAAGTGATTCCAACAGTTAGGCAGAAGTAGATTTGGAATTGTTAAGTTTGATAATCAAGTTGTTGAAACCCTAATTCCTTAAGAAGTTTATGTTTTGTTATTTTATGCTCCAAAATGTTTACAACTAAAATTGCATCCACATATAATAATAAAACCAGTATAATCACATCCCTTGGATACCCTAACATGTAATTAAATAGTATTTTTTTCCATATGATTTGTTGAGTATGGTTTGTTATACTCATACTCACTAAAAACATTAACAAAATGTGCTTAGCAAGAAAATGAAGAAATCTACGAGGACAATGTTGAAGAATCATACGACGTAGATGATGTTTGGTATTAGGGTTATCTCTCGCTCAAGCACGCCTATGAAGTTCTTTTGTATTTTAATATAACTTTGAGACATATGCCCCATTGTATAAGATTAGGCTATTAAGCTATTATCCTGTAATAAAGTTTGGCTTTTATGTATGAGCTTATGATGGCAATGATATACACTCGTCTCTGATACTCACAACCGAGCAGTCCTCTGAAGACCTCACAACCGAAGCAGTCCTCTGATTAGACTCACAACCGAACAGTCTGTGCGATTCAGAGACACATGACGCCCCTAGAAAGGGGTGCATTACAGTTTTCCCAGTTTGTGAAGGATCCGGTGATCAGTAGGATTGAAGAAAGGATTGCAGCGTGGACCTTTCTTCCTGAAGGTGGCTAAGCTTTCTTGAGATTGTTACGAGCACGGTCAGAAGTATGAGCCGCACTTCGATGATTTCCACGACAAGGTGAATCAAGCATGGGGAGGTCACCGATATGCGACGGTTCTAATGTATCTGTCAACTGTCGAGAAGGGAGGCCAGACCGTGCTCCCAAATGCCGAGGTACCTTACAGATTTGATGTTCTTGACGTTTCCTAGCCCAAGTGCTATATGATTTTTTTTTTAGGGAGAAGTGCTATATTTCTGACATTGGCAATTCAAATTGATTTAGCGGGTAATGTTTCGTCTTATAGTGAAACCTTTTAACTGCTCCAAATGTGACATATCTGTATGTTTTAGTACCTCTTCAAGATGAAACATGTGGAGAAGCTCTGAGCTTAACCAGGTTAACTACTTGCAGTGAAACTGGTTAAAGGTGACGCGGTGCTCTTCTTTAGCCTTCATGTTGACTTCATACCTGACACGCTCAGTCTCCTGCAGCTGGCGAATGCGTGAAAAACCGGTGTACATGGTAGGATCCGAGGGCTCACCTGGTCAGTGCCGAAAGAGCAGCAGGGTCTGTGGTTCGTAAACAGTTTTGCATTTTCTTTCTTAATGCAATGTTGGTATCACTTACTGAATACTTGATATGTACACACTTAGAGTATTCTCAGATGAAATGAGGTGGTACTTGAATTTTCGGACAATGATCAGTAGTAAAATTACTTCCTTTTTATGCTTTCAAATTTCAAGTTTACTGCAAGTGCAGGTGAAGTACTTTCTAGTATTTACTGACACAGTGCAGGTGAAAGTAATTTTTAGTATTTACTGATGTAGATATGGAGCGGAATGCTGGACAGATAAATAGTGTCTAGGAAGGACACTTTTCGATATATGGGATCGATACTACAGTGGGACTGTGAGATTGATGAAAACGTGAGCCACAGGATAAGAGCGGGGTGGTGAAATGGTGCCTAGCATCGGATATCTTATGTGATAAAAAAAAGTCCCTCAAAAATTAAGGGTAAGATCTATAGGACAACGATCAGACTTGTTATACTATATGGAGCAAAATATTGTGTGACTAAAAGACAACATATACAGAAGATGAGTGTAATAGAGATGAGGATGCTACGGTAGATCTGTAGTCACATAAGACGGGATCGAATCAATAATGATGATATACGTGATAGAATGATGGTAGCACCAATTGAAGGGAAGCTTGCTCAACATCGTTTGAAATGGTTTGGACATTCTAACGAAGACTTTCTGAGGCACTGGTTCGTATTAGAATTTTAAGACGTACCAAAAATATGAAAAGAGGTAGAGATCGACCAAGATTGACATAAGAGAAAATAATTAAAAGATTCTTGAGGGATTAGAATGTATCCAAAGAGTTGGCTTTGGAATATGAGCGTGTAGAAGTTAGCGATCCACATACTGGAACCATGACATAAGAAAAAGGTTTAGGAGTGATGTTTTATACTCTCGGGTCAGATAGCAGGATGTAATGCTTAGTGTTTTAGTCTTGTATATTTTCTTACAAGCCTCTTGTTTCTTTAATCTTGAGATGATTGTATTCTTAATTTACTCTAATTTGTTTGAGATAAAAAAATTTTGTTGTTGTTGTACTGACGTAGAAGTGGAAGCTATCCTACTGGCAGCAATGCAACTACCTGTTCCACTTCAATTTTGTTGGCTTGCATAACAGTGGATTTCAGGACAGCCAGTGTGTCAGGCTATCTCAAAACTAACAAATTCCTTTGGCCCTTCCCACAATATAGAACTTATATGGACTTTTGTCTCCTGCCTCAGCTTGGCTTTTGGTCAAGGAAAGTTTGTTTGCCTCAAACATGTAGATAAACCTCATCTAAAACAAGTTTAGTTCGTAAATATTTTGTACCATCGCGTGTGAAAAAAAATGAATTTGAGTATATTTTGTCAGTGTAATGAAAATGACATTGCAAGGAGAATATAGCATAGAATCAGAGTAATGTTTTATAGGTTTGGTGAGAAGGTAAGTGCAATACATGTAGTCACAGTCCAATAAAAAGGATAGTCACATATCACCTGAAAGTGGTAGCATACAGATGTGTATTTCTTCAGGGTGCTTCTCACTTTGAAGTTGCTTTTGGGGCTCGCTTTACCAAAGCAATCTCTCATCTGTCATGCCTCCTAGACTTACTCAAAGATTAGATATTTCCATTATTTGTTTATCCTAAACGCTTTCATGTAATCTAAATGAGAGTTTTTACCATTCTTGTAAAGTTACCAGGAGGACTGGTAACTCGTCACCAAATTACATATAAATTCTTTGTATCTCTTGGTACCTAGTTAGACTACTTAATTAGGTACCAAGAATATATGTAATTAGATAACGAGGTACTAGTACCTTATGGTACCTTCCAAAAATAGTAAAAACTCTCAAATATATATGTGTGTATGCAAAACTATGACCACATTCTCCCTAATATCTAGGATCTTGCTCCAAATTAATGTGTGCTGCAAACTCAAAACCTATCCTTAATCTCAACAAAACAAGACCCCAAACTAGATTGCACATAAAGTCAATTTTTTGTTACTTAATTTCCAACCATTTAGTTCTTAAAAAACGGCTATTTATGGAGCTAATTTCACAGTAAAGCCAAAAATTAGCATAACATAAGCTGATCAACATTGAAAATAGGCTCGGGGATATTGGTAACAAACATTATCATTTGAACGGTGCAAAAAAAAACACAATGTACTCCTTTTCCCTCTGTTCTGAAAAGGACAGTGCATATTTGCCCCACCATTTCGTGGATCCAATGTAAACAAAAGAGAACAAAAAATAAAGTCGTACCATACAAAAGAAGCTCTCTAGTATTCTTTGGTTCAAGACTCAAGTGAGCAACAAAACTGGCTGTACAAACTGGATACACATCTGTCCCCACTTTGGTTTGCATCTGTTACAGTGAAGAAAAGCACTTGGTACACATCTTATTCCCAGTCCAGGACACAAGAAGACTGGTCAAGAAAAGAATAGATTAGTCCCAAGAAGAAGGTTCATCTTTTAACCAATGACACAGGTTCTTATCGGTCTTGCCCACACAGCTTTGCTTTTAGGCCTCATTCAGGGGGCACCTTTGGCTGTTCAAAGTTATACTCTTGCAAGAAAAGAAGAGAGAGAGAGAGAACAGAGGAGAAAAAAACAGAAACAGAGGGAAAAGCAGTATGCATTGGAGAGAATCCATGCTTCTTTGGCAGCTTGGAACTTCTTTTCATTCTTTAGCTCTCCCTCTGCCGTTTATCTTGTTTCTAGGCATGCTTCTTGCTGGTTTACTGCAGTAAATTCATTGGTAAGGTTTTGTGTAGGAGGAGGGAGATTACAAAAGACAGACAGGTCTTTTTTAAAAAATAAATATGAAAAAAGGAAAGTGTTTCCATGTTCTTGAAAAGAAATTTGAGTTGGTTTCAAAGCAACAAGCTGGGGATTATACATCACAATTTATAAGCTTTCATAGATTCCTCAAATAATTTTCTTGTTGCTAGCGAATGGTAGGATTATTTGCAAGTGCATCTTTAGTAAGTGGGTCTACTTTGCCTTGGTGCTAGGGCACAAACTACAGGATTTCACATCTCATCACAAGATAAGAAACAAAGCCTGGAAATTATTGGTCATCTTATCTTTTTCTGTTCCTCTATAGCAAACTTGCAATGTGCTTTCCTAGCCAATACAACAAATAGGAAATAAAAATAAAAAGAATGAATACTACTACAAACATGTGCAAAGCAAGTACTGAAAGAAAGGAGCTCTTGCCCCGATCCCTTTGCCAAGAACCTTTTGAGCCTATTTTTGTGAGAGGGAAGCTTGGCACTGCTCCCTTTACAAACCCTCATCAGTAGAATAGCTTTTGTTTTGCAAAAGCAAAAGTTTTTATGCCTAAAATCGTCTTAAATAGCAGTGCTTAGAACAAGATAGGCCACCTTCCCCTAGTTACACAAGCATCCCGGCCAGACCCACCACAAATGCAGCTCCTGTTTTTCCTTCCTTCCTTTCAACACAATGATCTGATCCAGAACAAGCACTTCGGAAGCTTCCATCCTTCGGGCGCATGCCGCCTACGCTCGGCCTGGCGATCTTCCCGACTCTCCAGCTCCCCTGAAGAATGCAGAGTGATGAGTATTTGAAAATTAGACGGAGGAAAGGAAAGCATTGGAACAGCCTGCAGGTGTTGTGTTCAAGGTGATCTATACTGCATCACTGGGCTTGTGCTTAAGTAGTAATAGCTAATTAACAATGCCATTGCACAGTGTACATTGTTTTGACTGCTTCAGATGCATGTTGGCTAATCATTTCAAGTATGGTAAGTGCATGCAGGGTGCTCATTAGGAGAGTTTGAGCAATGGACTTGCCTTTGTTAAAAGGTTAGCATACTATCATCATGGGGAAGTGTTGATGTAATGAGGACAAACAGTGTGGTCAACTTTTGTTATTGTTGTCATCTCATTACCTTTATTATGCATCTATGCTGAACAAATTTAAATCATGCCTTTGAAACTGTAAATGGGTGGAGTTTACTTTATATTTACATTCCAAACCTTCTTTTCGTAACTTATCACTTCTGGTTTACTCTAAATTAGAAAGATGAAAACAATAATCAGGAATCACGAGTTTAATACCAAGTTCTTTGAGCTTTATGCTTCCAGCACGAAAACCTAAGGCATTCTTGAACAAGGTGACACATCAGACAACACAATTTGCATATGATGTTCTTCTCCTTTGTCAGTTTTTTTGGTGCCAAATGAGAATTTACCGAGATCCATGGAAGGTTGGAAGGCCATTAAGACAGAAACTTTATTGGTAATGTGAGACATCTTAAGCTAATATTCAGACTGAAGTTGGTGAAAAAAAGAAGAAGAAGAAGAACAAAAAGAGCAGCACATGTCATGTTTGAATGCAAGAAAAGTTACCTGTCCGGTCCATTGGGCACCCTCCTCTTGCTGCTGCTGAAAGGATCATCAGCCTTGAATTCCTCCGGTGTCCTCTGAGCCAATCGTCCATTGACTCCGATCATCATCCTTCTGCCGCCTACCGCAGCAGCAACGCTCACCAGCGACGGCAGTTTCGCGCCTCTCTCCAGCAGCAATGACACCAAAACAAGGCCTCCAAACAGAATGGCCAATGCCGCCGCCGTTGCCCGCCTCGCAGACCTGCCCAGCGTGCTCATGATATCCTATTTCTTGTTGCTTGGCAGTTGGCACTGTCACCACACCACCCCTCTATGAGCTTCTCATAGATTGGTGCAAGTGCAAGGCCCCCCAGTGTGAGGTTACCTCTCTCAGCACATTATATTGTGGAGGCAGTGGTATTTGTGTTTCTTGCTTCCTGTTTTCTTCTGAGTTTCTTTTTTTCTTGAGCTGGTTCTGATGTGCTTTTGAAGGGCCTAATGTAGGGGGCAGGGTAGAATCAAAGCAAGTGAGCCATACTTGCCTCTGTCCTTTGCCTTTTGAGTTATGTTATTTTCTTTCTTCTCTTTTAGTTTCTTATCTCTTTGATCTTAGTGGTTAAAAGATCCAATAGGAGTTTATGGTGGCAAACTGACAAGGATGCCTGATCCATAAGGATTCCTTGATTGCCCTTGAAGTACAACCCGGTTAGAAGAGGTATCTAGATACTAAGAGGTATCAAAAATTTATATGTAATTTAGTGGCGAGGTATTCCTTCCTCCTAGTAACTTTTTAAAAATGGTAAAAACTCTTTATTTTTATAATGATCTAATGCTGTGGATATCTCAAATCTAGTGCCGCTTTTGCAAGTACATGACTGTCGAACAAAGGTTTTATACGATTTGAAAAACTCCCTAACATGCTGGGTTTGTTTTTCAGTTATCCGTATATTTTGCTTAAGATTATTTCAAGTGCCAGTTTGTGGGACGTATCAACCTCACTATAGGTATGTTGCTCGCATGACTCTGAATAAATATAGAAACTGGATAATGTGTGGTCTTCAAACTATTAGTGAAAATTGTCTTTAGAAAAATTTAAAGAAAAATTTCATAAAACCTCAAACATTATTATGCTTGTATCACAAAAACACATATCTAAGGAAAGGCTAGAATTAGGCCCGTGCATTTACAGCGGACAAAGATAATTTCCTGCGTAACACTGTGGCTAGATATTACAATACATATATTTTTATTCGAAAATAAACTTGTATTTATTATACAATTGTAATGCTTATGATTAAAAATGGAATTATATTTCCTATACAACTATAAGAGTTAATACACACACATATATAAACTCACCAAAATAAACGGTGTGGATCTTTCTTTTTTTCTCTAATTAATGTGGGAATTTCTAGTATCTCATATCGAACATGGTTGATTCTTTTTGTTTTGTTTAATAATATAATAGACATGGTTGATTTACTATATAGGATAAACTTTTGTTTTCTTATTTTTTCTGGAGCATAAAGAAGGAAAAGATGTCGTCATTGGCTATATAACAAAAAATAAAAGTACATTAATTGCAGGCATTATTAGGATAATGGTATCTTGGCACAAGTACTACCCATACGTGGCTCCATATCGCCCAACCCAAACCTACTCCAAGCATGAACCCTGCTTCAGCCTTTGGCCTAACCATTAAAAACCCAAGCGCAATACATCCAACTCTGGAAAACTTAGGCCCTATTTGGCTAGTATGAAATTTTCCTGAATCTCATAGAAAATTAACTATTTCGTGTGAAATTCTTGCATTCTAAACATAGCCTTAACTGTTAGATAGTTGTCACTAGGTCAGTAGAGGTTTATAAGAAGGGCTCTGCCAGCCCACACTACACCATTGGACTAGATTCCAATGGTATAGCAATTACATCAAATTTTATGAAGTTTTATGATATATATTTTATACATTTTATCAAGTTTCAAATTTCAAGTGTGTAGTTTTCATAAGTTTCAAAGAGTTTCAAGTTCTAGATTTCAAAAAGTTTTAGCAAGTTTCAAGTTAAAAGACCTAAGTTTCAGCAAAGTTTCATAAATTTGAAGTTTCCAAAAGCCGTGTTTTATGAAGTTTCGACTAGTTTCAGTTTTGAAAATGACATGTTTCAGCAAATTTTAACAAGTTTTCATATTTTTAAAATACCATGTTTCATAAAATTTCAATTAGTCTCAAGTTTAAAAATGCTATATTTCAGCAAGTTTCAATAAATTTCATTAATGCTTCAAGTTTCAGATAAAAATTTATGTAAATTTCATAAAAGTTCCAAAAATATAGAGCAAGTTCCACACAGTGTCAAGTAAAGTTTCATTCGTGTTTCAACCAATTTCATCAAGTTTAAAAAATATTTCAACTGATTTTCACAAGGTTTCAACGTATTTTAACAAATTTCAATGGGTTTCCAACATGGAACTATAGGTTTCATCTAGTTTCAAATATAAAACTTGATTAGAAAAGAGTCTTAGAAGAATTTCAACCAAGTTTCAAAGAATAAGCTTCAAAGTTTCAAAGCGCATTCGCAGGTTTCATCAAGTTTCATAACGGGTTTTATGAGGTTTTAACACATTCCAAACAAATTTCATTGGGTTTCAAATTTGGCAGTATAAAAGTTTCAGAGAGTTTCATGCGATTTCATCTGCATAATATATTTTTCAACAAATTTCATAGTTCAAATTTGCATGTTTCAATAGGTTACAAGGAGTTTCAAGCTCTAGATTTCAGAAAGGCTCCAGTAATTTTCAAGTTCGAAACCTTAAGTTTTGGTAAAGCTTCAATAAAAAAATCAACAAAATACCATGTTTTAGCAAGTTTAAACTAGTTTCAGGTTTGAACATACCAGGTTTCAGCTAGTTTCAAACAAGTTGAACGCACGCTTCAAGTTTCAAATCAAACTTCATTCAAGTTTTGTAAAAGTTTTAAAAATTAGCATGAGTTTCACATAATTCCAAGAAAAATTTTATTCATCTTTCAAAAAGTTTCAAAGAATTTTTACATCTTTCAGAAAGTTTCCAAGAATTTTACAGGTTTTAACCAAAAAAATTAACAACTCAATACAAATCAAGTATGAGTTTCACATAGATTAGAGCAAATCCACAGAAATTGAATTAAGAGGCAAGAAAATAAGGAAGGAATTAGAGCATCGAATCCATCAACAAATCAACTGCATCATGTGTCGAACATGGCAAAACTAAGACAAAATCATAGACAAAACTAGGGGGAGGAGGAGAAGAACACAGGTAAGAACCGATAGCAATACACTGATGAACACGACAACAAAGCCAACTGACCTTGGAGCAATATAAATAGGGGTCACCAATGCACACCTTCACCACGAGCCATTCTCATGTATCCACACATACACACATTCACAAAAGAGGAGAAGCTCTGCTCAGCTAGCTCTTCCATGGCAAAGGAGAGAGATTAAAGAAGACGAGAGATTTAGGTATTTCTCATCGGAGCATGTCAAGTAGCAATTAGAGGTAAAATGGCATCCCTATGCTGAAGAGAGGAGGGCTATGGCCGACGACAATGAGATCGGCAGCTGCGATAGTGATTTGAGGCTGGGGTAGCAAGGTGTTGTGCATGCGCGAGAGAGAGGAGAGAAGAGAGAGAAAGGGGAGGCATTGGAGGTGGTGATGCAGCAACAAAGGGGGAGGAGTTGGATGAAAGAGAGGGAGGAGTGGAGCAGCCATGGAGGAGAGGAAGGGAGCAGCGCATAGGAGAAGGAAGGAAAGAGGGATGGTGATCCAACAGTGAGATACTACCCTACTACATCGTGAGTAAAAGCTATATCGTTTTCTAGATTTTTCCGTTATATGAAACAACTAAGGTGATAGGATTTCTTCAGGTCCGCCAAAGTGCCAGTGCCATTCATGACTGATGATCCTGGTGGAGTTGTGCATTGGTTTGTTGGCATGTAGGTTATAATGTATATGCAGTGGCAGAGCTAGCTAATTACTTATGTAACAGTACCATTGTTCTACAGCGCCATCTTACAGATCCCCTGCTCTCGCAATAACTGCTCTTGCATCGATCGATCTACCTCATCTCCGCTTTATTACACCTTGGCAACCACTCGCCGGCCACCATTTACTTTCTCCAACTGTCCCTCTCCTTCCCTCCCCTTTAAACACTCACCTCGCGCTCGCCTTCCCCCCACCACTGTACTCGCCTCGACTCAGCCACCTCACAGAAATCGATCGAGATAGTACGTACAGCTAGCGTGCCAATGGCCAAGTGGTGGTGCATTGCCTCCCTCCTGCTGTGCCTCGCCGTGGCGGCGGGGGCGGCCAGGGGCGTGCCTACTCGCGACGACTGCGACACAGTTGCCGTTGCGGCCGGCCGCGACGACGCCGGCGCTGGCGCTGGAGTGGATGAAGCCAAGACCTTCTTTGCCGGGAGCAATGGCGGCGGCCTCTTCGGCGGCGTCAACGGGCCTCTCGGCGGGGGCATCGCCGGGTTCGGGCCGCTAGGGGGGTTCGGGGCCGGCGGTGGACCGCTCGGTGGGTTCGGAGGTGGTGGCGGCTTCGGCGGGGGAGGAGGCGGCGGCGGCGGCGGCGGAATGGTGCCTTAAGCTGGCCGGAGCGTGAGCGCGCGTACGTACGTAGTGCGCGTGGGCATGCATGGATGCGTTAGTGAATAAGATGCGCCCTCCTAGTGTTGCGATTAATTGTGTGGACACGTATCGTAATGTATCATCGTTAGAGATGTCTCAGTACTCGGTGTGCGCGTGTCTAATTAATTAAGCAGTGGCTAATTAAGAGGTGTCCCTGTTTGTACGAAGAGTCGTGTTCTAGTGTTTAATTTAATAGTACTGATTTGCTAAGCTCACACTAGTTTCATTTTGATTTTGAAACGTCCTCGATTAATTCTTAATCAGTACTCTTTTGTTATGAAGTTGTACTGCTGTATACTCCATGTACCCCGATGCTTAAAAATAAATGAACTATGTAGTTGCAGTATGGCCTTTTTTTTCAATTTTTTTTCATTGTTCTTGATTTCAGTTTTTTAAGAAGCCGAAATAAACAGAATGAGTTTTTAAAGCTGCTTCTATAAAAAAAACTTTTTAAGCTAAAAATTGTATGTACAAAAATTATATATATGATCTATATCAGTGTTTTCGTTATTTATTATTATTTTTTAAAAAAATATATAAATAAAAACTATTAGCTATAGTTAAAAAACACCGACCAGCCCAAAAGGAATAGTGCTATCATCCCACGACAAAGCTACTCGGCCGTGTCCGCCGTGTGAACCAAAAAAATGTTACTCGCCCGTGTCACCGCTCCCTGAGCCTTTAACATGGGACACAGCTCACGCAGCGCGTGGTATCAGAGCATCTGTAGTGTATGAAAATAGATAGTCTTAAGCCACCTTAAGATCAACCTTATACATTACAGGGGTGACATTAAGCAGGCTATAAGCAAAAAAGGATTAAGGCTGGTCCTCAAGCTAAAGACCTGGCCACAAGCATTAAAATACAGTTTTTCTTTATCTGCCAAGTGAGATCGTTTTAAGACCCCTTGAGTTATATACATTATGGAGTCAGCCTTAAGGTTTAGATGGGACCCACCTTAAAGCCCATTGGGTTATATACACTACAGATGCCCTCACAGCGAAACTCTGCGTCATGCCCTGGTCATCGTGGTCGCAACTCGCATCAGGGTGGCGCATGCATGACTGACGGGCGGGGCCCCACGGCCAGGTGGCGTCACTGGTCGGCTGGTCCGTACTCGTATTGCTACCTATATTTTTTTTCTCGAATTCAAATACAAATTAAACAAACGCCGGATACGAATATGGACTGAATAAATATTAGATACAAATTTGGATCGGATGATACTCAAAATCGACTCGGATTTGACTATTTTTGGATTCCAATAATTATTCATGGCCTCTCCTATTTAAAACATGGTACCGAATTATTTTAATATTTTAAATTGATAAATAACTGACTCGATAACTCTAACATATAACGCGCATTAAATATTGACAATAACAAATGAATCATTCATCTTACGTATTTGTATAATGTAGCTTTTGAGAACAAATTCATATTCTATGACGCAATGAAGTTTAATAAATCAATAATAGTTTTATAGTAATATTTATATCCATTTTTCTCTATTTTATCACATAATCATGGATTATTGTTGTCATTTTGTCACTAATTCTAGATATATTACAAATAAATCGGGTATAAACATATTAAATTCAGCTAAAAAGAACATGCAAAAGGCTTTATTGGGGGATATAACAAAATAAAAAAAATAAAATGCTAAATTAAAGCCCACTATGATGACGGGCTCGTCGAGATGATCGAAATGTATATATAATATGCCCAATTTTGAAGGCCAAATGCAAAATATACGTATTAGTAAGTGTTGCTATTATATCTGCTGAATTTGGATCTTATTCGAATCTGAATCCGTGCCGATCCATATCAAATTCGCATCCGCATCCAGGTAGTAGGTATTCAAATTCATTTTGTATCCGGATCCATATATTAGTTATCTGGATTCAACATATCTGGATTCGATAGCCAGATATCCAAGTAATATCCGGATTCGTTTTCACCCCAGCAGTGGGGCCATGAAGCTGTTTATAACTTATAGCTTCTTTCAAATAAACAAACGAAACTACTTCTCTGTTATCATTTCGAAATGATTTATCGAAACAGTTTTTAAATTGATTTATCGGTCTATTGACATTTGATTTATTTATATAAGTGTTTATACTAAGATCAAAGGTCAACAACCGCAGGGAAAAAGAACCGTAACGGAATTTGCAGCGAGGGAGTTCAATAGTCCATATCTTCTTGAGGCCGTGTTAAATTGGCGTGAGTGCCCACATGGCGTGGCCGGCCGGATAGGCGCGTCGCAGGCTCTCAGCTGGGCCAATTGAGTGTTGCCAGGTAGGTAGATGCCGCCAACTCAGCATGGCTGCGCATACATAGGAGAAAACTATCACGGGTCCTTCCCCCTGTGGGGACTACCTGTCACCGTCCGATCTTGATCCCAGGAATCTCGAAACATAGCTGAACAGTGATGGAGGCAATCCCCACGTGAGGTCGACCCCATAAAATTATTCAAATCAAATTGAGCCGCTCAGAGAGATCTGCAGTGCTCCATGCAGGCTCAACTGAAGCATTTACAAGTCTTAGCACGAACTCAAGATGCAAATCAAATAGCTCTCCTTACAAACAAGTCATATTCGATAACAGCATCCGTTGAACAAACCCAAAGTAGAAAAGATCAAGAAAGTACCCATCCTCATCGCCTGATGGTAAGGACTAAGGACGAGCCCCGCACTACAGCACATCAGCATAACATGTTCTTCAGGAAATCTTGGATACCTCCCAGGCTCCTACAGTCCGCATTCAGGAACAACTGCCTTCCCGGATGCAAATCAGCAAATGTATCTTCCGGACAAAACAGAGGCTAAGTTCTGAATCCAGGGATCCAGTAATCGCTCAAAATTAGTTCAATTGAAGATCGCAGATTGAAAATGCACATTATTTCTGCTCACGATTTGACAGCGAGCTAAGACAATAATCTGCGGTAAACATAGTACCATCTACTCATATAGCAGAAAGAAAAGAGGGTAGCATACAAGCTATACATGAATAGCATGTCCAAAAATACACGACACTCCAACCCATAAACTCAGTCCCTATCCAACAGCAATCGACCAAGACGACATTAGGAATACTCGACCACCAATAATCTGGCAGGACTCGCAACTAACAGAACAAAAAAACATATGGTCTTTCTCGCCGGAAGTAGGCGGTATTATAGGGCAAGGTGAATGTGGCTATCTGAAGTCCACCCTCACTTGCATTTGAAGCCATGGCACACGGACAGGATGATGATGAGAATGAGCGCGATGATTATACCCAGAACAATAAGCTTGATCTTCATGTTCTGTAGCCACATCTTTCTCCGCACCTGTGTACCCTGCTGTCTGAAATCTTGTGCCTAAAAACCGTAGATTTGAATTGTCTTGAGATACAGGTATACAGATTGGCATTATAAGAATTAAGTGCAGCATAATTAGCAGTTAAAATACTGCAATGCATTGGTTCCTTAAATAATGCCAAGCAAATGATTTTTTATGCCTTTCGCTATTTCTTTTACTTTTTTCAACAGTTGTTACTTGCTATCACTCACAGATCGGTCTCAAGTGTCAAATACATCTCCAACTACTAATACCAGTATCTTCTTTAAGATTTGGACCAGAGCTCATATTATTCCGCATGAGTGGAATATCTATGGATGGTAGGCACACATGTCAGTTTACACCAGATCAGAAGTCAGTAAGTCACCATGAGTTAATATCCCATTGCTAAGTACACCATTCAAAGATAAACTTAGCCCCACCATTGCAATGTCACTAGTATTGTGGCATTATACATAGTACCACAGTGCTGGACCTGCCAGTAATTGTGGCAACACATAGAATGCAGCCAATAATCAGACAGACTTCAAATACATCAGAATCATTAAAAAGGTGTGTTGAGGTCCATACTAGTAAATTTAGTTGCATATCACCTTAGAAAGCATAATGCAGTGTTTCTACATATATATACAATGCCGTCTACATGGAAGCTTGGTAGTTGTTAGTCATCTCACAGAAAGTTGTAGCTACAATGCTACATCAGACATTCAGACTACACGATCTGTTGCTCTGAGACAATCATGTGTCATGATATGAATGTTCCAACCAATTAAATTAACTCCACTCTAGTAATGAAGATGTTTCAACTAATGAAGCAATACCTGATCTAGTAATAATAATGCTTCAACTAATGAAGCCATCTGGCCCATCCATGTTCTAGTAATAATGATGTTTCAACCAACAAAACCGTCACAATTCTTGTAATGATGCTTTGACTGACTGGGTAGAACAAAAGTATAGACCTTTATGAGTCATTCAGGACCCTGTTAGTGATCAATTGAATTCATTACACACTAAAATCCAGACCATACCCATGCCTTGTAATCTCAAGGGGATATATCCATGCCAACTTGCATCAGTACTTTCTCTTCAACATAATCATTGTTTAAAGATTCCAGGGATGATAAAAAAAAAAGATTTCAAGTAAACTATCTTGGTGCTATCTGCTATGCAATGGATCCATGCAGAATAAATAGTCGTTCAAGAGATTAAACGAATGCATTAAGACCTGAGAACGCAGGTTTTCAGTCTTGTCAACGAGCAATTCAATCTTCTCACCACGGTCAAGAACCTGTATTTCAAAAATATAATGCAGAATTAGAATAACCTCTGAAAAGTATTGTTATGTTCAAACAGCATAATGTGTAGATCTTCCTTTGGAATGGGTTAATAATTAATACAGTACCTTCTCAATATTTTCCATCATAACTCCTTTGACTTCAGAGACTTGGGCTTTCACCTTGGCAAGCTTGCTGATCTCCTCAGGGTGGTCCACACAATACTGCATGTGCTCTTTCAGTTTTGACCTTTAAATAGCAGAGAAACAAATGTTGGTCAACAGGGACAGGGGGTACCACATCTAGCTCAAATATCATCAAAGCAGCAAAAAGAACATACCCAAACTCTCGGTTGAGGCTGTTTGCTGCAGCAGTAGCTGCCTTCCCACCGCCATATCTTTTGGTGAAATCTTCCTTAACTCTGTCCAGGAAAGCAATGGGGATTTGTCGCCCAACTGATTCAACAGCAACTACACAGTATGCTGCAGAAAAGAAAATGCTGTTTATTCTCAATGCATATTAAGGCAGTAGTCCTTAGCAAAAGCAAACATTAAAGCACAAAAAGCTGGCAGAGTAATCTATGAAGATTTTTCACAATGGATAGATCATAAAATCCAAACAATGTTAGGTTAACCTAGTAATTCAGAAATAGTTCCAAAAAAGAACTTTTAAATTTTATGTAGCCAATTTCAGGCTGCTGGATCCTTGTGGAAACATATTACTTTCCCATAGAAGGGGGAGGTGTTACCCTCACTCAATAGTTTGCCACCAGCAAAAGACCCTTTGCACCCCCACCCCCTTCGTTTCCTGCGATCTCATTATCCTTCATGTCCTACCATCCATTGCTCAATCATGCATTCTACAGCCTAACTCATGATCACAATTACAAATGTTTCGATAAGGACATAGTATTACTCACAGCAAGCTCCGCTTGCATCATAGCTTGCCTTATTTGTTTTGAAGCAACGCAATCCATCGAAATGGGAACTTGCTGCGTATCTGGAATCTACGAACCCAACATTACGGCATTTATTACATAGCATGCTGCAACCTCTTCTATTAACCACCAGAGTACCAAATGGAAAAGCAATTGAGCTACACAGCCATGACATAGACTAACACTAACCATAAGGACCAAGCGGATGCCTCTTCCAATTACCACAAAGCATCATAGCACAGATAAACGTCATACCATTTCATCCGATAGATAGGTCGTTGTACCATCCACACATACATCAGAACAACGCATCCACCACCACCAACACCCAATCTGATGAAGTTTCCTAAAATTAACGGCGATCGGTGCCTCTTAACATTGAAGATATTCAAAACAAACACCTATCCAAATGCAACGCGCCTATATTTTCTACTAGCAACATGCAAGCATACATGGAAATATCCGGGCATCCCTAAAAATAGTCAATTCCTACACCTCCTCTCCCTCCCAAGCATATCTCAATTCGAACTGAAGCCTAAACAGCTACCTCTTGCTGACAACAAACCGCGCAGCACAACTCAGATTAGAGTCGGCGCAAACGGCGAATACAACTACTTGAGATGAACCTAACTAAGCAGATCGAGCAAACCCGCGAGATCTACACGCAAGAGGGAAAACCAAATCAAGCACGCAACGGAGCAGATCCAGGCAGATCGGTGCGGTGCCAGCACCCAATCGAGCAGACCGAGGAGGGGATCGATCGGATCGAGTGGGTACTCACTGAATCCGTCCTCGACGAGGTAGTTGAAGGTGTGGCCGTCGCAGTTGTAGGTGAACTTGTTGTTGCTGGCGGGGAGCTTCTGGAGGCACTGGGCGGCGATGGTGGTGAAGTTGCCGGTGAACTCGGTGTACTCCGCCAGCACCACCGTGCCGCGCGCCACGAACGCGTAGATCAGCGACTGCTGCCCCATGGCCACTTCTCTCGCCTGCTAGCCTCGCCTCCTCTCCCTCTCTGTTCGCCGCCGTCGGTGGGATGGTGGAACTCGCCGGAGGTGGGGATGGCGATGGCGAGGCGGGTGGAGAAGGGAAGGGAAGGGAAGGGAAGGGGAGGGGAGGGGAAGAGGGGAAAGGGACGATGCGAATGGTGGGCGAGGTGGGCGTGGAAAAGGGAAGGGGAGAAAGAAATCGAATTCAATCGAATTCGACGTGAGCTTTTACGACTTGGTCCTCGGTGGGACGCGCTATTTCCGGTTAAGCCCCTGCCTTGGCTGGTTTTGTCATCTTTGACGCCACGGCATCCACCCCTCGCCTACAATAATACTGTTACTATAGCACGGTCGGATATAAGATTTTAGGTCTGTCTTTTTTTAGTTTTTAAAAGCTGTTTTTAATTTTTCTACAGTGTCTAACTTTTAAATAGAGTATCTTTTTAAAATAAAGTATATAAGTTAATTATAGTACACACTGTAGTGACTTCATTTATATCGGTCAAAACCATATGTGAGTCACAAATAGCCTAAAAGCTATAAGTTGTAGCCATAGCCATAAACCGCAGCAAAAAAGAACAGGCACTTCATCATGTTTGAACTATAGAGAGTTGCTATTTAAATTTTAAGGTTCTATTATGTACCAGACTATGAAAGATTGTAAACCACTGCTATCTAGATTAGAAAGAAAGATTACGCTATGAACTTATCTAGTCTTAGCACCAATAAATATTTCACGACCTAAGCTAGAACCTAAGTCGTATGAATTACTGCTTCCATGTCAAGTTACCAGCAAAGCATGGAAACTTTGGTCGTATTGACCATTCTGTGGGTAGTTATTAGTTTGTTGTTTTCATTTTTTTTTTCCATGTGAACGAGCACAGACGTATTTCTAGAGAGTGGAAAAAACCTATGATACGTTTGACTACAAGATAATAGTTGTAGAAACAAGCAAAACGGAACGAGGGCTTAGGATACGACTACATATAAGATTCTAATTGTTGAGCCTTTTTAAAAATAATATATAGGACTTATTTTTTTAATTTACGACTTATAACTTTTATCTATAGCTTATTATTCTAATCAACAGTGATTATTGAAAAAATCACTGTTGAAAGTCAAAAAAACAAAGTCCTAATTTCCTCCCTTGGTATCGAGGGTTTAAAGGTTACGGTGAGATAACAGCGACTAAAAAGATGCCGTACGTCTCAAAATCTATCTAGCATATTGATCAGGATTTATTATTGTGACTACAAGTGAACAAAAAATAGTAAGCTAGGCTAACAATGTTTCAGATGATGGTATCATCAATAGTAAGCTACAGCTTTGGATGAGGTGGCCCTTGTTTTCTAGTTACACCAACTCTTGGTAGATAGTCCCGGCCCCCGGGTGCCTGTTTGTGATAATTCGAGGACTTCGGAGTTGTCTCTCATCTAGAGCCCCCACGATGCCGTCAAACAGCTTTAGCTTTTAATTTTTTATTTTTAATTTATTTTAATCAGAAATTAATTTAAATACATCGATATTTAATTTTAACTTTATTAGTTTTTTTGTCTTTTTGATTTTTTTTATTTCTTTACATTGTCCGTGTCGATATAACGAATTTTTTTAATTATTGTTATTTTAAAAAAAACTAACCGTTGTTATAGTATAATTTTAACAAAAATCATAACTATAAATTTAAAGCATAAGCTAGCTAAAGCGGGACCAAGGAAAACGCCCGAATTTTTTCTATTTTAGCCCATTTTTTTGAAAAATATTCACATTTAGACCCCTGATAGTTTTAATTCCATTTTTGGACCCAGAGCTCGGCGCTGAAGTAACACGTCTCGGCGCCGTGCTCCACGGCGCCGAGGCGCCAGGCCCGCACCAGCGTGGTGGCCTGCGTGGCGCCGACGTGGCAAGAGCTCGGCGCCGTGGGTCGTGGCTCCGAGCTCGGCGCCATGGGTCGTGGCTCTGAGCTCGGAGCCGTGGATCTTGGCGCCGAGCTTTGGGGCCCCGGGCGGCCTTATCCTCTGCTCGTGTTTCTTTCGGTCTCTCCCGTTGTCTCATTCGCGTGGTGCCGCGCCTCCCTCCCGCCGTGGTGCCGCGCTCGTGGTGCCGTCGCCTCCGGCCTCCGGCCGCCTCCGTGCCGCCGCCTCCGTGCGCCCGGTGCCGCGCCTCCGTCCCGGCCTCCGCCTCCCGCGGCCGCCGCGTCTGCAAGCACGCCGCCGGCCTCCTCCCCGCCGTGGTGCCGTCCGCCTCCCGGCGTCTCCCGCCTCCGTCCGCCTCCCGTGCCGCCGCCTCCGTCCGCCTCCGGTGCGCGCGCCTCCGTCGCCCCAGGTGCCGCCGCCTCCTGTCCCGGCCTCCGGCCGCGTCTGCAAGCACGCCGCCGGCCTCCCCATCCACGCCACCCGCCTCCCTCTCTGCCCGCATCTCCGCCGCACGGTAAAACAACTCCACAGTGAATCAAAAGATAGCAGAATGTAGAAATCCATGGTTTAATGTAATGTGAATTAGATGTTTATGCGATCATGGTAATCACAATGGTGAGGACCGAGGTTGTTAGGAGTTTGGGAGTTGCACAGTGTTTTGTTGCAAGTCCGGAATAGTTGAGGAACTGTTCTAACAAATCTCATTTGAATAGATTAATACTTATAATGAAGAGGAGTTGATGTATGCATTATATGTTTTCGGTGACCTTTGGACGCTGTAGTTTTACATGATTATGGCAATATATGGTAGGTTGTGTATAATATTTGCTATATTGTTTGCTATCTTGATTAGCATAGGAAGCTAATGTTTTGGGGGATTTGGCTTCACAACTTAATGGATAATAGACTGTTTACGTTGTTGTGGTAAATATACTTAGTTCTTTGTGGACATTTTTATTGGGTTAGATTTGCTCTTATAGATTGTTAAGTGATGCTTCCATGTGCATAGATAAACTTTGATGCCAGTGTTATATATGGTTCAGGGTGGTGTATTGTCCACGGGTTGCTTGGTTCAGGGTGAGCTGTTAGTGACTAGGTACTTATTAGTTACTATTTAGTATCCAATTTCGATTAAAGGTATTAAGTTTGATTTTCTGTATGAACTAGGTGGACAACCTAGTCACCCTATATCATTGAGGCAGTGTGACAACTGATGATTATGGAAATGTTCGATTTGTTGAAATGCAAAGGGTGCCTCTGATATTCAGTGATCGGCTGTCGTTTAGTGAGTTGGTTGCTAGGGCCCGGGAGGAGTTACATTGTCATGCAAACGAGGAGAGCATCACAGTTGAGGGGTTACTTCACTTCGGTTCGAAAGACACAATCTAAGGTGGTTGATCTTAATTGGTTGTGAGGATCAGTGGGACAAATATGTCAAATTGGTTATGAGGAATGAGTTCCAATGTTTGGACCTTGTTGTGCGGAAGGTGTCCATTGATCCCACCCCTCATGGTTATTCACCAGAACTAGGTGATCAGGCACCCTTTGACCCTCCGTTACCGGACCTTGCGGTGGATGTGGAAGAAGTGTCTGAGGTGCCCGATGCTCTATCTGCCCCGAACGAGGTTCAGATTTCTCAACCAGTTCGAGTTGAATGTCGGACTGATGATGTCGTGGCGGCCCCTCAGGATCATCCCAGTAAGTGTCGAGCAACACTTTAGCCTTTTCCCGTCATTCCATTCTTTTGTCTCAATCCCATCGTTTTCGTGCTTATGATGCAGGAGACATTTCTGATAATGTGGGTGTTCCTCCCGTTGCTCCATATGGCAACGTTGAAGAAGTCTGCAGGGACTCCAACAGTGTGGATGTTCAAATTGTGGATGATCTGGAGCCTTACGAGATTGCAAGGGCCGTTGATTCTGATGATGACCGCCCTTTTGGAGAGCTGACCGAAAGTGATATTGAGCTGATCAGGCGTTATTGCCCTGGCCGGGATCCATCAGTTCATAAATTCAGCGATCTTAGGCATTCCCATGAGGCTTATGCAGAAGGAAGGGATGACGAGTTGCTAGATGCTCCTGAGGCCAGGTCAAGTATGACAGTTGAGAAGGGCATGGTGTTTGAGGACTTGTCCGCATTGAAAAGGTGGCTGCAGGAGTATTCAGTGATTCGTAAAAAGGCCATTCAAGGTGAGGCATTCTTATGTGGAGCGGAAGTACACAGTTGTGTGCGAGAAGGAAACATGTGAATGGAGGGTTTGTGCTAGGAAACAGAAGGACACAGGAAAGTTCAAGATCACAAGAATCGTTGGCCCACACACTTGTGCCGAAGCAGAGCTCAAACAGAAGCATCGGCAGTTGACCTCTACCATTATTGGCAAGTCACTGTGTCACATAGTAAAAGGAGAACCCAATATGAAGGTGAAGACACTTGCTGGGATTGTTAAGGAGAAATTTGGATACGAGATAAGGTATGGGAAAGCATAGAGGGCAAAGCAACGCATCTGGAAGATGATATATGGGGACTGGGAAGATGGGTACTTGCAGTTGCCAGCACTCTTCAATGCAATCAAAGCGGTAAATCCAGGCATGCATTATGAGTACGTCCCGAAACCAAACGAATAGACTCAAGATGGGATGCAGATATTCTTCCGTGCTTTCTGGTGCTTTGCCCAGTCCATCGAGGCCTTTCGGCATTGTCGTCCCGTCTTCTCCATTGACGGTACATTTCTTCTTGGCAAGTACCGGGCACACCGATAGCCATTTCCTGTGACGCAGACAACGCGTTGGTTCCTTTGGCGTTTGCTTTGGTTGAGAGGGAGAACAAAGACAGCTGGGGATGGTTCTTGCGGCTCGTTCGTAGGCACGTGGTCGGCCCGGTAGGGAGGTTGGTGTCATATCGATAGACACCGGGGCATACTTGTCGCCAGACAGAGCGAATACTGGGGTATCCAGCTTTGCACCACCGTTGGTGCACTCGGCATCTTGCTTGAGAATCTACTCCGTAAGGATGGTACGAAGGATAACTTTCATCCGCTCGAGGAGGTCGCTCGAATGCTTGAGGTCAAGTTCTTCCGGGAGAAGTTGGAGCGACTTAATCACCGCAACAAACGCGAGAAGGTAGACGATGGTTGACGGGATTGATGAGAGATGTCGGCAAATGGACAAGGGCTCATGACGATGGTGGTGGAGGTACGAGTTTCAAACAAGCAACATGGCGAATCTTTCAATAGTTTGCTTAGGGGTATCGTGGTATGCCGTCAATGTTATCGTATCCTTCACCTTTTACAAGCTTGTTGCCCGATTCAACGAAAGACACGCACATGCAATGGCGCTCTGAGTAAACAAGAGAGATGGGCGCTAAACCAAGCGCCACCTTGAAAGGGCAAAGGCGGTGAGGCACATGAGGTACATTGTTTTGATAACGCCACGGGCACTTACGAGGTTGTAGAAAGGGTGGTACAACGACCGATGGAGAGCTCCACGACGAGGAGGCATAAGGTTGTCCTTATTGATTTCTCATGCACATGTGGTAAACCGAGGCAGTACCACTTTCCGTGTTCTCATTATGTGGCAGCAGCAAGGCATCGCAGCTTTGACTACGAGAGCAAGATACATCGGTCGTTCAGTGTTGACAACCTTGTGCTTACGTGGTCTCCCCGTTTCGAGCCTTACCGGGATGAGAGAGAGTGGCCACCATACACCGGGCCCAAATACATTGCGGATCCGGGTAGCCGTTGGAACAAACGTGGAACCAGAAAGAGGATGAGACACAAGATGGTTATGGATCAGCTTCCAGGAAGAACGAGGCGAGGGAGAGCGACCCCCTTTCTTACTGACCCCGAGCAGAACCAATGTAGCAGATGTGGTAGACTTGGCCACAATTCATGCACATGCCATTGGCCACTTAGTCAAGTGCGAGTGCTTGTTGTTCGTTATGTTTCATAGTTCGTCTAGTTGTTTTTCCATATGCAATTTGCTATGTTTCTTGTTTAATTTCTTATTCTTTCCATATTTTATGCATGTTCAATTTTTTTTGTTCACTTATATGTTGAACTGAGAAATTAAATTTTTTTTGTAGGATGGCGCAATTCCACCTGCTAGACCCACACTACGAGGAGAACCACCGAGGACGGCTCACCGCCGAGGGGAGGGTAATGCATTCATCACTTCCTGTGTAATTTCAGTTTATGTTGATGCATTAACTAACAAAATTGGTGTATTCTATACAGGAGCTGCCCATCCTTCGTCCTCGAACCCATGACGGGTTCCTGGACATGCGGTACGACGAGAGGTACACTCCTTCCCGGAGAGGGCGGCCTAGACGCCATCTCTTACGGTTTCGCCGTGGGTTGCCCACCTTCAACCCCGGCCATCAACGCACCGATTGATGGTATTCTCCTAAACCATTGCTCCACTTGCATGTTCATTGTTTATCGGCTATGTGCGCTCAAATTCTCGGCGTGTAGTCGTCTTTTTGTATCATGTAGGTGGAGGCCGAGACTCACAGCTTCCACCTCCCTTTCGAGATGACTATTACGCTCCAGGACACTCAGAAGATACTTGGTGTCGCCATTCACGGCCGTCCAGTGATCGGACCGTGCGTGCCTGCTGGTTGGAGAGCCCGAGTAGAGGCCTTCCTGGGGAGAGAGCTTCCTCCTGAGGCAGGCCATCGCTCTTCTGGAGTTCCGATTACATGGCTACGGCAGACTTTCACAGAGTGTCCTGCAGACGCGGACGAGCAGACAGTTGCCTACTACTGCAGGTACGGGTCAACTCGTCGTCTAATCGAGCTTTTTTCTAAAATTGACATAGTTTGATTTAATATCATTTTACATATAATTGCAGGGCATGGATCCTACACTTGTTTGGCTGCGTTCTCTTCCCCGACGGAACGGGGGACAGCGCATCGTGGATGTACATCCACTGCCTCACTGACTGGGACACGGCGGAGCGATGCGGTGGCTTCCGGGTGTTGGCGTTCCTTTACCGCCACCTCTGCGAGGCGTGTCGTCGGAGTTCGCCGAACTCGACAGTAGGTGGTTGCCTCTACCTCCTCTAGCTGTGGATGTGGTGTCGTCTACCAGTTGGTCGTCCCACGGTTTCGCCTCCTCGTCCGTGGTTCGCAGAGGTTCCTCTTCGTCGACGTCCGACACTTGCATATCTTTGGGACCAGCTCTCAGTTCCCTACGCCAGGACGAAGAGGGCCTACCTAGAGTACATGAACGAGCTAGATGCGCTCACGGCCTCTAATGTAAGTTAATTCCATTTGGTATCGTGATTTTCATTTGTTAGTATATGACCTTTAACGTTAAATTGTTGCTATGCAGGTTAAGTGGGAGCCGTGACGCGAGCAAGAGGTGGAGGCCGTTCGATTCAGCGCATCATGCAAAGATAGACGAGGCCCTCTACAGGATGAGGTGCCCCCTTATCTGCTTCTATCTGTTGAGTATCACCTGCCACATAGAGTTGCACGCCAGTTTGGTATGAGGCAGCTGTGGCCATTAGCGCCGTTCTCCACGTTTGCGGCCTTGCACAAGTAAGTGGCATGCAATTTCAATTCTAACCTTGGATTCCAATTGCACAGAGTTTCTACTAATTTTAACTATTGGTTTACGTGACATGCGATTTGATCGTCGGCGATGAAGAAGGTCACAGACTTGAGCGGCACCACCACGTACGTTGAGGAGTGGGGACACTTTCGGACCACGTGGACCACAATGACGAGCCGCACGAAGAACGAGCACTTCCGGCGGTACCAAGTTTGGTACCGGCGCGCGACGCGTCCAAGCTTAAAGGACAATGGATGAAGTCGACTATGCGGACATTGAGTCCTCCGACGACGAGGACACGCCCTCGACCGATCTACTCGACTTGGGACGCAGTGGAGATAGCACCGATAATGGACCGCGTGGTAATGTTCAATCTCATTGCTTATTTTCCAATAGACATAAATACCACTACATATAGCAAATTATCCATTCTTTTGCTTGTTTGCAGGGCAACACTCTGAGGCAGTCCGTACAGACATAGAGCGTTCTCCACGACCGTCGGCGACGTCGGGCGCGTAGCTTCCTAGAGGTAAGCCGACACGACCACTCACAAAATTAGTACCTAATATCTTCGTATCTTGTTGGTTAACAAAATGTTGGATGACAGAGGCTGGCAGGTCGGCTACGTCGTGCGGCTGGTCGTTGTGGTTGCAGCACAGGTGTGGCGAGGGATGTAGACGTGCCTGCGACACGACTTGCAGACCCGACGCGGCTAGGGTCGTACACGAGGCAGAGCTCGTCCCCCACGAGGAGCGACACTTTCCCTGACGAGGGCGGTGAGGACGAGGTGGAGCAGCAGACTTACGATGAGATAGGCCCGTCTCAGCTCGCAGACGCTCCTTCGACTCAGCCTTCACAGCCTGTACCATGCAGACGCCGCGAGCCTAGCCGTTACACTCCAGGCACCGACGCCCTGGGTAAGGGTAAGGGTAAGGCTAGGAGGCAGTGATACTTATGTGTAGGCTTGTGGTTGGGCTTAAAAGTCGTTGTATATATGTTGTAATGAGCTAGGAGGCACTTGGTATGTGGTTGGACAGAGATGTGTTTGTAATGAGCTACTTGTTGTATATATGTGTATTGTTATATTAATGTGATATTTGTGTTCGAATCCGTAGTCTGTACTTTGTGGTTCTATAATTCCTGCAATGAATTTATGTTTCCTGCAAACGACTGAAAAGGCTACGAACTATGAATTTATTACGAGACTACAGGCTCTGAAAAGCCTACATAGGAACATTTATTGCTAAACTGGAATCCTCAAAAAGCCTACGAGCTGTTTCCTGCAAACGACTGAAAAGGCTACGAACTATGAATTTATTACGAGACTACAGGCTCTGAAAAGCGTACATAGGAATATTTATTGCTAAACTGGAATCCTGAAAAAGCGAAAAGATTTGTACGACCTCCTCTCCATGGACTATGCCCACTGCACCAGATAACCTGCCTACATAAAGCCCTCCTATGTCTTCCGTACCACATCTTCTCCTCAAGCCATCACAATACTACTACACAACAATGTCTTCCTGGAGGTCCGACCCATTTGGAGTGTCGGAGTGGCATGAGCGCCCGAAGTGCCATTGCGGCTTTAGGACGATGTTGGGAGTCTGGACGGATCGAGTACAACGAGCCAAATATGGCCATAGGTTCTTCAAGTGTCCAGACCTGGATGACGACTTCGTGGTAACGACGACAACTAATTCATTTGTTTCTCGTTATCGTTTTTCAATTTGATCCATGACATCTACCACGTCACACATAGGCTTGCACTTTCATCGAATGGGTGGATCGGGTGTGCCGGCATGGCCAAATAACCGGGCAGTGGAGGTGGAAAACAAAGGACAATGCTTTGTCAAGATGACTCAGGCTCGCGAGGTGGAGCAGCGGATGCGGCGAGCAAGAGCGCCGCGTGAGGGTGGACCAAATCCGTCGAAGGGTAAGGAGGATGCGGCGCAAAGGAGGCGGGAGCGATTAAGTCTGCGTGAAGCGACCATCAAGCGTCGGGAGGAAGAGCTTCAAGCTCGTGAGGCGCTCTCAAGACCAAGAGTGACAGGAAGAATGATGCAGCGAGCCATCCTCGGGGCCCAATAAAAGGGAAAACAACCACGCTACACCCGAGAGAATAGACCCACGCTATCTACGGTCTATGTAATCCTATTATTATGCATCAGTATTGTGTTTGCCTAGTGTATCGATGCACTTGAGACTACCGGTATGACGGTATTGCGTGTCGGTGCTTCACAAAACTACAATTTAATAGAGTGCATAATGTTGCCCACCCATGCTTGCTCCAAAGAATGTCTGCATAATGGATTAGTTTGCATATAGAAAAGAACAGGGAAATCATGCCTACTCAGTTCAAAATTGTAAATCATTACATGGAAAATTCACATTTTCAAGCACATAAATGTCTGCAAAAGAACAACAAGACATTAAACTATATCATCAACTTCGCAGATTATACCATGTGATTTGAGGTAGCGACATAATTACTTATGGGCAATATAATGGAAAAGTCTAAGGCACATAGGTTCTTACCTTGCCCCATTTTAGCTCTTTTGAATTCCATGAATAAGCAACATCATTATCCCCTTCTCTAACAATTGGTGTTTGACCATCGGAGTTCCCTGCTTAGGAAAAAAGTTACAAACATTATTACGTTACTAGTACCCAAAATTTTCAGATTGAACACGACATCATCAAAAAATATAGCAGGAAACAAAAATTGTGTTTCACACAGTTCATCAATTTTCTGAATGTTTGCAAAAGCTACGGATTATTTTGAAGGCGCCGAGCAGGAGCGTCACTGGTCACGGCGGCTGTTCTGAATTTTCACAGCTCGGCGCCACGATCCACGGCTCCGAGCTCGGCGCCACGTCCCATGGCGCTGAGCTCGGCGCCATAATTCACGGCTCCGAGGTCGGCGCCACGCAGGCCACCACGCTGGTGCGGGCTTGGCGCCTCGGCGCCGTGGAGCACGGCGCCGAGACGTGTTACCTCGGCGCCGTGGGTCATGGCGCCGAGCTCTGAGTCCAAAAACAGAATTAAAACTATCAGGAGTCTAAATGTGAATATTTTTCAAAAAAAGAGCTAAAATAGAAAAAAAAATTCGGGGAAAACGCGTGGATACCAGACGCGGCACCTTGCAGATGGAATTCTCGCTCGCTTCCTGCCATGATTTCCACGATCAGGGATAAAAACGAGTCATAAACATAATGATACTTTTTTAAGAGAATATAAAATAGACACATCATACTCATATACACGTATACATCTCCTGCACACTTTCAAACACCGTGGATTACCTGGATATGGATTACGGAAAAACGGAACTGTCCACGGAAAGAAGGCTAGTATGAGCGCAAACGCTAGATTAGTAGTATGCCACTGCTACTTCTCAATTAAGCAACGAAGTACTTAGCTCGGGTTCTAAATAACTTTTGACGTATTGGATTTTTAACATAACTTTTTCCTCTTTTCTCTTTAATTTGTATTATCTATAGAGATATAACATGTTTTTATTTTTTCTATTTTTTATTTATTTTCTTTAATTGATTATCTCAAAATATGCTAACAGCCACTACAATGATATATCAACCAAAATCCAAAAGCTGCAGCTAAAAGCCACATCACTTTTCAACCGGTGTAAATGTGATATTCTGAATAAAAACCCCTCCCGAGAACATGTGTGTAAATAACAAAAAGAGGACACGTAAAAATAGGATGCTTAGATTTTTTTTTAGAAGAGAAATTGATTCCTGGAACGAGTTATATGGGGAGGTTAGAGTTCGAGTCAATTTTGTACAGTGATAAAAGGAAACATGGGAGAGGAAAACCCACATCCAAAAGCTCTAGCTTTTCTTTTCTTTTCTTTTTCTCCGGTGCCATAAGCCTTCTGCCGCGTGCACTGCTACGTCGACAGCCATGCGCAATCGCCAGCGGTTGTGCCCGCGCCGACGTGCCAACTCCACTGCCCATGCGTCACCTATGCTTGCCGTGTGCCAACGCGCCTCACTCGTGCGCACCATACCACTCTAAAGATTTTTATCGATGATATACCACTCTAAAAATATTTAATTTCGCACAAAGCCATTTTCATTATTTTCTTGCATTTTTCTACTTTTTGTACCTTTTAACCTTTGAGAAAAGTCATTTTTACCCCTTTAGACCCGAGCTATAACCAAGCATGAGTAGCTCCTACCCCTGCTATCCTTTATTCCTAAATATGTTATAAGATATTGCTGGCTAGTGTAATGGCTTATTAGTTTCATGACTTGAACATAATTAATTATATGAAATTTTGGTGTGAGATGACTTAAGGAAAAAAATTATTCGGTTTTTAGCATAATGATATATAAGATAGGGCGTTAACAGACAAACACAACAGTGCATATAACAGTTGGGTTCAAATCGGCTTGTCGCTTTTGTCCTTTGCTACAGTAATTATCTTTCAAATGGTGTGTTTTTAAGACGGGGTATACAAATCGATTGTAGTATATATTGTACTGACTTCAGCTATACTGGTTAAAATCGTATGCGATTGTCTCTCTTCGTACTCTCTCTCATGAATAGCCAGAATTTAAAAGTCATAAGTCACAGCTCAAAAGAATTCACCCACTGACTTAAATAAAAGCATGCAAAGTTAATATTCACTGCACTCAAGTGCATATCCCTTAAATGGCCCTGCTCATTCATTTCGGCTTCAGCTTCTGGATTCTGGTTTATTTTTCACTATTCATAAATTTTGTCTTTTTCTGAACTTTTGGCTTTTTTGAGCTTTTTTCCCCGTATTTGTTTGTGTTGTCCGTGATGAGCTAGTATTTTTTTTCTATTTTTAATTTTTTTAAATTTAATTACGCCAAATAAGTCACCTTTAGCTATAGTAAAATTTCAACCGCTACAGTGCAATTTCAGCCTAACCGAGCGGGGCCCAAATCGTCATATAAAAATGAACTAGTACAGAGCATCAATCACAAGTTTGCAAAGGCCTAGTTCAAACTTAGGACTAAAGGGGCAAAAACGATATCTTGCCACAATTGGAAAGGTAGAAAAAGCAAAAAAAAAAAGGCAAGAAAATAGCGAAAATAGTATTGTGTAAATCTAATTTTTTTTAGGGTGGTATATCATAATAGAAAATCTTTGGATTGTACACAAAGCTATGCCACTCTAAAGAGGTATGGTATGAATTTGCACTTTTCAACAAAAAAAAAGGTGTTGAGCATTCAGCTCAGTTAGGACTTTGAGCCCGGGGGTACGGCAAGATCGTAATTCTTAGGCCATGTTCGGTTGGGCTGAAAAGCTGTGATTTATGGCTGAAAATATACTGTAGCTGGTTGAAATTTCACTGTAGCTGAAGGTGGTTTATTTGGCATAATTAAATTTAAAAGAATTTAAAAATAGAAAAAATATGTTAGCTCATCTCGGACAACGGCAATGAATACAGGAAAAAAAAAACCAGCAAAAAAGTTTTAAAAAAGCAAAAAAATCAGAAAAGAACAAAATTTATAAATAGTAAAAAATAAGGCAGAAGCTGAAGCTACGTATAGGATGCAATTAATCTCGAGTGCATTGTTATAGGGATCGTGTAGGGGTTGGTAAACAGCACTTGCTTGCACCCCGGCGATGCAAAGCAATCGTGTGTCGAGTAATTCTATCTTATGTCTGAAAGAAAGTAACCGAGGTGCTAGTAATTTCGACGACGCGCTTCCTTGCGGATCTCAGGTCAAAATGCTTCTCTTCAACGTGCTGCTATCTTTGAAACTGTATGAACGAGCAAACGCGTATGACCTGTGTAATTTCTTTCGCCGTGTAAACACCAGACGGAGAGTACTGTTTCTAACAAGAAGTCGTCGTTGCCCGCGTGAAGCTCGCTAGCTAGCTAAGGGCATGTACAAGCGTCGTCCCAGCTGGGTGCCACGCGGGTCTAATAGGTTCGGATGCCACGGTGAAGGTGAGATGGGCGCCTTGCAGGTCTCAGAGCAGTCTTTAGAGGAGGCGATACCTTGAGGAAGACGAGTTGTGCAGGGAAAAGGCAAAAGAGAGCACCTGGTAGCAGGGGCAGAATCACACCCTAAGCAGGGTAGGCTTCAGTCCGAAGTGTGAAAAAATATTTAGTGTACAGTCCAAGTAAATTCAATCTAATCTAGGTAATATTTTTATGATTCAACCTAGATAGTCTAGATCATTCTATTACTGAATCCGGGGCGCAACTAAATTCTGGTTCCGCCACTGCCTGGTAGCTCAAATCGCGCCATCGGTGTTGAAGACTATGATAGCGAGGGCGATACGCTAGAGCTAGGCGACAATGCTGGTTCGAGTGATGACAGCCGATCTGAACGGAGTTGAAGGAGATGACAACGAGGGGTAGCGTCACTAACGACTAGATCCGATAGGATCTGGACCTCTGCTATCTAGATCTAGCTAGATATAGACACCGATGACACTTTGGTGGCGAGAAGCTTCACAGGGTGACGTCAAGGGGCGGTGGTGATGTGGGAGAGAGTGGGGTGAGTGACGAGGGGCAACAGAAGCGACGGATCCAGCTGACAAGGTGTGGTGAAGGCAACGCCGAACTATGGCAATGATGGTCGAGCAATGAGAGGGGAGGTGGGGAACCGGCTAGGATGGAGAGAGAGTGGGGGAGATGGAGGTGGTGGGCATTAAAAAAGAGTATCTGATAAATGGGCTAGGTGTATTTTATAAGAGTATAATTGGAGGGGCTAAAATGCAAAATAAAACAACTGAAATACAATTGTTTTAAATCACCACATAAAGCAACCATGCATTGGGGAATAAATTTGTGTAGAATACCTTAAGCTAATGGCTCTGTATTTTTTTTTATCTTTTTAGTGGATTTTAGCTTTTAGCTTCTCTTAATAATCACTATTTATTAAATTAATAAGTTAATAGATCCAATATAAAGCATTTACTTTGAAGCTACCATTTAAAATTACCATGCGTTGTATATGCCCTAAAGCCGCCTCCTGTGCCTTTTATCACGTAACCACACCTAAAAGCCCGTGAACCCGATCGATGGCCCTCCTCTCCTTTCCTTTCTCCCTTTCTTTTAGAAAGGAGAGATCTGAACAGATGGTGTCCTTTTCCCATGCTTAATTGTCCCTGTCACAGGTTTAATTAAGACGGACGAAACAAGAAAGGGATGAGGCGGACAAAGAGAGGCCGTCTAATATACTTGCTAGTTGCTGCTGATTTCTACCACTCCTGCGTACTTGTCAGTCGTTGGATCTCACGCTGCTGCTGTGTAAGTAATCGAGGCCAGTCAAGGGAGACAACTGCACAATGCTTCCCGTGCACGGCCGTTTGAATAACGCGATCGAGCCAGCGACATCGTTAGCGCTCTCCTCGCTTTCTAGACGGGATGGGGCGCCTCGCTAAGAGGCCGTTTAAAATCCCTTAGAGCATGTACAATACAAAATACTTATATATAAGTATTTAAAGAGAGAGAATATAGTCATATCATCAAGTATCTATGTAAAAGTTATTTCCTCCAATGTAAACATCTCTTCCATAGGTGCTTAGATGCTATATTATCTATTAATAGATATAGTTATACACATAAACACCTACTAAGCACCGGTGCTTATTTAAGTATCGATGCTTCAAAATAAGCACCTTATCTATCCTATGTGGCAAGAAAAATCATTTTTTTATCACTAAGCATCTCTCTAAGCACCTGCATTGGATATTCTCTTAGGCTTCCGGGTTTAAAATTATAGATGCACTTTTTTCTACTGTAGTTGATGACTGTGACTAACTATTTTTTTTATCTTAACATGTGCATTTAAATAAACGTATCGAATACCGATAAACTGTTTTAAAAATGTTAAGTTGCTTCGAAATGATGACAAATAAATTGTCATATTTGTTTGTTCGATTAAAATTATAAGTTATAAACTCAAAATAACATGATCCAAATCAAACGCTGGAATCAACCACTCTTGCTCCTCCTGTCCTCTGTACCGCACTCTTAAAGTATGCCGCCCTTTGTTTGTTGTGGGAGACAACGTGGAATTAAAGCAACAAGGCAAACAGAGAGTACATCCAGGTGGGTCGCTTTGCCTTACCGTGCAAGCGACTTTCCCTCTGCTTCGTCTTTTTTCTTGTTTTCTTTGCCCCATTAGATCCATTGCTTTGCCGTTTGCCCTGTGGTTGTTTAATCTTCTGTTAGCCGTGAAAACGACCATCTAATGGTAATGGGGCTTCCCTTGGAATTGCATGCTAATCTTTCTGCTTTCGTTGGTTGGAGCTCACGTGTTCACATAAACACATGGTTTGGCATTCGCATGTGGCTAAAGGTGCGATTTTTTTCTCTCTTGATTCCTGGCAGTAAGGTGCGAAGTTTTCACATAAAACGCACGCCGGCTGATCTTTCTGGCTCGCAGGAGCCCTGCCGCTGTCATCTCCTGTACCTCCCTCGCCGTATGTCCACCTTCCTTGGTGTCTGACGATCACAAAAACCTAATCGGAGTACCAATCTTGATGCATGATAAAAAAAAACTATGAAAGTGGATGTTCTTGTGTGGCTGACGATCACAAAAACCTAATCGGAGTACCAATCTTGATGCATGATAAAAAAAAACTATGAAAGTGGATGTTCTTGTGTGGCTGACGATCACAAAAACCTAATCGGAGTACCAATCTTGATGCATGATTAAAAAAAACTATGAAAGTGGATGTTCTTGTGTGGCTGACGATCACAAAAACCTAATCGGAGTACCAATCTTGATGCATGATAAAAAAAACTATGAAAGTGAATGTTATTGTGTGGCTGACTTTTAGCAATCCCAAGTCCCAACGAGGTTTCTCACGAAGAAAAATGAAACTGTCCTTAAGAAAAGAAGATGAAAATGACACAGCTAGCATGCTGCAATGCTTCCAAACCGGCCCGGACCCAAGTCCGACCCATGATCCATCCATCGGTCTTATCCTTTTGCACTGTGAATTATGTTTTTAACTATAATTTATTAGACTAACAAATAATAATCACTAAACAAAGTTTAAACCAAAGTTGAGCCGAAAAGCCGAAATGAACAGTTGATCATGGGTCTGTTCTTTTTTGCTTTGACTTATAACTTTTGGCTGTGGCTTATAATTTTTAGGCTATTTATGAGCGAGAGTACGGAGTAACAAAAACTCACGTATGGTTTGGGCCGATATAAATGAAGTCACTACAATGTATACTACAATTAACTTGTAAACCCCATTTTGAAAAGACACTATATTTGAATGATAGTTATTACAGAAAAGACAAAAAAAACAGCTTTTCGGCATGTTTCTTTTGGCTACGCTTATGGTTTTTAGCTGTAATTTTTGTCTTTTGAGCTATTCGTGAGAAAGTACAGAGTAATAATAACTTATGTACAATTTTAGCCAATATAAATGAAGTCGTTATATTATATACTATAATTAATTTATAGATTTTATCTAAAAAGATGTTTTATTTGAAAACTAGTTATTATAAAAACAATTAAAAAATAGTCCTTTAAAGATTGAAAAGAAAATATCTTTATAAACTGAAAAGAAAGAAGCGGCATACCTGGCCTCCATCAATCTCGAAATCCCAAACCGAGCATATTTTAATCTTTTTCCACTCTCAATCACTCTTCCGGTCTTCTCTGAGCTCTCTGACTCGGAGCTACACTGCCACTGCGAGCCACCTCCTCCCCTCCTCCCGATCTGGCCGCGCCGCACGCGCGCACGAAACCCTAGACCCCTCTCCCGCGCCGCCGCCATGGACCCCGCGCGGTCGCTGGCTGCCGAGCTCTGGCGGCCGCACCACCTCGCCACCGCCCCTCGCCTCGACACGCCCCTCGAGGCCTCCTCCGTCGTCACCAACCGGAGCAATGGCAGCCGTGGCCGAGGCGGCCGTAGGAGGCCCCGGCGCGACGCGGCGCCCGAGGACGAGTCGTCCAAGCTCGTCTCCACCTCCGGCACCGGCGGCGGCCGCCAGGACTCGGTAAGACTATTTCCTCTTCCCCACGCCCGCGCGCCGCATTGGGTGTGATCTGTGTGGGGTTGGTGACTTCGGGTGCTGTTCTAGCCTTCGGGAGCTGAAAATTACAGCTTCGACAATCCTTTCACTGTGATCTGCTCGTCCATGTGCTGGGACGTAGTGCTGTTTGTGTACGGCAGTGACGCAGTGCAGTTAGCTTGGGAAACGCAACCTGATTAGCTCAAATCAAATAGAAGCGAGTCGAAAGGCACGCACATGTTCAATGTGGTTCGAGTAGTTTAGAAATGCTGAATTGCTCATTGCTGAACAAGCTGTAGGTCAATGCCATGCACAATGGGATGCACTCAGTGAAGTGAGGGGTGCTGCCCAGGTTGTTTAGAGGCAGATTTGCAGGCATATAGCGTGTTTGGGCTCAAATGGGGTAAAGTCTACCGTATAATGTGCTAAGTTCATGAAGCCATAGCTTGTGGTCAAACCCGGTGCTTCCACATCACAGTTGTGGTAGGGGAATTCTTGTTGGTGCTTGTGAAAAACGCTAATAGGCAGTTTAGAGTTTTGGTTGGAAAGCGCAGCAAATAAGAGCCGGCTCCTTCTCTCTTTATATAGCATCAATCAACAAGATCTGTTAGAGATCAATTACAATCCGTGACTCATGGTATACGTACCAACTGAATCAGTTAGAGTTAGGAAGATATGCTAAACATAACTAGAAAACTTAACATGCAAGGTTACTATTCTAACATCGTCCCTCAATCTCAACCGGTGGAACAAGATTGAGATTGTGCTTGCAACTTTGGAATAGTTGTGTAGGCAATGGCTTGGTGAAGATGTTAGCAACTTGGCCCTTGGAAGATATGAACTTGATTTGGAGAAGTTTTTGAGCCACTTGTTCCCGTACGAAATGAAAGTCAACTTCAATGTGTTTCGTACGTGCATGGAAGACCAGGTTTGCCGATAAATATGTTGCCCCTAGGTTGTCGCACCAGAGAACAGGAGGTCGATCTTGAGAGATGCCAAGTTCTTGAAGAAGAGATTGTACCCACACAAGTTCAGCAGTAGCATTTGCCAATGACTTGTTTTCTGATTCCGTGCTTGACCTCGAAACCGTGGCTTGTTTGCAAGAGCACCATGCAATCAAATTTGCACCGAGGAAGATAGCATGGCCCCCGGTGGATCGCCGGTCGTCAAGATTGCCTGCCCAGTCGGCGTCTGAAAATGCCGAGAGCAGGGCAAATGGAGAAGCACGCAATTGAAGTCCATGAGAAACTGTATGGTGAACATACCAGAGAATACACTTGACGACGATCCAATGAGATGTACGAGGTGCATGTAGGAATTGGCAAACTTTGTTGATTGTGAAGGAGAGGTTCGGCCGTGTGATAGTGAGGTATTGAAGGCCTCCGACAATACTACGATACTCTGTTGCATCAGACGGAGAGAGAGGAGTACCATCCTCAATGAACAACCGATCGGTAGCCGACATAGGAGTATGTGCGGGCTTACTCTTGCCCATCTGTGCGTGAGAAAGAAGCTCCTCGGCATACTTCCATTGTCTGAGGATGAGCATGTGCGGCTGATGATGGACATCAATGCCGAGAAAGAAATGAAGCTTGCTGAGATCTTTCATGGCAAATGCATGCCCTAACTGCTGGACAACCTGATCAGCGACGTGTGGAGAGGAGCTGACCACGATGATGTCATCAACGTAGACAAGAAGAAAGATGGTAAGATCTTTGTTTCGGCAAATGAAAAGAGAAGTATCCGCCTTCGATGCCACAAAGCCCAATTCACGGAGTGTCGCATTGTGGCGAAAATGACAGGCCCTAGGCGCCTGCTTTAACCCATATAAGGCCTTGTCTAGATGACAAAGATAAGATGGCTGCTTTGAATCTGCAAACCCTGGAGGTTGTCGCATGAATACTTCTTCCTCAAGATTGCCATGCAAAAAAGCATTTTGGATGTCAAGTTTGTTACTCGCTGGAATCTTGCTAACTCCACCGTGCGCTGCTCGTCGTGGGCCGAAGCTGCTGGTGCCGAGCCTGAAGGAGTAGGCGCCGGTGTAGGAGAGCGAGGCGTGGCCGGCGGTGCTGGCGGTGGACTCGCCGGAGGTGGTGGCGAACGAGTTGGTGGGGTAGGCGAGCTCGGTGAAGACGAGCTGCTGGCTCCCCCCGCCTCCTCGAAGTGGGCGTGGTCGGCGGCGAAATTGCGGTCGTCGGTCGAGCCATCATCCACCATCTTGCCCGCGTCGGCCTCGCCGCCGTCGAACACGGCGTCCGCGCGTGATGCGCACGCCGCCGTGTCACGAGGTCGAGGACGCGGTAGGCCTTGGCGCCTGCGGCGTGCCGATGAAGACCCCTAGCGTGCTCCGGTCGTCGAGCTTGCCGACGTGGTTGAGCTCCTTGACGAAGACCAGGCAGCCGAAGACACGGAGGTGGTAGAGCTCAGGGTGGACAGCAAGTCTGCCTTGGCCTTGGCGAAGAACCCTGTCTTCCATGAGCGCAGCAAGCACATCCGGGTGAGTATCACTTCATCGGTTGCTGGATGAAGGGAGTGTCCGCCAACTACATCAACACCCAAGACCAGCACGCCGACTTCCTGACCAAGTCTCTCGGGCGGATCAAGTTCCAGGAGCTTCGCGCCAGGATCGGGATGGCTCAGATTCCTCACAAGGAGACACACAAGACTTAGGGGGAGAATGATGGATAAGTCTCTGTGTCAAGGACAGCATCTCTGTGTCAAGGACAGCATCTTGAGCTTTAGGACAGCTTTAGACTAGCATCTTAGACTAGCTTTAGGACAGCTTTTGATTAGCATCTTAGACTAGCTTTAGGACAGCTTTTGACTAGCATCTTAGACTAGCTTTAGGACAGCTTTTGACTAGCATCTTAGACTAGCTTTAGGACAGCATCTTAGCATATGCTTGGCTGGTTGGCAGCCTATAAATTTGTATCCCCAACCCCTCAGGTTGGCATGGCATTGTGTGAGAAATAAACAAGAAAAAATTGCCCCATCCCCAAGTGTCATCCTCTCGATGAGAGTAAGGATCTTGCTATCACCAACAGCAAGACTCCAGCGAGTAACAAAGTTGTCAAAGGTGCCAGTTGTTGGTGATTCCCAATGAAAGAAGCAACTGAATAGTGGTGGGTTTAACCACCGGACTGAATGTATCCTCATAATCTTGGCCATATCTTTGCTTAAACCCCTTGGTGACCAAGCGAGCCTTGTACTACTCAACAGATCCATCAGCCTTCTTGGTTTTAAAAACCCATTTGCAGTCAATTATATTGATGCCAGGCCGAGGTGGAACGAGTCGCCATGTCTGATTGTGAATAAGAGCGTTGTACTCGGCATGCATGGCATCACACCACTGAGGAATTTGTAGAGCTTCAACATAGTTCTTTGGCTCGATGACAGGACCCTTGGCATCAGCATAAGTAATGGTACCATCTGTTCGATGTAGAGGCTTGCGTATATTGTCCTTGAGACGAGTTCTCATGGGATGACCATGATGCTGAGGAGACGGTGCGGCTTGTGCAGCTGCAGGGCTGTCGTCGGCAGCAGTTAGGCTGTCATCTGCTGCAACAGGCAAAGCCCCCGGTGGCAATGTCGCTTGTGGGGGTGCCGAGTTCACTGAGTCAGAACCTGGTGATGCTATAGCGGGAGAGAACGGCGGGTTGGTAGAGGGAACCTCAGTTGCGTCAGGGAGGTCCTCAAGTCGTGCGCCATGGCCAGTACTTGCACCATGGTTAGGTAGAAGCAAAGGCGTATATGCTGAACCTGCAAGTTGGTCACATGAGATAGCAAAAGGAACTATGGAAGAGCTCGGTGTTCATGAGTTATGAGGGAGATTGGCAAAAGGAAAAATATCCTCATCAAAGATCACATCGTGTGATATATAAACATGGTTGGAAGGAACATGTAAACATTTTAACCCTTATGGAGAGGACTATACCCTAAGAACACATATTTTTTGGAGCAGAAGTCAAGCTTATGTGTGTTATACGGGTGAAGGTGTGGCCAGCACGCACAGCCAAAAACTTTGAGGAAGGTGTAGTCCGGTTTCTCACCAAGCAAACACTCAAGGGTTGTTTGCATGTCAATGACACGACTAGCAGCACGATTGATGAGAAAACAAGCTGTGGTAAAGGCCTCACTCCAAAACCGAAGAGGAACGGAAGCAAGAGCAAGGAGAGTACGACCAGTTTCAACAATATGATGGTGCTTGCGTTCGGCCGAACCATTTTGTTGATGGGTATGAGGGCATGAAACACGATGAGTAAGGCCTATTTTCTGAAAGAATGGATTCAATTTTTGGTATTCTCCGCCCAATCAGTTTGCATATGCAAAATTTTACGATTAAGAAGTCGTTCAACATGTTGAAACTGATGGAAAACTTTGAACACATCGGATTTATGTTTGAGCAAGTAAAGCCAAGTGAAGTGACTATAAGCATCGATAAAACTCACATAAAACCAATGTCCACTGACAGAAGTTTGGGCAGGGCCCCATACATCTGAAAAGATTAGCTCAAGAGGACAAGAGGAGCTTTGCCTACATTATTTGAAAGAGAAAACGGAAGTTGGTGACTTTATCCTTGTTGACAAGCATCACAAACTCGATTATTCTTGACTGACTTAAAAGGAAGCTCACTATGACTCAAAATATGCTGGACGATGGGTGAAGCTGGGTGACCTAGACGGCAATGCCAATTCTCTTGCGAAACCTTGACACTGCTGAAGACTTCTTTCAAAGATGGTGCCTTAATGGAATAGAGGCCATCGCGACACCGATTGCTAAGGATTGTTGCCCTCGAGTCCCGATCCTTGACAAGCACATGATTGGGATGAAATTCGATGAGAACATTATTATCACGTATAAGCTTTCTAACATATAAAAGATTGCGAGTAACAGAAGGAACATGAAGTACATCTTTGAGATGAAATGATTTAGAATGAGGTGTATGAATGGTAGAATAACCAACATGCAAGATTCGCATACCTGACCCGTTCGCTGCATGCACTTGATCCTTGCCGTGGTGGGGCTCCTTCACCGTGAGTTTATCGAGCTCGTTAGTGAGATGATCGGCGGCGCCCGTGTCTACGTACCATGCAGTATCAATGGGGTAGGAGGGCGTGGAGCCGTTCATGTGTGCAGTAGCGGCTACACGACCGTCGTTGCTGACACCAAGAAAATCCCGGTTGAATTGCTTGTAGCAACGAGACGCAACGTGCCCGACCTTGTCACAGAGTTGACAGATCGGGCGATTGCCCCTAGTGTTGGAGCCACTGCCAGCAATTGCACCCGCGCCAGAGTTGCTTGCGCCGTCGAACCTGTTGTTGTAGTTGGTGCAGGGCTTATACTGCTGCAAGGTCCGGTTGTTGGTGCGATAGATTTGTTTGCCGCCTAACCGGCTTGCTGCGTTTGTAGAGTGATCAATCTGAAGCTCGACCTCATGATTCTCCATGCATTGCTCCTGGTTCAGCATGTGCGCGTATAGATCGCGCACTGAGATGACATTGTTGCAGATGGTGACCGAGGAGACAAGGGAGTCGTAGTCAGCATCAAGTCTTGCGAGAACATATGAGACGAACTCATGGGGTTGAAGGGGCTGGCTGATGGACGTCTGTGTATCGGCAAGAGATTTCATCTTGTTGAAGTTGTCCGTGCCAGACATGTCACGTTTCTTGGCGTTGGAGAGTTGGACACGGATTTGCATCGATCGCGTTGTGGATTGCGACGAGAACATACTCTCCAGCGTGGTCCAGGCTTCCCGAGAGGTAGCCATGAAAAGGACTTGACCGAGATCACTCTCCGTCATGGACGAGACAGGATCGCCTAATCTTGTATCCACGCCTCCAGATTTAGAGTCTGCACCGCACCGGTCTCGGCGATGTACTCCGGCGGGCACTGAGTTGTGCCATCAACATAACCGAGAAATCGAAAGCTTCTCAGGAGGGGAACAACTTGTGTGCGCCATAGAAGATAATTCTCGAGCGCAAGCCGGATGGTGATGAGGCGCCCAAACGTGAACGGCGACAGAGTCGACGACGTGGAGTCGATGCTCATCGAGATGTCTGATAGCAGGGTGCCGTTGAGGACACCAGAGTTGCCGCTGGTGCTGTCGCTGTTTGCGGAAGTAGTCATGGCGTGGCTTGGATCAGATAGCTCTGATACCATGTGAAAAACGCTAATAGGCAGTTTAGAGTTTTGGAAAGCGCAGCAAATAAGAGCCGGCTCCTTCTCTCTTTATATAGCATCAATCAACAAGATCTGTTAGAGATCAATTACAATCCGTGACTCACGGTATATGTACCAACCGAATCAGTTAGAATCAGGAAGATATGCTAAACATAACTAGGAAAACTTAACATGCAAGGTTACTATTCTAACAGTGCTTGGGCTGTCAAATAGACTGAAACTGCCAAATATGGATGACACCATCATTCCGTGGGTAATTCCAGGCATTATTATTTGACCATGTGAGATTCGCTAGTGTTCCTTGTGTTAGTCTGAGAGCACTGACAGGGTTTCGGGAGTATATACTCTATATATGATGCTGGTGCAGCTTTTGGTATTTCTGAGCACTTCTTATAGTTGACCTGCAAATCATGATGCTTAATCTCATATTTTGTTTCTTGAATTGCATGCATGACAAGAGTGTTCACCATTAGCCTTTTATCCTTGTATTTTTTTTTGTCCCTGCAGGACTCGGTTTTATACCAGTCATGCATATCCAATCTTATGGGGGAAGACCTTATCCCCATCAATTTTCCATTTGATTAGCGCCGTGCTATATGAATCCACTGTTTCTTATTCACAATTGAATTTCTTTTGCATCTTAAATACAAAAAGTAAAATTATGAGTGTTTCAATGTGGATAATTCATGCAGATACGTGTTTTTCCACTATCCATCTGGATGTTAAAATTGACTGAGAGTCTGACACTGTTTTTCAGGCAGATCCAGAAGCAAAACGGTTGAAGCTGATGAAGTCTAGTGATAACAATGATAATTTAAGGACAGAAGCTCAAACAGATTCAGGCAATGCTAGTAAGGCTGTTGATAAAAATCCTACACCATCAGAGCAACCAAAACAAGACTACATCCATGTGAGGGCAAGAAGAGGTCAAGCAACTGACAGCCATAGCCTTGCAGAAAGGGTAGGTTCTTAGATCTTTTACTTTTTTTTTCACCCTGGACTTTTGTATTTTAAGTTTGACTATAGAAGTTTTGATATTTCCTCACAAGACTATAATAATAGTGACTAATTGATCTCATAAATTGGAATGCTCAAATGCTGCCATAAGTGGTTTATAGGTATTCAACTTGGCGATCCTGTCAACTCAATATTTGTTTATTGACAGGCACGGCGAGAGAAGATAAGTGAACGGATGAAAATTCTCCAAGATCTTGTCCCTGGATGCAACAAGGTATACTGTGCATTCCAACATGTGTTCAAAATTTCATGTTCTTGTGCTTACAAGTTCAATGATCATAAGGCTCTTCATCCTCTCAAAAATCCTGTTCTCAGTAAATGATTCTGTTCTGTAACATCCTTTTTCATTTGTCAGGTTATCGGGAAAGCATCAGTCCTTGATGAGATCATAAATTACATCCAGTCTTTACAGCGTCAAGTTGAGGTTTGCCGTTTTCACAATCGCGCCTTGTGTGGACTTGTCTTCTGATCTATGTTCAAGATTTGAAGTACCTAATTTAACTGTTTTCTGCAGTTTTTGTCCATGAAGCTTGAAGCAGTAAATGCCCATGTGAACAATGGAATTCTAGCTTTTCCATCTAAAGATGTAAGTCTAGCCAATGGTTATAAACAGTTAATATTAATAACTGAGTTTCCAGGATTCATGAAAAAAATCTTCTTAGGGTAATTATAGCATATCCTGTTTTTTGCATATCATCTCAGCTTCAGTCTTAATATTTCAAAGTGACCTGGTTGCCCAGCTTGCACTTTCATGTAGTGCTACTACACTACTCATCCCAAGCTATACCGCTTTATTTTCTTGGTAAATTTGTACTACATTATACATGAAAATTATGATTTTCTCTGAACTCTGAAGTTTTCCACTCGCTTTATATTTTTTGAAGTCATCAGACAATCCATTGGAACCATTGAAAAAAATTCTCGGTCATGACTTGTTTCTAAATGCATGTGTGAAATTTTTAACTGAAACAGAAGTAACAATACTGTAATTTTGCAACCCAAATACTCTAGTCCACCTGGCATTTCCACGTGTTGGTTTCAATTTTGTTCTTGCTGTTTAGCAATATGGTCACAAATGTTACTGAAATTATGGCAAGAGCCACTCTTCACGTTCCTGCTTTGGCCACCAGTGTTTTAGCTTGAAATTTGAGTTAAAGGGGTAGTGCATTGTTGAAGTGGCATTTGTGTTCCTTTTTCTTTCAGTTTTATGCTTTTGCTTATTCTGTTAATGAGCTTGCAGTCTTATATTAAGTTTTAAAAGTATTGAAGTGCCTGCTTTCTTGTAGTTTGGCGCTCAGCCATATCATACAGCGCCTGGTTTGACCTTCGATCCACAAACACCAAGGGAATACACCCAGGGCTCAGCAGCAGAGTGGCTTCACATGCAGATAGGCAACTCTTATGAAAGAGTGACATGAATAAAACAAGGAATTGCGTAAAACAAAATTCCTTGTGGGGGCCAATAAAGAGTACCAGGATCAATCAAGTCTGTGGTCCTAGATTTGTTTTTCCGAATTATCATGTCGCCAATGTATTTTTATTCCTGATTTGGGGCATAATGCCATAGATACATTCATCTAGGAGCAAGAACAGTATTTTCCCCCCATCCGTATCTGTGGACGGTTTCTCTGCTATGCATGTACCCCGGGGAGTTTCTGTATGGTCAAGAAAGAGATGGAAAGAACTGTTGTATGGATACGATGATGCATACATAGTTTGAGACTTGACAGTTGTATGAGATGCCATGCCACCATCAGATGCCCCTAGGCTGGTGATTATTCTGCTGCTTGTCGGGAAAACCAACTTGTCTACCAACTGGCTGATTCCACTATTCTTATCGTTTATTATGGCGGGTTGCATATGATTTGGGGTCATTGGTTGGGTACGGGTTGAGAACCTAAGATAGGATGTTCGTCCTTATCTAAGTACCGGTAGAGCTTTTTACTGACATAGTAGAAAGGTTTTGAGGTTTGATTTTAGAAGAAAAGGAAGATTAGGAACTTTGTTTATTTGTTGCTCAGTGATAATGATAAAATTTTGTCTCTTTCATAGAAATGGCTAAATTTAACCCCTAAAAACATATCATTATATTAAGAAAACTAATACTAATAATAATAAATTTATCTCTAATACATGGAATAAATCTAAAAAATAAACTCAAGTAATAATGAAACTAATTATTATATTCCTAATCCGTGATATGCTATTAATGCTATCGAACATCCCAATAAATAGCATCGCTATAATATGGCATGAATACTATCCACATGCGCTATAGAACCTGTGTACTGTTCATGCGTTCTACAATGCCGCTTGCTATTTGCCCGACTACTACCGTACTTCACTACGATCGTAGACTCTAACATTACACCCCTCATGACGAGACAACTTGTTCTTGAGTTGTTAAGTGACGGCTATAGTTAAGTCATTCATAACTCTGTCGATGAGAAGGCACGATGATGATGTCGTGTCGCATGGAAGAAGATCCATGAAGTTTTCTTGTGAACAACAACGAGGATAGCAACCCTCTAGTGTCGGTTGACGTCGCAGTAGTCATCGGTAGCAAAGATAACCAACACGGGTAGCAAGAACATCCTTCTTACCTTGAGATGTAGCGGTTGTGGGAGGGATGCGACAACGTCGCGGGCCTCCGCCTGTTAACCGTTGTGTTCATCATCACTTACAACATGATGTTGGTGGACCATCTGGCAAGGGTGACAGCGAAACAGCGATAAGGTTCTTCCTTAGCGGTGGTATCAATGGTGCAGTCAAGGACAACGAAGCCTGGAAAGAAGTCATCGTTGATGAAGGTGGTAGCAGGACCAACACTGATGACGGCGATGGGGATGGTGATGGCAGCGCCGCCATTGTAGTGGCAGGCATCGCGTCTTGTCGCTCCTCCATTTTGGACATGGTCGCAACCGGCGGTGATGGCGACTTAAAACCGCAGCAACATGCTACGCCTTCTCCTTCATCTTGACCATGAACTCTTTCATAAGGGCCACCAGTTTGCACAGATCTCAATGGAGAATAACTCAGCATCAGAAGCCACGGTAATTGGCTCGGTGGAGACTTGACGTGTGGGTGGAGACGGCACGATGGTGGTGACAAAATGAAGGTTGATGTGTTTAACAAAACTTGGCCATATATGCACCCCGAGCATACACTCCAGCTGATGGTACCACAGGGCAGTATTCCCCATCAGGTGGTGCAATGCCAACCACTCCTCTTCCTCCATCATCTGCTGCTCCTTAAAGAATTGCTCAAAGTGATTCAACCAAGGTTGCAGATCTTCCTTGCCATTGAAGGTTGAAAGCTCTAGGTAGTGGAATCGTGAAATTCGAGCCTTCATGGGATCAAAGCCCCTACTGCTTGCCATGGATGGCGGAGTAGCAGTTGGCTCTAATACCAATTGTTGTAGTTGGTAGTCGGGTACAGATCCGAGGACCGAGGGTAGGACGCTCGCTCTCATCTAGCTACCAGTAATCTCTTCCCTGACATGTTAAAGAGGTTCTGAGGCTTGATTTTAGAAGAGGAGAGATTAGGAACTTTGTTTATTTATTAATTAACGATAACGATACTGTTGTAGGGGTGGCCCCCACCTAAGCCCAACAGGCCTGTTAGAGGAATGTAAGGTCCAAAATGGGACATGTGTAATGACATAAGTGCCCCTAAGGGGAATACTCGGATGTAAGGGTATAATTGTAAAAGCACTCCCCATGTGGATATATATATACAACACAGGCCACGGGGAGAAATCCTAAGCCATTGCTCACCTAACTCTCCACTACCATACTCTCTCTCTGTGTTTGGTCTGTAACCACAACAGTTGGCGTCGTCCGTGGGGAGGACAAGAGCAAGCCTCCAGATCCGAAAAAGGATGGCACAAAAGAAAACTTCATTGTCGGCGCCGAAGAAGAAGAAGGCGGGAGCGGCGGAATTTCATGTCAATACCAGGGCTTCGGCGTCGGCAGCCGCAGGCGTGGGTGGCGATGCGAGTGTGACGGTCGTGAACACCGACGTTCACGTCGCGACGCTTGACCCCGCCACCACCGCCGCGACGCTCGACCCCGCCACCACCGCCGCGACGCCCGACCCGCCACCACCGCGCGGCGCTCGACCCGCCATCACCGCGCGACGCTCAACCCCGCCACCGCCGACGCGACATTCGATCCCGCCGCCACCGCTGCGACATTCGATCCCGCCGCCACTGCCGCAACGTTCGATCCCGCCGCCACCGCCACGACGTTCGACCCCGCCGCTGCCGCCGCGACGACCAACCCTGCCACCGCCGCTGCGACAATCGAAACCGCCCCATGCGTGGTAGGTAACCCTACCGCAGGTACCGCGACAGTCGCCGGCAGCGTTGCTCGGGTGGTCGGAGGCAGCAATGCCGGTGCCCACGCTGGCACGACGTCCGCTCTCCCACCCGGTGCAGGCACGGTGAGCGGTTCCGGCGGCAACGCGGGCTTCGTCACCGGCTCCAGAGTCCTTCACACTAGCGCAGCAAGCAGTCCGGGAGCGCAGGCCGTGGTTGCCGCCGCTTCGGTCGCACCACCAGGTGCGCCGATAGCCCCAACCATGTCCACGGTGGAGAATGCCCTACTGGCGGCACTCAGCGCGTTTCAGTGAGAGCTAACGGATCTCCGCGGGGCTGTGCAGGATACGCAAGAGGCTCGGAGCCAACAGGCCCCGCCGGTGGTCGCATCGGAACCCACACCGGAGAGAGCGGATAGCCGCGACGCCCCCACGTCCAGCCGCATCCCGCCACGACGCGTGGACCCGAAGTCCCCACTCTCCGCGGGCCTGCAGCAGGCGGCATGTCCGGAGGACTTTAAGTTCCCGAGTGTCATCGAGGCGTACAAAGGTGACACGGACCCACGGGAATTCGTGCGCGTGTACGAGACCGCCATCGAAGCCGCTGGCGGAGATGACACCACGAAGGCGAAGGGGCTCCCCCTCGCATTGCAGGGGGGTGGCGCTCTCTTGGTTCTTCACTATCGAGCCAAATTCCATCTACGCGTGGGAGCAGATCCGCGACCGGCTCTACAACAATTTTCAGGGAAACTACGTCGAGCGTGTCGATGCGGACCAGCTCTTGCGATCAGCGAAACCCTCGGAGGCTCCGGACTACTTCAAGCGCCGCGAAGTGCGCTACGGTCAAGGATGTCAATGAAACAACCGTCATCAACGCAGTGATACAAGGTCTCCGCCCGGGGCCGATGGCGAGTACAACGCGTGGAAACCGATCAAGACAGTGGCGAAGCTCTTCGACAAGATGGAAGAGTATGCTAGAGTGGAAGAGGATGCGCGACGGCGACACGGCAATGACTCTGACACCAACCAGGCGGAGGGCTCGGCGAAAAACGATGGCTCGCCGAAGGATGGCTCCTCGAAAGGTAAACGTAAGCAAGAGCCATCGAAGGACGTAAAGATAGCAATGGGTACCCATAACCCGAAACCCAATGGGTAATTACCCCATTAGGGTATATATATGGGTTAAAATGTCTACCCATGGGTCTTCTAATGGAGAAAAATAGGACCCAATGGGTACACGGGTGTGGGTATGGTTTGACACTACCCATACCCATTACCCGATGGATACCCGAGTATTTATGGGCCATCTATTTGTAGCCCAGCCCACACAACAAATAATTATATTTGGCCCAGCCCAATAGATGTAAACTAAAACCCTAACCCTATTCCCAGTGGCGCTGACCCCAAATTCCCATTTCACGCCTCCATCTCCAAGCCGTTTGGGGCTTGAGCGCTCTCAAGCCGTTCGCGCGCGCCTCCAAGCCGTTCGGCTCCGCCCCTCGCCGTTCGGCGCGCGCCTCCAAGCCATCCTCGCCACCTCTCGCCAAGCCGCGCTCTCGCCAAGCCGCTGCCATCACCCATCTGCCAAGCCGCCGTCGCCCATCTGCCAAGCCACCGACGCCCATGGCGGCACTCTCCGGCTTGACGAACGACGACAGTCGGTGAAGTTTCCTCGCCTCCTTTAACCCTTGTTTCCATTGCATGAATCCTTAATCTTGTATATCATGTCTCGGGTATGGGTCACCCGCCGGGTTTATTTCACCTGCGCGGGTATGGGTTTGGAGGAAATGTTGTACCCGCCTGTGTTATTGGGTCCTCCAGCGGGGATGTTTTTGCTTAATGGAGGTGGGTTTGGGGTGGTGAAACCCAATGGGTATAGACCCATTGCCATCTTTAAAAGGACGCCTCTGACCGCAAGGATACCCAGCACAAAGACTCATCGGGCAACAAGCCCAGGCGCGACCAATGCAAATCTCGGAAACCTCGCTATGTCTTCGACATCGAAGGTGGCTATGAACATAACGCGCCCGCAGGTCGTGGCGGCAGAGGACACCGTGGCCGGGGACGGGGTTGCGGGCGGGGTCGCGACGATAAAACCCACGGGGAGTATGACGACCAGCACCATGGGCAGCGGTGGGAGGTACACGGTCGGGGCAGCCACGGCACACGTGCGTGCACCACTATCGCAGCGCTACGACAGAGCGTCGTCAGAGACAGAAACCCCGAAGCCCATCCGCCTGTCATGGCTCACGTCCAGCACCCCCAGGATCAAGGGACGCAACCCTAGGAAGGCCCCCTACGGATTCAGGCCCATGTACAGCAACCTCGGGAGGGCCTCCTACAACTGCAAGCCCCGAAGGGAGCCCAGCGCAGGGTCATAAACATCATCTCCGGGGGATCGTCGTTGGAGTTCGCCTCGGCGCGGCAGCGGAAGGCATATGCGAGGAGGTTGCACCATGTCGCGGCATACCCAGCGCAAGCACCGCCGGAATGGGCACAACACGAAATCACCTTCACGTCCGCTGACGCTGAGGGCGTGAATCCCCCACCAAGATCCCCTGGTCGTCCAGGTCGTCATCGCAGGCTGCGACGTTAGGCGTGTCCTGGTCGATGGAGGAAGCTCTGCGAACATCTTGTTCGCAGCGGCCTTCGATTAGATGGGGATCCCCCGAAGTCGATTGGGCCATTCGGGAATCCCATTGCAGGGCTTCGGAGGCCAGCCCCTGCGGGCATTGGGCCAGATATGCCTCCAAGTCTCCTTCGATCGAGACGATAACGTGAGGAGTGAGGACGCCACCTTCGACGTCGTCGACATTTCATACCCCTACAACGCTATATTGGGGCGGCCGACCTTAAACTCTCCCGGGGCAGTCCCACACCACGACTTCCTGTGCATGAAGCTCCCTGAACCGCGGGCCATTATCATCGTCCATGGCGACCAGGATATGGCTCAGCGCATAGAGCTCGGCACCAAAGGCCCGCACCGCGAGGCTCAACAAAATGCAAGCGCGAGGATCCTCGGCGGTTCCGGAAGGCACCTTGCCAAACTCCCGCGCGGATCGCTCCAGCAGCAGCGGCTCCCACTGTGCCCCGCCTCGTCACCGGGCAACGACAGCTACGGCCGTTTCCATCTTTAAGCGGTCAGTGGTTAGTACCTTACTTTTTGTAATCGCTCACCCGCGCAAACGGGAATTTAATAAAGTTCACCGTTTGCAAAAAGTTGTCTTGTTTCCCGCAAAAGCGCGCGAAGGCTTACCTTCGTGCGCACAAAGTGGGGGGATGCCTCCGCGCACACTCTACGGAGTATAAATAAGATGTAGCATCGAGGTCTGCCTCCGCACGCAACTTCACCGCTCGCAACGCACGGAGGCTTGCCTCCGCGCGCAGTCTACGGACTCTAAATAAGACGTAGCACCGAGGTCCACCTCCGCACGCACTCTACGGAGTATAAATAAGACGTAGCGTCGAGGTCCGCCTCCGCATGCAACTTCACAGCCCGCAACGCGCGGAGGCTCGCCTCCGCGCGCAGTCTACGGACTCTAAATAAGACATAGCGCCGAGGTCCGCCTCCACACGCACTCTATGGAGTATAAATAAGACGTAGCGTCGAGGTCCGCCTCCGCACGCAACTTCACCGCCCGCAATGCGCGGAGGCTTGCCTCGCGCGCGATCTGAACTCTAAATAAGGCGTGGCGCCGAGGTCCGCCTCCGCACGCACTCTACAGAGTATAAATAAGACGTAGCGTCGAGGTCCGCCTCCGCACGCAACTTCACTGGCCGCAACGAGCGGAGGCTTGCCTTCGCGTGCAGTCTACGGACTCTAAATAAGACGCAGCGCCGAGATCCGCCTCCGCACGCACTCTACGGAGTATAAATAAGATATAGCGTCAAGGTCCGCCTCCGCACGCAACTTCACCGCCCGCAACACGCGGAGGCTTGCCTCTACGCGCAGTCTACGGACTCTAAATAAGACGTAGCGCCGAGGTCCGCCTCCGTACGCACTCTACGGAGTATAAATAAGACGTAGCGTCGAGATCCGCCTCCGCACGCAACTTCACCGCCCGCAACGCACGGAGGCTTGCCTCTACGCGCAGTCTACGGACTCTAAATAAGACGTAGCGCCGAGGTCCGCCTCCGCACGCACTCTACGAAGTATAAATAAGACGTAGTGTCAAGGTCCGCCTCCGCACGCAACTTCACCGCCCGCAACGCGCGGAGCCTTACCTCCGCGCGCAGTCTACGGACTCTAAATAAGACGTAGCGCCGAGGTCCGCCTCCGCACGCACTCTACAGAGTATAAATAAGACGTAGCGTCGAGGTTCGCTTTGTGCGAAATCTTCACCGCCGCAACGCGCGAGGCTTGCCTCGTCGCGCGATCTGGACTCTAAATAAGACGTAGCGCCGAGGTCCGCCTCCGCACGCACTCTACGGATTATAAATAAGATGTAGCGTCGAGGTCCGCCTCCGCACGCAACTTCACCGCCCGCAACGCGCGGAGGCTTGCCTTCGCGCGCAGTCTACGGACTCTAAATAAGATGTAGCGCCGAGGTCCGCCTCCACACGCACTCTACGGAGTATAAATAAGACGCGGATGTTGTCCCTGCGCACTCTACTGCGTATAAACAAGACGCGGATGTTGTCCCTGCGCACTCTACTGAGTTTAAACAAGACGCGGATGCTCCCGCGCACGCATAGACATTATCTTTATACGTACTCTCTGGAGTATAAATAAGGTGTGGTTGATAGTCCCACACACTCTACGGAGTATAAATAAGACGCGGACGCTCTTGCGCACGCATAGGTATTATCCCTATGAGTACTCTCCGGAGTATAAACAACGCGTGGTTGACGCTTCCTGCACCTTGAGACTTGATAAGACGCATTAGCGGCTGGCCTCCGCATACACCTCGAGCGCGCCTCCGCATACACCTCGCAGCGCTCGCGCAAAAGGCAGCAGAGGCTCGCCTCCGCATGCGCCTCGCAGTGATCGCGCAAAAGGCAGCAGACGCTCGCCTCCGCATGCGCCTCGCAGTGTTTGCACGAGACGTAGTCGAGGCTTGCCTCCGCATGCATGTCGTAAAGTCGACACGAGACGCGGCGGCAACTTACACTCGCGAGTATCACACGGAGCATCGACAAGCCTTAACAGTGGCTAACCGCGATGCCAGCTCCGCTGCCACTACCTCGAAGGGTAGGAGACGGAGCGCTCGCGCGTCTACCTCGACTATGGCGCCAGCTCCGCTGCCACCACCTCGAAGGGTAGGGGACGGAGCGCTCGCGCGTTTACCTCGACTATGGCGCCAACTCCGCTGCCACCACCTCGAAGGGTAGGGGATGGAGCGCTCGCGCGTCTACCTCAACTAAGGTGCCAGCTCCGCTGCCGCCACCTCGAAGGGTAGGGGACGAAGCGCTCGCGCGTCTACCTCGACTAAGGCGCCAGCTCCGCTGCCGCCACCTCCAAGGGTAGGGGACGGAGCGCTTGCACGTCTACCTCGACTAAGGCGCCAGCTCCGCTGCCGCCACCTCGAAGGGTAGGGGACGGAGCGCTTGCGTGTCTACTTCGACTAAGGCGCTAGCTCCGCTGCCACCACCTCGAAGGGTAGGGGACGGAGCGCTTACGCGCCTACCTCAACTAAGACGCTAGCTCCACTGCCACCACCTCAATGGGTAGGGGACGGAGCCCTCGCGTGTCTACCTCGACTGAGGTGCCAGCTCCGCTGCCGCCACCTCGAAGGGTAGGGGACGGAGCACTCGCGCGTCTACCTCGACTAGGGCGCCAGCTCCGCTGCCACCACCTCGAAGGGTAGGGGATGGAGCGTTCGCGCGTCTACCTCGACTAAGGTGCCAGCTCCGCTGCCGCCACTTCGAAGGGTAGGGGACGGAGCGCTCGCACGTCGACTTCGGCTACACCTAGATTGCTGCGTACAAGCGAGCGCGGTGTAGTTTCCTGAATCTACCACGGGACTGCATGGTCGTAAACAAGGATGGAGACACGGGCGATATTTTTTAAACCAAACCTCCCCCCTCTCATTTATATTCATCGTAAGATGCTTACAAAGGCATGCAATAAAAATGTACAAACAGCCTCGGGTGCTCGAAGCCGCTACTCGGCCGGCTCCTCGTTCGTGCGCGTTTGCGCCAAGGCTTCACTCGACGAAGCCCGGCCCGCCCAGAAGTGCAGTGACTCCTTGGCCCTCCGCCAACGCTGAAGACACCGTCGGGTCACAAGGTCAGAAACTAGCAGCCGGCCCCAGTCGGGTAGCTGCTCGGGACATGCGGGCACACAAGTCAAAACACCGGTGAGGCAACTTGTACTTTTTTTATAAGAAAAAGGGGGGCTCGCGTTTTACAACACACACCAACGCACGGAGACTATGGCGTCACACCTGTGGGTTTGCGTCGCCCCCCGAATCCGCGTGGCCGCCCTCGTCGTGACGCAGGACCTCATCCAGCCACAGGCCGAGGTTCCCCTCGTTGTACAAGCTGTTCTGCAGCTTGACCTTCGCCGCAGCCTCCCCGATGTACTCCCAGATCCTCTCATGGAAAAACCGCACGGGGCGGCGAACAGCGCGCACGGCATCAGACATCACCCCAGCCTCGGCCGACAGCTCCAAGCGGGGATCAGCTAGCTCGCTGACATGCTGGCAGCCCCGGTGTCGCAGGAGTGCGCATATCAGGCACGAGGTCACGTAGGAGCAGTGGTTGCCGAAGGTCACCGCGGAGTTGTGGGCAATATTGGCCGCGTCCTCGATCCGCCGAAGCGTCCGCGACAGCTCCTCTGGCCTGAAGGAGCGGGGCAGTACTTCGGCGATGAGACCTTCAAGGATGACCTCCAGGGCCAGCATGGCATGCCACGCAGCCACCGAAGTGTCGCCCAGAGTCCGGTCCCGCTCCGCTAGAGATGTAGCAAGCTCGCTCTTTTCCTTCTCTAGCGCAGCGATTTGCTGGAGTAAGCCATCTCGCTCCTCCGCAACCTCCCGTCGCGCTGCCTCCGTGGCCGATAACCGTGCCGCCGCCACGAGCGCCTCGGCGTACGACTTCGTCTCCGCACACTCTGCTTCTAAGTGGCGGTCGTCCTAGGCGGAGTGCATCCCCCTGGCTACGCGCAGAGCCTCCTCGGCGGCCCACAACCGGTCCTCTAGCGCCCCCCTCTCGCGGGCGTGAGCCGCTTACAACGCCTGGGCCAAGACGAGGGTCTGTACGACAAAAGAGTCAGCGAGCTTCCACACGACCACGTATCGTCATAAGGTCAGATACTTACTCTCACTCCCGATACCTCCAGTGCATCCCAAGGCGCCCCGTCCCGTAGGTTGACGGCGCCTGCTGGTCAATGCTTGCGGCCGCGTCATCCGCGACCACACGCCACGCACCCAACACCTCTGGGGGAGGGACGAAGTCCGCTAGGCTCGGGTGCACGGTGTTCGCGTCGCCAGTCTCGGGAACAGCGGGCGCCCTTCTCAAAGGAATGTCCCCGCGTCCCGGAGATCGCCCGTCCTCGGGGATGAGTGCCGCTGCAAGGAGATGTACTAGTTAGTCCTGTGAGAACACCGGAAAGTTACGCCAAGGTATGCCAGGGTAGCCTACCTTCGGTGGCAGGCTCGGACGGGTTAACAGGGCGCCGATCCCTCGATCGGAGCCGGCCACGGGCACGGGAGTCTCGTGCGACGGCCCAACGCCGACGACCCGCGCCCAGTCGCCGTGGTGCGAAGAAGGCCGGAGGGACACTGGATATGGGGGCTTCGGTGTCGGAGTCGGGGTCCCACAAGCTCCCAACAGTAGCAACACTCGCGGGTGGGGGCCCCACCCTAGTAACCCTAGTAACCCTAGTAGCAACACGGTGAACCCCCTCGAAGTCCGATGAGGGGGGATCGCAGGCGTGGCCGCTTCGCCTTGGGAGGAGGCGGGGCCCCCGCCCCCATAGCCGCTGCAGAAGGCTCCACAGTAGCAACACTCGCGGGTGGGGGCCCCACCCTAGTAACCCCCGCGGGAGGCACCTCCATCTCGGCCACCATTGTTGGCGGAGACCTTGTTTTACCGGCCCCCGCGGAGGGCAGCTCCGACACTGTCACCGCCGCAGGCGGTGACTTCGCTCCGGTGACGCCAGCAGATGGTAGCTCCACCTCCGCGACCATCGCGGGCAGCGGGACTTCCCCCTCCCGGTCGTCCATGGCACACTCTCAGTCCCTGGCACCGCCCGGAGACCTCTCGCCCCCGTCAGCCGCGCCTATCTCCAAGTTTGAATCGGCGTACTTCGCCGAATCAGACTACGTGCCTGCCGCATCAATGGGGGCAACGGCAGCTGCCGTGCCGGCCGCGGTCGCAGAAACCCGAGTCTTCCCGCGAGACGGCGCCTTTTTTCCTTGGGCACCATCATCGTGATGTCGTGGCTGGCTCAGGGCCGGAGGGGCGCGTCCACGCCGTACATAACGTACTCCTTAGACCAGCCACGCCGTACTCATAGGCGAGCGGCACCACGCCGTACTATGAGTCACAGGAGTACTCATAGGCGAGCGGCACCACACCGTACATAACGTACTCCTCGGCGAGGTCGCGCATGTTGAAGCGGGCGGTGACCCCCACGAGTCTTCACGCCCTTCGCCTATCCTCGGGGCTGAGCGTTATGCTGGGCATGGTGTTGAACGCCATCGGCTGGCCCGTACACTTGAGGCCGGTACCGCTCACCACACAGTGGTAGAACCACCGTCTTGTCCAGCCAGACTCCCACTTCGCTCGAGTTGAGTTCGCGGGGAAGAGCTTCCCGCACGGCGACCGCAGAATGAAGTTGACGCTGCCGAAGTTCGACAGCGTCCCGTCCTTCTGCTCCTTCGGCTGGCACCGTGAATCATGCAGATAGGCGAACATCGAGGCGCTGGGCCAAAGACGCCTCGGCGCAAGGCCCACCAGACACGGCAAGGCGAGCAGCGCGTTGAGTCGATTCGCCACTCGGCTGAAGGTCCGCAACACATCGCCAACGACCATCGCGGCTGGGATGCGAAGCCCGGCTTCAAAGTAGGCGGCGAAAACGATCGCCTCTGACTCCTCAGGTCGCGGTTCCGCCTTGTCATCGATGGGTAGCCGCACCGCCTGGCAGTTCGACAGCTTCCCCTCATGCAGCAGTGTACGGATCGTCTCCTCCGTCACGAGCGTCGGACCCAAGGCGCTGGAGTACGGGCCCTCCTTCCTCTTCGTCGCCACCCACCACTTGTCTGCCGCCGTCGAGTCGCGCCGCTCGAGCGTGTACTCCACCTCAAGCGGCAAAGACCGCCGACGGATGGCGTAGTCGCCGACCATTTGAGCATGCTCATCACCGCGCGCCATCGTTATCCGAAGCCGAAGCGTCGTGACCAAAGCCGAAGTGTCGTGACCGCCCACGTGAGTCGGACATGACCGCGGTCATACAAAGACCCGTCAGCGCACGACGCGCCAATAGCGCCCCGCCGCGTGTCGGCTCCCATCAGGCGCAAATGCGGGTCATGCGACACGGTGCAGCCCCCGGCGCGTGTCGGTGCGATACCACTCATCCACAACAGCTTCGACGGGGTCTCCGTCCCAGCAGCGAGGCCCTAGCTTCGACTCCGGCTCCGTCCCCGCGAAGGGACATGTCGCCGGAACACCACGAAGTCGGAAGTCACTGCGACTCCCCGGAACGCGTGTCATATGCAGCAGCACAGCGTAGCCGTCGGACCACAGCGCCCACCGCCAGGGTGAAGATAAGTTTTTCCGAAACTCAAAAATAGGCATCCTTCTATTCATCAACATTCTATGACAACGCCCATCCGCGCTAATTCTACGGCACAACAGTCCCCTCAAAGAATGCAGATGAACAGGGGCGGCCTATTTTTGAGACCAAGATCATTCCAGCCGTACCTGGGCGTGGCCCTATGAAGGGTGGCGAAGGACGACGGCGTATATATATATACTTGTTGCGTCCCCGAGCCGACGGGAACCTCAACCGACGGCCGCACATGTGGAAGTGCAACCGGCGGGAGCCCAGCGGTCCGGCTACCCACGATCGGGAAGCGCAACCGCTGGCAACTAGGGGCGCGCGCGGGTAGGTGGGCAGACGGCGCACGATGCGCCCATGGCACCCCGCCACGTGTCCCACCTTTCTAGGGAACGGGCGAACGGCTGCGGTTGTGTGACCGCCGACAGCCCACGACACGCCAATCATAGCCTGCCGCGTGTACACCTCGAGTGGAAAAGCGCGTACGGTTGCAGCAGCCTGCTCCTGCCATCCCAAGGGTCGGCGCGATTCCAGGAGCCATTAAGGCGCACTACCAGGCTGCGGAGCCGCACCCACCTCGCGCCTAGGGAAGCCATTGGCGCGAGTGCGCCTCCGCTCCAACCGACCGCGGCTCAAAGAACTGCGGTGAGGGCCCGGCACCACCGACCCGCCAAGGCGAATGTGATTTCGACTCCGACTTCGACCCCGACTTCAACTCCGGCTCCTACGCCGACGTCGGCCTCGATCTCGATGTCGAACACGACTTCGATCTTCGGTCCGGAGGTCAACCTCGATCCCACTACTGCAGGGCCCTGTGGACGACGAGGACTTCGCTAACCCGCCTAGCGCCATACCCTCGCGGCAGGGCAAACACTACACCAAGCAATAAGGCTTCGTTGAACGTTGGGGAAAGCTCACAGGCCGCAAGGACGGAGGAGGGCCAAAGGGCTTGGCAACATGGCTTCGGCCCGTGAAGCCCTTCACCATGAGAGGCTCCTGTTGTAGGGGTGGCCCCCACCTAAGCCCAGCAGGCCTGTTAGAGGAATGTAAGGCCCAAAATGGGACATGTGTAATGACATAAGTGCCCCTGAGGGGAATACTCAGATGTAAGGGTATAATTGTAAAAGCACTCACCATGTGGATATATATATACAACACAGGCCACGGGGAGAAACCCTAAGCCATTGCTCACCTAACTCTCCACTACCATACTCTCTCTCTGTTTGGTCTGTAACCACAACAGATACAGTGTTGTCCCTTTTATAAGGATGGCTAAACTTGACTTCTAAAAAATATATTTCTATATTAACGAAACTAATCCTAATAATAGAAATTTTATCTTTAATACACGTAATAAATCTAAATAATAAGGAAACTTATTATTATATTCCTAATCCGTGATATACTGCTAATGATATCGAACATCCAAATAGATAGTGTCACTACAATACCGCATGATTACTCTTCACGTGAAGTATAGTACACACGTATTGTTCACGCACGCTATAGTGTCACGTGCTGTTCATGCGCCTGCTACTGTACGTCACCAAGATCATAGACCATAACATATGAACTGCGAGATTCACCACCTAAGGCCCGTTTGGAATGTGGGTGAAAAGATTTACAGATGGTTCTATTTTCCACGCCATCAACTTGATTGCCCAATTCTTCTATTTATACAAAGCATCCGAGGTTTTTTGGATCATGAACAATATACATGATTACAAGGTTTCTATTGCTGTGTTTGTTACAACTTACAGGCACAGGAGGATATATATAACATATATGTGATAATAGAAAGTTGTATGCTAACGTGTCAACTATGGACTTTATCCATTACTTCTAATATCCTCTCTCAATTTGGACGTAAACAAGCTACATTCAAATTGCTTCTGAATCTATGAAATAACTGGGAAGCTAACGGTTTGGTGAGCACATCTGTAAACGGATCATGTGAAGAAATAAACCTGATGTCCAACACCTTGTGTGCAACTCTTTCATGAACAAAATGGTAGTCGACTTTGATGTGCTTTGTTCTTCCATGAAAGATAGGATTCACAGTTAGATAGACAACCCCTAGATTATCACACTAAATACAAGGCGCCTGAGGCAATGAGATACCAAGCACACCTAGAAGAGTTGAATCCACATGACTTCTGCCGTTGCATTTGTAATTGATTTATACTCTATTCATGTACTGGATCTCGACACTGTGGGCTATTTCCTAGAGTTCCGTGAGATGAGATTTGCTACAAGATATACAACATATCCTCCTGTACTCCTTCGATCATCAGCACAACCTGCCCAATCAGCATCATAAAAACCATTAAGCAATGAAGAAGCGAAGCGGGGGAAAACTAATCCATGCTTAGAAGTCCCTTTGAGGTACCTCAAAATTTTCTTCATAGTTGTCCAATGTTCATCAGTCGATTCTTGCATAAACTAACAAACCTTATTGATGCTATATGACATATATAGCCTCATTAGCGTCAGATACTGTAGCTCTCCTACTGCACTCCTACATCTTTCAACTTCTTTACTAGACAACAACTTTCCCTTGAGACTTCTTCAACTTCTCTCCTACAGTCATAGGTGTTGAAACCGATTTGGCATGTAATATATCTATTTTCTTAAGCAGATCTAAGATGTACTTATGTTGGGAAAGCACAGGACCATCAGCTATGCTCTTCACGTCGATGCCTAGGAAATAACTGACCGGTCCAAGATCTTTAACTACAACCTCTTGTTGCAGCTGTTTCAACATATTATCTATTGCATGCACTGAAGAGCTAATGATAATAATATCATCAACGTAGATCAACATGTATATAACAACTCCAAATTACTTGAAGATAAATAGTGACACATCTGCTTTGGAGGAGACAAAACCATGTTCTAGCAGTTTAGAACTTAACCTGGCAAACCATGCACACGACGCCTGTTTGAGTCCATAAAGAGACTTCTCCAGTTTGCACAAATAATTAGGATGCACTGGACTTCATAATTGGGGGGCTGGCTCATGTACACCTCCTCATTCAAGACACCATGAAGAAAGGCATTTTGGATATCTATCTATTGCATGTTCCACCCCTTTTGTGATGGTCAAGGATAGCAGCAAACGAATTGTTGTGTGCTTTTACCACAGGATTGAAAGTATCCTCATAATCAACCAAATATCATTGTTTAAAACCTTTAGCTACTAGACTTGTCTTATGTCTGGAATACCCATTTACAGCCAATGACATTAAGCCTGGGCGTCGGTGGCACCAAGCTCCAAGTTTTATTTTTCTACAGGGCAGCAAACTCAACATCCATCACCGATTTTCACTTTGGAACTTACAAGGCTTCAATGGGGTCATTCTTTTGGTTTATGGCTGAAAATTTTGAATTCTAGCTGTTAGTGAGAGAGATTAAGGAGAGAGACACTCACATGCAATTTTGGTCGATATAGCTGAAATTGATACAATGTCTATTACAATCGACTTGTAGACCCCGCCTTAAAAAGAAACTCCGTTTGAAAGCTAGTTACTATAGCATAAGTCAGAAGTCGAAAAGAATGGCTCCAACATGTGAGGTAGGTTTGGCCACATGCTTTTGGACTGCTATTGTCATGTAAGCTACAGTACCATTGGTATGTTGCTTTGGATGCCGGATGTTGTTCTGTAGACGCGTGCTACAGTGATGAGATGGTGCTGCATGAGTTGATGTAATACTTTCTAATGCAGTACTTGGTGAAGATTAAACTTCTCCTGGTGCACTGCCTGCAGGCATAGATTCAATAGGAAAAAGAGACTACGATGCATCATCCATTAGTTGATCAAAAGATCTATTAATAGTATTGCCATCTTGTGGAGAAGAGCTGGTTACAGGGTCTGGCATAAGAATTTGAGGAGAATCAGACGAGCATGTAGCGTCAACTGTGTAGTTCCAAGAAAAGGGAAAAACAAACTCATCAAATATTACATCTCTGGACATATACACTCGGCTAGAGGATGGATCCAAGCACTTGTATCCATTGTGACTAGGACTACAGCCAAGAAACACGCATTCCTTTGAACGAAAGGACAATTTTCTAGTCATATAAGGTCTAAGACATGGCTAGTAGGATCAAACAAAAATCTTGATGAAGGAATAGTTCGGTTTAACAGCAAATAGCCGTTTGAGAGAACTCATGTTATCAATAACACGAGTAGGAAGTCTATTGATAAGATATGTGGCTATTAAGAAGGCTTCGTCCTAGAATTTGAGTGGCATGTAGAATTGATAAAGAAGTGCAAAACCGGTGTCGACAATATAACAATGTTTTCGTTCGGCCAACTTGTTTTGCTAGTATGTGTGAGGACATGGCACCCTATGTCCAATGCCAAGATTATAAAAGAATGCGTGTAACTTCTGATACTTCCCACCCAATCGGATTGACCGTACTTAATTTGCTTTCGAATAAGTCGTTCAACATACTTTTGAAATTGCAGAAACACATAGAATACATCAGATCGAGATCTCAACAAGTAAATCTACTAAAATCATCAATAAAACTTACATAATACTTGTATCCACACACATATTGAGCTGCAAGACCTAGACATCAGAGAAAACAAGTTCAAGAGGAGACATAAAAGTATGAACTGAAGAACTATAGGGTAACTGATGACTCTTTGCCTATTGACACGCATTTCATATAGATGTATGTGTAGAAGATGACACATGCAATTTATTCAAGAATAAAACATAGTGAACTACTTGGGGAGATGGGTGACCAAACCATGCATGCTACTGCTTCTTCGACACTTTAGTACTTGCTAGAGCAATTTTAGAAGAACTTAGTGTTTTGATGGGTTAGAGACCTGACTTAGTTTTGCCTTGGAAGATTTTTCTCTTTGACACCTGATTCTTGACAATAAAGAAATCGAGATGAAATTTGATGACACATGGTTATCACGAGTCAACTTGTGAACAGAAACAAGGCTTTTAGACATTTGTGGTACATGATGAACTTTCTTGAGAGCAAGAGGAGAGGCAATAGTATTAATAGAGAAATGACAAATGTTTGAGATATGCAAACCTACTCCATTGCCGACTGTACTTTTCCTGAACGGTCAACCGATCTAGATCGCTCGTGATGTGATCGGATGCACTCGTATCTATGTACCAATTTGGATCTACCTGGCAAGAGGTTGTGTATGCCGTAGCAGCAGATGGTGGGTGAGCATTGCAGCTGATTGATATGAGTGGTTGAAACGATGGTAGCACTTGATGGCGGTGTGTCCAATTTTCCCACAGACTTCACAAGTTGGACGTGTGCCGCGGCCTCCAAAATTTTGTTGACTATTGTTGTGCCAATTGTTAGGTTTGCCATAGTTGTCGTGACCATATCCTCCCTGGAATCCTCTTCCTCTAATAATGAAATTTGCCAAGGGACCATGTGGATTTCCAACACTGCCAATCTGAAGCTGCAAGTCAGCATTGTTTTGCTCCATGCACAATTCATAACTCATCAGATGAGCATAAACATCATCTAGAGTAATATTTTCTGATCTTGTGGTTATAAAAGTTACTAATGGATCATAATCAGATCCCAAACTAGCAAGGATATAAGAAATTATCTCACCTTCTCAGAGAGGCATACCAATGGCAGATAGGGTGTTTGCTAAATTCTTCATTTTCTTGAAGTAGTCAGCAACTGTCAGATCCTTCTGCTAAATTCTTCATTTTCTTGAAGTAGTCAGCAGCCGTCATATCCTTCTTCTTTATGTTGGCTAGTTGCATCCTTGTTTGGACGACTCGTGCCATTGATTTGGATACAAACATTCGCTCTAATGCCAGCCATGCCTTTCGAGAAGTAAGCATGAACATGACGTGAGGTAGAATATCTTTGGTTAGCGAGGAAAAAAATACCGCTAAGGACCATCTGATCCTAGTTGTACCAGGTCACGTAGGCCGGATTAACAACCTGAGAGGCACATGCTTTTGTTGTGGTTGTGATCATTTGAGTAGGGCACTTAAGATTACCATCTCCGTACACAAGGAATTAATAGCTCCGAGGTATGGCAAGGATTGAGCTCTCTAAGTATGTAGTTGTCCTTGGGAAGTTTAATGGTAATTGCGTGGTTGATTGGGACAGAGGGTATTGGATTGATAGCAGGAGAAGAGGACGAGATTGTAGATGGAGATGTGGAATTGGTAGATATGGTTGAACCTTTGGCTCTGATACAATGAAAAGATTTACAGATGGTTTTGGGTTTTCGGCGCCATCAGCTTGATTGCCCAGTTCTTCTATTTATACAAAGCACCAGAGGCTTTTCGGATCATGAACAATATACACGATTACAAGGTTTTTGTTGCCATGTTTGTTACAACTTACACACACGGGAGGATACGGGGGATATATACAATATATATGCGATACCAGAAAGTTGTTAGCTGGCGTGTCAACTATGGACTTCATCCATTACTTCTAGCAGTAGGAATTTTTCCGGATTCCCGTTGGAATCGAGCCGTTTCTGCAACATTCATGCATGTTCATAAGAAATAAAAGTCTCCCTGAATTGAAAGGCACGATTGCAAAGTCAGTTTCTCTTCCCTGTTTGGTTTCTTTTCCACAAGTCTTGAGATGCGCATCTATCCATGTCATTTTCGCGGTCGCTGCACCTGTTCATCGTGACGGGAATTAGGTGGACGTGACAAGCTGGATGGATCCAACGCCTTTCCTGGAGCAGCGTCGACGCTGCGACCACGAGGAGTCTACGTCTGGATGCGCCGAACTGCAATGCAAGAACCCTAAGCTGATGCTTTTCTTTCGCTCGTGTTGTGAGGCCACAAAGATTGGGCAGCCACCCCATCAGATGCTCAGGGTATCCTCTGCTCCAGATGAACGCGGTGTTCAGGCCTTCCCGACCGTCTGATGAAAAATCAGAAGCAGTGATGCACGTTGGTGTGGGAAAAATCAAAGCTTTCCATCTTGATCTCAACCACTTATTCATTCTCTCTCTTTTTTTTTGGTAAATCATAATGGTTTAGGATGATCCGACAACATCCTTTGAACCAATCAGCGGTTGAGACACTGCAAAGGCAAGTGTTAATAATCAGATTAAGAGTGAATGCAGAACATGTTTAATAATAAGATTACTGCGTTTGATTTAGCGTAATTTGACACCATGTTGTAAGCGGATCATTGGCAAGCGTTACAAGTTAGCACCTAGTACAGCAATATTAACCTTCTTCTCAAAATGTTGGCATATACTAGTGTTATATGTGAATCTCCTGTGTTTCAAATCGGCCATAAGTAAATATGGAATGTAATTGTGTAACTTTGTTAGGGAATGGTCCTCATGGGGACTGACCCTGTAGGGATCCCCACAGGGAATAAAAATATGTTAAACAAAATTTTAAAAAATAACATGACTTTATTTATAAATTATAATTATTAGATATACTTTTTAAAAATATACCTTCAATATATATATATTCAAATTTTAACCAAATATACAACAAAAGGAATACAAAATCCCATATTAAAAACTGTAATGTATTAAAAAACTATTTTTTATTTTTACCTTATCTCCATACAATACCACGGACAGAGGACAACCCCGGCGACCCGTCCCCGTTGCCGGAGAAATTGACACCCTTACTCTCAAACCATGCTCAAACGGTCGAACCCCACACGAGCTCAACCCAACCCAACCGAACCCACCGGCACAGAGTCCTGTCCCGAGTCGCGACCCCTACCCCTCGTCCTCCCCTCTCACACCCGCACGCGGAATCCCACTCTTACCCCTCCTCCCCTCCCCCATGGCTGCCTCCTCCCCCTCCTCGTCCCCCGCCTCCCCCTCCCACCCAAACCCTAACCCTAACGCCGACGCAGATCCCCGATCTGATCCCTCCATGCCCGGCACCGGCGACGGAGACGGGGTCTGCCCCCCGCCGCCGGGGAACGAGAAGAGGGGGGCCGCCGCGGAGGAGGCGCTAACCCCTAGGAAGATGCGGCTGCCGCGCGCGTGCAACAGCAAGCCGAAGCCCCCGCCCCCGCCGCCGCCGGAGCGGCCGCGGCGGCGCGCCGCGGCGGGCGCCGGCGCGGACGAGACGCCGCAATGCCGCGTGGTGACGCCGCTCGTGGCGGAGCCCGAGGCGCCCGCGGAGCTGCCGCGGTGGCGGCTGCGATGCATGTGGGAGCTCGCCTCGGTCCTCAACTTCCTCCACGTGCGTGCCGTGCTCCCGCCTATCGCTCTCGCTCGTCCCCCGCGGCCGGCAGCTCGGCGGTTTATGTTTTGTTTCGTGGCTCTGATTTTCAGAGCTAGGGTTAGGGTTTGACGCGGCTGTTGCACTGTTTTTGGTGGCTACAGGTATTCCGCCCTTTGCTGAACATCACGTTGGAGTTCACGGCGGAGGATCTCGAGGTGGCGCTCATCACGCCCAATAGTACTCTAGACGACGTACACATGCCGCTGCTAAAGGTGAGCTCAGCTGTTCAGTTTAAAATTGAAGCTATCTCTGTTCTCTCCTTGTTGGGATAAGTTTTGTAGTTCGCTAAAGCGTGGGAGTGTGGGTTTGAGCCGAGAGATCATCTTTGGTTCATGATCAAACACAAAAGATGTGCTCTTGTGCTTGCGAGGGATTAAAAAAATGTTCATTTTTTGGTATTGCGCTTGCATGCTTTGTGGTATTGTGTTTACTGTTGCCTGCAGTTATTGGAGCTTGGTGCTGATTTTTACATTAACTGTTTGAATTGGAACAAATGCTATAGGAGCAGCATGCCTGTTGTTCTTGCTTGGGCTGTTGTTCTCTATCTCATGACCGGAATATACTTCATTCATATATTAGGAGTATACCTGTATTCGATCATGTGGTTTAAATTTTAATAACTATTTTTTCTGCCTTCTTGGACAATACATGTTATTCAGTTATCGTCTCTTGGATTGAGGTGTTGAGCTAGCACGTAGATCTCATGTTTTGCTATTTTGTCTTAGTGCATCTTTTATGCTGAAGCACAGTATACTATGCAAAACTCTTCCTTGAATTCTCATGATTGTTGATCACTTGCAGTCAATTCCTCCAATAACCCGCATGGCTATGGGGCGTGGAACTTGGGTGACTGTCCTATGTAGAAAGCTTAAGGATTGGTGGCATTGGGTATATTACTAATATTCCATGTTGCAAACAATTTTAGATAAATGATGGTAATGGTATTCCATTCAACTGATGAGCTGATAAGGATCCGAACTGCAGGTTGCAGAAGGTGATCTACCAATAATTGCATCGCATGGGTTAGTTCAGCAAATAAGAAACGTCTTATTAAATCTCCTGCTACAATTTTATCTTGATAATTGTTCCAATTGTTTCATTTTGCACAGAACTGAAATTGAAATGTACAAGGCGCTAGAACCTGCGACTCGTTTAGTGATCTTGAAAGCAATATGCGATATACGCAGCGAGGTGCGTGCTCATTTTTATTGTCATTCCAAGGAAAGCCAATGAATTTTGCCAAACTATGATTTTTTAACCTTTTCTAATATGTATTTCTGTAGAGAACTATAACTACTGTAGATATTATTTTGGGAAAGGTGCTATGCCTTGCCATTTGTATTTTGTTGCCCCATGTTCTTGTGGTGTAGGTCTGTTCTGTTCATTATTGACGATTCTAATTGAGTTATACAGTTGTTGATTCAGTGCTTCGGAGAGCTTATTTTTGCTACAATGGGTAAATTACCAACATGACCAATATTTATCCATTTTTGCAAATTGTTTTGAAACCAAAACTTTAGTAAGTAGCAACCATCATTTTGGCCTACAGATAAGACATCCATGTTCCAACAAAAATTCTTCACCATTTCATTAATGTGCATTTCAAAAGCAGTTGCTGTTTATTCCAGTCATATGAATTTGACAAAGGTTAAAGAGACATTGTTGCTGATTATAAAAAGGAATTCTTTGAAGAGTAGTGCTAAATACTAATACTGACATGAAAAATTTAGAATTTATAAGCAAGATGCACTTCCTTTTTTTCTAAAACAAAAAATAATCTACTGCTTCTTGGTTCTTGTTCTTTTCCTCTTGTGCAACTGCAGAGGAAGAAGCTCTGCACTAGTTCTGATGCTTTGTAGTAGAAAAATAGCAATGAAGATAGTTTGAATAAGTTGCTGATTTTTAAGAAACATATGTATGCCTGATAGCAAATAGACAGTTTGCCTGCTGCCTGTGGAAATTAAACATAATAGCAAGAGAGGCATGGCGATATGTTCTGTTGATAGTACCTTTCTTTGTAGAGGACAAATGCTCCCAACAGCTGGAGAATACGTTGTTTTGGATATGTTTGGAAATAGGTGACAATTTGGGTTTTAAGTTGTTGCATCACATGTGTGTTAAGTTTGACAAGATAGCTGACTATCAAGCATATATTTTGCAGCAAGAGGACATTCGGAACTTCATTGACAGTTCCCTAAAGCATGGCTATGACCTTTCTACCTTCCGTAAAGAACGAATTGGGGGAGATTCCCTTGGAATCTCATACTGGTGGGTAGAATGTTTTTTGATCAGCCATTTTAAATGGAAAGCATCCTGGAAGTTTCATTGTTTGGAATTCATGGTAAGGGCATGCTAATCAACTCATGTGAAACAGGTATGAAGATGATTCGGTTCTCGGACATAGATTGTATCGCGAAATTAGACGAGTGGAGCAGGTGAAGAAGGAGCCAGGAAAGAGATCTAAGGGAAAGGGAGTTTCAACTCCTCCAGTTGTGTCCTATCAGTGGGAAACTGTTGCATCCAGCTTTGATGAGTTTGACGATGTTGCAGTAAGTTTTGAGTTCCTCATATATGCCCCATAGAGTGCGTTATTGAATAGTATTTATTATTCACCAACACTCGTTAGAGTTTCTACCTACTAGTATGGACATACTGTAATAAACGAGCATGTCATCAATTATAAAAATTCTGTTACTCTTGATGGTTTGTGTGCTAAGGTTGTTATGGTCATTTCAGCATATAACATGCAACACGTAGAGTATTATGGCCACTGTAGCTAGGGGTGGATATCGAGCCGGCTCGGCTCGGTTCGGCTTGGCGCGTGAAGGCTCGTTAGGGAGGAGGCTTGGCTCGGCTCGTTAAACTAACGAGCTAAAAGAGAAGTTCGCCTCGGCTTATTGAAAAGCTCGAGCTCGGCTCGTTAGGTGGAATATGCAAATTGCATAATGCAATGCAATTATGTGACTAGTCAGCTCATATGTCTGAGTTATCACCAACTACCATAAGCATATATCTGTTCGCAAAAACAAAAGGAACCCTTAATCTACTGCCTACTATGCATAATCGAAACACTATTAAAGTTGAACATATTCTGTTTTGACTTTTGAGTGTCTTTAACTTTTCTTCTTATGTTTCAAATTTGTTTTTCTGCATGATAACTTCTATGATTCTCTAGAGTGACAGTGAAATCTATATGGCAGTAATCCTATGATTGAAATTAAATAAAAAAGAAAAGAACATCTAACGTAATAGGTTTATAACAAAATAAGAAAAACTTGTCAAGAAAACTTCAGTTCTAGAATGAGCAAATATGGCATCTGATGGTTTCCTTTCCATAGGTGAAATTAACAGAGAAAAGAATAACGTGTACTTTAATAATATCTCTCAGTGACAAAAGAGGTGTGAAAATTGGCATGAATACATACTACTGCTACTGTCGTACTGAGCCGTTCATGTCGTGATGGACCAGAGACGCTACTGAGCTGGGCCTATCGAGCCTAGCGAGTGGCTTGCGAGCTGGCTTGGCTCGTTAACAGACCGAGCTGAAACCCTGGTTTGGCTTGGCTCGATTGTGCCACGAGCCGAGCCAAGCCGAGCCTTCAACGAGCTAAGTCAACTTATGAGCTTCGAGGTTTTTTTTGCCACCCCTAACTGTAGTGGCTGGTAGCTTTTCTGTGGTATTCAATGAAAGGAAAATGAAGAAAAATAAGGAAAATGAAAAACACCGTTATATCTCTACGGATAATGCAAAAGAAAAAGGGAAAAAGGAAAACAAAGGGGAAAAACGCCGTGTTAAGAAGTCAACGCGTTCCAAATGACTTTTAGCTTGTAGAAGCTAGAAGCCAACATGTTTTTTTGTTTTGGCTTCTAGAAGCTAGAAGCCAATGTGTTTTTTGGTTAAGTAGAATGTATTTTTTTTGACAAGAAGTTAAGTAGAACATTTCAGTCTCCACTAAACCATTTTTGTCGATATCATTTGAGAGCATGTTAATGCTATTTTGCACAACTTTGACAGCAAGACTACTTTGCAGTTTGCGGTATACATTGATCCCCATTTTATTTTCATTATGTTTCACTAGTGAATGGTATTGCTGTTGTTAGGAGTTACTTTCTTCACATATGTGGCTGTGATTAGGGAACAAAATGAGTTTGCATGATAGCAAAGGCATTGCACTGCTAGGATGGAATTTATATAGAATTGACAGGAGAATGATTTTCAATTGTGTTTTTTTTATGCAAAGTAATTAAGTAAAATTTCTGGCTGTGTACCATAGCAAATAACATAGTGTAATTTTAAGACGTACTGAAAATGTAAGAAGAGACAGAGGTCGACAAAAACTAACGTTGGAGGAAGCAGTTAAAGAGACTTGAGGGATTGGAATGTATCTAAAGAATTAGTTTTGGATAGGAGTGCATGGAAGTTAGCGATCCACGTACCGGAACTATAAGAAAATTAGGGGTAATGTTTTAAGCTCTTGGCTCAGATAGCAGATTGTACAACTTAGGATTTTAGCATTGTAGGTTTTTATTTTAAGGTTCATATCTCTTTGATCTTGAGAATGTTTCATTCCTAGCCTACCTCAACTTATTTGGGACAAAAGGCTTTGTTGTTGTTGTTATACCATAGCAAATAACATGCCATGAAAGCAATGTGAAAGGGTACATGCCATGACTGTCTTATAAAACTGGTTCCCAGTATGACTGAACTTGCATGGAGTTCTTTAACCATGTCAGATATTGTGGTACCATCTAGTGTTCTGTTATCTGCACACGTGTTTTCAAAATCATGTTGATGTTAGAAAATAAGGTTACTGGGTCCTTTGAAATCATATTCCTCTGCCCATGCATCAGTATCTAAATAGTGTGCCAAGATTTGTCTAGCTGTAAGTATTGTTGGCTAACTTCCGTGGTGCAGAATAGAGTTTACTCAGAAGAAAATGCTGATATGAAATATTAATCAGATGCTACTTTTGGCTAGTTATCACTGTTAATCTTGTGCTCTTGTTGATTAATTATAGTGACATGTAATAGTATTAGTTACTTTTTCTGTCCTGTCTTGTTTAGGAAAAACTCTTTTCAAGTCGGAACAGAACAGAGGTCTCCCTTGGCAAGAAGTTGAAGATTGAATATCTTCCGGAGATTGAAAAGCTTCATAAAGTACGTAGCTTGTTTAACTCAGCCTGATATATTTGCGTTGCCAGAGGGTACTTATTTTGAGTTTGTTAATCACAACAATTTCTTCCTCATGCAGAAGGAGAGGTTGCTCAAAAAGCAACAGAGAGAAGCCCTCCTCCTTGATAGCTACTTGTCATCAGATGGACTTGCCACTGGCCGCTCTCTTCGTGATAGAAAGCCCGTAACATATACTTTTGGTAAGCTTCTAGACACAAGCATTATTGTTTGGGGCTAATTCCTCGGTACCATTGCAAAGATCACCCAAGTTGGAAAACACCATTGACATATCACTGACATGTGGCCCCAAGGCCCCACACTGCATGGTATTTTGCAATATATACATCGTTGGAATGGGATGGTAGTTTGCTATTTTTTTTATTTACTTTTTGTGTTGAACACAATGACACTTTTTTCAGTAAGTGCTTCTCAGTCATTAAACTCTTTCATCTATTTCCTTCACAGTAGATATCCGAGTAACCTGCATCACAGATTCATTGTTCTATCAATTATATTTATGCCCTTTATGGATCCCCTAGGTGGAGTAATTTGTTAGTACCAGTCTTTGTTTCTTCTCAGTTGCAGATTAATGATCAAATGATTCATAACTCCTTGGAATCTAAATTTAGAACCGAATATTTGTTGGCTGGTTCTTGGGTTAACCTGACTTCCAGCTGAGTTTCAGTGAGGGTTTGCTGTAAAGTAATCTAAATTAGGAAGCTTTAAAACTGATTGCGTACTGGCTGGAAACTAATACCAACCATGTGGCAGAAACTGATCTTGTATTTATTCCTGGTCCTGGAACCCTTGTGCACTGGTATTCGCTATGTTTCCTTTCACCATGGATGTTTGTTTGTGACAACTGGAATATATTCCGTTATCAGTCTATTCACTGTCTGTTCTAACTACAAGGTTCAACTTTACTTACGATGCAGATGATTATGACCGCTCAATAAATGAAGCCATCAAAATAACGAAGTATGTGTATCATCTCTATTGCTTGATAATTTTCATTTGGAAGGAAAAAAAATACCCTTTTTAGGGATGATGACAATTTAGCATACTTATGTGCTGCATTCTTGGACAGGAAAAGAGAGAACTCAGCTGAGCCTGTTGCTACTAGTACTACCAATAGAAGGATGCTTATTCCAAGACCGGAGGCATCAAGCAATGGAAAGTTAAATGGTCTCTCGCCAATTGCCAACGAATTATGTGATGGACATTCTTCAAAGTCGGACGACTACCGGGATAGTGATGGTGAACAAGAAAATGAGACACTTGATCGCAGGTGCATGTCATTTAACATTTGGTATATAGAAGTTAACCGCATCAAAATTTGTGGGCTTAAGAACGTTCATGTTTTGTGTTGTAGTAACCGGCGGAGGAAAAGATCTCAGAGGTACACACAGGACTTTGTTGAGGCTGTCTCAGATATTGACCCGAACTTTGACAGCGACGATGATATCATGGGAGAGGCGGTCTATGATGACGAATATTTGAGAAGTCGCAAACAGCAGAAGACATCAAGCGCTTCTGAAGAGGATGAAGAGTTCCGGTTGGAAGAAGATGCTGAAGATGATGATGAAGAGGAAGAGGAATATTCCTTGAGTACCAGCGAAGATTTAGAGGAGCCCCAGCAGCATAAAAAATTGCAAACTCGTGGCCGGCGAGGGGCCAAGCTGAGATCTGTTGACGAAATCCAAACAGGTCTCAGACGCAGCAAGCGTTCTTCTCGTCCACGTATTAACTATCAGCAGTATGATTTTTCAGATACAGATACAGAGGCAGGAAAGGCAGGTAAATCCGACTCATCAGATCCTGATGCTGACTCTGATGCAGAAAATGATATGGAACTCTCGACATCGAGTCAAGAGCAAGAGGAAGAAGATGATGATGGCCGTGAGGAACAAAAAGGTAATAATGGCAACAATAAAATGGACGAGGACCATGCAGTTGCAGCAAATAAAGAAGAGCAGGAGGAGGAGCAGCAGCAGCAGCTGCACCCACACCCGCTACAGCAGTCTGTAGAAAAGATGGATGCTCCCAGCAGGGAGAGTGAAAGTGTAGGGAGAACATTCCTAGATCTAAATGAGCTTGCACCTGGAGGTGGCTTTGATGACGGGCCAAGCCTGATAATGAAAGATGAGGACATGGGTAACAGTTAGGAAATAGGTTTTGTGATAGAATCGAGTGTTAGGGGTTGCTATCTCAAGCAAGGTGTAAATGCGTGAAGTCAGGATGGATCATTACCATAAATCAATGGGTCTCTGATGACATGACGCTGGCATATTTGGATGGTTTAAGTTGATCGCTGGTACATTGATTTACAGTGACAAAAGGGTCGAGGTTGCACCGGGTGCGGCGACGAGCTTCTTCAAATGTTTTCTGAGTGCTATTTGATACTTGGAGGCCTTGCTAAGAAAGTTTTGCATTCAATTATGCACACTACATGTAGGGCGCGCAGCAATCAATCGCCGCTGTATTATGGTCAGATTGATTGATGCTGTGTTGCGGCCAGATCTGTAGGATATAAATTTGTTGCCTCCGTTTATTTAGCCTTAGGCGCGATAATGTTCATGGGGATTCTTGCGGTATTTCCCATGGAGGAAAACTTGTACACCTGAGTGCTCGTCCGGCATTTGAGAAACTCTTTTCCACGTGTAGGATGTAGTTTTGAGTCTGAACAAGAGCTGTAGTTTTGTATCTATATGTGACAACCTGATTAGTTTGGTACACCTGTGTAGGTGACACTGAGCTCTCCGACTTATATTCTCCAGCAAGAGATGTAGCATTGTTTGGAAGTTGCCTTTTTGTTCTTTCTTTCTGGAAAAGTGTACTTAGCTTATGTTCTAGCCCTCATCGCATTCATTGGTCGTCCAGGAGGTTGCTCTGTGCCTTCGAAAATTTAGAGTTTGCCTTTGCGGCCAGACTTCTCTGACGCTGTTATGCAACAATAATAGCACACGGGTTTTTGTTTCAGCAGTGCAGCGTCAATGCTTGGATGCTACATATGTATTTCTATGTACGTCTTGTTTCCACCATGTAAAATTGGGAAGAAAGGTATGCATGGTATCCTAGCAGTGCAACATCAATTATTTGATGGAACACATGTATTCCTTTACAGATCCTGTTTCCACCGAGGGGAAAAAGTTGTGTTTGGTATGCTATGAAGTCTGATCTTTTACCTGTACGACCTCTTATCTAAAATTTCTGGATGGCTCTAAAGTAGGAATTAAAAATCCGGTGGTAATACCGGCTGGCCACTGGTGGGTTCCATAATCCATACTGGTTGGAGGTGTGTGCTCTCATGCTAAATCTAACAGAACCTTGATGTCAATACTTAATTAAAGGCCAAGCAAATACAATATTTGAGAAAAATATAGTAATGAAAAAAATTAGGAATAAAAAAAATTAAAAAGCGATAGTAACCGGAATAGACCAGAAATCGGCTGGTTATCGGCGAAACGGCGAAGTTTCGAAATCCAATTCCTTTTATGCTTGATTCCACATTGTCTCAATGCTATATAGCCGTATCTACATTGCGCAGCATTCTTTTTATTTTTTATTTCGCCATCTTTAATCATAAAATTGTGCACGTTTTTGTCCGGGCACCATGATTTCAAATGCATCAATTCCATCTAAATTCGGGTACATTTTTTTAAATATCAGTTTTAGGGTATATACTCATCTATAATAATTCAAATAAAATGTATAAGTTTGAAAAAATATACTCAAATTCAAAGTTTTGAACGAATTTAAATCACATACTTTACTGATTTATATATATAATCAGCATATACTTACAATCAAACTATCATAAAAAAGACAACTACAATTCAAAATTTAGTTCAAACTTGTTTGAACTAGTTAGTAAACTAGTTAAACTTGACGTCCAAGAAATTTTAAAATTTTTCGCACACGATACATACCTATTTTATATTATGGTGCCCGAGCACCAAGGAGCACTCGTTATTTTTACTATATATATATGTGTGTAGTATAAATAACAGGGACACTATCGTGTCCAGACTCTATGATTGAGAATTTCTATCTATGATTAAGTCTTTTCATCTATGATTAATTCAGCATGCTAAATCAATGAATTTCTTTCCAAATCGATGTCTTTTCGAATTAATAAATGTTAACAGATTTATGTGTTATATTATATATCATTGCATTTGCACACATTTAAAATCAATCCAAAGGCAGGGAGGCATGATGCTCAGACACCATGATGCCTCATTTCAGCGTCCTCTCTCTCTCTCTCTCTATATATGTGTGTGTATGTGTAGAAAAAAAACCTTTTACTCCCGAATGTAATTACAACACCTCTAATATACCACCTAAACAACTTTGAAATACTCCTTTATCACTTTAAATACACTCGTATACTAATTATAAGATACTCCAATGTGAACTATACGAAAAAATTGCAAGGGAGTCCATAATTTTAACGTATTTTGTAAATACCTTTATATGCGTACATAAAAAGGTGTATGTCAAAAAAATATACATACCACCTTTGAAAAATTGTTCATACTATCTAGATGGTCTTAAATACTCGTATGCTACACGTACATACCCTCCGTTACGCAAAATACTCTCTACGTTGTAAGATACGACATAAGGTGCAATTACACTTAGGAATAGAAAAGAGGCTTCTTATAGATATATATACTAATAGGTGGCTATGCGTAGAATAAGCGTGCGCCCATGACCGACCAACCGCTCCACCATCCCACCCTATAGATAGTTACTAGCGTTTGTTAATTATGGTAAAGTTACTATCGTATGTACATTAAGTTATCATCTGTAATTTATGAAGTTATTTACAGTTATCATCTGTAATTCATGAAGTTACTGTCGTGTGTGAGTGAAGTTACTGCCAACATGTATGCATTGAGATAAGAGAGAAACATGCATATCAATCGCAAATAATTCGTTCGGAAAGTTATTGTCGTGTGTGAGTGAAGTTACTACAAAATATATGTAGAGTTACTGTCCGTTGTAACACTATATAACTGGCAGCAACTCTACATGTATTTGATAGTAATTTTACTCATACACGATAGTAACTTTATATGGCACTAATTTCGTAACGTCAAAATATATTCAACATGGATTTTGTTGTTAAGTTCGTAATTTCGAACGCAATTGTGCAAACGGATCGTAGATTAAATTTTTGGCAAAAGATTTATTGTATTTTTAGCTTGTAAACAAGATAAAAAACCATAAGTCAAGTTCATTTATTCTCTTCTCTCTTCTGCTGCATGCATGCAAGTCAAGTTATTATCTTCTGAACATAAAGTTATCATCAATAATTCATCAAGTTATTATCTCTTTAACATAAAATTATCATTGATTGATTTATAGATGTCAAAATTACTATTTCATACACATAAAGTTATCATCAAACATGAACCACACCAGAATGCCCGTGCACGCAGCCAGTGACCCGCGCGTAGTGTGCACGCACGGGCTAATTAGCTCAACCACGTGCATGCACGTGTGTATATATATAGAAAAAATATATTTTATTCCCGGGTGTAGTTACTCCCACCTATGATAGGGAGTGTTTAGAGAGCACTCAGTGTTTTTTGTTTGTGAGCACTCAGATTTTTTTTTGCTGTATATGCAACATTTTTCACCAATATTTGTAACATTTTTCGCTTATGTATACAACATTTTTCCCTATATATGCAACATTTTATAGCCGATAAATATTGCATACATGTTAAAATATTGTATACATGGGCAAAAAATATTGCAAGCATGGGCAAAAAATGTTGCATACAATGTTGTTTAGTAATTTCCTTTTGCTAATACCTTCATACTCATACATAAAAAGGAGTATGGTAAAAAAACTATACATACCACCTTAAAAAAGTATACATATCATTTAGATGATCTTATATACCTATATACTCCACGTACATACCCTCTGTTACATTTGATAGATACTCTTTATTTTGCGAGATACAACATATGGAATAACTACACCCTAGAGTAGAAAAGAGGCTTCATACACACATACACGCGCGCACACACCTCTTTTCTATTCCTGGGTGTAATTACACACTATGTCATATCTCACAACGTAGGAAGTATCTCGTATAACAGAGAGTATGTGTGTGTGGTATATGAGTATTTAAGACCATTTGGTGGTATGAAATTTTTTTAAAGGTATTTTTTTAAAGGTAGTATGTATTTTTTTAACATACTCCTTTTCATGTACGTATATGAAAGTATTTGCAAAATACGGTAAAAATTATGGACTCTCTTGTAATTTTTTCATGTGGTTCACACTGGAGTATCTTATAATTAGTATACGAGTATACCTAAAATGATAAAGGAGTATTTTAAATTTGTTTACATGCTATATTAGAAATAGATGTAAGTACACTCGAGAATAAAAGATATTTTTTTGTATATATATAAAATCAGCAGGAAAGCTATAACTGTAGTACCATTAAGAGGCCTATAAGTGCAGATTACTTGTGTTGGTTATAATGGGACGTAAAATGCCTCCTTGCCCAGTATGAGGAGCACGGCGGCCGGAGTGCTGGCGCCGATGGCGATCACCACGTACGCCGGCCACCGCGCCGTGGGCACGACGGTGATGTAGACGGCTGTCATGAGGGACACGACCATGGCGAGGCATGCGACGACGGTGAGCCTGTGGCCCCACTTGAGCTGGTCGAGCTTGAACTTGACGGGGTCCCGCCACGCCCAGATAAAGCAGAAGACGACGACGATGGAGCTGCACATGGCGACTGTGTTGGAGATGACGAAGATCTTGAACGCCACGCGGTGGCCGTGGATGGCCGTGCCCTCGACCTGGTTGTACCCCCCGGGCATGGTGAAGGTGGCGGCGAATGTGACGGTGGCGATCAGGGTGGCCACCAGGGTGTATGTCCCGACGCTGAGCTCGAAGTACTCATCATGGCCGGACGCCTTGCGGTTGCGGCCGCGTAGCGACTGGTACGTGGCCGCCGGCGGCAGCTGGTGGTTCTTGCACCTGGAGGCCTCGTGCTTCTTGAGCTGCTTCCAGAGGTACATCACGTAGGCGTCCATCTCCTCGGCGGCGGCGCGATCCTCGACGAGGCTGCGCGCGGAGTGGCCGTCCCGGTTGAGGAGGCACGGGTCGACGCGGCTGTCCTTGAGCAGCATCAGCGCAGACCTGATGCGGGTCATCTCGGCGGCTAGGTGCAGCGGCGTGTTGCCGTCGGCGTCGGCCCGGTTAACCACCTCCTCCGGGCGCGCGTGGTGGAGAAGGCACTTGAGCGCGTCCACCTTGCCGCTGGAGACGGCTGTGTGGATGGCGTTCCTTCCCTTCCCGTCCAACATCTCTGCCACGTCGGGGCACTGCCTCAGCAGCTCCTTCATGGCCTTCGTCGAACCGTAGTCGGCGGCGACGTGCAGCGGGGACATCTGTCGCTCACGGTTGCGCTCGTAGGCCAGGCCCGGCTTATGGTTAAGCAGCATCTTCACCATGCGCGCGTCGTCCTTCTGCGCCGCGTAGTGCAGCGCGTTGTCGCCGCTCGAGTCTGTCAGGTCTATCATCCCCGGGCACTTCAGCAAAATCTCCACCACCCCTGCTCCATTAATTTTAACTGTATTTGTTTATGCACATCCATTATATATGCTACAATAATTAGTTTTTAAACGGTACATTTTTCAAAGTGAATACTACAGATAGATTGTAGTACAAACTGTAATGAGTTCAACTAGAACTGCAAAAATCACATACAACTATTTCCCTCTGTGTACTGTATCTCACGAACAGTCTAAAATTCTAAAATTTCAACCATAAGCCAGTCCAAAAAAATTATACCAGATGCTGGCTCACTTCTAAGTGCTACTCCGCCATGGGCTATCCGATCAATTTGAAAAGGAATCATGTTGCTTGTATTTTTCAAAGCTGTTAGTGATAGCATCCCAGGGAAGCTAGTAGTTGTAGGCCCCAAGATTAAAATCTAACAACATGATTCATTCTCACCGTGCCCAGACGGCTCATGATGGAGTTAATTAGTATGATGTCACGGAGGTATGGGAAATGACTTGACACCCTACATCGATTTAATTTGATCCATAGATACATGTGTGATTAGCAAAATGAATTGAAAAAGTCCATTTTTTATAATTTTGAACTGTAGCTCGAGTCTTTTTCAACCTGCAACTTCAGAACCATTTAAAATACAACCTTAACTAATAAAATCATCAAAAACACACCCTCAACCCGTTCTTTGGCGGTTTTGAGACGTGGTATCGATATGGATCCAACCACAGCCAACTCAGCTGTTTTCAGCCGACATGACCGGTGAACTCCACCATCTTTTTTATTTACAAGGTGACTTAGACGTCACATTAACAAAATTGTGTCTAGTGGCGGTTACGCCCCAGGCTTAGTGGTGGAGTGATCTAGGATATCTGGGCTAGACCATGAAATGTTGCTCAGGCTGTATGCTAGATATTTTTTTTACACATTGGGCTGAAGCCTATTCTGTCTGTCTGAGGTGTGGCTCCACCCCTATTGTGTCCACATACATGCCATGTTGGGTCAAAACCGCTCTGGAATGCGTGAATGGTTGTGTTTTTAGGCAGTTTAACTAAGTTTAGAGCTACGGGTTGAAGGTTGGACTCATATCATAGTTGAACATTGAAATATGAACATATGGATTGACTAATGGGTTGATCTTACGGGTGTGACCGCCGAGCACGGCTTGGTGCAGCGCAGTGCCGCTGACGGAGGCGGAGGGGTCAAACTCCTCGGGGACCCAGGGCAGCTCGACGATCTTGGCGACGACGTCGGCGAGGCCCTCCCGGGCGGCGATGTGCAGCGGCGACTGGTTTTTTGCGTTGAGCGTGTGGCCACGGCTGGGCTCGTCCTCCAGCAGCTTCAGCGCCAGGGAGCTCTTGCGGTGCTTCACCGCCACGTGCAACGGCGTGTTACCTTCCTTGTTGGTCATCAACACAGGCTCCTGCATGCACCCATGCATTGTATGGAAATGTCTACAGTCTACTCAACATTAATTCACACATTTTTTTAAAAAAATCCAATCTGCTACACAGACACCATTGATGAATAACACCAAGGACATGTTTAGAACGTACGAATTTTTCTCTGTTTATATAGAAATCAAACTGTTTCCTATAGAATTCTTGCGATCCAAACAAACATGACTACCTAAAATGGAATCCATCAATGGGTCGAGCGGGAGTCTTCTAGCGCGCAGGTCGAATCAAGAAGGAAGGATGTAACGCATGGTGATAAACTATAACTCGTGAAGATAAAGACCGACTAGTTTTATATATTGGAGTATTGAGTACATATAATTGACTGATGTGAGGAGGAGGGGCTAGGACGGACCTCCTTCCAACAAGCCGGAGCGAGGCGGATGACGTCGATGAGCAGCACCGCCACGTCCAGCTTCCCCGACCTGGCCGCCAGGTGCAGCGGCGTATCGCCGTCATCGTTCTTGCGGACGAGCAGGTCGCGGTCCATGGCGATGACCTCCCGGGCGAAGTCGGTGTGGCCGAGGCCGGCGGCGATGTGGAGCGCAGTGTTCTCGTGCGGTGTCTTGGAGCTGAGGATGTTGGGATCTTCATTCGCCAGCGACCGCAGGCTCGCCACGCTCCCCTGCACTGCAGCCTTGTGCAATTCTGGCTTCATGCTAGCTTGCTTGCCACTGTGTACACTCTTCTCTCTCTGTGTTTGTATGAAAATCTTTGGCCGTCTAATCTATGCCCCTAGCTTGTAGAGTATATAGAAATGTACGAGACCGGTTGGATTCCTTGCCTCCATTCCTGACTTGGAATTGCTCGTGCCCTCGCCGGCAAGCTAGGTTTTGCTTTACTTGCCAAACCAACGTTGCTACATTTCCTCACCGAATTCACCTTTCCTAGGGTGCTCCACGTCCTCCTGCCATGCAATGGCTACTTTACTGGCCATCGTATCGCCGAAGGAATCAAGCTTGGGTAACATGAAAGTATATAATAAAACTAGGGAATGTTTTTGTACACGCTACTGTCACTTTACCAAGTTCGACTCGAACTCTGACTATTACCCATCAGCCAGAAAGGCACAGATGCCATCAGTTGGACTAACCACTAGTTGGCCATATAGTATCAGAATTTGACTAATCTTATACTCCCATCTAAGCATGGCAATTATACCCGTTTATCCGTATACCTGTAGGTAAATACCCTAATAGAGTCAGGTATATGATATTTTCTTTACTCACGGGTATGGAAATAGGGAGAACACTCTATCCGTCGGGTAAATGGGCATGGGTATGGGTAAGCTCCACCCGTACCCGCCCCACCTGTTTACCCGTGATATAGATTGACAGGTAGCGCAGTCATAACAATATCTCTAATTACTATTGATTGTTATAAACTTGTCAATATCTCTGATTGCTATTGATTGTTATAAACTTTTTTGATAGCTATTATATTTCCTAGCAACAATTGTTGCTTATATGTACCTGTCATTAGTTCAACTCTCAGATGGTGATTCTCAGTTCACGGGTAAACGGGTATGCCCATGGGCAACAGGTATGGGCGAGGTTTTTTACCCGTCGTCCTTCGTGGGTATACCCGTGGGTGTAAATCGGAGTCGCGGGTATGGGTATGGGCGAGCACTACCCGTACCCGCCGCTCCCGATTGCCCCATCTGCCCTAAAATATAGATTGTTGTTGGTTCTGTACGTTCAAGTTTTAACCATTAATATGTGTTAAAATATCTAGACTGACTACATAAAAATAATACTATTGGGTTTGTCTTACAAAGTTCTCTCATAATATATGTATATATATATTACATTATTTTTGTTAGTATATCATGATAATAAATTATAGTTAAAGTCTTACATTAAAGACCATAAAAATTTAAAAGTGATCTATATTTTAGGATAGAGAATGTATTTACCATCCGCAAATTCCTTGTTTGTCCATGCCCCTTTTTCTCTTCTATTGCTTCTCCCTTATCTCCTCAAATTCCTTCTCTGGCGAGCATGGTAACGCTCCCGTGCTTCCTCTTCTCTGTTTTGAGCCAACGACCTACTCAGCAGGTCAAAAGTTTCTTGTGTTCCGGCCGGTGGAGCTACTCCAAGACGAATTATGATGTTCTTAGGGAGCCTGTTGACAATTTGGTCATGTCTAATACCTTGGTTAAAAATCTAGTTAAAAAAGCTCCTACATATTTCCTCCATTCTTTTTTACTTAATATTTTTAATTTTTCACGGTCTCCAAGAAACGACTTTAACTGCTACTTTTTATAACTTTACACTAAGATATACTAATAAAATTATAATATTATAAATTATTTTTAATGATAAATCTAGTGATATAACTTCCGTATAGCTAATGTAGATAGTTTTGAATCTATTGATAGTTAAACTTTAAAAAGATTGATTGCACAAACTCTAGAAAATCTAATAAAAAACGAAGTATTTATCTTTGTGCATATACGGTGCGACTCATTAAGAAAGTGAGCGCCTATGCTACGTAAAGTCACAAATCCTACCGGGATTACGAGCGGGGGGACTTCGCGGCCGGCGAGCCCCTCCACGTCACCCTGCAGCGCTCCGTTCGCCGGCGCGTGTCCGCAAAATCTTCGTACGGTCGGGGGAGTCTCGTTCTGCGTCCTGGTGCCGACGCGTCTGCGCTTCTTGATGCATTCGTGCGACCGTCCGAGCGATTTGGTGCCAGCTCGCGTATTTGTGATGTGGAGCGCGTGTGTGCGCCGGTGTCTTACAAGCGGCCTCGTGGATCTCGCCTAGAGAGTTTGTTTCACGTTTTTTGTTCCAGGATGCGTCCGCTCCGGTCTCTACGTGGCGGACTTCTTCAGAAGAGTTTATTTCGCGTTTTTGGTTCTAGGATGCGTCCGTTGTCGTCTCTGCGTGGTGTTTTTCCTTTTGGTCGGTTTCTCAGATTTTTACTTCTTCGGTTGTTGATGTCATTCTTTTCTTAGAATTTTTTTCTTATGACTGGTTGCGTTTTTCCTTTTGGTCAGTTTCTCAGGTTTTTCGTTCTTCGGTTGTTGATGCCATTCTTTTCTCAGATTTTTTTTGCTTATGACTAACATAAATGCATTTTATATATTTACAGTGGTGTTGTGGATTAGATCATTGTCCGACGTTCTTCGTTGTTGATCCTGGTTGTGTTGCGTACACGGTAAGAATCGGTTGCGCCTTTTTTCGTATTTATTTATATTTCGTTCATATTACGTTATTATTCAGTTTGTATTTGCTTTCTTTACTGTCGTTATTTTCTTGATTTGTTTACAGGGACGTTCTGGATTAAATCGTGTTTTGGTGTTCTTGGTTGGTGAACATCGTTATGTTGCGTACGGTCTAAAAATCTTTTGCGCTGCTTATTTGGTAATTTCTTCTTTTACCATGGTTTACCTTTCGTTGTTATTACATTGATATTGACTTTATCTTTGTTTCTGTTTGCACATAAATGAATCATATTACGTTATTATTCAGCTTGTACTTGCTTTTTTTACTGTCATTGCTTTCTTTATTTCTTTAACCACTTATGCTTAGGATAAATCGTTTTATATATTTACTGAGCACGATTTGGCTTAAATCGTCTTTTGGTGTTCTTGGTTGGTGAACATCGTTATGTTGCATATGGCCTACAAATCCTTTTACCGCTTATTTGGTAATTTCTTGTTTTACCATGGTTTATCTTTCGTTGCTGTTACATTGTTATTGACTTTATCCTTCTTTCAGTTTGCACATAAATGAATTATTGCTATTGTTGTTATTTATGTAAATTAATTGTGCGTACCTGTTTGCTTTGCCATTCTGTTTAGATTTACTGAGTAGTTATCTTATCATGACGCGTATTTTATTGTCTGTTTTACTTTTTACTACGTATTTACTTCAGTCTTTCAAGGTATTACCTTGCCTTTTTTTAGTATCGATCTCATACGAGGGAAATATCATTATGTGTTATTAAAATGTACATTATCTTCTTTGATAACAATTGCCTCTTTTCTATTATGGTACCTCTATTCGTAAGAGATAGTTAGTTATATTTATTATTCACATATATGTTTCTTTGTATGTTCTCTAGAGTAGTTTTCATTTTATTATTTATGTTCTTAAGTGTTTATTAGGCGTTTTGTTCATATACTTTACCCATTTATATATACTGTTATGTGATGATTATGTTATACTCTGATTGATTTCTCTTGCTTTTATTCTGCCTGTTTCATTAATGTAGAATTATTCAAAGTTGGCTCATCGTTTTCTATCATCGCACTGAGAGTTACGTTTTCTTCATTCTTGTCTGCTATAGTTCTTCTGGTTTACCATATACCATCATGTGCTGATTATGTTATACTCTCATTTATTTCTCTTGTTTCTCTTGTTTCTGTTTTATTAATGCAGGATTATTCAAAGTTGGTTCATTGTTCTCTACGGTTTGACGATCGCGTGTTTTATTCAGCCAGTTTTATTCCTGAGCTTCGGCGCTCTGATAGTTAAGTATTTTTCGCTCTTGCCTACTTAATATAGTGGTTGTCGTTTCCTGTTACTACAGTGCTGTTTATGTTTGTATAAGGTACCTATTTATATATGTTATCATATAGTGATTATATTATATTCACTTAAACTTATTTTATTAGGTAACTATTATATTATATTACACCATAAATTATTGTTATATCTTTTTCAGTCCTACTCCTTTGTCTCTTGTATCTTTTCAATTTGTTTGTTTGATTAAGTAAATCATGTTACTATGACATAAACTGTGTTTTTAGGCCCCTCATCTACTTTACAGATTCTTATTCTTTCCTGATCCGCGCTTATTTTTTCTATGGTGTAAACTGTGTTTTTAGGCCCCTCATCTACTTTACAAATTCTTCTTCTTTCCTCATTCGCGCTTATTGTTTCTATGAAATACCTATTCCAGTATTTTGTTGTTAAAATCCACTTACTATTATCTAAATTATAGTTCTTACCTTTATGTTTTTATTTATAAGTTTGCCAACTTTCCTCATTGATAATAACTGTAGTCTCTTACCTTCTCTACCTTCCAGTTTTTCCATTCATTACATTTATGTTTTTATTTATAAGTTTGCCAGCTTTCCTCATTGATAATAACTGTAGTCTCTTACCTTCTCTACCTTCCAGTTTTTCCATTCATTAAGCAAGCCATGTTACTATGATGTAAATTTTGTTTTTTAGTTGCGTCATCTTGTTTAAAAAATCCTATTCTTTTCTCATCCCCTGTTGTTTCTTTCTATGAAATACTTATTTATATACATGACAATGAAATATTTATATTGTATTCAATTACAGCTTTTACACTAGCTAAATATTATATTATATTATAATTTATTGTTGTGCTTTGTTTGTTGCCTGTTTATTTTTTATAAATTTATATCTCTACTATTCTCCCCTCCTTCGTTCTTTTATTGATAAAATGCCCTCAGTACTATATAAACTATAATTCTTGCCCCTATGCTTTTGTTTACAGATCTATCTGTTTTGTCTATTCTACATTAAATTATTATAAACCTTAGTGTTCTGTATATTAGTGATTTCATAAATACATTACTACAGTCATGACGTTCTGTTAGAGAGTTTGTTGTTACTACAGTGGTGTTTATGTTTGTATAAGATACCTATTTATATATGTTATCATATAGTGATTATATTATATTCACTTATACTTATTTTATTAGGTAATTATTATATTATATTACACCATAAACTATTGTTGTATCTTTTTCACTCCTAATCCTTTATCTTTTGTATCTTTCCAATTTGTTCATTTGATTAGGTAAATCATCTTACTATGATGTAAACTGTGTTTTTAGGCCCCTCATCTACTTTACAAATTCTTATTCTTTCCTCATTCACGCTTATTCTTTCTATGAAATACTTACTTATATACATTTAAAAGTTTATTGTTTTACCTATTCCATTATTTTGTTGTTAAAATCCAGTTACTATCATCTAAATTATAGTTCTTACCTTTATGTTTTAATTTATAAGTTTGCCAACTTTCCTCATTAATAATAGCTGTAGTCTCTTACCTTCTCTATCTTCCAGTTTTCCCATTCATTAAGTAAGCCATGTTACTATGATTGTAATAAAGTGTGTTTTTAATGCGTCATTTTAGAACTTGATTGTAATACATACTATAATAACTTTACTTATATCGATCAAAACCATACGTAAATTTTTATTATATGTCGACGACAACATACAACGCTGACCATAATGCATAAGCTGCCGATTAAAAAAATCAAATAACCTTTCCCATTGTATATCATACATAAAACTATGAAACAACCAATTACACTCCAAGAAATGTTACACACTGGCATCTTCTTTGGAAGCCTAAATTTGTAGTCTATTCCTATAAATAAACTCAGATTTTAAACAGTCCATCCACATCCACCAATATGGACTAAAAATTGTACGCTCTCAAACAAACCCTAAATGCATTTGCAGCCTTACAGATGATTCCTTACTACGTACAAATCATACCCTGCCCTCTAGGATGAACGAACTACGCAGATTAACTTCACTTAGAAGCTATACCATTAAAACAACCCTACACATCGCAAGAATGTTAACAGACGGATGCATCACAAAACTCAATTCAATTTCCACCATGATTGTAGTTTTCTTTCTGCATCTTACATATACAAACACATAAGAGATACCGTGAGCAATCAACATAGTCGAACCCCACCATTTTCAATCTCATCGTCCCAACCTCGGAAGACGTAACCGTAACTACCGTTCTCAACATAATCGTAATGATCGGTCTTACAACTTGATCGTACTGACCAGTCTCAACATTGTCGTACCAGCCAGTCTCAACATAGTCATTACCTCCCAGTTCAACATTATCGTCATTAGCCATTTCAACGTAGTCGTACAATGTAGCCCTAACCAAATATTCCTACCAACTGCAACACGAACATCTTCAACCATCAGCATACAACCACGCCCATCCTCAACTACAGTTATCTACGACGACCACCACGTTCAATAATAGACTTCTTCAACCACAATGTCTGACCATATCCAAGCTTTCAACCATGGCCTTCAACTGACGTGCGGCTTTGACTATAACCTTTCACCCCACTACCATCGTAGCGACCATTCTCAACATAATCGTACCAATCAGTCTTACAACATGGTCGTACTACCCACCCTAATAACCTTGTCGTAATCACCCACTTCAATGTAGTCGTAACAACACCCTACATGACTACGCCGCGTCACCCTTTTTGCGACAAACCCCCCTATGTTTTCCGAAATTACATAAAGGACTTCCTTTCTCGCAAAAAGATCCCTAACAACTTTTTTTCCCAGAAATCACCCTCTACTTCACCAAAATTGCATATTCTTTATTAGATAGTGCCCTGTAGTTTTCCACAAATACATATAGATCCTTATTTACTTACATATAGGTCCTTACAAGTCCTCGGTTTTTTACGAAAAAACCTTTGTTTTTCCAAAAATTACACATATGTCCTCAATTTTTTTATAAAACATTTTTTTATTAGACTCCCCGATAATTATTGTCTCTTTTATTTCATTCCACACGATAACTAGCGCGGCGTGCGCCGCGCTCACGTACCTAGTGCGCATTGTTAGCGGGGGGGGTTCCGGCCCCCGCAGCGATCCACGCCGCCGCGGCGTGCCCCGGCGTGGCGTGGCGGCGGTTTCACGTCTGGCGGGAGAGGCAATTTCCTCCGGGTTTTCGAAAATTACGTATAGGTCCTTTTTTCTCGCAGAAAGGTCCCTGCAAGTTTTGTTTTTTAAAAAAAAATTGGATTGCGCCCCGCGGGTTTCCGAAATTACGTATAGGTCCTTATTTACTTACGTACAAGTCCTTACAGGTCCTCGGTTTTTTTCAAAAACCCCTTTAATTTTTCCGAAATTACGCATGTGTCCTCGATTTTTTTTAATGAATCTCCCTGCGAATTTTCGCCTCTTTTAATTTGGTCCACACGATAGCTAGCGCGGCGTGCGCCGCGCTTATGTGGCTAGTTTATTCTAACCATCGCAAGTTTAGACGTGTGGTAGGAGACAGTCGCACGTGTGTGCGCGATAAATTCTTTAACTTGCTATTTTAATGAGAAATAAAAATGAGTAAGAAGAGATACGACTTTGTGCTATGGTTGAATGCCTAGGGGACCCAAGAAATTCTTGGTATGCACTAGCTCCAACCCTCAATTCTCCTTTTTAACATTTCGCGATAGTGGATCAATTGAACATTCTTCAAAAGCTCTTTTGGATGGAAACGAAAAAGTAACGGTTTTACTATTGCACAGTCGAAAGAAATATTTTTATCTCTCAATTATCTAAAATTATACTCTCAATCATCTAAAATTGTAGTGTATTAATTCCCCTTCCTGAAGTTACACTCTTAGTCACCTAAAGTTGCAGTATAAAAAGTGATTGAAGATGAAGGGAAAAAAAACAGCAACATGTGCAATAGTCACTCCCAAAAGATAATAACCAAAGAAATTACGCACCTAGTCAAGTAGTGAAAATTTGCTCGCATTAGAGGAGTCTCACCTTAATTAATGTACATGATCTTTGATGCCAACATTCACAAATGACCCCAAAAGCACAAACCAAGTCCCAATTGATGCACATACATGTATCATCACAGCTAACAAAGGAAGAAATTAAACCATCATATATGTCATCACAACCATCTGACAATCAATCAACAAAACATTCTGCACCCAAAATTAACACCTCTCAGACGCTCAAACTCAGCAAGGCAAGAAGCGCTCCCGCCAACAGCAGCGTCGTCAAGGCGGGACCCCTCGCCCTGAACGCCGAGCTCGGCGCCCCGGCGTTCGGCGGCGGCCCCGCCGGCGCCGAGCTCTTGATCGGGCACGCGTAGTTGCACTCGCTGGGGTCGACCACCCGGTACACGCCCTTGCTGGTGAGCAGGTACACGTCCTTGGCGTTGTCCTCGCCGAAGGTGAAGATGTAGCCCAGCGACGGCAGCGGGCTCCTCGCCGCGAAGTCGCACGGGATCGGCGACGTCTTGGAGCAGCTGAATGTCAGCGCCGTCACGTTGTACACCCCGCTGTTCTCCGGCATCTCGATCCCCGCCCACATCGACTTCGCGTAGAGATCCGCGTAGAGATACCTGCACGCAATAACACACGACAACGCCACGGTCATTGATCACCGGAGATGCCACGAAAGGAATGGCCAGTTCAGTCCAGGCGATGAGATCGAGGCGCTTACCTGCCGTACAGGCACGGGTCGGTCATGGAGCGGTAGACGAAGCCGCCGGTGATGGAGGCCGAGCCGACGTTGTTATTGACGGTGTTGTGGGAGTAGCCCATGACGGGGAGGATGGCGTTGATGGAGTCGACGGAGGTGTTCCCGCCGGGGCTCGACAGAGGTGTGTACAGCTGGTTGCCCTCGAACACGCGCCACCCGTAGTTCCCCCCCTTTATCACCAGATCGACCTCCTCGTATGCAGCCTGGAATTCACACGGATTTGTCACAATCTGACGGTGAAATGATACTGATTCTTATTTGATTACTTAACCAGAGGTCTACTGAAACTCTGAAACTTCTCTCTGTTTCAGGTTGTTCACATGGTCCTAATGGTTTTCAGTTCAGACAGGCAGGAAGCCAGTAAAGATTTAGGGGCTGTTATTTTCGGCTACGACTGATGTCTTATGGTTATGGATGATGGTTTTTGTTTAGTGAGCGTATATGCGAACGAACTGAATACCGATAAACCGTTTTGAAAAGGCTGTCACAATAAATCGCTTTGAAAAGACGTCAGAGAAACCATACTATTTGTTTGTTCGGAAAAACCATTAGCTATAAGACGAAACAATAAGTTGAAAAGAATGAAGCCTAATACACAGCGTAGAGGGTGACAAGAGTTACCTGTCCAACATCGGCGCAGTAGAAGTAGGACGGTTTGCCGGAATCGAAGCTGCACCGCCACGGGTTCTTGAAGCCGAGGGCGAAAACCTCCGGCGCGAAATTAGGATCGACAGAGAACGGGTTGTCCTTCGGAATACCGTAGTTTCCCCAGCCAGCAGTGCTGTTACCACCTGCAGGTAGTTGCATTCCTTTCAGCAGTTGGCATCAACTCGCAGGATTCACCAAATATGAACATGTTTCTGACGAAGAACGCTAATTTACAGACTCTCTGAACACAGTAGTAATTAGGATTTGGACCTTAACTAGAGGCCTAATGCTCAGTTGACTGTGCAAAATTAAGTTTTTTTAGTTCACAGATCACTATGGGCCTAAAGCCCAGTTGACTGTGCAAAATTAAGTTTTTTTCGTTCACAGATCACTTTTCTGGAACGTTTCAATCGAAAATTTGATGACTTTCTAGACAACATTTTTTGACACTTTCACAATGGATCAAGTTCTTGCTCTAGCAAATTAAGTTTCTAGGCACACTCACGTTCTAAAAAAGGGTTTCTAGGAACATTACTTGGCATGTCGTTGACATCAATCCGGATTATCTTCCCGAGCAGCGTCTTCTTGTTCTGAGCGAAGTTCCACGGGTCACCGACGCTGCCGCCGTCGCCCATCATGAAGTACATGTGACCGTCGGCCGGGCCGAAAAGGATTTGCCCGCCGTGGTGTGTCGTGAATGGCAGCCCGAGCGTCATGATCCTTCTCACCTCCGTCGGGTTCGCCGAGGTCGCCTGAGACAGCAAAAGGTGGCACATCAGCACAAATGCACGCACGTCGCCGGAGACGGTTCTGTTGACAAGAATTGATCAGGAGGCGTGTACGGTCGACGGCGAGCCAGAGGAGGCATTGGCGGTGTACTCGGCGATGACGCTCTGGAACTGGCACGGCTGCGCGCCGTTGTCGGCGCCGAGCTTGGAGGGGTCGCAGCCGACGTCGGAGTTGCACGCGCACCGGCCGGAGCACGACGCCGACTTCGTCTTGTCGCAGTTATAGGAGACGAAGAACCGGCCGTTGTTCTCGAAGTCCGGGTGGAAGGCTAGGCCCATTTGGCCGAACTCGTTGTCGAAGTGCACCTCGTCGGTGATGTCGAGGAACGGGTTGGCCACGTCCAGCTGCAGCGTCTTGCCGGAGCCCTGCGCCGGCACGGTGGCGAGGAACACCTTGCCGGCCTGGTTGTTGACGAACACGCGGTTGGAGCCGTCGGGGTGCGGCGCCATGTTGAGGTACGAGCCGTTGCCGATCCGCTCCAGGCACATGCCGTTCACCGGCGGCACGACGCGGGTCAAGTTGAACGCCGCGCTCGCGCCGTCGAAGCAGAGCGACTTGTCGCTCGGCGAGCCGCCCAGAGCGCTGCAGAAGTCGCCCTCCGACTGCCACACGTCGGTGAGCCTCGGCGCCGCCGCCCCGCCCTTGGGCGGTTGGAACGGTGAGCCCGGGATGGGCACGTCCTTGCAGGTGTCCCACACCTGCGCGCAGTAGCCCGTCGCCACGGGCATGCTGCTGAGCCGGCTTGACACGCCGGTGGGGTTGCACAACAGCGGCACCGTCCGGGGGCTCGTCGCGACGGTGAACAGCTCGCCGGCGTAAGGGTTGCATCTCTGCAGGCGGCAAGAACTCGCTACCTCAGCGGCAGAACCTTCCAAACCCTGGAAATCTAGCGAACAAGAAATGGTACCGCGCAAAGGATGTTCCTGACGAGGTTGCCGCACGGCGTGCCGGAGATGTTCATGGCGGCGAACTGCTTCCTGATGGCGGCGTCGTCCGTCGCGTTGCAGCAGGCGGTGCCGTTGTAGCCGCAGAAGGAGAGGGACCCGTTGATCGTCCTCGGGAACGCTGCTCGGCGGGCGCCAGCCATGATTGAAACATCAGTGGCAACTCATGACAATGGATCACAAACAATCAGTAGAGATGGTACGTAGAAATTGCAAGACACGTCATACTTGAGTCCATGCACAATTGAGCGCAATGGCCATCCCGGACGGCGAGGAGGAGGACAACGGCAGCGACGAAGAGCGCTCCGGTGGATGTCGACGACCTCATGGTGCCTCAGGAAGGAGAACGTATGAGATTGCTCAGAGAAGGCAGAAATGGTGGGCTACAAGTTGCCCGGCCTTTATGGTGGCTGGAGGAGGCAGGCATTGACCAAGAATTGGGAGTAATTACAAGACAACCAATCAAGTGGTGGTTTAGAGAAGATAAATTTGAAGTTAACATGCTGAATGGCGACAACTATGTGTATATTATATCATGTGAGATGGGCATTAGCATATACTTCAATGATGTGATTAAACAAACTCAGAAGTCGCATGCATCGGAGGGGTACAAAAATGCACCTGTTCAGATTGTGAAAGTGACAATGTGAGATTGATGGCTAATTGTCAACGGGGATTGGCCTGCATGAAGTAAGGACACTGCAATGCCCAATCAGTTCAATTTTTTCACTCCTGAACCTGAAGGGCCCAAGAGTCTCAGACCAGTTGCACTGCGGTGCAAACTACTAGTACTACTACTACAATCTTGTGTTCCTTTTTTTATTGCATAAAACAAATTGATTCTTAGAATCGACCTCGGATGATAGCTGTAATTTCTCGTGTTAGAGAAGGTAAAGATGGATGTAGCTTTGACCGGTCTTTTGTCATAACAAATGGTACCAGAGCTACTTGGCTGTAGTAACATCTAGGGTGATCAATTACTCCGGTTGAACAGACTCTGCATTTGGATCGCCGATTTGCCATCAGATGGTTCAGAGCCTGTCCAGAGAGACCATCCGATTGCATTTTTTCCAGGTAGGACAAGACACAAGTGGAATATGATTACTAATATTTTTTTTGACGCAATAGGATACTTCATCTTGTGCTTTTAGGCCCCAAGGGGAGTTCTTTTATTATTTACATGGAAAATGCTGAAGTCAAAGAGGAGAATGCTTTTAGGCCCCAAGGGGAGTTTTTTTAATTGTTATTTACATGGAAAATGCTGAAGTGAAAGAGGAGAATGACAAAGAGATCAAAGTAAAAGTAGGTGGTTTTCCTTTAGCCCAGTAGAGTACGTAGATCAGATGTGGAGTTCTATCCAAACTTCTAAAATGTGGGAGATGTATCAGCCCGGCGTTAGTGATATATTTTAGAAGCAATTATGTAGATAATTAGATCACTTTTATATTTATGAACTTTTGAATAATATCTTATTTTATCTCTTAAATAAATAATTTTCATATTGATTAACAAGTATGTAACTTGTTCGTGGAATTCTTTATTCATGTTTTGATGTTATTCTAAATTGTCTCTAATCTTATATCATTATGTGGGACAATTATGATTTACAGATCAGCACATGTATTTATTCATGATCATGTTTCACGGATCATAGATATGTGACATTAAATCAATAATGTGAACACATGTTAGAGAACATGATGTTGGATTGACCCACCATGAGACACTGCGGGAATTATTATATTCTTGAGTATCATCAGTTGGTCTCATACATAGTGCATGTAGGATCCTTACACATGAGATCGTCATTGTTTCCTACATGTGTAATAGTTTACTTAGGGGTTACCAAACACTACTCCTTAACTGGATGGTCATAAAGGTAGCTTTCGGGTTTACTATGAAACATGCGGGGTAATATGAGCGATCAAGATAGGATTTGCCCCTCCTATATAACAGGAGAGATATCTCTGGGATTCTCGATGTGGTTGGATTCAGGAAATGCATGGCCATGCTAAATATGATTGATGAGTTAATCATAACTGAGTAATCCACTACAGGTTCGAGCTATCATACATGGCATGCTTCTTGTCTTGAGTTCGATCTGGTATCATGAGGCAAAGAGATTGGTATATAAGCACTATCTAGGTTCGTCTGATATAATCTTCATGTATGTTTGGGAGTCATTATGTCCTGTTAGGGACTGCTACCGACTTATGGACTGAAAAGGAGTTTTCAGCTCATGGCCAAATATACATGAACTTACAGGGTCACACACTCAATAGGCTGGAACGATAAGGGTTCGGATGATAGTCTCTGAGTGGGATACGATCTCTACTCGTATCGGATAAGGATCTGATTGGATGCTATATAAGGAGAGGTGTGGGGGCTAAGAGAGGTATCCCGAAACACACCTGTCGAAATCCTAACCGCCACCTCTCATAACCCCTTGTAAGATCGAGGAGGCCGACTAAAGAGGGGTGAATAGGCGGTTTTACAAAACTTTCTTTTATTTCTATTTGGCTAAAAGCAAGTTAATAATGCGGAAACTTAACTCAATTTGGTTTAGTACAAATAAAACCTAAAACAATTATGTTCACCTAAGTACACCAACACCTTAAGTCTATGTCAAGGTTTGCAATCCAAGGATGACAAGTAATCAATTTAATTCTATGAATGTAAATTGAGTACAAGAGAACAAACTACAAATTGACACGGTTCCTTTTTATTGTGATGTTCGGAGACTTATCGGTCTCCCTAGTCCATGTTGAGGTAAACCCAAATGAATTGGACTGGCTCGACGAATTAAGCCAAACACCTCAATCCACTAGTGGTAACTTTTTCCTGCTCCGGGTAGGTAAGCTCCAACCTTCATAACTTACTGGATCTTCTCACAACCTTCTTTGAGAAAATCACCGTGCACGATGCCTCCAACGCCATTTAGGAGTTAGCAAACTCCAAGAGTAACAAGTCAAACCCCTTGCTTGAGTCTCACCATGTGCAACAAATGCACAAGCTCAAGTGGATACTAAATCCACCTCTAGATGTAACACAGGCGATCTAGAGCTTTCCTCCTTACTTACAAGGTGCAACACATGCATAATTGAGAGGAGCATCTCACACTAGCTCAAGAGAGTGTCAAAAGATGCAGCAAGCCTTGCTCCAACCAGCCACAAGGGGGTATATATACCCATAACACAAAAACTAGTCGTTGAAAGTAAAACCCTGAAAAATCAGGATTTTTGGAGCTTCCGAAGTATGGTAGTACTGCTGACACAGAGCCAGTAGTACCGACTTCTGGTAGTATCACGCCACACAGGCCGTTAGTACCGCAAGCTAATCAGACCACTCATACAGAGCCGATCAGACCGCTCATATAGAACCGATACTACCTACTCTGGTTGTACTGCACAACACATGCCAGTAGTTCTATTTTCCAGTAGTATCGTGCCACACAGGCCGATAGTTCCAATCTCCGGTAGTACCATCATTATAAGGCCGGTAGTTCCGATTTTTCTAACAAGTGTATATGCTTAAACAAATCTTGCAAAATACATTTGCAAATTATAGTATCATGCACACAAGGATCAATCATGATTTCTAACAAGTTGTAAAACACATTTTGGAATTACGACACAAGGTATAGGTACATGGACTTAACACGTTTGCAAAACACATTGGCAAATCTAAGTCACACGCTATAAAAATTATATATGAGCTTCAACTATTTGCAAAACACATTTGCAAATTATATATGAACTGCATTAACACATGACGGGTTTTCATTTTACTTGATAATCAACTTATGATCATTTCCTTTTGAACATGCATCAACTCATGATGCATCCTCTTCTTATGGTCTTCAACTCATGAAACCATTTTCCATCCCGCGTCTTGACTGATGATCTTCAATACATGAAGTTATCCCAAGTTGTCCTCATTTGTGAAACTTAACTTATTCATCCAACTCACGAAAAATATTAGTCTATAAATCAATTATGTTCAATTACCATTAACTCATAATGGAGGGACTAGATTCCACAATTTTTCCTTTTTGTTAATTCATGACAATCTCATCAAATAATGAGATAAAAGTTGATTTGCGAGTATACAACATGTACACAATAATTGTATAATCTAGAATAAGCTTTCAAAGCAATTAACTCATTTGAATGGACGTGTTTGCCTTTGAGATTAATTGCTAGCAAAGTTTACACATCCAGTTATCATTAATCATCCAACCATTAACACATAATGGAGGAACTAGATGACAACCCGATTATAATTGATTTAAATTAAATCAATCATGAGTACATATAAACTACAAAAGCTATATATATACTCATGAGATATATTTCAAAGTAAAGATCCTTAATATGTGAAAAAAGGGATATAGATCAATACTAATGAAACCATAAAACATAGAGTGAATACCCCCCTAAATATGTGCATACAAGAATGTGTAGTGAGAACATTTGCACATATTCATGTTAAACTATTGGTTGAGTTCAATATATATTTTGGATCCGAGGAATATACTAATGAACCGCGAGTATCATAACTTATATAATCCACTGAACAATTACTGCCTAATACTCCAAACAGCTAGCGACATCATTTATGTAATATCATTTATTTAATCCACCAGTATCTTTTGCATTCTAAATTCTTAACAATCCAATCCTTTCGTTATTGATCCACTACCGTAATTTGCTTCTTCAATAATCAATCTTATTTTCCCATTATCTATGTCTAACAAATTCCTGAGTATACATCCTCCAAGAATATCATTGATCAAGTATATGATTCACTAGTATGTATCCACCAAGAATATCATTGACCAAGTACACGATTCACTAGTATAAATCCACCAGGAATATCATTGATTAGGTCTACGATTCACCAGTATTCATCCACCAGAAATATCATTGATCAAGTTTATACTCCAGGAATTATTATCATACCCCAAACTCCCAAGATCAATTCATCCATCCAGACTCGTTCAAATCCTAATAATCCCAATATTGTCAACATCTCCCAAGAATTATAAATATCAGTGTTGTAATCCAACCATTACCTTTGCATTTCCTAATACTCCAAAAATCATATAATTCATCTATCTAGTCTATAAATTCATTTAGGCTCCACCAATTTATTTCTCCTAGAATCCACACTATTGTCTCCTATTTATGATCGACATGAATCCATCAATACCTTTATATATTTACCACAACACACATCTCCTCTACCCATGACCCTATATATTCCTCCATATATTTCATCTTGTAAGAAGGGAAAACATTTTATTTTTGAATTATGATACATAAAAATTTCCTAAGACCTAGCAGTTTTGAACAAAATCATAATGTTCAAGAAAATACAATAATAATAGCGATCCAGATTCCATCCACCGTTACATGGCATCCGCACCATATGCTAACATTTCAGCGTTATAACCGCTTACATTACCACTGGGACGACACCCAGGACATCTCAGATCAGGGCTTTCCATTGCCCTTCACTTTTCCAAACCCCTTCATAAAGCATTTTGATATAGAACTATATCTGGTTAAGTTCCCATGTCCGCCCTTGACCGTGGGCACGGCTATTCGAATAGTTTTTGACTCTGCAGAGTTTGTACACTTTTACCACAAGAGATGATCAACTCGTTGCCCCACATGATTCCATAGACATGTGGTTGAGTAGACCCTCACAGTGACTTTTCTAAATATCTAGTCCCTTTTATCATCTCACCTTATGGGCTTCTCCCACTTGCGGTGGGTCCCATCTATGCGCGGGATGTTTCCCCACAATTACTACCGCAGACGGGCTTCTCAACTCCCCGCAACGAATAGAACAGTGGGAAACTTCACCTACAGGTGTCCCTTAGGGCCCCGTGCTCGTGCCTAACCACTTCTTTCCACTACCAGTGAGATGAGTCCGGGGGTTTCGATAAATTTACTTAGCCAAGTTGTATTTTACAGACTTGTGGTTGTACGGTTTTACACAGGAGGTCATGACAAGATTCGGTCCTTAGTGGTATCTGGGCGGTTCTACCACAAACCCACTTTGTACTTCCACCGCACCACACTCACACCCTCGAACCATCCGCCCAGATATTTAAGCAAGTTTGGGGGTTTTTGGAAACATAAAATAATCATAGCCAACATATACCAGTCATTACCACCATGACTGCCCAACCAAATTTTCTCATGGTTAAAGTGATGCTTGGGCGTTCTCGCGCCCATGAATACCTAAGCAATACTAAGCATGGCATATAAATTACGGACTTATTTTCGAAAGTTTACTATTATAATTTTGCTAGGGCGACAAGGTTCACACATTCAGATATTCCAAAGGAGGTGTAATATTATTCAAGGCAGACAATGGGCATATATCTAGAATTTTAAATTAACATATATTTGCATATAAAGTAACAGCATGCAATTTGATAATTTAAACAAAAATAGTTTGCAGAAAATGTAGGTTCAACATGATCAAAGTATTTACTCGCCTGACGCGGTTTACCGCGGTCTTGAGCTCACACAATGATTTCTCTTGAGCTTCTGATCTTTATCTTCACTTCGAGCTTACTCTTGCTGGATCCACTGAATCTTCACGACTCCCAGTTTCTAATTACGTGACAACAACTGAATCCAAATGAAAGCAAATAACTCAAAAGATCCAGATAAATCCGAATAAACTCGATTTAGTTTTTTTATGAGTTAATGGGTGATTTGGGTTATTGGAGGTAAGGTCGGTGGTAGAATACGATGACCTGATCTTTTTATTAACAATTTCTTTTATTTATTTTTATATTTATCAAGGAAGTTCCATGAGTTAGGGTGGACCTATGAGTAGGTATCATTTTGTCGGGTGTTACTTTTCAGGGCATATGATGTATATGTATATCTATATGAGTGATGTTTCCAAACCTTCGTTTACCGAGTTAAATTTATAGCCTATGTCTATAACCTTTTGTGGTATGATATTTCATGTGCCTCCATTTATTACTAAACTATGGTTTATTTATACGAGTCCCGACTTGCTGTATATATATAATTATACTCCATATAAATATGTACTAAAGCTAGTGGTAAGATTTAATTGATGTCGCTACTGTTATGTTGCTCATACTTTAGCTACTATTATGCTTTATTTTAAATTTTAGTTTAAACTTAGCAATCTGAACAGGGTTTGATATGTATCATTTTATGTGACCCTAATTACTTGTGTTAATGGCTTAATGTTTACTTTAGAGTATATACACATATTGGTTAGGTCATTTTAATGTACGACATCCTAGGGCTATTATATTTTAGTAATTGTATATTAATATGATCTCTAACTTAAATTTTTATGGTCATGCCCCACTGTTTAGTTTACTCAATGAAGAGACCTAATTTAATTAATCCTACTATTAAGACTTAATTAATAGTACCATTATTACTTTATCTATGCTTTTAGTTTCTATTGGGCTTAGTTCTATTTCTAATTTAGATATCTGGCAATGCTGGCTATGTAGGGTTATATTTTAATATTTGTTATTTTTACAAAATCTACGTCTAAGGTTTATTTAGGATGGCATGATAAATATGGAGCACATATTTCAATTATTGTTATTATTAAGGCATCTTTACTAAATTTGGATATTTAGCCAAAGTTGTTTCTCTTTAGCAATGCCTTAACTAACATGTAGGTTTAAATAAAAATGAGAGCACAATTATTCATACATGATAACTATTCCATATTTAAATACTAAACAATCTGGTCTTATATCCTAATTAAATTTATTAGCTTTCACTGATTATTTCCTAATTTTTCCCAAATTTTATTAACTAAAATGGATTAAGGAAATCAAGATAAAAAAATGCAAAATGGTGCGGCCGACAAGGATCGAACCCGGGCGTCCGAATCGAATGCACGCGGGGCTAGCCAGGAAACCTCACATTGTTATCTGACTACAGAGGGGGGATTAATCCTCTTAAGCCTAGTCTGCAGGGGCCGAGCAGAGAGCTGCGCGGCGCCAGGTTGACGTCGCGGCGGACGGTGGCTGGGGAGCTGCTGGAAACCAGAAAAATGGAATCCCCCCCAGGCGGGGATGCCTCTGGGGTGGCGGCTCCGGCCGGGGTGCGCGGTGGCGGGCTAGCGGCGGCGCGGGGCGACCGGTGGTGGAGCGGGAAGGAGGCGCCGGCGGCCGGGGAGGAGAAGGAAGGGGGTCCGAGTGGTGTGAGATGGAGGAGGGTGCTAGTGACCTCATCGTGCGGTTGGCCGAGCCAAAGGGTTGCCGAGGTGGGCCGGCGGCGCGGGCATGTGCATGGCGCCGGCGAGCGGGGATGAGGGGGAAACTCCGGCGACGGTGGGGAGGGGTCTAGGGCGTCGAGGAGTCGCTCCCACCGAGAGGAATCGGAGGGAGCTCGGCCGTGGAGGGAGCGGCGGCAATAATGGCAGCGGCAGCCGGATTTGGGGAAATTGGTCGTGCGGCGAACTCAAGGCGATTGGGGACGATTGGTCGCGGTGGGAGGACGAGAGAGATGAGGCGGGGCGGCCAGGAGAGTTCGCTCGCTTTTAAGGGCCACGAGCCGACCGAGCTGCGTGCAGGGCAGGCGGTGCGGGGCTCGGCGTGCTGAGGAGCGACGTGCGGGGTGCGAGCGACGGAAGCGGGTCGGCGCAGAAGGGGTAGGGCGGCGGCAGGCGCGTGCTGGCCGGGCGCGGCGGGCGCGGCTTTTGACCGAAGCAAGGAGGAGATGGAGGGGGCCTGGCCCGCGGAGAAGGAGAAGGGAGGAGCTGCGCGGCAGAGAGAGAGAAGAGCGGACGGGGGCGCGGGTCAAAGGGAGGCAGTCGGGGCACTCGGGCCCAGAAGCCAGAGAAGAAACGGGAGGGAGGAGAGAAAGGAAAAGAAAAGGGAGGAAGAGAGAGAAAATGAGTGGGGCCCACATGTAATAGAGAGAAGAAAGAAAAGAGAGAAAGGCTTTGAATTTGATTTTTTAAATTTGTATGTTGAACTTCTATTTTCTCTTTAAGATATTGGTTCCTAATTTTTGAAATTTTATTTCAAGTCTTTGTTCAATTGCTTAAAGACAAACCATAATAGCCCTTTTGTTTTATTTGATGTTCTTATTTTTATACCGTTATTTCCTTTATTGCTTCACTCGTCATAACATATGTTTAGTGTGTTGTATATTTTATTTATTATGTACATGTACATAATTTCACATAATCTTATCTTGCTGGCTTACTTAATTTTGCATAAATATAGGAGCGCTTGTATTTTTGTCATTCGCTTTTATTGCTATTTATGTCATTATCTCTAAAATAATATTTTGGTTTTAGCTCGGGTTCCTCCCTCCTTATACTGGATCATCTTTTCAGATTCGTATTTAAAATTTTAGTTTGCTTTTATTTGCATAGTCCCTTTTCGGCATTACTAATGTTTGTCTTTGTCTTTTATGAATTTATTAAAGTTTTGGGATCTCAACCAAATTTAGAAAAACACGACAAAATCCAAATTCCAATAAAATATTTTGCAAACATAATTCAAGAAATTCATATTTTCAAATTTAGATTTTTTTCAGGATGTTACACTATGGATATAGAAATCGAACAACAATAGCAAAACCCGTAGGTAATAGATAGGAACACGCGTAAAAAAACAAAATAGCGGCTGGGAAGCGCTAAATTGAGTAGTAGCTGAAAATTTTAAATAAATAAAATCTGCTAAACCCCTAAAAGGGGGGGGGGGGAGAATGTGGCTATATAATAATGAATCACTCCAAAATGAATAAGTATTTTCTTAAAAGTGTGTCTACCTTATAAATGCAGAAGGCGAACTGGCTGTAAGATCGAGGAGGCCGACTAGAGGGGGGGTGAATAGGCGGTCTAAAGAATTCTCTACAAATTAATACTAATAATTAAAGACCTATTCAATTTGCCTAAACCAAGTGTATAATGCGGAAGCTAAAATTCAAATTGGTTTAGCACAAATAGAACCTAAAACAAATGAATTCGCCTAAGTGCACTAATAGTTCTAGCCTAGGTCAAGGTTTGCAATTCTAAATATACAAGCAATCAATTTAATTCAATGAATGTAAATTGCTTGAATATAAATGGAACACAAGAAAACAAACCACAATTGACACAATGATGTTTTACCGTGGTGTTCGGAAACTTGCCGGTTTCCCCTAATCCACGTTGAGGTTAGCCCGAACAAATCGGACCGGCTCCACGAATTAAGCCGAAACACCTCCAATCCACTAGTGGTAGCTCTTTCCCGCTCCGGGTAGGTGAGCTCCGACCTTTACAACTTCGCCGGGTCTTCTCACAAGCTTCTTGAGAAGATCACCGCGCACGACGCCTCCCACGCCGTCTAGGAGTCGGCAAACTCCAAGAGAACAAGTCAAGTCCCTCACTTGACTCTCACCACGTGCAACGAATGCACAAGCTCACTTGGACACAAAGTCCACCTCTCCTCTCTCACAAAGTGCAACACATGCACAATTGAGTGGAGAGCCTCACTCTAGCTCAAGAACAATGAAATGAGTCAAGCAACAACATCTCCAACCAGCCTTGAGGGGGTATTTATACCCCACACACAAAAACTAGCCGTTGGAGCAAAGAGAGGCTGAAATCAGCCTGAGGGCCGGTACTACCGCAGTTAAAACGGCCAGAACTACCGCCCTCCCAACGGTCACAAAAAAACTAACCGTTGGACCAAAAACGGAACTACCGCAGTACAAATCGCGGTACTTCCGTTTTTTTCGAGGCTAAGTCATTCAGAAAGTCGCTCTCTGGAAAAAACATTCCGCTCGGAATCCGGAACTACCGGACTCGCGGAACTACCGGAAAAATCGGAACTACCGCAGTACAAATCGCGGTACTTCCGCAAAATCCGGAACTACCGCAGTACAAATCGCGGTACTTCCGTTTTCCGGTTTTCAGCACGACGACACTCGGAAAAACGGTCATAACTTTTGACTCCGATGTCGGAATTGAGTGATCTTGGACTCTATGGAAAGCTTATTCAGAGGGCTACACAACCCACCTATTTGCATGATCTCAAACACATTAGATCAATACAGAAATCACAAGACATCCAAAGAGTCACTATCACGGTCTAATATCAAAGGAAATAGCGACAAATAATTTTAGACCATGCCAAGGGATAATGCATGATCTCCAACTTTTGCAAAACATATTTGCAAACTTAGATCATGCTACAAGGATTAGGTACATGGACTTCTCACATTTGCGAAACACATTCGCAAATCTAAGTCACATGCCACAAGGATTATATATGAGCTTCAACCATTTGCAAAACACATTTGCAAATATAAACCTCATATCACAAAGAATGGAAACATGGACTTCGAGCACTTGCAAAACACATTTGCAATGCATAGTCCCATGTTACTAGAGTTCAATACATGAGCTTCGACCATTTGCAAAACACATTCGCAAATGCAAGCATCATGTCAAGATGAGCTAGAGCAAGTGAGGTTTGAGCTATCAACACATGATGAGACTCAAACTACTAGACATGACCCCTCTTAATAGTACGGCAACCTATACTAGCAATCCGGTCTTCCAACCAACCACCAAGACCGGTAAAAGACTAGAAACACATCCTTAGCCCTAGCTAGTCATACCTTTGCCTTGGGTCATCGTCTCGATAGGCATCAACTCATGATGCTTTCTTTTCATCAACACCATCAATTCATGATGGTCTTTACTTGATCAACACATGATCAATCTTTGACATGCTTCAACACATGAAGCATCTTCTTCTCGATGGCCTTCAACACATGAAGCCTTTGTCTTGATAGCCTTCAACAATTGAAGCTACCTCTTCTTCATCAACTTTGACTTGATGACCTTCAACTCATGAAGTCATCCCAAACCATCTTTATTTGTGGAACCTAACATATTCATCCAACTCATGGAAAATGTTAGTCCACAAAACAATTGTCATCGATTACCAAACTTCACCATTTTGGTAATTCGTGACAATCTCAACAAATGATGAGATATGAAATTGATTTGCGAGTATACAATATGTACACAACAAATGTATACTCTAAGATAAGCTTTAAACAAAGCTTACTTATCCGGTTGTCATTAGTCATCCAACCATTAACACATAATGGAGAAGTTAGATGACAACCCGATTGCACATGAGTATATATGAACTACACAAGCTATATATATACTCAAGAATGTACTTCAAAGTAAAGATCCTAAATATGCATATTGAAAGAATCATAAATCATTACTTATGAAATTCCAAACTATAGAGAGAGCTCCCCCTAAATGTGTGCATACAAGTGTATATAGTGAAGACATATGCACATATTCATTTTAGACTAATTGAGGAGTTCAATCTATATTTTGGATCTAAGAAATGCATTTGTAAATGAGAAAGCGATTTCGAATGCATACCTCTTTGATTTCACCTTTTCATCCAAATGAGACTAACCAAAGATAAACTCAAATAAACATATTAGTCTCATAAATTCATTTATCATTTTCACCAAAACATTATAAAGTATATGTCATTAATATCATAATGTCATAATGGCATTTGTCATTAACACCAAAACCAACTTAAATGGAGCTTGATCTTTCACTGGCTCAGGTGGAAGTAGTGGATCCGGGCTCCGTTGATGCTGAGGTTTACTACTATTATGTAGGCAAGTTTGTTTCTTGATCAATCTAGTTATATTAAATATAAAAACTACATTTCTATATCATTTATTATATATGTGCATTAAAACTTTATTTCAAAACTAAATCGGATAAAAGAGATGAAAGAGAAGAGATATGAGAAAAGAGCAGTCTAGCTGGGAAGAGCAGCTAGCCTGTAAAAGTAAATATTAAGATAGTAAAGGGGTCTTAGTCAGGAAGAGAGCGAAGGTAGGACCCGTTACATAAGGATAAGACATAAGGACCAACAAACTCTTACTCGGAGGAGGCTATATTTAAGTGCCAGCCATTTTCCCATTTTTGACAGGCAGAAAATGCTACCCTGTTACGATATTATTCTCTCCACAGCTGGTAAGTATTATAATGTGATTGATTATGGAGAAAGTCAGGACTGGTAGCTCAAGTTCGAAAGTGGGGGATCCAAGACACATATATTAGCATAGGTGGAGTATTGGGTGAAGGGATAACTGGCCCAATCAATGCTATTTGAAGTCGGTGGATGCTGTGTAAGCGTCTTGTGACATTGGTGGAGAATAAATGGGTGGAGATTTAATTTTGTAACCTAAAAAATGTTCTGTACTCTAAATTTGGCACCGCATCAAAGAAAATTTGAGTTACCTAGTTTCATGAGGGCTTAGAGTAACTATGGGTACAGTGGCACAAGCCCGCGTAGTGCACAATAAAATCATGAATTCATACTTGTCTCTTGGATTGGAGGCTACAGAGATGACTAGGGATCTTTCTTTGCACCGGGTGATAAGTAGTCTTTTCGTAAATTAAAACTTGCCACTTAATTTGATAAACTTGTTTCTAGAAGTGCTATTTGATAAACTTGTCTCTAGAAAAAGAAATGGGTTAGAAAATGTGATAATAAAAAAGAGAAGAGTCATATAGTGTATTTTGCTAATAATGCTTGCTGAGTACGCTAGTACTTATCTTTGCTATTATTTTTCTTTGTTAGACCCTAGTCTGACCGGCGGTTACCCTGAGTGGGATGAGGGACTTACAGGCGCCAATGAGGCCGCGTGGGACGATGGCGATTACTATGAGGACCAGGGTGAAGTGGACACCCTATGTAGCGGTTGGGACGAGTAGGTGTCTAGTGGAGCAGGGCAGGTAAGAAATAGGGTATATGTTCCGTATCTCCTATATTTAAATAGGTGTATTAAAGACCATAACCTTGCGTGTCAATTGATGTAATAAAGGTACAATATCTATTTTATTATTCTGCCACGCTACTCTGGTAAAACTTATTATTCGTTGGAGCCGTGTTCTACCAAGTAAACGAATAATAATCTATTGCTTATGTGTAATTACCCCTTGGTAATTACAATTTTGATGTTTGGGTTGTATATGTGTGACATCTGGTTTATCTGTCCGAACAGAAACCAAGTGCATAATGTGATGATGTCTATTGTAACACTTCAAAAATGAGTTCTGTTATCAATCAACTTCTTGAGGAGCCAGAATTTTCCCTACCTAAATTGACAGAATATTGCTACGAAGCTTTTTTACTTCATTTCGCAACTTGGAAAAAGGTGGATGCTAGCTAGTAGTAAATTTATGAAGATAAGGTATATGAAAGGAGTTATACAAAAAGAGTTGACTTTAGATGTGCCTAGAACAATAAAGACACACATAGAGTTGCTGCCTCAGGTAAACATTTTGCACAAATTTAAAATAAAGACAATTACCTAAGAAAGGCAAGATACGCCAAATTTGACTTTTACAGCAGCAGTCAAATAAGATAATAAAAAGAGCCCCATTTGACATGCCAAGAAGTATTCATATAACAAGTTATCATTAGTATTGAAGTATAAGTGAATTGCCCATCTTTCCTCATCGGTTTAAGCTTTTGGGTGAACTGGCTGGTGCATAAAACTCAATATGGTATCAGAGCCAAGAGGTCTCGAGTTCAAGACCTGGCTGACGCAATTAAAAAATTAATTGCAGTCCACTTCTATTCCACATATTAGGCCTAAGGGAACCTACACGTGAGGGGGAGTGTTGAAGTATAAGTGAATTGCCCATCTTTCCTCATCACCTTAAGCTTTTGGGTGAACTGGCTGGTGCATGAAACTCAATAATTAGATTAGAAGAGTTTAACTTTTGAATACCTTTTCTCAATATATTCATATAAGCTATACACAATGTTTATGAAGACATCAATAATATAGGCCGTTTTCCAAGTCAAATGTCAAAGTTCAAGATGGTAGGAGTAGAGCTACAAGATCTCCCATTGATTTGTTGGAGAAAAGGGATAACATCTTACACATTAATCTTTTCGGGAAATTTATTATGTTTGTAGTTCAAATTTATATAATGATCTTATTATTTTCAGCTTATGATTTATGGCTTATGATTTTTTCTGAATAAATAAACGAGACAATTTATGCGCCGTTGTTTCGAAGTGGTTTATCGGTATAGTCTTTTCGAAGTGGCTCATCAGCATTCGGTTTATTCGCATAAACGCTCGCGCTAAGATAAAAGTCATAAGTTGCAGCCATAAACTATAAGTCACAGTCGACAAAAACACCTAATATTAAACAGGTACATGGTCAGTCCAGCCTACAAATCACATGCAAAATTACAAAAGGCTAAAGTTTGAGTTAAGCTCTAATGAAAGTTGTATTTAAATAGTTCAGTACAGAACATAAAAATATTTATCAGAGTTGAAAACAAAAGAAAAGATGGTACTGCGACTTTTTTCTTCCTTCACCTGTCAGTAGTCACTAACAGTCTTCTAGTGATACTTTTAAGTACAAGTTTCGAAAATCTTGTTAATCTTTTGAAAGGTTTCGTCGAATACCCAAAAAGAAAGAGAACGTGAATCAATTCACGTAGTTTGCGTACGGAATCATAAAATAATTCTTGTAGATGTCAACTGCTTATAGCAACTCTCATCATGCTGTTGTTCCATGTGCCTTTAAGCCACTGGGTGTAAAACAACAACTTTGGAGTAGAATATGTCTCATTGACCTGGCTAAGTTCAATTCATGTCAGTCTCTCTCTAAGAACGAATCATTTGAGTAAACATGTAGGAGTTCAATGTCTTCTTGCTCCCTTACATATTGTTGGGGAACCAAGGAATATTTCGTTACTTGTGGATTAACTGAAGTCAAACTGTTCTACAAAATGTGTGTTAAACTTAAATAGTTCGAACTCAAATAATGCATAATAAAAATAAGCAATCAGGATATGCTCAATTCAAATTATCCGATAAGTCAACCATGCATAATTCATTTCAGCATTTTTCATTTTACTATAAGCTGTCATGTAGCTAAGTGGCTAGACGTGCAGGTGTGCACCCAGCCCACTAGGTTCGAGGCTTAGATTTAGTACTGGTGTCCACTGATTTTTAAAATACACACACATGAGGCACGCACTTTGTAAGGCCTTTGCGCATCCGATAAATTTCTAGTGTGTGTAGAGAACGCACACGTGTGTATGCATAGGCGATATGAGTGTAGTGTGTGTTGAGTATGTGCGTCTGTTATGTGCTCTCTAAAAAATTAACACCTATACTGTGAAGGAATTAGATCAACTATGAAAAAAAGTATTTGTATGCTTTTTCTTGATAAAGAAGCTATTTGTGTGCTTCAGAAGCCGCAAAAATTTGATGTAGATCTTGGACTGGGCACGGCAAATCGCAATGGTGGATGAGCTCAAGTTGGCTACAGGTGAGACAAGGATTGAATGATTGTCAGTAGTCACCGCTTGGTTCCGGTTTTTCGGCAGAAACCGGCTTGTTCTTGCCTTTTTTTCTTTCAGGTTTGAACATTGGGATATATATACCAGAAGAAATCAGAAGCGATTAGGTATAGAAGTTGATTTAGGGGAGAGGGGGCTTCGACCTTGACCAAGTCGGTCTAATAGGGTAAAAAAAAGGATATGTTCTTTGACTGAAAATGGGGATGCGGTTTTTTGAACCCTGATTGTCTAATAGAATTAGCAATAGGGAGAAACATCAGGGAACATTATTCTACATCCTGAAAGTTCTTGAAAAGTTGGCATGCCCTTTTTTTTTGGCTTTGGGGATCTTTAAATACTGCGGATGGTAAACTGGCATGAAGTGGGCTATATACGAGTTTTTGGCCATAATAGTGGTATTTGATGCAGAATTAGCAAAAATAACACTCATTACGTGAAATTTACAAAAATAACACCTCTGCCGCACGGTCATCATGCAGTATTAATCTCCAATCGACACGTGGCGGAGTGTCGCATAGTTACCGTGTGACACTAACCTCCGGCCGACACATAGCGGAGTAGCGCACATTGACCGTGTGGCATTAACCATGGCCCGATATAACTCTGCCACGTGTCAGCCGGAGGTTACCATTTTTGCTAATTTCGTATCAAATTTGGTCATTTTGGCCGATAACTCGCTATATACGCAGGGTAAGGATAATGCGAAATACTAAACATTTCAAAGGTTACCAGAAGAGGATTCATTCTTACGCAGAATGATAACAATACAAAAGCAGAAACCCAGCTTCGTCGCTTTTCAATGATTCCTGTGCTAGACGTGAAACCCATAAATACGGACAGCTACGCACATGGCAGGAATCAGGCTTCACCGTGCGACGCATAAATCATGATTGTGTCAACTCCAGATTGTAAACATGTATCCATTTTATTTCATTTTATTTTACACGATTGCACCACCAAAGCCACAGATGGAATAAGATTCGTACAGGCACGCACGATTACAAGCTCACAACAGCTATGGCTCGTTTTCCATAAGTATGATCGAACAAAGCTCTTGAGTGCACAAGCTTAGCTGTTTTGTCATTCATTTCAACGCAAGAGTCCACAAAGTGCCAAGTAAAGCTACCAGTAGTGTTCCCGACGACTGGTATTATCTGAATATCTGCCCAGGACAATCGTTGAACGTACAACTGGGAAGACATTCTTGCTCTATCGGCTAGAGCGACCAATCAAGTGTTAAATGCTCTAATGATTTGACTTGATACAATTGTGTTGCAACAACAATCTAGAATAGAAAGATTCATTATGATTGTTTCCCCATTCCTCACCAAAATAAAACAGAGATATTGTTCGCTCATGGGGAAACAGGAAATGGTTTCTGAGATCTTAGCAGGGAAAACTATTCATGAGACACAATGAAAGGAAGGGCTCATATTCATGACTGCAGCTGTTAAGTGCCATCAGACATCTAGTCTAGTCGAGCTACTCATCAAGAGCACCTAGTTGCTTCATATCTTCCAAGAATGCCATGTAGGAATCATCAATGCTTTGTGGCTTGGATGCTGAGGACGAAGGCTGGGCCTCAGATTTTATTGGCGTCACTGAAGGCTTCAGAGCTGAAGATGATGGCATCGATAACTGCTGCACTTTTGGTTTTGGTTTGGGGAGAGCAGATTCTCTCTTAACTCGAACTGATGCAGGAACCTGCAACAAAATTTCATTTGAGTTTTTGGCGCAGTGGCAACATGCAAGGCTAACAATGTAAATGTAGCAAGTAGTTACTACAAAACTCTGGAAGAACAAAATTTTAGACAAGTAAACTAACTGAACTGTTGAAATCTGAGTGGCCAATTTGTTTTATGCAAGACAACATAAAGGGAAAGTGTATTTAATACTAATGTTAGGACAGCATGATTATCGTTTGAAATGGCCAATGAGCATTTACTTTTTTGAGTTCTCTGTTGTAGGATGTGGATACTGTAATCTATAACAGGCAAAATCCATAGAAGTAGACCTAAAATGTCACAATGAGTAGCAACATAAGACGAATCCAATATATGGGGGACTAGAGTCTATAGACAAAAAGTTGGTGGTGGTGCACTGGTGCCGTAAGAAAACTTTTACCTAAAACATGTCAGCAACATGCTATGTGGACAATAGGTGCCTAATAATAAAACAACAGCCTAGAACTAATTCTGTTATTCAGATTGGAACAATTGTTGCTTTCTTGGAATGCTGTTCCACAACCCTTCATAAATGGAGACTACCATTTATCAAAATTGATAAGGCAAAACATATTATTTGCTGCAAAGAAAGGGTCACCGTTGCTACTCTATCCCTTCTTCCTTAGAAAGACATGGCCAAGCCTTAGTTTATAGTTACTTTCTCCAGTTACAAAAACATGTCTTTTGGGATACATGTAGCCAAACTTTTGAAACTTTGGCCATCAATATCTTTTAAATATTTAGATTGGATACATGAAAATCATGTATAGATTTACGTCTCGAAAAGGACATGTCAATGTCCAAAACATGTGAAGGACATGTTTTTGTGACTGGAGAGGGTAATCGGTATAAGGATCAAGAACTGTCTTACATTTTTAATACTTTCTCACTGTGATTAATAATTTTTCAGGTAATAATCAAACAATGATGTTAGTGCAGTTAACAACCAGAGTAAAGAACACAAGATGTTAGTGCAATTAACAACCAGAGTAAAGAACACATACCATAGCTGTTAGCTCAGGAGTATGTTGTGCTAATGGTCTCTTTACAACTGTTGGAGCAGCTGACTTGACATATGATGGCTGCTGAGGTAACTGTGGCCTTGGAGCAAAGGCAGCAAAATCATCTGCTTGAATAGGTGTTCCTGGCAAAAATGGAGGCCTAAGCATTGGTGGCGGACCAGGAGGTACACCAAAGGGTGCCATTATCATTTGAGATGGAGGTAATCCTGAAGGAGGAGGTGGAGGGGGCCTGGCAGTAACTCCTGGAGCCATAAATGGTGGCCTTGAATCTGGTGGTGGTGGAGGTGGAGGAAATCTGGCAACTCCTGGAGTTAGCATATCAGGTTGTATTGGAGGCATCATTGGAGGTCTTGGAGGTAAAGGTGGCAACTGTGACGGTTGCGGTGGAGGCGGTGGTAAAGCCCTTGAAACTTCAGCATCTTCTTTCAATCCAGGAGCATACTTGGCATTATTGTCAGCAGCCTGCATTTCATTTGATTTTGGTATCAAACCGGGGGGAGGTGGTGGTGGAGGTAGCACAACTGGGGCCTGCAAAAACAAAGTTCATTCAGAGAAAGTCGCAAGGGGAACCAACATCCAAACATTAAAGCCAAACATGAGAAACACCAGTTTGATAATTGATACATTAACAACAATGATTTCCAGAGCATACATAAAAAATAAAATATTCATTTTTTTTCTGGAATACGCAAAAGAAACTAAGTAGCACCTGTGCAGAATCTGTCAAGCTTGCACCCTCTCCAAGTGCTTGTTTATTAGTAAGCTCCTTCGTACCAGGTAGGGGTGGTGGTTGCAAAGGCCGCTGAGGTGGTGGAGGTGGTGGCAGTAATGTATGACCTAACACAGGTTCTCTGGGTGGTGGGCCAGGAGGAGGTGGAGGTGGCGGAGGTAACCCTGGTGCTGCTGCATCGCTAGCAGGCTTAGGTGGGGGTGGGGGCGGGGGTGGTAGTGGGGGTAAAGGTAAAGAAGGAGCAGATGGATCGGTAGGTTCTGAAGAGGCTGGCAATGGTGGGGGTGGTGGAGGGGGCGGCAGAGTGGAAGGACCTGCTTCTTCAGATTCTGGCATGGAAGAGGAGGCCCCAGCACTGGATGAGGAAGGCAGTGGGATCCTTGGTCCTGCATGTAATCCAAGAAACAAAACTGAGAATTGCACAGGGATCCTGTTAAGCGAAATGTGAAATTTGAAAGAAAAAAGCGAGATGGTTTTTACAAGTTATACAGAGAAACTGAAAAGATATTAACCTATAGCTGATTTGTACATGGGAGGTTTTCCAGGTGGTGGTGCCCCAGATGGATTCAAGGTTGGATGATAGTAAACAGAATCCTGCAATGCAAACCTGGTTAGTATCTATGAGCAATATGCTGTAACAGCAGGTTGATGGCTTTGTCAAGAACTGCAAATAACTAAATACCATACCTCAGGATTAGGATTTTTAGCTCTGTCATCTTCGTCTGCTGCAGGCCGCCTGTTTGGTGGTCCAAGATGGCTGGGGGCAAAGAAAAACATATTGAATAACAAGAATAAACCACACAAGAAATTTAATAAAATGAACACATAACAAATCAATATAGCTCACCTGAACATAACTGGTTGCTCACCCTTTTCTTTCAGTTTGTCTGCATATTCCTGGCACAGATAATGAAAAATTAATGAGCTAACATATAAAAAAACCCATAGACCACGAAATTCTTTAGAAATCAGAAGTTCAATTCAAAGATCCAAATAGACTTGCAGGTGAAACAGTGATCAGTAAGCCTTAAAACTAACAGTAAATAAAAATCACTCATACTGCACAACAATGTGCGAGGGGTGTATAACTCATCAATAACAGCCTTTAGCTAGATTGCACAACAGAGTTAATACAAATAATTCCACAAGTACGATGCCTTTCTAGTTCTAACTCTCCCAATGTTGTGGAATACTGGAATCGAAACTTTCCTGTGAAACAAGACAATATTCACTAACAGCATGAAACGCTTACCCAAAATCATTTCAAATGTCATGTTCCTAAATCCTGATGAACTTGACAGAAAATTTTACAGCACAAGAATGACATGAAAGGGAAAAAATAATATACAACAGTAAATAGCACAAGCTAAGGAACAGCCTAGAAATAAGGAACTGCCTAGAAATATCTCCAATCAAGAAACAGTTAAAACCTTATATGTTGGATGGACTAAAAAATTATTGCAAATGGCATGAAACAGTGGTAAAAAAAAGTCTGGACTCCAAACTATAAGGCTCAACAAATCTGCAAAATCAAAATACCTTTCTTTTCTTCACAACAAGATTGTAAGTGTCCTCGAGCTGCCTTTTCTTATGTTTCCTAGCCTTATCCAGAGCACCATCAGCCTCTGCATCAACAAAAAAGTAATTTCATCATTCAGAAGTACCAAACTAGCCAAAAGCAGTCATTAATGCTACACATCCACATAGTTCCACCAAGCAAGCAAATAAATCAAAACAGGCAACAATCATGCAATCACGCCTACAATGCAAGTAAAAGAGGCAATAACACTCTAATTTCAAATTGTAATATTAATGTATAAATATAATTCAAACACAAGCTGCCCTGATAATGTCACCAAGTCATGCTAGTTATATAATTGACATATATATAATACACTGAATATTAAGCAGAGCGCTCAAGAAAGAACTGTTTACATTTACTGTGTTAAAATGAGGATTGATCATAAGACACATAGCAGTTGAGGTTATCAGGCCTCCTAAAAATAAAGGTCAATGCAACAATTGAGGTTATCGGGCCTCCTAAAAATAAAGGTCAATGCAAACTAGAAAATAAGTGAAATGCCATCCAGCAAACAGAGTTAGAACAGATAACAGATGGACGAGAGAAGGAGGTAAAAATTGCAAAATCAAGAATACGATTCATCAGGTTACAATACATATATTTGGGGTAACAACATGCTATTATCACATGATGCTTTAATAAGATGTCGGAGACAAAGAACAGGTTAAACAAGTAAACAACAGAGGCATACTAGAAACACCACAATGGAGTGATAATTGGCTAATTGCAAGACTAGAAATCACTTTAACCTTATTAAAAGAGTGCACACTAAGTCATAGAGAAACAAAGTAGACCATGAATGACAAATCATGATGAAACAATAAACATAGCTGAACCATGTATGAATATTACTATCACTACATAATAGCAATATGATCGTTTGAGTCAGTGATCAAGAAGGCGGCCTAGGCGTGGCACACAAGGCGGCGACCAAGAGCAAGGGAAAAAGGCGACAAAGAGCACGGGACTGCCACCGCCGACTCACCGGATTCTACCTTGCCGGTAAACGCCGTCTCACCGGATTCCGCCTCGCCCAGCCGCCCAGGTGCATTCCGCCTCCCCTCCCCTCTGCTGTCTCTCCCCTTTGCGGCACCGTGCGACGCGTTAGATCGATCCAAGCAGGAGGAAGCAGTTGAAGGAGAGGGAGAAGAGGAGAGGCACTTAAAATGGTTGCGGCTGGTGGTGGCGCTCTCGCGGGAGGAAAAGCAGGAGGCGGCGGCAACGGTGGTGAGGCGTGGTGGTGGTGGACTGCGGCTGCCAAGGGGAAAGGGTTTTGGAGAGGAGGCATTGAGGGGAGCATTTATATGGTTGTGGGTGTGAGGGTGAATCCTAGGTGCTGTGGATCGGACGGCTAGGAAGGATGAAAAGTGGGATCAAGGGCCGAGGAGTTAATGGGCTTCACTGGCTGGCTTGTCATCTTGGGCTTAACTTGGCCAACTTGAGGAGGTACAAAAAAAACTGACCCAGTTTGCCTATTAACAAAAGCTTCATAACTTACAACAACCTCAATTTTAATTTGGCCGCCTAGACCCCCTAGGCGCTAGGCCCCACCTCACTGCCCGCCTAGCACCTTCTTGAACATTGGTTTGAGTTCTACATAAACAGAAGTTTATAGAACAAAACATTCAAGAGTTCTCTTTAAGAATGACTAGTGTCTTATACATTGATCTAAATCTAGGTCTGCATTGACATAAATTATTATGCATTATACTTACTCATCTTTTCCAATTTCTCAATCTGCTCCCGTATAGCCTCTGGATCCTTTTTCAAAATACCAACTTCACGTACCTTCTTCCTTTCTTTTTTGTTCTAAAAAGTCAAAACAGCGACAAAAGCTTTAGAAAAATGGAGATGAATTAAATTATTTATTAACATATTAAATAAATTACCATCCTACCACATCTTTATCAGCAATCTAATACAAAGCAGAAGTTAAAAAGAATAAACAAAATTAGCAAAACTGATAAGAAGCCATAGAGCTAGTAATATTTGAGGCTCTATTGACCACTATTATCGCCTTACAGTTGGTATATGTAACAGGATTTGTGACCAGGGACACATTTCCAGATCAAAATGACACGCACTAAAAACGGTAACACACTAACATCTCACAGTGCAAGAGTCCAACAGCTAAGAACAATTGCATGCAGCAACTAGCTTGGTCACTATGACAAACTAGATTGCTCCTCAAGTGCCAAGCTCAATAATATTCATCTAATAAAGCTTGGGTACTCTGCAAAATTTTCCGTGAAACCAAGGCCACCAACCAGTCTAATCGGCGATAACATTGGCATTAACCTTCCGTTATGCATCAAAAAGCAAAATTTCACATCGAACTGATCCGAGTAAATCAAGCTACCACCCCAATTCCATCTAAAATAATAGACAACCAGATGAGCCGAAAACTCAAAATTGCACACCAGAAGAACCTACAAATTCTGGTCAAGACTGACAAACGAATCAAATTACTAGGAGTACTCTTCAATTACAATATCTAGTAATGTTCATCTAAATACGGTTGTTGCATGCAGAATTTCCCACATTGAATAATCCAATTGAACCAAAATCACCGACCAATTTACTAGGCGATAGCATCACAATCGACCGTCGTGATCACAGAAGCAGCCAAATCTCGCGCTAACAGTGTTCCTCTAGGCGCTAGTAGGGCGGTAGACCGGCGCCTAGCGCCTAATCAGGCTAGGCGGCCGCCTAGACGGGCAAAATCGGCTAGGCGACCAAGGCGGGAGGCTGGCGCCTAGCGTCTAGGCGCCGCCTAGGGGAACACTGCGCGCTAAACCGATCGTACGAATCGAGTACGAAGTTACTGCTCAATTTCCACCTCAGATAGCTCTAATCCGCCTAAAAGTACAACAAACTTAGGGTTGGAGACTCACCCGCTTGAGCTCCTTCTTGCGCTGCTCCTTGCGGTAGGCGTCGGTGGGGTTCATCACCTTCCCTCCCTTGGTCGTCTTCATCTTGACCTCCTCCTCCTCTCCCTCGCCCTCCGGCGATGGACCGAGCGAGCGGCGACGGCGGCGAGGGATTTAGCCGAGAGGAGGGAGGGGGCGCTGCGGCGTACGGCGTCGGGTTCGGGTCAGTGCCTGGTACAAGTGATTCGGAGCGGTGGTCTGGTCCGTTCGACGGGAGATTTATGTTTTTGCCACCCTTAAAATTACCACTGAAACTCTGTCACTTACATGTAAAACCACTTAAGTCACTAACTACGAACTCAGGTGGCAAATCTGTTGCCACCCGAATTGTAAGGGTGACAAATACATAAATTTTCCTCCGTTTCGACCTACTGGGATTTTGATGCTGGTTCTGGGCAGATCTGTTCGTGGGCCAAAGCCCACGTGAAGCCCAAAGCGGGAGCGATGGAGAGTTTTTTTGACCGAAATGATTAATTTTGGAACGTAATTAATAAAAACGACATCTTCACAGCTATAATTATAAAAATAATGCTCTCGTCTGTATAGTCATCATACAAATAAGCCACGGAGCAACACATGACGTAGCACGTTACAGCTACCGTGCGATTTTAGCAACGGGCCGACACCTAACGGAGCATCACACCTCTGCCACATGTTGTCATATGGTTAAAACTGCACGGTAAGTGCTCCGCTATGTGTCATCCTGTGGTTAAAACCATATATTAATTACATAGATAAGAGCATCATTTTTACAATTGTGGCTATGAGCATATTATATTTGCTAATCACATTTTAAAATTTGCAATTTCGGCGGAGGACTCCGCGTTGGACATAAAATTACCCAGTTACCCTCCCCTCCACTCTCCTACGCTCCACCGGTCTCCATTACCACTCCAAATTGCTTGCCCTTCGCTGTTTCGCTCCTCGCTGTCGCCTCCGCCTCCTCGATCACGATGGCGGCGAGAGATGGCAACGGGCACAAATCCGCTGGGTTTTGCTATCCTAAACCCGTGCCCATGAAAGTTAGACGTGCCCGCTAAAAAACTCATACCCGTGATGGGTGCAGATTTTTACCAAGACCCGTGCCCACTGGGTTAACGGGTACCCACGGGTCGCCCGTGGGGTCAGTAATGCAGTTGCAACAATGGTTAATGGAGAGGAGGAAGAAATTCACCAGCCATCTTCGTTGGAGCCGGAGGGCAGCGCCATGGCTAAGGGCCTACTGCTGCGATGCGCGTTGGCTGCGGCGTGTGGGCGGTGGGCTGAAGCCCGCGAGCGGCGTGCGGGAGGGCGAGTGTGCGGCGAGTGGCGGGGCGAGAGGGAGCTGCGGGGCGGGATGGCGGCGTGGAGATGCCGAGACCGAGCGCGGAGCGCCAGATGCGTCGCCGCTGCGGCGGCTGTTGAATCGGGGTGGGGACTAGGGAGGAGTGAGTAGTGACCATGACCATGACCGTGACCGAGTGCTAGCTAGGGTTAGCCGTATGGGTAATGGGCGATGCGCATTGGATTTGGGGCTTGGGGCTAAATGGCTAATGGGTCAATTGGTTTGCCTAGGAGGTGGGAGCACAGGTTTATAACTCCTATGGATCGAGTTTATATTACCCATGGGTTTACGGGTTTGGGTACTACAGAACGTGCAGACTCAGCGGACCGATGGGTTGGGCTTTTTGCCCATTAAGAGACCCATGGGTTAGGAAATTAACTCAGACCCATGCCCTAATAGAGTAAAAACCCACCGGGTATTGGGTTTCGGGTACCCATTGGCGCTACGCCGCGCCCTCCTTTCCCGACTTTCCGCTCCCGTCGTATCCCCCACCCACCCCCACCATTCCATCCTCGGCCCGCCTTCTATTGTATATGAGAGGGGCATTTTGGAAATTTCCCAATTGGTTTATGCCACCGGTTGGAATATAGGGCGGGGCCCACCTGTCGGTCACTTGCGCAAGAGATAAGGGGGAGGAGACAGAGTCTCCTCCCTGCGGTGCGTGGTGTGCGGCGCTGGGGCTTCTCGTGTGGCGGTTTGACTTCTCCCGTGCGATGGCTTTTGATTTCCTCCTCAGATCCGGTTTTCCGGGTGCGGCGTGGGAGGATGGAGAGCGGGGAGGCGGCGGAGGAGGCAGGGCAGGCCCGGGTTCTCTGGAGCCGGCCGCTCACGCCACCCCGAAGCCCTCCCTTGCCTCTGCTTCTTAAAAAAGGGGGTCGGCCGCACGGTGAGGAACTCTCGGTTTTTCCAATCCCGGTTGCTCTTCTTGATTGATTCTTCTTCTTGTTCTTCGGTGGCTGGGTTTTTGGTCTTTGGGCCGACCTTGCTTGAGGACCTGGTTTCGGTTTCCCGTGAAAACCCTAACTGGGTTATTGGGGAACTTGGGACCTTGGCTCTACCGGAGGAAAGAGGAGAGGACAACGAATCCCTGCGGTGTTTGGGGCACTCTCGGCCAGAGTTCTCCTTTGGGCTTGTGCGACATCTCTGAACCTCGACTTCACTTCTGGTTTTCGGCTGAGAAGTGAAGAGCGGCATTGTATCTCCGTGAATCATCTACTCGCGCGTGATAGTGGGTTGATAGATTTTCTGGGTGAGCGATTCATCGTGCCTTGCCGCACTGATTGGTTTTCTCCTGTAGACTTTCGGCTCCTTGACAGTTTCGAATACTGTCTGTGCTGTGAGTATATTCGGTTCTTTCTCATTTACAGCAGTATATCTTGATCTGCAATTTTAATCAAGTGATTGAAGGCTGCTGTGAATGTTTGTGGGATTTAATGTTGGCTCTATGATGATAATATCGAAATCTGAAATTAATCTGATTAATTGAACTAGGATTGAGCTCATTTGATTGATCTACTATCAAGTCTGTTGATTAGTTCATTTCAGCTGATAAGATTAGTTTACATATCCTTGATGTTTCTGTGATGCAGTAGGAGAATCTAGTCTTGTTTAGAGCAAATTACTAAGTTTTTCTGTTGATCTGTGATATCTGATAGATTCTATAATTGTCCTTTGGACACTGCATGTCATTTCTTCAATTGTAAACTTATAAACCGAAAGTTAGTAATTGCTGCTTGCTGTTAAATCACAGTCTGACACAGTAGATATCTTTTGTGAGCTCAATTTCTAGTCTCTAATAGTCAGATTAGTCATGATGATTGTAGATATTAGCATGAGAAGGCCAAAATCTCTGATTTTGTGCAACTCTATTCTGAGAGCAATAATGAAACAATTAATTTGTTATATGCTGGAATTAGTTGTTTTATTACTGCTAGAACTGTTTCACATGATATTTTCAGCTGCTTTGAAGTTATATTCATTGAATATATATGTAAAGATGAATAGCAAGATAGAATTTCATGTTTATATACAATTTATGCTATTCTTCTTATGCTGGAAATACATTGTTTATATGCTAATTATTGCTGGAATTAAATTTTCAATTATGCTTATACCGCAATATTTACAACAATCCAGAAAATCTATATTGAAAGAAATGGCTTCCTCATCTGATGTCGTAAAACCTGAAGTTTTTGACGGAGCCAATTTCAAGCGCTGGCAGGCAAAGGCCAAACTTTGGCTGACTGACCTTAAGCTCTTCTGGGTCATCTCAAATCCACCGGCGTTTCCGCTGGAGATCCCTGAGACGATGAGATGGGAAGATGCTAATAATGCAGTCTTAGCCCGTTTGCTGGCCATCCTGTCTAATCGCTTGTTTGACGTCTATGTCAACTTCACTAATGCCAAACAACTTTGGGATGAGCTCGAGGAGAAATACTCCGAGGGAGATAATGGAAATGAGTCCTTTATTACAGCCAATTACTTCAACTATAAGATGGTTGAGGGCCGTTCGGTGATGGAGCAGCTCCATGAGCTTCAACTCCATGTACGTGACTTATGTCAGTACGACTGCGCTCTGCCAGAGAGGTTCCAAGTAAATGTCATTTTGGCTAAGTTATCGCCTTCGTGGCGTGACTTTGTGACCGCTCGCAGACATATAAAGGAGCGCTTGACGCTCATTGAGCTGTCAGCTGCTATTAATGTCGAGGAGCGTGCTAGAGCCGGTGACGGCTCGGGAAAGCCTCAAGCTCAGGCTCATCAGGTGGAAGTTAAAAGAACTGGAGGCCCTGGGAAACCCAAATTCAAGAGTTAGCCCCAAGTCAAGCTACAGCCTAAGAAAATGAAGAAGAAGAAGGAGGACATCGTCTGCTTCGTTGGCGGTGAGGCTGGCCATAAGGCCAATCATTGCTGCAACCGGAAGGGCAAGGGTCCATCTCCGGGTCAGCACAAGAGCCGCAAGGCTGAGGTTAATGTCGTGTTGCTAGCACCACTTCGGAGAGTACGTACCTATGGCCTTTATGGCAAGTCCATCTATTGATTGGTGGATCGATACAGGTGCTACTAGACATATATGTGCTGATCGATCTTGTTTTTCTTCATTTCAGGGTGAAGGTGGTGGATCCGTCCTAATGGGCAACGGAGCCGCCGCAATAGTACGTGGGATTGGACAGGTTTGCCTGAAGCTTACATCGGGCAAAACACTCATCCTAAGAGACGTGCTGTACGTGCCTGCGATGATGCGCAATCTCCTTAGCGGGTCAATGTTATGTAGGCAAGGAATAAAGCTTGTGTTTGAGTCAAATAAGGTCATTTTGACCAAGTTTGGTAATTTTGTGGGCAAAGGCTATGATAGCGGAGGCATGTTCCGCTTATCCATTCTAGATTTGAATAATGCAAACATTTATAATGTTTCCCATTGCAATAAAGTTCATGATATTTGGCATTCTCGGTTGTGTCATGTAAATTTTGAAGCCATTACGCGGTTAAATAAGATGAGTTTAATTCCGAGCTATAATTATGAGAAGGGTTCAAAGTGCGAAGTGTGTGTGCAAGCTAAGCAGCCCCGAAAACCTTTTCATAGCGTTGAAGGGCGGAGCACTTCTCCACTTGAACTAATCCACTCTGATCTTTGTGAGATGAATGGAATATTAACTAAAGGTGGCAAAAGATACTTCTTAACTCTCATAGATGATGCGACTAAGTATTGTTATATTTTTCTACTTAAATTGAAAGATGAAGCACTTGAATACTTTAAAATCTACAAAGCTGAAGTTGAAAATCAACTAGAAAAGAAAATTAAACGGTTAAGGTCGGACCGAGGCGGTGAGTACGTCTCACATGAGTTCTCCCAATTCTGTGAAGAAAGTGGAATAATTCACGAAGTTACTCCACCTTACTCACCCCAATCTAATGGAATAGCCGAAAGGAAGAACCGAACTCTTTGTGACTTGGTTAACGCGATGCTTGAGTTCGGTATGTCGGACTATTGGTGGGGTGAGCGGTTCTCACGACTAGTTATGTCTGAATAGGGTTCCACCTGCAATCAGGAGGAAACACCCTATGAAGGATGGAAGGGGAGAAAACCCAACTTATCCTATCTTCGAACGTGGGGATGCCTTGCAAAAGTGCACGTGCCGTTACCGAAGAAAAGGAAGCTTGGTCCTAAGACCGTCGATTGTGTCTTTCTAGGATATGCTATTAATAGCACGGCTTATAGATTTTTAGTGGTCAAATCTGAGGTGAGTGACATCGCTACTAATATAGTGATGGAATCTCGTGATGCAACATTCTTTGAGCATGTGTTTCCTATGAGACCGAATGATGACAGTGGACATATCGGTGAAGATGATCTCTCTATTCTTCCTAGTATGGATAACACCGCTCCAGATTTGGAGTTGAGGAGGAGTAAGAGACAGAGGACCGAGAAGTCACTTGGGGATGACTTTGTCACCTATGTCGTGGATGATGAACCACGAACCCTTTCAGAGGCATACGCATCTCCGGATGTGGATTACTGGAGAGAGGCAGTCCGTAGCGAGATGGATTCCATCATAGCTAACGGAACTTGGGAAATTACAGATCTTCCGCCTGGTTGTAAGCCAGTAGGTTGCAAGTGGATCTTTAAAAGAAAGCGCAGACCTGATGGTACTATTGAAAAGTACAAGGCCCGATTAGTGGCTAAAGGTTTCACGCAAAAAGAAGGTGAAGACTATTTTGATACATACTCTCCTGTGGCCCGTTTACCCACAATTCGAGTGCTTTTAGCGCTAGCTGCTGCATACAAACTCCTAGTACATCAAATGCATGTAAAGACCGCTTTCCTAAACGGAGAGTTGGATGAGGAGATTTATATGCAGCAGCCTGAAGGATTTGTGGTTGAGGGGCAAGAAAGGAAAGTATGTCGATTGATTAAATCTTTGTATGGTCTAAAGCAAGCTCCCAAGCAATGGCATGAGAAATTTGATAGTACATTGACGTCGGTCGGCTTTTGTGTAAATGAAGCCGATAAATGTGTCTACTATCGGTTTAATGGGGGCGAAGGTGTCATTCTGTGTCTTTACGTAGACGACATACTGCTATTTGGGACCAACATAGATGTGATCAATAGCACAAAGTCTTTCCTTTCCCAGAATTTTGATATGAAAGACACAGGTGAAGCGATGTTATCTTAAACATTAAGCTTATGAAGGGTGAGAATGGGATTACTCTTTCGCAATCCCATTATGTGGATAAAGTCCTCACCGATTTGGGTTTAAGGACCAGTAAGCCAGCCTACACCCTATGATCCAAATGCAAAGCTACATAAGAACACCGGACATGGGAAGGATCAACTTAAATATTCTCAGATCATAGGATCCCTGATGTACTTAACTAGTGCAACGAGGCCAGACATCTCATATGCTGTATGCAGATTGAGTCGTTATACGTCCAATCTAGGAGATGATCATTGGATAGCACTAGAAAGAGTACTAAGATACTTGAAGGGAAATCCTAATTTGGGAATACACTATTCTGGTCATCCTGCAGTCTTGGAAGGATTCAGTGATTCTAACTGGATCAGTGACTTGGATGACATGAAGACTACTAGTGGTTATGTATTCACTCTAGCAGGTGGGGCCATGTCATGGAAGTCTTCTAAACAGACTATTATTACACGGTCCACCATGGAGGCTGAATTAGTAGCTCTTGATTCAGCAGCTGTAGAGGCAGAATGGATACGAGAACTCCGTTCTGATCTGCCTGTGCTGGAAAAACCTATTCCAGCCATATTGACCTACTGCGATAACCAAACCGTTCTGGTTAAGGCGAAGAGTAGGAAGGACAATATGAAGTCCTCAAAACATATAAAGCGCCGACTTAAGTCGGTAAGGCATGCCAGAGAGACGGGTGTTATTACTATAGAATACATCCAGTCTGAAAGGAACTTGGCAGATCCTTTCACTAAAGGATTGGCGCGGAAGGTCATCCAAGAAGCATCACAGGGAATGGGGCTTATACCCGTATAAAGGCTCACATTGGTGGTAACCTATCCTAGGAGATCGGAGATCCCGTGAACTAGACTCTAGGACAACAAACTGTGTGAGATTAAAGAGCACATCTAATGGGTCCCATTAGCTGCAGTGCTCTGTTTGTATGGAAGGTTGAGTTTTGACTCTTAATGAACTTTAGGTCCATATGACATATGGAATCGTCCTACAGGATTCCTAGAAGAGTTCACCTACCATATGACATATGGAATCGTCCTACAGGATTCCTAGAAGAGTTCACCTACGTGAGTGAGATCGTGAGGTCGCGATCAAAGAAAGTTAAGGGTATATTTTCTTAAGCACTCATGAGCAAGATACGGGGACATGACCGGAACGTCCCAACCCGAGAGGGAAAGGGCAAGCCGCCCAGCACAGAATGTGATTTGGGTGAAAATTCTCACACCAAGACATTGGATCAAGACGTAGTCCTTTGTCTGTGCAAAGTCGTAGTCCTTATCGCTAGGCTTTGGGTTCAAACCCGCAAGGTACCCATAGTCGAACAACTGTATATTAAACAAGACTTTGGACATCTTTTACCAATTGATAAATTGGTGGGGACTGTTGTATATGAGAGGGGCATTTTGGGAATTTCCCAATTGGTTTATGCCACCGGTTGGAATATAGGGCGGGGCCCACCTGTCGGTCACTTGCACAAGAGATAAGGGGGAGGAGACAGAGTCTCCTCCCTGCGGTGCGTGGTGTGCGGCGCTGGGGCTTCTCGTGTGGCGGTTGGACTTCTCCCGTGCGATGGCTTTTGATTTCCTCCTCAGATCCGGTTTTCCGGGTGCGGCGTGGGAGGATGGAGAGCGGGGAGGCGGGGCAGGCCCGGGTTCTTCGGAGCCGGCCGCTCATGCCACCCCGAAGCCCTCCCATGCCTCTGCTTCTTAAAAAAGGGGGTCGGCCGCACGGTGAGGAACTCTCAGTTTTTCCAATCCCGGTTGCTCTTCTTGATTGATTCTTCTTCTTGTTCTTCAGTGGCTGGGTTTTTGGTCTTTGGGCCGACCTTGCTTGAGGACCTGGTTTCGGTTTCCCATGAAAACCCTAACTGGGTTATTGGGGAACTCGGGACCTTGGCTTTACCGGAGGAAAGAGGAGAGGACGGCGAATCCCTGCGGTGTTTGGGGCACTCTCGGCCAGAGTTCTCCTTTAGGCTTGTGCGGCATCTCTGAACCTCGACTTCACCTCTGGTTTTCGGCTGAGAAGTGAAGAGCGGCATTGTATCTCCGTGAATCATCTACTCGCGCGTGATAGTGGGTTGATAGATTTTCTGGGTGAGCGATTCATCGTGCCTTGCCGCACTGATTGGTTTTCTCCTACAGACTTTCGGCTCCTGGACAGTTTTGAATACTGTCTGTACTGTGAGTATATTCGGTTCTTTGTCATTTACAGCAGTATATCTTGATCTGCAATTTTAATCAAGTGATTGAAGGCTGCTGTGAATGTTTGTGGGATTTAATGTTGGCTCTGTGATGATAATATCGAAATCTGAAATTAATCTGATTAATTGAACTAGGATTGAGCTCATTTGATTGATCTACTGTCAAGTCTGTTGATTAGTTCATTTCGGCTGATAAGATTAGTTTACATATCCTTGATGTTTCTGTGATGCAGTAGGAGAATCTAGTCCTGTTTAGAGCAGATTACTAAGTTTTTCTGTTGATCTGTGATATCTGATAGATTCTATAATTGTCCTTGGGACACTGCATGTCATTTCTTCAATTGTAAACTTATAAACCGAAAGTTAGTAATTGCTGCTTGCTGTTAAATCACAGTTTGACACAGTAGATATCTTTTGTGAGCTCAATTTCTAGTCTCTAATAGTCAGATTAGTCGTGATGATTGTAGATATTAGCATGAGAAGGCCAAAATCTCTGATTTTGTGCAACCCTGTTCTGAGAGCAATAATGAAACAATTAATTTGTTATATGCTGGAATTAGTTGTTTTATTACTGCTAGCACTGTTTCACATGATATTTTCAGCTGCTTTGAAGTTATATTCATTGAATATATATGTAAAGATGAATAGCAAGATAGAATTTCATGTTTATATACAATTTATGCTATTCTTCTTAAGCTGGAAATACATTGTTTATATGCTAATTATTGCTGGAATTAAATTTTCAATTATGCTTATACCGCAATATTTACAACACCTTCTCCCCCCACCGCTACCCACCACCCCCTCCCCCGCGGCCGCGCCTGCCAGCCCGCGCACCGGCCGCGAGATCCTCTCCACCGCCAGCTGGGCCACCCTTCCCGCAGGCCGTTCGACCAGCACCACAGCTCTCCCCCATGGAGGGCCCTTCGACCCTATCGGCCTGGCGCGCTACTCACAGGGGCGTTCCAAGAGGGCGATCCCTTAGGGTGTGTTTGGTTGGATGGATGAGGTGGGATGGGATGGGATAGTTCCATAAAAAAAGTGGAACCACATTGTCCAGCATCTAAGAAGAATATTCTCTAAATTTGCACAGGCTCATCCCACTTTGGATCATTCCATCCCACCCCCATCCCTCCAACCAAACACAGAGATAGGCTTGGTCAAAGGAACCATCCCATCCTATCCCACCCCATCCCTCTAACCAAACACATTCTAAATTCACCGCCGACGCGGTAATCTGGTTGGCCGATTTTTTATTAATAGTAAATAATAAATGCAAAATCACAAATGTGGGAAAGTTGGAGCCATTTTTACCGAAGTAGGAAGGGCGCTACTTTCAAGAGCGTCCGAACTCGGACGCATTTCCAAACCACATTGGACGTTGATACATAGCACGCTCATTTCTGGACGCTCTGACGGGCAGCGTGCACTGACTCGTTAAAATTTCTGCACCAGCGAAATTTAGGACTTAAAACAGTTCATATCTCTTTCTGTAGTTGCAGTGTGTCTTGATCGAGGTACAAATCCTGTGTGTTTCTAATACTTAGAGGGGACAACTATCTGTTTTTTTTACAATATGCTTCTAGAATTTATTTGTTTGTAAACTAAATTTTATGTGTTTCTAATGCTTCGGGGAGGGGGATATGCGCTGCGCACCATTACTTGTATTGAGTTAAGATCTGATGTATATGTAGTCTTTTGTAAATAATAGTACCATATGTATTAACTGACCTTTAGTGGAGCTCAGACTGGAACAGACATGTAAATTAACAAGAATATTTGTGGATTTTACAAAGCTCCACATACTCTTCAAGTGGAGGCCAACCTGAACCAAGCACAAAGACTGTACAAAAGCTTAGGGAAAAAACAAAAGGAAAGTTGAATTTCAGAACTCTCATGCCCCATTCACAAGAAGGAATTCCATGTACCATAAACAGCTTTGCCACTTCACAGCTCAATTTTATTCAACATAGAACTGACATATAACTCTAAGTTGGGAGATAAACCCAGCATTAACTGAACATTGCAGTGATAGTCTGAATTCGCACAAGTTTTATAACATAGAGCTCTTTCAGCTCTCGATGCACAAGTTTTATAACATAGAGCTCTTTCAGCTCTCGATGCACAAGTTTTATAACATAAAGCTCTTTCAGCTCTCGATGCACAAGTTTTATAACATAGATCTCTTTCAGATCTCAACAGCTGCATAAACCAAAGTGCTTTGCCGTTCTCATAGGCAACCATCCTTGCTGAGTATGTCCTGCAATGTTGGCTCCAAGTTGATGCTCCTCAAATTACCCTAGCATGTCCTTAATGTGTACATTTGATTTTCCCTTGCAGTATTTTGATTTCAGTCCCTGCATTGGCCAAAAAATAATGAGACAAACCACCATGTGTCCAAGTTTAATCATGAAGACTAGGATGATTTGTCATATAGCAAACTGGCCTGTGTAAGGAAAAATACAAGTTTCTAACCAAATCTTCTAGATGCAATCATTCAACTTTTGTACTAGCTGCAATCAACTAACTAAACTACTCTAATAAAATATACCATGCTTGAAAATAATCAGTGGCTCCTGTATTTTTGAGCTGCAACAAACTAACTGCTCTACTATCCAAGTAATGGTTTCCCTATTCTGAATTCGATTTCAGAACTCAGAATTTGTATACACGGAAAAATTGTAAACTAGCACATAAGTAACAACAATATACAAAATCTAACAGGGACTTCTTATTGCAAATCAATATGAAATCCTAAAGCCCCAAATTGGACTTCATAGCATCTATCGGCAACGGCTCTATCAGCCTTATTGTGGATTAGTAGCTCGTTTCTGCTGAACAAAAGCAAGACGCATCATACCAGTACCATATGAATGAAGTTATTTTTTTGAACCATAAATACAGCAGGGGAGGCCCCCACTGTAGATGAATGAAGTTATTATAGGGCCTGTTTGATATGGCTACGGCTTTTGGCTGAAATTTTTGAATTTTAGCTGTTTGCGACAAAGATTAGGAGAGAGAGATACTCGCTTGTGATTTTGGTTGATACAGATATTGGGTTTTTAATGTGTACTACAATTAACTTGTAGATCCCGTCTTAAGAAATACTCCGTTTGAAAGTTACGTACTGTAGTAAAAGCTAAAAGCTGCTTTTAGAAGCCGTAAAGAACCGCCCCTATATATAACCACCTGTGTCGGCTATGTTACACTGGAGGTATGAAGGCAGCCCATTTTGGCATGGAGTAGGAGGCGGTAGCTAAGAGCAGGTGCCCTGCCTCGCCGTTGCCATTGGGTTCTCTAGCTAGCACCAGGTTTTCGACCCTCTTTGTGTTCAGTTCATGTTGGGGATGGGCGACAAGATGCTCGAGTAGCCGATGGGCCATGGTGGGCCTCCATGGGTGGATACAAATTTCTTCTGTGTCCAAACATGGATGTGATCCGTTTCAATGTCCAACCATGGACGCCATCCTTTTCAATGTCTTTCCTAGATTTGTAAAACTTTGCTCACCTTTCAGGCTTTCACATATTTGTGATTGTGTATTGATTGTTTACTGTTAATAAAAAATTTGGTCTGATTTGTGTCTTTTGTGTATCCCTAACTCTAACCGAACCTCCCCTTTGCAGATACTCATGATGCACCTCATCAGCCAGAGGGCCGCAGCTCAGTCTTTCAACAGACAAGTCCAGGAGATGAAGGTTATTGTAGCCACACTTGTCGCTGCTGTGATTATCGTTATTGCCGGAATTAGGGATTACCCCGTTGCTTATCTGATACTGATATTGTATGGCTGATGATCATAGGAAAAATTACATCACTTCATCAAGTAACACTACCTTTGTGTTTGAGGGCATTGCTTTTTCGATAACCTCCACAACTCCAGATTAATTACTGTTTTGTTAAATATAGATATAGTCATATTATCCATTGTAAGAATTGGATAATTACTAGGGTAAGAATTTCTGCAATGCTTGCTTTATAGATTCTAGATATCCCAACCAATTCTTCTATTGACATTGTCAGTTTGTTACTGTCAAATGAGCAAGTTCTGCAGCTTGTTCCGACTCTGTTTCCAATGGTGCCACTGAGCAGTGGGGAAAAAGTTGCCGATTTATTGAGAAGAACTGAAGGTTGGTGTGAGGAAGGAGATTGATGGTTGTGGTTTATGAGGTGTGGAACAGGGGTAGGGGTGAGAGTGATTGGAGAGGAACATGATATAAGAGTGAGATTAGAGATGCGGCAGCCTAAGTGATATGTGGGATGAGAATATATCTAGGGTTAAGTTCTTATTCTTTACCCTCCAGGCATATGAATGAAAAGGATGTGGCCCCACATTTAATAGAGACAAATTCATATAGTATAGACATAAATATTATATATTCTTGATTCCGTGAGGACCCGCAGGTACGCTAGAACAGGGTTGACATAGCATTCCCTTGTCACTACCACCCAACTTGGGTTTAGTTTGTCGTCAACAGCTCCACAACCTTACTAGGCTTCATTTGGATGGCTAGGAATGGTGGGATTTGAACCCAAGGATCGAAAAACCGGAACTGGGGCAAATCCCGGCCACCGGGCGGTACCGGTAACCGGCCGGTTACCAGAAATCTCGGATAAAAACCGGATGAATTTTGTCAAATGAAAATTTTGTGCGGGGCGGGAGGGGACCGGTAACCGGTCGGTTACCGGAAATACCGGTGGAAAACCGGTGGAATGAAGTATGAAGACTGAAAAATGGCTGCTGCAATCTGCTGCTTGGCTGCTGCTCTGCTGCTTGCTGTTGCTGCTCTGCGGCTTGCTGCTGCTGCTTGCTTTCATATTTCGGCCGGTTTTATAAATCCCGGAGGGAGCCGGGTTTTCCGGTTACCGGCCACCGGTAACCACAGGTAAACTGAACCCTGTTTGAACCAATCCACATGGATTATATCCTACCCATTCTGAACCCATTCAAATGAGGCTTTGGGGGCTAATTGCCTGCATGTAGAACGGTCGAATTGCCATTTCAAGCTGGGATTAGGGGTGCAAACGGGTCGGGTTTTTCCCGACCGATCCGGTACCGAATCCTGTTGGTAGCGAATTTGGTAAACTGGGTTGGTATCCGGTCAGATTCGGTTTCGGATACGGATACGTGTATACGGATTTGGTAGCGGATTCGGAATCGTTAATATCCGACCGTATAGCTTCGGTATTCGGTAGATCGGATATTATCCGAATAGGATCCGATTAAGTATCCGAACAAAATGCTCCCAGTCTCCCGAAGTCCCGAGTCTCCCGCTCGCGCCTCGCGAAAATATCAGAGTCACAGTCACGCGCCGCGCTTGCCGCTTAGGGGTCCACGCGAAATCCCAAAATCGTCCCCAGCAACGCACCGCGCCTGGCGCCTGCGGCCTGCCTCGCGCACCAGAGGGCAGAGGAACCACCCAGGGGCATTCCCACAATCCCACGCGAATCGACAACACGGCCACGGGAGCCTCTTCCTTGCGCTAGGGCAGCCATAGAGGGAGTCGTCGTTCCCCGGCCGACGGCGAGCGAGCGAGGAGAGCGGTGACCGGGCGACCTCGGCGACGAGGGGAAGGCAAGGAGGACCGCGAGGGTGCCCGTCCGACGGCACCAGCGAGGGGAATGTGTGGAGAATCGCGAGGGGAAGGCTTTGAGGGGCGAGACCGGTGGCCGGGCGATCGCGGCGATGAGGCTTCGACGGAGGCGGCCGACGGCGGCGGCGACGGATCCCTGTTTCCTCGAAGGAATCCTCTGGTCTTATTCCTCTCCTCAACTTTGGTCTCTTCCCGCCCAAAATCGACAAGATGAACCCAAACCGGTTGGATCTGATGATAGCCGTTGGTAGATCCGGTCGATTTATGGTTATTCCCCATCATTGTTCATTTATAGGCTTCTTGCTGAACATTGATGTTCATGAAACACTGCTACTAGATGTATATTTGATAGATGTTGGTAGATCTTTGATAGTTTGGTCACTCCCCATTCATACTTGCTGTTCATGGTTACTAGTTTCTTGAGGCTGCACACTTGATGTGAAATACTTCCTGTTCATGGCTACTCCCCAAGTCCCCATTCGTAATTGTTACTGTGAAACATTCGCCGTTCATGGTTATTCCTCATTCATAATTGTTGCTCTATATTTTCTGGTTTGCTATTTCATTTTGCTTCTCAATTAGTACATGATCGCACTAGGAGAAAGATGATGATTGCTGCATCTGTGGACTGTGGCTGCTTCTTTGTTAACTACCTTGTGTGATGTTTGGGTTAGAATTCCCTCCAGTGAGTACAAGTTGTTTTGCTGAAGCTTCATTCCAAAAATTGTTCACTTAACTTCACACATCATAGAATTCTACCACCATTTAATGTTATCTTATTTGGTAAGTTAGTTTACCACCAACATCATCACTGAACTATACATTGTGGTCCTATGTATCTTTTCATTCTAGAATGATAGCCTTCCTGATACAAAGATGTATGTGTTGCACTGTTGTAATATTTGCGGTATATGTGAGCCTTCCTCTCTCTTTTATGTGAGCTATACTTTGATCTATATGGAGTGGCCGTTATTTTATTATGTGACTAGTGACCATGTATGCATCTTGATTAGCTCTTCTCTATTGTGATTTGCAGCATATCTGCAGTTGTGAATTGTGATGGCATCTGGAAGTGCAAGTGTAAGTGATAATGTGGGTGTAGTTGCATCTCGTGAAGTGCCAACTGAATGTCAAGACGCACTGCCTATTGGAAGTGGCACGCAAGAGAATGTAGTACAACATGAGGATGTTGAGCCTAGTGCAAAGAGGCAAAAGAAGAGTACATCAGCTGTTTGGGATGAGTACACTAGGAGTACAAAGACGGTTGAAGAGAATGGGAAGAATGTTGTTCAACATTGGGCACAATGCAACCATTGCAAGTACAGTGCAAGATGTGAGACTATAAATGGTACAACATGTTTTTGGAATCATTTGAAGAAAAAACATAACATCCGTCCAGGCCAGCAGCAACTCAAAGTAGAAAAAAATCGTGAAAACAATATCACTGTCATTGAACCGTACAGGTATGAACAAGAAGCTAGCTTGAGAAAATTTTATTTGGCGATAATCATGCATGAGTACCCTTTCAATATTGTTGAGCATGAATATTTTGTTGACTTCATCAAATCCCTACGCCCTAATTTTCCAATCAAGAGCCGCACCACTGTTAGGAAAGAGCTAATGGACCTCTTTTTAGAAGAAAAGAAGAAATTGTATGAGTATTTTAAAACAGTTGAGTGTCGCTTTAGCACAACTATGGACATGTGGACATCAAATCAGAATAAAGGATATATGTGTGTCACTGTGCATTGGATTGATGATGATTGGCAAATTCAGAAAAGAATTATCAAATTCATGCATGTAGAAGGACGACATACCGGTGTTAAATTGTCTAAAGAATTTACTAATTGTGTCATGAGATGGTATATTGAAAAGAAAATATTTTCTTTATCTTTGGAAAATGCATCTGCAAATGAAGTCTGTGTTAAAGATGTCATTGCTGAGCTCAGGAAGTAAAGTCCATTAGTGTGTGATGGTTTATTTTTCCATGTGAGATGTGCCAATCATATTCTGAATCTTGTTGCTAGAGATGGCTTGCAAGAAATTGCATCTACAATTCAGAATATTAGATCATTTATATTAGCAGTCAAATGCTCTCCATTGCAGTGGGAGGAATTCCAGAAGTGTGCAACAGAATGTGGGTTAAAAACAACGATGGGTCTCTCTTTGGATGTTGCTACAAGGTGGAATTCCACATATACCATGTTGAGGGATGCATTGTATTATAGGAGTGTTTTTGAGAGGCTTTTGTGCTTGGAACACCGTAGGTATGAGAATATTGCTCCTTCCAGTTATGAATGGGATAAAGCTCTAACACTTTGCAAATGCTTGAAGAAATTCTATGATGTTACTGAGCTATTCTCTGGTACTTTATATCCAACTGCAAATTTGTTTTACCAAAGTTTTTGTGATATTAAAATGTTGATATCTGAGTGGTGTGCTAGCACTGATACTACTATTAAAGACATGGCACAATCTATGAGTGGTAAGTTCGAAAAGTACTGGAAGAAGTCTAATATTGCCCTAGCTGTGGCAAGCTTTCTTGATCCTAGGTTTAAGAAAAGAATAGTGGAATATTACATGAAAAAGTTTTATGGTGAGCTATTGTATAAAGTTGAACTTGAAAAATTCATGAATGTTGTGAAGCAAATTTATGAAGCATATGTTTCTATTGCATCTACTGTCCTAAAGAGTACTACTACACCTGCTCCTAATGAAGAACCAGAAGATCTCTTTATGGACAATGAAAATGAGGAACTTCATAATTTCTTATATGACACTCAAGATGGAACTAGTCAAGATGAGCCAAATGACTTGGAAAAATACATGGCAGAGCAACCACTAAAGCTTTCAAAATCTAGCAATCATAAATTTGATATTTTATCATGGTGGAAGAATCAGGAACATGAATATCCTATTCTCTCGAAAGTTGCTCGTGATGTGTTGGCTATTCAAGTGTCAACGATTGCTTTAAATCGCTTTGATCTTTGGTGGTCGGGTCATTGATCCATTTCGCAGTCGCCTCGAGCCTGAGATGGTAGAAGCATTGATCTGTAGCAAAGATTGGATAGCTGCATCTAGAAAAGGTGATAATTTTAATAGTTTGTTATCTTTTAGTTTGAAAAAAGTTGTGTTTTTTTAATGTACCTTTCATTACGTTTTTCCGATTCTAAGAATAAGGTTGCATCTATCACTTCTGATCTGGAGGTTGTTGAGACACTTGTTACTAATATGTTGATTCAGGTATTGCACTCTTCTTTTTGTAAATGTTTTTCATCTTTTTTCGTTACAAAGTTGCTTCTAACTTAGTTTGACATATTAATTGGTGAATTGTAGGAAGAAGAAATAGCTAGTGATGATGAGCCATAGAGCATGAAGGCACTTTGAGCATTCAGTTGTTGTCTACTTGAGGCTATAAGCCTATACTATTGTTATTTTGTGTTTCTATTATGGCAAGATAAACTTATGTTATGTATGGTACTCCGTACTCGTAATCTCGTATGTTTCTATTGTGGCTTGTATGAATTTAGCACTTATGTATAATTTGTGTTCCTATTGTTCTCACTACTTCCTTTTATTTTTCGTTTTGCTGAACCTTTGTTTTTATTCATGTTTTATGTAGTGTACTTTTAGAACGATACTTGCTTCAGCTTTGCCAATCCTACGGTTCACTGATATGCTAGAAAATACAGCAAAAAGTTTAGTATGGAGTTTGTATGATATAACATGACATGAGTTGTGGTATCTTCTCCCTAGCGCAAAATTGTAGCTTTTGGAACTGTAATCATCGGTATTATCCGTTTATATTATCCGTTTCCGAGCCGAATCCGTTATATATCCGTCCCGACGATACCGTATTCGAAACTCCGAATATTCCGAATTCGTATTCGTATCTGGTCTTACCGTATCCGACTCCGAATCCGGGAAAAAAATATGGGTTAGGATACGGTTTAAGCAATATCCGTCCGAATCCGATCCGTTTGCACCCCTAGCTCGGATCCCATCACCACCCCTCCATCCGTCACAACGACAGCAAATGTTTGGTATTGCAGATACATAGATGCAGACTGCAGAGCAAGTATATCTGTATTCTTGTTTGTGTTTTCCCCACAGGTCAATTAAATGTAGCTACCAATTAAAATTTTCTTTGGCAAATCGGGTCCCTCTTTGCAATGATATATTTTGTTTTGTTTTCCACTTTACCCCAAAAATATCTTTGTCCCATTGATAAAAGAAAGGATACTGTTGGAGGCAGAATTGTCACTTCTTGAGATATGGAAAGGTGTTTATTCTGTTAGTGTACTTCATAGTACCAAAATATAAAGTTGTTTATTTTCTGTCAGGTGTACTTCATAGTACCAAAATATTGAATTAATTCTTGAGTTTATCCTTAAGATTTGAATAGAATGCATCTCGACATTTCAGATTGGTCATTGTTGCATTTGAAGAAGTGTCATTTATTTGTGATTCAACAAGTTTTCATTGGCAATTTACAATTTGAGACGTGTTATGTTTCTCGTCTTTTTTGGGCATGTTTCTTGCCTTTGTTAAGTGGCCCTCTGTTTTTCTTTTGATTCCTCTAGGGAAAATGGCCATCCTGAGAAGGTAAAAGAGGCAGATAGAAAGGTCATGGTTGCCAATTGTCCAGATAAGGGAGGGAGCCATTACGTTGCTTCGAAGATCAATGAGGCCAAAGATGTTTTGCTAGGGAAGACGAAAGGAGGTGGATCAGTGTTTTGATTATATAATACAAAATATGCTCTTCCAATGAAAGGATAAATTTTTCCAACTCCAGTCTCAGAACTTAGAAGGTAGACTAAAATCTTTATGTGTTACCAACAAGGTTATTAAGGTATAAAGTCGAGTCGAATCGCCAAGAGGGTAACTAGTCGACCGACTAGTCTCGACTAGTCCCCAGAGTCAGGCCCAATGGTGAAGAACAGAGCAGGGGAGGAAGTCCAATGGAGAAGAGCAGAGCCGAGGGAGAGGGGAAGGGGGAAGTAGAGAAGAGGGAGGAAGGAGAGGGGAGGGGGGAGGCTGCACTGACCAGAGCACAGCGACGGCGTCCACTGGAGAAGGAGGCGGTGGCAACCACTGGAGAAGGAGGTAGCAATGGCCAGGAGAAGACGGCACGGTGGCGGCCACGGGAGAAGGAGATGACGATCACTGATGAAGATGGCGGTGGCCACAGGAGGAGGCGGTGGTTGGCTACTGCTACTGCTTCGCTCGTGTGTGACTCAATCTTCACTGGTACTCTCAGGCCGAGCCTCTCCATCAGGCCGAGACGAGGCGTATGGGCCGACGGACTGGGAGTAGGGGGCCTGGTAGGGGTTGGGGTCGTAGTAGCACGAGGGCTCCTTGACGGCCACGCGGATGTCGAGGTGGTCGTGGGGGTAGCCCGATGGGCGCTTGAGGCTGAGGTTGCGGGCGGCTCGTCCACCGACGCTTGCGTCGTCTATGATGTCGCGGAGCGGGAGGCGGGCAGAGCCTACAAGCAGCTTGACGCCATCGGCGGCATTGGCGTGGATGACTTCGATGTAGAGGATGGTGTCGTCGCACGGGAGGAGAGGATGGCAGATGGCGACAGACTCTATGCTCCTTGTTCTGGCATGGCGAGAGGGAGTCGAAACTCGGACAGGCTCGCACAGGACGAGACTCCGAGAGGATGACGATTTGATCTAGGGTTACTCCATTTTCTCGGGCGGCCAATGCAGTCTTTACTCACAGGTAACTCTTGGGCCGAGCCTCTCCTAGTGGGCTGTAGGCCTCAAACTGAAACTAAATTAATAGACCTCCTAGTCGGGCGGCTAGACTAGCCCGGCTAGTCATGGCTGGTCGCCGACTAGTCGTTCCAGTCGAGTCGGCCTCTCTAGTCGTCCGCCGTGTACTGACTGGACGACTAGTCATAGATTAGTCATCGATTAATCGACGACTTAATAATAGTGGTTACCAAAATTCATGGACAAAGAATGTTAGACCTTTTTAGAGCAGGTCTGTTCACTGTTTGACGCTTCAATACCCAGCTGTGTGGCCCCCTGGTTATGGAATAACTGATATACATGAAGATGGCATTATTTGTGTTCTGCACACAAGATCTTTCTTCCATCTGTTCCATTGTGATAGCTATAGTGTGACATGCTTGTTCTGCGGCTAACAATATCATTTCATGGAGTCCTCTTTTTCACTCTTCGTTAGACTTTGCCTCTGTCGAGTCTCCTGTTCTTCGATTTTTGGAGCTTACCTTGGCATATCAAGATGCCACAGCATTATCTGGGACTCAAGCAGTTACAAGGGAACAGGGATGGCCTTCTGCTTGTCTTCATCATTTATCATACAAAGTGGATGAGGTCCTGAAGTCTCACCAAAACCTTGATCAGGTGAATTATCAAGTTCTGGTCTCAATGTTGTGGATACATCATTGTCGCGGGACTCAAAAAGTGACAAACCTGAGTTGCCCCTGTTGGTTACTCCTGTGGATGATGCAACCTTTCTGAATCCCATGGCATTGGGAGCTCTTGAGCCAAGTCCAGATGTTTATGTCGGGAGGTCTAGAGCTTGAGTTTTCGTTGCTTGCCCTGGTATCCAGTGACCAGTGCAGCCATCGCCCACGTCGAATTTGTGCTCTGAAGAAATTCTTATGGGCACTGAGGCGTTGACAGGTGAGCTATTACTAAGTTATGATCAGATGGTCCACCAACCGTTCGGTTCCATAAACCAAACACTTGCGTAAATACACACACGCCCACATCAAATTTGTGGTTTCCTCGACGTATCCCGTGTTGTCCGCGCAAACCGTGGTCTCTCTTGCTCAACCCAACCACCGATTAGCCCAACAACGGGAGGAGTTTGGGTCATCTTCTTTCAGGTAATGCAGATATGCAAGAATGCCACAGCAGAGATTGGTTTTCAGGATTTTGCCTTCTAGTTCATGGAAATAGTCCACACCTTCTCCGTATTCTCGCCGTTGTCTTTTTTTTTTTTTAAAAAAAAAGAAAATCGAGAAGTCCGTAATACGCCAGTACTAAGGTTCTGAGTATAAACTAGGAGAGGTACTGACCACTGAAAATATTTTGAATCGAATAACTTGTCATCGAAAGCCCAACAGAAGCGGTCGCATTCGTCGAAGTCGATTAAAAAGAGAAAAAACAGGCAGTGCCAACTTTCACGGACGCGGTCGGAATCTTTGTGAGATTAAAGTACATGGAGAGCTCGAAGAAGCAAATCTCGTACCCTTGCCTTTTTAATTACTTCCAGATCCCAGTGCCCAGTCTGATCAAGATGTATGGATGGAGATTAAGGCCCGTTTAGTTTGGACAGAAATGCTATGGCTTATAGCTAAAATTATACTGTAGCAGTTGAAATTTTACTGTAGTTAAAAGTAGCTTATTTGGCGTAATTAAATTTTAAAAAATTTAAAAATAGAAAAATATGCTAGCTCATCACGGACAACATAAACGGATACGGGAAAAAAGAATCGGCAAAAAAGCTAAAAAAAACCAAAAATTTAGAAAAAGACAAAATTTATGAATAGTGAAAAATAATAAGTCAGAAGCTGAAACCGAAACGAAGTCGACATGTATCACTGAGTCTAAATAATTTGAGGCACTGAGAAGGCGCCTTGTGTACATCCGCAAATGTTACTTTGCTTGACAGCACAATTATCGGTAAGCGCTCCATTTCGGCAGCGGGAATCTTTACATTCCCTTTTACTGATAGCAGGGAGTGATAGTAGAAATTAAATTTGATTGTTTTTTTAGTAAAGATATAATAGACTTTTCTCTATAATTATTTATAGGGATATTATAGACTTTCTCTGTAATTGTCTGTCCACACAGTTTATTTCAAACTTAGTTGGGTAATTACAATTTTACCCTCGTGAGATTTGTATCGGTGCTATACCAGAGGAAAGTATGGCTTAATAGTTTATGTCGATTACATAAACGAATGCATTGAGTCTGTGACGCAAGAGGTAAAGTGATTAATTTATGGGCAGGGGTAGGAAGATCGACCAGAAAGATGCTGGGTTGCCACGTGGTCGATTTGGTGCGATCAAGCACGTTAAAAAAATCTCTGGGGTGCATGTGCGTGCCTGAACCCCTATGCATGGTTGGAGATCAGCCCTTCTGCCCTTAGCTCAAGATCAGCATTTTAGCAACCGCTTAGCCGAGCCTCCGAGACATTTACGGTGATTTCTTTTAGATTGATAACTTTTATTTTATGGTTTAAATATTTGAATTCTAACTGTTCGTGAGAGGCAGTACGCAGAGGAAAATAGCTATATATGATTTTAACCTATACAGTTGAACTCAGTATATTTTTTACTACAATTTTTCTATTGATCATGTCTTAAAAAAATACACCATTTAAAAACTAGTTACTGTAAACAGTGCAAATATAAGCCAACTTTAAACTCAAAAAACCCAGCCTTAGTTTACCAGAGTTTTTAAGGTCGAGCAAACTAAGGAACCCAACTGCTGGTTCAAAAAGACACGAAGGATGGCATAGCTGATGAATCAATCGTGCCAAGCTTTCGCCAGATCCTAGGTCGAAGTTGACGGTGTCAGAATGGGTGGTACGGATTAATCGGAGCGAATACAAATAAATATCGTTCATCCTATATTTTATTCTATAAATTCTTTTAAGTCAAAGTCAGATACAAATAATTCTAAATACTCATTTCTCCATTTTGTATTCAATCCATAAGTCTTTGGATGGTTGGTCAGACAGAAATTTTTCGCTTTTTTGCACCCCTATATACGACGTTAGATAGTAGAGTACAATTAGAGCAAACATTGAGACTAATCGACGATATGTCAAAGGAAGAGTACTCAGTATTTTTTACCTGTTTAGATGTGGTAATCCACCTATATGTTATCTTGTTCCTAAGTGAACTTATAACAGACTTCCTCGTATCACTTAACATACGGATATATACGGACGTATATCACTCATTCTATTTTTTTCTTAAAGTCGGGGTCGAACACGGATAGTGTCGGATATCCATTTACCCTTTTCGTATTCGCTCCACAAACTTTTAGTCGGTCGGACAGATAAAAATTATTTGTTTCTTTTGCATCCCTAATAGATGATGATGTGTGTCACCATCTGCACCGTCGCAACCTGGACCACAATGGACAACTGCATCCATAACATTAACAATGTGATCGTATCTTTCTTTTTTATACTCATATGATTGTATTCTGTAGATCACATGCCAATTGCCGTTTGCCAACTACACCCCTTTGGTACAATTCTATTTCCTACCGTCGCAACCTGGACCGCAATCGACAACTGCATCCATAACATTAATAATGTGATGGTATCTTTCTTTTTTATATTCATATAATTGTATTCTGTAGATCACATGCTAATTGCCGTTTGCCAACTACACTCCTTTGGCCCAATTCTATTTCCTATTGTGTTCGAAGTGCACATCTGAGCTAATCCTCTTTTTTTTTTTCGAAAATCATCATCTGTGTAACACCCCCATTTCTGAGAGTATCATGAAATCATCGCAGTTGCCCAGGACTGTTCAACTGCGAGTACATCCATCGAATGTATAACATTGCCAACACAAGCTTAGGAGCAAAAGCGAACTTTGTTACAATATAAAGGCTAAAGCCAAGTATTACAAAGAGCCAACGCCTTTACTTATTACAACAAAAGATGCCACAGCACGCTGAGTGGAGAACGACCCTAATTCCACGCTTCATCAACCTCGCATGCAGAATCATCTCTTCGTCTTCTCGCCTTCTCAAAATTAAGTGTTTCTGTTTATGTTTTTAGCAAGCATGAGTACTACCACTTGTACTCAACAAGTCACACGGAGCTTAATAATAATTTCATGCATGGTATATCAAGTAAAAGGGGAAATAAGTTTATTATTTTATGTGGATGCAGTTTTAGTTGGAACCATTTGAAAACCTTTAGAATGTACTTCATTAAAGTAAAGGGGGGGGGGTTTCAAGCTTGATTATCATTACTCAATATTACCAAACCGTTCCAAAACTACTTATGCCTTGATACTGGATTCACCCACTAAACACAGCTTCGTTTACCGGAAGCATGGCGTATTCGAATACCATTTGTCATGACTTTGTAAAGCTGCCCTGCTTTACCCACAAGATCCCTTAAATCCGGCCAGAGAGTTAAGACAACAAGGATGTTCACTGCTCAATTCTTTGTGTAGACTCCGCCCAGTAGGTGTTTAATCTCAATAAGCTCGGATGACCCCACGGATCTCGTCCGACTCATCGCAGCCCTACAATTGTATGGTTAACCACCTCCCATACGAACTCACCCTCTGTCTCCCCCTTTCCAGTTGCAGAGGTTCAATTGAAGTTGAGCAGCTACTAAGCCAGGTTTGACTGAGTCAAGTTTGCCCACGTCAACGCTTGTGGTTGGGCGGTTACTATGTCCGTTACTTAGCATAAGGGTCTAGTCCTTACATTTTTAACTGAGGTATCATCCACGCACGAACCCAAATTCAGTACACACTGTACTGCCACCAATCCACAACCAGCCTCCACCCTAGGATAAGGTCCTCGGATCCATCTCTGCGATCCTCATTTATCCTATTCCCAACTTTCCAAAATTCTAGACCAATACCAAATCTTAACAGTATAAAGATTCAATGTGGTCCTAAACTACCATGTCATTAATAATCTTATATTTTATGTTACTAGATCTTGTCAAGGTGAATGTGGCCATCAAGTTAAACTGGGCTTTTCGGGTGGTAGGACATAACTAGTATCATGTCATTCTAAGCATTGATTGTACATAAAATAACAGTGCGCAAATAACATAATGAAAATACAGTAAATAAATAACTTAGGGAATGTAGGATCAACATGTTCAAAAATATGTGTGACTTGCCTTGCGGATTTTCGATTTCGATTATTTCGTATTCTTCAGTGGGCTGGGTCTGGACTTGAGCTTTTCCCTCCTGCTCTTGTGAAATCTCGACTTCAGAAACTAACGCAAAACACATAAAATAAAATTAATTCCATGCCCGAAGGATTGAGCTAGGAATAAAAGAGGAAAAGAAAATCCGAAAAACTCCATTAAATTGGGATTTTGGGCTAATAGGAGGGCTATATGGGGAAATGGGCCTAGGATTTGGGTTGGCGGGCTCGAAACGGATCTGGGGAGTATAAATATGCATTTTTGGGTTTTGGGCTAGCACTGTTCCTCGGGCTCGGTACTGTTCCTCGGGCTCGGGCGAGCTGACTCAGTCGAACCACGTTGGTCGGGCTCGAATCCGACGCAACGGGCGCGGGCGAGGGGTTCTGGCTGAGACGCGCCGAAGTGGCTCGGATCGGACACGTCGGACGCGGGCGGGCGGCGCGATCGGCGCGCTGGCGCGCGGAGTGCGAGGCGGCACGCGGTCGGGCACGGTTGGCTGTCTTGGCCCAGCGAAGTCGGGACGGCGAGGTCGGATGAACAGTGCCCAGGGGCACTGTTCTTCTTCTTCCTCGCGTTCCCGCGCGCGCAGAGGAGCAGGGGAAACGGCGGCGAGTGGCGGCGGAGCTCCAGAGTTTTGCGACGCAAATGGAGGGCACGGGCGGGTTCATGGGAGTGAGGGGGTCTCATTTTTGGCGGTTGGGGGTCCGGCGGAGGCGGCGTTCGCCGGCGGCGAGCTCCTCCCTTTTTGCGGAAATTTTGAAGTTGTGGGCGAGTGGGGGCTTCTTATAGCAATCGGGCTGGTCCTAGGGCATCAGTGGGTATTGGGTAGGCTCGGGAAGGGGTTGGCCGAAGCTTGGGCGGCCCGGTTTGGGCTGGTCACGGGAGCCAGTTTTGGGAGTGAGGAGGCTCACGGTGCTGGGGAAGAAGAGGGATCAAAGGCTCAAGGGGAGGGTTGAGGGGTGTTTCTATGGCCCTAGGGGTGCTGTAGGCGAAAGGGATTGGAAAGGAGAGGGCCGGAGGTCGGACATTGGATTACGGCATGAATTTGGGGTTTTGGCCATTACCGGAGTTGGGAGGGTCGGGGGATGCTCGGGGGTGGCCGGTGAGCTTCAGGGATGTCACTGGGGTCTAATGGAAGGGCTGCGGTGGTTTAAATAGAGGGGGAAGGTCGGTTGCACCGGGAGGCGGTGGGGAGATCTTTTCGTCACCTCGGCTTGGGGCTCAAGATGGCCGGCTGGCTTCGGGGCGAGGGAGGACGGCGGTCAAGGGAGCTGTCAGAGGCCGCAGGTCGGCTGTGAGAGGCGACGGTCAAGGGTGGCAGAGGGGAGGCGCTTGAGCTGGCTTGGAGGACGTCGGCCGTGAGAGGGGGCACTTGAGTGTCTGGCGCGGGTAGGGGATGACAGGGTACGGAGCTGCAGCTGGATGGCAGAGGTGTGGGCGCTGGAAGGCGCGAGAGGAGGCGTCGAGGAGAAAAATCAGAGGCGGCGGCGATTTTTCAGTCCAGCTACAGTAACCGCGCAAAAATCCCGTTCTCTCTGTTATGACGCCGTGATGACTGGGTTTAGTGAGGGGTTTTGCTTGGAGATTGGTGAGAATTAGTACTGTGGAGGAGATGGAGCTCAAACCAAAGCAATTCAAATCCAAAATTGGATTTTGCAAATTTTCGGTTGTTTCAACCTTCCCCCCTTAAAAAGAGTCTCGACCCCGAGATTCACCCAGGTTAAAGAATGGGTGAAAAGCAAAACTTGTTACAGTTCTAATTCCTTTCCATAGATCTTGTTTTACTCAGAGTGAGCTTCCAATGGTGACTATTAATTGAGCTTCTGTCAGTATTCTGTCCCTTTTTGGTTATCTGTGCTCTCAAGACTTCATGAAGATATTCTCAAAGTACCTATGTGACTTGTGCTTTTGGGTTTAAGATAATCTCATCTGGAAGCTTATGTAATAGCTTGACCATGGTCAGGTGGAGTTCTGTTGAATTTATCTCTGTGGTAGGTTTGTTTGCCTTGTAGTGTTGGTACCAATCAATTGACCCATGATTACTCGTAACCTCGTATATTTTTTTTGTGCTTTCAGAAGTCTGTAACACAGAGCTATACCAATATCCTTTGGTTCCACTTCTCCATTCAAAGACTAGTTATAACCGTGGAAATCTGTCTTTCATTTTTCTAGCAAATGTTATAAGTGTTATACTCTGAGATTTCCCTCTTCGTATTACCTTATCAAGATTCTTTCTTCAACCTTGGATTCATCTCATTCCATCAAACCGTATAGAGGGCTATAAAGTGTGTTTCTTTTATAATCGAATCTCTTCATTGAATATTAGGAGTGACCGTGAGATCCCAAGATTTCTTGCTTATTCCTTAGTGGATTCTATTGAATTTACTTGTCATAGTAGAGATAACACTTAGTAACCATACCCGGATATTCACTTTCCTTAACTATCCAACTCACAATCCCTGATTATTTATAACCATCTCCATTGTCGGAAATTTAATCCCAGCTGACTAGTGCATGTGCTATGGCTACTAATTCTGGACCATAAGTAGTGTATTTCCCTTCAGGTGTTGGCATCTCAATGCAAAAATTGTAATCCTTCCGTCTTGTATTAATATACTTCTTAGTCCCTGTTTCTGAGGTGTGACCGCAGGGTTGAAAATCTTTATTAGGGGATATTAGATCTGGAGCCATAATCAATCTAGTCTATAATAGAACTGAGACTATACTCTTTATCTTTTAAGAACTTTTGTTGTTACACTCGAGCTCATACATACTCTTTTCTTTTTCTCCCTTTTACTGTACCTGTATATCATCCTTGTATATACCAAATTATCATGTCTTGTATCTTCACATAACCCTTCCTGGTTTATTTACTGTAACCTCTATAGGTATTTTACATATCAGCATTCCTTATAATCTCCTCTTAGTATCTTTTGAGACGGTTCTGATTTATTTGTTCTAGTGTCCATACTCCCATTGTATTATTCTGATTTCCTATCCAAATTGAGTTGGTTCTCCCAGCCTTTACGTAGCCTCTTAAATATTGCCATACTTCTCTTACACAAAGTTGGAAAGTAGATTCACAGTAAATTGTGATGCAAACTTCTTTATTCCTTATACTACTGTATAAATAACTCACGAATAAACTCACGGGTACATTCGATACCTTAAGAGACTACTTGCTTACACAAACGTACTTGCTTATACAAAAGTATGACATAACACTCATTTCATATTCCACTCTTAATCAACAGTGCTGCCTAACTTTCTGACTACCTCTCTTTTGTCGCTTTCTCTTAGTCACTTCTTTAGGGTGCATTTGTCTCCTTTTCCACTCGGGCATTTTTGGGGTGGCGTCCTTCTTCCTCCATTGACAGTTGGTATGAGGTTGACGCTTGTCTTTTGACGTGTATTCGGGCTTCTTCTTTGGGTAAGGATCTCAATGGACATTGGAAACGATAATGCCCATTTTGCTTGCAGTGAAAACAAGTCGTATGGACCAAGATCGAAGGATCATTTTGTTTGGTAATCCTCAGATATCCTGCTAATTCCTTTTCTGCCCAGAGAGTCTGATCAACTAGAGTTTGGAAGTCTGGATATTCCACAGGCATAATATAACTCTTTATCATTGGTTGCAAGCCTCTTATAAAGTATGCCATCTTTCTTGCTTCGGTATTGAGATCTTCTTGAGCATATTGTGATAAATGATGGAATTGCTGTAGATACTCCATAACAGACTCATCTTCTTGTCGGAGATTAATAAAATCCTGACGCTTCTCTGCGATAGCTTCAGGAGAATATAAGTTTTACGGAATCTATTCACGAACTCCTCCCATGTAATATTCTCATTTGGATATACCCATTGAATAGTATTCCACCAATTAATGGCTGGTCCTGATAATTGGTGGGTGGCGAAAAGAACTTTTTCCTTGTCCGTACATCGGATGGCGTTCAGTTTCATCTCTATACTTTGTAACCAGTCGTCAGCGTTCATCGGTCCTGTTGCTGATGAAAATCCTGGTGGTCGAGTCTTTAAGAAAATTCCAAATTTAAATGCAGTCGCACATGATTTTGATGTTAATTCTTCTGGCAACGCTTTTGTAATGAGCTGTTCTAACACCCTTGCTTGTTGTTCTAGTATTTTGACTTGTTCTTGTCTGACTTCAATCCACGTTTTTCCCATAATGGATACGACTTCCTTCATGTTAGATAAGACTTCCGTCATGTTGGATAAGGCTTCCGTCATATTGGATTGTCTGCTCTGATTTTTATTTTCCATCTGTTGCACCATCAAATCTTTAGTTTGCGCAATGATCTTTCGTTTGGCAGTAATCAAAACTTAGGAATCAGTCTTGTAACACTTCTGGGCTTAGCAAAGGGAGTAAGACGAAAACGAGGGAAGAACAAGAAAGAGGTAGGAAAGAAAATGAAGTGAGATTAAATGATGTTTCTGATTGCTTTTGCAAGACACTTCTTCAAAATTTCATGTATACTGGCAGAGATAATCCCATATCTTCCAACATTCAACATTCATAGCCTTATTCATTTTCTATACTACTTGTGTATATAGGCTTAGAATCCAATAGCTCCTTTTGTCTCTATTTCACACTAAGGCTATACTATCTTCGAGTCATGACATTATTTTTGTCGATACTCCAAACATTAACATCATTCATTTGATCCACCAAATACGTAATTCTTATTCCAGCTTTATTAATCATATCATGGTTATCTAATTTCTATGAAAAATCCAACTTCAACCATGACTAAATGAATCCAATCTCAAATCTATCATAATCCAATATTCTCATTTTAAATCCATCAATATCCTTCGTATCCACATTCCTTAGAAATCCAATCACTTGTATTATCAACTCATAATCTCAGCCGACTTATCCAATAATCGACTAAACTTCTTACCATCTACTTCTCAATTAATTCATCATTTGAAAAATCCACCAAGAATAATATCATTAATCAGATTTATAATCCAATAATCATTATTATCAAATATCCACCAAGAATATTATCTTTGATGTGGCCTAAAATCCAATAATTATTATTATCACATTTGTTTTTTCCGATCCAACAAATTCTATCACTTTATCCATTCAGATCCTTCCAATGTTAACATAATTCCGCCAATATCTTCGATTATCATCGTCTCATATTTTAATCCCTTATGGGTTATCTACTCCTTTCTCTAAACTCCATGGCTATAATTCAACCTATTTGTCGCAATCAGAAGTTTACATTTAATTCCTTCCAAGATTTGCCTGATAGGTAAGAAGAGATCAGATCAGACTAGGTAAGAATTAAAAACGAAATGGGATAGGAGTAGAGTTTTTAACATACACTTTACTTAAAATCAGAAATTTAGTTTTGCACAAATTGCTTATATAGCAGCCTACAGGCTAATAGTGCAATTCGGCTATTCATACAAACAGAAATCTTCGTCTACTTGAATGGTTCACCCATGCCATCAAGGATAGCAATTGGGTATTATTTGCTAACTACTCGAGTGGCAATCTTATAACTTTTCAGAAGGAAAAGCTTTTGGTTAGAGTGGTCATACTATTCCTTTTTAACATCTTTTTTTTTATGTCTCATTAGCTAGGTTAGTTTTCATTTCATTTGGTTAACATGAAGTTAGTCTAAACGTTTACTCGTATTTTAAGCTTTTGACAAACCCAAAAGGAAAGCTTTTGCTTTTTGTCTAAGAAGGGTAAGATAGAAATAGGAAAGGTGAGACAGCAATAATACTTATGGTTTTCAAAATTCTTTTGTATTTGAAATTATGGTTTTGTAAAATCGTGATCTTATCGTAATCAACCTACACCTAGGGTCATCCTACGGTCAAGCAAGCGAACTCTGATACCACTCTGTAACACCCCCATTTCTGGGAGTATCATGAAATCATCGCAGTTGCTCAGGACTGTTCAACTGCGAGTACATCCATCGAATGTATAACATTGCCAACACAAGCTTAGGAGCAAAAGCGAACTTTGTTACAATATAAAGGCTAAAGCCAAGTATTACAGCAGGCCAATGGCCTTTACTTACATTACAGCAAAAGATGCCACAGGCACGCCTGAGTGGAGAACGACCCTAATTCCACGCTTCATCAACCTCGTACAGAATCATCTCTTCGTCTTCTCTCGCCTTCTCAAAATTAAGTGTTTCTGTTTATGTTTTTAGCAAGCATGAGTACTACCACTTGTACTCAACAAGTCACACGGAGCTTAATAATAATTTCATGCATGGTATATCAAGTAAAAGGGAAATAAGTTTATTATTTTATGTGGATGCGATTTTAGTTGGAACCATTTGAAAACCTTTAAAATGTACTTCATTAAAGTAAAGGGGGGGTTTCAAGCTTGATTATCATTACTCAATATTACCAAACCGTTCCAAAACTACTTATGCCTTGATACTGGATTCACCCACTAAACACGACCGTTCTGGGAAGCATGGCGTATTCGAATACCATTTGTCATGACTTTGTAAAGCTGCCCTGCTTTACCCACAAGATCCCTTAACTCCGGCCAGAGAGTTAAGACAACAAGGATGTTCACTGCTCAATTCTTTGTGTAGACTCCGCCCAGTAGGTGTTTAATCTCAATAAGCTCGGATGACCCCACGGATCTCGTCCGACTCATCGCAGCCCTACAGTTGTATGGTTAACCACCTCCCATACGAACTCACCCTCTGTCTCCCCCTTTCCAGTTGCAGAGGTTCAATTGAAGTTGAGCAGCTACTAAGCCAGGTTTGACTGAGTCAAGTTTGCCCATGTCAACGCTTGTGGTTGGGCGGTTACTATGTCCGTTACTCAGCATAAGGGTCTAGTCCTTACATTTTTAACTGAGGTATCATCCACTCACGAACCCAAATTCAGTACACACTGTACTGCCACCAATCCACAACCAGCCTCCACCCTAGGATAAGGTCCTCGGATCCATCTCTGCGATCCTCATTTATCCTATTCCCAACTTTCCAAAATTCTAGACCAATACCAAATCTTAACAGTATAAAGATTCAATGTGGTCCTAAACTACCATGTCATTAATAATCTTATATTTTATGTTACTAGATCTTGTCAAGGTGAATGTGGCCATCAAGTTAAACTGGGCTTTTCGGGTGGTAGGACATAACTAGTATCATGTCATTCTAAGCATTGATTGTACATAAAATAACAGTGCGCAAATAACATAATGAAAATACATAAATAAATAACTTAGGGAATGTAGGATCAACATGTTCAAAAATATGTGTGACTTGCCTTGCGGATTTTCGATTTCGATTATTTCGTATTCTTCAGTGGGCTGGGTCTGGACTTGAGCTTTTCCCTCCTGCTCTTGTGAAATCTCGACTTCAGAAACTAACGCAAAACACATAAAATAAAATTAATTCCATGCCCGAAGGATTGAGCTAGGAATAAAAGAGGAAAAGAAAATCCAAAAACTCCATTAAATTGGGATTTTGGGCTAATAGGAGGGCTATATGGGGAAATGGGCCTAGGATTTGGGTTGGCGGGCTCGAAACGGATCTGGGGAGTATAAATATGCATTTTTGGGTTTTGGGCTATGCTTGTTCCTCGGGCTCGTCATCGTTCCTCGGGCTCGGCGGTGACTCGGTCGAACCACGTTGGTCGGGCTCGAATCCGACGCAACGCGCGCGCGAGGGTGCAGGCGAGACAGCCGGTGGCTCGGATCGGACGCGTCGGATGCGGGCGGGCGGCGCGATCGAGCGCGCGCTGGCGCGGCGGAGTGCGAAGCGGCAGCGGTCGAACACGGTTGGGCTTGGCCCGGCCGAAGTCGAGCGGCGAGTCGGATGAACAGTGCCCAGGGGCACTGTTCTTCTTCTTCCTCGCGTTCCCGCGCGCGCAGAGGAGCAGGGGAAACGGCGGCGAGTGGCGGCGGAGCTCCAGAGTTTTGCGACGCAAATGGAGGGCACGGGCGGGTTCATGGGAGTGAGGGGGTCTCATTTTTGGCGGTTGGGGGTCCGGCGGAGGCGGCGTTCGCCGGCAGCGAGCTCCTCCCTTTTTGCGGAAATTTTGAAGTTGTGGGCGAGTGGGGGCTTCTTATAGCAATCGGGCTGGTCCTAGGGCATCGGTGGGTATTGGGTAGGCTCGGGAAGGGGTTGGCCGAAGCTTGGGCAGCCCGGTTTGGGCTGGCCACGGGAGCCAGTTTTGGGAGTGAGGAGGCTCACGGTGCTGGGGAAGAAGAGGGATCAAAGGCTCAAGGGGAGGGTTGAGGGGTGTTTCTATGGCCCTAGGGGTGCTGTAGGCGAAAGGGATTGGAAAGGAGAGGGCTGGAGGTCGGACTTTGGATTAGGGCATGAATTTGGGGTTTTGGCCATTACCGGAGTTGGGAGGGTCGGGGGATGCTCGGGGGTGGCCGGTGAGCTTCAGGGATGTCACTGGGGTCTAATGGAAGGGCTGCGGTGGTTTAAATAGAGGGGGAAGGTCGGTTGCACCGGGAGGCGGTGGGGAGATCTTTTCGTCACCTCGGCTTGGGGCTCAAGATGGCCGGCTGGCTTCGGGGCGAGGGAGGACGGCGGTCAAGGGAGCTGTCAGAGGCCGCAGGTCGGCTGTGAGAGGCGACGGTCAAGGGTGGCAGAGGGGAGGCGCTTGAGCTGGCTTGGAGGACGTCGGCCGTGAGAGGGGGCACTTGAGTGTCTGGCGCGGGTAGGGGATGACAGGTGCTGAGGCTGCACTGGATGGCGAGAGTGTGGCGCTGGAAGGCGCGAGAGGAGGCGGCGAGGACAAAAATCAGAGGCGGCGGCGATTTTTCAGTCCAGCTACAGTAACCGCGCAAAAATCCCACTCTCTCCGTTATGACGCCGTGATGACTGGGTTTAGTGAGGGGTTTTGCTTGGAGATTGGTGAGAATTAGTACTGTGGAGGAGATGGAGCTCAAACCAAAGCAATTCAAATCCAAAATTGGATTTTGCAAATTTTCGGTTGTTTCAATCTGAACCAATATTGTTGCTTTCTTTCTTCCTTTACCGTGAGGCAGAATAGAGAGGTGTGAGTGCGCCTCCTAGAAAGTTTGAAAGTAAAAAAATGTGCGTACACATGTGGAAGGAGGAAAAGAATGGTGTTTTTGTTAAGAAATTGACGAGGAATAGATGAATGACAATACAATTAATGCAATCAATCACTAAAAACATAATAAATCAATCACCAGGAGACACAGTTGAGAGAGAACACCAAAACGTAGTCTTTATTGATTTTAGATCTATTCTCATTGTACATGGGCTTCTTTATTTATAGTCTAAACTCCTCAGGGGTACTTTTGGTATTTGCCCACAATATAACCTTCTAAGTTTTGTAACACTACTCTTGGGCGAATACCACGATATGCACATATCTCATTAAAAACTCCTCCCAAAAACCAGTAGAAAAAAAGAGATGGAGAAAAGAGTACATCACATCCGTTTTTCATGTCTCACTTATTGCCTCATTAAAAACCTTTATGTGAAAAAACTTTAGAAAAACTCACAAAGGGAAAAAAGAGTACAACATTAGATCTCTAAGATTATATAAGTCTTCCAGTCTTAAATAAGGGCTATGGTTTAGGGATTTACTCTCCTGAACCTTGTAACTTGATAAGTCGCCTTATCCGTATGCCTTGTACACACTTTTGGAGCTTGTGGGGGGGGGGGGTAAAAGAATTTAGAGCAACTCCAGCAGGGCCCCTACTTGAGCCCTCATCCTACTTTTGAGGGCCGAGAGGCAAAAAACTCACTCCAGCAGGGCCCCTACTTGAGCCCTCAAAAGTAGGGGGCCCTCAAATTGCTGGAGTGAGTTTTTTGCCCCTCGGCCCTCAAAAGTAGGATGAGAATGAGGGTGGGTCCTATGTGTCATCCCCTCTAAGAATGAATTTGAGGGTCCTGTTTTGAGGGCTCCTGCTGGAGTGTAGCTCAAAAAACAGAGCCCTCAAAAGTAGGGAGAACCCTCAAATAAAAAGTAGGGACCCTGTTTTGAGGGCTACTGCTGGAGTTGCTCTTAAGAAGCAATATACTTCGTGATATTACTTTTAGCATAGCCCATTTATATATGTGCCACAGAAGTTGCATTATCTTCATAGACAATAGTGGGATTATCAACGGTATTTATGCCACATAACTTCTTGATGTAGCTACTTATTTGCTTGAGCCAAGTACATTCTTGTGAGGCTTCATACCACAATATGCATATGACTCGTTAAAAACTCCTTCCAAAAACTTAGTGGAAAAAAATGAAGAAAACAGTACATAACACACGTTAAATTGTATTGTATTTGTTGCCCCATTAAAAACCTTCAAGAAACCCAATGGGAAAACTTACTAAGGAAAAAATACAGGCATGTTCTTTTTGGCTACGACTTATGGCTTTTGGCTGAAATTTTTGAATTTTGGCTGTTTACGGTACAGATTACGGAGAGATCGATACTCACTTGCGATTTTGGTTGGTAAAGATGTTAGGCTTTTAACGTGTACTACGTTTAACTTGTAGACCCCGTTTTGAGAAAATACTCCGTTTAAAAGTTAGGTACTGTAGCGGCTGCGAAAAGCCGGCCGGCTTGTGGCCAGCCGAACAGGCCCTACAGCGCTTATCTTTAGAATTTATAAATTGTCTTCAGGATTTATTATGATCTTCGAGACCTTTATCATATCCATCAATTGAACTTATACTGATAGGTGATAAAACCTTCAAGGTAGTAAACATCAAGTCAATACCTTCTAGGTTAGACTAAATCGAGATTTTCTGAATCTCGTGTATAACTCTAAAGGTTTAGCATATGCTCCCCCTAAAGATCACTTCCGGTGAAGTCTTATTATTTCGATGCCTTTAATACATTTTAAGAAATGAATACAGGACAATATATTGCAAGTATATCTAATGGATTACCACAATGTATGGTCTTCTAGACATTTGTTTCGCTATTCATCTAGATAACGAGACGATAAGACAATTTGGGAGTAATATACTTAACTTTCTAAAATACCACTTATCTATATATGCAACACTAGCAAAATTTATTCTAATCAGGATATGGGGGTAATCAATTTCAATGCCATATTTCTTCAGGACGTGACATATCAAAACCTTTCAGGGTCTTAATATTTAGCAACAATCTCTGAGTGGCACTATACAACCAAAAGTCTGTTCCGCATAACTAAAACATGGTCATATCACCATAGAATCAATATAACTAGTCTTAATTTTGGCACTTAGGGGATTAATAAATTTGCCATTAACACCAATGTATATGTTACCTTCATGGCAATAAAGGATATTGCCATTCTATCAGCTTCTGGTAGGAGATGCATTTCATATGTGCTTATGTGGCGCACTTCTGGTTTTAGTTTTCTCATTCCATCTCCTCCGGTCTTGGATGGGTCCTTATCCACTTCGAGGTATTGCATAATCATTGGTGTATTTTTTATTAACTAGTGATTTAATTTCTCTTCAGGGAGATATCCTCTCTTCTAGGAGATATTTTCTCTTCTAGGAGGCACTCTTTCTTTGAGTAGAAGTTTATCAGGTATAAGTTTTATATACTACACATGTTGCAATTTATTTTCTTGTTGAAACACCGAGTCCTTCAAGGATTGAGCTTTGAGTTCCTTCAGAGATCCCATCTAGGATTTTCAGAATCCGATAAATACACATCTTATTCATGTCATCTGCTAGAGTTATTGTATAACGAAACATTATTTCATTCATAATATGAGAATATCGATCTCTACAGGGATCCTTGAACCATTGCTTTCACCACCTCATTATTTCGTAATGACTCATCAAGTCTGAACTAACAGGTTTTAAGACTTTCATCTGTAATTATGGTTCGACCTCAATTGCTTCCTTTCATTTTCTTTACCCGATATGAACACTTCAAGTGCTCGGCCATGGACTTTGGTTCCATATTTATGTTCTTATATGAGAAACTTTAGCAATTTTAGAGGCAACTGGTTATTGACAACTTTTATCCAAATATCCTCATAATTAAGTGCCTTTCAATGTTAACCAAATCTTCGTCATTTCCCAAACAAAAACTTATTAGTCATTCCATGTTCCCCAGTATTGTAATATGTGCGCACCTAATTATTGGGGATTTCATCTTCATGATGAACCTCTTCATGAGGTACTTCACCTTCAAGGCGAGTTCTCTTCTAGACTAGCGTCACAAGACCTTGGATCCACAGGCATCCCCATAGGCTTTAGATCACTAACCAATAAGTCAACTTCGTAAAGATGGATATACTATTCAACCTAGGATATTCTAAACTTACCGACACATTTACTTCAAGTAAATACTATATAACTCCTCCATGCAATGGAAAAAAATGGTAGTCTCCCCGCTTCTAACGTACAGGAGTATCAACTAAACTTAAATTTAGCTTGGTTGGTGGCATGAATCTTATACTAAAGATCTTTCTCCATGAAACTATCACATCATTCAAAGATTTTTTTGGTATTTCTCTCCCCCTAATGCCGGGATTTGATCTTACTTAATAGCATACTACGAAAATCCCTTAGTATATAATATGGATACACATGACAGATGGAATTTCAGATACAATATGGAATTTCAAAGGTTGCAATGATTTCCGTTTGTCAACAATGTGGATAGCACTTTCAATTATCTCTCAAATAAACTAGATTATTTATAGCTTCAAGCTTATATACTTCTGGATTTGACCTAGGATATGCCATTATGCATACTTCTGGATTTTTAGTATTCCTCATATACCCAAATTCCTCCCTCTTTTCATGCCAACCTTAAATTTCCAAGTGAGAGTACTTGCTTCTAGCATTTGCTTTGAATTTACTCAGAGTTTTAGCAATAAATTGCTATTATACTACTTCAAGAGTAAAATTTTATTGACGGGAAACTGACATATACTTTGTAACGGGGTTATATATAGACTTTAAGTCTTTGGGTGCAAGTTATTCCATACTTATTTGAGATTCATAGTGTTTTCTAGTCAACGTGATTCTTCTGAAATTTAATATTTGACTAGATTTCTTGTGTCTTCAAGAAGAACTAGTGAACTGAGGCATATCATTCCTTTCAAATGTCAAGCATAATATTTATGAATTTTATTCCATGCATGATTAATTGTTTTACTGCAAGTAAAACATGCTACTGGCAATGTGTTTTATTAAGTAACTGTTCAACAGGGGTAAGGCTTTAACAAAACAACTTAGACCAAATACATTTATGGCATCTGGAAAAATAATTATCTAATGCACAATTTCAGCCTGAAGCAAAAGATAAGAGGTGCTCTTCGTAAGCAAGATCAAGCTCGACAGGAGTTGTATCTATATCATAAGCCATAGCTGAAAAAAAACCCACCCGATATTCCAGTTCTACGCCGTCGTCTTGTTCCTTTTTCCTCCAAACAACTGCCTTTAATGTGACCATTGGATCTGCATGTACCTCGAGATTCTCGTCACACCCACCTTACCAGATCATCTGGGATGCTGGTTCGAAGGTAGACCTCAGAAAAGTTCTTGTTTTTTTTTACTTGCTGCGTAGCAAGCGACTTCAGCGGGAAAAGATGCAAGTTTTTGGGCAGGGAGGCAGATATAGCCAGGAGTTCCATCAAAGCATATCCGGATGATAAATCCTAGGTCCAAATCGATGGTCACATGCGTCAACAACATGGATACTGCATACATTGACATTGAAAATTCGATTACTTGTAGAGAACATGCCAATTGCCACCCACCCCACTTGTCTCTGCCTGCGAAAACATAAATCCTTTTTCTATAGCCTTGTGTTATTTTGGGAATCCAATCCTGCTGCGTCTCTCGAATCACATCCGGGAAACTACCACTGTTCTTCACCGCTAACACAGTACGACCTTTGCACGCCACATTGCTGTTTTGTTTCCCCTGAGATAGATAGAGAGATGTGAATGCGTCAGGGGATTACAATTTCGAATGATTTTCTCAAAGTTTGCCGATTTTTGATTTCCTCGGCCTACACCGAAAGAACCCATTCTAGCCCAAAAAAATCTGCCCAGCTCAAAAATGTTCAGCCAGCCTACCTCTCCAGCTCTTCCACTCCGACATAAAGCCTTCCCAGCAGCAGGGAGAACCCCGATCGAGGCAGCTGCGAGCGGACGGCGGGCAACGGGACGAGGAGGCGGTGCTGGCGGTGGGCGGCTGCGGGCAGCGGGAGGGGGAGGCTGCGCCGGCTGTGGGAGGGGAGGCGCCACCGATAGGACCAAAATAGTAAGTATTTTTTGAATTTTTGTTAAATTCAAATGGTATATTTGAATATTTCGATCGAAATCTTTCAGAAAATATCTGAAATCTTTGAAATTTCCGAATTTTGGATTTCTGAGAGGATCCGAATTTTTTTCCAAACCGAAAATTTAATCCCTGAATGTGTCAATGCGACAGAGAAGGAAACTCTAAAATGTTTTTCTGTTCATTGGGTGACATCATGGGATCGTTCGTATTGGTTTTTACTGATATCTTTTAATTAAAAATAAATAGTAGTAACCAGGGGTGGAACCAGGTTTAGCCCAAGTCCCGGGCTGGACCAGCTGGTTTTGGGCTAGCATGAACTTTTATTCTTAGCCTTTCACACCCAAATCAATATTCTCCATGGGATTCGGTTTTCAGGCCTTGGGCTATAGCCCACCTAGCCCGAGGTCTGATTTCGCCCCTGGTAGTAACTAAAAGAAGTGATTTTTCGAAGAAGACAAGTAGCGGAAAAACTGAGGGAGGGATATGTACGTGTGACAGGAGCAAGAGGAGTGAGGTGCATAATGCACTCGTGATCCCTTAACTTATTTCCGGAATAAGACTGAAGTAAGAGGAGTGAAGAAATTGTTTAAAAAAACCAGATGTTCAAATTAGATTTTAATTTTTCTAAATAAAAAAAAATAAAAGCTAATACAAACACACAGGTAAAGATCACGTAGGATGCACGTCGGAATGCAGCTGCTCCTCTCTCTTCTCTGTATATAAAGGCCATTTGTGACAGAGCGAGACACACACATTAGCGCAGAGAGAGAGAGAGAGAGATGGAGGCGTCACCATGGAGCAGCGTCAACTCGGGCATTGTACTGAGTCTCCTCGCCGTGCTCTGGACCGTGCTGTGGAACAACCTCCAGGGCCTGCAGCTGCAGAAGTTCGTCGGCCGCCACCTCACCCGCCACACCCGGCGCCTCGCCGCGATCGTCGACCCCAACCTCACCGTCACCATCGCCGACTACGACGGTGGCTGGATGAGGCTGAGCGACGCCTACAAGGAGGTCCAGGCCTACCTGCAACGCGCCACTTGCGCGGCCGGCGGCGGCGTGCGCCACCTCAAGGCCGAGGCCACCAAGCACGCCGACCGCCTCGTGCTCAGCATGGGCGACAACGAGGAGGTCGCCGACGAGTTCAGGGGCGCCATAGTCTGGTGGCTCGCCTACTCCAAGCCGCAGCTCCAGGACAACGGACCCCACTACAGGGGCCGTGCCGCGGGCGCCGACCGCCGCTTCTACCGGCTCTTCTTCCTCGAGCGCGAGCGCGACCTCGTCGTCGGGGACTACCTCCCGCACGTCCGCCGCGAGGGGCGCGCCATCATGGTCCAGAACCGCCAGCGCAAGCTCTTCACCAACCTCTTCGGCGTAGGCTGGGACGGCAACGGGTAAGCGATCGCCATATATAATCGTATTTTGCTTCGTGGAGTTTCTTCCACAGCTTGCTGATGTTCTTGTGCCAACCTCTGGTGCGACAGTGTGTGGAGCCACGTGGTGTTCGAGCACCCCAAGACGTTCGCGACGCTGGCCATGGACCCGGCCAAGAAGAAGGAGGTCATGGATGACCTCGACGCGTTCCGGAATGGCAAGGACTACTACGTGCGCATTGTTGTTTTCGCCTCCGGGTTCCCCTTGCCGGAGATGATGAAGACAAGCACACAACACACACATAAGCACAAAGAGCACAGGATGAACACAAGTATTTTTGGTGCTTCCGAACTGCACACTTTTTCTGATTCATTTCTTCTCCTTTTATAGCAAATACAAAAGACCCTTCTAACTTCCCACTAACTTCAGTTTTTTCATGTATTAAACTACTTGAAAACTGCTGCATTAAACTACTAATTGCTGCATGCTAGAAACTGCTGCATGCTACTAATTCCAAAGGACTGCATGCGACTAAAAATAGCAAATTCTCAAGATTAAATCCAACAATTTCCCCTCTAATCTTGAGCTTGCTAAACTCATGCTTTGGCTAATCCAAACAAACATGCGTGCTCTCAACTCCTGGCTGGCGATCCGCTCACTACACACTCCAGATCCTGCCACTATGCCATGCAGCTCGCACTAAACCAGTTTGGACTAAGCTTATTACATGCATTGCTGACACACTACTAACTAATGCAAAACAAGATTAAACTGACAATCTGATACCAATCACCTCCTCGTCGGTCTTCAAAGTAGCGTTGGCTCATCGTCGGCGTCCGCCATAATGAGATGCGCCTCATTCTCCTTCTTCGACTCATGGCATTTCTTCTCCCAAGAATAGTGCCCGTACTCTTGGCAGTTATAGCAACGCACCTTCGCCTTGTCAAAGGTGCTCTTCTTCTTGCCGAAGCCGTAGCCGCCTTCCTTGTTCTTGGCTCTGGACTCCCATTGGGCGCGGGTGAGCAACAGGTGCTCACCTTTCTCCTCATCAACCATGTGGCGCTCCTCGAACGCCCTTAGCCGTCCGAACACTTCTTCGACCGACATCACATCCAAGTCCTCATGGTTCTCGAGGGTGCAAACGATCGGTAGAAACTTCGGTGTCAAGACCCGAAGCACCTTATCCACCACACAAGAGTCTTCAACCCTCTCTCCCAGCGTCCGCATCTTGCTAAGAGCGAGGGTGACCCTCATGGCAAAAGCATCAATTGACTCACCTTCACGCATATGAAGATTGTCAAATTCTTTCTTGGCAGTTTGGAGCTTGGCCCTCGTCACGCGCTCAACTCCAACGTACATAGACTTGAGAGTCGCCCATGCCTCCTTCGCCGTCCTCTTGCCATTAAGAGCAAGAAGGGTCTCCTCGCTAACACCATGGTAGATGGCCGCAAGTGCCTTCTTGTCTTGGCGCCTCTCGACGTCGTCTTCTTCAATGACATCCCACACTCCTTGCGCCTCCATGTACACTTGCATCTTCATTGACCATGCAGCATAGTTGCTACTAGTCAACAACGGTATCGGGCGTGGCGCTCTCCTCCTTCCCGACTCGCGCCAACGGCCTAACGCGAGCCACATGCTCGCCGCCGCTAGTCACATGCATGCCGCCGCCGCCACCTCCTCTAGGCCACCGCGTACGCCTCGACAACGACGGAGACACCGATCTTGCCATCCTCGCCATCACAACACCGGCTCTGATACCAAATGTTGTTTTCGCCTCCGGGTTCCCCTTGCCGGAGATGATGAAGGCAAGCACACAACACACACATAAGCACAAAGAGCACAGGATGAACACAAGTATTTTTGGTGCTTCCGAACTGCACACTTTTTCTGATTCATTTCTTCTCCTTTTGTAGCAAATACAAAAGACCCTTCTAACTTCCCACTAACTTCAGTTTTTTCATGTATTAAACTACTTGAAAACTGCTGCATTAAACTACTAATTGCTGCATGCTAGAAACTGCTGCATGCTACTAATTCCAAAGGACTGCATGCGACTAAAAATAGCAAATGCTCAAGATTAAATCCAACAATTTCCCCTCTAATCTTGAGCTTGCTAAACTCATGCTTTGGCTAATCCAAACAAACATGCGTGCTCTCAACTCCTGGCTGGCGATCCGCTCACTACACACTCCAGATCCTGCCACTATGCCATGCAGCTCGCACTAAACCAGTTTGGACTAAGCTTATTACATGCATTGCTGACACACTACTAACTAATGCAAAGGCAATGGCTTGGGGAGTTTCTTGGGAGCTTGAGGAGGTTGTAGGCGCAAGCAATTGGACCGACATAGACCAGGGAAGGAGAATCGAGTTTTGAGCTCACTTGGGGATTTTTGTCGATTACCGGCGATGTAGGGGTCACCAGAGGGCGTGGGTGGCTTTTCGGGCGTTGGTGCAATTCACTGGTGAGGTTCGGGGTATAAATAGGGGCTCTAAGGTGGTTGGCTATAGGACGCCCCATCGGGTTGGTTCGGGAGATCGCGTGAAGGCTCACCTTTGGTGGTACAGGAGGTCGACAGGATAGGGATTGGGAGATGTAGGGACGATGGTTCTTCAAATTGGCAGTATTTTGACCATCTTGGTGTGGTCAGGGAGGTCCGAGTGGTGGTGTTTTGCACTGGGAAAGCTCCTAACGAGCTGGCCACGGCGAGGCATCAAGGCCGCGCGGCGAGCTTCGGCAGCGAAGAAGAGGGAGGCTCCGGAGTTGAATTCAATGGCTTGGGGAGTTTTCTGGGAGCTTGAGGAATCTGTAGGCGCAAGAAATTGTACCGATATAGACCGGGGAAGGAGAATCGAGTTTTGAGCTCACTTGGGGATTTTTGTCGATTACCAGCGATGTGGGGGTTACCGGAGTAATTGGGGGCGTGGGTGGCTTTCCAGGAGTTGGTGCGATTCACTGTGGACGATTTGGGGTGTAAATAGGGGCTCTAAGGCGGTTGGCTACAGGACGCCCCATCGGGTTGGTTCGGGAGATCGCGGGAAGGCTCACCTTTGGTGGCAGGGGAGGTCGGCAGGATAGGCTGGCACCTCGGGTGAATATTTGAGGCGGTAAAAAGTTTCTGGTAGTGCTCAAGTCGGCCGAGAGAGAGAAAAGGGGGACGCCGGCCAAAATATCTAGAGGCGGCGGTGGATTTCAGCCGTTGGTGCCTCGCCGGTCAAGAAGGGATGACATGGGATGGCAGGGGGGGTCGTACGGAGTCTGACACAGCTCTAATAGCTGGCAGGGTGAGAGGAACGCGAGAGAGGGCGGGAGAGCGCGAGAGGGTTCGGCAGCGGCAAAAAAATCGGGGCGGCGGCGACAAAAATCGGACAGTGAACAGTACCATCACGATTTAGGGTTGACAAGGTAATTAGGCCAGTAATTTAGAGTTTAATTCGCTAGGACATGAGCTAAATTAGGGAAGGGATTAAGAGGAATTCAAATCGAAATGAAATTCCAACTCCTTTTGGAAATCCGGTTTGTTTCAGTCACATGCGTCAACGACATGGATATACATTGACTTGTAGAGAACATGCCAATTTCCACCCGCCCCACTTGTCTCTGCCAGCGAAAACATAAATCCTTTTTTCTATAGCCTTTTGTTATTTTGGGAATCCAATCCTGCTGCGTCTCTCGAATCACATCCGGGAAACTACCACTGTTCTTCACCGCTAATACACTACGAGTCTACGACCTTTGCACGCCACATTGCTGTTTTGTTTCCCCTGAGATAGATAGAGAGATGAGAATGCGTCAGGGGATTACATTTTCGGATGATTTTCTCAAAATTCGCCGATTTTTTTTTATTTCCTCGGCCTACACCGTAAGAACCCATTCTAGCCCCAAAAAATCTGCCCAGTTCAAAAATTTTCAGCCAGCCTACCTCTCCAGCTCTCCCACTCCCACATAAAGCCATCCCAGCAGCAGGGAGAATCCCGATCGAGGCGGCTGCGAGCGGACGACGAGCGAGGGGACGAGAAGGCGGCGCTGGCGGTGGGCGGCTGCGGGCGGCGGGAGGGGGAGGCTGCGCCGGCTGTGGGAGGGGAGGCGCCGCCGATAGGATCAAAATAGTAAGTATTTTATGGATTTTTGTTAAATTCAAATTGTATGTTTGAATATTTCGACCGAAATCTTTGAAATTTTCGAATTTTGGATTTCTTAGAGAGTCCGAATTTTTTTCTAAACGAAAAATTTAATCCCTGAATGCGTCAATGAGACAAATACTTAGCACACTAGCACAGAGAAGGAAACTCTAAAATGTTTTTCTATTCATTGGGTGACACGTCATAGGATCGTTCGTATTAGTTTTTTACTGATTTCTTTTAATTAAAAATAAATAATAATAACTGAAAGAAGTGATTTTTAGAAGGAGGCGAGCAGTAGAAAAAGTGAGGAAGGGATATGTACGTGTGACAGGAGCGAGAGGAGTGAGGTGTATAATGCACTTGTGACCCTTATCTTATTTTCGAAGTAAGGCTGTAGAAAGAGGAGTGAAGAAATTGCTTCAAAAAATCAAATGTTCAAATTATATTTTAATTTTTCTAAATAAAAATAAAAAATAAAAGCTAATACAAACACACAGGTAAAGATCACGTAGGAATTTAGGATGCACGTCGGAATGCAGTTGCTTCTCTCTCTTCTCTCTATATAATGGCCATTTGTGACTGAGCGAGACACACACGCACATTAGCACAGAGAGAGAGAGAGAGAGAGATGGAGGCGTCAGCATGGAGCAACGTCAACTCGGGCATTGTGCTGAGTCTCCTCGCCGTGCTCTGGATCGTGTTGTGGAACAACCTTCGGGGCCTGCAGCTGCAGAAGTTCGTCGGCCGCCACCTCACCCGCCGCGCCCGGCGCCTCGCCGCGATCGTCGACCCCTACCTCACCGTCACCATCGCCGACTACGACGGCGGCAGGATGAAGCTGAGCGACGCCTACAAGGAGGTCCAGGCCTACCTGCAGCGCGCCACCTGCGCGGCCGGCAGCGGCGTGCGAAACCTCAAGGCCGAGGCCACCAAGGACGCCGACCGCCTCGTGCTCAGCATGGACGACAACGAGGAGGTCGCCGACGAGTTCAGGGGCGCCACAGTCTGGTGGCTCGCCGCCTCCAAGAAGCTGCCTGAGGACAACGTACCCTACAACTGGGGCGCCCACCGCTTCTACAAGCTCTCCTTCCACGAGTGTGACCGCGACCTCGTCTTCCTGGGCTACCTCCCGCACGTCCGCCGCGAGGGGAGCGCCGTCATGGTCCAGAACCGCCAGCGCAAGCTCTTCACCAACCTCTCCGACGTAGGCCGCGACGGCAACGGGTAAGCGATCGCCAGGCTCCGCTCGGTTGGACTGAAAAGCTGTGGCTTATAGCTAAAATTGCACTGTAGCGACTGAAATTTTACTGTAGCTGAAGGTGGCTTATTTACGTAATTAATTTTAAAAAAATTAAAAATAGAAAAAATATGCTAGCTCATTACGGACAATACAAGCGAATAAGGGGAAAAAACCGGCAAACAAGCTAAAAAAAGTCAAAAGTTCAGAAAAGACGAAATTTATGAGTAGTGAAAAATAAGTCAAAAGTCAAAAGCTGAAGTCGAAACGAGCGGGGTAGCTTCATGGAGTTTCTTCCATAGCTTACTGATGTTCTTGTGCCAACCTCTGGTGCGACAGTGCGTGGAGCCACGTGGTGTTCGAGCACCCCAAGACATTCGTGACGTTGGCCATGGACCTGGCCAAGAAGAAGGAGATCATGGACGACCTCGACACATTCCGGAACGGCAAGGACTACTACGCGCGCATCGGCAAGGCGTGGAAGCGCGGCTACCTCCTCTACGGCCCGCCGGGCACCGGCAAGTCCACCATGATCGCCGCCATGGCCAACTACCTCAACTACGACATCTACGACATCGAGCTCACGTCGGTGTGCACCAACACGGACTTGCGCAAGCTCTTCATCCATACGACCAACAAGTCGATCATCATCATGGAGGACATCGACTGCTCGCTCGATCTCACCGGCGCGCGCAAGAAGAAGAAGGCGGAGGACGACGAGGGCGGCCAAAACAACGACGGCAAGAAGAAGAACGCAATCGGGCCGCCGGACAAGAAGGACAAGGGAAGCAGCAAGGTGACGCTCTCTGGCGTGCTCAACTTCATCGATGGGCTCTGGTCTACGTGCGTCGGCGAGTGCATCATCGTCTTCACCACGAATCACATCGAGAAGCTGGACCCGGCGCTGATCCGGCGAGGCCGCATGGACAAGCACATCGAGATGTCCTACTGCAGCTTCGAGGCGTTCAAGTTCCTCGCTAAGGTCTACCTCGATGTGGAGTCCCACCACCTGTTCGACACCGCGAAATCGCTGCTGCAGGAGGTGAACATGACGCCGGCGGACATCGCGGAGAACCTGACGCTCAAGAGCGCCAGCGACAACGCGGACTCCTGCCTCGCCGGGTTGGTGGTGGAGCTGGAGAAGGCCAAGGAGAAGGCGCTGGCGAAGGAGGAGCTGTAGCACTTGATCTGAGTCATTGGATTCCGATCGGACGGTTGAGAGATGATCCTAATGCACCCGTCCGTTCTTCCTCTGCATTTAGACCTCTAAGAGCATGTACAACACAAGATGCTTATATATGAATGCCTAAAGAGAGAGAATATAACCATATCATTAAGCACCTATATAAAAGTTATTTCCTCCACTGCAAGCATCTCTTCTATGGATACTTAGATGCTATATTATCTATTAATTAGATATAGTTATACACATAACCACCTGCTAAGCACCGGTGCTTATTTAAGCATCGATGCTTCAAAATAAGCACCTTATTTATCCTATGTGGCAAGAAAAATCAGTCTTTCATTACTAAACATCTCTCTAAGCGTATGTATTGTACATGCTCTAATGGAGAGGATCCGTTTCCTTCAAAATTGCTTCCATCTTCCATGTAGCCTTTGGGAATAAATATGTGACCGACCATTCGACTGTCAGGTCAATCGAGTTTGTCACCGGTGACACTGACGGCCGACGAGCCATTGCTACTTGCGTTGCAGTCTGCTGATGTGTAAGCTTCCAAAAACATCTTTGCCGCACAGGGGAAAAGCGCAAATTAAGCCATACCATCCATTTACAGCTGAATGCGACGGCTGCTCCGTGTATTCTACGTGATTCTGCGTTTTCCCGACGTGCCCATCCGTGTTAGTCTCCCACTAATTTTGATGTAATAGCCGGGTGGACGGCGTGTACATCACAGATATGGTGCGAATATGGGTTGTTGGGTAGCACAAAACAACGCTCTTTTCCTCTTTTGTCATGTGGCGCATTTTTTTCACTCTAAACTTTGGAACTGTTTGCATAAATGATACTGTAGCTATTTTTTTTTAATTTGGTTCTCGAACATCTGTATTTGTAAATTTAGCTCTGTCCTTATGCTTGATTAGTGCTAATCAATGTAATTTGTTGATTAATTAGTGCTAATTATACACACTAATCCCCCCGCCGCAGTGTGACTACTCGTCAGGAGACATGTGGAGTCACTGCTACTCGGCAGGTCTTGAGCTGCAATTGCTCGGCAAGTGCTGTTGAGCTCTGGTGGTTTGGCAGTACCTACCGAGCTGCTACTGTGTGGTAGGTGACATGTATCGTCTGTTGCAGTTGCTAATCTAATCTCAGAAGGGGACTAGATTTGTAAAAATAGACGTCCAAGAACCAAATTTGAAAAAAAAAGTCTATAGCAGCATTTATGTGAATAGTTCTAAACTTTGTAGGAATGACATTGGCATCTCTCTATTCAGTCTCATGGTAAAAAAAAAGAGAAAAAAACAATGTGGTGGTTGTGCTGGCGTGGAAAAGTCCCTACTTTTCCACGGTGAAGATTGGTTCAGATGGTATTCGTCAAAAAGGATTCGTTCAGATGTGCACTTGGAACAACAGAAACAGAATTGATCTTGACGCATGACTAAGGGAGGGTTAGGTGGCAATTGGCATCTTGGCATGTGATCTACAAAATATAATTACGCAAGTACCAAAAAACAGGATACAATCATAAATGTTATGCATGCGGTTCGCGGTCCAGGTTTCTACAATGCAGTATGCAGATGTTGACCCATGTGACCGTCAACTTGGATCTAGGATCCGGTGAAAGCTTGCCACAGTAGTTTCATCTGCTACACATTCCTTCATGCCATTTTGGACTACCTATTGGGCGGAACCTGCGTTTCTTCTTTAGTTTTCTGTATCGTAAACCACTTGTTCTTCAAGCACGATTACTACAATCAATCACATGGTTTCTGCTTTCTAGGGCACGGTTACTACAATCAATCACACGGTTTCTGCCTTCTAGGTATTTTAATTCCAACGGGCATCACAGAAATTCCGACCGGGTAATTGATTTGTTTATCTGCTGCTGCCTAGCTAACGAATTGCTCAAAGATAACAGCATTGCCTTTTTAAAAAAACAAAAAATCAACGTCGACGGATTTGACCACTTCGGTCGAGCTTTCGTTGACAGCCAGCTGCTGATGAAAGGCTTCGATTCAAGACATTTTCAGCAGTCAGTACCTCTTCCAATTTACATCAGTGGAATATATTTCCTCTAGTCAAAATAAAAGTACCCACAATCTCGGTCTATCCTATAGTAGCTCAAAATTTTGTGGCATGAACACGGTTCTAAAACTATCGAAACTATCACCTCTGCGCAGACCAAAATGTAAAATCTGAAGGGGGATCAGTAGAAGTCCAGCACTCCTGATATGGTGATAGGAGGGTCAATTGGGACCCGTTTCGCTTTGCCTTCTGAAGCCAACTGCGGCAGTGTGTTTGCTTCCTTTGGTGCAATGCCTGGAGCTGTCCATAGAGTAGCATGTGGCCAATCGTTTCTGGAAATGATCTTCTCGCCATTTACTGTTCCAAGCTGAGCCTCCAGAGCAGCCATCGTATCAGTATAGAGGAAGGAGTTAAATGATACAGGGACCTCCTGGTTCTGGTAGACGCCATAACTTGCAACTGCAGCTACACCATGGCCTCTTTTGTGGGCCAGGGTGATATGAGCCTTGTTCAGGTTATCCTCCAATTTTATGCCGTTGAGAAAATCGTTGACATCAGTGTCCTTCTCTGCCAACTGTTACAGTTACGCAATGTAAAGGAAGTGTTCAAAATTAGGGTATCATCCATGACTACTGCATAATGACAAAATCTAGCAGCAGAAGTCCATGGCTACAATCAACTGGAAGTCTGGAAGACCCCAGCAGCAAACATGTATCCAGGGATTCCTCAAATGCAATTTAAACTGTCTTACAATTCAAACTATCTTAAAGACTGAGCTGAGCATATAATTGTTACCTTTTGGAGAAGGCCCAATATATCTGCAGGGGGTAATGTAACAGCAGCAAAAATGATGTTGCCAAACTTCCGCTTCACAGTATCGGGTGTTTTGATATCACCTTTTGCAACAGCCTTTAACTGTTCCAGTACTTCTTTCACAGCAAAGTCAAATGGAACCTATAAAAGTAAACATTTTAACACAAGAAACGCATCATCTTTCTGTGCAGTGAAATTGTACCATTCTAGCAAGCAGTTTTTTTATTGTTTCAGTAGGAAGGATCAAGGATTCAAAAACCGGAAACGGGAAAAATATCATACCCCCTCCAGTACTGATTACCGGTTTTAAGCCAGCCAAATTTTACCAAACAAAATTTAAACTCAAAATTTGAATTTGGTCGGTTTTTGGCCAGTTACCATCCGGCATTACTGTTCATCAATTTAAATTCAAAATTAGATTCAAAGCTTTTCCGATCGGTATTTTTTTACCAGTCTGGGCCGGTACAGCCGGTTACGACTGAATTTTTTATCCTTGGGCAGGATTAGTGTATACCAGACCATACAACTACCTAATTAGAGTACACTTGCAAATTATATAGTCTCTCTATTGCTATTGCTAAATCAGAGATTAAGTAAATATTAAAATTTATATGGTGGTCCAATTCCCATACATTGGCAACAGAGCAAAGTGAGTCTTTGAGGATTGATCTGCCAGTAACTTCTTTTGGGCTAAGCTTAGAAAGTGTTCTTTCTATTGTTACTTTATAACAGTTGCAGAGGTGCAAGACCGCACAGCTTCTTATGGACACCCTATCCTTATTGGTATTCAGTATTCTGTAGTTGGTATTGACCCACAGGTTTAAAGTTCCTTGATCCACCACTGGTTCACAACAATTCACCAACTATCATGATTCCTAAACAGAATACAAATGTTGAATGATTAATAAATGAAATATGATTACCTGAATTGAATTAAGATAATCAACATTCCCAAGTAACACTTGGCGCAACCTTTTCTCCCACTGTGCCCATTCTTTAGCATATGAACCTTTTGATGGCTCCGCTCTGATTTGACATAGTTTTGTGAAGATCAGCCAGTACACAAAGAATCATGAATTAAAAAACGCAGCACTAGTTTTGTCAACATTATCAGCTGAAGAAACACTATATATACGGTTAACTCTTGCTGGAAAAAGCGGTTACATAAAACACGTCATGACTAGCAACAACTATGTATTCAAAAAGTGCTATGGTACAAGAGATCTTTTCCTACACAAAGGATTTCTTCACAATCCATTTTAAGATTTGTTGTCCACAATGTACTGGGAAAAGCGCAGGGGTAAAACACCAAATTTGGTTAGCAGTTTCATACCTTCCATGCCTGTTTTGATGCAGTCTGAACAAGCTAATACCCTCATCTAAGATACCTTTCACAGCATCAGGCAATGGAGCTCTGAAATTAGCAAAAACCATGTACCAGTTAAGTGGATATAACAAACCAACATATGGCGAGTCGGACTGTACAAAGCAAAACAACCTCATGAAAACTTTTTTTTTTCATGTGCATAATAGGAAATGCCGTAAATTTTCTTGGCACATAAGTTTACTGAAAAATTATCTTCCGAAATATTTCCTCCAGTGTTTTTCTAAAAATGTATGGCTCAAATTTAGAAAAACAACAGTAGAAACAGCATAAGAACATAAGAAAACATTTTTACCTATCTGGCTTCAGCAGAGGCATCTTAACCAAGGAGCCGAAACGCTCATACAGTTCGTTTTCGAATTCTCTTCGACTCTGAAATTGCGTGCTTCTTGAATGAACATTGGTAATTTCGTATATTCCAGCGGGAGCTGAAACAGTTTTTCATGAAATGTACATACCTTGCCATCGTAGAGGTTGTAAAACATTAGCAAAACATAGCCAGCATTTGGTGATGCCTTGTCCAGATTTCCCTTTAGAAGAATATAGCTACAAGATGTTAGCCAATTTACATTATATAACAGTGACTATGTACACACTTGTGTTCGCCTACATACCGGATGATTGACCCGTTGGAGTACACGAAACATGAAAACAGCAAGAGCTTCAAGAGAAAATGGATTTGAATCGGTGCCTGCAAATTCAAGGAGCCAGAAGAAAAAATTATATGCAACTTAATGAACCAAGAAAATAGGGCATCACCACTTAAAAATAGAGATATAGACAGTAAAAGATGGGAATGTCATTCTAGAATCTGTAAAATCTCCTAGCAGGATATATGAAACCTAAGCCCTACTGTAGTAAGTCAGAAATAGGTCTTGTACAGCTACTCTGTCAAAATAGCACATTCATGGGGTTTTGAAGTCCACAAGATCTCTAAATTGAGGGCTTCAGATTACTATGTAAGTATTATGTCGCATTTCAATCATAAATTCAAACAACAGCACAAATTTCCAAAGAATAGTGATTTGATGTTCCTCTTTGAGTTCCATGTGAAGTGGAAAATCAACTAAAGACAAGGGAGCTACAAATAATGAAGCATAGGTTACCTTCAGAGTCAGGAATAACAGGAACAGCAGCCGCCTTTGTGGTGTGACACATATCCTCAATCTGGAATAAAGGATCTATCAGTTCTTTCTGAACTGCTAAAAGTTTAAAATAATCTTCAAGGGGAAACAGAGAGCATGAAAAAATAGTTTGCTATGATCCATCTCATTTGATAGTAATCTTGCCTGCCTCCACACTTCCTCATTTGGTGCATTTTTGTCAGCGAGGGTTATTCTAAACGGTTTCTTTTTTTGCTCATCAGCAACCTTTTGCCAGTATCTTCCTGTAAGGACAGACAGTTTACAAAATGGTCAAATTACACTCATGAAGCATATATCATTATGATGTATTAGTTTGAAATACAGCACCCCAAAAAACAGGAATACATTTTTAAAGAATAGGTATAGTTGTATAGAAGTATAATTTATGCAGCAATCTGCCAAAAAATCTTGTACTTATATATACAGCACCTAGTAGTAATATACCTTCAGTTTGTTCCTCTTATGCATATTTTTTAGATGCTGCCTCTATAGCAGGGTATCCAGTACTTTGTTTCGATAGGGTGGCTTTCCTTTCAGAACAGAAAATAGTCCTATTTTTGCTTTGCATAACAAGGATCTGGATTCCATTTTATGGCGAAAAGAACCCCCTTAACCTTGGTCATAGCCCAAAAGTCCTTTGACATGTGTGTCAAAGCTCCAGATGTCCTTTTCCTCAGTTAAATCATGCTTGGCAACTTTTCAATCCTCTTTCTGGACCAGAACAAAAGGCTGAGGGTCTTTTTTGGCCACTCACAAGGTTTGAGTTCCAAAATTGGACCTTGCACCAAAATTCTCCCTTTTTTTCATGGGAACATTCAAGGACCAATTTTTAAACAAAAAGGGACTTTATATAGTGATTAAGTGGTAATTTAAATAACACTACCAAATGTGGAAACTACACTACCAATGGAACACGAAATGTCACAAGCATAACGTATTGTTATTGTTCTTGAAGATAGAATATCTCGGTGAAAGCAAGGCTGCTATAGCGATAGAATATCTCGGTGAAAGCAAGGCTGCTATAGCGATAGAATATCTCGGTGAAAGCAAGGCTGCTATAGCAGAACAGCAGGATGGTCAATGCAATAGTACCTAGGTGGGAACAAGCACAAATCAATTAATCAAGTACCATTGTGAACAATAGGATGGTCCTTAAAAAAGGCATAAAAATGGGATGAATGACTACATGCTGCTGGAACAAGTACATTTGTATTTGTTTCCATACACATATGTAATGGCATTAATTGCATAAATCCACATTTCATTCTGTTTGCAGAAGATTGAAGAATGAGATGGGCGAGCCTAACCATTGAGCCATGCTTTAGTCCAATGGACACAGCAACTGAATAATAAACATGTCAAATGTTCAATACCTTTAATAAGATCTCCCATCAAGCTATGAAGAGGGCGATTATCACCAAGCCCACCCGGTGTGTTTAGTATTTCCTTACATAGAGCTGACTTTGCACAACCAGGTATACCTGAAAGAAGAATAAACATAGCGGGAGAGCAAACGAACAATAATGAGAATTAGGAATGCAAAATAAAAATTAAAAAATGACAAAATTTGACAGGGGAAATATTTTATTAAATACTATTTCAAATATGATGATGGAGATTTATAGGAAATTTACAATTGAATGAGTCTACAGCCCTAGAAAAGTGTGAGTTGGAAGGTGAGAATGGGATTGCATGCAAAGTATAACCGCACGCCCTTGTTTGCTACAATAGAGGCACTAATTTGGATTAAAAACGAAATAAGTATATCACTTAACTGCCCTTTGTAATAAGAAGGCAATAATTTATGACAGGCACTCCTGTCTTGTGTGTCCTATTACCTTTCCACATCATATCCACAGGCCTGCTCTCCATTATTATAATAGTAATGGGTTCATAAGAATGACGGGAGTTCTCCAATTCCCACTTTTAACTTACATCCACCAATGGTCACTTCTCATCCCCTTGATACCTCCTAATCATTCCAATCCAACTCCTAATTCCACAAGAACTAAACATGCCCCTCTGTTGTTAATGTATCTATTATACAAAATTGATGAACCACTTTTTAGCCCCACAAAAAATATGGATCAAAGTATAGGCAGCTAAAAGATCAAATTTCATTAAGCCATTGCCCCTGACATAATTGTGATTTACCAAACAAAGTTTCACTAAGGAGTGTTGGTGTTGACAGTTGGGATGGATAAAGATTTTGATATGAAAGTGGGATATGTGGGCAAGGTGTTGTGGTATTATTACAGAATTTTTGCTGTTGAGATGGATAAGATCGTGAGATGAAAGCAAGAGATATGGATACTAGGTATGTTATAGGCGTGGGCCTTGGGTCCAGTCGGGTTATTATTAGGAATTAGAGATTGGTTTCTATTTGAGTTAGAGATTAGTTTCCATTGTTAGAGATATAATTAGAGATATGATATGGATTTCCATATTATTAGAGATAGGATTGGAATTAGATTCGATCTGTTAGGAGGAGCCATCTATATAAAGGGGCTACCGCATGCTATTGTCATCAAGCAGAATAATATCAAAGTCTTCCTAGTCTATAGTCTCTCCTGCCTCCCTACGCCGACGCCATCCGGCCATCTTCCTGGTGGTGTTTACCCGTTATGAACTAAGGTTCATAACAACTTGGTATCAGAGCAGTCGATCCTTTCCCACGACTTCTGCTACCATGGTTTCCGGCGAGGAGGCCAGTTCCGTGAGAGCAACGCTTAAAGCAATCAAGGAGCAGATGGCTGGGATCATACAGCAGTATGCTGAGATGAACTCCAAACTTGCAGATTTGACGCTGCAGAGCATCACAGCCAACGCCAGGATTGCAGCACTTGAATCCAGGAGAGTGTTGCCCGTCTCTACGCCAGGGCTCTTGCCGATTCCATCCAGGGCTATCCCATCCATCATCAATGCCTCATCTGCTCCACCGGCAGATCGATTCACCGCCGCCACGCCCGCCGATCCGGCCGTCGTTGCCCCAAGAAGAAGAGCGGCGCACGGTGGCAAGCCGTGCCCCGCCAAAAGAGGACGGCGAGGGAGCCAAGAAGCAGCCGCCGAGATGTCTTCTGTCGCCGTCGACAAATTTTCGTTCGCCAGCGGCCGTCGCTCGCTCTGCGCCGCCGCTCTGCGTCGGCCGCGCCGTCATCACGCCGGATTGCGGCCTCGCCGCCGCCGCCGCTCGTCGCCTCGGCGTCCACGCCGACGCCGCTGCCAGCTGAGCCTGGCGCCACCGCCTCTCTTCGGGAACGCCGCCGCTCCCCTGGTCGCAACATCCGCCGGCTCGACCAACCGCGCCGCCTCGAGGGCGCTACTCGCGACCGCCTCGCGCGCGCCGTCCACCGCTCGGTCGCCGGCCCGCCGCCGAGACGTCGACGTCGCCGTCGGCCCACGCCGCCCGCCTGCTCTCTCGCCGAGCCGCGCCGTAGCCGAGCCTCTCCGCTCGATCGCGGGCCGCCGCCGCCGGATCCATGCGAGCCGCCGCCGCCGCCGAGCTTCCTCGCGCCGTGTCGCGTTGCCGCCGCCGCCGTCCGCCTCGCGGTGTCGCGGCCGCTCCGCCGCGCGCTCTGCTGGCCGCCGCTGCCGCTGTCGACCTCGGCCGCCGCCGCCGCCGCCATTGCCGTTGCGCCGATCCACACCGCCGCCGCTCTTCGCTGCCGTCGCCAGAACCGCCGCGCCTCGAGCCGCTTTCGCCGCGCGCCCGGATCGCGCGCCTCGATCGCCGCTCGCCGGATGCGTCATGCGTCTCGGTCGGTTTAACCGATCGACCGGTTAGTTAGGGCAAGCAAAAAAAAAATAAATAAAAAAGAATAAATAAATTAAAAAAATAAAAAAATTAGAAAAAAAGCAAATAGCTTATTTTGCAGGCATTATATTCCCGAAGGCGTTACACTTCGTCTAGACATGTTCCGCGTGGATCTGGCCGCCCGTTTCCATCCGCTGCAGCACCCTGCCACCGTTCGTCTTCTACATCGGCATCGAAGGTCTTCCATTGGCCGCCGTCTAGCAGCTCGAGGACGAGCTGCATGTCCGGGAGGGGTGTGGTGTTATAGGCGTGGGCCTTGGGTCCAATCGGGTTGTTATTAGGAATTAGAGATTGGTTTCTATTTGAGTTAGAGATTAGTTTCCATTGTTAGAGATATAATTAGAGATATGATATGGATTTCCATATTATTAGAGATAGGATTGGAATTAGATTCGATCTGTTAGGAGGAGCCATCTATATAAAGGGGCTACCGCATGCTATTGTCATCAAGCAGAATAATATCAAAGTCTTCCTAGTCTATAGTCTCTCCTGCCTCCCTACGCCGACGCTATCCGGCCATCTTCCTTGTGGTGTTTACTTGTTATGAACTAAGGTTCATAACAAGGTAGTTGCGGTATCATTAGCAGGGGAGCCCCACACTGCCAACAATGTGGGAAGGTGGACAAACAAACAAATAAAAATGGACCAATCCTGTGATAAAATACATATAATACAAAGTAGAGGATATCAAGGTAGGATGTATGTTCGAATAAAAATATAATCGCAAATGGAACTATTTTTCATAAAGGAAAATGGTAGGCACTGTTACAGTAGGCCAAAATATTTGTCTAGCTAGACTATTATGATATCCCGACACCAATCATAGGGCTTGTTTGTGTTAAAGGTAATGCTAGAGATAAGGCAGTATTCAGTTTCCTCAGATAAGGATCTGTTACAGGTACGTACCTGATTGCAATCTGTCTGTTAGAGATAGTATTTGATTGTAATCTGCCACAGTAGATATGTTTGGAAAGTCCTGGTTATAGATAGAATAGATTGATTTGGTTATAACTGTTGGAAATAGATTCGCCAGGCTTTCCTAATCTACTACGGCAACATATTGTATCATATGGCGTTTCAGCCACATATATAACATGCAGGGATCGGTGGTGATCCTTAACCCCAAAACAATAGAGCTTTTCAGTTTGCAGTGGCGGAGCCACATTAAAGCTGTGGGGTCAGTTGACCCCACAGCATTTTATTTGCAAAACCATCCAATACAAGTGAAAAACTGAAAATTCATGCAAAAACTCAGAAAACAATGCAAAATTTATAAGAATCGACCCCACATGGATAGATAAGCATGTATTTGGCCCCACAAGGTTGCAATCCTGGCTCCACCACTGCTTGTTTGGTCTAGCGTAAGCTTAGGCTCATAGGGCTTATAAGCTTAAGCCAAGCCCAAAGAGCAAGTTATTTTTAGGCTTACCTAAAATTGCTAAATCCCCCATCAAGTGAGAAGCTGCCCATACCCAAACAATTTCCATGGCTTACTAACCTAGTTTATCTTGTTTATCACCTATTAGCTATATGCTCGATAAACTAACGTTGAATTGAGATCAGCCCAAGCTACCACAAATAGGCTCCTACATCTTATGAATGTTCAGATGGATTAAAAATTTCAGATCCAATTTACTTAGAACAGTTAAGCATAACCCATAGTTACTTAACATATTGGTCTCATCCAACCATTTGGTAGTCCAGCCGATGTGGTGACTCAGTTGCCTAGCTGAAGGTCAAGGTTCGAAACTCACTAACCATGTGTTAGGTGGGTTATTGTTGATTTTCAGGGATTTAATCCTGTGACACCTGGGTTGTTTCGAGTGATTGGGTCTTAAGATGGATGCATTAACCAATTGTACGTAGTCGCTACTCCTTGTAAATGCGGAACTCATGTTCAACATTCTGGGTGTATAACGATCTTTCAACTATTGGATAATTTAAATGAATCAAATGTCCTACCATCTGAAGTGACATATGTCTTCTGGCTAGTTGTAACATTCCCAAGCAACAGCAAAACAATAAATTTCAGCATCCTTTGTAATCTTAAGCAGTGATAAATATCCTCAGTGTCACAGTTATTCTAATGATTGAATTATTGAAAACAACTCAAAATAAAGTATATTAATTATCCATATATCTTAGAATCTGTTAACAGAAACACAAAAATTACCAGGAAAGAAGACAATAAGGCCCTCGGTTTTTGGAACAACATCCAAGGACGTTGATGTAGGACTAGAAGGTGCTGCCCCACGTTCTGGCTGAAGATCACCCTCTTCATCTCTCTCTGCCTCAAGTATGGCCAAGAAATTTTCTGTTTGAACCAAGTCACCAGCAGCCCCTATCAAAGCCTGGTTTGCAGGGCTGCGCTTGGCATATTGTTCAAGGAAAGGTTCTGCTTCACTAAGATACGTTGAGGATGAGAGTGGCTTATTCCCATACTTCCTTCTAATGTAAACAGCCCTGAAATGGGTAAAATAATTAAATTAAAAGAAACATGCACAGTTTCATAAAGATGGAACTAAAGGAGGTCTATGAAGAGAAAGAAGGTAGTAATAATATACCATTCATCCAACATTTTGCTAAGCTCTTTCTGTTTACTAGCTGATGTTCCCCAATTCTTCATTTGCCTATTAAGACATCAGGAACATTAATCTGAGAGATAGCATTGTTTGTATTCAATACAACAGCACCAACCACCATGTTCCCAATTAACGAGTCAGCTATGAAAATTATATATGATTAAAATCTTCAAGCATCAAATCATCATTTGATGAAAAAAAACTTGAATATCACAAAAGGGTGTCCTACATCTGTATGGCCCCATTTTACAGATATTGACATTGCCTATTATAATATAATCAACTTGATAGAAGTCTAGAGGATGTGTTGCCACTGTTCTTCTAACATTACATAAATATTGGAGAAGACTAAACTAAAGCAGTAAAACAAGCAATAACATAAACTTCTTGTTTCAGTTCTCATTGATTACCCAATCAATTGCTGAAAAAGAAACTGACAAAAACTAAAGGCTGAAAACTTAAGATTGGCATACATGCCAATGCCATACCTCAGGTAATATGTTCTATAAGCAGATGGGCCATCTTTGAAAAGGGTTGACAGGCCATTTCGAATTAAAAATGTCCGTAACTGTCAGGTAGCAATATAAGAGAATTGTTAGAAGATACATATTCAACAAAGTTAATCTTTCATGGTTGCAGTCCTCTCCCACATGCAAGAATAAAATAGCTTCAAATGGAAAGGAAGTACATACAGAAATACCAAAGGGAGATCAGATTGAACTAACAGGAATGGTACAATCAAAAGCCTATTAGTAACATTGGAAAACATACTGTAGGAGTAAATAAAAATGAAAGTAAACAATCCAGAGTAAAGAGCATTAGTATCGGCACCTCAAGAAGAGACCAATGTCCAATGAACACCTAAAAGAAGCTGAAAACAATGGCAAAGAAGTACCTTATAAGTCAGGAATTTCAGTTTGACCATCAGATTTGAATCCTCATCAGCCAGACCATCCGTAGCTGACGAATTTGAATCCAAGGCACCATTAATATTTTTCAGTAATGTGTTACTGTCTTTGGAAAGTTCAGCAGCCTTCTTATTATTCGCCTTGAACAGGTTTACATCAACAAAGAAACCTAACCATGAAACATAGGTCAGTCAATGGCACCTTGGTACATGTATGAATTGTAAGAATTTAAAACTTATTATTTTGAGAGGAAAGAGAATTTTGAATAAGAAAAGGTTCATCTTACCCCTATACAGTGGCCACAACCCTTGATTTCTCCTGAAAATTGCAGCATTGACTTAGAGCTAATAAATCCCGAAAAGTAAACAAAAAAGGTACTAAGATAAGAAAATGAGATTGTAATACACAAGGTTGGCTTCACAAGCTCACCTCATCTCTTGCTGATAACGTCTAAAGACAGAATCACTGTACACATGGATAACCATCTTGTAATACAAGTTGTCATTTGAAAGAGAATCAATTCTGTGGAAATTCCAGTAACATTTGAAAGCGGCAGGGAAATGTCGCTGCTTCATCAGACGAATCATCTCCTGTAACGGTGCAGAAGAACTAAATTACCATCTAACTAGGTATTGGCTTATTGCTGTTGCAGTTCAAATGCATTTGTAATGAAAGCATGTCTATTTTAGTCAATAAAAATCTATTGTTGGCCAAGAACCATTAGAAGCTAGTTACCTGCAATTTCTTAGTTGCATAGTCTGTAGGATGTGCTTGCAAAAATTTAGTGACAACTGATCTATCAGCGTTTCGAGACTGAGCATCAAGACCACTATTTCCAAACCAATCAGAATGGTCTGGACACATTGAAGATCCAACATTTTCAAGAAGTGCTTTAATTTGCTGGAAAATGTAAAATTAGTAAGAAGTTACAGGAAGGTAGAACCAATACAAAATTAAGACAAATCATGTAGAAGAATGGTGAATTCCACTCGACAACATTAAATAATACCTGCTTTTCATCTGACCTATTAGCAGCGCATATTTCTCGTAAACTTGGTCCTAAATCAGAGCCAACTGCATAGGAAAACACTTCTGAATAAATGATAGATAAAGTACTTACAACTTCACAACTCAAATGCATTAAAAATTGTTTCTTATAACATATTCAAATGCATCAGAAAGTATTTAACTATTTCTTAGAATATAAGTATAGTGTAACCACACCATGGTTCACAGATCTGTAATACACCTTTCCAAAAGTGAAGGTTCTTCTCTTCTTTTTTTTCTTTTTCTTTTTGCGTGTGTTCCCGAATCTAGAGTTGGGTCCAGGGTTCACCGTCAAAAATGCTATTATCACTTATGGGTCTATAGCAATCTAAATGACAAAAAAAGGAATATCACAAGCCATAAACTGTCATGCTCATGACCAGAGAAAAAAAGAAATATTTATTTCTTCACCTCTTTTCCTTTCGTCTTTTTTTATTTTGTCCTTTTCTATCCCATTTTAAGTAAAATACAACTGAATATGAAGAATTTTTGCTCTGCTTTTTATTTATCGTTATCTGGTTCATTTACTAAGGTCAGTAACAGCCTAACAGGACTAGTGCTTCCATATGGTAAAAATATAAAAAAAGGTCAAAATTAGCGTGGTGTTCTTCGAATGAGAAATATCTCAATAGGCATCTTTGGAAAGAAACTTAATATTGAGATGGAGATGGAAACTTGGTTAAGATCGTTTTCAAATAAACTGAAACTTTCTTTTATAGCTCATATATTCCACTCGAACAACAAGACGACTTTGTTTTAGTGCCTACCTCCGTCTAATGGAGGCTGTGGAAAGTTTCTCAAGACTTCCTCCATTTGCACTGAGCTTTCACGATTGACAACACGGGCAACCAGACCTTCAAGTATCTCACCCTGCACCTTTACATGATCCTTTGAACCTACAAATAAAATTAACCTACTATGAGCTCCCAGCTGCCACAATGGTTAGTGCTTCGCCAATTCGGGGTGGGTGTGTGTGTTTGTGTTTACAACAGCAGTACGACAACAATCACTAGTCGAGATAGGCTTACCTGGTACAGCTATGTCAGCTATTTCATCGAGGGATTTGCAAACAGTTGTTGCGGTCCCCTCTTCACATAATGCGTCATAGGCAGCAAAAAATGAAGTGGCAGATTTCCTAGTGAAAGATGTAGACAGAAAGTATATTGATATTACGATCAGACCTAGCAGTGAGTAACTGAGTACATATGCACATTGTGAGGGTACTCCTGTAATTACATGTGAAACTGTGCATGCAGGCCATCCAACGGATGAATGCAAGCATAAAAAAAGCTGCATGATGGCATAGACACTAAAAATCTAGCAATTGAACAAATTCTAGCAATATGAACAATACAAAATAACTTCACAGCTACAATAGTCTATACTCCGTAGAGATGCACATCAATAAAAAGAGTCATTGATGGTACAGAGGAAACATGAAGAATTCAATAATTTTACGAGCATACATTGGCATATGTCATCGAGTCAAAGCAACAATACATTGTGATAAGACATAAACAAAAAATACTTTTTGACAGAGGGAAAACATTGCACTATAAATTTCAGAAACACCAAAGATTTCAAAACATGAAATGACATGTCGCAATTGGCAATCGTATTATTAGAAGGCCTTTTGGTCCTCTGTAAAGTACCTACACAAGTATCATTATTAAATTGATGGCATCAAAATCTTTCACTCTATCTTATTGAATGAACAATGTACATGTATCTCATCAAACAAAGCAGTCAAATATGTTGGAATGAAAAGTTACGGAACATAAAGTTATCAGATGGGCACCTAGTGGAAAAGAGCCAGACATGGTTTGTTGGTAGGCGCCATTTCCGACAAAACGCAATCACCTCTGGAGTAGAATAGAATTTTGGCTTGCCGTGGCCCAACTCTGTCACAGCTGTAATCACAGCTGCACAAAGCCCAAAATAAAACTAATAAAATATGCATTTCAAAACAGATTTATCAATAATGGAGAAAGTGATAAACTGAAACAAATGCAGCAACCGATTTTATAGTGTGGTCAGATTCTCGGATCCAGTATGTGAAAGGGGATGTTTGGTTTTATGATAAACATCACCTAAGGGTGAACAAAAATGCATGCTGCACTTGCCAGAAAAGTTACACAAAAAAGCGATGCTTACAGGCAGACCCACTTGCTACACTTGCAAGAAAGAGATACTTTTGTCAGTGTAAATGAAAGTCAATTTAACCCGCTCAGAATCTGACCCTTTTCCTTATTATTTTAAAGAATGTACCATCTGATCAAATATCAAGTGAAGAAGCAGTTATGCATCAGAGCCATAGCTAGAACGCACTATCAGCAAAGATGAAGAACAAAGTATAAGCAGAGTACTATTTGCTTTAGTAAAAAAAGGCATACCGTAATCATCCTTTGGCCTTTGTCCATGGTCTCCTAACACAGCCGTCACAAGTTCCATTGAAATGCTTATATGGTTTTTCTAGAAGAATGAGACAGGGACAAAATCAGGAATCTTAAGAAAAACGACAGAGCTAGAAACCCTGGCAGTGAAAGGCACAAAGAATACATTGAACATGCTTGACTCGTGCTTAATTCCAGCAAAATGTACATCAGAAAGCAATTAAGCAATAAAGCTACAATGATTATCCTAAATGTGGTTGTAATTTAATTGGTAGACAGTATTAACTACCTTAGAACTGCTCCTCTGAGTTCTTAAGCTACTGAAGAAAGATGCCAAATTAACGAGCTATGCTGAATAGAAGTACTGAAAAGTACAACAGAAATAATACAGAGAATAATATTCTCCCCAGTGCAAGGTTCTCCGCACTGCTACTATATGCTAGAGAACTCGTTACTTCATGTATCAAGTATAGAAACGTCCACAGACAACAAGCACAGAAACATGAATATTCAAAACTCAATGCACAAAGTTCTGATAAAAGTAGCGCTAGGCATGAAATACCTCAAGAAAATCATTGAATTCTGCTTGCATTTTAGGAGCTTCCTTTCCCCAAGCTTCACGAAACAAGCGCCCCAAAATAAAAACGCCCACAGCAGTGTAGCTATAAGCAGAAATTATGCGTTCAGTCATAGCATAAATAGATAAAGAAATGTTCAAGACAGGTTAGCACAACATACATATTTCCAAAGCTGTTCTTGGCATATGCACCACCAAGGTGACCAGCATACATGAAGAGAGATCCCGAATGCTTGAGCGTAACCTGGAGAAAACAAAAGTATATTAGTAGAGGAAAAACATTGAACCATCATTATAATCACTAATTAGTTTCCTCAGAAAACAATCACTCATTAATTAAAATGTAAAAGACAAAACAGAAAATCAGATATACCTCCAAGGTAGCTAAGCCATGCGACACCATCTCAATCATGCGGGTTCTTGTCTGCGATCACGAAAGTGAGGGTAAGCTTTTCAAATAAAAATATAAAGTTAATATTCCATTTACTAAATGGCAATAATAGAATCCAAATGAGCCAGAACGCAATATTACTACAAGCATTTACAGTATAGTCAGATCACTAAACATTTCTTCATTAAGAGCAACTACATGTGGTTATATCAAACCCATTAAGAGCTCTGCAGCTACAACAAAAATGAAACCAGTAAAGATGGAAATTAAATGTCTCCAAAGAGAAAGGTGAACTGTGCAACATCCATCAACTCATGAAAGCTGAGTTGGGTTGACGGTTATCAGAATCTGGAACTAGACCTACAGCTACAATGCAGACATCACGTTCAATGCAGACCTACAGTTGGGTTGGCAGCAGCGAATTGCTCGGAAAATACCCAATATGGCTGCAATGCGATGGAAACCAAGCAATTCAGCAATGAATGATTTGGAAAAGTAAGGTGGACTGTCCCATAACCATTAACTCATCAATTAAAGTTGGCTCAAACTATGGCTATCAAAAACGGCGGAACTAGCCTCCAGTCACAGCTGACAATGTGGATAACATCTACAATCATCAGATGATCAGAACCACCAAAACGATCATAAGAGGGTGCAGGGGGGCGCTTCCCCCACAGTTGCTCAGGAAACACTTGGCATTGTCACAACGTGATCGAAGCAAAGAGCAATTCAACAAACAATCGGGTGACACCGGGAACCGCGGCCACGCACCTCCTGATCAGACTTCTCGTTCTCGAACTTGGGGTAGAAGGTGGCCCTGATCTGCGCCTCGGCGAACGTGTTGTTGTCCACAGCGAAGTCGGCGGCTCCCTTGAACAGCCTCGAGAGCTTATCGCCGGCACCAACCTGCTCGGCCGCCGCCGAGGAGGAGGACGGCGAAGTCGCGTAGCCCCTCGGCACCCACATCTGCGCCGCCGCCGCCGCCTCCTGCGAGGCGAGGGTCATCTTCTCGACGCCCCCGGTGAATTCCGCGGCCGCGGAGGAGGACGAGGCCGCCTTCGGCTTCCATTTATGCTGCGGCTGCTCGCCCTGCGAGAGAGAGCGAGGAGATGGTTAGGGTTTGGGGAGTTTGAGAGAAGGAGGGTTGAGAGGCGTACACGGTGGCGGCGGGGAAGCATTGGGAAGGAGGCGGCGGCGGAGGAGGAGCAGGAGAGGCGGAGAGGGAGAAGGAGGGGGAGGAAGCGCCTGGGGTTGTGGGGGGAGAGGAGGGAGGAGGAGAGCGACATATAAGGGCGGGTAGCGCCGGGCCGGGGGGAGCCGGTGAGGTGGCGAGGAGTGGGTGGCGGTGGCACCGCCGACGCACGGCGGCTTCTCGAGGGTTCGGTTCGGCGTCGTGGGGAGGGGTGGTTTCTTTCCGTGGTGTCGGTTTGGGGCGGAGTTGGACACCACGTCGCGCGACTGGGTTGGATCTCGGGAGGGCAATTGTGCCCGTAGAGTAAATACTCTAATGAAATTAGATATAGAATATTTTTTACTTATAAATATAGAAATAGAAAAAACTCTTTGACCATCAGATAATCAGATATAGATATAGATATAGATATAGGTAAGCTCTATTTATATCTGTCTCACCTGTTTACCCGCGACCTATATACTGACAAATGGATCAACACACCCAAACTTTGAATGGCACAAGTTTTCTTGTCCAGTCTATAATGATTTATGCCGCTGGAATGTGGCACCATAGTGTCTGAGCACTAAGTCTCTCTATCTTTTGACTACTTTTAGATACGTGTAAGTGTAATGATATATAATACTAGCTGAATACCCATGCGTTGCTACGGATTTTAAAATTTAATCATACTATATGTTCTGAAACTAACGAGTGGTAAATTTTTTAGAACATGCATACAAATATATTCTAAAATTTTTTAAATCCGTAGCAATGTTCGGACATTCAGCTAGTACAAACTTAAACATCGCATGATTCGCATCCCACATCAAGTTAATTATCAACTGCATCGCCGAGTACACGAAAGATCCAACTTCCAAGCCTGCTTTCGCAAACATCCTTACCAACAGGCAACAGCGAGCTAGAGTCTGAAGACAAAACAGATCAAGTTTTACGGTCAACCAAAATAATTTCGATGATAGCGTGGAAAGAATGCAACTTTGTCAATAAGAAAACGGACTATATACCTTTTTTAGATGCCTATATGTTTTTTTAAGAAGAAAAGATTGTAAACGAAGAGGGGAGCTAAATGCAAACAAAGATTAACTGACAAACATGTCGGTTTTCCATTATATCCCTCAGAACGCCAAATCTCAACAATGCGTATGGAAATATTAGTTCCTTCAACCTCACAGCACATTGCTGACGAGGGAGCACCAATTGAACAAGTGCTCAGATTACTGAACTATTCATCACAGGGACAGATGGAAATTGCATGAACAACAAACATGGGGAGATAAGTAGAACATGGATCGTAGCATCCTGTCAATAAACTGAGTGAAATGTTCTCCAGGAAGGAAAACTCAATTATCTGCAATCTGATAGATTTTCCAAGCTGGTAGGTCAGCAAAACATGAAATGTGTAAAATAATCAGAATGTTTTTCACTAAATAATATGACCAAAGCAAGACTCATCAACATCAACAGCTTCTGTAACAGTGTTCTATCGTGCAAAATATAGATGTATTATCCTTTGAAGCAAATCGAGCATTCACCAAGTGGATGAGAAAATATGGTGACTTCCAGTAAACAAGGCTAAAATTGTTATATATTATTATGAACTCAAAATCAACATACGCCTTCAAGGCATCAAGGATATGGAGGTAAGTAGATATAGAGTTTAGTAATAATTAGCTCAAAGTTTAGAGCAAAACACAAGCAACAACACTCTGAATAAAAGGAACTCAACTAAGCTAAAATTGCCTAAGCAATTTTCCCTCCTAAAGTCAAAGAAAACAAAATTTTGAGAAACAAATTACCTTTCAGCTCGTACTCCAGCTAGTTTGATATGCTTTACAAAACCTATCATCTCTATATCCATGTACGGGACCTTACTGGCAGAAACTAAACAAAACTCCAAATTCAATTTTTTTAGCGTTTAATTACGACATTTCCCGGAGTTTGACAGGCGCATCAAATACAAAATGTTGCACCAGAACATCTACAACAAAATAGAAGACAGATTTAATACTATATTACCATGGATAAATTGTAATGAAGCTATACGGATGAGCATTTGAGCAGTGTTTATACTGAAAAGGAAAGATCAATTAGCTGCAAAGTGCATTAATTAAGGACCATGAGTACATATTTGCACCAATATTTTTAAGCTTATGTAAATCAGGTCATAGTATGTGAAGCATTAGCAGTCAACTAGTCATTGTAAATGCACCGTCCCTATATCTATTTCATGGTTCAGTCAAAAGCTAAACAAACTATTTGGCTAGAGCTGTACCATTGTCATTGAAATGCAAGTCTGCATGTATGGCATTATTTCTACAAATCTCCATGGCATGGCCTCTTCCTCGCAAGCGAACCACCAAGCTTGTGTCGGACACCATGACACCTCCATTCGTGAGGGTGGTCGAGCTGACCAATGCTGCCATAGTGACAGTACCATGACCAGGAAGCATAGTGGCAATGCCCAAGCTTTGCAAAGAGCACAGGAGGTGGATGTAGGGTTTTTTGGCAATAGAAGCGATGGTGGATGTCCTCAATAGGAGAGCCCGACAATCACAGAATGCCATCCTCCTTCATTTCCACTATCCACTGCCACCGCCACCAGTGCTCCACCTTCAGCACGCACTAAACAAGCACAATCAATTAGAACAAAAAATATACACTAAACACCTCAAAGAGTCGTAGCAATTCCCTTGCTTCAGCATAATGCCCTTGCTCTGCCGTGCCATGGCCACCGCTGGACCAACCCGTCTTCCTCTTTGGGTCGCCACTGCACACCGTCGTGAGTCACCATCATCCCAGCATGTCTCCGTCTCTCTCTATCACACCAGCGCCCTGCTCAGTGTAAATGCAATCACGTGAAGGCTCTATTGTCGGCGACAGTAACGGGGAGCGGAGCCAGTGGCGATGTAGGGATGTGGTGGTGTTGATGGGGGAATGGCGTTGCGAGGAGGCGGTGGCCGGTGGATGGGGGCGGTGCGCTGTCATCGCATCACCGGACTGTCGTCGCATGCCTCCCCATGGGACTACTACCACTCTTCCTGGCTGCCACCGCCGCCTAGATCGAGCGCTTCCGTCTTTCTTCCTGGTCGTCGCCGCCTGGATCGAGCGCCGCCTCCCTTGTCTCCGCCTCCATCACCATCTCCGCCTCGCTCCTCTTTGTTGCCGCCTATCTCTGGTCGCCGCCGCCCGTATCTAAAATGTGGCTGCCGGATCCGCCCTACCATGTTCGATGGAGGCGGCACACAGTCAGGCGGCCAGTGCTGGGAGAAATAGCGGCTGGTAGTGGCGGTGGGGTCATGGAGGGGCGCGGGGGTTGCGGACAGCGGCGAGTCGGAGGAGGCGGCAGCGGAGTGGAGGGGTGGGGGGAGGAGGAGCCGGCGGCACAGCGGAGGGGTAGGGGAGGAGGAGGCGGCGGCGGCGCGAGGTGGGGGGAGGAGGTGAGGGCACGACGGCACGAGGTAGGGGGGAGGCGAGGGTGGCGTGGCGGAGAACGTGGGGAGACGCGGTCACGCGGAGAACATGTGGAGATGGGGTATTCGGTGGAAGGGGAGAAGCCACTCGGTAGTTGTTTTTGGGAGTTGGGATCAGCGTAGCTTTTTTGTGAAGAGTGTGAGTGAGAACGGACGTACGACCACCAACTCAAACTTATTAAGTAGTAAAGATATCAGGCAAATCTGTTAACATTCATTAATTCAAAAAGGCATCAATTTAGAAAAGAAGTTATTGATTTAGCATGTTGAATCAATCATCAAGTCTCAATCATGGAGCCTATGCTCTGTTATACTAACTAAAAGCTCCTCGAGAAGTCCCTATATTAATCCTAAGAGATAAACATATTATAATTCTAATATTAATCGAAGAAAAGAAAAAAAAAAGCTAAAAACTCTTGTGCCCTAATTCTCTCATCTACCTACATATGGGTCTCATGCATATACATGTCCTATGGTCTCACGATCATATTCTACAAAGAAAAGTAAATGCGGTGTGCATGCTTGTGTCCAAATGATAATGTGGAGAAGAATTTTTTTTGTTTTGTTTAAGGAGACATCAGTAAGTTCGTCTTGGATTAAGGAAAACCAGAATAGTGTTGTTTATAGCGATATGGTGACTCTTAGTTCACGGGTAAACGGGCATGCCCACAGGCAAAGGGTAAATCAGGGTTGCGGCATGGGTATAGGTGAGCACTACCCATGTCCGCTGCGCCCGATTACTATCCCTAGTTGGCTCTACCTCCACGGTGTGACTACCCTATCTAGTTGTACGGGCGCGGAGGCGGAGCACAAGGGCCACAGACAGGGCGGCTATGGTTGCATGAGGGCTGGGCCGATGTTTTTGTTGGAGCTCTTTCCGATGGGCTTTGCCGCTTGTGGTTGGATCATTGGATATACATGCTTGTTATTAGGTTGGGTGGAAGCCAATGTAGATGGATGTCTCCATAAGAATGGTCGACTTGTACAGTTACGTGTTTTATTTATGGGAGTGACTATTGCACAGGTGACTGAAATTTTTTTTTATCTTTCAATCACCTGAAGTTGCACTCTGAATCACTTGAAGTTGCAGGTGATTTTTTTGGAGGGGCTGCAATTTCAGTTGATTGAGAGTGCAACTTTAGTAGTTGCACTCTGAATCACTTGAAGTTGCAGGTGATTTTTTTGGAGGGGCTGCAATTTCAGTTGATTGAGATGACAACTTTAGTAGTTGCACTTTGAATCACCTGAAGTTGCAGGTGTTTTTTAAGGAGACTGTAACTTCAGTTGATTGAGAGTGTAATTTCAGGTGATTGAAAGATAAAAAAATTTCAATCGCCTGTGCAATAGCAAAACTGTTTATTTATCGGTCTTACCTCACCATTTGTGTATGGTAGGCTTATTTTGGCAATGTTTGTTATAAAATGCATGGCTAAAATAAATAACCAAAAGAATAGGAAACACAGCTATAATGTAAAAATCCTTACAGAAAAAACTCAGACGCACGAAGGCAGAATTTACTGTACAAGAAGAAATTACAAACACATTGAACTTCCACATAACTCAACCGAGCAACTACAAAGTTACATATATAAGCTAGATAACAAGAGTCTTAGAAGATTATGAAACTGAGACAAGGTATGTGTCCATTGGACACGTATACGAACTCGTATAATACTTTAACAATCTTCACTTTGTGACGAATTCGAATCACACACTCGACAATCTCCAACTTGAGGTGAATTCCCTTATGTAGCTTGAATTCACTCATGTAGCCAATACAAATTAGAGCCTATTTGAGAGACCATGTGGAGGTCATCCCGTGTGTGTGATGAGTAATTGACATCGGTTTAGGAAAGTCGAGTTTGATTTGGTTGGTTCGGTCCCTGACGTTGCGTGGTGCAATCGGGCTCAATCGGACTTGGTCAAACCTGGTCAAAATGGTTAGGATGCGTATTATGTCAACTTGTCAGGTTTGGGCTATTTCATTAATTCATTTATGCTTACATGTATCGAGCGGTGCTATTTGATGTGTTTCTTGTCTATGTTGGCTGCAGGACGTCGAGACAGAGTCGTGGCGAGACACGAGGTGACCGGATTAGACATGGGCGGTGTCGAGGTCAGAACGGTCAGATGTGTCGAAGACGACGGAGATTCGATGTGATTACGAGGTTTGGACGCGCGGAAGCTTCCCGGAAGGTGCAGGAGGGGTGAAATGGTAATTTCGCGAGGCTGCAAAGGCGGGAGCGGGCTCTGTTCGGGTTTAGCGGGCGTAACGGGTTGGAGACCCGTTAGCCAAGGGCTATAAATAGATGTTGGTGGCTGCATGCCCACTTATGCATTCCAAGGGTTTCTAGGGTTTACTTTAGTAAAAATGAGCTTTAGAAGTTTGTTTTGGCTTTAGACTTTAGTTGGTGAGGCTTTGGTAGTGGAGAGTAGTTGGAGAGGGCAGAGGTTCTGTGTCTCCTTCGATGTTCTCTATGTGAGAGCTCTGTGTGTGTTCATTCTTTCTCAAGCATGTATGGGTGTGTGTTCTTGAGTTGGGAGAGGTTGGAGATGGGTTGAGAGTCTTGTAATCATTCCTCTTGTATCAATCATGTATCTCCTTTCCTCTTTATCAATATGAGTTGGAGTTTGATTCAGTTCTTGTCTCTCTGTTGTTTTTGCCCTACGATGCCTCTTTTGAGTGATTCTTGAGTTTTTGTGTTTCTTGTTATTTCTTGCTGTGAAGGTGCAAAATGGGTTGCTCTATGATGGGATAGTGTCTCAAGATCATTTGATCGAGTTTTCCCAAGAGCAAGTTGATTGAATCAAAGAATCTCATTTTCAGTTTTCTCTGTTCTTATTTTACCCTTCCTAGGGTTTTGGCGTTTTTGTGATTCCCTTCTTGAGATGGCACGAAACTTGGCACGTTGAGTCTCAAGGTGATTCTCGCTAGTGGGTTCGTTTCTCTCGTCAAGGATAAGTTGTTTGCTTCCTGCTTGTTCTCAGTTTGTCTCCTTAGTGGAAGGTTCCAGTAATCATTAGGACTCCGCTTCATAGCTCTCATAGCTATTGAAGAGGAGATTCTTATCGTACTTGTGAGGGGAATTTTTATCGGATCGACATTCACCCCCCCTCTGTCGCCATTTCGGTCCAACACTATTCATATTGGCTTCTACTTTCAGCTTCTATTTCCAGAAGTAAAAGTCAACACGAACACCCCAGTTTCTGTAAGTCGATTCTATCAACCACTACTATTCATCAACTACTACGTTTTACTTTTACATATTGTAACGTACTTCGTATTTTATTGTATCACAATTCTATAAAATTGCATGGCGGTATTGTAACATCCCAAATTTTTTGCTAAAAATAAATAAATAAATAATAAAAATGGAATAAAATAAAATTTAAGTTAAAATAAGTATTTTTGTTGCCTAATTTTAAATTTGGTTTTGCCTTGAATGTCTGTTTTTGAAAAAGGCTGAATTTGAAAAGTATTTTAAGAAAAACCTATAAAATATTATTAAATAAAATGATATTTTGATTTTCTATAAAAATCCTATGTCAAATTAAATATTTGGAGTTATTTGGATTTTATTGGCCTTTATTTGGTTTCCTGGATTTTCTGGAGTTTGAAAATGTATTTTTGAAAATTAAAAAGTATTTAAAGTATAAAAATTAAATACCAACATTAGTTGAAAATATTTTTATTAAGTCCAAAATGTCTCCAGGTGATTCTCTGAATTTTTCTGGGCTTTTTGGAGTTTATTTCATATTTTTCTGAGGCCAATTGCATTTCTTAGCAATATCTGAAAACCCAAAATCAATATTTAAAAATAGAATTCCCTCTCCTCTCCCACCGGCCGCCATGTGGATGGCCGGGATCAACCCGCGCCCGCAATCTGGCCGTCGCCCCCACCCCGCCTCCCTTCCCTCCCCGCGCGCCACGCATGCGGCCCAGATAGCGGCCACGCCGCCCCGGCCCATCTCGGCCACCCCTCACCCACTTAACCCCCGCCTCCATCCTGGCCGCCCGTTCATCTCCGCCCGTGCGATCTCGGCCGTCTCCGCTCACTTAAAACCCTTCACCCGCCCGAGCCGTCCGATCCCCATCCGACGCCGTGCCTCGCTCCCCTCTCGCCCTGCTGACAGGACGGACCCACCCGTCGGGCCCGTCCCCTACCTCGCGCCGCCGGCATGGCCGTTGGCTGGATCCGCCCTAACCGGCCTCCTCCCCCTTATCTCTTCCGCACGTCGCCTCTCCCTTCGTGCGCCGCAAGCCCGCGCCCACCTCTCCCCCGTTTTCCGCGCACGTCGCCCACTCCCCCCACCTGCCTGGACTCTATCCGCAGCTAACCGCCGCCCACCTCCCCGCTTTCTCCGGCGAGGAATCCCGCCGCGCCTCCACCCCCTCAGCCCTATAAAAGCCACCCCCGAGCACCGTCCTCTCCCACTCCACCTCGCTCCACCTCCCATTTGCACCCTCCGGCGCCCGAGAGCTCCCCCACCGTGCGCTTCCGCTCCGCCGCGCCGCTTTCTCCTCCGGCGAGGAATCGCTGGCGAAGGAGAGCCGACCGAGCTTCGCCGAGGCCACCCCGAGCTCCGCCGCATCACGCCGAGTCTCCTCCGCCTCTTCCCCGTGCCCAAGCGCCGTCGGAGAGCCCCGCCCGCCGGTACCCGAACGCCTCCGTCGCCTCCACCTCGTCGCCGGTCGCCTCCGTCACCGCCGAGCTTCACCGGAGGTACAGGCATGCTCCCCGCGCGCCCCACTCCCCATTCCCACCCTCGCCGTCCTCCGCCGTGGCCGCTGCCGCCGGCGACCCTAGGGACCCGTGCTCCCCGCCGGTGACCGCGCCACCTCAGCCAGCCATGGCCTGCGAGGCCGCCACGTCGGCGCCACCTGCGCGCCAGGCCGCCCCGTCAGCGCCAACCGCCCCCCTGCCACGTCAGCCACCACCCCCTCTTGTGGACTTGGTCCATGGACCAAGGCCCCGTCGATCGGCCACCGCCAGATCAAACGTCATCTTTGGCGCGAAACTCGGTTTTCCGTAGAAAATTAATTCGGTCGAAATTGAAATTGGTGCTGACGTCATAATTCCAAATTTCCTTTACAAAAATAATCCCAGAAATTCCTTTTATTCTTTTTCTCTGAATTTAAACTTCCCGGAGCCCGTTCTCCTTCGTCCTAACTCCGATTTGGCCCATTCAAATTTCTAAATTCATAAAAAATTCTCTTCTATCCATTCCTAGTCTCAATTTAAATTTTTGAGTTTGTTTGAATTTAATTTGAATTTATTTGAATTTAGTGGGTTATTTTCACGTGTAGACTTCGACGATTCGGAAGATTTCTTTGACGAAGATTCAAACCAATTTGAAGAGCAAGGCAAGTCACCCTCCTTGATCATGTTGATCCCAGTTTTCAAAATAAAATTATGTTGATTTAAACTATATTGCATGCATATTTTTATTCAACGTATTTCAATTCAGTTTTAAATTTAGTTAATACCTACTTGTTAATCCCCCATTGAATTCGAATTCCTCAATACCTTGTCACCTTAGATTCAAACTCTAGTTAATACATTAGTGTTGGCTAGAGGAATTTATATCAAATGCTTAGACCGCTTAGATATAATATTTGTTTTGGGATATCTTTCACATAAAATGATGACCCTTTTTACATAAAATGTTATGTACTCTTGACTTTGGTGAGTCAAGGAGGTTTATGAAATATTTTGAAAACAAATTATAAAACTGGTTTAGACTTAGGCAATTGGTTAGAGTGGTGGGTGCAGGCATACCCTGTTGGTTGGAGCCGCAGTGGTTGATTGTCGTGCACGGGGGTATGTGGTTGGGCCTGAGTCAGATTAAGGACCGGTGCAGTGAGCTCTTGTTGCAAAGCCCTATCGTACTACCACATGGCTGGTATGGGACAGCCCTGGCTGAATAATTTGTGAAGTCCCAACCTGAGTCAAGTCGTAGGTTGAAAGTGAGCGTGGTTGGTGCCATGTAAAGTTTCACTTGGGCGAGCGTGGTTAGGCCATGAGAAGTCTCGTCTAGGCTCAAGAGGGGGTCCCGGTCTGGTGGATTCCTTACTGGGGTGAAATCTTAGAGTTGGCTCGACCAGGTTGAGGGCTTTGCATTGTAAAGGCCTTGTCACGACTCCTTGCCGCACACCTAAGGAAGTGTGTAACTCGCGTGGCACAAAAGGATGATCGTGTCTTGTGGGTAAAGCTGTACAACCTCTACAGAGTGTATAATCTATCCTGGATAGCCGTGCCCATGGTCATGGGCATGCTGAGTAAAAGTTTTTCATGGATTAGATTTTGATTTTCAAAAATGTTTTCGAAAACCTTGTGGATGGATGGAATCCACGAGAGATGAAAACCTTGCGGATGGATGGAATCCGTGAGAGATTGAAATATGGTGAATGGATGGAATTCATCAGAGTTGTGCAGTGAAACCGTGTGGATGGATGGAATCCATACGTGGTCTTTTGGAAAGGATGGTCCGGGTGGGATGCCCGTGGATATGTTGGTATTTGGTCGGAGCCGGCACTGACGGTATTACTTTCTACTACAAGTTATGCCTTTACTTACGGTATTAAATTCAGCAATTTCAATCTATTTGCTGTATTTCATAAATGTTATTTTCGCAAACTAACCCTATAAGCCTTCCATTGAAGCCTTTATCATTATGTTGCATTTTCCCGGGTGATTTGCGGAGTACAAGTTTGTACTCACGTTGCTTTTTCCACACGAGAGAGGAAAGCGTCGACTACGGTGAAGATCGGGCGAATAGGCGCGTCTTCATGTCGTTTGCTGTGGGCGAGCTCGATGGGCTTCTTCCGCTTCGATTTTTCTTCCGCTGCTTATTACTTAATTTTGGCTTATGTGCCGTTGATGTAAACTTCGGCATTCATGCCCATATTCAGTTAATAAATGTCATTATGGTTGATACTTATCTTTGTTGTACGTTGTGTGCACTAGCTGATCCGGACTAGTGCGATTTACACAGAGAATCCAGGAGTCGTTGCTCCGGGTTCCGACAGGTACGAATGTTGTAGTGTGTCAGACCCAGATTTTACAATCCGGAATCCTCTGTGATTCCACCGCACTATTCGCTGGATCAGTAGATAGTGCTCACATATTACAGTTCTGAATATCAAAGTACATATCATGCGGAAGCGTAAATATAATAGTAAACTTACACATGGGCCGATTAGGCCGACATCAACAAAATGCAGTAGAGGAAACGAAGCACATAGGTGGGACCCTCAGGACATGCCCACAGGCAGCCAACTGGAGGTTCGCGGCCTAGTTCTTGACTCCTCATCATTGTCATCCTCATGTCCAGTTGTATTGCCGAAGTGTAGTAATCTGATTCCTGATTCTGTATTTGTTATGAGAGCGAGTGTGAGCACAAACAACCGTGCTCCGCGAGCCAATATACAGGATGCAATTAAATAATATGCATGGCTTATCAAGGGAAGGTTCGGGTTATTTTATTTGCCATAAATTGCTTTCGAAATATGATACATAGAAATCTCCTGAGACCTAGCAGTTTGAACTGAAACATAAGGTGTGAAAGAATGCAATAATAATAGCGATCCAGATTCTATCCACCGTTTCATGGCCTCTGCATCATATGCTTAATCCTTCAGCGTTATAACCGCTTAACTTATCACTGGGGCGACACCCAGGGAAACACAAATAAGGGCCTTTCTCTGCCCTCCACTTTACCAGTTCCACCCACAAAGTTTTTGAAATAGAACTATATCTAGTTAAGTTCCAATGTCCGCCCTTAACCGTGGGCACGGCTATTCGAATAGTTTTTGACTCTGCAGAGTTTGTACACTTTACCCACAAGAGATAAATCTACTCATTGCCCCACATGATTCCTTAGCCATGCGGTTGAGTAGACTATCATAGGATTGTTACAATGCATAGTCCTACTGTGGTTACGCCCGCTAAGGTCTATCTTCCGTAGGATGCGCACATCCCTCGGGAAGGATCCCTTGTGAGCCATCACGGGCAAAGGCGGGGATGAGACCATCCATCCCTTTGCTCGTGGTCATACCTTCACGTAACCACCTTAGAGCCACACAAATTAGTAAACCCTGCCTACATTTTGCCAGCTTGTGGTTGTACTGTTGTACACTGGGAGATCATCACAAGATTCGGTCCTTATGGTTATCTGGGCGGTTCTACCACTAACCACTTTGTGCTTCCACTGCACCACTCACACACACACCCCCTCGAACCATCCGCCCAGATAATTAAGCAACTTGAGATTTCTGGGAGCATAAAATATCCATAACCAAATATCACAGTCATTTCTACCATGACTGCCCAAACCAATTTTTCATGATTCAAAGTGATGCTTTGGGGCATTTTTGGTGCCCCGATTATCTATGCAATACTAAGCATGGCGTATAGTTATAGACTTATTTTCGAAAGGTTACCATTATAATTTTTGCTATGGTGACAAGGTTCAGATATTCAACTATTTCCAAAGGGGGTATAATACTAGCAAGTTGATTAATGGGTATGTAATTAGAATCTTCAAACAAACATATATTTGCACATGAAATAACATCAGGCAATTTGATAATTTAAATAAAAGTAAATTTACGAAAAATGTAGGTTCAACATGATCAAAGTATTGAATCACCTGGCACGGTTTACCGCAGACTTGAGCTCACACGATGCTTTCTCTTGAGTTTCTATTCTTTATCTTCACTTTGCTCTTGACCACGCTTGATCCGTGGAATCTTTAGGACTTCAGTTTCTAATTACGCGACAAACGACTGAATCCAAATAAAAGCAAATAACTCAGAGATCCAAATAAATCCAAATAAACTTAATTTAGATTTATTATAAGTTATTGGGTGATTCGGATGATTTGAGGCAAGGTCTGTGGTAGGGTACGATGACTCAATCTTTTTATTAACAATTTCCTTTATCCTTTTTGTATTTATCAAGGAAATTCCATGAGTTAGGTTAGACCTATGAATCGGTGTATCAGTCTAGTTGAGTATCATTTTGTCGAGCGTTAATATTCCGGGCATATAGCATTTTGTAATACGACATTTTATGTACCTTAAGTTATCCCTAGGCTAAGTTTAATTTGAATTAGGGTCTACTTATACGGGTCCTAGCTTGCTGTATATACAATTATGGTCAAAGCTTGGTATGTAGCATTTTATGTGACTCTAATTACTCGTGTTATAGTCTAATTACTCGTGTTATAGTTTACATGTTTACTTTAGAGTATTTATATGTCGGTGGGATTATTTTGATGCTTGATGACCTAGGGCAATTATATTTTTATCATCTGTATATTATTATGACCTTTTAATTTGAGTGCTCTCTGGAATTTAACTGACATCGCTATTTTGTCCCTAATTTATGTGGCAAAATATTTTTAGTTTAAATTTATATCTGGACTTTGGTTCCCTAATTAATTTTGGGAATTCGGGTCTTTAGGAGATATGCCATTTATTTATTTCGTGGAAGATGTTGGTTGAAACTTAAGCTCCTATTTCTCCCTCCTAGTTTTATTAACTAGCCGATTAATCACTTATATGCAAATATTCCTATGCTTGGATGGCGGCATTTTAATGTTAGGTCATATATTTAATTATGGTCCAGGGTAACCTTTTAGTTTTAAACCTTGCTTTTAAAGTTATAAATTTTTATTCTCCTTAAGAACCTCTGATGATTGTCTATATCTACCAGGGTACCTTATTACGCTCCCCATGAACTTTAGTTTTGTGTTTTAATTTAAGTTGCATGTGCATGTTGGCTAATTACCTTGATCTTTTATTTCATTTAAGGTTATTGTGATGCATGGACATTTCTACCAAAAACTACCCTCTATTAATGCTCTTTTATCGATATTTAGATTTATTTATCTAGGCAGAGATTATTGTACAAGGTAATATTTCATTATTGCTATTTAATAAAATATATCACTGAGGTTTGTTTAATGGTGGCATGATAAATGTTAAAACATATATTTTAATTTCATGCAAGGGTAATCTTTATTTTAAAGCCTTATTGTTATAGTTTTTATATAACATCCAATTTATTTTTATTAACTTTAACTTTAATGTACTTTTAGTTGAGATCCTTATTAACCTTGGACATTAAACATAACCATTTTTTTACTAATGTCCTATTTAATAATTAGTCTTTTAATTCATTTATGCAAACCACATTAACTATTCATATGTGATAACTAATCCAAGTTTAGATCTTAAACAATCTCATCTATATTCTATAAATTCTTAGCATCTTTTATTAATTATTTTTCGGATTTTTATTTTGCCTTTTTCCTTCACCGAATGGGCTAGCAAAAAGGTTAAAACGTAACGACTAATATTGCGGCACAGGGGGATCGATCTCGGGTCGGCCGACTGAGAGCGCACACAGCCAACCAACCGAACTAGCAATGTTACCTGTTGGGCTGAGGCAGAGAATGCAACTAAGCCGAGTGTGCAGCGCTGGAAACAGGGGAGGCTCGGGGGTAAGTACGGCCGGTGGCGCCGCCGGCGAGGGAGGGTCGGGGACGTTCCGGGGGTGGGCAAAACGGGTCCTTGGCGTCGCGTGGAAGCTGCCGGGGTTGTCGGTGAGAACCGCGGAATGCCGGAGCTGGGCCGGCGACGTGCGACGGCGGCAGCGTGGAAAGAGGCTCGGCGCCGGTGAGATGGGGTGGCGGGGAGCTTTGGCCGGCGGTCGTGGGGGCTTCGGGACCTCGAGGTGGCAATCCTGTCGCAAGGAATTGAGGCGAAATCGGCTGAGGAGACGGTGGCGGCCGGAGTTTGGGGAAAGAGGAATTCCGGCGAGCTCGGACTGGGCTTTTCCAATTGGACCGGAGGGGAGGTAGAGGGGGAGTGGGGTTACGCCATGGCACGATTAATTTAGGGATTGAGCGGCCGGCGCAGCGGGACGGCGTGGAGCCCCGGCGATGGCCGGTGCTTGTGTGTGGGAGGAAGGTGGCGATGGGAGGAAGGGGAGTGTCGTGATGAAGCCGGAGCTATTTATAGCGAGGGGGGCTGCTGTGGCGCCGCTATAGCGGGTGACCGGGATACAGTTCGCGGCATGGCGACAGCGACGTGGGCGGCGTGCAGTTGCGCAGAGGGCGGCAGGGCATGGGTGCCGCGATGTGCAGGTCGGCAGAATTCGCGCGGCGCGTGGGCGATGGTGCTGCGGCTTTTGCACCGCGTGCGTCGCGTGATGTGAGGGAGCAAGAAGCGACGCAGAGCAGGGGAAGACAGGGAGGAGGAGGGGCCCGGGCGCACGGGGGAAGAAAGGAAAGGAGGAGAAGGAAGGAGGCGCGTAGAAGCTGGGCCCGCAGGGCAGTGAGAGGAGGAAGGGGGGTTCAGTGGCAGGGAATAGAAGGCTGGGCCCGCTGTCAAAGATAGAGGGGGCAAGGTGCTTGGTCGGCAGGGAAAATAGAGGAGGGAGAGAGAAGAGGGAAAATTAGGGTCCACCTGGAAGTGGCAGGGAGTATTAAAAATGTTTAGGCTACGTGTTAAGATTTCAGATTTCTAATTTAAATTTTTGTTTAATACTTATGATCACTGATTTTTGCATGGCATTTAAGCTTTAAATTATCAACTATTAACTGAGGGTTCCTATTATTATTATTATTTTGGTTATGTGTGTATATATATACGATTTCACATATTGTTACTTTGCTGGCTTACTTAATTTTGCATATATATATACACACACACACACAATATTCCCTATATTGCTAAACTCTTCCTTGCACAATTAGGATATGTGTGTGTGTGTGTGTTTGTATTTTAGTCATTCTCCTTTATTGCTATTTGTGTCATTATTTCCAAAATGAGATTCTATATTTTAATTCTAGTTTCTCCCTCCCTTTTATGGTTCATCTTCTCAGACTCGAATGTAAAATTTTGTGTTTCCATTATTTGTATATTTCTTCTTATGGCATTTCTAATGTTTGTTTTTGGTGTTTCTTGAACTTCAACTTTTGGAACCTCAACCAGAATTTCAGAAAAATACCATAAACTCCAAATTCAAATAAAATATTTTGTAAAAATAATTCAAAAGCTTCACATTTTCAAATTTCAAATTTTTGGGATGTTACAAGTGTTTTTCGCTATACTATCTTTCTTACATAATATACTACTATTCATCAGCCGCAGCCAAAAGCCATTAGTAAAAGCCAATATAGACAAACCCTAAATCTTCTCAAATCATAATTCACCATCAATGATCCTCGTGTGTTGAAAGTCCATAGAACAAATCAATAAGTAAGATTGAATCAATTTTCTCCATATGCTTTTCCTGTGGTGCTGGATAACTAAAGTGAAGAACTCATCTTATGAACTTTTTATAGGCTTCACATGAAACACATAACTCGGTAAACAATGCCCATTTAAGAGCAACTTGCACGTGTAACCATTACACATATCAAACTGCCGACTATAAAAGTAACTAAATTCTATGATATGGTTGAAAACTACTCCTATAGAAAAATATCCGGATGAAAGTAACTCTTGTACCATCAATGGAGCAGAAATAATTTCTGCAATATACCACTCATATTGAGATGTGACACTAGAACGTATCGCACCTGTAATACCAAACATTATAGTATCTATGCAGATAATAACTCATTCTTGCATTTTAAATCATTCATCTCAAACTCATATTTGGAGCAAAATCTTCATTAATAAATAAGAAACTTCAGAGGGTATTATGTGGCTGCCATCAGGGTGTCATCGAATGGTGAATCAGTTATCCTCCTAACTGACATTGATCTTTTAAAAGTCTCATCGATCAAGCATAACACAAATTATGTTGAAAAACAACAACCCCACCTTAGGCTCGTCATGTGCACTTAGTTATAATCTACAACCTTATTGGTACACCTTCTATGAGCGCGAAGCAATGCAGGCTAAAATCTTTTGGTACGCAGACTCTGTGTGTGCTTAGCAAATTACGAGAAAACTCAAAAAAATCGAATCTTGTCAATAGCTGCTTCTTGCTAACGTGCCTTGGTTAAGATGTTGGTTAGATTATTTTGGGTTTAAAGTTGACTTATACTTGTACTATCTATAGTAACTAGCTTTTAAATAATGTGTTTTTTCAAGGCAGGGTCAATTGAAAATTATAGTAAAAATGTACTAAATCATATGCGACTATTTCCCTCTGCGTACTGCCTCTCGCGAATAGCCAGAATTCAAATATTTAAGCTATAAATTATAAGCCATCAGCCCAAAAGAACTCATCCGTTGTTTCTTAATTCATGTGGCTTAGCTTTAGGACACGGACCTCCTGCACCTTGCAGACCTTCAGTTCATGGGCATGTTCTTTTTTGTTTTAGCTTTTAGTTGTTTTATAATTTTCGGGTTATTTATAAAAAGAGTATAGAGTAACAGAAACTTATATGCGGTTTTGACCAATATAAATAAAATTATTATAGTATATACTACAATCAATTTATAGACTCCATCTTAATAAGTCTCTCTTTTTGAAAGTTAGTTATTATAGAAAAATTAAAAAGCAGCTATTAAAAGCTGAAAAAAGAGGCCATGCCTACTCGGCTTTTATGGCTACATCTCACGACTTGCAACATATGGACGAGTTTGATATGGATTCGAAGACAGGCTTCGCTTCGGATTCGAGGACTTCAAAAAATAAGACGTGAGCTCTACATCCGATTCGACGACCACAGATAAACACCTCGAGTCACCGATTGGAATAGTGTTGCCAAGACAAAAATCGTGAACACACGATAAGTAGCAGATTTCTCACATAGAATTTTCTTGATGTCGCATAGATGTTGTGCAGATGCCGTGACTAGGTGCTGCACGATGGTCGTTCTAGGAGCTGAGATTGCTCTGCCCAGGGCCGCAGTTGGATCTTAAATCCAGAGCTTTGATATCATTGGTTAGAAAATGCACGGCATAAGCAGAGGATCAAAAGAACACAAGACACAAATTTAACATGGCAAATACTTTTGAGAAAAACCACAAACGAATGAAGACGGAATTCATTATATGATGAGAGATTATAAGAACAGAGAACTTCGGTGTATCTAAACCGTATAACTACAGGGGTACATATATATGCTCAGAAATAATAGTCTCTAATGGAGAAAGGAACATAGTCCTAGTCAGCAACAAAACAAAGACATACTTAGAAACTGAAACAATAATCTTCTTAAAGACGGGAATAATATCCTGCTCAGAGAGTCTCAGAAGATAATGGTAAAGAGTTGCAGTCGGAAGCGCCTCGAGTAACCACGCCTGGCTCAAGTTGGCGCAGAGTCATCATGGATATGAAAATGATCCTAATCATAACTTTCGACCACTTCGTATTACTTGAGTGAAACCTGATTGAACTCTTCAAGCGATCGAAAAGACCAGTAGTGGTTAGACCCGACTAGAAGTGGTCAGATCCAACTCGATTCAGATCAGAAAAAACAACAATCTATACCATAAGCCGAATTGCTCCTGTAGCAAAAAAGAAAATGCAGTAAACTCCTCCATCATGTGTGAAAGAAAATGAAAGCGATCCAAATTACAACATATCCAAATGGTGAACGAAACACCAAATTTAGTTATCCCCATAACGGACATTTAGTGTAGCCCAAATTGTGTTAAAAGCCTACAACTCCACTTTAGACTCTATATATGCGAATCTTGCCATAGTTACCTGTAGTAGATGGCGGATCATCGAAGAAATCGTTAATGATTAATCCCATATAGATGCCACCAACAATAGACACAATGACCTAAATTGCAATGAACTCCATCTCCCAACAAAAAACATACAGTGCTAACAACATATCTTCTTCATAGAAGATGACGATCGACTGAGGTACGAGATTATCTGTTGGATCGAAATCGGCAACAGAGAGGAGGTGAATGTTGCTTATAAAAATTTTGCCCCCTAACGTATCCACACTATCTTTCTTCTCTGATAGCTATTGAAGCTATAAAGAACAAGAATACAAGAAAACTGATCAGGCCGAAAAGGAAACTAGACAGAAAAGATAAGGATCAGGGATCAGAGAAAACCAAGTGCTAGCTGTCCTTTTCTAAGCCAAAAAGAAATGTGGATCTTTAGTTCACTCTTGGTAGCTGCACTTTTGTTGGAATAGTGAGTACCCAAGTCGAGATAAAACTGAAATTAAAGTCCATTTAATGCAGCTCCTTGTAAGTAAAAGAAATGGAACTAAAATCCAAGGGAAAACCGAGTGAACAGAGGAGCATAACTTCTGATCAAGAGAACATTTCGGCAGGGAAACACACAGAGAGAACTGACTGTAGTCAGCAGCAGCTTGCTGCCCAAAAACAACAAATATTATGCTGAAAAAACAGGAACCGGATGCTGCAAAAGAAAAGGTATTTGCTGCAGAGAAGAAGCACCAAATAGTCTGCCGAAAGCTACTGCAGCTCCTTGAGTAAAAACCTGGCCACTAGCTCAGCTGAAAGTAGTAAAGTAAAACTAATTCACTGCTGGGGAGCTGAAACCAGGAAAGCTAGAAGTTTCTGCCGAGAAACAAGTTTCTGTCCACATAGAAAGCAGCAAAAGGCAGACTGCTAGAATGGAATCAGAGCAAACCAAAACGAAAAGAGAAAGGGGATCAAAAAGGACATTCTTGCAGCCAAAAGAACCAAGAAGGAGTTGTAAACCGTACACAGCAAAAACACACTCATGAATATCCCTGTGATCAATATCAATCGGCTGCACCCTTTCACAAGAAGAAGAAATGGAACTATAAACCAAAAGAACAGAGGCGGTCGGCACAAAGTAAATGAAGGATTTCCAGCTAAAAGCTGCCGTAAATCAAGATGGAATGGCTGCCAAGAGCTCAAAATAGACCAGCCAAAAGAGAATACAAAGAAAGATGATTGCTGCTCTATTCGCCTCAATGATAGTATTTATCCTAAAAATCAGATCAACCGAAGGAAGCAAGGAAACACATAGGAACTAACCATTGATGCAAAGACAGTAGTAACAGCAAACAAAACGACAAGAAAGGACAGAGAGACTAAATAGAGAACAACACGAACAAGAACAAGGCAGCTCTCATAGATTGATACCGAGACATACGCGATTACATATGAGGGATTTCTGAGCTCATCTCTCTCTCAATCTCACACTAACTAAGTCCCCATACATGCTTGAAATATCAAGAACTCATAGCATACAACCCACACATACACTCTTTCAAGCCATCTCTAAAAATCCCTCTCTCATTTTTTTTCGAAGCTACTAGAGAAAACCCTTTCTATTTATAACCTCCACTAATGGGTTTACAACACACTTTACCCATTAGCTCTCAACAACTCATGGCGCTTTATCCACAATCCACTTCCTTTAGTGCAGCTTTGCGTATTCACCAAAATGCCCCTCGTGCACCTTACAGGAAGCTTCCTCATTCCTTGCCCTCCAAGCCACGCAGCTACCTCGAGTCTTCGTCGTCTTCGGCACACCTCGACCGCTTTGACCTTGGCACCACCTGCGCCTAGTCCAGTCATCCCGTGCCTTGCCACAACTCCACCTCGTCGTCCTGCAGCTATCACAGACAAGAAACAAATCACATAGCACCGCTCGAAATATTGTAACCATACATTACCATCAGACGAAATACTCAAAGCCCAAACCGATCGAAACAAAAAATAGACAACTTAAGCACGTTCGACCTAGATCGACAGGGTCTGATCGAAATCGACTGCACCACGCAACGTCTTGGCTCGAACCACTCAAATCAAACTCAAACTTTCCCGATCACATGTCAATTACTCATCACAAACATGGGGTCACAACCACATGGCCTCTCATTATCGACAAAGATGGTGTAGTATGACACCAGGGCATGGTGTTAGGCAGCACAGGCAATGGTGTTGGTGAATCTGGCACTAGAACAATCATTGAGGTAGAGAATGGGTTGACGTTCAGTATGGAGTCAAGTCATGGAACAAATTGAGGCGAGTCCTTGATGTTGCACCTCGGTGCCATGTAGGGCCACCTTGTTCATGCAATGGTCGCCCTAGGAGTCTTCTCCTCCTAGGGTAGCGTGTTTGATCTTGAATCTGATGCTCTGATACCACTTGTTATAAAATAAATGATAAAATAAAAGATAATAAAAATAGCAGGAGATAGGATTTAATGTGAAAAACCATTGCGGGAAAAACCACAGACGCACAGTGGCAAAATTCAATATATAAGGAGAAATTACAAGTATAAAGAACTTTAGCATATCTCAACCGTGCAACTATAGGGATACATATATAGGCTAGGGAACAAGATTGCCTAACGGAGAAAGAAATAGAGTCCTAGTCTGCAACAAAACAGAGGTCTACTCGGAAACTGAAGTAGTAACCTTCTCAGAGATGGGAGCAACACCCCACTTAGAGAGTCTTAGAAGATAACGGTGAAGAGTTATAGTTGAAAACACCTCGAGTAGCCACATTTGACTCCAATATACGCAGAGTTCATCATGGACACAAAGATGATCTTAATTATAACATCCGACTAGTTCACATTGCTCGAGTGAAATCTGATTAGACTCTTCAAGCGGTCGGTAAGACCAGCAGTGGTCAGATATGACTAGAAAGTGGTCAGACCTAACCATATTTGAATTACAAAATACAACATAGTTGATGCATGAGGCTCATGGATAGTCGCTCTACCTCTGTTAGATTTGTAACAGAGGGTGGTAGCATATGGTGCCTATCGAGGGTCAACAAACGTGGGAGAAAGAGAGAGGAGGGAGTGGTTGGTCTCATTGGCATGTGGGACTCACTATACCAAGACTTATAAGACCAATATTTTGACCAATTGTGTAGTAGTATTTCATCCAAACAAATGGATGTGGTTTTTTCCTTACTTTTCCCCCCATAGTATCAAGATAGAGCATGGCAAAATGGTCATTTCCCATAGATCAAGCAACAAACGAAGGGTAGGCATAGCCACATAAACTCTTGTTTATACCGATCATGTCAGCATTTGTCCCGCTATTGAAACATTTTTTCTAGTAAGTTAAAGAATTTGGTTATATGGGACCAATTTAGTATTTAAAAAAAAGGTAGATAGAGGGACCAAATTAAACTTTGACAGAAAATAGACAAACTAAATCAAACTACTATTAGCCTTAAGGAATATCGTTAATGAATCATGTCATGCAGGTGGAATGCATATTAAGGGTGTGTTTGGTACAACTCCTGCTCCTAGCTTCTCTTTCAGATTTCATGGAGCCGCGCCCAATAGTCAGCTTTCCAAAGTGACTCAATTATGCTTCTCATGAGGAGTGGAGTTGAAAATGAACCAGCGAGGAGAGTGGAGTTGAAAATGAACCAGCGAGGAGAAGCAACCTTAGGATGGATTCTTGTGGGAAGCTAGCACACTCAAAACTGAAGTACCCATTGAAGTTTAAGGTTATTACCCGCAAAATGCCATCGAATTACCCCTTCCTCACCCTCTCAGCAAAGTCTACGTCAGAGAAGGCTCTAAGGGAAAAATAGAAAGCAGAAGAGTACCACATACCATAGTCTAGAGCAGCTCGAATATACCTGAAGATGCGCTTCACCTCTGATGGTGAGAGATGCGAGGAGAAGCCTGAAATCGAGCGCACGGACACATGACAAAGTATATGACCAGCCTCAAAGCAGTGAGGTACAGGAGAGAGCTAATCATGCTGCGGTACTCTTTCTGGTCTACAAGCTCATCATCCTCATCAAGATTAAGTGTAGTCGAGGTCACCATCAGAGTTGGCACTGGTTTGCCATCACTCATGTCAAAGCATCTCAGGAGGTCTCGAGTGTACTTGCTATGATGCAAGAAGATACCTTCCTAAGTCTGCTTGATCTAAAAGCCAAGGAAGAAGCTCAACTCACCCATCATGCTCATCTCAAACTTTGTGCTCATGACATCAAAAAACTAGAAAACAAGAGTATGAGGAGCTGAGGAGCCACCAAAGTTAATGTCATCTACATAAATCTGGACGAGTAAAAGTCACTACTATGCCTACGAATGAATAAGGTCTTATCTATCTTATCCATCTTGAACATGACTCAAAAGATAGGACTTAAATCTTTCATACCAAGCTCTAGGGGCTTGTTTAAGTCCATACAAGGCTTTGAAAAGTTTGAATACATAGTTTGGGTATTTGGAGTTCTCAAAACCTGGAGCTTGTTTAACATAAACATCTTTCTTAATATACCCATTTAGTAAAGCACTCTTGACAACCATCTGGTTGAGCTTGAAGCCCTTACACGCTACAAATGTAAGCAAAATTCGAATGGCCTCTAGCCTAACTACAAGGGTAAAGGTCTCCTCAAAATCTAAATTTTCAATCTGAGAGAAACCCTGAGCTACCATTCTACCTTTGTTTTGAATGACTACCCCATCCTCGCTCTACTTGTTCTTAATGACTCACTTAGTTTCTATGGTATTATGACCACTAGGGGGCTCAACAAGTGACCAGACCTTGTTCCTCTCAAAATTTTATAACTCCTCATGTATGACATTAACTTAAGACTCATTAGATAACGCATAACAAATATCCTTAGGCTTGAATATGGCGACAAAGGCAGAATGTAGATAGAAATGAGATAAGCTAGATTTTAAACGCGTGACATGCTCAAGAAGATCACCTATGATCTGCTCAAGAGGATGTCGACGCTGAAAGTATCGGGGAGGTCCTGGATGAGAAGAAGTGATCTCTACCTCATGAGCTATGGAGGTAGGAATAGAGCCATAAGCTCCAGAAGAATTAGAAGGTAATGGCCGATCTCCTTTAGGTGCAGTGGTAGAAACAGGTACCTCAAGGGAAGATAGGACTGGATCAGGTAAATAACCTTCATCTTCATCATCCTCATCATCCATAAAGATGGTCTTAGACTACATAATTGGACCTAAGATGTCAAGACCAATACCAGGACTGTCTCATCTAATGTAACGTCACATGTCTCTATGATCCTACTAGTCTCGCAGTTCCAGGCCCTATAACCCCGTGAAGAAGTCGAGTAACCCAAAAAGATACCATCAGATGAGCGAGACTCAAACTTATCTAGATTCTCAAACTTCAGAATAAAATACTTGCAACCGAAAACACAAAAATGTGAGACACTGGACGTTCGTCCATACCTCAACTCATAAGAAGTGCGATGCTAGTGTGCCCTAAGAACAATTTTGTTCAAAACATGACAAGTGATAGCTATAGCCTCCACCCAAAACTTCCTAAGTGTACCGTACTCATCGAGCATCGTCCTAGCCATCTCAACCAAAGTATAGTTCTTCTTCTCCACAATGCTATTTTGCTAAGGGACGTGAGGAGATGAGAACTGATGCTGTACACCTGTCTCATCACAGAAGCTCTCAAAGTAGGAGTTCTTGAACTCCATGCCATTATCACTACAATTCGCTCATAAGGCACTAGGGAACTCAACAGACAACCTACTAAACAAACCCCAAAAATGACTGAAGTCTCATTCTTCAAGGCTAAGAAAAACACCCAAGAGAATCTCAAGATGTCATCAACCAAAACAAGAATGTACCACTTCCCACCCATCGACTGCACTCTAGCTGGACCAACAGTGTCTATATGAAGAAGCTGTCCTAGTACATCAGTCATAGTCATAGTGACTGGGGGATCAGAAGCGGCAACATCTTGCGATAATGACAAGGAGCACAAACTGAGTTTTTGACCATCTTGTGCTTAAGCAAACCATGAACAAGGTCATGACTACTTATTCGGGTCAAATGATCAAAGCCAATGTGCCCAAGTTTCCTATGCTAGAAGGAGAGATCCCGGGACTCAGAAGCAACTAAGCACCAGAGAGAATCACTAGAAGATTTGATAAAATCAACACAAAAGATGCTCCCAAACCTAGAAATCTCGCAAACTAGACTTCCTGAAGAATCAAGGATATTCCAAGCATTTTTCTTAAAACTTACCTCAAAATCGTCACCGGTAAGCTGAGAAACACATAGCAAGTTATAACACAACTTACTTACTAAGGCAACATTCTTAAGAATGAAATAATCATTAATGTGCACAGTACTTTTAGCGATGATTCGACCTGACGAAGTGTCTCCAAAAGTGATCATCTTATCACCTGGAGCTCGGACTAGGGAAGAGAACCAATGAGAATCTTCAGTCATGTGATGAGAACAGCCACAATTGACAAGCCAAACCACTCCCTTCCCAGACCGACGAACCTGAGTCAATGAGAAGAAAATATCAGTAGCTCAGTACTTGAGTAAATAAGAGCAGATCTAAGAACCCAGTACTGAGTCACACGACGAGTAGTAGATCCAATCATAAAAGCAAAAGAATGATCTCTCGTGACACTACACACCACACCTTTGATAGAATTAGAAGGTCTAGGAGCAAACCTCAAGCCTCTACTAGGTCTGATCGCTATTGCAGAGCTAGTCTGACCAAAGGCAGTATGTTGATCAAGCCACAGATAGCTACCTCAATGGGGAAAATGAGGTCTATACACAGAATGGTGGAAACCCTGATTAGAAGCAGCTCGAGGACCAAAACTAGAAGAAACCTAAAAACTAAGTGCTCAACGCTGCCTAAAACTAAGCAACTCAGAAGAGCTGTCTATGACTCTAGACCTCATGTTGGTCTTAGGAGCACTTTGAGTCTAGGGTGACCCTGAATATCCCTACGAGCACGAACATGTTCTCCACATGCGATCTTGGCACGCCTAAAGCGGAACTCAATCACATGTTCATCCTTCCAACAGGAGGTGCAATGATACTTCGCCTTTTGAGAGGTCGAAACAGTAGGTGGCACAATCTAGCTGTTAGAAATCTCATCGACAAAATTCACGGACTTAAATACTATCTTTTTAGCCTTGGGCACAACCTCGATCACCTCGATCATGCCTCTAGCTACAGCTCTAACAACTACAGGCGGATATTTGCTCACATCCTCCAAGAAATCATATTCTAGACCTTGATTAAACTTACAAATCTTGGATTTGTCCAAAATAAGATTGAGCTTTTTCTTGCCTTCTACAAATTTCTCAATAGTGTTCATGAGCTACTCATACTCCCGAAAAAAGGAAGCACAGGAAGAACAAGGAGAAGAAGAGGATGAAGAACCAAAAGGAGAAGATTGAACAACATGTACATATCTCTCCCTGTGCACGGCCACCTCAACCTTGAGGGCTTCATAACTCTTCATAAAAGTCTTTTGCATATCCTCCATTTTCTTCTCAAGTTCAGCACAGAACAAACAATCAGATTTTGGCTTCTCTAGTAGATCCTTAGTTAGTTTCACACTTTTTTCATCCAATATAATAAATTCATAGTTTAATTTTTCACAATTATTGCATGGTGAGCTAACATGAGCCTTAGAAGCATATTAAGCCATTTTCTTATTATGATCACACATGTTTTGAAATTACTTAGAAACAGATTTAAGTTCAGCAGTTAATTTACGGCAGTTGGCATAAGAAGCAATAAGCTCAATCAAAGCAGCATGTATTTCAGTGATTTTATGATCTACCTTCTTCAAATTAATCTTCAAATTGTTATAGCCATCACAAGTTTCACACAGATCAAGAAGCATGGTATATAATCCTCTAAAAGTACTATCCTTATCCTTACATGAGATGCACCATGTAGTCTCAACAGAAACAGACTAAGAAGGAAGAATTCTAGTCATTTCTAATTCAACTAACAGATTAACATTCTCCACCTTAAGCAAATCTATCTCAAAAGTCACGCTATCATACAAGGTCTTTAGTTTCTCCATATCTCTAAGCAAGGAAGCACATACATCACAATCGTCATTGGAGGAAGCAGATCTAAGTGAAGTAAGCTCCCGTGACAAGCTCTCTACCTCCTTCTCTAACTCACCACACCTGACCCTAGACCTAACATAAAACTTTTCTAACTTGAGAAAAGTATCATTGAGCTGGTCGTAGAAGGGACATACCTCATTGGAGTCACTATAGAAATCGTCATCGTTGATACCATTCTCGTCAGCTATGAAGCACATCCCGGTGAAGTCATCTCCATCCTTGGTATCCTTTTGTGGATCATTTGTTAAAGTAGTTCTATTGATTTGTTGCATAAGAGTACCTGTTTTGTTACAGTGGAGTTGTTCATTTCTTGCTTTGTTGTGCTATGTTTTTTTGTTATTTGGGATTTCTGAACTAGTTTGAAATGTTTGTTTGGGATATCTGTTGTGGTAGTTATGTGAATTTGTTGCAACCATTTTTTGCTGCATTAGGGTTGTTGATTTGTTGCGCTACCATCTTCTAAAATTGGTTCATTATTTTTTTTAATTTTGTTGCTCATCATCATGTGAATTTGAGGCGCATGTTGAATTTCATCTCTAGTACAACTCTTAATCTCTTGAAATTGTTAAGAGATTAATATTTTTCAAATATATTACCAGTTTTATCAGTGTTGTTTCAAAATGTTGCACTTGTTGATGCTAAATGTTGCATATGTTATTTCAATTGTTGCACTATCAGAGAAGAGTGTACGATGGGAGCCTTTTCATCGTACGTCCGGGCGCTAGTTCTCCCCTAATTATTGTGGCATAAAATGTTATCTTCCATGAGTAAAATGCCTAGGCCCCAGGCTTGCTCCATTTGAGTTAGTGGCTGGGTTATTTTGCCAGTATGCTTGCATAGTTGCAAAGGTTGCATCGCATATTTGTAGAGTAGTCTAATGTCTGCACGTACGGTTGCTTCTTGCACCTAAAAGGCACACCGTCATGTACATATGCATCTCCTCGATGAACAAGGATAAATAGCTTGAGTTCAAAAAGAACAATCAGAGGAACTTTTGATCTGTAGATTCAAAAGACATGAAAATTGGCAGGGATCTACTCTAGAGTATTGTGAACCTATTCCAACAAATGATCATGAAAAACATGACCAAAGTTGAGATTTTTTTAGTTGGAAGGAAAAGTGCACCAAAACCAAGTCAAAACCAAATCCGATGAATACAAATTGGTGGTGGGTGGATGATGACCAAAAATAGTCTAGATGTATTCCCACACATCACAGCAAGGTAGATCATCAAAGAAGCCCAGCCAAAAACCCTCAGATCAAGAGGTGGATCATAGAGGCCAAGTCAAGCAAAACCGAATTTTCTCATGAATCTTGCTAGCAAAGTATGTAGATGGATAGAGATATATTTTCAAGAATTATCTCCATCTCTTACGTATCCTTGGCACAATAAGATCACAAGAAGAGAAAAAGAGAGATCAAAACTAGCCAAAACCAAGGCACATCAATCAAAATCAGTGAGACTCAAGTAGATGCATTACGATTCATGTATCGCTTACTGGAGAAGGTAAGTTTTACGGCCACTCCACCTTGGTGGATAAAGAATACACAAGGCATTTACTCTCAAACCCTATCCCTAGAGAAGAGAGCACAAGAGATGACTTGGATGGATTCCTCACATATGTCTCCATACCAACCCTTTTCATAGGTGGACAACCAGCCACCTATACTCAGTGGATACTATCCACTACTATAATGGGGGAAACCGTTAACCCCACACACATAGATTTTACTAACACATGTTTACTTATACACATTTTTCAAAGCACATATGTTCATATCTGTTAGGTCCTTAGCCTTGATCCGTGTTGATCAAACCAACTCCACTTTGATCTAAACCGCTCTCCAACGCGATGCGATTTTGATACAAGATGGTTTCCGGTATTTTGATCAAACTACCAAAATACCCTTCGTTGACCTAATCTTTGTCTCCCATTGTAAGCAATCACTATGCTTGCCACGTAAGTACATTACTAGCTTGCCACATGTTACCAAGTCTTTTCTATCACAGTTTCACCGAACCATGGCTCACTTGACCCGTCTAAGCTACATGGTGCCATCTCATTGTTCGAACTCGCTTTCAATATTTCCCACCTTTTTCGTGTCATATTTGAGCTCACCATCTTACCCGGCATTCTTATCATTCTAGGCCTAGTTCCTCCTAAGCCTAGCCCCGATCATTGCCGTTGACCACGGTTGACTCTAAGCGACCCTACACATCCAAATACAAAGAAATCATTTTATACACAAGTTCTTCACAACTTGACCCACGTTAGTCAAAACATGCATCATTCAACCTTAATGCAATGACCCAGGTTATCCCACTCAATCCATGACTCAAATCTCGAAAATCCTATTTTTCTAGGAATATCAGTAGTACCGCACGTACAATGCCGGTACTACTGCACTGCGGTACTATCGCGCCCCAAGCTGGTACTACCGCACCCGACTGGACCTCTCTGGAAAAAATGTACCACCACATAGTCGGAGCTACCGCCATGCTGTACTATCGCCCTGTGGTACGACCGCATTCACAACTGCGTTACTACTAATTTTTTTGGAAGCTCTAGAAAATAGCTCAGATCAAATGCAAGTTTTGCAAAACCACTTGACCACACCGCAAAACTTGCACTGGTTTATCACAACATTATCCTGGACCTTCTCTCATGGTCCTTCACCTTTTCTCTTTGCAAATGTCAAAATGTTGAACTTGAAATGGAAATACATCATGAAAAGAATGGACAGGCAGCAATCGTATTCATGCAAAACATGCTTTTGAATGCGCGCGCAAAGAATGGAATAGGATCCAAAGTGAATGCATTAACAATCGGCTATAATTTCTTTGCATTTCAAAACAGAATAATGCAAGGAGAGAATAATCCAAGAAGATTAGCACAAGCATACTTTCTAGCTTGAACACCTTCTTATACATTAATTTCTTTGTCAATCATGCTTACAGTTGTGCATACCTTGTGTTGTAATATCCTGGGCTTCCTGAAACCGTAGTTGCGGAAAGTATAGAATTAGGGTATTCCAAATGGTAGACATCTCAAACTATGTCCATAATCCTCTACATCACCAAGAAATTATTGTAGACACTACAACTTCAATGGGTGATATCTATATATGGCCCAAGCAATAAATCTAACCATTCCCTATTCCCCCCTCTCTCCCTCCTCCCACACTCTCAAAAGTTGGCATAGACAATATAATTTCGCTTGAATGCAAGTTTTTGGTAGTTTCTTGCTGTTTGGATTCTGTGCCCACGCGATGTCTTGTATGAGACATTACTTCGCTCTCTTCATTAACTAACAGATTTACCCGCGTAATTGTGCGGTTAGATATTATAATATAATTATCTTTGGTATACAACTCTACTACCTATAATTAAAATATAATTGTATTTGCTATACAACTCTAATATGCATATATGATTAATCTGCACCGTTATAATCCGGCCCCACCAGAATAAGTGGTGGATATGCTTTTCTTTTTTCTAGATTAATGTGATAATTTCTTGGATTTTCTTTTTTAAATTATTGTGGGATTTTCTTGCCCTTAAAATGAAGGAGGTGTCTTAAATCTCAACAATTATTTTTATTTATATAGATTTCTCATTCACCTCACTCTAAATACTATGTGGCACTCCATGGACATTGCTGAGATCAATCCATTGGTAGTGCGCTTAGCACACAGTGTAATGTATTGTGTCACAACAATGAACTTGCAAATCAGAGTCCATGTCTAGGAATGAACTTGCTGGTTTTTCTGTAGCAATACGTTATTGTGTAATAACAAGCTAACAAGTTTCAAGAATCAGTTTAAGAGTTGAGAAATAAATTGTATTGGCATTAATTCACGAGTCTTCAGCTCCAGAGATGTTTCTAGCTCGTGGCAATGAAATGGTCAATATCCATAGATAAAGCAAATACTTACAAGAATGGTAGCCAGTGGAAATGGTATAAACAGAAATTACAATATACACAACCAATGCACAATCCTGCATTTAACTCTCCGCTGCCGCCACCATGCATCAGATATTGTGAACCATGAGGTCGTGGAAAAGATTTTGCCACTGAGTCACAATGGATGAGAAACTTTATCAGAGGGTAAGAAGTAAGATCAAGATCGTAGTGCAATCAAGAACTAGAAGAATAAAATGTACATAATTCTTCATGCATAGATATATTCACATAAATATACTATTAAGAGTAAATTTTACATAACTACAATTATATTAGCATGGCTATCAAGGAACTAAAGATTTAAGAACCAATTTCATAGAGCTACTGATTTAGGTGTAAAGATTTGCACAAAACTACATATTTAAGTACTCATCTACCATCAACACATTTCGGCCTATTGGGCCCACTTGATAGTGTCTCAGTTCTCCCTAACTCATCCAAACTTTGTACATGTGAGGACGCCACGTATGTGTGGCGACCTGTTGTTGACATGCAAATTGCACACATGGCATCGGCCTGACATTGCCTCTGATCGCACTACGCCTAGAAGATGTGCAAAGTCTTTTTGGATGTACAAGCTAAAAAGGGCTTGATGTGAAATTTACTCTACTATTAAACAAGTGCCATTTTGCTTTAACATGGATGTACAAGTCAGCATTGTGACTATCCTTCAGTGTAGCATAGGTTGGTAAAAGAATTTGAGTATATGTGCGCATTGTTCAACACAAAGAGAACTCCTGTTGTTAGCTCCCCACGTTTACTGTTAAATCCATCGATGGTAGTCAATATACATTTTTGCTTCCCTTTTGCCGAGTATTTTGAAGTAAATCTTAGAACATGGATAATTTATTAACCACGATAAGGTTATGGCATGCTTGGGTCATTTTTCTATCCTGTTTGCATACGAATAAGGAGATCAGTTTGAAAGGACTCCATTTGCTAGCATGCTTCTTCATTGTGTAGGATAGAGTATAGTGAGTCAAAGGGGGGTGAATGAATCTTTCAAAAAAATTCTTAAATATCAACAAAAACACGTAGTGAAAAACCAAATTCATAGTCTCATAAAAGCCCTAAGCTAAGGATGCAAAACTTCCAGAAATCCAAACCCTCACCAGTTAGACCGCTATGAACAATGATTTCAGGCATATAAAAAGTAAAATCAGATGAATAAACAATAATTTTAGCACTGTTCCAAACCATAAAATCCATATAACTTTTGATCCGATGATCCAAATGATGTGAAACCTGGCAGCACCTTCTTTAAGATGTCACGAACCTATTCCAATCAATGATTAGGAGAATCATTGCCAAAATTATGACTTTTTTTATTTGAGTGAAAGATGCACCAAAACCAGGCAAAAGAGGGAAACTTCAATCTGCTCTTGCTTGTGAGTCCCAGATGGTCTAGGTGACCTAGGATGGGTTCTCACATGTCATAGCAAGTTAAAACATAACATGAATTCAACTCAAAACACTGACAAGAGTAAAACTCGATGAGTAATTTAACAAACACCCATGGGGTTACCACCATATGGTCTTACAATCTCTCTCTTGATGAATAATTTGACAAACACCCAAAGGCAAAATTTTAAGTTTGAATTTTGAACTTTTAAAGCACACAAGTTGCAAGAGTTACTAGTGATCCAGATTTAAGAGAAAGAAGAAACATAACCACAGTGGCAAAATGTGAATTGTGCTAAGAACAAGAAAGAACAAGCTTTAAATAAAACTCCATCCACACCTAAATCACCTCTAATAACATAATCTTGCTCATGATCCAAATAAAAGAACAATTATTCATCTTGACCATTGTCATAGCAAAAAAAGCACAAAAGAGCAAATAGGAACAAATGCAATACCACTTGACAATAAAAGATCAATTAAGACTCAAAATGCATTTTTCTTTTTTTTAACCTTCTAAGCATTCTACCCTTCAGAAAACATTCTCTTCCAATCCGAATATTTCAATCTTTTTGACTGAACTAAATTTTGCTTTGATTTTTCTTGCCCTTTTGGCAAAATAGTCATCAAGGGCAAGGGCTATGCAAGGTCACTACCACTACCCTAAAATGATGCATGAAAACCCTTGTAAATAACAAAGGAGTACGAAATAGCATGTATGTATGAATGAAAATGTGTAACCTATTTAAAAATTATTCAAAGTGAGATTATAGATAAAAGATACCATTTGAAACCATAAAATACATAAAAAGCTATCTAGATCATGATAAGACATATATAGCCGATCTAGGCAAGATAGCATAATTTAGAACATTCAATTTAGTTTCAAACTAAGCAAGGCTTCAAAATTGATAAGTTCAGTTAAAGGTATCTAAGTATGAGCTAAACAATATCAAGAAGGTTAAATGAAATCAAGAAGCTCAAGTTGAATCATTAAAAGTGCTAGAAATTCAAATTTAGCCAATTATATTTAAGTACAAAGTAAAAGCCATTCTTGATATTTTAGAAATCATTTTGGCCTTATGAAGACAAAGAAAGTCCTAAACTAGGAGCCATCCACAACTATTTCCTAAGTTTTAGCAATTTTTCATATTTTGTTATCTTATTCAAGTGCTAGATCTCAAGTCTTACTACGAACATCCTAAGCAAGAAGCTTAAAATAGTGGTCTAGGTCATCCAAAACTAATCCTAAATTTATGCTTAGTGCAATGGCAAGCTGTCTCATGAGAAAGAATTGGTGAGATCAGTTTTTCGCACAAAGGAGATCTTTTTATCAAGTTATGCATAGGTTCAATGAGCAAGACATGCTTTCCAAAAGAACTAGCAAAACACTAAATAAAGCTCAATATAAGATTCAAGATTAAATAGAGTATTTTTGACACGGCATATGTCATAAAAGGATCATTAGAGAATAACTAGTCAAAAGATCCATCTTAGCAAACTTAAAAGATACCAATTACAGAAATTGACACAACTTGTGAAATTAAGTTCAAGTTGGCAAATTTAAACTAGTATGATAAAGATTTAATTATACATACAAGAGCATGAGAAAGCTAACTAAATAGGCATAACATGACAATGAGTAATATCAAATTAAAATTATATCATAATTAAGTAATAGTCAAATCTCATATCTAAAAACATAATTAACACAGCGATGCCATGTATTACATGATGCAAAAAAGGAAGCAAGAACTAAAAACTCCCCCTATCTACAAAAACTATTGCAAATGAAAAACAAGAGCTAAAAACAAGAAAAAGGAAAACTTTTGCAAGAAGAAAAACCTCTCCACCACATGATTTTTAGCCCAATGAACACACACTGTTAATAAGCGAATCTACCACACTAGCAACCCCACTACTAGAAGCTAGTGAAAGAAGTAAACTCAACTTAGGCAGGATAAGAGATCATAGATAATCTAGTAGAGAAGAGAAGTGCTTAAGATAGAATGTGTAACTCTCAACACCCTGAACTGACCTAAAAACCCTGACATTCCAAAAAGCTATGCAATATTGAATATGGAAGCATGGAATTGATAAATCTCAAGTAAGAACTTGTGTCACATCGCTTGGTAGTGTGATATAGTCCAAGTTGAGCAAGCCGCACCCTAAGAAGTTATAGCCACCACCGAATGCCCAAGAGTGAGGTAAGAGACCCAAAGAGAATAACACGATCTATACGATCTTCCCTCACCTGTAAAGTCTACATAAAGAAACAGAAGAAGCCTGTAACATCCTGAAAATTTGAATTTGAAAATACGAAGTTTTTGAATTATTTTGCAGTGTGTTTTAGTTGAATTTGGAGTTGTGACTTACATTTGAAATTTTGGTTGAGGTTCCAAAAATAAAAATAAAGAAATGCAAGAAAAGAGCAAACAGGTTCCAATAATAGAGAATTAAAATTTTAAAAAGATTTTGAATCTGTAAAGGTGATCCATAAAAGGAGGGAGAAAGTTGAATTAAAAACATAAAATCTTGATATTAATAAAAGTATTACATAAGGGCTTAACAAAATGAATAAAGACACACAAAAAAAGAAAGAAGACAAAGGGTCAGACCAAGCTAGTCGGCCCAGCCCAACCCCCGCGCGCGCCTTTTTCTCCCACCGGCCGGCCCAGCTCGCCCGCGCCCCCTTTTCTCTGGCTCGTGGCCCCGCCTTCACCTGCGCCCTCCCTCTCTGGTCGGTGGACCCGAGCGCCCGCCCGCAAGCTCTCTCTCTTCCCGCACCTCTTCTCCCTCCTCTCCCCTTTTCTTCCCCTCTCTCTCCCGTGCGCGTGCGCTGCTTTTCCTCTCTTACGCCACCGTGAGCTCCATCATCACGCGCGCAGCGCCTAGTCCCGTTGCCGCCCCCTGCCACGCGCCGCTCCTGGCATGCACCGCGCACCGAGCCCGTCTTGGCAAGGCCCCGCGCCTCGCCCGCCGCCGGTCCTCCGCAGCAACCCGGTCCGCCGCTCTCCCTGCCCCGGCGGCTATAAAGCCTCACTCAAGCTTTGGCAGCACCGCACCACTTTTCTCTTCTTCCCACTGCAAGCAATCGAACCACCGCTCCCCGAAAGCTCGCCGACAACAAGCTCCCTTCCCCGCTCGCCGCCGCCGCTCACCGCCAGCCCACTCCGCAGCTCCTCGAACCCCACCAGCACTTCCACCCGCCTCCACAGTCCGCAAGCAACGCGTTTCACTGTCGCCTTTCTCTCTCTGGCCGCCCCCTCACCGGCGACATCCCCGGCCGTGCCGCCCTTGAGTTCCTCTGCTCCGGCTCCCACCTCAGCTCAATTAACACCGCTGTTCCCTTCCGATCAGGTAAGACCCGAGGGCCGAGTGGCTAGCACCGCCCGTTTCCACCCCACTCGCCCGCGTTCGAACCCCCTGGCCGCAGGCACTGTAGGAATATTAACCCATTTTTTGCTAGTAGTAAGAAGGGTTAGTTAGTTAATGCAAGTGGGCCCCATTTTTTGCTAGTAGTAAGAAGGGTTAGTTAGTTAATGATTAGTGATTAATGGTTGACCTAAGTACTGTTACCAGTAATTAATTACCTTCTCTCTCTGACAAGTGGGCCCCATCCATCAGTGAGTACAGTGCATGGCCCCACATGTCAGTGGCACACTGGGTTGGGAATAATAATAATAATAATAATAATAATAATAATAATAATAATAATAATAATAATAATAATAATAATAATAATAATAATAATAATAATAGAAGCAAGTGGGACCCACCTGTCATAGATATAGCACATGGAAATAAAAATAAAGAGAATGAATTAAAAATACCCAGTGGGACCCACCTGTCAGGGTTTTGATAATTTTTGGGATTAAATCAAACTAAGGACTTTAAATGAGCATAACTTATTCATTTTAACTCCAAATTGAGTGAAACAAATTTCTAAATTCATCTAAATTCAAGATCTATCCAATGGAACTAAAACCATGATTTTTAAAGTTCATTTGAATTTCTGGTGATATTTTGTTGATTTGCTGCTTTTCCTTTTTATATGAATTTTGTGCACGATAAATAGCGTACGAGGCTCAAGAGGAAGAGGCCGAGGCAGCAACTCTAGAAGCTCAAGATAATCAAGACCAAGACCCATGTGACCAAGGCGAGTCAATACTTTGATCATGTTGAACCTACATTTTCTGCAAACCTATTTTTGTTTAAATTATCAAATTGCATGCTGTTATTTCATATGCAAATATATGTTTGTTTGAAAATTCTAAGTACATACCATTATTCGATTTGATAGTATTATACCTCCTTTGACACATTTGAATATCTGAGCCTTGTCACCCTAGCAAAAATTATAATGGTAACCTTTCAAAAATAAGTCCATACCTATACGTCATGCTTAGTACTGCTTAGATATCAGGGGCACCAAAAATGCCCCATAGCCTCACTTTGAATCTTGAGAAATTGGTTTGGGTAGTCATGGTGGAAATGACTGGTATATTTGGTTATGGATATTTTATGCTTCCAAAAACCTTAAGTTGCTTAATTATCTGGGCGGATGAGAGTGGTGCAGTGGAAGCACAAAGTGGTTAGTGGTAGACCCACCCGGTTAACCATAAGGACCGAATCTTGTCATAACCTCCTATGTAAAACAAGTACAACCATAAGTTTGTAAAGTACAACTTGGCTTAGTAAATTTACCAGACCCTGAAAGTCATCATCATGGAAGTAATGCAAGTGGCGGCCTGGGTGGTAGGCTTGAATGGGACACCCGCAAGTGGCGGCCTGGGTGGCAGGCTTGAATGGGACACCTGCAAGTGGCGACCTGGGTGGCAGGCTTGAGGGTGAAGTTCTTCTGCGACGCGCTAGTAGTATGGGTAGCCAGCTGCTAGGGGCATAGGAGGGGAACATCCCGCACAACGAATGGGACCCACCGCAAATGGGAGCAACCCATAGGGTGAGATGATGGGAGGGACAAGGTATTTTGAACGGTTACTGTGATGGTTTGCTCAACCACATGACTAAGGAATCGTGTGGGGCAACGAGTGAACTGTCTCTTGTGGGTAAAGTGTGCAAACTCTGCAGAGTCAAAACTATTCGAATAGCCGTGCCCACGGTCAAGGGCGGACATGGGAACTTAACTAGACATAGTTCTATTTAAAAATATTTGGAGAATGGGAATGGAAATATGGAGGGCAACGCACAGCCCTAATTTGATTTGTCCTGGGTGTCGTCCCAGTGGTAAGTTAAGCGGCTATAACGCTGAAGATGCTATATGGTGCAGATGCCATGTAATGGTGGATGGGATCTATGTCAATAATAAGTTAGTCATATTTCACAAATTTAAGTCATGAATCCTAAACTACTAGGTCATAGGAATTTGTAAGTATCATATTTAAAAGCAGTTTCTGGCAAAATCAAATAAACCCAAGTATTTCCTTGATAAGCCTTACATACTATCTATTGCATATTGTGTGTTGGCTCGCCAAGCACAGTGGAATTGTGCTCACACTCGCATTACCCAACACAGAAACAGGGACACAGGATCATTATGCCCACGAAGACACCCCTGCTATTGAAGGAAGGGATAACGAAGGGAACTAGGGCGTAATCTACGTTTGCTAGCCATAGACAAGTTGACCCTTGGCTTTGTGTGCACGTATATTATCGGATTCCCGGTGATATATACTGCACACATTACCCCTCAGTCGGTTGCCTGTGGTTATGGACTTACTTTTGCTTCTGCTTCTGCTGCTTGAATGTACTGAAGACATTTGGCCTAAGCGGCCCCTTTTGTAAACTGTCACCCGATGCGGTGTATCTTAAACTCTATAATATTATTATTGTCTATGCGATGTATGACATGATTCAGCAATGTACCTGTGTGCACTATCTACTGATCCAGGGAATAGTGCAGTGAAACACAGTAGATTCTGGATTAAAAAATCTGGGTTTGACAAAGCATGTGCCTCGGTAATAGGGTTAATGGTATAAGAATGAGGAAAACAGTACTAAGACACATGACTGGCAGGAAGAGCTCCAAAATATGGGTTAGTGTGATATGCAACAGGATGCAACCTAGAGCTAACAAAACCCCTCTCAGATCCTCACCGTGGACCAAAACGACAAAAATCTTGTCTAAGGGCAACTCTAGACCTAAACCCACTCTCTTGGAACCTAGAACCACGTCACTCTCTAAAACCACCAAAAGAATAAAAGAATCCATCTACAAAGCGAGGTCTAGAGGTATCTCTAGGGACACTAGCTAGACAGGATTGATCCTAAAAGCTCCATAAGGCTCTAGCATTGTCACAGCGTAGTTTCATGACCCGCCTAAAATAGAACTCTATGATATGGCCATACTTCTCACAAAAGGTGTAATGGTATTTGACCTTTTGAGGGGTCAAACTTGTTGAAGTAGAAGCACCTACATTGATAGAAGGAGACTAGGCAAATCCTGCAGACTTAAACGCAATCTTGGTGGACTCAGGAAGGGCAACTTCAAACTTCCCACTCTCAACTACACTCACTATCTTAGGAGGATGACTCTTGGAATGCTCATAGGGGTTAAAACCTAAACCTCTACTGGCTTTGCTAACTTTGGATTGATTTCGAATCAGGTTTAAGTTTTTTCCCACTAGAGAGCTTCTCAAGGGTTTTCTACAAATAATCATTTTCCTTGGCTAGGGTGACACAAGACTTACAAGCTTAGCTCTTAACAGCTCTAGTGTTTCTCTCCTTATGCACAATCACCTCTAGCTTCAAAGCCTCATAGGACACACAAGATGCATTCTTGACTCTACGCAATTGCACATCGAATTTAACTCTAAAAATATTCATGCATGGTATCCAAATCTTGTCCAATTTCAGCACAAAATGCACACTATATATTAGAGTAATAGAATCAACATTTGAAGCATAAACAATAGCAATAGATTCTTTATCCCTTTTTTCTTTCAACATCTTAGTGAGAACTTCAATTTTAGAATTGAGCTTAGAATAAATATCACAAGGTTCAGATCTAGCAAAATTAAGCTTAACAGTTAGTTCTTTCAATTTTTCTTCTCTAAACTCACAATGAGCACAAGAATATTCAGGACTGAATTGGAGTAATTTTTCAGTTTGCATGACAAGTTTGTTTTCTGATTCATCACAATTCAAGTATGACAAAGCACTAGATCTAGAAATGTCAATAGCTCCTAAACAACTAGAACATGGCCTAGTATGCAAAGTAAGATCTCAATTTTTTAATTATAGTATGCAAAGTAAGACAAGTATCATAGTTATCAAGATCAGGAATAGTAGTTCTAAGCTTATCTATTTGTATGACTAGGAGTTCATTTTCAATTTTAAGCTTATCATTTCTTTTGACCAATTATTCGAGGTGTTTGATTTGCTTAACTAGATTAGATGCCAATTTATCATATTTGAGCATGAGAGAGTCAAAAGAATCTATCTCATCATCATCCTCGGTGTAGGGATCATCTTTGTTATACGTGCTACGGAAATGAACATTGCTAGCAGCCATTAGGCATAGCCTAGTGAAAGTCAATGGACTTCTTCTCCTTTATTTGCTCCTCCTCATCACTTGAAGTGGTAGGATCAATGTCGCTCATGTCTTGACCATTGAGAGCTGTGAGCAACGACATGGTGGCCTTCCTAATTGTGTCCTTGTTCTTGAAAGATCAATGAAATTTCTTATTGTAGTCCTTCCTCTTTGTTCATAAGGTTAGGACATCTAGGACGAACATGACCCATCTCACCACAATCAAAGCACACAATTGGACATCCTTTCTTGCGTTCTCTTGCTTTGTGGTAGGCACCGACAAATTGCCTAGTGATGAGAGCTAGATCATCTATAGGAAGGCCTTCAAGTTGTCCATCACTCATGGCTCGAAAATAGGACAAAGAAAAGTCAGAAGAAGCATTCTCCCAAGAAGTGTCATTCTTGATAGGATCAGTCACAGAGCCATCATTTGCAGATTTTTGGACTTCTTGGCTATGACATAGGTCTTAAGACGTGAATATAGCCTATCCACAGTCATAGTTGTCGAGTCTGCATTGTCACTGATGGATGTAACTTTCATATTCCAAACACTCATGTCAAGAGCACTCAAAGCATGAGCCACATTATTGGCATCTACATAGGTCACACCAATAGATCTCAGATCACTTAGAATCTTGTGGAATCTATCAAAGAAGAAATCAATAGACTCTCCAAGTTCCATCCCCAGCTTCTAGTAGTTCCCTCATGGTAATCAGAGAGGATCGTTCAAATTTTATGTGCAATGCAAAATGATCTACTCGATTGAACTTAGATTTTTTCTAAGCCTTGGATCAAGAGGTGTGTGCCTTAGCATTTGCCTCAACCTCAGCTAACTAAAAAATATTGAGGATCACGTCATCGGTAGGCATAACAAAATGATTTATCGCTTTGTTCCAAATGGCTAAGTCTAGCCTCGATGTACATCGTCATCCTTGTCTTCTAATAGGGATACTCAACCACATCAAAACAGGAGGCTTGTTGTGATACATCTCTGACACCATTACTCAAAATCGGTTAAGATCAACCAAAGAGCAACATCACTCTGATACCACTTGTAGGATCGAGTATGGTGAGTCAGAGGGAGCTAAATGACTCTTTCCAAATCTTGCCCCAAATGTCAACAAAAACATGCAACAGAAAACCAAACTCATAATCTCATCAAAGCACTAAGCCAAGGAATGTAGAACATCCAGAAATCCAAACCCTCACTGGTCACACCGAAATTTGCAATCGGTCAGACCAATTTGAACAATGATTTCAGGCATATGAACAATACTTTTTGGTCAGACCTCCAACCCAAGTGGTCAAACCATGATGAATAATAAAATCATGCGAATGAACAATAATTTTGGTACTATTTCAAATCCTAAAATCCACATAACTTTTGATCCAATTATCCAAATGACGCGGAACTAAGCATACACCTTCTCTGGGAAGTTACAAACCTATTCTAATCAACGATTGAGACAATCATTGCCAAAATTGTGGCCTTTTTTTGTTTGAGTGAAGGTGCACCAAAACCGAGAAAAAGAGGAAAACTTCGATTTGCACTTGCTTGTAAGTCCTAGATGGTCTAGGTGACCTAGGATGGGTTCTCATATGTCATAGCAAGCTAAAACATAGCACGAATCCAACCCGAAACACTCATAAGAGAAAAACCTGAAAATTGCCTCTCTTGAAGAAAACTGAGCAAACTCAAGAATTTTCTCTACATCATGATTAAATCGATGGGATCTAAGAGACATCTCTATCTCTTATACATCCTTAGCACTAGAAAAGTTCAAGATAAGAGAAATCCAAACAAGAAGGCCAAGAAAATCAAAAGCAAATGAGGGGATCTATGGCACAATTCACTTGGACAAACTTGGATGTACATTTCACTTAAAAAGGAATGTTTTATAGCCAATCCCTCAGGATAGCAGAACTCCAAACTTAGAACATACACACCTAAGGCTCAAATATAAGAAAACCCTAACCCTAATCACTCAAGTCTCTTATGACTCAACACAAGTCTTACATAGTGTAGGCTCCGCAACTCTTACTAAACCAGCCACTGCTTAGAGGATCACACCACTTACACCTAGAAAACCTTAGTAACATGCACACAAATGGGTTTTTATCATTACACACACTTGCACACCTTTTAGAGTGCGACTTCCCAAAAGCTCAAATAGCCTGATAAGACATTCCATCCGTAAGGAAATAACCTAAAACACTTAGGCCAACGCTGTAATTTTGCAAACCACCACTTCACTCGATTTCAAACAAATTTTCAAATTACCACCCATCGGTCTTCATGACGATGCGATACCTATGACTTGTCGCTAAGATCATACGCCTACACTGAAACCGTTATCACTTGAAATGCTCAAGTCCCATGGCACACAAATATCACTCCACAGTCTGTGATGCCCAACGTCTAGCCGTCAAGATTGTACGTCTGCTTCGAGGAACGTCACCACTTGAAACACATAAGTCTAATTGGAACATTACAGGCATGCATTGCCTCTTCACAATCTTCATCTTTCTCCCATGCTTCTTGGTTTTAGACGTTGCTCCACCCAGATTTACACAATACGCCATGGCCTTAGGACCCCTTTCGTAGCCTCAGTCTTACCGCTAACTGCAACAATCATCAAAATACCTACACATCAAAAAACAAACAATCGAATCCAAGCATAAAAGACACGCACTTGACTCCCATTAATAAACCATATGCATAGACATACGCCATAACTAACACACGCAAAAACTTCCCCATGACTAACACTTGCACAGACTCTCGCTGTAACTAACTCCCAAAAATAGAACTAGACAACAATTTGACACAGGGGCCGATCTGACCGTGGCACATACGTCGGATAGACCGCCCAAACACCAACCAGTTAGACCACTGCCCCAGGCCGGTCTAACCGTACCCTCCTAGCGGTTAGACCACCTGGCCAGGCCGGTCTGATCGAGACTCCAAAACAGCACAACCGAAATTCAAATTCACTAAAGTCAAACTCAAGCAATGAAAGCGAGACACGACCAATATCAAATATTCAGCACTCACATAAGGTCGCCACCACATGGTCTAACACATAGAAATAACACTATCTTCATCTTGTGTTCCCAACATATTTTGAACTTGAACTCCACAGCCTGTGTGAATGAAAGATCGATCTTATCTAGTTGTAGGCTCTAATGCTACATATTTCCAGACGTGTTCAACCAATGCACAAAAAATTCAGTTATCGTTGGAGCCCAGCTTACTAAGGACACAATGATATATATCATGATGCTCTTAATTGTTATATTACATGGTAGCGGAGGTATTTTCAGTGGATAGTTAATTATTTTAATGATTGAGTGGCAGGAGGGCCAGCACCGACCATGTGGGTTTTTAAGTTCGAGCTAGCGATTTTTTACTGTAACCGCTAACAGCTTTTTCAATGTAATTAAATTTAAAAAAATTAAAAAAAATTATATTATCACAGACAATACAAAAGAATAAGAAGAAAAAAAATAAAAAATATAAAAATCTCTAAAAAAAGATCTGAAGCTTTAACGAGTCCCACAAACGTTATCTGCTCGTATTCGGAGCTAAGTAACTTTTCTGTTCACCAGTCACATAAACGTTAACTTCTTAAGATGAAAACAAGGGTCCATAGCTCAGTGGTAGAGCATTTGACTGCAGATCAAGAGGTCACCGGTTCGAACCCGGTTGGGCCCTTCCTTGAGCAAATTTTCTTTTTACCAAATATGATATATATGTCCCCACTCTTAGTCAAGACAGACGCACCCCTGCCTTCAAACAGAAATTTTTGATTCGTTATGACATGCATCTAGTAAAATGGAGAAATTGCATATTGTTTTGCAAACATTCGGAAACTTGACCAAATAATTTAAAATAGTATTTATTATGCTGGTTGTTTTAAACTTTTAAATGTTTTAGGGAATTGTTTCAGTACATGACCAAATGAGGATGTAATTTTCACTTATAATTGCAAACGCCACTTAAAACATTTCATTTCCAAACTCAGCTGCTTTTCTTTTAGGATATTGATCATATCAACTATGGTTCAGCTAATATTGAAAGAAAGCATCTATGATGCACATATATGTATCACAATCCACAAGAGGCCCCTCAATGCAGCATCAGTAACAACATGAGAGTAATTCAACACATATTATTAAGGAATTCCAAGTTTCAATGTAGATAATTTCTAAGGAGTACTACTTGAGGGTTTTTTGAGGTTAAGAGCACTCAGATTTTGAAGTGTTGGATCTTCATCCAACGGATCTCTATATTTCTCCCCCTCCAAAAAAACGAATCTGGGACGTTGGATCTCCATCTAACGGATCCTCTTATACCCCACCCCCTCCAAAAAAATATGAGTGCTTTGAATCTAAGACGTTGGATGGAGATCCAACGTTTAAAAAAATCTGAAGGCTCTGAATCCGAAAAAAACACTGGAGTGTTTCCAACACATATTCAATGTATCATGTGCCAAAAACTACGGAGTGTCAGGTGTGAGTCGAATGCTAAAACATCAATTGATGAATAGCAAAGCCCACCTTTTGACGACTCTTGCACGAGCACGGTATGCATGGCGGCATTGTTGGAATGGAGCTTGCCTGTTCCCATTACATGTTCCTCTCCATGTTCCCTCCACATGTCAACTATTAATTAATCTATACTTACTATTTTATTCCAATTGATCCATACTAATTATTCACACTAATATTTTATACTAATTAATTACCAGCCTAATTAATCACCTACATTAATTAATTACCTCACTAATTCACTAGAGAGCCAATTCAATCATAACATGTGGAGGGAACATGGAGGGAAACATGTAATGGGAACAGGCAAGCTCCATTCGCAATGTTGGGCGGTAGCTGCAGGTGGAGTGGCATGAGCTTCCTGGTGATCGGGCTACGCGAGCAGATGATCACGTCCTCGAGCCCCGTCTCCTCCTTCAGCCTCTCCATCAGCTCCTCCAGGCTCGTCCCGTTGAACGTGAACGAGTGCCCCTCCTTGTCCCCGTCGACATCACCGTTGTCATCCCCGATGTGGTAGTGGATCGTGCGCCCCTCCACCTTGTGCAGCGGCATCGAGAAGGACTCCACCGACTGCAATGAAAATCACAGCAGAAGCAAATTTTGAGCTGCCTCCATTACGTTGTTCAATTCATCGAATAGGTGGCGGTCGCCAATATACAAACCTGGAACCTAGCCAGGCCGAGCGCCGGGGTGCGATGTAGCCTAGAGGCTGCGATGGGGGCTGCGCTATGATTGGAGGTGAGTTCTCCGGACGGTGGTGTGGCGGCGGGGGCGGCCTCAGCACTGACGTGGTCGCGGGAGAGGGAGAGGGCGAGCGAGAGGGTGATCTATTTTTCAAAAATTTTGAAAGTAGTGCTCAGATAGCCTAGTATTATTTTTTGTTTGTTTACAAGTTTAATTTAGTACTGCTTTACATTCATTGTTTTGTTTGCGCATATGTCCTAACTTGAAGTTGTTTTGTAGGTATGGCTCATGACCCTCACGGATCCGTGTGGCCTTTCAGCCTCCTGGATAAGCGCATCGATCGTGTACGTCACGCGTCGCGTCGTGTCCTGCATCCTTTTTCAGATCGCCATGACAACACTTTACGTCCTCATGTTTTCAGACCAAAAAGACAAGGCTGTGCAAGGCATGACATGACAGGTCCCTGCAAAGTAATCATGACAACACTGTGTCACCAACTTTTCAGATCCATTTGACAACCTTGACCTCCTCGGCTTTTCAGACTAAAAAGAAAGGACTCTGCAACGCAGAAGGTGATAACACTCTGCAAAGTAAGACGTGACAATACTCTGCCTTGCTAGCTTTTCAGATCAACATGACAACACTATATATCCTCAGCTTTTCAGACCAAAAAGACATGACTACGCAAAGCAAGACATGACAGCTCCATGCAATGTAATACCTGACAACATTCTGTCTCGCAACCAACTATTCTGAAAGACAAAGCTACACTCTACCTCGCAGTCTACTCACATAAAATAAATCACATCATGCCAACCCTTTGGCTTATAAAAGGAGGTAGAAGAGATCAGGGAGAGAGAACTACACAACCAAACCCAACACTATACCAAAGCTTGCTTCACCACGTCGGGATAGACAAGAGGCAGAAGAAACAATGCGACAAAATGATAAAGCAATGGGAGGAGACCCGTGAACTAGCAAGGTCTGCTGCGGCTCGCGATGAATAAGCAAGGGCTATTGTGGCCCAAGCCGAATAGGCCGAGCAGTCACCGCAACACCCGCCCAAGGGGGAGACGCCGCCCCTCTGTTGGTGCAGGGACCAATGCAATTCTTCAAGACTAAGCAGTGCCTCAGCCTAGGTATGCGTTACTGGGGTTTCCGAACTACTCTTATTATCTTGACCTCGTTAGGACACGAGCAGCCATCGCTAGCAGGTAAGGACCAGTTCGGTGTGTTCCACAACCTTTTCTCTTTCAAAGTACGCACTAACAACCTATCCCGTGTACTCGTAGAGGCCGGAACTGCTATGAGACTACTGCAAGTGGATCGACATAGAGATCCACCCATATGACTAGTGGACTCTCGACTTCGAGGAGTGGAATGTCAAAAAGGCTTACAAGGTCAGGGAGGAGGAGTGCCGCAACGACGAGCAAACTGAGCGTATATATCAGAGATGAAAACTCATCTCGACACGTGCACACACAGGGAGCACGACAAAAAGGGAGAAATGGCAACCAAGACCAAAGAGGCCGCCGATGAGTTTAACGCCAAGCTCGCAAGGAAGGGAAAATAGCCTCGGTCGACGTAATAGGTCGAGCCATTCCAAACTAGTCCCCAGAAGGTCCAATTTTTTTCAATCCAAAAAGACGCATATGTATCATACGAGTACTTCAGTTTGTTACATCGTACATGATGTTGTTTCTTATTCATGTAACTAAACCCTGTGCGCGCCGTGTTATTCCCAACTTTATTATAAAGTCTACTTTAATTTGCAACATAAAATCCCGTCATCTTTTCGTATTCAATTCTTCGCGCATCAAGGTATCCAACAACATGAGTGGTACTATCTACCATATGTCCATCATGTTGTACCACACCGTCCACATATTAGTCATTTTTCCAAGATACAGTATGTATCACTTCTAGGACAAGGCCTGCAAATATTGTGCGGGTGTTTATAATGGATATATACACTGAAGTGTCAAAGATTATCAGTCCATATATGTATTTATGCTCTGTTAAAATGATGGTGCCATATATGGTGTATATATATATATAGAATCTCTATTTTTAAGTTATGGATAGTTTGTGATGAACTTAAAACATTTTCAAAAGTAAAAAACAAGCTATTTTAAAAAAACAGGCTCCTATCACCCAACAGATTAGCGACAGGAGGTGCTGTCGCCTAGCAGTTAGGTGACAGCACCTGTCGTTCGACCATTGGGTGACTGGATTCCTGTCGCCCAACTATGCAGCGACGGCCTTCCTGTCGCTCAGTCATTGGGCGACAGGTTCCAGTCGCCTAATGGTTCGACTACAGGAGGCTATTTTTGCAAAAAAAAAAACAAATCACATGTACATTTCTATATTTTCGAATAAAAAATAGATTATTTTAGGAAAAAAAAAATCAGAAAAGGGTCTATGCTACTTGTTTTGTGGATCTAGTTTACACGAGTATAGGTTAATTAGATATTTATTAAAGCTGTTATAGTTGTACAAAAAATACATTATATATTTTCTATCATAAGCATTAGAAATGTATAATAAATAGAAATTTATTTTCAACTATAAACATATGTATTATAGTATCTAGCCACACAATTGCGCGAGAAATTCAGGTAATTATATTGAAAATAGGGAAGTGTAAAAATTTGGATACCGGTACACATCCAACTAGTGAATGTTTACACTTGCATCTAAGGCATTCCCTTCCAACATACGGCAAAAATAAAGGATTCATATGTTTCGTACAGCAGCGGTTCACATTGAAACATTTTTCTTAGGACTAATGTGACATATACAGCGCAGCGTACTTGTTGTCTATTTATTATAAGGTGACTATATATTTTCTAAGCCATATTTTTGAACCAATGATCGAAATAAAACAGAATCAGACACACACATTAAAGCTAATCCAATAGCCAGGGAAACCGAATTAGTACTTAAACCAAAAAAAAGGCAACTAACAGGTAGCAAAACCGTTCTCGATAATATAACATTGTAAGCAGATCCCTGTGAAAAACAGAGTAACGAACATACATACCCACAGATGACCTGACCTGTCTTCCGTCGCTGTCGGTAACGTGCTCCTCACCAAGAAGATGGCAAGAGTGCACACGAGTGTTCTGCAGCCAGCACCCATTTTGTGTTTCAAATTTTGATGAATGCACGTGTGCTTGCGTGTGTATTTGTATATACAACAATGTATAGAATTGGCTTTCTTTGGAGCGACCGGTCTCCAAATGATGATAGCTCATAGCCTCATAGTCATGGAGTATGTCATCCAAGTTCTTACTACGTACATTGCTCACACCGTAACTTTTTGTTTGATCTTAGATGTTGCTGACCACAAGAAATAGTCAGCACAAGAGAAGATCGGTCTAGGATTTTTAGGCAAGATGAAGAAGCCAATAAACATGTCATATGTACTGATGAAACAACGTGATTAACTATCTACTTTCATGGTTCTTGAAAGAAAAATGAGACTAAAAATGCCATATAACACTGTTTTACCAATCAAACTGATAATTTCAGTCTGTCCTCAAATATGAAAGGAAAGTCAGCATTGACTATTCCATTTCACCTTGTGTTGGAAGATTGCAGAGGCGCTTCTAACAAAATCAGCAAGATCTCTCTGGACAGTATCACAATTCACAGGCCATGGCTCCTGATCACCAGTAGTCTTTGCAAGAACATGATCCATCCTTGAAATGATGGAACCGAATCCGATCCCTCACAATGATCTCGATGTCATACAGCTTAGATACGAGTTTGCTGATTGTGTGGCAGTCTTTACACACTCTCAGGTTCTTCAAAATCCGAATGGGTGCCCCAGGCGTTGCATTCAGTAGGCCAAACGATATAGCCAGTCGCTCGCTGTGCAAACGGAGGGCGGCACCCTTGGTGAGGTCAACGCCAGCGACCATAGGTGCCTCTGACAAGTCTGGCTTGTATCCAGCAGATGTGAGCCTCTGTTCAATCTCATCCAGCTTCTGGTATATCTCTTCTGATTGAGGGTGTGACGTGTCACCCGCGACAAACTGGTGCACCAAGCCGTCCATTTCAACAGAGCTGAACCCAGGCTCTTTCTTGACACCCTCTTCGCTCATCAACTGCCGGACCATGCCCACATTATTCCACCGCTGCGCGGATGCATAGACCCTCGAGAGCAGGACATAGACACCACTCACAGCATCATCAGGGACATCAAGTGCCAGCTTGGCCATGGCCTCACTAAGCTCCAACCCAGCATTCTTCTTGCAGCATGCATCAAGTAGGCTCCTCCAGATGATGGCATCAGGCCGGCAATTCATCCCAGACACAACATCGAGGGCCTCTTCAATGAATCCAGCTCGTGCCAAGATATCCACCATGCATCCGTTGTGCTCAATCCTCGGTTTGATCCCATACTCACCCACCATCATCTCGAAGTATCTCCTGCCCTCCTCCACCAGTCCGCCATGGTTGCAAGCGCTCAGCACTGCGACGAACGTGATTGCATTTGGCACAACCTTGTGTACACGCATAATCCGATCAAACATCTCCACTGACTCCCGCACGCATCCGTGGTTGGCCAGCGTGAGGATCATCACGTTCCACGATGCGAGGTCCCGCGCGGGCATTCTGTGGAACACCTGCCGCGCGAGCTCCACCGCCCCGCACTTGCCGTACAGGTCCACGAGCGTGTTGTTGATCAGCACGTCGCGGGACACTGCCGCGCCGTCGCCCCCGAGCTCCCGGAGCAGCATCGCGTGCGCGTAGACGCCGAGCGAGAGCGCGCCCGCGCCTGCGCACGCGCCAAGGACACTCTGTACGGTGTATGCGTCCGGGGCAAGGCCGGTGTCGCGCTGCATCTCACGGAAGAGGTCGAGGGCGGCGAGGTGGTCGCCGTTGCCGGCGAGCGCGTCGACGGCGGTGTTCCAGGAGACGAGGGACCTGTCGGGGATGCGGCGGAAGAGCGCGAGCGCGGCGGCGGGGAGGCCGCATGAGGCGTAGAGGTGGAGGAGGGAGTTGGCGACGACGGTGTGGGCGGGGGCGAGGGCGAGCTTCGCGGCGAGCGCGTGGAGCTGGCGGCCCTCGGGGAGGGCGGCGAGGAAGGCGGCGGCGGAGAGCGCCGCGGGGAGGGAGGCGTGCGGAGGCGGCGGGGACGGGGAGGCGTGGAGGGAGCGGAAGAGGAGGAGCGCGCGGTGGGCGAGGTGGGACCGGCGGGAGTGCGCGAGCGAGCGGAGGAGGCGGACGGAGGAGGTGTTGGGATCTGGGCCGTGCGGTGGGGTGGCGGGAAGCGGGGAGGCGGCGAGGGAGGGCATCTGGGCATGGCGGCGGAGGTGAGGCGGGCATGGTGACGGCGGGCGCGGGGTTTGGAGGGGTTTTTGGGTGGGGCGGGGACTCGGATAGGGTCGTGGCGGTTTGTGTGGACGGCAGTAGGACTGTGTCGATAGTATACGGTATTTTTAAAAATACGATTCGGTATCGGTAAATCCCAATTTATTTCGGTATGATATCGGTAAATACCATATTTACCAAAGTTAACGCAAATTGCAAACAATATAGTGACTAGAGGTTGCTAGAGCCCTCTGCTAAAACTTGGTAAACTTACGATTGTGCAGTCTCTGTGCTAGCTAATGACATGAATAAAAATCCTACTGAAAGCTATCGAATTGTCTACAACTGTCTAGTAGATAAAATTCTCAAATTATGCATCTACACTATCTATAAAAATAGTACAACAGTACTGCAGACCAAACTGATCTACTACCCCGAATGAACGCGCATGTCATCCAATCTAATCTGGAATCTACCCTCAAAATAATATAGAGAAATCAAGTCATTACCACCACTTAATGCTTACTGTTCAAATTTGATTGTATCAATAGAAATGTTGAAGCTTCACTTCTAATCGCTCGAATTCACGAGGCAACACTGTGTCACTGTCCCAACAAAAGTTCCATGTACAAAGTAGCTAGCAAGTTCTGTGGGGGATCCGAGCGGCCGAGCGGGCAAGGCCCAAGGCGCCAAAAAGACCGAGCTCACCTGCTGCACGCGAACAGTTCGGTTTTTAATTGGTTTTCCCCGAAAAAACCGAACACCAAAAAACCTAAAATATAAAAACCGAACCGAAAATCGAAAACCGATCAAACCGAGTTGACCGGTTCGGTTTGATTTTTTCAGACCGTTTTTCGGTTCGGTTTTTTTTGCATAGCCCTAGACGGCAGCGCGCGCTAGCTGATGGGCGTTTTCGACGATTTTTCCCGTGCAGAGCGCGGGCGAAACCCACGCCGTTCCACCGCGGTTGGCAACTCGTAACGTCCTGAAATTTGGATGCTCGAAAATCTGAAAATTTTTAAACGTTTTATACATTTTGTTGACATTAAGATTTTCTAGAATTATTTAGACTTTTCTAAAATTTGTGTTGTGCAAAGTAATACAAGAAGAAATACACAATAAATATCACTAATAATAATAATAAGAGAGAATTGAAAGCAACAGGAAGAATAAAATTCAAATTCGAGATTCAAATTCAAAACCAAAATCAAGACTCAAACTCAAATAAAAAATCAAAAAACCCATTCAGGCCGGCCTAATCCCTTTTCTCCCTATCTTTTCCTTTCCTAGCCTGACGCCATTTGAACCGTCCCACCTACTGTCCATTTCCCTTTTCCTTCTCCTTTTCCCCTCCTGGCCAGCGCCATTTGGCCCAGCCATAGCCAACCTACCTTCCTCACGTGTGCGCTCTCTCTCTTGCTCCACCTTCGCTGACCACGTCACCGATCGTGCCCATACGCACCGCTCTGTCGTCCATCGCCTCACCACTAACTCCGTTGACACTCCCGCGTGCCACACTGCCACGCTGTCACCTCACCTTGACCGCCCGCGCCGATAACTGGCTGAGAGTGCGCCCTCGGTGTGCTTGCTCAGCCTTATCTCACCGCCTTGTCGCACGTGCCCCACCCCGTTGCATCGTGCCAGCGCCCACGCTGCATCATCCCTTCGCTTGCATCATGCTCTACCCCGTCATGTCGCCTTGACCAATTGCGCCGATGACCAACCGAGAGAGCACCCCCGCCATGCTCATTCCACCTTATTTCGCCGCCCCGTCGTGTGTATCCCATTTCGTCGTGTCCACTAGCTCCCATGCCACCATGACGTCGCCCACTCCTGCTCCTGCGTCATCCCTACGCCGCGCCTGCAATGCCCATGCCACCCTATTGCCACTACACCGTACCTTGCATGCTGGCCTGAGCTCATCGCTCGACTATAAAAGCTACCCGAGCCTACCTAGGTCGTTCGCCCGCCATTTCTTGCATGCAGGAGCGATTTGGGATCCATTCGGCCATCATTTCTTCTGTGCGGGGGAGTGATTTTACCACAGGTCACCACCATGTGAGATCCCCTACCTTGAGCCCATCTTCCCCTTAGGTTGTCTCAAATCCGACGAGGCCAACCTAGGTTGAGTTGTAGCTCGGGCTCACCGATGGCAACCCCTCCTCCTCCCTTACTTGGTGCCCGGGAATTAGCTCCTCCTCCTAATCTTTCCCTTCTCTCAGATCCCTCCTCCCCCTCGTCGATCGTGACCCCTCCTCCCTTACCAACCGCCACTGCGACCCCTCCTCCCCTCTCAAAGACCGCCACCGTGACCCCTCCTCCCCTTTGCCAACCGCCACCACGACCCCTCTTTCCCCCTCACCGACAGCCACCGCAACCCCTCCTCTCTCGCCGACCGCAACCCCTCCTCCTAATCCCCTTCTCTTCTCTCAGATCTGATGAGGGTAAGGTGAAGGTGCCACTCATCCTCGCCGACAGTGACCCCTCCTCCTCCCACACTCGATGCCCTGTTAAGTATGCAACTCCTTTAAACCATTCCCCTTCCCTTTTCTTCCCAAGTAGTTCATGTCTTTATTGACCATGGCTTTGGCATGGCCTACTCACAGATGGGTCACCAAAGTCGCGTCATGGTGCCACAACCACCATGAGGCAAGTCAATGCCGAGCGTCGCCACCTTCCCCATGGATTCCACCGCCTCCTCCATGTATTCCCCACCGCAGGTTGGTCCAATTGTACCCTTCCAACTACTCTCCTCCGTTGATCTAGAGGGATGGAGGTTCTAAAATTTGGTATGATCTAATCATTCTATTGTTCATCTGTTATTCAATTGATCCATTTATTTGATATATGTATGGAACCAAGGTTGAATTGAGAAAGTAAGACTTAATGTCTCATAAGATGGCTAAAACAGAAGTTCATCTAAATACCTAAGAAATAATAGATTATGGTTCGTCGTGAACCTAATTCATGATTCTAGAGTTCTATACTCTTGTGTCCTATCTTCCTTGCAGTTCTGCTTAGTGATGCCATCTATTACTTTATGAGATGAAAAGATATTTCTACTCTATGTTGTTTGACCATGAATCCTTAGGATTTAGTTTCAGCAGAGCATGTAGCAATATTTAGTAAGCAGCAAGTTGTACATTTTCCCCAGTAAGAATAACAATCTTCTAACCATTTTGGTGTTATATTCAGTAATCCAAATTATGAATTACACTTGTAGCTTTCAGACGCAAACTAGAAATGATTTCAATTTATTAGTGCAAAAGGTCTAACTTTGCACTTGAACACTGTTGACCCTATGTATAGTTAATTCCTCACACATTCTTGGATGCATTTGTATTGTACGATTTACTATTGAACTGTGCAGTTAACAATAGATGTGATATGGACGACATCCAAGTTCCTGTAACAAGTATTTTCATTTGTTTTTCTAATTAAGAAGGCTTATACCATGCAGAGTCCAGGCTTTGTTTCTAGAATAATTATTACCATTTTCTAGCTTTTTTACTATAAGCAAGTCTTATATACCATGGTGTTAGATTTTGTAGCTAACGTAGTGTTTGCTTGTCTGTCATTTGTTTGTAGTGGAATAAATTCGTACCCACCTGGTGGTTTCTTTAGTTACTTCTATAATTCATCGAATTTCCCCCTTCCCCAACAAATCCCTCATTAGTCTCATATGCCTGAAAATTTTCACTTTGCTTATCGTCCTTCACAATATCCTCCATTCCTGGTACCACATCCATCGGCAGCCAAAGGGAGCCCTTCTCTTTCTGAGTCATGCACTCCACTGTCAGCATCGAGTTCGTGAGGCCAGCCCTTCATTGACATCAATAGTGGTGACAATGATGTGGAAGACAGGACCGGGAAAAGGTTGCAATGGACACAAGATGAGGACTTGACATTGGTAAGTTGATTTTTCGTTGGAGTATGTAGGTAAATAACATCTGTAGTTTTGCATGTTTCCATTCATACTTACACTAATTTTACATAATGCAGGTCAGTGCTTGGTTAAACAACTCAAATGACCCCATCAATTGTAATTGCAAAAAAACATGATCAATATTGGCGAGAGGTCACTTATGTGTACAATAGCACCACTCCCAAAAATAGAAGAGAAGTGAAGCAAGTCAAGGACCATTGGCACCGAGTTTACAAAAAGGTCAGTTGGTTTGCTTCCTCTTGGCTGAAGGCTAGCCAAATTTATGCAAGTGGATAGTCAGATGATCAGTTGATGGACAAAAGCTTTGAAATTCTATGAGGAGGACTACAAGGATGAACAATTCATGTTCATATACTGCTGGAAGGCTGTGCATGAATAGCCAAAGTGGCATGCCTACATGGAGAAGCTCGAAAAATTTAAGAAGAGAAGGTTTTCAGAGATTGGGGAGGCAGTGGAGGACATGTCATGTGCTGAACATGAAGAAGATATTCGATGTCTGCAAGGGACCAAGGCTGCTAAGGCTGAACGCAAACTCAAATCCAAAGGCAAAAGGAACAGGAAGGCCGTGGCTGCAATAGAAGTTATCGATGAGATTGAAGAAAATCTTGAGAAGTTCATGAATGCTCAGTCTGAAGCTAGCAATGGTCACGGTGATATGGTTGAGGTGCAACAACATGTCTTCCAAGAATCTTGAAATGAAGAGGCTTAATGTTGTTGTTGCAAAGGAGAAGAAGGAGGCCAAAATGCTAGATGCCTACAAGGCGCTCCTCATGCATGATACAAGAGGTATGTCTAATGACATGAAAGCTAAGCATATGAAGGCAGTGAAGTGTATGAAGAAAAGTTGTTTGGCCCATCAGATTAAGGTATGATTACTGTAATGTACCTTTATCTTAGCCTAAATTTCTCATCCATTAGTTTTTATTTTAGGTACTCATTCAAAGGAATTTTTTTCATGCTCTAAATTATAACTTTTACCAGATAATTGATTCATTACACACAATTTATATGCTAATAAGTAATAATAAATAAAAGTTCTATTCCCATATCACACATTCCTCAAGTAGCCGAAAAAGGGTAAATGCTCCATATTTACTCCAAGAAAATGTCTAACTATAGATTTCCGAACTTACTAAAATTACATGTGCATGTAAGTAGATACCATACATTGATTTATCAACCAACTTGTGCTATTGCACATTTTGGACAATTCTTTTCATTTTTGCCTTTTCAGGGGGCTATAGTTTGTATATAGTTCTTAAGATCAACGATGTCCCTTGTGCCCATAGAGACAGGTTCTTCAAACCAATTGTTCATTTTATCATTATATTTATTTGTGCACCATCTCATCAATGAACAAAGTACAACTAAAATGTAGTAGCTCGCACTATAGAACTAGCTCTGTCATCATGAAAGAGAACATAACCAATACAATGCTAAATTGGGATAACTCAAAGTAAACATATAGAAGATGGTTGTAATATATCCAAAATGGAAAAGTGAACTAGAAAATTAACCAAGATAGTGTAGAAAACTACCTACCTATAGACAACTCCAATATTTGGAGTCAATGCCTGAATCTTTTGCACCTAGAAATTTGCATGTAGGTATTTATTAGCACCTCTGAGAAAAGAACAAAAGATAGCATGTGGCTAAAAGTAGTTAGAATTTAGGATGATGTTACACTTACAGATGTTTTGTCCACTAAAATAGAAGGCAATTTTTTCTCAGTGGTGATAACTACAGCATTAGCAGCTGTGAACATGATAGATACATCTCATCGCCAAACATTAGCAGTATTTGCTGACAACAATATCTTTAAAAGTTTATTCATTCAGTTAGCAATTGGGTCTTTCACTTGCATGAAAATTTGCATAAGCCTATTGTTGTCATACTTCATATCCATACAAATCTGCAGTCCCAAAAGCTTGACTTTAACTTGCAAACACTCCCAAAGTATGACTTTAACTTGCATGCAGTCCCAAAGCATGACTTTACTTGCATGCAGTCCCAAAGAATGACTTTAATTTGCATATAGTCCCAAAGCATGACCAATGCTAATATATATTTCATTGCCTAACCAGACCAATTTCTCTCCACAAAACTAAACACCTTCTATCTCCTTTGAAGTACTGGAAGCAAACACCACTATGTCAAACCATTCGGACTCATCTTCCAACTCCGATGATTCCGATGACTCTAATACCATAAACCCAACCGAAATCATCGACCATCTCACCGCCGAGAAGGATGTCCTAGACACTTTCACGATGAGTCTCGTAGCGAAATTCAAGGCCAAAATTGGGGCGATTCAAGCTGGAATTTCTTGGCACCAAAGTAGTACTAGGAGGTATATACGGAGGAATCGTGAAGAGGCCCACGAAAGGCTCATTGCTGATTTTTTCTCTGAAAACCCGCTCTACACCAACTCAATGTTTTGTAGAAGGTTCCGAATGGGAAAACCTCTGTTTGTATGCATCATGAACGCCCTTGCTGACTAATATCCCTATTTCACACATAGAGCAGATTGCACGAATTGTTTAGGCTCTCACCCCTATAGAAGTTCACAGTAGCTATTCGTATGATGGCATATAGCATACACCTGTTGACCAACTTGATGAATATATGAAGATTGGCAGGAGCACTTCACTGGAGTGCTTGGAGATGTTCGTGCAAGAAGCCATCGATAAGTTCGGTGGAAATTACTTGCGACGCCCCACATGTGGGATGTGGAGCATTTGTTGCAAGTTGGCAAGCCTCGAGGCTTTCCTGGCATACTAGAAAGCTTGGATTGCTTGCATTGGCAGTGGGAGAATTGTTTATTTGCATAGAAGGGTCAATTCACCCATGGTGACCATGGCGTACCTACACTCATCCTTGAAGCAGCACCATCGTACGACCTTTGGATATGGCATACCTTTTTTTGGTGTCATTAGTTTCAAAAATTACATCAACATACTTAAATCAATCTCCATTATTCATTGATGAGTTGATGGGGGAAGCTTCACGGGTGAATTATTTCGTCAATCGAAGGCAATACGACATCAGGTACTATCTTGTAGATGAAATATACCTAGAATGGGCTGCTTTTGTCAAGACAATTCCACTCTCCCAAGCAACCAAGGATAAATTGTTTGCACAACAACAAGAAGGGGCGAGGAAAGATGTTGAACAGGCATTTGGCGTCTTGTAATCTTGTTTCACCATTGTGCGTCATCCCACATGATCATAGTCACGTGCCACTATTGGGAATATCATGAAAGCATGCATCATTCTTCACAACATGATAGTTGAAGATAGGAAGGAAATGGTTACCACTCCTCTTGACTTGAACGAGATTCTGAGGACATCCATTGTTGTACCTCTAGAAATCAACAATGGCCCTGAACTATGCTTTGCTGACGTGCTAAGAAGAAACGCTGCCATTCGTGCTCAACCAACACATGTCCAACTCAAGAGCGACTTGGTTGAGCACATTTGGCAATGGTTTTGCAACTGGCTCAATAATTACTCATAGTTTACATATCATTTCTAAGGTGATAAATTTTTTTTCGATACTTCCATTTTAAATGTTTACATTTAGTTCGGCTTGCTTCTATTTTAATGGACTGTGTAAAATTTAAAATGTTAAAACTTGAGTAATCTTCATATGTTGCTTACTATTTTAATTTCATCATAGTGCTTGTCAAACTATGGCTGATCATTATTTGGGAACACAAGGATTCTATATTAGTTTAGTGGAAAATCAGCGTGACAAACTTATCATGCCTAAGACTTAAAAGCCGTACTTTGCTAAGAGAGCAATGCAGGTGATGACAGCATAAGCTAGTAGAATAGAGATCTCAAAGCTCTATTAGAACTTGAATATGGATACTATATCTGCTTGGAAAGTGATGCTTTTAGAGGTTAATACCTTTTAAATGGATCATGCATATTTAGAAGTTTGTGTTATTTAGAAGTTTTTAAGGTTCCACAATGTATGATTTACTGTAGTGTATATTTTGTTGCATTATGTTAAATTGTGAAGAATGCAAATGTGCTGACCTGCTATGTCGGGGATGTTCATCTCACTAACTGGTTGTTTTGTACCTTGTGTCTCACCTCAATAGAGAAAAGCTTCAAGCCTAGTTAGATAAACTACTCTTATCGACTTCCACCTGTTGATACTTCTCAATTTTAATGTAGTAATACTTCCTGTTTTGATGATTTGGGTGTCTTGTATGCAACTGCCACAAATTCAGATTACTGATCCAATAGCAAGATACTACAACATGAAATATGGGCAGGTTGTGAAGATTATCCAAGCTAGTGAGACTGCTGGAAGATATGTGACCTATCGCTATGTTGTCTGAGCTTCACTGCATTCTCAAGGCTAGAGCTTTGCCTCGAATATCACCAGTTTAAATGCTTCCTCCGTTGAACTCGTGTTAAGTAATGGTGGTTTATGCCAATTATATGGAATGATCTTTTATGTGCCCATTTCATGCTGCTTTCTTATGATAAGGTTGACTCAGATCATGGTTGTGTTGCACTTGGGCTTTGTTAATGTAGGGACCCAGATTTGATAATCCGGATTCCTCTGTGATTACTGCACTATTCCCTGGATCAGTAGATAGTGCTCACAGTTACAGTAATGAATATCAAAATATATATCATGCGGAAGCGTAAAGTTTAATAGTAGACTTACTCATGGGCCGATTAGGCCGAAATCATTAAATTGCAGCAGCGGAAGAACGAAGCACACAGGTGGGACCTTCGAGTCATGCCCACAGCGACCAACCGGAGGTTCGCGACCTAGCCCTTGACATCTTCATCTTCTCGGCCAGCTTGTCCAATCTTGTTGCTGAGGCGAGGTGATTTGATTTCTTGATTCTGAATTTTGTCGCAAAAGCGAGCATGAGCACTCCGACCCGTGCTCGCGAGCCAATACACGAATGCAATTAAATAGTATGCATGGCTTATCAAAGGAAGGCTCGGGTTATTTTATTTTTGCGTAGAGTGCTTTTGAATACAATTACTTAAAAATCTCTAAGACCTAGCAATTTGAACCAATCATAATGTACAAGGAAATGCATTATTAATATCGATTCAGATTCCATCCACCGTTACATGGCATCTCGCACCATATAGCAATTTCTTCAGCGTTATAGCCGCTTAACTTACCATCGGGACGACACCGGGACAATTCCAAACCAGGCGGTCCTTCGCCCTTCAAGTTTCCCATTCCCGCTTCCAATGTTTTTAAAGCGTAACTATATCCGTTAAGTTCCCATGTTCGCCCATGACCGTGGGCACGGCTATTCGAATAGTTTTGACTCTGCAGAGTTTGTACACTTTCACCACAAGAGATGAACTATCCTTTTGCCAACATGCTTCCTTAGGCATGAGACCCGGATAATTTATCACAAAGCCTTTACCTTACTCCGATCTAGCTAGACACCACCCACGCCGAGGTTTCACCGCTGAAGGGTTACACCACCACGATCGAAGCCCCTCTTGCGCCGTGTGAGTACAGACACCCCGTGCCTCACTGTGAGTAAACCAAGACACCCCGGCACCCACTTTCCTCGGTGATATCTGAACTAGACCCTTGCAAGTTATTCAGCTAGGTCGTACTCCATTATAGACTTGTGGTTGTACTGTTTTACACGGGTGGATATGACAAGATTCGGTCCTTAAAGTTACTGGATGGTTCTACCACATTTCATGATTTGTGCTCCCACCGCACCACTACCACCCCAAACCATCCATCCGGTGTTTAAGCAATTTTAGGATTTTCCAGAGGTAAAAATATCGTGTCACCTACTACATCATTCCATCCATGACCGCCCCAAAACATTTCATACTTTGCAATTGTTGTTTTTGGGGCAGCTATGTACCCCGCTTTATCTAGCATTACTAAGCATCGCAATATTTATTGGGACTTACTGATAAAAGCTATGACAAGATAAGTTTTGCTAAGGCGACAAGGTTCACATGTCCAAACATTTCAACGGATCATTATAAGCAAGCATTACAAGAGGTGTATAGCTATCATTTCGAAATGAACATATTTTGCCACATGAAATAACAGCATGCATGTTGATATTTTAAAAGAAAGTACTTTGCAAAATCATAGGTTCAAAATGATCAAGGTGTTAACTCGCCTGGCGCGGTTTACCGCGGTCTTGAGCTCACACAATGCTTTCACTCGGGCTTCGGTCTCTATCTTCACTTTGAGCTTGACCTCGCTTGATTCGCTGGATCTTCAGGACTCCGATATCTAATTACGTGCTAAATAACTGAACACAAATAAAGGCAAATAACTCAAAAGATCCAAATAAATCCGAATAATTCAGATGGCCGATTTAATTTAATTTATACATTTATTACAATTTGAGAATAGAAGAGCGATTCGGTTTAGTGTGCTGCAAACACAGTGATAGCTGGATTTGAGGGAGAGAACAACTTATCTGAATAGCTTTACCGTGAGGGAAAATTTTAGGATAATAAGGGATCATAAGTGAGGAAGTATCTACAGGGATTACTTACTTTGGAAAAGAAGTGGCCAAACATAGCCGATTGGAGAAAGACGAGGTTCGATCTTTTTATTAATAACCTCTTTTATTATTTTCGTATTTATCAAGGAAGTTCCATGAGTTAGGTTGGACCTATGTATAAGGGTACGAATCTAGCTGGGTGTCATTTTGTCGGACGTTAACATTCAGGGCGTATGCGAAATATAAGCAGTGTACACAATTCTTAGCCCACCGGGTTAGTCTTACAGTCGGCGTGTATAACATTGTGTGGTGCGATATTTTATGTGACTTAGGTTATGGCAAAGGCAACCTGGGCTAATGGATGAGATCTGTACTTATTCTATAAATCTTTTAGTCGAAGGTATTATAACATTTGGATATCGTTTTGACCTTTTAATTTAAGTGCTCTCTGAAAACTACCGATACTCGATATTTTATCCTTTTACAAGTTGAGCCTGCTATACAGGAGTTCATCTTATTATCATTATTAACTAATGTTACTATTTAAGATTTCATGACTAGCGGTATATTAACGATAACATATATACATATATATGATAGTAGGCTCTATGGTGACCGCAAAGTTGTTTGGCTATTTTTACTAGTGAATTGCACACATGCCATCCGCATCTCTCTGCTCATTTGTGCATATATAGATATATGTATATACATACGTTTTAGTTGTCATTTGGCTTGGCTTTAATTAAAATTTATTTACCTAGCAAAACTTACCATACGGGGTTATATATTAATGTAGCTACTTAATTAAATCTATTAAGGGAAGTTGTTTTAATGATAACATGCTAGGGCATATATGCTAATTTTAATTTGAACATTTAACCAAAGCATTTTTCTCTATCCATGTCCTTAACTAATATTTTGTCTTTTAGATTATTGCTCAAACCATATTAATTAATCATATATGAACTAACCCATATTTAAATCTTCAAATATTCTCATTTATTTCCTAATTAAATTGATTAGCCTCCCTAAATCATTCTCTAATTTTATATAATTTTTCTTACTTAAAATGGACTGCAAAAATCAATTTAAAAGAAATGGCAGAAGGTACCTACCTTCAGAATCGAACTCGAGACCTACTGCTTCGGGCGTTTGATTTCACTACTCAGCTGACCAACTGGAGATATGGCTCTTAGCGATTGTGTTGGAGGGGGTATTACAAATGAGCAAGCAGGCGGATGGGGCCAAAGCAGAGCATGCCGGCGGCGCTCGGGGCTAGCCTTGCCGGCGGCAGGCGGTGGCCGGAGAGGGTGAGAAACCGGGCGAAATGGGTTCCGCCGGAGGTGGGGAGGCTTATGGGGGAGGTGTAGCTGCCCGGGGTGGTGCCAGGAGAGGACGGCCGCGCCGAGAGTGGCCGGCGGCGAAGGTGAAGCAGGGCGGTGGCGCCGGCGTGAAGGAAGGAAGGGAATGATGGGCGCACGAGCAGGAGGGGGTGGAGGGAAGACGTACCGCGCCATCGGCCGAGTCGGAGGGGAACCGGGGTTGGCCGGCGGCGAAGGACCCGGGGCGGCGCGAGCACGCGCACGGCGCCGGCGAGCTGGGGCGAAGGAGAAGCTCCGGCGGCCGGGGGGTAAGCTCCAGGGCGTCGCGACGTTGCTCTCCACGAATGGAATTTGGGAGGGGTTGCCCGAGGAGGAGGCGACGCTGGTGGCGGTGATTTTGGCCGGTAATGGGGAAGATGCGGCGGCGGCGAGTTCTGATGGATGATAACTTAATTACTCCGGAGAGAGGGTAGTTGGGAGGTGGAGGCTCATTGCTATGCGATTGATTTTGGGGAATTTCATTGAGGTGGCCGGTTTGCCGAGAAGAGGTGGCGGCCGGTGGGCTTGCGGGCGTGGACGCTCGGTCCGAGTGGGGAGGGAAGTCGGGGAGAGCAAGGGGGAGTCGGGGCTTCTTATGGCCGCGGCGTGGGTGCGCTGTCGAGCTCCCGTGGCCGACGACTCTGGGCGCAGCGCTCGGGATGGGACGGTGACAGCACGAAGGCACCGCGACGTTGGGGCAGGGCATGGGCGCGGTCATCTCAAGCGTATGCGTGATGCGAGCACTGGTGACGCGGGAGCAGGTCAAGGGGCAGTTGGGTGCATGCTTGCCACGGGGCGGAAAAGAGCTGCGGAGTCAGAAGAAGCTGAGCACGGGGAGGAAAGAGAGAAGGCGGGGGAAGAAGCAGGGGGGGAGAAGGAGGACCCGCGCGGTGCAGAGGGTGAGCTGGTCCTGCTCGGTTGGCAGGGGAAAAAGGGTGGGAGGAAAGAGAAGGAGAGGGGGCCCACAAGGCATAGAGAGAAAGGAGAGGAAAACCTGAGAATTGGGATTCTGAATTGTAATTTTAAATTTTTGTTTCATATTTATGATTACTGATTTTTGCATAACATTAGAATTTAAGCTTTAAATTTTCAGATATTTAAATGAGAGCTTCTATTATTATTATTGTGTCATTATATGTGTGTGTGTATATATATATATATATATATATATATATATATATATATATATATATATATATATATATATATATATATATATATATATATTATTTCCTATTAGTAAATTCTTTCTTGCACAATTTGTGTATACACCTATACGTATGTATGTGTGTTGGTATTTTGTTCATCTGCTTTTATTGCTATTTATGCCATTATTTTCAAAAATAATATTTTATGTCCTAAATCAATTTCTTTCTTACTTTTATAGATTATCTTTTCAGATTCATATTTATAATTTTAGTTTTCTATTATTTGCGCATTCCCTTTTTGGGGCATATTCATACATGTCTTTCTCTTTTATGACTTCTTCAGTTTTTAGAACCTCAAACAGATTCAGAAAAAAAAATCGTAAAATCCAAATTCAAATAGAATATATTGCAAAAATAATTCAAGAAATCCATATTTTCAAATTTTAAATTTTTGGGATGTTACAGTTAATTGTTTGTGTTCTTTGCTGTTACAGTGATCAAACTGTACCATGCTCTTTGTGATGGAAGCAAATGTTGGGTTCATGTTTCACTTCATGATAATTCAAAGTTATGACCATCATGTTTGCTATGATTTCGTTTTAACATAGTGCCTATTATCTATTTTGCCTACACATGGGTAGTTTGTCTTGGAGTTATTTCTTCGCATAAAGAGTGTTAAAGCTAAAAATATAACACAAAGCCATAAAGGTGCAGTTTAGTGTTGATCACCACATTTTATATGTACATGGAAGAAGCTTGTGTGCTCCTTTAGAGACAACTCATTGGATAAGTTATTGAAGATGTTGTCTCTTGTACTGTCTTTAGGTGAGGTGGAAATCTTAGGGACAATCTAAGAAACGAACTATTGTACATGCCTGAATGGAATGGATGACCATTGGTAACCACCTACATTGCCCATGTGGAGCCATTACACAGCATATGGATTCAATTAGGCATCATTAGGACCTAAGAACTATGGCGATCAGCACCGCGCTGGCACTCAAAATGTGCTCGCAATCATGAATTATTATAGTTGCCTAGTACATATATGAAGCCTCTATAATCACACAGTGTACGACTGCTGAATGGTCTTAGTGTACAAACCCTTCTGCCTCACAACCGACTCTATCTATCCCTTCAGGGTGTTCAGTTCTCTCAACCTGCAATTCAGATTATAGTTAGTGCAAATGTAGGATGGTTGGGCTAAGATCATCTCATGTTCTGGAAGTGTACCTTGCGATTTCACCTCTCAGACGACCATCCTCTGCAAGCTGATTGAGTTCATTGAAGTTGGCCCTATTGGTCCTATCAGTAGGGCCAGGCCGAAGCCCATGGAGTGTCCTATGAGTAGTCGCCCACTTGTGTTCCCTTTCTTCCCTGCTGAAATCCTTCTTCCTTGTGAAGGCAATTTGTATGGGCAGTAGGTAAGAACAGATGAGTAAACACCTGACAAGTAACCAAATGTTGGGTGTCGAGAGGTGTTCAATTCATGTTCTTACCCTTTGCTCAAGGACAAGATCCCAAGCTCTCCCACTCAATGCATAATGAATAAGGAACTTAATGACATCCAATGGCAAGTAGAAGACAATGTTGTAAAGCCAGACGACACCAGCCCAGCCCCATCCCATGCCCTTGATCGCAACAAACCCCCAGTCAACATATACAACAATTAGAGGAGCAATCTATGAGCAAAAGACAAAGAAAGCAAATGTGAGCAAGAAGTAGTAAGCTACAACAAGATGCTATATCCAATGAGAAATAAGCACTTAGGCAGTTGGACATTGTTGTAACTATAGTGGTTACAGACCAAACAGTAAACAAGAGAGCTATCGGGGAGGCCTCGAAAAGGTTGCCCGGAACCATAGATGTCATGAGAAAATGTGTATAGGATGCTTGTCCAAGACATATGTATATTTTCCCAAAAACTGAGTTGTTGCCTTCTCCATGGTGCCCTGAGGCACATATTTATAGCCAAGAGAAGGTTTGTTACAATACTATCCTTACCTGGATCTACACTTATAGGGTAAACTTGCAATTTATCCCACTTGAAGTTACATAAATACCACTACATAGATCTATACATACAGGGGTAAACATGACATTGCCCTAGCCTATACTCGTTGCCAAGCTAGGCAACTGGCCTATTGGCTTGATGGGCCGACTGGGCCAGGGTGGGGACCACTCCCCCAACAGTATCATCTCATCGTTGAGGGGCCCTATTTTCTGTGGGAGATTTGATCATATACCCTCCCTTTAGTTGGGAAATTGAGGATTTACCCTCCACATCTCAATGACACATGGGGTCATCATAAGTCACTGACACGTGGGCCAGGAGGGTAAATCCTCAATTTCTATCTAAATGGAGGGTATATGATCAATTTTTTCATTTTCTATGGGCCGAGACCATACCTAGTGCTCCTTGGCCCCCTCCGTCCCTTCGACCCATTAGAAAGGTGCCTCTTTGAATTCCTACCAAAATGGCATTGACCAGGCTGACGCGTGTGACCCCCAAGACTAGGTTGGACATGGCAACAGTTGTCGAGCCACGTGTGGCATCGTTTGGTTTTTCAATTTGCACGATATGAGGCATCACGATAGTCCAGGCGTAGCGCCAGTCCCCTTGATTCTCATGCTTGATGCTTAGGCATTAAATGTTGCTATCATGTCTCCATTTTAACCATGCGGTCGACACCCCTTTCTACTATTTGCTTCTCACTTTCGCACCCATCTTCCTTCTATTGCTCGTGTGTTTCTGGCTCATAGTTGCTTCTTTCTTGCCGATCTTGCTTGTCTGCTCGCCGTTGTGCACCTACTTGCTTGGATGGTGCATGTGAGTGACCACCATGGCCACAGTAGGGTGTCGGCTCCGTCGAGTAGCCGGGCCAATGAGGACGAACACTCAGAGGTGGCTGTCAGTAAGCGATGAAAGGCGGTGGGGAAGTCCGGTGGTGTGTTTGTGAACACATTGGGCCCATCGATTGAGACAGAAGAGTTGGTGGAGTCCCTTGTACATGACGACAAGATTACGTCCTGCGTGGCAATGCGCCTCCCCAACGGCAAGGAGGTCGAGCCACTGCCACAGGAGGGTGAGATGGTCATATTCACCGCCTACTTCGATGGTGAGCTCTGCATTCCTGTTGCGCACTTCATTGGTGACCTCCTGCTGTTGTACGAATTGGAGCTCCAGCAGCTGACGTTGAACACCATTGTGTGCCTTACCGTCTATGCCTGGGTGACCCGTTCGGAGGGTACCCTCCCTACTGCGGCAGCCTTCATGTCCCTTCATGACGCATGCTGCCAACCGAAGCGTCTCCAGCAGGGTCAGTACTAAACCTGTGTAGTGTTAGTTTGCAGCTCCATGGTACCACCTCGAAGGGCTTCCCTGCAAATTCCACACGGATGAAGTGGGAGTCCCATTGGATGGAATGGTGGTTTTATCATAAAATCAAACATGATAGTAGCCTCCACTTCACTAGCTGCCTCATGGACTTTGGTTAGTTGTCCCACATGGCGCTCGATCATGACGACGAGACCCAGCTTCGGAGGCTCCTCGTGGTTGTGCGCCTCCTCAACTAGACAAGCCAACAATGGAGACAAGCCAGTAATGGAGGATGAAGATTTTGGGTCAGTGGTGAGGAAACCAATCGCTTACATTGGGAGGCGGAGCACATGGGAGCAAAACTGCCTAGATCTGGGAAGGGCCGAGGGATTCTGCTGTGGGCTGGGGTGTTCGTCCTTTGATCTAGGGGTGGGGAGAGGGGAGAAGATTACGGTGTCGGAAAGAGGTGACTACTATTTGGATCCGATCACATTGTGAGTTGCACCACGTTATGAATTACGACCACTCCTTGGCATTACGACCACTCCTTGATTTCCACGTACTCGTAACCTTGTTATGACCACTCCTTCTTAACTGCGTGCGTGCTCGTAATTTTCGGTTATTAGTTACGACCTCGTAAACTTTGAGCGCACCGAGCCCTGAAACCTCCGATCGCTCAGCGCTCGAAATCACCAACCGCCCCTCTAGAATTCTAAGCAATATCTTTCGGACAACACTCGATGCTTCAACACCACTCGAACACCGTCCGATGCTCTGCTGCTACTCGAACGTCGTCTGATCTTTGTTACTACTTGAACGCCATCCAATACTCTTCAATTTCTCTCTCAAAGTCGAACTTCGACCATCCATCTGGCTTCATTAGTCGAACTCGAAACCTTCCGAGCACTTGAGACTCCTTTGTTCTTCGAGTACGGTGATAACAACCCAATAAAATTCGAGCGATAGATTAAACGAGATTTTTTGGTGGTGCTTCAATTGTCGCACCTTTTCTGAGATAAACCCTCTATTTGTACCCAAGTTTACAACTCAAAGACGGAAAAACTAATGCCAATTACAAACTGGATTTGAACTCGAATTTTTGTTAAAAACTAGATTACGGACCAAAAACGACCTCAACTCCTGGTTCGAATCCACACCCGGATTGAACCGACTCGTACCTGTACTCGATGATTTCTAATCAAGTCTAGATTAATTCCAACAACGACGCATCAGCAAGGACGGCGATGAACACCAAGACCGCAAAGGGCAACATGTCATTCAAAAAGGAGGCACAGCTCGCCGGCTCTGCGGAAGAAGATCCTCTCCACCTAGAGAAGGATGACGACGGGACGGAGCCGAAGGTGAAGATCGTGGTGAAGACCACGATCTGGAAGAACCGATCTGAGGAAGACCAGCACCCACAGTGGATCCTGGAGGCTGGAAGCAACTCTACTATGCGAGCTCCAGCTCTGCCTCAAGAGTTCGCAGGAGGAAGCCGAACCTGCAGAAGGGAGACAAAACCGCCTGGGGGAAGGAATAATAAGAAGTACAAGTAGTATTTACAAGGTGGATGGGTTGGAGGACCCCTCCGGCTCGACGCCGGCAAGCCTGCCGGGGAAGAGATGCGGGAGGGGGCCAGACTTGGATGTTGCAGCAGCAGTCACAAACCTAGTTCTGCAAGTTAGAAGTCCATGTCTACCCCCACAAACGTCGAGCCCGTTCCGGCGACGCTTAGAATTGAAGTAAAGTAGAAATAAACTAGTTAACACGCGAGATAGACAGGGGAGCGATTCTAAAAATACATTCCTTCAATTTTTTAAGTTGAACTGCTGAAGAAGACCTAACAGCTAGGAGAATGAGTTCCTTGTTCACGTTTAAGTTGAACCGTCGAACAAGACCTCTCTCTCGAAAAAAGTTGAAGACAGGCAGACACAAAGTCACGTAGCTAGTCCATTGTCAGTTGCACACATACTAGCGCTGAATAGATTTATCAAATTGCATACTTCAATATTTGTACAAGAAGTAGGTGGCATCTTTTGAACGAGTCTTTGCATGATGGGGAAAGAGTACCTTGCTTCTTGTGTAAGATGCTAGAATGACATAGGCTTAGAACGGAGGGAGTATTTGGATTAAAAAGAAAGAAAGCTTGTCTACAACGAGGCTGGACGAGGGTGGTCTCTGGGACAACGAGATGTGATCGAGCTGAGTGAGTTTCCCTTGATTCTGGCCAAGTCATTGGGAATATAGGCCTTCAAATAAATGGACGTGCACATTACAAAAATCAAATTAAAGCCCGTTGCATGCTTAGTTTCTGGCCCATTTCTGGTCCAAACCGTACTTGGGCTGGGTCGAGTCAGCAGTGCCGCTTGGTTGGGCCTGGCTGCTGACTATTGAATTTTGAATGTTTCCAATTAATACTCTTCCCTCTCTCTAAAAAAAAAAACCTCTTCTGTGTAACAAGTATTCATGAGTCAGCTAAACTTTTTTTTCCATGTGTCAAAACTCGCTCCAGTAAAAAAAAACATGTTCTTTTGGACATGACACAGTCCTCAAAATACAATTTTGACAACTAATTTCTATTTTAATATATTTATAAAACATAATAAAATTATAATATTATAAGAATACTTTTCGAGACAATACATGATTTTTATGTCGATAAATAATGTTTCAAAAGTTTGACATAATGTATCCCAACACGACATGTTTTTGTGACCGGGGGACTATATATATAGCACAGTAGTGAACAGTACAGAATCAAGGTGACTATTATTCACTGTGTTGGTTCAATTCATTTTGGTGACTTGGTTCTCTCTTTTTAGTTTGTTGTCCAAAATTGCATACTGAAGCTAACTTTATTTCATAATAGAATGAGCAAAAGACATCAATACGAGTGGAAAATCAGAAACATATATCCGAAAACAACTGATCAAGGTGCTAAGTTTTCCCCCCTCATCCTGGTAGGCAAGCTTCTGATCAAAACATGCCGGCATGCACCTTGAGTATTATTAAAATTATGCATCCTAAATCTCCAGACTCTAGTTAGGATGCTGGTACGAAATAATATGCGTATACTTATATTGCATCACATTTCACATTTTACATCAAGTGACTGAATAATTAATCTACTACTATATAGTAGTGTGCATAAATGACATCAAGGGTAATTCAGCAGAAAAAAAACTGGTCTGTTTGCCTTTTCTCTAACAGATTAGTCGCTACTGCAAGATGATGACAAATGTTTAGTCTTCCAATTGCTTTTCAAAAGTAGATATTTCTTCCAATGAAAGAAGAAACTGTTGAAATTTGCATAGCATGTGCATGGAAAAACCTCAAAAACCCAGTAGTAGTTACTGTCATACTCTTAACTACTAGTAGTACTTCTTTTGACAGCCGTGATTGTCAGATTCATTTTTGTCACTGGCAGAGAATACGTAGTTCATCATCGACATACCTTGACAACATCCCCCCATGTGGTGTGGAGGAAATGCTCATCCAATGCTGAGGTCAATAGTCCATACTCCCTCACATTTAGTTGTTCATTTGATCTGTACGGATTGATTAGGGTCATGTCATAATTTGTTATTTCCTGAAGTCAAAATCATAATTCCAGCAGAAAATTTTGCATGATATTGCCAGTTTGCCTGACAGTAATGTTCTTCCGCCGGGCTGTTTGAGCTGTTTCCGAAGCTTCCGCGTTGCATCGACGACCTGTGGATGGAGTAAGCGGATTCAGATGAATGCCAACGCTGCCAAGATTTTCTCCCATGTTTTTAGATACACATGGATGGATTCAAAACATGTGAGTTCTCCACTGGGGAAGTTGAAAAGAAGGCATGGTCAGTAGTCAGTTTTTCTCAAGTCCTCCTGAGAGCTCCATGCAAAGACGGTGTGTTTGGAAGTCTGATCACCGGAAGCTCATGTTGTGGACTGACGACTTGTTTCCTTTCTTTTCTTTTTGCTACACTGAACACTAAATTGTGAAAATTAGGCTCCGAGGAATTAATCTGGTAACGAACTGCGCAGTGATTGACTGTTCTATTTCAGTCTTCTGTTGATGCATACAGCCGGTCCAATTGTTCACCAGCCTTACATGAGCGTGTCTGGCCATCTTTCTTAGATATATGGGCATGTTTATATTGTTTTTTGCTGCTGACTTTTGGCTTTAGCTTATAAATAGTAACACTTATAGAGAGCTATACAGAGAAAGAAACTCGCGTATGATTTTACCGATATAAATAACATCGCTACAGTGCGTACTACAATCGACTAGCAGACACTTTATTTAAAAGCTAGATACTATAGAAAAACCATTTACTCTAGAGAAAACGTTTAGAAACTAATATGAACAGGGCCATTTGTTAGTACCTACATTGTGTACAGTGGCTTTATCAATTTCGACATGTCACATGCTTCTCTTGCTGCAGAATTTCTTCCATGTGGTTGTACTGGCACGACGACTGTTTAAGTTTTGCAAGATGTTTTTTCCTGCTTCCTGAATGGATGCCTGTACTATAACTGCCGCACTATTGCTATGGTTGTCATTTGAGGTCTCTTGCTTGCGGTTGACATTTCAGATTAACATTGCAGTAATGACCACTAAAGAAAAAACAGAGCAATGAAATGAGTTATTGTTCATGAGAGCTTGTCGTTATGACTTATTTTACTCTTATTTTGAATATAAGGAAGTTCTTAACAAATGCTACAAGGGAACATAAAAGCAGTGTGTTCAATGATCATGCCCATTGCCTAATATTGTAGTGTCTTTCATCGGCAGGGGGTAAAGATACATTGCAGATACTGGTTAATTATCAAATGTAGTAGTACTATGAAAGTATATATAAGCAAAAAGCTAATCTAATGCCCAATATTTTGACTGTTATTTTTAATAATTATATATAAGCAAAAGCATATAAAATTATAGTCTTTTGAAAGTATTTTTCACAGCACATGTATTGGTATCATTTTCATATGATCAATAATTATATATCAGCAAAAGCATTATAAAATTATAGTGTTTTCCAAGTATTTTTCACAGCAAATGTATTGGTATCACTTTCGTATGGTCAAGTGACGAGGATTAAATAATCCATTAAAGAGCCACTTTAATATGAAATCAAAGCCCTTAAACTAATATTGTAATAGCTTATGATATAACAAATCCCGAGTACCTCTTTGTCTGACTGTTCATTTACCCAACCAGCTACTACTCAGAAGCTTTATAACCCGACATTTGGGTTTCCCCTGTGTGGTTAAGGAGCATATCACGTGCGCTTCCTTACCACAATCGCTCCACGTTCAGTTTAGTGTCTTTGATAACAACCGCCCTGCGGTTGTTTCATGAGGCTCTCCCTCACTGACGGTTATTGTCAGACCTTTTTCACCGCCATCAATCACTGATATGTGCGGACGGAAGGAATTAACAAGGCGCTTGTTCCTGCGAACAACTGACGCCTCTTCAGTGCTATTTAAGCCTTGTCCAGGAGAGAAGACGGGGCAAAGAACAACGGAGAAACCATTCCACATTAAAGCATGTAGTATTTTCCTTATAATCGCTTATCTAGAGCAAGTTGTAATGCCTATATAGCAATAAAGACATAATTTTCTATTTTCATTCTTCAGTGAGGCTTGGAGTTTCTTACTATTCATAAAATCTACCCTCGAATCGTCGACATTAAGCTAGATAGTTTCACGTATATTAGTGGTAAAAGTTTGAGAAAGTTAACGGCATGCATGCCATAGTAACTGAGGGAGTACTTGTTATCTTGTCGGGCGACTCAGGTCCACTGTGATTGGCTTTAAGTTTTTTCAGATGTGAACGCTTTGCTAACATTGTTTGCTAATCATTAAAGACATCAGCGAACTATTACATTAAGTTTTTCTAGATTGCGGCCATGCCCTCATTTATAGGGAATCTCTGTACTTGCCACTCCAACAGTCAAGCCAAGAGCTTATTAAACTCAGGCACCTGGGAATATTCTGCCCCTTAATAACACTGCTAGATGCTAACCCATCTACTCCCATGATTCCATGAACACAAGGATTACACAAGAGGAGATCACAATTCACAAGGCCCATGGCCCTTTCTGTAGAGACAAGAACTTATTCATCTTTCTTATGAAGCACCGAGTAGATCTAATGCACTGACTTGTCATCTATACAAAAAATAACAAAAAGAACACGTGGAGCCATGGATGCATATGTCACTGACAAGAGCAGCTGAGAGGCATATCCTCGTGCATTCTCAAGCAAGGCTAGCTCCTGTCCTTCACCTCATCCATCCTCTTGCATTGTACACCATCCTTATCCTTTTGCATTTGGAAGTATTGGAACAGGCCAACAGACACACACACATGGGCATGGCTTCTCCAGCTACCTAGCTTGTACAGTACTAGTATGCCTACTGGCAAAACCAAACCCTTCCAGAGCCATGCGACAGCGGTTAGATTAGGGATGGAGCGGCAGCATGGTCACATCTCCTTTGTTTTATTTATGTGCTGATTGATGTACATGCTGGTCGACTGGTTCACTTGAGCTGCAGTGCCTCCAATGGCCTCCCCAGCAGGGACAGCACTGTGGCAGCAATGTGCCTTGGTGTCAGCCCTGCCTCCTCCATCTGGTCCTGTGGTGCACCATGGTCGACGTACCTGTCCGGCAGGAACATGGATCTCAGCTGCAAGAACATCAGCAACATGCATGGTTAGGCTTACAAGAATAGACCCTGAATCAGTTAGGCCAAATTTAAAACATAGGAATTTTGCGTGAATTTTATTGGAAACAGTTTAATTCCCACGTGAATCGGAAAAATTCTGACGTTGGCCTCACTGGTGTACGTTGATGGATGAGCTTTAGGTGGTGACGTGTAGTTTTCTTTCGGTAAAGCATTGAATTAGAAGATACTACTTACTTTGAGGGGCCCGTCGAGGAGGCCGGTGAGGCTGAGGTAGTGAGCGACGTGGGAACCAAACCCTCCAATGGCGCCCTCCTCGGCGGTGATGAGGACCTCGTGTTCGGTGGCGAGCTCCCCGATGAGCTCCGTGTCGAGCGGCTTGCAGAAGCGGGCGTCGGCGACGGTGACGAAGATGTCGTGCTCCTTGAGCGCCTCGGCCGCCTTCAGGCAGGCCTGCACCATCGTGCCGTACCCCAGGAGCGCCACCCGGTTGCCTCGGACGAGCACCCTCCCCTTGCCAATCTGCACGATTCCCAAAGCACGGCCGCCATTAGAGACCCTTGAGGAAAGCATTGATCATTTTGATAGGAGTAGCAATTTGGTAAGTAGGTACCTCAAGAGGGGTGCCTTTGTTGTTGGGAGGAAGGACGGCGCCAATGCCGTTGCCGCGGGGGAAGCGGAAGCAGCTGGGGCGGTCGTCGATGGCGGCGGCGGTGGCGACCATGTGCATGAGCTCGGCCTCGTCGGCGGGGGCCATGACGACCATGTTGGGGAGGCAGGCCATGTAGGTGACGTCGAAGGCGCCGCAGTGCGTGGGGCCGTCGGCGCCGACGAGCCCCGCGCGGTCCATGGCGAAGCGCACCGGCAGCCGCTGCAGGTCGACGTCGTGCACCACCTGGTCGTAACCGCGCTGCAGGAACGACGAGTAGATGGCGCAGAACGGCTTGAGCCCCTCGGCGGCGAGCCCCGCGGCGAATGTGACCGCGTGCTGCTCCGCGATGCCGACGTCGAAGCACCGCTCCGGGAACTGCTTCTGGAAGTAGTTGAGCCCCGTACCACCGCCCATGGCGGCGTGGATGGCGACCACCTTGTCGTCCGCCTCCGCCTCCCGGATCAGCGACTCGGCGAAGTACTGCGTGTACGACAGCGTCGGACCCTTGGCCTTGAACTGCTTCCCCGTAGTCGGGTCGAACTTGACCACGCCGTGCATCTTGTCGGCGGCGGCCTCCGCTGGCGGGTACCCCTTCCCCTTCTCCGTCACGATGTGGATCAGCACTGGCCCCGGCGCCGGCATCGACTTGACCTTCTCGAAGATGGTGACGAGGTCCTCGATGCTGTGGCCGTCGACGGGGCCGATGTAGTAGAGCCCGAGCTCCTCGAAGAGCGACGAGCCGGACGCGCTGATCATGCCGCGCGCGTACTCGTCGACCTTAGCCGCCACCTCGTGCGTTGGCCCGCCGATCTGCTTGGTGATGGTCTTGGTGGCCTCGCGGAGGCGGCGGAACTTGGTGCTGGCCTGGAGCTTGGTGAGCGCCTTGCTGAGGGCGCCGACGGGCTTGGAGGGCCCGTCGAGGGTGGCGGTGGGGAGGGAGACCTGCTTGTTGTCGTTGAGGACGACGATCATGTTGGAGTCGAGGTAGCCGGAGTTGTTCATGGCCTCGTAGGCCTGGCCGGCGGTCATGGCGCCGTCGCCGATCACGGAGATGACGTGGTTCTTCTTGCCGAGGAGGTCGCGCGCGACGGCCATCCCGAGCGCTGCCGAGATGCTAGTCGAGCTGTGGCCGGCGCCGAACGCGTCGTGCGCGCTCTCGTCGCGCTTCGGGAACCCGGCAAGGCCGGAGGTCTGCCGGATAGTGTGCATCCGCGACCGCCGCCCCGTCAGGATCTTGTGCGGGTACGACTGGTGCCCCACGTCCCAGATGATCTTGTCCACCGGCGTGTCGAACACGTGGTGCAGCGCCACCGCCAGCTCCACCACCCCCAGGCTCGAGCTCAGGTGGCCGCCGGTCTTGGACACCGTGTGCACGATCTCCGCCCGGAGCTCCGCAGCGAGCTGCGCCAAGTCCTGCACGCATGCCACGCCAAGAAACCAAATTCAACCGCTGCTTCCAAAAAAAACTACTACCGAGCAGCCGGAGCTGGAGGAGATGAAGATTGAAGAATGTACCGGGGTGGAGAGGTTCTTCATGTGGACGGGGTAATTAATGGTGTCGAGCAGCGGCGTCGCCGGCTTCTCGCCGGAGTAGCCGATCTTCCACGGGCCCGTCGTCGCCTCCTTCCTCATCATCACGTCCCCATCGCCGCCTCCCGCGGCCGCCGCGCGCACTAGGAACTGCAAACAACATCAAAATCACCCCCATCAACAACACATAAAAAGCTACGAAATTTTCCAAGAAACAGTGCATGCGTTCAGCTGTACGACAACCAGGGAAAATAGTTTCGTTTCGCAAAAAATTCGGAGGGCACCGAAAGAGACGAAGTTTTGTCCTTTCGGTAACGAAAGAGACGATTTTTGCAAAATTTCACCGAAATTATTAGCCCTGACGAAAACGACGCCCCGGCGAGCCGACACGGCACAAGCTGAGACGATAAATGCCAGCGCGTGGAACACGCAAGAAGCAAGGACAGTTTATCCGGCGAGCGAGCGCCTAGCTTCCGTACCTGCCGCCGGCAAGACGCGTGAGCGGTGTTCGGGACCGCAAGGAACGCGGAAGGCGTCATCGATACTTGGAGCGCCATTGGAGATCGAGTGGTACCACAGAGGTCGATCTATAGAGTGCGGAGTGCGGTTACTCGTTACAGCTGTGATCAACTGCTTTAAGTAGAATTGAGAAGCTTAATCAGCCAGCAATGGCGATGCCGCGCTGCGAGGAGAAGAGGCGGAGGTGAGGAGTGAAGGGGAAGCAGAGTCGGGAGCTTGGTTATATAGGCGCGCGGGGGTGGAATAATGACGTCATAATTAATTGTGACGGGATTATTTTCCAAAATGGAGGCGGAAAAAAAGGAGAAGGAATAAAAATGGGAAAACGACCTTACTTGGAGGAAGTTGCTTCTCGCGAGATAATCCATGTGCACATAATAGTGCAGCTTTGTAGGAGTAGAGCCCGGCACACTAATGTGCTAAGTACATTGTATACAGCAAAACTTATTGGTTTTGTTGCTCTTTTGATCACGGTTTCCAGTTCACAACTTAAAAGTTGTATCTTAGACTTTCCCTTTTAATGAAAACTCATAGCTTCCTAAAAAGAGCTCGAGCCCTGCTTATTTCAGCTTCAGTTTCTGGCTTATTTTTTACTATTCATAAATTTTATTTTTTTTCTGAACTTTTGGCTTTTTTCTTGAGTTTTTTTGCCGGTTCTTTTTTCCCATATTCGTTCACGTTGTCCGTAATAAACAAACATATTTTTTCTATTTTTAAATTTTTGTAAATTTAATTACGCTAAATAAACCACCTTCAGGTACAGTAAAATTTCAGCCGCTACAGTGCAATTTTAATTATAAGCTACAACTTTTCAGCCTAACCGAGCATACCAAACTCGGAAATTGATTTGATAGCTCCTCGAGCTTGTTGACTCGTTTCAACTATGTTTGTCTTCTGGCTGTTTTACCTAGGGGTGAAAACGGGTCGGATTCAGACGGATATTGCTGTTACCATATCCTAACCCATATTTTTTCTCCGGATTTGGTACCAATCGGATTCGGTGTCGGATCGGTCGGGATTAACCCATTTCGTTTGCACCCCTACTTGTTTGTAAGGAATGCATACAGTGCAGTAAATGGAGTAGGACGCATTGACTTGATGTTACTATTTAATAGCTGATGTGGAAGATTTTATTTTACCATTGCAAAAGAAAATGAAACGTCAAATAGTAGCACTAACCTAAAATCAAACTTGAAGATGTATCGGATTCGGACGGATATTCGGATTCGGACGGATATTGCTGTTACCATATCCTAACCCATGTTTTTTTCTCCGGATTCGGTACTAGTCGGATTCGGTACCAATCGGATTCGGTGCCAGATCGGTCGGGATTAACCCGACCCGTTTTCACCCCTAGTTTTACCGCCAAAGTTGCGTGCATGTGCCTCTCGCTTTGTCTAGCGGCTCTCGTAACATCTGGCATCTACCTATATGCTAAAGCTTGCCACATCATTTACACGCTAAGTACAGTGATTAGTATTACAAAACAGTTACTGTCAAAAAGTAATAGTGCCCAATGTATAGATGCCTTTACAGATAGACACCTTTTATGCCACATTTTCATCATGTATAAATAATCATGTACAGATTCAGAATGGATTAATGAAAGCAATAGTTTTCTCTCAACACTTGTGAATCTTGCAATACGTAATCAGCACATACGAATACACAAGTGCAAATAGGGCACGAAAAAAGGTAAATCTCTGTTCGGTCCCTGTGAATCGCTGCACGATCTCCCCGACGGACATACCGTCGCGCGGCACGGCGGCGCGTCCTCACGGTACGGCTATGCCTGAACCAGCGCTGAAGAGGCCCGCGGCAGGCCAGCACGGTGGCGCCCGAGCCGAAGTGGCCCGCGGAAGGCCGGTGGCAGCGGCTCCCACAGGAGGCGGCGCCCAAGATCGGGCCGGCGTGGCGCGGCAAAGACGGCGCAAAGGCGCCGACGGAACCTAACGATCGCGGTGCCCGCGCCGACGCACCGAAATGGTGCGCCTCGCCTCACGGCGCGCCGGCGCGCCTCACGGCGTGGCGCGCCGCGCGCGCGAACCGCACAGCCGACCGGCGGCAGCGCAGCGACACGGCGGACAACTGGCGCGGCGCCCACTCGGCGAGGCAGCGTGGCGACGGGCGGTGTCGCGGCGCCGTCGCGCCCGCGCGCGGCAGCGCGCCGTGGCGGCGGAGTCGCGCGGCAGCGCGCCGTGCCGAGGCGGCCGGCCGCACGGCGCGCAGCGGGCGCGCCGACACGCGCCATGGCGCGGCGAGGCGGTGGCGCCAACGAGGCCCGGCGCGCAGCGGCGTGGCGGGGCGCGCGACGACGAGGCGCCGGACGGCCGCGCGCGGCGTCCGGCCGCTGCGCCGCAGCGGCGGCGGCTTGACCCGCCGGCGGCGACGCCCAGCGGCGTGGCAGCGGCCCAATGGGCAGGGCGACGGCTAGGGTTTGGGGGGAAACCCTAATTTCGCCCCCCATATATATATGTGGTTGTCAAATGGGCTTTTAGCCCAATAAACCCCCACCTCCCCACATGGGCCAAAAGGCCGAACGGGCTTTAGCCCAAGTTTTCAGAAATTTGCAATTCCCCCTAGATTTCATGGAAAATGCAGAATTTTCTTTTAAATAAATTTGTATTGTTGTATTTGCAGTAAAATCCTTATGCTTATTTATAATTGTACCCATTGGATTGTACTGTTATAAATTAGCATTTCAGTCCCTACAGGATCTGAAAATTATGTAATTGTTCCAATAAATGTGCATGCATATTTCTATAACTTTTACATATTTAGGATTATTTTATTGCAATTTATTTACAATATGAATTGTGACCATATTTAAATTTGCTATCTTTCGCAAATTTAAAATTAAAAATTCCCATTTAGTGAGTACCATAGTACTTAATAATTTGGAATGTTTTGCAAAATATTATACCTACCATAAATACCATAAAATCACAATTTATGGCACTTTGCTACATTTATTTGTACGTTATGCCATACAATAAATTGGTGTTCACCACCAATATTGTGATTACATGGTATTATAAATATAACCACATGTTATATTTAATTTGGGTATACATTCATTCGGATTACAATACTCATATTGTTTTCCACATATTTTGCATTTTATTACAACATTACCATACACATTAATTTACCTCATGTAAATTCATTATTTATAGTATACTTTTCATGTAGGTTTTAAATGGCTACCAAAGATTTTGAGCCCCTCGCTCTCGATAGTACCAACTACCCTACATGGGCTATGGACCTAAATATCAACCTAACCACACGTGGGTTGCAAAGGGTGATATTTGATCCTCCAGATGATCAGATTCCTCCGGACATCGTAAAATATTCCGTTTTGAGCATAATACGGAATCACATACATCCGGATTTGAAGGCTGAATATTTGTATGAGGAGAATCCACTCACAATATGGTTAACCTTCAAAAATAGACATGAAGAGCAGAGAGCTGTTATCTTACCTGAGGCTAATCATGAATGGACACATCTTAGACTCCAAGATTTCAAATCTGTTGGAGACTATAACCATACTCTTCATACAATTTGCTCCAAATTGCGATTTTTTGAAAAGGAACCGACAAATGCGGACAAAATATAGAAGACTCTCTCGACTATGCTCCCATCTGACAGGGTCCTACAGCAGCAATGGCGTGCTACAAATTACCAAACTTATTTCGATCTTATGCATACTATGCTTCAGGCAGAGAGGCATGCTGAACTTCTTTTAAAGAATAATCAGCAGCATCCTATTGGGGCTGCTCCACTTCCTGAAGTTCATGCTAATCAAAATAACAAAAAGTTCAGTGGTTCAAAAGACCACTCAAAGAACTTTAAAGGTAAACACAACGCAACAAGAAGCAAAAACCAAGTGGATTCAAGAAAGGTAAAGGCAATTTTGGTAAGAGAGTTGACAAAACTGAAATTTGCCAAAAATATGGTTGCTACAACCATCCTACCAAGAAATGTTGCACCCCGAAGTATCTTGTGAACCTCTACCTCCAGTCTTTGGCTCACGGCAAGAATGCTCAAGAGAAGAGATTTGAAGCACACTTCAATCTCACATCCAACAATGATGCAGCCGGATGTTCTCAAAAGTTTCTTCAAGAACTCAAAGACACATGTGCTTCTACACAGAACGATGATCTCATGTGCACCGAGAACACACTTGAAGAATTTCATTCTCAAGACATGTTTGGAGATCTCAGTTAGACTCCTCGTTCCATAGCTAATAAGTACTATAGTGTTGTAATATAAATAATGTTGTCATCTATATTGTAAACTTGTATGCTATAATCATATATCGAACATATTCGGTATTGCAAATAAAGTTTGTATGTATTCTATATATACTATAAGAATTTCACTAAATTCTTCTTTTGTGTATATAGATTTTTGGAGTTAATCCAATGGAGCAGAAATTATACCTTGTGGATAGTGGTACCACAAACTCTATACTTAGGGACACAAAATATTTTCTAACTCTTACTAGGAGGAAAGGAAATATTTTAACCATCGCTGGACGCGATGCTAGGATAGTAGGCTCTGGTCGCGCCTCTATCACTCTCCCTATGGGTACACAATTGGAAATTGAGGATGCACTTTTGTATCCCGATTCAACACGTACCCTACTTAGTTATAGAGATATCCGTCAGAATAGTTTCCCTGTTGAAACCCAAAATGACAACAAAGAGGAATATCTTCTCTTAGCCAAAAACAACGGATATGTCAAACAAGTACTAGAAAAAAATTCCATCTTTACCCTCCGGAATGTACTATACATACATCAAACCCGTTCAACATATTACGTACCAAGTAATTTTTCAAAACACTAACACATTCCAAACATAGCATGGTCGCCTTGGCCACCCAGGCATTGGAATGATGAGAAAAATTATTAGCAATTCAATTGGTCATACATACCACAAAACAAAATTTCCGGAATCCTCAGATTTTGTGTGCACTTCCTGTGCCACCGAAAAATTGATTTTAAGACCCTCTTATCTTAAAATCAGAGCTGAACCACTTAAATTCCTTGAACGCATTCGAGGAGATATATGTGGTCCTATACAACCATTATGTGGACCGTTCAGATATTTCATGGTTCTCATTGACACATCTACTAGATGGTCACATGTGTGTCTTTTATCCACACGAAACCATGCATTTGCTAAGTTAATTGGTTAAATTATCCAATTACGAGTACATTATCCTGAATATCGAATTCAATCAATTCGAATGGACAATGCTGCTGAATTTTCATCCCATGCCTTCAATGACTATTGTATGGCTCTTGCGATACAAGTTCAACACTCTGTTCCATATGTCCATACACAAAATGGTTTAGCAGAATCTCTTATCAAGAGAATCAAGCTCATTGCAAGACCATTACTACAGAATTGCAACTTACCAACATCATGTTGGGGTCATGCGCTTACACGCCGACTTAATCCAATTGCGCCCAATCGCATACATAGCACTTCCCTGCTACAATTAGTACGTGAAAATCCACCAGATATTTCCCATCTGCGAAAGTTCGGTTGCGCTACATACGTACCGATCTCACCACCGCAGCGTACCTCAATGGGACCGCACAGGAAATTCGGGATCTATGTTGGGTATAAATCTCCGTCAATTATAAAATACCTTGAGCCCTCACAGGAACCCGCACGCCCGACGCTGATTGCATATTCAATGAGGAACATTTCCCGGCATTAGGGGAGACAACAAGTACCAAACAGAATGCCAGGAAATTAATTGGAAGGTACAAGGCATTCCTGCCTCAGACCCACGTACCAGAGAGACTGAACTTCAAGTTCAGAAAATCATTCATTTGCAAAATATTGCAAATAATCTGCCAGATGCATTTACTGATTATAAGGGTGTCACAAAGTCCAATAATCCTGCCAGAAATGTACCTAAAAGAGTGGAGGTACCGCAAAATACCACTCAACTCCTAGTTCAAAAAAAGAGGGGGGAGAAGTACGGTACAAATGGCGGATATAGCTTCTAACAAGCGACAAAGGAAACAAAAGAATGTAAATGCAGATCAACCTCAAGTTGATTGACACCAAAGGATCATTGAACCCAGATCAACAGTGCACTTAAATACTAATCCTGGGACATCGAAATACCCCGACTCAAATGTTTTGGGAAATAACATCGAAATACCCCGACTCAAATGTTTTGGGAAATAACATTGAGTCATCAGGAGTCCAAGAAATTTTCACTGACTATACTGATTCGGGAGAATCATACGATTTATCGACATTTATTTCTCCACAACAATTGCAAATAACCTTCAAAATGATCCAGATCCCAAGACTATGGCAGAGTGCAAACAGCGCTCAGACGAGAATCAATGGAAGGATGCAATTCAAGCGGAGTTAGCCTCGCTAAAGAAAAGAAATGTATTCACCAATGTGATACATACACCTCCCAAAGTATTCCCTGTCGATTTCAAATGGGTTTTCGTCCGCAAACGGAATGAAAACAATGAGGTGGTGAGATACAAAGCAAGACTTGTAGCACAAGGGTTCACGCAGAGACCCGGCATTGATTACAATGAAACTTATTCTCCAGTAATGAGTGGAATAACATTCCGATACTTAATCTCATTGGCAGTTAAAAATCATCTATCTTTTCAGTTGATGGATGTAGTGACTGCATATCTTTATGGGTCACTTGATTCGAACATATACATGAAAGTTCCCGATGGAATTTCAAATCCGAATTCGAACGCAAATCGCAATATGTATTGTGTAAAATTGAATAAGTCTTTATACGGCTTGAAACAGTCGGGTAGAATGTGGTACAACCGACTAAGTGAGTTTCTAACCAAAAAGGGATACTCCAACAATGACGATTGCTCATGTGTATTCATCAAAAGATCCTCAACAGGATTTTGTATTATATCTGTGTATGTTGATGATCTTAATATCATTGGTAACACACAGGATATAGATGAAGCATGTAATCATCTTATGACGGAATTTGAAATGAAGGATTTGGGTAAAACCAAATTTTGCTTAGGTATACAACTTGAGCACCTTCATTCAGGCATCCTAGTGCATCAATCAGCCTATGTCCACAAAATATTGGAGAAATTCAATATGGACAAAGCATATCCATCGAAAACCCCCATGGTTGTTCGATCTCTAAACAGGGATAAAGATCCATTTAGACCCCGAGATGACAATGAAGAGCTATTGGGACCCGAGGTTCCATATCTCAGTGTCATCGGAGCGCTCATGTACCTTGCAAATTGCACTCGGTCGGATATTGCATTTGCAGTAAATCTACTTGCTAGATATAGCGCTGCTCCAACCAAAAGACATTGGGTAGGAGTGAAGCATATCCTTAGATATCTTCAAGGCACTAAAGATCTCGGTCTATTCTTCCAGAAGAATAAAAATGTGGATTTAATAGGATATACAGATGCTGGCTATTTATCAGATCCCCATAATGCCAGATCTCAAACAGGCTTTGTATTTTTACATGGTGGAACAGCCATCTCTTGGAAGTCTTCAAAACAGACTCTAGTGGCTACATCCACTAATTATTCTGAAATAATTTCATTATATGAAGCATCACGTGAATGTGTATGGCTTCGCAGAATGATTAACCACATACAACAATCATGTGGTATAGGTGCTATTGCATCACCTACCATTATCTACGAAGATAATGATGCTTGCGTTGTTCAAATGCAAACGGGTTACATAAAGAGCAATATCACAAAACATATTGCACCTAAACTATTTTTACCCACATGAATTGCAAGAGAGTGGGGAAATAAATATTCTGCAAACTAAGTCTTGTGATAATCTCGCAGACTTATTCACTAAATCATTACCAACTTCCACATTTCAAAAATGTGTTCATGGAATTGGTATGCGAAGACTACGTGATTTGCAGATGTCAGGGGGAGAAATCTCCTAAGACTTAACCCGTTCAATACAATATTGTACTCTTTTTCCTTTATGAGTTTTCCCTCTAAGGTTTCTCATCAAGGTTTTTAATGGGGCAATATGACAACGTAATCATAAATATATCTCTATTTTCCCACAAGGGTTTTTAAAGAGATATAATCAAATATATGCTATATCATTTTCTCCTTAAATTTTTCCACCGGGTTTTAAAGGAGTTTTTCATAGCATATCTACTCTATCGGTTCTCCTCATATTTTTCCCTACAGGGTTTTGGAGGAGTTTTTCCAAGATGATGAATCAAGGTGATCATATGAAGATACATTGGTCAAGGAGGAGTGTTACAAAACAGTTACTGTCAAAAAGTAACAGTGCCCAATGTACAGATGCCTTTACAAATAGACACCTTTTATGCCACCTTTTCATCATGTATAAATAATCATGTACAGATTCAAAATGGATTAATGAAAGCAATAGTTTTCTCTCAACACTTGTGAATCTCTCTTGCAATAATTAGCACCTACTTTTTTTTCTTCTACTACAGTGATTAGCACCTACTTTTTTTCCTCTATAGTGAGGCTGACAACTAAACAAAATGTGAGCATCTCCCTCACCCCACTCCCTTCCCATGGGAGGGGTTCCAACCTTGGCACCAATTTGCCACATCATTCTTAGAGTCGGCAACCAAGCATCACTGGATGTGGTCTAATGTTTCTTTTAGCGAGCCGTAGCAAATTAACCTAGAAGCGAATATCGGGGCCCAAGCTAGTGTGACTCCATAGTCAAGTTTAAGAAGTACTACCAAATTTAGTTTCCATCTTTAGGGGACTCATATGGTTGGTTTGCATGGCATTCGTGCATGCGCAGTTGCAGCGGCGGCGCAGGAAAATTTGCTTGTAGACCCCCCTTACTCCACGAGAAATTTAGCCCAGGGATCACCCTTTCATATTACTCACTACGTTCAAGTTTATGGTGCGTATTTTTTTAATAGTTTTATCCATAAATATAAAATATATTTTATATTCAAATATAAAATTATTGTAATATTTCCTTTATACACCCTAATAAATATACAGCTTTACTTGTTATTATCTACATGTATAGATTGAATATATTGGTTAGAGATAATAATTAGAGATAGTCTAATCATTTTTACTATCATCTTTATTTATGTGTCCAAAAGAAATATACCTTATAAACTTGGACGGTGCGAGTATCATATACGAGCACTGCTACACAAGTGCACTGTATACCTTTGTGTAATTTCACCACAACTAAAAAAGACGCTATCTGCAAATTATCACTCCGGTCTGCAGGTTCACTGGACACTTGAAGAGCACATGTGCTGACCCAACAAGATGCTTGGCCCCAACCGCAAGCTAGCGATTCTCCATGGACGAGTCCAACAGGTGTTAGTACAGCATCCATTTGGTATGGGCTCGTTTCGTTTCCGATCGGGAAGCTAGCTAGCTCCTCTTGTACTTCGATGATCTCCTCCCGTATATTCCACGGGATCAGGATGATGATTGTGCTGGCCCTTTTCCTGGCAAAGCAGCCGGGGCGCTATCCGCCATGGAAACCCTGCACCTGTTTTCTTCTTCTTCCTCCTCATACATGCATGCCCTACGGGGGACTCTGTGCTTTACTGCAATAGGATATTAAATAATCCGCCTTTTCACACCTCGGAATTAGAGGTGGAAGATGAGCCGTACTTTTCTAGGCCAGTCCAAAGCATGGCTGGCCCAAGCATGGCCTGGCCTACCACGTGGCGGGTCGTGCCGGTGTTAGTGATGTGCCCAAGAGGCAATCATAAACAATTCGGTTTTATAGGCTAAAAGGGATATATGGGATTAGGGTTCTAATGGGTCTACAACGTGGAAACCCATTAGCATGTTATATAAATATGTGAAGGCGGGTGTACTTCGATAGAGGCGCTGCTGTCACTGCGGCGCTAAGTGGGACGATCACGAGGAGGAGACAGTTGGATGGAGAATGTTCGACTACTACTGCTGCATCGACGCGCGCTTCGTTGAATCGGCTGCATCAACGATACTTCCGTTGCACTGCGCGTCTAGTGGTAACAATCTATGATCTCTTACTTGCATGGCTTCCTGGTTTACGCGGTAGAAAATTTTATTCTGCGCTAGTGTAGCGTACGCGTGTTCCTACAGTGGTATCAGAGCCATCCTGTGTAGTTTTTGATCTGGATTGGTCGCATATAGTTGATATGTTGTTTGTAGTAGATGCGATCTATTACTGTTCTTATGCTAGGTTCATGTGATGGATCTTTCGGTGCACGGGTTGATTAGATCACACTACAAGAAATGTGTTATTTTTTGACGTATTTAGCATGACAACAGGTCATAATGTCATTATATCATCCGGTTTATGACATTATGTTTTAGGCATTTCGACTTAGTGACAATAAAAAGTTGTATGTCACAAAAAATGTCATACAACTAGTCCAATTCCATCCAGTGACGGTATTTGCTATGTCATAAGGACTAATTTATGAATGTCATAAATCTATGACAGAGGTTGTGTGTCACAAATTATTTTATTGAATTATTTTAAATATTTATGACAGAGGTTGTGTGTCACAAATTATTTTATTGAATTATTTTAAATATTCTTATCCATGTTGGCATGCCCTATTGCCACGTGGTCGGGGGGCCCATATACCATTTTTTTTCTTTTATTTTTTCGCATAATATCTCAGCCCATCACCCCTAAATGGGCCACCTGGCGCGCTAGGCCCAACTGGTCGTGCGCCAGCGAATAGGCTGCGAAAATGCTAAAAAAGGAGGCGCAGGGGGGGCTCGAACTCGCGACCTCGAGGTTCACAGGTTGTGGTCAAACCACTGAGCTACGGAAGCATCTTTGATATTGAGCGCATTTTATACGATATATCAAAACTATAGCAGGTAATGTACCATATGTATGCGCTCGTGGAGACCTGTGAGCGCGTTGCGGGTGCGGGCAGCGGCGAATCGAGCGGGCTGGCGGGCAGCGGCGAATCCAATGGCGCGAGCGGCCGGCGGGCAGCGAGGGGAGCGCCGCGCGGCGAGTGGGCGGCGAGGCGTGCGGTTGCGGCGGCGCGCGCCAGGCCAGCGCCGGCGCGGCCGGCGCCGGCTAGAGCGCGCGGCGCGCCGGCGGCGGCGGCGCAGCGCGGGCGGCGGCGGCGCAGCGTGCGCGCTCGCGGCGCGCTAGTGTCCAGCGGAGCGGTGGCCCGCGCCAGCATCCAGCGGAGCAGCGCGTGGCAGCGGAGCGGCGTGACGCGGAGCGGCTTGGCGAGCAGGGTGGCTAGGGCTGATCTACGGCAGCGCCGCGCCGCCTCGACACCCATCAGACGTTGGTTGTGTGGGAACCCGATCCCCGCTGGAGCAGCCTAGTAGTCGCCGCGAGGGGTGATCTCCCAAAGCTGCCACATGCTCTTTATTTGTTCTCCTCGGAGTGCTAGCCTGCAAGAAAGGTACTGATTTGCTTTAGTGAAGTAGTCTTGCATCTTAGTGCTTAGTAGTTGCTTATCGCTTGCGCCAATTGCAGGCAATAGTTCATGGTAATACCAATTAGGCTCTTAGTGTTTGTTTGTTAGCAAGAAATAAATAGAGTATGTGGTTACTTGGATCAAAAAGATTATTGTTGATTTATTTAACCCATTATTGGAGATAAAGCAATGCTCAACTATTGTGTACAGATTGCATATAAATAATGGCATGTCACATGTTTGATAATTTTGGTCAAGTATCATATATATGTAAATTTTTTTGAGCAAGTGTATCTCATGATTTGGTGCAGATGGATAGATCTTGGATCAATAGTAGGATGTTCAGCAAGGAACACGTGGATGGGGTGAATGACTTCATGACCTTTGTTTCCGAGAGATTCAATGATGATGATGAGATGCTTTGTCCATGTCGTCGGTGTTTGAATCGGGTTCGCAAACCTAAAGGACAGGTGGAGGATCACTTGTATATTCATGGGATGGCTAGTACTTATACTAGATGGATACATCATGGAGAACCATTGGAGGTTGTACCACATGAAAATGACGACCATGTTGATGAACATACTAGTCTCAATGAGGATTTTGGCATGAATGTGGATGAAGAAGATGACCCTGATGATGGAATTCATGATATGGTAGAGGAGTTGTACACAACTGAAGAGGAAGGTAAAGGGAAAAAGTCTATGTTTGCAATTCTATTGGAAGAGATGAAGCAAGAACTGTACCCTGGTGCTCATTGCACAAGGTTTTCTTTTGTGGTGAAGTTACTTCATATCAAGTCATTTTACCGAATTTCTAATGTTGCATTCACAGCGCTACTGAAGTTGTTGTCATCAGCATTCCCAAATTGCTCTATTCCTGCAACATACCAGGAAGCAAAGAGACTTATTCGTGCATTGGGGCTCGGATACAATTCAATCCATGTGTGCCCGAATAATTGTGTTCTGTTTCGGAAGAAGTTAGAAGGAAATGATGTTTGTCTGGTTTGTGGTGCATCAAGATGGAAAGATAATGATGGAAGAAAGAAGATTCCTGAGAAGGTTTTGCGACATTTTCCGTTGATTCCTAGGCTGAAGAGAATCTTTTCTTCCAAAAGAATGGCAGAGGAGGTGCAATGGCACAAGTTGAAGAGGAAACCAGTGGAGAATGAGCTCAGCCATGCAGCTGATGGCGAGGCATGGAAAGACTTTGACAAAAAGTATGGGTGGTTTGCAAAAGATGCAAGGAACATCGACTTGGCCTTGCTACGATGGTTTCAATCCATTTGGTAAAATGAGCTCCTCGTATAGCATGTGGCCGTGTTTCTTATCCCGCATAACTTTCCTCCATGGGAATGTGTGGAGCAATCCAACTTCATCATGGGCCTACTTATCCCTGGTCGAGAATGCCCAGGAAAGGATATTGATGTCTTCTTGGAGCCACTTGTTGAGGAGTTGCTAGAGCTTTGGAAAGGTGTCCCTACTGTTGATGCAATTAGTGAGAAGAAGTTTAATCTACATGCTGCTGTAATATGGTGCATTCATGATTATCCTGCTTTGAGCACATTGTCAGGTAGAGTAACAAGAGGTTATTATGCTTGTGTGCATTGTGACAAAAATCCTTGCTCTAAAATCCCTGGTTTAAGAAGCACGTGAGTTTGATGTCTATTAATTTATTTGATCATTTTCTTCCTGGTTTATGAAGCAAAATTTTTTATGTCCATTAATTTTTTTGATGATTTTTTTGCCTGGTTTAAGAAACAAATTTTTTGTGCAGATTGCAAAACTCCGTTACGTGGAGGGACAAGACATAAATGATGAGCTATTTGCACTGTCATGTGAGCCTGATCTGCGAGTTCGAATTTTTTCAGCATGTCTTGTTAATGGTGTTCGATTCCACACTGTAGACCGTGAGAAAAATAGAAGAACACAAAATAGTGGAATTATGGTTGAGGGTACACATGACAACCAGGATATTGACTTCTATGGTTCCTTGAAGGAAATAATTGAGCTTAGGTACAATGCAAATTTGGGTGGTCATAGGACAGTGGTTCTATTTCGATGTGATTGGTTTGACACTCATGGAAAGAAGTTCCGAATGAAGGAAGATGGGTTCTTCAAAAGCATAAACCATGGTAGCTCGTGGTACAAGGATGATCCTTTTGTTCTAGCAACACAGGCAACAAAGGTATTTTATTTGTTAGACACCAAGTATCGTGAGAAATGGCGAGTTGTTCAAAAATTTTCACACAGACACTTGTGGAGTGTGACTGAAAATGACAATGATAATATACCCAATGCCGTGGTATTGTCCTACCAAGACGATGATTGTGAAGGTGTGCATGTTCAACTAACTGAAGGATATCTGGAAAATGAGCAGCCAGTTAGTGAAGATGGTGTTCGTGTTGATGCTAGTGTAGTTGATGACCTCCGTGGACGAAGAGAAGCGGAAGGGCAACAAGATGAGTCAGGCGACGGCGAAGATGAAACTGGATGGCAATATGTGAGTGATAATGAAGGTCCGACAATCCCTCCAGAAGATGATGATGATAGCGATTACGAGTAGATTTAGTTGTGGTTTGAATTTAGTCGTTCCATTTTCATTATATTATTCCAGCTGTTGAGACATTTATGTAATGTACCCTTTATGTATTATACGTTTCTCTATTGCCATCTAGCTGTTGAGACCTTTATGTAATGTACCCTTTATGTATTATACCAGCTGTTTGGTACATTTCTGTACACCACAGATCACTTGTATATCAGTCTGGAGTGTGGTTAGGGCACAAAGTTCTAAAAATTCTGTGTATATGGTCAGCATATATATGGTTGAATGTATCCTATTTGATTTTTTAAATGTGTTGTTAATGAGCTTTTGGGTGGAGGCCCATTGCAATTCCACTTATCTTGAAGGAGGTTAATAAGTGATTATTGAAATTAAAGTTGTGTTTTATTTTATATTTTCTTTTTGATAGAGAAATTGTTAGTAATTTGAAACAACTACACCTTTGAAACTTCATGTGAATCCTTTGTTCTCTTGAGTGTGCATTTTACACTACATCAGTGTAATATTGTAATATGTACAATGCAATGTTTCTAGCTTGTGTTCTGTGCAACCTGAAGTCTTAACTAGGCATGCTCAACATGCATATATGTTCAACAACCACTCTATTTTGTGTAATTTGTTTCCTAGTTCTGAGCTTCAGTTTGTAAGCTATGATGTTTGCACAAATAGTTTTTGGCTTATAGCCCTACTCCAATAGGCGTGCTGAATTTCAGGGAAGTATCACTCATTAGATGATTGTAGGCCACAAGATGAAAGGATGGATCTTTTCAAAGGTTTACTTTGAGGGTGAATCCAAAGAACAGACACTCCTTGAATTGCCTTGCATGTATCATGATAATGTAGTATTTTTTGTCAGATACTACAGCAAAGGTAGTTTTTTGAAACTTCTACTGTGATGGTGATGTTCATGTGTAGCAGTGGATCTGAAAATTCTGTATATGGGTGATAAGTGCTCAGACAAGGTTCTGAAAATTTTGTCCAGAATGTTATAGCACATCGGTTTTTACAAGTGATAAGTGCACAGTTCTGAATATGGGTGATTTTAGCCCAGCCAACAAGGTTCTGAATATGGGTGATTTACTGATTTTAGCCCAGACAACACCATAGCACAGTTCTGAAAATTAGACAACGGTTCTGAATATCTGCTTCCATCCAACAGAACAGCATAGCACATAGATAATATTTCCATTCAACATAGATAATAGTTCCATTCGACCATTCCAGACATACACAGATAGTAGATCGACCATTCCAGACATACACATACAAGCTGCTAGTGGACATTCTGGACACCTACAACTTCCATTCCCAAAAGAGAGCTGCTAGTGGTGGTGGTCATCATTTCTTGTAGACCTTGGTCAACATCAACTTCCATTCCCAAAAGAGAGCTGCTAGTGGTGGTGGTCATCATTTCTTGTAGACCTTGGCCAACATGGCGATCACCTGGTGCCTCAGGGCGTGCTGTTCCTTAGCCAGGGATGCGGACATTTCAAGCAAGGTGTCAACCTTCTCCATCAGGGAGTCGACCTTCTGTGTCATGGTCATAGCGGCAAACTTCTCCTTCTTTTTCGCCCGACCAGCAATGTTGCGGTTCACAGCTTTCTTTACTGCCACCTTCCTTGACACCTACAAGAATCAATTGGACTATTGCTCAATCACATATGTTCACCTTCGTCGGCGGGGTGTATTGGGACTATTGCTCAATTTGAGATATGGGACTATTGCTCAATTTGAGATATGGGACTATTGCTCAATTTGACACAGGCTCTGGACCAAGCAGGGTGTATTGGTGCTCACCTTCGTCGGCGGGGTCACCACCGCCGTGCGTTGACGCTTGCTCGACGACGGCCCCCTCGCGCGGCTGGACGATGGCCCTGTGGCACGGCTGGACGACGGCCCCCTCGCGCGGCTCGACGACGGCCCTCCGTGTCCCCCTAGGGATTGGATCCGAACCCAATCCGTGCTGGCCCAAATGTAGTCATCGCTGGACGAAGAGCTGCCGTCACCGCTCCCCGCCGACCCGCCATGACCGCCCGACGAAGCAATCCGGCGGTACTCATCGCCGGATCTCTTCGCTAACGACGGAGGGGCGCGCTTCGTTACAAGGATCTTAAATCCGGGGGAGAACTTGCCGTACTCGTCACGGACCTGAGCACGTGCTTGGGCCGCCTTCTTGCAACGGGCTCCCCGCCGACCGCCATGATCGCCGCTCTCTCGCGTCCGCTCGGATGAGGAAGAGCCGAAGAGTGGGAAGATGAAAAGGGGCCGACGGCCACTTCGTGCTTATAGATTGCGCTGGGACCGTGCAGTTGAAGGAGTGTAATATCAGCTCTGTGTCGAAAACACCTGAATAGCCCAGTGGTTTATGTGCCTTTGCTTGATATTTAGCTCTTGGGTTCGAATCCAACGCAAGGAGCAATGTTTTCTTAATTGTTGTTTTTTTTGGAAATTTTCCAATTTTTTTAATTGTTTTATCCCTATCAAACCATTTCAAAGAACTTATTTTTAAATCTTTTCCCCATGTCTGTACATTACCTAGAATAGCAAGGACATATATATTGATCAGCAATACTCGGTCACCATAAGGTGGTAGCCGATTATATATGTACGACTATGATCTATACGAAGCTAGGAGGACGACATTATTTCTGCCATTTCTGTGTGGACGATCAGCTGGCAGAAGCTCCTGACATGCATCATGAGCAAGATCGAGGAGGCCACGATCAACACAAGGTCAACCACGTCCCTGTCCTCTCTCTTTTCGACTATGTATGACTATGATCTATATGAAGCGATGAAGATGACATTATTGTAATTCGAGTGTTAGTGCTATTATATAGAATGACTTTCACCTAGGGCCCATTTGGTATATGTCTAATGTTTGCCGCACCAAATAAACAAGTGTTAGGCGTGCCACCCCTATTTAGGCTGTAATCATTATCTCTGCCATTTTTGTGTGGACGGTCAGCCTGCAGAAGCTCCTGACATCGTGGGCAGGATCGAGGAGGCCACGATCACCACAAGGTCAAGTATGTCCCCGTCTTTGCCGACTCCCTCTCCTCTCTAAACTCGCGCTGTGGCCATCTTCGATGTTGTACTAGCAGCCGTTGCTGTACTAGGATCTAGACCGTATATTGATCATCAGTACATCAATCATCGTATGACGATGGCTCATTGTGATCAAAATAAGGTCCAAGAGCATTTTTTAAAAGAAAAAAAGTTCTAAGGGCTTTTATAGAAGTTTATCAAGACACAAAGACAAATACTAAAAATCTATAACAAATCTATAACATATTCGCTGGGCGCGGAACAAAATTTGGTGCTGTGCGCCAGGCACCAACTAGCCCGCGTGCACCAGGAATTTCAGGAGAAAATGTCATCTTTGTCCACACATATTCTATTCACTTACTCAGCCAAACGAAGGGCACTTCAGTAAATTCAGATGGCCCAAGACCTATTCACTCCACCGCTCCCGTCGAAACCCTAGCCGATCCAAATCAATTCCCCCTCAGCCGCCGCTGCTCATCCACAGCTCTCGTCGAACCCTAGCCGAACCACTCGGCTGCGGAAGAGGGCGACGCCTCCTCGCCGCCACCTCGCCGGGACGCCGGGCGCCTCCTCGCCGCTACCTCGCGGGCGCGGGCGCCCTCAAGCGCCGTCCCGCCACTCCGTTGGACGCCGGATGCCTCTCCGCCGCCACCTCGCCGGGCGCCGGACGCCCTCCTCCGCCGCCACCTCCGCGGACGCCGGACGCCTCTCCTCCGCTACTACCTCGGCTGACGCGGACGCCCTCAAGCCTTTCGCCCGCCACCTCCGTTAGACGCCGGACGCCTCCTCCGCGCCACCTCCGCCGGACGCGGACGCCCTCCTCACGCCGACGCGGACGCCTCAAGCCTTCTCCGCCGCCACTCCGCCGGACGCCTCCTCCGCCGCCACTCCGCCGGACGCGAACGCCTCATCCGCTGCTACCTCACGGACGCGGACGCCATCAAGCCTTCCTCGCTGCTACCTCCGTGGACGCCGGGCGCCCTCCTCGCGTGAAGATGGCTCCGGTCGAAAGGGGGCGAACCCGCTCTCAACCAGGCATCGAGAACTAGTGGGTAATGCACCACTGCCCCCTCTTGCAGAATTTTTTCATTAAAAAGTTTAAAAAGAATCCTATCTTGACATTCACCTTTTGTCATATAAAAATATTACTAGAAGTTTAACTATTTTATTTTTGCAATCTAGTGATTGTAGTTACAATGGCATTTGATTCCCTTAAAAACAAACTACAGTGGAACTATTCCCTAAACACTACAATAACAGTGGGGGAAAGAATCTGGCATGAGCTCTCTAGCTTAATTGCTAGCGAGAGATACTACTGATCATTTCAACACCTTGGTTAAGCCGATTGTCTTTCTCTCAACATTTTATGTCTTCACGAACCAACGGTCTACGCTTGAAGACAATTATTTGGTCTTTTCTTGCACTAGTGTATTGTGTAACTGGTATTGGTGAGTATTCAACCTAACCTTCCACAATTTATAAAGGAATTGTGCTATCCCAAATGGGCACTATAAGCTTTCATTAGTGCAGGAGCTAAAAAGTTAGTATTTTCTGTTTCCTTAATCAGCACTCGATGAATAGTAAAAGACTACTATTTGTCATTAATAATTAAGTTTGTCTGTAGCACAAGCTATATGAACCTCCTAGAAAAATCATTATGAATGAACTGTTCATTCATATATATTAAAGAAAGAGTTCATTCATATACAAGAAAAAGATCCAACAGCTTATTATAATACTTACAAAAACGCCAAAACTATGTTTTGATTCAGCGTGAAAATCTACTGTTTTCACATGCAAGTTGTTGCAGTGTAACTCTGATGCAATTACCATCCCTTTATGACCTAGAAACTATCACACTAATCCTTCTAAAAATGTTCAGTAAGTCTTGATGTGGAGTTGTACTAGTGCTTTGTCATTTTAGAGTTCTCTAGAGGAAATCATCAACATTTATCTATGTATATATGTGAACCAAACTTTAAATTGATGTAGTACTCGCTGTTATGTAATGCGATTGTACGTAATGTGGTTGCAGAATTTTTCATTAAACGAGTAATCGTTGTTATTCTTTTCATGTAGTGAGTTGTTGGACAGTTCTAAAATGTTCTTTCAGCCTTCATCTATAGTGGGGCTGCATTATTTTTGCTTTCATTGCAGTCACAAATTATTTGTCCAATTTCAGTACTTCATCTGATGCATGGTTTTTTTTTCTGGTGAGTACAGAAGCGCCAACAACTGAATATGAGAGGTTGCAGATGCGTAACATTATGCTGAACAATCGGCAGTTCCGCGCACTTGGATTAGGACCGTTAACTACAATTATGAACGCCACAAGAACAAAGACCAAGGTTGCTGATCGTGAATATTCGCTCATCAGATCAACTCGAGATGAGGATGACGTTGAACAAGGAGTAGTTGATGAGGTATATGCAATGTTCCATGATGATTACTCATTCGTGTTAATTATGCAGAATTATTTGCTTGGTTCTAATCTCTTGTATCATGTAGGAGGCGATGATGGATTTGGAGCCTGAAATTAGCAAGAGTTTGCCAGAGATTGCCAACATTCCTGCCGGAGGATCAAGAGCATCAAAGAGAGTGATGGCACTTCAGGAGCAAGACCAACCAGCAAGAATGACTAGGCAGAGGACAAGGGAATTATCTTCGACCATGAAGTTTGCCATGTTCCAACAAAGAGACCCACAAGATGGTTCCACGAAGTTGCGTTGACGGCGACAATGCTCATACTCAATCCAACGACTAGAACCAGCTATCTAATGAAGGCAAGTGATTGTACCCTTAATTAGTGATTTACATATTTGCATTAATGGGTCTATGATCTCCACTAATTGATTTCTGAATTCCACGATAGGTCAATGTATCAAAGAAAAGACACGTGGCGGACATTTGGATAGGATTTCTAGAGGGCTAGCGACAAGATCCAGTGAACATCACTTGAGAAACTCGCGCCGGAGGTACCTTTGCAAGCTGCAAAACTAGCATCGAGGTCGGTATTATTATACGGAACCATATCCCAATCTTCACCCATCGGAAGCATTACAAGGACAAACAGTCGCTATTGTTAAGGACTATGAGGAAAAAGTAACTGTAAGTAACGAACCTGTGTTGTTCTATGCAGAAAGATTTATTGTGTATGTGATCTTTGTAGTTCTGCTATCCTACTGAAAACTGAGGTTGACTCTCCTGTGTGATGCCAATAATTGATGTGCCTAAAATAATGTCATAGATTGGTTGCAATTTTTTTTGGCACAGAAATCCATGTTGTGGGGGCAGTGATAGTGTCATATAGTCAAATGTTTTGACAGATTCTGAACCAAAATATCCTAGTCAGCTATATTTATCAAAAGTCAACTAGTAAATATGATCAGTACCTGAATCTCTTGTAGTGTTATATCATGCAAATGATGACACCAATACATAATCCTAAGTAAACAATACTTGTGGTTTGTTCTGTGGCGTAGCAGAAGTTTCTAATATTCTATAGTGTAGCAGAAGTTTCTAATATGATCAGTACCTGTAGTTTGTACCCTGGACAATCTTATATACAATATTTTCCATGTCACTTTCTATTAGTATTTTTACAATGCTTCTGTTCATAAAAAAATAATGCGCTGCCCTGAGGTTGTTAAACAATGGAACCAAACCATATCTTCTCTGTTTCTCATTTTGAGATAAAACAAAATTGCATCTGTGAGGCATGGCTGCTAATAACTAGAGTGTTTACTTATAGTCCAGTGCTTTCTTTGTACAGCATAAATCAGCACTTTCTATGTTCATGCTCTTGTCCATTCTTTGTACAAAGATAAATCAACACCTTCTAACCATATGTTCATGCTCTTGTCCGAGTCAATTCAACATTGACACAACCAAAGGAGGCGGTGAAAATGCATGTTCGATTTGCTCAAAAAGGACAACGACGATGAGATACAAGTCAAGAAGCAATACTTCAATGGCATTCCAAAGAAACCAAGTGAGAACAACTTCACCATTAGGAACTATAAGTGACATGGAGTGGAAACAACTCGTGGAGATGTGGTCTACCGCAAAGCACAAGGTATCCTTACTAAATCTCTCACAATTGTTGCCTTAAAGAAAATGAATCATCTGTCCGGCTAATGTTTGCCTTCCTATAGGACAAATGTCTGAAAAACAAAGATAGCCGTGAGCTTGTTCGGTACCAGCAGAAGACAGGTTCTCGGTGCTACATTGCCCAGTGCTATGTCGCGGTAAGATACATAATCAATGCTAGTGCAACTTTGCTTACTGTTTCCGTGTGCTTTTGATTTGCTTCTGAACACTGAAGTTTTTAAATCCATAGTACTGTAATACTTTTCATCAAGCCAACAATTTTCCCAATGGAAGCAAAACATGTCTGGGGCTCTCAGACCTAAGAACCTTAGAAGAAAAGGATAGGTTCTCAGGATACCATACCAATGCTTTGAGGGACTTGATCTCAATGACTTGCGTGTTGTATCAATCAGATATCTCCTTTTGTTCATCATTGTGAAAATTCAAGATATTTTCATCAGATGGTTTGAGTAGAGGTTCTGTTACCTATTTACAATTTCTCCAGAAGAGGACTATAGCACAGACATGTCTAGTTTAGAAGATAAACTCTACTGAAATAATATGTTTGAAGATTTAAGTGTAACAATGAATGTATAAACATCTAATTGTGCAAGTATGCACAATGGTATCAAAGTATACATATTTCTTCCCAGCATATAATTATGTTTTGGCATGAATAGTAAAACTACCAGAATCCAGTGAAGTAAATGATGTCAAGTGATCCCAAAATTCAAACCAATCATTTATACATGAGCATGCTCACAGTGCTCGATGATCAGAAGATGCCCTAATGTATTAAGTTCAACCTGCTTTGCTGAAAATAATCAGCTCATCACCATGCTTTAACAAAGCAGATATGGTGCCATCTGAAAATACTGCTTTTGATGCAGCCTATTATGCAGAGATCTTTCCATAATAATGAACGAATTAAGGTATTTGCTCCTTGAATTTAATATATTTGTTAGACAAATGAAAAAGGTAAATATACTTGAAAAAGGTAGACAAGTGAGTACAAGTTTCTGCTGTTGTTTCTATACTTGCTGATTACAATGTGGGTTCATAATTCATTTACTTTATAATGTTCAGTTTCTGACCTGGAAACTTGGCTGTAATATATTACTAAATGTTTATTTAGTCATAATGGGGTTAAGTGCACAGAAGTTCAGTTTCAGTTTCTCTTATTTGTGTAGTTTCAGTTTCTTTGTTTCTCTTTTTTAGTACTACATATGTGCAGCTTCAGTTTCTCTATTTCACTTTTTGAAATTGATGTTTGCATGTAATTTTAGAAGCAAACTAAATATAAGGATGCACCACCAACTGCGATTGATCTTTTCAAGGAGACCCATTGCAGCAGCAAGACAGGTTTTAGTGAGGATGCAAAAAATGCTATTGTGAGTATATATAAAGCATTACTGATTAGTGTAATTCCTCTCTTGTTCTGGGTTCTTGAACATGTCATATACTGCTACATGTACTGATCTGAAAAAGAAAAACAGTTCCTGAAGTAGTGCAAGATCGCAGCTTTATGCTAGTATCAGGTGCCTGTGCATTCAAATTAGGTGGTCCTTGTAAGCTAGAACTATTGAATTGGTTGATAGGCAATTGATGAACCAAACTTTTAGCAATTAAACTTGGTAATAATAAAGTGATAATTTTAGTTTGCAGCCTACTCTAGTGTTTTTCATCTCTGTTGCTTATTCCTGAATTGGCATAGCCTACTCTAGTTATATGCTTACATGTATCGCTTTGACATGTTGGGATCTTAGCATTCCTCTGCTTATCTATAGCTACAATAGTTGGCATACAAGAAATCTGAAATGTTTTTTTTCCTATTGCCAGGCTGAAATGGAGGCCATTGCTGCTGAACCACCACAAGAATGTCAAGATCCAAAGACTCCTGCACAAGCTGTAGCTCAAGTTCTACCGAGAACAACTTTCCTTCGGAATGTTGGCATCCACTCCGCAGCGTTGAAGAGAAGTGCTGAAGCTGCTGCAATGAAGAACCGTGTACATGAGCTTGAGAGTGAACTTACTGCTGAGAAGGAAGGATCAGCAGAGCTTCGAGCAACGTTGTATGATCTGCAGAAGCAAGTAGAAGAAGAGAAGGATGCAAGAAGGAACAGGAGGAAGAAACTGAGAAACTGAAGAAGCAAGGCAGTGAGATCCAAGGCTTCCTTCGCACCATGTTTGGTAGTAATTATGCACCACCAACTAATGACCAGCAGTAAGTTACCTAACTTGATGAGATGATCGCCTTCTCGCTGTCGCGCTTTGGTATGGACACACCGGACTTGTGACCGAGGCTCGATGATTTTTGGTGATTGACTTGAGCTTTTGGTATGATTTGGTGATCTGAAACGGCTGTAATGATATTGAATCTGGTGATCTGAATTTGGTGATATTTGATGGATGTAATGATCTGAAGTTGATGTGTTGCAGCTGTAATGTTTTTGGATATTGTAATGTTGCTGCTGCTGGATATGTTGATCTGTTAATCTGTTGATTTGAATGTGATGATATGAAGATATTGCAGCTGCTGGATGATATTTCCATATGTTGTTGAAATATGTTCTTTTGTTTCTGTATATGATCTGTGTGTGGGCTTTTGTGGGCTGGCCCAGGCAAATATGGTATGGGCTAACCCAGATAGAGAAAAACATGTGGGCTAGCCCAGCAAAATTTGTGGCCTGTTATGCTGTTGGACCGAAAAATTTCTACGGGCTGACAGAAAAAATGTGTTGGAAAAAATATTTTCGTGGGCTAATTTAGAACGAAAAAATGGGCTGAATATAAATTTTCAGAAAGATAAATGGGCCGAAAACTGGTTAACAAGTGGGCTGCGATGTATAAAAAAGCAGGCCAAACAATGTTTTTGGCCTGTTATAAGTCTGCCAACCACATGGGCCTTAACAAGCCGTATTTCAATTTTATGACATTTTTTTGACCTGCCAACTCAGCACCACGTCATCTGCCTACATGGCATGGCACAAGGACCTGTGATAATAAACCAATGTCATAAACCTCCGTGACACTGAAAGCCGATGTCATAGATTTGTGGCATGAAATATACTGATGTCACAGAATAAATTTGTGACGCGTGTTTTTTGACATTTGGATTTTCATCAACTGTATGTCACAAATCTTGAATTGTGACATGAATTTCATGTATTATGACAGAAATGAAATGTCAATAAATGACACATCTCTTGTAGTGTTAATCGGTCATAAGGTGTTGAAATAGGTATGAGTTGATAGCATCATGTGGCCAAAAAGATTAGTTTGTGCTCCTTCTTTGATGTACGCGCGAATTGCCCCTACCGGCCGGAATCACCATCGGGGCTAACTACACGCACAATCAGTAGATCGAGCCAACAGATCGAGGTCTTGTGTTGCGGTCTCCTCAAGTATACTGATCGCGATGATTAATGTGATTGATCTAATGCAAATTGAGACATTTTGAATGGCTTGGATTTGGGTTGATTTGATCGGCCCGATGAGATTTTCATAGCGATTTCATAGATGCCATCTATGTAATTCCGCCGTTGCGTACACGCATAGATTGTTATACAAACACATTCATGTTAGGGCGGTAGAATGCATTCTACGTTTAACTTGTTTTTGCAGGGAATGATGTGAATGGTATGGCATAGAAGTATATGAGATGCTTGTGTGTTTTGGCGGCCTATGTGTCGTATTAATCACAGCTGGGTTGAGGCTGTTCTTTAATTGTATAACGACCTGCGTGTCGACTTATGATGTTTGCGCTCCTCATGTAATTCATTTGCTACCTATTAGCTGTAATAGTTTAATTCTTTAACATGGAGGCTTCAAGCATGATGACAAAGAGGACATGAAGTGTGGCGAAGGACATCACCATGGAACCATGGCGATGGCAACCACTACGATTCAAAGGCCATACCATTCACAGTATAATGTGATTATATGCATGTGATGTTTATTTCCTATCATACTATTCTTTCATGTCATACCTGTAGAGGATGTATTTTTCATGATAGAATAGCTTCCCTCAGAAAAATTAAGAATTTATTTGATGCCCTTTCAATTGCTGCGCCTATAAGAATTACGATCATTGTTTGGTAGGTCTGCCAAAGCAGAGTACCATCAACTATCTTGATCTAATAGGGTGGATGTTGGACATCCACTTGCATAGTGTTGGTTTACTTGACAAGGCTATCAAATTGGATTTGGGCCTTGGGGCATGGTGTTGGGAGCCGGGGCATTGGATGCCACTCAACAAACAAGAGTCATATAATATGTGATTAGCAAGCGTTGCTTACCTACGTCACTAGGTTTCTAGCGGTGATGCCAAAGCTCACTAGGGCTTGGTGAAATATGGATCTTGACTAACTATATGTTATTAGAGGGTATTTGATTTTAAACATATAGTAGAAGTATCTTTTATTAAATTGTTTAATGGAAGTATTCACATAAACATAGCGCTGAATTTTCGCATATATTTTATGTTGTAGACAATGCCGCCATCTACTTCCTCCACACCCAGTTTTAATCTGCAATCTATTCTTGAGAAAGAAAAATTAAATGGAACAAACTTCATTGATTGGTATCGCAACTTGAGAATCGTTCTCAAGCAAGAAAAGAAGGAATTAAATGGAACAAACTTCATTGATTGGTATCGCAACTTGAGAATCGTTCTCAAGCAAGAAAAGAAGGAATATGTTCTAGAGGGTCCATATCCAGATGAACCAGCTGAAGATGCTACTCGTGCTCAAAAGAATGAGTATGACAAACATTATAATGACTCACTGGATGTTAGCTGTCTCATGCTTGCCGCCATGACCTCTGAGCTTCAGAAGCAATATGAGAACATGGATGCCTATAATATGATTGTGGGTCTTAAAGGCATGTTTGAGAACCAGGCAAGGGCTAAAAAGTACAACACCTCTAAGTCATTGTTTGCGTGCAAGTTAGCTGAAGGAAATCCGGTCAGCCCTCATGTGATCAAGATGATTGGTTACATTGAGAGTTTGGAAAAACTTGATTTTCCCCTTAGCCAAGAGTTGGCTACTGATGTGATTCTCCAGTCGCTCCCTCCGAGCTTTGAGCCAATGGCATAGAGAAGTCAATGACCGAGTTGCATGGGATGCTTAAGTCAGCAGAGGAGAGCATTAAGAAAAGCTCTAATCATGTGATGATGGTTCAGAAGACTACCAAATTCAAAAAGAAGAATAGTAAGGCTTTGAGCAAAGGAAAGGGCACGGGTAAAACTCAAGGTGAGATCTCGAGTGTCAAATCTAAACTTCAGAAGCTCAAGATTGGTGCTGCACCTAAAACCATTTGCTATCATTGCCAAGGGACTGGACATTGGATAAGAACTGCAAGAAGTACTTGGCAGAACTGGAAAAGAAGAAAGGAAGTAAGACTTCTACTTCAGGTATAAATGTTATAGAAATAAATCTTGCTACATCTCATGTTAGTTCTTGGGTATTTGATACCGGATCGGTTGCTCATATTTGCAATTCGATGCAGGGACTGACAAGGAGTAAGAGTTTGGCAAGAAGCGAGGTCAATCTTCGCGTAGGCAATGGAGCAAGAGTTGCTGCGTTAGCTATCGGCACTTTACCATTATCTTTACCCTCAGGATTAGTTTTGAAATTAAATAATTGTTATTATGTTCCTGCCTTAAGCAAAAACATTATTTCTGCTTCATGTTTGGGAGCAGAAGGTTATGAATTCAGAATAAAGAACAATTGTTGTTCAATTTATTTAAATGATATGCTTTATGGTCATGCTCCATTGATAAATGGATTATATGTTTTAAATCTTGAGGATGTGCCTATCTATAACATTAATGCTAAGAGGCTTCGGCCTAATGATTTGAATCCCATTTATATCTGGCATTGTCGTTTGGGTCACATAAATGATAAGCGCATGATGAAGCTCCATAAAGATGACCTTCTAAACTCATTTGATTTTGAATCATTTGAAACATGCGAGTCTTGTTTACTTGGCAAAATGACTAAGACACCTTTCACTGGTGTAGGTGAGAGGGCAAATGACTTGTTGGCCTTAGTACATTCAGATGTATGTGGACCAATGAGTTCAACTGCCAGAGGTGGTTTTCAGTACTTCATAACCTTTACCGATGATTTTAGTAGATATGGATACATCTACCTAATGAGGCATAAGTCTGAATCATTTGAAAAGTTCAAGGAATTTCAGAATGAGGTACAAAATCAACTTGGCAAGACAATTAAAACCTTGCGATCAGATCGTGGAGGTGAATATTTGAGCCATGAGTTTGGCGATCATCTGAAGCAATACGGAATTGTTCCACAGCTGACTCCGCCAGGAACACCTCAATGGAATGGGGTGTTTGAACGATGGAATCGGACATTGTTGGACATGGTTCGGTCGATGATGAGCCAATCTGATCTGCCATTGTCTTTTTTGGGTATACTCTAGAAACAACTGCGTTCACATTAAATAGGGTTCCATCAAAAGCTGTAGAGAAGACACCATATGAGATATGGACTGGGAAGCGTCCCGGGTTGTCTTTTCTCAAAATATGGGGATGTGAAGCATATGTAAAATGTTTGACATCTGACAAGCTCACACCTAAATCTGATAAATGCTTCTTCGTGGAGTATTCTAAGGAAACTAAAGGATATTATTTTTATAAAAGGGATGAAAACAAAGTGTTTGTTGCCCGAAATGGTGTCTTTTTGGAGAAAGAGTTTCTCTCAAAAGGAGTTAGTGAGAGCCCGCTGAGTCTTGAAGAAATTCGAGAGACATCAGAAAATCTTTTAGCTCCTACTGAAGCTCTACAGAGTGTACAAGATGTTGTACAACCTGTGGAAGAGGCATCAGCCCCACGTAGGTCTGAAAGGCTACGTCAACTGCCAATAAGGTATCGGCATGATATTTTATTGTTAGACAATGATGAGCCTAAGAATTATAAAGAAGCGATGATGGGCCCAGACTCTGAGAAATGGCATGGTGCCATGAGATCCGAAATTCAATCCATGTATGATAATCAAGTTTGGAACTTAATTGATCCACCCGATGGTGTAAAAACCATTAAGTGCAAGTGGGTTTTTAAGAAAAAGATAGACATGGATGGAAATGTTCATATCTATAAAGCACGATTTGTGGCGAAGGGTTTCAAACAGATTCAAGGTGTTGATTATGATGAAACCTTCTCGCCCGTCGCTATGCTTAGGTCTGTCCGGATCATTCTAGCTATTGCTGCATATTTCGATTATGAGATATGGCAGATGGATGTTAAAACGGCTTTCCTAAATGGGAACCTAAGTGAGGATGTGTACATGACACAACCTGAGGGTTTTGTTGATCCCCAAAATGCTAGAAAAATATGCAAGCTTCAGATATCTATCTACAGACTGAAGCAAGCTTCTCGGAGTTGGAACATTCATTTTGATGAGGTAGTCAAAGGGTTTGGCTTCATCAAGAATGAAGAAGAGCCTTGTGTTTACAAGAAGGTTAGTGGGAGCGCACTTGTTTTTCTGGTCTTGTATGTAGATGACATATTATTGATCGGAAATGATATTCCAATGCTAGAAGCTGTGAAGTCTTCTTTGAGAAAAAGTTTCTCAATGAAAGATCTCAGAGAGGCAGCTTACATTTTGGGCATAAAGATCTATAGAGATAGATTGAAGAGGCTAATTGGATTAAGCCAAAGTACATACATTGACAAGGTATTGAAACGGTTCAATATGCAAGATTCCAAGAAAGGTTTCTTGTCTATGTCACATGGTATTAGTCTTAGCAAGACTCAGTGTGCTTCAACACTTGATGAGCAAAAGAAGATGAGTGCGCTTCTGTATGCCTCAGCCATCGGATCCATCATGTATGCTATGCTTTGTACGCGCCCAGATGTTTCATATGCTCTAAGTGTTACGAGGTATCAATCTAGCCCCGGTCTAGCTCATCGGGTGGTCTGTAAAGAATATTCTTAAGTACTTTATAAGGACTAAGGATATGTTCCTTATTTTTGGAGGTGAAGAAGAGCTCGTTGTAAAAGGTTACACCGATGCTAGTTTCCAAACTAATAAAGATGATAGTAGATCGCATCTGTTTTGTGTTCTCCTCAATGGAGGGGCAGTGAGTGGAAAAGTTCCAAGCAAGAGACGGTAGCTGATTCGACAACTGAGGCCGAGTATATTGCAGCTTCTGAAGCTGCAAAGGAAGCTGTTTAGATCAGAAAATTTGTTTTTGAGTTGGGTGTGGTCCCTAGTGTGTCCAGTCCAGTGGATCTCTATTGTGATAATAGTAGAGCCATTGCGCAAGCAAAGGAGTCTAGGTCACACCAAAAGTCCAACATATACTTCGACGCTATCACCTTATCCGTGAGATCATTGATAGAGGTGAAGTGAAGATTTGCAAGGTGCACATGGATTTGAATGTTGCTGATCCGTTGACGAAGCCTCTCCCACAACCAAAGCATGAGGCACACATGAGTGCAATGGGTATTAGATACTTACATGATTGACTCTAGTGTGAGTGGGAGATAATTGTATCAAGTCTATGTTTATGAAATTTTGAATAAGTTGTTATTTGGTTCCTTGAATAATGATTGTATGCATTGATTGGCAAGTATGTGACTTGTTCGTGAAACTCTTTGTTTTATTTAGTGTTATTCTAAAGATCCCTAGTCTTATGTCATTACGTGGGACAACAATGATTTATGGACTAGCACATGTATTGATTGATGATCATGTTTCACGGATCATGGATATAGGAATATCAAATCAATAATGTGGACACATGTTAGAGAACATGGTATTGGATTGACCCACTTCGAGACGTTGCTGGGATTGTTATGTTAATATGTGCCATCAAGCGATCTCGAGTGGTATACCTACTGGATCCTTCGACCTGAAATCATCATTGTTTCTCACTATGTGTAGTGGTGCGCTTTGGGGCTACCAAACACTACTCCGTAACTGGGTAGCTATAAAAGTGGTCTTCAGGTGTATCATGAAACATGGAATGGGATGTGAGCGGATTAAGATGGAATTTGCCCCTCCTACATCACAGGAGAGATATCTCTGGGCCCCTCGATGTGGTTGGATTAGGGAAGTGCATGGCCATGCCAAGGTGATTAAAGAGTTAATCACAATGTACTAAAGGGTTAGTCATGAGTTGTAATCCATCACAAGATCGAGTGAATGGTTGAGATATCACAAGGGTGGCACGAATCTCGCCTTAAGTTCGACTGGTATCGTGTGGCAAAGGGATCCAAGTGCGTGTATATCATGGTTTAGCTGATATGATCTTTATGTGTATTCGGGAGTCAATATGCCCTGCTAGGTGCCACTATTGACTTATGGCTTGAAAAGGGTTTTCGGGTCATGCCTATCTACACATGAACCTAACGGGTCACACACTTAAGGGGTTGGAATTGGAAAGCTTGCCTATATGATTGTCTCTAGTGCAAGTGAGAGATTGTTAGTGATGTGCCCAAGAGGCAATCATAAACAATTTGATTTTATAGGCTAAAAGGGATATTGATCTATATGGGATTAGAGTTCTAATGGGCCTACAACGTGGAAGCCCATTAGCATGCTCTATAAATATGTGGAGGCGGAGCTGCAGGGCATACTGAATACTATTCCCAAAAACCCTGGCCGCCACCTCCCCTTGGCCGTATCCCAAAACCCTAGCCGGGCGCGCGGTGCTAGCACACCAGCGCACGACATTCCATCCCTGGACGTGTGGACTTCGGTAGAGGCGCTGTTGTGACTGCGGCGCTAAGCGGGACGATCACGAGGAGGAGACGGTTGGACGGAGAACGTTCGACTACTACTGCTGCATCGACGCGTGCTTCGTTGAATCGGCTGCATCAACGATACTTCCACTGCACTGCGCGTCTAGTGGTAACAATCTATGATCTCTTACTTGCATGGCTTCCTGATTTACACAGTAGAAAATTTTATTATACGCTAGTGCAGTGTACGCGTGTTCCTACAGCCGGCACGACACGAATGGTGGGCCAGACTAGGCCTAGAAAGTCAGCACGATGGGCAGCACGACACGGCTCGTCGTGACATGTTGTTCTTGGGCCGGCCCGGCCCAGCGAGCACGGTCGGCACGGGGGTTACGGCCGACACGCCAGCACCGGTGGCCTCGCCTCCCGTCTCCCATCGACATCCCATGACTCACGGACATCCCCACAGCACAAGTCATCACAGAGCAGAGAAAGAAGGAGTAGAGGGGAAGGACTACTGGAGGGAGAAGACGGCAGCGTCATAGCCGACTAAGTCGAGTGCTCTAAGGTCATTAGTGACGGCGTGGCAGACGTTAGCCTTCTTCTTGCCGCCTGTTGAAGCAGTTGCATCGCCCGTGCGGGGGCCACTCCACGGCGACCACGTCCTCCATGAAGCTGAGCACCCTCCGGTCCCAGGTCCCCATGTTCAAGGCCAGCAGCTCGGTGGCACCGACGAAGAGCCCCAGGTTATCATGGCCACAGGTCCACAGCCGATGACGACATTGGAGACCAGGGCAGAGTCGCCGAGCGTGAGCGTCTCAGTTGTGAAGTCGTCGACCTCATAGAGGCAAGCGTTGGAGGAGTTGCAGCAAGCGGTGTCGTCGAGGTCGCGATAGCGTTGGGAGTCGCAGGAGACGGGAGTGGAGCCGTAGGGTGAGGCTCCCGCTCTTCCCTCCGGTCACTCCACCCACTCCAGTACTCCACCACATTGAGGGGAAGGGGCCGAGGGGAAGGGGGAGCCTGGGAGAGGAGGAGGCGTCGGGGTGGGGGAGAGAGAAGGCCAGGGAGGGGACTGGAGGGAGGAGAGGGGCGCCTGGGTGGGGGAGGGTTGCAACGCGGAGGGGACTGGAGGGAGGAGAGGGGCACCGGGGTGGGGGATGGCTACCGGGGGAGGAGGGGCGCTGGGGGGAGGGAGACGGCAGGGGGAGGAGGGGCAGAGGGCATCATGGTGGGGGAGGAAGGCGGTGGGGAGGGGACTAGAGGGAGGAGAGGGGCGCCAGGGTGGGGGAGGGTGACAGCAGGGAGGGGACTGGAGAGAGGGAGGGGAGCGGCGTTGGGGTGGGGGTGGCGACGAGGAGGGAGGGGAGGGAGGTGGCAGGGGAGGATGGGGCGCCGGGGGGTAGGTGAGGGAGGCAGCCGGGGGAGGAGGGGGCGTCAGGGTGGGGGACGTTAGGGTGGGGGATGGAGACAGAGAGGAGGGAGGTGGCTGGGGAAGGAGGAGGCGTCGCGGTGGGGTAGGGAGGTTGGGAAAGGAGGGGGCATCGGGGAGAGCAGAGAGCCAGAGAGAATTTTTGAGAGAGAGAGAGAGTGGAGGCACCGACGAAGAGAGAGCGCTGAGCGCGTGAGAGAAGGAGGCACCGACGGAGAGAGAATAAAGTTGGAGAGATTCTAAGAGGGAGTGTGGAGAGGAAAGATGCACCCAACGGTCAGAGAAGTAACATTCCAACACAACGTTCGGATCTTCGGGAGAGTAACGTTCAGAAGAGCATTGCCTATAAATTCACTTCTCTTCTCTCATTACTTCACAAGCATTCAATCTCTCATTTCTTCAACATCCCTCTACACTTCCCATTTCTTCAACATCCATCTACACTCCCTAAGTCCCTATTTTTGCAACATCCCTCTACACTCCCTATTTATTCACCATCCATCCATCCCTATTTATTCACCATCCATCCAATATGCTACCAAGGAGTCGGAGTACCAAGGAGCTCCCGGCGGTATGCAGAGGACTCGTAGCATGAAAAGGGCAGTAAGGCACCTTAGTGTAAGCTCTCGTCGTCGCTCCCCTAGTTCTCCTCCGGCTTAGACTCCCGTTGATGCTCAATGGCTCTCACCAAGTATGGGAGACTACGGCATGGATGATTGTCATATGGACGGTACGGAGGGCTACGAGGAGTACTAGGGTGGTCCAAAACCAACGGGGACTCCGGAATTCTCTCCCCGTCCACGGACGCCAACATTGGCAGGTCTGGACAAAGTGTGAATTGCTAGAAGCACATGACCTGGAGCCAAGAAATCCGAGACGGTGAAATGGTAGAGATAGCAACTTGTAATTATTGCAATGCTAAATTAACTACTCATACAGCTGTAGAGATAGGGCACTTGAACTGGCACTACAAAGGATGCTTACACAAGATGGTGTTACAGGGCTAAGGCGGAGGAGGAGTACAAACGCAGCTAAACGTCGAGGCTGATGGCTTTGTAAGTACTTGTGTATACAACTCGCTTTCTCTCTATGAGGAAATTGCTAGATATATTGATTCAAACGATCAATCGATTAGGATGGGTGAAAGTCATGCGTTCGAAAGAATGATCCAATGCGGCTTTTGTCTACAGTACTAATATGTTAGTACGAGAACTACTACATCTGATATTTTACGTATGTATCAAAAGGTACTAGTAGAGCTGAAAGAACTATTTCAACAAGTTTAGCTTTTTTTATCATAAACTCAGATATTTGGACATCATCACACCAGAGAAGTGCCTACCTTAGTGTTGTAGCCCATTATTTAGACGATAATTTTAACCTAAACAAGAGAGTCATAGGATTTAAAGTAATAAATGAATCACATATGGGAGAGGCCATAGCCGAGTGTATACTGCACGTACTTGATGATTTTAAGATAGATAATAAAAGTGCTTCTATAACTCTTGATATCGCATCGGCAAACACAACAGCTATGAATATCCTCCTCAAGATTGTAAACATATATTGGTGGTTATGTCCTCCACCAGAGATGTGTATGCCACATCTTGAATCTTGTTGTTCAAGATGGTATGCAAGCAATTGGTGCATATTTGAATAGTATCCATGATGCCATTTGTTACCTCATAAGTTCCCTACAAATGGTAGCCAGGTTCGTAGAGTACTGCGCATCCAATGGGAAAAAGCCAAGAAAATTTAGTCTTGACATGAAGTTGGGGTGGAACTCAACATATATCATATTAAAGATGATACAAGGCTACGAACATGTTATATCTGTTTTTGTCCATGCTAACTCTCAAAATAATGAATTGGTAGTTACTAATTTAGATTAGCATATTATTAGTCATTTTCAAGAGTTCTTGAGACCTTTTTATAAAGCAATAATGGTTCTATCTGGTGTTTATTATCCTACCTCTTACTTAGTTATAAAATTTATTTGGTTAATTGCAGACAAAATTGCCAAATTAAGGAAGGATCCCCTTTTAGGCCATGCCATCGTAGCAATGGAGGAAAAATTTATTAAATATTTTGGTTCTATCTCACACTTATATTGCTTTGCTATCATTTTAGATCCTACAAAAAAGTTGGCAGCTTTACAGGTTGGCATGGAGAGAATAGATGAATGCCTTGGCCTTGATTATTCGAAAGTTTTTGCACATGTCAAAGAGGAGCTTTTTCATGTTTTTCATATGTATCATGATAAGTTTAGCAGCAGCAGAAGATCAGAGGCCTCACAGCAAGCGCAACAAGAAAAAACAAGCTTGACATCACACTTATGGAAGAAGCTAAAGGGCAAGTCTACTTATTCATCCATTTAGTCTTAGGCAGCCTCCAAGTGGAATTTTGTCTCAGAACTGAACCACTAATTGAAGCATGATTTTACAAATATTGATCCTGATCTTACTGGTAGATACAAGATAGACTTGCTCGAGTGGTGGAAGAACAACAAGTGAAAATTTCATATGATGTCACATTTCAAACGGTATGTTCTCCTAGTACCGTCTCCATTGTCTCTTCAGAAGTGATGTTTAGCACGGTATAGAGAATAATTGAAGAAAGGAGATCATCTCTTATGCCCAGGATGGTGCAGGCAATCACATGCGTCAAAGACTGGGAATTAGCCAAAGAGCGGCAACAACATCAACTAGAGGATCCTAAAATCATACAGGCGTACGCTGACCTCGAATGCATGAACAACCTAGACATTGATAAGTATATACTATATACGCATATTGTTATAGTTAGTATATACACATATTGTTACTGTACAATTTTCCTTATTCGGGGAACCCTAATCTGGGGTGTAAGATTTTTAATGAGGCAGTAACATTGCATTTTTAAACTATCAAAAAATTTTACTTTTTCCCAAAATATTTACGTCATTGTGTGCCCATGTTTTTATATAACTAATTCAATTTCAACTAGCTTTTAATGAGGTGGATACGAGAAAAAGGAAGATGGCAATCGCTGCCACCATCGTCGCCACCGCCTTTATCATGTATAGTTACTTCGGGCTGGGCTTGGGCTGGCACGACACGAATGCCAGCACAGTGGGCTTTGGGCCATGCTTGGGCCTGACCAGAGGCAAGGCGGGATAGCACAGCACGGCATGGTGAGATGACAGGGCCGAGCCAGCATGGCACAAAGCACGGTGGGCCCGGGCCGTACCGGCACAGCACGGCCCAACTCCCAACTCTACTCAAAATATCTTTTCTACATATTGATCTTATCCTCAAGTGTTTGTGAAATCCAGGAAAAAAACAAATTAATGGCATGCATTGTCCTTGATAAATTTCGCTTAGCATTTAGGTTTCTATCGAAAGAGATTGTTAAGTGTTTCAATTAA